>CM040101.1:22011238-23353785 GCA_022496805.1 Pohlia nutans | reverse complement strand
TTGTAAGTGAGTAGCACATGTGTCCATCTCATTTGCAAGCATGGGAGTAATGAATGTAGGTCCTTCTCTTGGAAAACGTTGATGTATCTTATGTTTGCCATGTGTCCACCATCTCATTCCCTCCCCATCTCCTGTTCATCCACTTTGCTTATCCACGTTGCTTATCTTGTTAGATGAAGCTAAAAGGCATACCCAACACATGCTCCTGAATGTAATGATACTATAAAAGGGAAAACAACACTACTTTTCATGCATGCTACACTAAATAAGCTATTTAGTGTACTGGTAGTTGAAATTGAGACCAAATGATATTGTATTGTACTGTTGTCTTGGCCCTTGCAATTTCATGATTCACGCAAGAGCAAACATTGCCAACTCAAGCAATTTCCTTATCTATGAATTCAAGTTAAGAAATTCAAGAGTTACAATGGGTCAATCCCTGACAACACATTGACATGCATTCACAATGGCTTGCCTAAGGTGAGGGACACCCAAAAGCGCCCATCTTCACATGGTGTACATACATCCCCGTTATCAATATCTACCTCTCCTGAAGAAACAATTTTAGAACATCCACCAAAAAGAACTTTGATAGTTCATAACTTTTGCATACGATATCCAAATGACGCCTTCTTTGATGCGTTGAAAAGAAAACATAAAAATGTAACAAGTCTAGTAATAATAGTAGATGACCCCACCTTAAGAGTTATGAGAACTGTCAATCATGGAGTGGCAAGTTGAGCCTGGCTTCTTCTCGTGCTTGGGTTTGAGCTTGGATTTGGATTTGCTTGCTTCGCATACTTGACGATCTTCCCATCCAGAACTTCATGTCTGGTGATAGAGATGTCAAGCTGTCGTTCAAATTTACTCAGCACAAACTCCTCCCTCGCTTCGCACACTGATATGACTGTCCCTTTGCGACCCAGCCGACCTGTGCGACCCCCTCGGTGAGCATAGTGTGATCCGTCTGTTGGCAGCTCCAAGTTCACCACAAGATCACAGCTAGGAATGTCTAAGCCTCTAGCCCCAACTTCACTTGTCACCAGAATTCGTATCTTTCCATTACGGAAAGAACTCAAGATATTAGACCTCTCCATCTTATTCAATTCTCCATGAAGAGAGCCTGTCCCACAAGGTGAATGCTTAGAACCAAAGTAAATCATGGTTATAATCGGACATGAAAAATTATGCAGTTGGATGACCAAACTTGCGGAATCCAAAAAAAAACAGAGTCTAAAATCGTGTGCTGAATGAATATGAGAAATGGCAAAACGAAATGAGTACCTGCGGTAAGGCCTCTTGCTTCCAGCTTGAACTGCACGTCTTTCAAGCGGCGTGAATGGTTCAGAAAGACGATAACAGAGCGTGCTTCCAAAGCATGAATGCTCTTTCTCAAAATATCAACGTGATGTCTCACAGTTGCCACCACGTAGAAATGCTCCAGGTTAGGAGGCATACTTTCTCTTGCCCCTTGCAAATCCGGAGAATCACTCGACAAGTCTTTGGTCTCTGAAGAAGACTCTGATCTAAAATCCTCAATCTGTATAATAGATTGGGCTCGGATTAGAAGCGGCTGATGGCCCCATATGGCGGCCGCTCTTAAAACTGCTGGAGGCATTGTTGCAGATACCAAAACTGTCTGGCGCTCTACCCTTCTGTAAACTCACAAACAGACGTAGTAGTGAAGAATGGCACATGAAGGTGAATACAAGCAACCGAGCAATCGGAGTAAATACAAATGTAAAATCGGAAAAGATCAACACAATACTTGATGCTGAATCCTGAGCGTTACGTCAAAACACTGTTATAGTAGCAAGGACCACTTTATTGACAGAAAACAAAGGACCATGTACCGATTAGAGGAACTATTTCCTTACCTCTTCACTGGTGATGCTTCTGTGATTTGAGCTGTTTCACTTGACTCGGATACAGGTGGAGTTTCAGAACCATCCGGTTTAGCACTACGGCGTTGGCCCACGTGTTCCAGGATCCTGCGCATATCACTACGGAACTTGATTGAAAGCAGTTGGTCAGCTTCATCGAGGACCAAAAACCGGCAGCCGTGCGTGTGAAGCTTTCCTGCTTTGCTGATCTCCGATATTCTTCCTGGTGTCCCCACTACAATGCAAGGCTTGTTTTTCTTCAGAGCCTCCTCCTGCCGACTTTGATTGGCACCCCCGATCAACTGCTGCACTACTTTCCTGTAATCCGGCCCTAGAATGCGTTCTGCCTCCCTCACAATTTGCATGGCCAGTTCTCGTGAAGGGACCACAATCACAGCTTCAACACCACCCCTATTAATGGTTGTCTCCGTAATTCCTTTCTCCAGCTCCCTTAGAGGTCCAACTCGTGAAAGAACGGGGAGTAAATAAGCTAAAGTTTTGCCCGATCCTGTGAAAGACTGAAGTGCTGCATCGTGCCCGTCCAGAATTGTAGGAATAGCTGCTACCTGCTCATCAGAATGTGTGAGTAAAAAAGCACTGAAATCCAAGACTTAGGATGCAGTGATCTAATTCTCTTCAAAAACTAATGCAGAGAATATTCTAGCAAACAGTGGTTGTGGTAGCCAAAAGCCTTCCACATTGAAAGTTCCATACAATTCGGTACACTCAACCCTCACACCAATTTCCGTGATGATATGGTGTGAGAATACTGCGTGACGTGCAAAATCCTCTCCTCAAAAATGCTAACCCTAAACCATCAACACTTTTCACACTTAATTCCCTCACGTCTGTATTGCACCCTCCAAGGGTGTGAGAGTGTAAACAGAAGAGGAGTTTTTGAACTGAAAGGTTTCGTTCCCAAGATTTTGATGCTATTAGGATTACGCGCAAGTAGAGAGGTTGGGATGCAGGTGGGGCTAAACCCTAAACCCTGCACATACGATTCTAAATTTCGAAACTCTTCCATATCTAATGTGCAGACAAAGGCAAAATCCTTCAGTACATAAAGTGTGCCAAAAGATAAGTTGTGATAGAGCAAATACAAGAGGAGTTTGAACCCTAAACCCTAAACCCTGTTCTCATTATCGAAACTCTTCCATGTCTAGTCTGCAAACAATTCTTCAACAAAGCAATGAATTTAAGAGACCGAAGAAGAACAGACCTGCACATCAGTGGGAAGCTCCAACCTCTCCTGCTTCAACCTCTGCAACACACGCCTCGAGAGATTAAGCGCAGAGAATTCCTTCTCCGCGAAGGGGAAGGAGCGAATGTCGACAGGCGTTGCTCTGGCCACCGTTGCCTTGGCCTTCACACTCGCCTTCTTCCTGGCAGCTCTCTCCACCACACTGTCGAGCACGGTAAGCGACAGCCCGCCATCGTAAAACTCGCTCTTGGAAGAAGAGGCATCATTGTTGTTAAGAAACCGAGCAGTCGAGATACAAGCGAAATGCGGAGAACAGAACCGGTGCGCAAGAGCTCGGTGAACACCTAATGGCCCACGCATGCAGATGGACAACGCCATCGCTTCCCACAAACCTACTAAAAAACCCGTAAAAGCATTGCAAATTCAGAACGAACACCAAAAAGGAACGCGAATTGCACACATGAAAACAGCTCTCCACGCTGCTCTTCTATCATGAGAACAGCTGCAGGAATGAGGCTCAAACCCTACAAGCAAAATTGGCGAGCACAATCTGGTCACCGACGCGGCAGAGACAAGGAGCTCGTGGTTGGGAAGGCTATCCGAGAAGACAAGGCCAGGTATGTGTACACTGAATGGACATAAGAGAACTCTACTTCCAGTATCTTCATATTCACTGATTTTGTAAAGAACTTGAGGCATTATAGCATTCCCAGTGTCAATTTCTTGCTAAAAATTAAGGTTTTGATTTGAAGACTTTTTGCTAGTAAAAGCGTTGGAGGCTAGTATTTTGCTTGTGGATACTAGTAAGACTTTTCTTATTTGGCAGAATTTAGATCGGGGTTGGTATATGAAGTTTGGAAATAGAGATGTCAGTCTGCATTTACCAGCAATTGACTAATTCGTTTATGGAAATGAGGATCCAAGCCTAATTTGGAAAGTAATTTTTCAGATACAAATATTAGGGGTGTCCGAGTGCGAGCTTGTGAGGTGACACTCTCTTAACCCTTAATTTCTTGAGGGGTTTTGCCATAAACTAAATGTGCTATGAAACGCGTGTTACATGACTTTTTTGACGTTCTATAGAACATGAAAGTTGTGATGCACAACCTATAAATCCTATCTATACAATTGAATACCACTAAAACACTTTGGAATTTTTATAAATGAATTTTAAAAGAAATAATTTGAATATTCATAATAAAAATATATATATATATTATTTTTTATTTCTTTTAAATTAGAATTGGCTGAAAGTATAATGTTCATAACATAGTCATAAGTTGCCAAGATTTAGGATATATTATTTTGTAAAAACACCAATTTAAATAATTATAGACAAGAACTGGATAAACTAAACACTTTAAATGAGACGAATTCTAATGAATCTTTAAGCATCTTATTAAACTTATAATTTTAGCCAATCATAATGAAATTTACGAAATAATTATTAATTCTGTATTTTTTATGAATTTTGGAAGTTTTTAGCTTATAAATTATATATCTAATTATTTATGATGAATTTTTGAAATCTATTTTTATAGAATTGAACTAGAATTCATAATCTAGAATTAGTCTTTATACGTCTTTGCAAAATTGATGCATTATCATGCATTTTTTCAAACATTTGCAAATTTGACAACTTTGTAGGTTGCTTCAGGCATATGAACGACCAACTTTCTTTATTTATTATAAAATTAATTAAACACATTTTCACTGATCCAAACACATATTCTTATAGCCAACTTAATTCTAATAAAAGAGGTTAGGCTTTTGAAACACTCAATTCGAACACTTTCAGCATGTTTTATAACCTTTCTATTTTTGGTGCGGCCCATTTTGGGTCGCCCAGGAACTTAAGGGTTAAAGTAAAAACACCTAAAATTGTCTCTTTAACCTCTAAGTGTGCTGAATGTCATTTTTTGTAATATTGAACGACTGAAACTTCAAGGAGCCGTTTCTTCTTCATCTAGTGTCGAAATTCAATGAATTTTTTTGGATTGGATTCCAAATCAGGTTTAGTTTTTGCAATAAAAATCTTGCTTCAATTCAAGGTGTTATATAGATTTAGCAAGCGTTTTAATACAAGGAGGTTTGGTTTTGGACATTTTTTGTTTTGTAAAACTTGGGCCATTTTATGACATTGCAAGGCCATTTTTGGACACATCAAAGCTTTTTCATGAACTTTTTTGGTACCAATGTTTTTTTAACCCCTAAAAGCCTGAAGGGTATTGGACAAAACATAGATGTGTCATAATATGTGCCTTCCATATGTTTGATGAAGTTTGGTTCAATGGACAAAATGTAGGGCATCATCTCTACAAATTATTCGTACGGTCAAACTTCCAAAAATAACTTTAGATCTTTTTTTAATAAATTTAAAAGAATTAACCTTTGAAAATTTGTATAAATTCTAATTTTCACTTTTAGAGTTTAAAATTTAGCGTGATTGGTTAAATTTGGTTTATCTATTGTAAACTTCAAAAAAGCAAAATAAATGATGGAGGGAACATCATTACTTTCCCCAAATAGCAAATTTTGTAACACTAAGACAATGTTGAAGTGATTCACTTTGAAGAATTCTCCTGAGTGGAATTTAACTCGGATTGACATAATTCAAATTGGGTTGGAAAGTAGACTTGATGTAGTATTTTAAAATATTTTTTATTTTTCAATAAAAATATATTTTTTATTCCGGGCAGCCCATTAAATTTGGGCAACGACCAGAAAATGGTCGTTTGGGCGTTAAAGGGTTAAGATGATGTTAAACAATTTTGTAGTTGAAAGATATTTTATTGGAAAAGGTTTAGAAATAGCATTTCAACTCCAAAGTGCCAATAGTCAAATTTTAAAACCAAATTTTGATATTAAAACATATGATCTTCTAATCCATGAGGTTTTAAATTAGTCCAATCTTGATCCACATCCTCTACAACAAGTCTACAACAAGTCTACTACAAGATTGTACAATTGAGATTTCCATATATCACTTCAATTTATACCTATAGCACATCAAAAGTATGGGGTCGGTTTCATTGTACTTTATGGCGAAAATTTGAGAACAATTCTATATGTCAAGAATGGATATAGAGATGATTTTAGATGTTTTTACTTTATGCGGTTCCGCTACTAGTTGGCATCCGCAATTCACACTCACAATTGCAAGACTCTCGCCAAAAGAGTTGTCTTTTACTTGCAAATTGAAATTGTGGGGTTATAACATTGCTTTTCAAGTTGAAAAGGGCCACGTACTTGCTCCAAAGTTTACTACAAAACTTGCGAATCACGTGCAAAAGCTAGAGCAAATACTTGCACTTTGAAAAACCCCTATAGAATGTTTATTTTTATTTATTTTTGTGAATTCAATATGTCTTTTTTGAATGTTAGAAAAAATATTCTAAATGAAACTTAACTCATAATTTATTAGATGTAGATTAGGCAATGCTCCTACTCAAAGATAACAAAAAGAAGAGTGACTTCATTGAGTTTCAAGAGCACCTCCTATGCATCTCGGAATCCACCACACCCTTGGAAAACAGTAACATCATAATTGGTAGCTTATGAATGGTCAATCAACTTTTGTTTGTAGTGAGAAATGGATAAATTTCACTCAATTCATTTTATGAATTTGTTTAATGGAATTTACTCATCATTGAGTAATTAAGTGTATATCATATTACTTATTTTCTAATTTACACCAAGTGTTGTTTCAAACAAACAACATACACTGACTCAAAATATTGTGTCAATGTTTCAGTTAGTTTCATTATATCTACAATGCTATGAGAACAAATGAACAAATTGAAAAAAATTGTATACAAAAGTTGTAAAGCATAAAGTAATAAACAATATCTAAGTGAAAAAACACAAATTAAATTGATAGATTCCAAGATATGGAATTTGGAAATGAGATATAGACATTGGCTTGGTTTTTTTAGCACTTTTTAGAATACACTCAAAAATTCGTTCAACTTCCTTTTGATTCCAAAACAGCTGCAATTTGAGCAGGCATGCTAGTATACAACTTCCTATACTCATCTACACTGATAGAAGTATAAACCTCTTCAATACGAGTCCACAATTCATGAAGATTCCTTGGAGTTGTGGAATAATAATTCAATCTCCGTTTCACAGAAGCCCACACATGTTCAACGGGATTCAGGTCGGGAGATTGAGCAGGCCACTTCATAACATCATATGGTTGCTCCAAAAACCATTCTTGAACAATCTTAGCCGTGTGCACATGAGCATTGTCTTGTTGAAAAATAACTTCATCGAGATCAAAGTCAAAATCTACCAATGTAGTATATAATTCCTCCTGTAACAACTCAAGATAATATATAGCATTCATCCTCCCATTTATCTTGTACACATTACCTACTCCTCTTGAAGTTAAACAACTCCAAAACATGACTGATCCTCTTCCATATTTCACAGTTTGTTTGACAGCATGACTTGGAAGGTTCTTTTTATCATGAATCCAACACCAAGTCCTTCCATCGGAATTAAACCGATTGAATCTTGTCTCATCACTAAAAATGACCCTCTCCCAATCAATAACTGTCCAATACTTGTGTGTTTCAGCAAAAGCCAATCTATCTTTCACATTCTTGGCAGACAAAGCTGGCTTGGAAACCTTCTTTGTTGCCCCTAAACCTGCGTCTCTCAACGCATTTCTCATTGTTTCAACACAAACATCCACTCATGTCTTAGTCTTGAGTGCTCTCGTTGCTTGAACTGCATTCTCCAACCTACCTACAGTCATTGAACGTACAACAAATTTCTTCTCATAAGTGTTGAGAGCCTTTGGAAGCCCTCCTTTTGACATGTCAATGTTCTCAAAGCATTTCTTTCTAATCCTATCCACTGTAGACTGCGAAAATCCCACCGCTTGTCCTACTTTTCTACTGGTGAAATTCTTCTGCAAAAGCGCAACTACGTTCAACTCTTTTTCGTTTGAAATTGGCCTCATTGTGCCTCATAAATTCTCTAAACACACTAGACACCTTGTACGCCCTCAGATGAACACCACCCACAAAAAAATTCACTCAAAACTTATCAAAATTGACACAATTTCATTTATCACAAGTTGCTTCAAAACTGCTAAAAAAACTGAGTCTATAAAGGCCGCCTCTCTTTCTGCTCTCTCTCTCTCAAATTTGACCACCTGTAGTGAGATTAGGGTTATGTGGCATGAATCTACATAAAAATATCTTCAAATTATCACAATTTCTAAAATTCCTCCATTTTCAAGAGCGCTCGGTGTTGGCATCTACCAAATGATCGAATACAATCAGATGAATCGTTTAACTAAATTGATATGAATGGCTTGTGCATGGCACGTCTACACCTCAGTCTTTGGAACTAAAGTACGGGACCAGTCAAAGTAAGGGATTAACACTAGCAAGTAGACATGTAGATATAACATTCATTTGTAAATAGTAGTGGCACACCTTGCTGCCAATCGTTGTGTCAAGTGCGAGCCTGCAACCACACAACAAATTTATAATCAGATCCCTTTGAATACTGAAGCTTTAATTGGGATTTGACTGGAATTGCAGCAATAAATAAAAGGAAAGTTTCAATTCGAGGGCATCCTATCCGGTTTAAGATTTGATGAGAAAAAGTACCAAGGTATATCCACGAGTTGGTTCCTCTAAGCGTCGGTTCTCTGCAACGTACGTACACATAATTATACTCACTTGCAATGAAATTAAGTTGGAATGCCCTTGTGAACGGTAGTTCCGCCGGTTGATTAGTTTCATTTAGGTACAATGGACTTATTGTATCACAATCCGGTCCATTGATTTTCAACAAATCGTGAATGCATGAATGCCCAAAACAAACGCACGAGTGGAAAAAGCAACATTAATAGAATGATGTCGTTGTAACAAAATTGTGTAATGACACAGGACATTCTAGTGCACTTTATAATATTAAAGTCGTTCTTACACTACTAGAAAATCCAACTAATTTGTTGATTCTGTCGCGTTGATCAGGGACACTCTTCTGTTGATTTGAACAAAAAATCGACCAAATCAACAGATTAATTGGATTTTCTAGTAGACAGTGTTAGAGTTTTGTCGTTGTTCTAACCACCAGCTCTTACTTTTAGTGAGTACACTTGTATTACATGACCCGGTGTACAATCAATAAATAGCACAACTCACTGGAGCAAATCTCTGAGTAAAATACGCATGCATATATTGCAGGGATGATTTGGCTCACCTCATCCAAGTATTCCATCAGCTGATATCGTCAAAGCACATTGCATGGCCATGCAAGTTTCTTGACATAATTCCTTTTGGTTGGCGTTTCATCGCAGAATGTAGGAGATGGTTCTTGCATTCACTTCTAGGAGTAGCCAAGTCTTGCTCCGCCATATAGAAGCTTGTGTTACAATAGAAATGGACAGACGATGAACAAGCAAGTGGTCTTGAAAGGAAAGAGCGAACTCAAGCAGTGAGCAAAAGTGAAGAAGACTCTTACTACTAGAAAATCCAACTAATCTGTTGATTCGATCGCGTTGACCGGGACACTTTTCTGTTGATTTGAACAAAAAATTGACCAAATCAACAGAAAAGTGTCCCGGTCAACGCGACCAAATCAACAGATTAGTTGGATTTTCTAGTAGTGTCTTGTAGCCTTTGCCATTTATTGATCGACAAGAGAAGCTTCGGTAGTTTGAAATTGTGCATGACTTTGAAATTCCATTCTGCCGAGACCTCTCTTAATGTCAATCGATATATTGATTCCGATCCATGCCTCGGTAGGAGAGCACGTCGTCAATCGATATATATATATTGTTTCCGATCCATGCCTCGGTAGGAGAACACCTCGTCGAGATGAAACTTCCCCACCTGCCGAGGTGAGATGCATGAGAGCAAACTTGGTTTTTTAGAGTCCGACAACCGAGGCTTTGCTGAAGGCCTTTATAAGAGCAATTTCTCTATTCCGGTTTCTCTATTCTTGATTGCATTTCGATCCTCTCAGTGCTTTGCTTCAGTTGTTGCCTTCGCATATGTCGAATGAATAGTTTTCCTCTCAGAGTTTGAGGATTGCATTAGTCAAGGATTGGGACTGATTTTTTCCTTTAAAGTAACTTGCACCAACGTACTATTGATTTGATCTGAGCAAGTTGCATCGATCTTCTCCAAAAAGCAAGTTTGCATACGATACATGTTACTTTTCTCTTACGCTTGCTACTAAGACCTAGCATTCTCTAGTACGTAGGTCTATGCTATTGCGGTATTGCTGCACGCACCCTACAACACCCAATTGTGAGTCGTTTTAACGGGGTTTTACATTTCTTGTGACGTGCAGATACAGTATGTCCATTATGGATGTGATCATGACTGACAGATCTGAGCAACATACTCATTCAGAACAAGACTTATACCAGGTGGCGGACCTGGTGCTTTGGACGAGTATTCCCACCCTCACGGCCCGCGAGAGCGCGCAGCGCAGTACGGTGAGCAAATCGTGGGTAGAGTGGACATCGAAACACAAACATCTCATCGTACAGGCCCGGCGGCGCAACGTCACCCGCGACTGGTACTTCCCACTCCTGGCCAAGAATCTCACCAATCAACAACTGATCCCGCCAAGCTCATGGTCATGGACTGGAATCTGGCATGCAACGGCAGATCACTCGGCTGACACGGTCCACTCCCTTCCTCCCCTCGTCCATCAATGGACCCGTTTGAGCCGCCCTCGCAGTGACATCATTGCATGCTCAGGTGGCTTGCTCCTCATCAAGCTCCACACCCAAGTCTACACCGACTCCTCCATCGGGTTCTGGCAGCCTCTTCTGGTTTGCAATCCTTTCACAAAAGAATGCAGGGAGCTTCCAGAAGCTAGGAATATCTTCGAGTCGACTATCTGGTTTTATAGCGGCGTCCAAGCACAAATAGTGGTAGACGACAAGTCAAATTCCTACAAAGTCATTCTCCTTTTCCCCTACTGTGTTTGTGTGTACGAATCTACGTCGACCAAATGGAAGGCATGCAAGGCATTTCTTCAGCGTGGTCCGTAGGGGAACCGGTCGCCTGATGTCCGAGTTTGGAACTACATTTGTGCAAGTGCATGGGCCAGTGGCCGTTTCTACGTAGCAGACACAGAATTAGCGAGACCGATCGTCAACATGCCGGACCCGAGGGCTAACCAACTTCATGTTCATGCTGGGTATTTGAGAATCTTTGAAATCGAGGTTGAAACTGGCACGTGGATACAGTTACGATTTCCTCTTGAGAAATGGTATATGAACTTCCCGCACGTCGCGAATCGAACTCCTCGGTTCCGTAAGAACCTCGGTCCTCTGAGCTACGAATTTGATACAGGGATCCTCAGGTACTTGAATCTGGTGGAGTGCATAGGTGACTTATACGCGATCGTTCCGGCACGGCTCGACAAAATCTTGCAAGATCAGCGAGCAAATGGTCGTCATGACAACTGTGATTCTTGTTTGCAATTGCAGAGGCTGAAGTATATTAACAAGGATGTGGAATTGATGCCTCTGATGTTCCATATCTTTCAGATGCAGCAGGGAGCTATCGTGTCACATAGACTACTGCGAATGGAAATTCCTCAGGTCAAGGAGGATATTCGGTTCCGCAGACAGTATTTGTTGCAGTCGACGACCCATGATTATCAACCGTTGAAGAATTGGTTCAGCTGCATGGCAGTGGGAAGCGTGTTGTGGGTGGCTGTGGAGCATGACTACGTGTTGCAGTATGATGTTGTGTCCAGGGAGTCCAGGACGCAGATCATCAGTTTGAACCTGGATGACGATCATCTGGGATTTGCGTACAGGCCCAGTTTCTATATGAAGCCCTAATTAGCACGGTTGTCATGAACTTGACGTTGTAATACATCGACTGTCTAATTCGACTAGTGTCAACTATATTATACATATTGGATAAAATATTCTTTGAATATCAAGAATATTTTGGAATATTTGAAATATTCAATGTGTATTTTAAGAATATGCTTGTTTGACATATAATGGGTGTACTTATGTGACTTTTTGATGTGATGTTTGACACTTTGTTTAGTGGTCGAGTAAGACATTCCTTGTGAATCATTAATTAATAACATGGGTGTTAGAACTTGGGACTCTTGTCTTCCAAAGAGGAAAAAATTCTTGAATCGGTATTAAAAACGCACTGTGAGGACTAGTGTTTTGCTACATGAACCACGTTGAACCCAATTTATAAAGTGTGAAAGAAGTCTTATAGGAGAATGTGACACCCCTAATGAAATGTGGCATGCTTGGGTCCATCCTAGTGGCCATGTGATATTGCATGTCTAGTCAGTCTTGATATATAGCTTTATTGCAATTTTCTCATCGTATTAGTTGAAATGGCAAATTTTGTAGAAATTAGCACTTTTGGAGGCACCCACGAAGAACTTGAGATTTATAGTGGTCAATCTTTTTTAATGTGCTTGGATCTGTAATATTCAATTGTTTTACTCCACTTTTGAGACATGGATCCAAAAGTCATTACTATATTTCATCCCAGTCGTTTTCAAGAAATGGTGTGGTGAAAAATGTTGTCACAAGCGTCCAAGCTACTAACTATCCTGATAACAATCCATTGGCGCTCTTGCAGTGACAATGCTAGAAAGTTTCTAGATTGAAACTCTGGAACTATAAATGTGAGGTGGAATTGGTCATGCCCAATGCAACCAAAATCACAACATCGTTTTTGTGTTGCACCGGAATAGGATTGCAGGCTTGCTAACACTTGCTTGAGCACTCACTATGTTTGTTCAAGCCAACATTGTGATTGTGGAAGTAGAAGAGGTAAAGCGACCCTTTTTTGGTGACCTCCAAATTTTTTGGTCGACAAAATAAGTTGCGTTTAGTATAATTCAGTAATGTCCTTGTAGATTTAATTAGTTGAAGGCTGTACGGAAGTGGACAAAGCATTTGAATGTGAATTGGACCATCTAACTTTGTCGATCTAGTTTGAAAGGAGTATTATATAATGTCTTAGAATATCCTTAAATAGCCTCTGTACCAACCCAACCCTTTCAAGGATTAAGTTTTGCGCACAGTGTTAACGGGAGAATTACCGGTATCCAGGATTACTAGAGGAAAACTATAGAGTTAGGAGTTACTGACGGATGAACTCTTTTGGACTTGGATGGATGAACTCTGTATGCTGAAATGGATGAACTATGTAACTGCCGTTGAGTTAGGGTTTAGGGAATGGGATCGGGGGTTTTAGAAGCAGAGGTTTTCTCTCTCGGCATGTGAGTTGTGGGACAAGATACACGGAATGAGGAGATAGTAGGATGAGGAATAGTACGTAGGAGCAGAGACAGAAGAGGATAGTAGAGTCAAGTGAGCAGGGAATGCCAGATGTTGCACTCTAAAGTTGACAAACTGAAACATTGACTCAGTATTTTGAGTTAGTGAACCATGTAGTGTGTTTTCATTTCTTTTTTTTTCCTGTTCTTCATAGTTGATTTTCAATTTCAAAATGTTTTTTTTACATTTGAACAAAATCAACATAATGAAGCTTATGAAATTTGACTCCCACTCTACTTAAACATTTAAAAAAACCGTAACATAAGTATATTTATTGCAATTTGCATTTGAGAGCTAGTATATGATTATGTTTCTAAATATAAAATGGAATGAAGATTTGTTTATAACTTGATGTTTTACACTAAAACTATACCTACATAAGCATATTTAAATATTATCAACATGATTTATATTTGATATGAATCTTCTTCACTTTTTATACACTTTTTCAATATATTTTGGCAATGCACTTTCCGATCTCAAGTGAAATGATGAAGCTACTTATATCCATAATCTAGATGAAACAAGTGAAATATAGAAGAAATATTATTTTTTCATCCAAACACATGTACATTCATTCAAAGTGCATCAATTTTACCCTAGCATTACACCCTTCTTCAGCGATCCTAGCATTATGTTCCGGTTACATTTCGATAGTCCACATGGCGAATATATTTGGCGATAAATTACCTAGAGGAAAAAAACACTTAAAGAGCCACTCCATACTTTTTTGCCACTCAGGATTGAAATTTGGAAGTAACTATGTTTGTTGATCATAAAGTTCTTTAGCCCTTCTACTCTAGACCTCATAATCTTGGCCACTATTCCTAAATCATTGTACTAGATTCGGAATCATGGGCAAGTCCACATCATCTTTAGCTAAAGATCGGGTAGTAAGACATTGTATTTAATGTTAAAGCTTCTACAATGCTACTGTTGATAAAAATAAAATAAGACCAAAACAAAAAATTAGAATAAATCCACATGCATTTAATAAATGGATGATGTTCATTGCATAGTCCCCAGTCATGTATTCATCCAAGAAATTAGGGTTTGGAGCTCACGTAGTGAAGGGTATCGACGTGCAAGGCGCTACCCCTTTTTCCCATCGCCAGAGCAGAGCTGCGTTGTCGTAGCAGCTCAGTTCGCTCAGTTCTTCCAGCATGGAGAAGCGATGGCTCCCAAGCCAGTGAAAGCGAGCAGGAGCAAGGAGCTCGTCCGCGGCATTGGCCGCAACGGCAGGTCCAAGACCTACCACAAGCGCGGCTTGTGGGCCATCAAGGCCAAGAACGGTGGCACTTTCCCTACCCACGCCAAGGCCGCGGCTGCTGAGGCCCCCGCTGTCCAGGCTCCCAAGTTCTACCCTGCAGATGATGTTCCCAAACCCCTGCACAAGAACAAGGTCGTCAACGCCTCGAAGCTAAGGTACGATTGGGATTTAGGGTTTTGGAGCTTTTAGGGTTTAGTGCATACGCATTGAATTTCTGCTATTTGTTCTTCGAATTTTTGAAATCCTACAGAGACGGCATTAGTTTTTTCTTCTTTGAGAAAAGAAACGCGGTTCGAGGGTCGCAAAATTTGGATGTTGAGCTGTTGCATCTTGGTTCTCAAGAAGTACTCGAAATGTTTTAGACTATCCGTTTATAAGTAGCGAGTAGTGTCGATGTTGAGGATCGTTCTCATGCATTGCATTCACTTTTATTTTAGAGCATCTGCTAGTGAGGGAGGAAATTAACCCCTGAAGGACTGAGGAGCTCTATTTTGGGTGAATGCACTTGTTTGTTCTTTCGCTGCGTCTACCGGACCTGCAAGAGATTCATCGTAAGAAGAAATCCAAAAATCGTAAGGTGAAAGAAGAGTATCATGGTTGAACAACTTTATAAGGCATCGTGGACCATGTATGAAGCGAAAGATAGTGTACCCTAAATACAGAGAAGTCCTTTAGGGGCTTATGTATCCCGACTGGGAGATCGGATGCAGGGTGGGTTACGGAACGTTGGTGAACTTGCGGTGTTGTGATGGAATCGATTTAGCAGTGCGGTGACTTATTGGCGTTGGAACGTGCAGGTCAAGCATCTCTGCGGGGACCGTGCTGATTTTGTTAGCCGGTCACTTCAAGGGCAAGCGTGTAGTGTTCCTGAAGCAGTTGGAATCGGGTCTGCTGTTGGTCACCGGTGTGTAACTGCTCGACGCAATTCTGATTTGGAGTTTGGTCATGGTACAAGTTTGGTATGGAGGTGGATAGGTTGTAGCTGATGTGGCAGGCATCTGGATCTGTGAGGTTCTACCGATTTGTGATTTGTAGGCAGATGATGTGGATATGTTTGGTGAATGTAATGCAGGACCATTTAAGGTGAATGGTGTCCCATTGAGAAGAGTGAACCAGGCGTACGTGATTGCTACATCAACCAAGATCGACATCTCATCCGTTGAGGTTGCCAAGTACTCGGACTCGTATTTCAAGAGGGAAGTTGCGAAGAAGAAGAAGGGAGAGTCGGAGTTTTTTGAAGCCGAGAAAGATGTGAGTGTTCGACTGACTGAAATGGGTTTAGTTGGACAGTGGATTAGAGAAAACCGAGTTGGCATCTTGGCGATCAGATGAGTGTGTTGTGTTGTCGGCTTTTAACCTGGATTGTATTGTGTGAATGCAGAAGGATGAGAAAGTGTTATCAGAGGAAAAGAAGGAGGACCAGAAGGCAATTGACGCGAAGCTGATCCCTCTGATCGCAACAGTCCCAGAGTTAAAAACATACTTGAGTGCGAGGTTTAGTTTGAAGTCTGGTGTGAAGCCATATGAACTTGTTTTTTGAAGAAGCACAAATTGTGATGTTAGTAAAGTGGGCAAGGCTTGATGGGAGTTACTTTGTTTCTTTGTCGTTGTGGACCCCACGAGAGGAATGAATGGGTTTTCATTGGGAGTGGACTTTACAAGGCAAGCGTTACGTAGGAGTGAGTTATGTTTTATCGACAGTTGTTGCAGTGGGGGCGTGGGGTACGGGAGGTGGTTTGACTTTGGAATTGAAGTCATGGAAGGGTGCACCAGAAATTGTATCGACTTGGCATGGAATATCTATGGTCACAAGGCGATGGAACTTCACAATCTTGATTCTTACGAATTTTTTGCTTCATTTCAGCGTATGTGGGCTGACTATCTTGTCATGAAGTGCTGAACATGGCATTGTGGTTTGACCTAGTATTCTAGCATGAAGCCTTGAACTCCACATTGGAGACGGCCGTTGAACATACATCCGTTTTTGGCAGTTTCTTGGGATGTCTTCACTGGTGTTGTTAGACAAAGTAGGTGATTCACTCATGCCGGCTTAACTTGTGCGGGTAGATTGGCAGAGTCTTGACTCACCTATTTTGCACAATAGTGAGGGATGGCGACGTGCATACTTGCTTTGCTAATTGGAGCGGTGGTGCTGCAACGTTGGGGACAAAATGAGCACTCAGGAGGTGTCTGAATCTTTGGATCGCCTAGTAAAATAAATTATGTTTTGTATGGTGAAAAGGGGAAATTTGAAAAATGTTCATGAATATTTCATTTGGAACATTATTTATTGATTTTTTTTAATTATTCGGCACTTCTGTGCGGACCCTACTTTATAGACGACCAGAAATGTGAGTGGTAATACTTGCTATCATTTTTAATTTATTCCTTTAGCGCGCCGGCGTCCATATATTGGACGACGAACAGATTAAAGCTGTTTGATTTCCATTCAAAGTCGACAGTTTTCATCCACCAATTTGTTTTTGAGTTCTTGCGTAAGTTGACTATCATTTGTACGGTGTGGATCTTCAAAATAGGTTATCATGATTTTTGGAAAAATAACACAATTGGTTTATGTCAAGTTTCATTCTTAGTTCAAAAAGTAAGACCTTAGACATGATTTTCCAAAATAAGTAGAATCAAATAATGGAAACCATACCATCGCATAATGCATGTTATTCCAATTTCATTCCAATATTTTTCAATTTTTTTGTGTTAATTCAAGATTTTTAATTGAATTTCAAGAGAAAACCTTGCAAAATTATTTTAAAATTATTAATAGAAAATATGATACATCTAACCGTACAGATGTGATCTTCACATTGGCATTTACAAATTTTCTTTGTACATCAACTCCATTTTCGGTTTCCATCAAACATTTTATAACACTTCTTTGAAAACAATGTTGAATTGGGACGTTAAAGGGTTAAATGGGATAAACGTGATGGTTTCCTCTTTTTACAAAAAAATATAATTAACATGAATATACTAGTAATAACAACCCCGCTACAGTAATTAGTTAATGTGATGTTTATTCAATTCAACATCCTAGATCTGGTGAGTGTACTGTAATACTTTCCGTATTGTGGTTGAGTGACTAATTCTATGCTTTAATTTGAAGGGGTCAACTACTGTGTGGTTGAGAGTGCGGATGTGGTATATTTCCGTGAATATTTGCCGACGTTAACAAAGATATTTCCTAAATTTTAAAATCCAAAGTTTTAAACCCTAAATTTTAAACTCTAAACCTCGAAACCCTAAACCCTAAACTACTACGTGGCAGTGTTGATGGGATATAATATTCCAAAAATATTTTTCACCCGCATCCTCTGCACACCACACCTCAATCCCGCACCACGCAATAGTCGGCTCCTAATTTGAATCCTATCAACAACTGCTACAACTGTATGATTGAATTGAGCTTTCAAGTGATAATTCTTTGTGTATAACAATAAACTACAATACAACTTACCTTAAAGAATCTCTACCTTTTAAATGGATGAAAAGTATTGGATGAAATGGGTTGCAGACATTTTCAAATAGCCCCAAAAAGCACAACCTTTTGTTTCAAGTAAGAGGCTTAGTCAATCTAAGTTTAGTCGACTTTATTCTACATACTATTTGTGATTCGTTATTCTATGTTGTTTCATTCTACTCTACATTTTACTTGTGATTGTGATTACTTTATTATCTGTGTGGCACATTTGGTATGTCGTAGTGACCCACTTTTAGTTGGAAGGCTCCTCAAATATAGGAATGGAACTTCATCTTCTAGAATTTTGACTCCTCTTGAAATGAAATTTTTGAACTACTAAGAGTTTTGTTTTTACCATCCCAAATAATATCATGTCATTTGCTTATGTATCAAATTTTAGAGCTATTGGAGTAGTGTAGCATTTTTCTTGAGCTACCCGGCCTCACAAAAAGAAGGCTTAAGGCAACATAAATTATTCTATTGATGTCCAGTGTGAAAAAAATTATATTCCCATGAAGCTCTTGAAATTCCTCAAGTTCACTAAAACACTAAGAATATTAGACTCAAAATTGACATCGGGGGAACCTACCCAATTTTGTAAATGTCCTAGTTAGGACATTTGGTCATTTAGGGATTAAGACACGTTGAATTACGTTGAGAATAAGATCCTCCAACTTCAATTGGCTAGATTGACATTATGTTAACCCCTAAATGCCTACAGCCTTTTTCAAATTCAACAGTTTTGTAAAGATGCATTATAAAATGCAATTAAGAGGAATATTTTGAACTTGATGTATAAATACAAGTTGTACATTATGAATTTTAGATTATATCCATACAATTAAATCTATGATTGCAATCACCAATACTTGTGTATAAAATTTGAAACTTAAAATTCAAAATTCTTTTGTAATTCAATTACGAATAAGATATTGACAATCTACGAATGAAATTTGTTGTGATGGGTTGAACGTAATACTCTAAGTTGTAGTGTTTTTGCAAATTTTTTGGTTGTCTAATTTTATGAATTGACTTTTTCAAGAGAACTTTGAACACTTTAATAACAAAGATCTTAGAAATTTTTGGTGAATCACTGCAACATGAAATGAGGCATAAAAAATTCACAAATCATCCCTTTTCTAATCGGTTCTCACGTGTATAAAACTGACTTCCCATAAAATCTGTAGTAAAAATTTCACACAGCAAAAAGTGCATGATATATGAGAAAACGTGGATGAAATCTATACATCGTTCAAAAAATGGACCCATAGGCAGTTAAGGGTTAAATAGATTTTATCTTAAGGTTAATTTTCATTATGAGTTGGCTACATTAGAGTTAACTGAAATAAGGTCTTTTGTCTATGCGAAGGCTGCAAGTAAATATTATCCATTTCTAACACGGATTGCACATCAATAGTCCTTGGCAACCTTTTCTTTTCAAGCGACAAAAAGTTGCTAGCAGCTGCTTCCAAGTAGTTTCCCGAAGAAAAAAAGCGTTGGCCCCTGGTCCCTTCATAAATAGTCCCTTAGGCTTGAAAAAGCTTGTAGGAACTATTCTCTAGCATTGAGGTCATGAGTTCTACTCCCATAGGTGATGCAAACCCTTACTTTTGGTTATTGTCCAACTCACATAGACTAGTTTTGCAATCTTTTTGAACTAAAAATGAGTCTAAAGTGTAAGAATCAAAGATTGTGAAGTTCCACAATGTAGTGCCCATAGATATACACTAGTGTGGCCCTATACTGTTGGCCCAAATGTTCCCCATATCCCTTCATTTCCCTGCTCCCCATCCATTCACTATGTTCCTTGTACTTTTCCTTCTTAGAATAATTCATCCAAATTTTAATTCAATTTGAGATGACAGAATTTGATTAAAAATCCATAAACTTCAGCATCCAAGGTTCAAAGCTACAGAACAACTTTGGTTCACCCTTACTCGTCGAGAGCTTTCCAACCCTGCCAAGAATGACATCAAATATTCAAATACTTCCACATTCCATTTTCTCATAATTAAATTCAATTTGTGGTGATGAAAATAACTCAAAAAACCATAACTCTCGAATCAAGATTGTGAAGTTCAATCGCCTTGTGACCATAGATATTCCATGCCAAGTCGATACAATTTCTGGTGCACCCTTCCATGACTTCAATTCCAAAGTCAAACCACCTCCCGTACCCCACGCCCCCACTGCAACAACTGTCGATAAAACATAACTCACTCCTACGTAACGCTTGCCTTGTAAAGTCCACTCCCAATGAAAACCCATTCATTCCTCTCGTGGGGTCCACAACGACAAAGAAACAAAGTAACTCCCATCAAGCCTTGCCCACTTTACTAACATCACAATTTGTGCTTCTTCAAAAAACAAGTTCATATGGCTTCACACCAGACTTCAAACTAAACCTCGCACTCAAGTATGTTTTTAACTCTGGGACTGTTGCGATCAGAGGGATCAGCTTCGCGTCAATTGCCTTCTGGTCCTCCTTCTTTTCCTCTGATAACACTTTCTCATCCTTCTGCATTCACACAATACAATCCAGGTTAAAAGCCGACAACACAACACACTCATCTGATCGCCAAGATGCCAACTCGGTTTTCTCTAATCCACTGTCCAACTAAACCCATTTCAGTCAGTCGAACACTCACATCTTTCTCGGCTTCAAAAAACTCCGACTCTCCCTTCTTCTTCTTCGCAACTTCCCTCTTGAAATACGAGTCCGAGTACTTGGCAACCTCAACGGATGAGATGTCGATCTTGGTTGATGTAGCAATCACGTACGCCTGGTTCACTCTTCTCAATGGGACACCATTCACCTTAAATGGTCCTGCATTACATTCACCAAACATATCCACATCATCTGCCTACAAATCACAAATCGGTAGAACCTCACAGATCCAGATGCCTGCCACATCAGCTACAACCTATCCACCTCCATACCAAACTTGTACCATGACCAAACTCCAAATCAGAATTGCGTCGAGCAGTTACACACCGGTGACCAACAGCAGACCCGATTCCAACTGCTTCAGGAACACCACACGCTTGCCCTTGAAGTGACCGGCCAACAAAATCAGCACGGTCCCCGCAGAGATGCTTGACCTGCACGTTCCAACGCCAATAAGTCACCGCACTGCTAAATCGATTCCATCACAACACCGCAAGTTCACCAACGTTCCGCAACCCACCCTGCATCCGATCTCCCAGTCGGGATACATAAGCCCCTAAAGGACTTCTCTGTATTTAGGGTACACTATCTTTCGCTTCATACATGGTCCACGATGCCTTATAAAGTTGTTCAACCATGATACTCTTCTTTCACCTTACGATTTTTGGATTTCTTCTTACGATGAATCTCTTGCAGGTCCGGTAGACGCAGCGAAAGAACAAACAAGTGCATTCACCCAAAATAGAGCTCCTCAGTCCTTCAGGGGTTAATTTCCTCCCTCACTAGCAGATGCTCTAAAATAAAAGTGAATGCAATGCATGAGAACGATCCTCAACATCGACACTACTCGCTACTTATAAACGGATAGTCTAAAACATTTCGAGTACTTCTTGAGAACCAAGATGCAACAGCTCAACATCCAAATTTTGCGACCCTCGAACCGCGTTTCTTTTCTCAAAGAAGAAAAAACTAATGCCGTCTCTGTAGGATTTCAAAAATTCGAAGAACAAATAGCAGAAATTCAATGCGTATGCACTAAACCCTAAAAGCTCCAAAACCCTAAATCCCAATCGTACCTTAGCTTCGAGGCGTTGACGACCTTGTTCTTGTGCAGGGGTTTGGGAACATCATCTGCAGGGTAGAACTTGGGAGCCTGGACAGCGGGGGCCTCAGCAGCCGCGGCCTTGGCGTGGGTAGGGAAAGTGCCACCGTTCTTGACCTTGATGGCCCACAAGCCGCGCTTGTGGTAGGTCTTGGACCTGCCGTTGCGGCCAATGCCGCGGACGAGCTCCTTGCTCCTGCTCGCTTTCACTGGCTTGGGAGCCATCGCTTCTCCATGCTGGAAGAACTGAGCGAACTGAGCTGATGCAACAACGCAGCTCTGCTCTGGCGATGGGAAAAAGGGGTAGCGCCTTGCACGTCGATACCCTTCACTACGTGAGCTCCAAACCCTAATTTCTTGGATGAACCCACGACTGGGGACTGTGCAATGAATATCATCCATTTATAAAGTGCATATGGATTTATTTGAATTTATGTTTTGGTTTTGTTTTGTTTTTTTCAACAAATATTCGGTACATTATTAAGCCCTAAACTTTCCATCCCTGCTAAAGTTTCCAAGATTCTCCCCGATGCTCTTGGATACTTTTGGATGGTCTTTTTTTCACATCTTAAGTAAGTTCTCCTTGTTTGATTCTTACTAAATTCGCTTATTCAATGCCAAATGTCCTCTCTCACCATAGTTTCAAGAAAATTTACCGTATCTGTAAAATTTGATTCAAGCATTAGGGGGTTTGGAACCCTACTCTTATAGAGTGTTATGTGGTGTTTTAGTTTTGAATTAGAGTTTGAGTTAGAGTACCCAAGTCTTATTTTATTCTTGGCCGGTCACTACTCATACTATTGGTGGTAACTTCTTTGACTACTCTGAAGACTACATATAGATGAGGGATCACAACAGTGGCTAACTAACATCATTTAAACTAGTGTAACAATAGAGAGAGAATCTTTTACATGTAGGGCCTCCGTGAATGAAGAGTCTGTTGGGGGAAGTGCTACTAATTTGGCCATGAGGACCAAGATAGCGCATGCTACCCTTGATGCCTTCTTTGGAGGGTAAATATGTAACAATATTTATTTAGTATGAACAATACTAATTAGAGTGAAGAGTGTAGCTGACCAAATGATGTTGGCCAATAGAATTGTAGTTCTAACTGAGTGATGCTATTATATATATGGATATCCATTTTAAGCTCTAACCGCCAATGATTTTTTTTGGTGGAATAAAATATGATTTTTAACTAGAGTACTAATTGTCTTCTAGAAGAATCTTTATAGGATATAAAGATACTTTATTTTGAATATATATATTTTTTAATCAATTCTCCATTATCTCTGATCATTATATTTGTCCATGGTCATCATTAACAATTTAATAGCTCTGCATAAAACTACATGTGATTTTTTCCCAAAAGATGGATTTCCAAGAATGTGAGTGATCTTTGACGATGGGTGAAATATCAATCATGATACACCAAGCATTATACTCTTTCAAAATTTCAAAACTTCGTGAAAATAGTATTTTTTAAGTTGGATTCATATTAATTCTAGATTAAAGAAAAATAAGTTTGGTTTGAAGATCACGATGAATGAACAATTCATTGAAGTAATTCTAGTAATTGTGCCATATATTAAGATACTATTGGGATTTTCTCCTTACTATAACACATAAGTATAGCTAGCAAGTCCTAACTTCACAGGTGCCTCTATGACAAAAATTTGTATTCTACTTCTAGACTAACTCTAATGCATCCTAAGACTTGACAAAACATATTTTTGATTCACATACAAGTTATAAAAGATTTTTGACTTAAAACTTTCTTTTATAATGATGAATTTTTTGATGTGTGGTTGGTGCTTATAGGGTGCCGGTAAGTATAGTGGAACTGAATTATTTTGTATATTCGTAGAAAAAAGTAAAGATTTGACTAATTCTAGAATTTTTTCTATGCAAATGAATATTTTTGTCATTTTGAGGAATATTTACATTCTAGCACTTGAAGATCGTCTAGCAATTTGGAATTACATTCCTTATGAAATGGTAACCAACCCAAAAGTCCACCATGTAAATTAGGAAAGCGATTTGAACCATGTCAAGTATAACTTCTATACTCATCTCCTCTACATAGTATGTACTATGCTATACAAATTTTGGCAATATTATTTAGCCCTTGTAAGCAATAGCAAAGTCGTTCCTGCAAAGCCTTTGCTGAAGTCAAAGACAACTACACTCAATGGCATATTTAGTGTTTTGGGACACTATTCTTAAACTCGGACACTATTTAATTTTAGGGAGATATAGTATCCTCGTAAGAAAAAAAATGAATGTAGCGTTCCAATGACATATGGCAACTGTATAATAAATATGGCATGCCACCTCATGTCACTCGCATTACTTGGAAAGAACATGGCACTCTCAATGGAAGTGAGGATGACAAATGGCAAACTCCTATGTAGTGTTAAGGGACACTATTTCTCTTCATCTTTGAAGAATTGTGGTAAAAGACATCAATTCTCTAAATACGCCATTTAATGTAGTTAATGGATAGTTGTCTCTGGTACATGGGAAAGGATCATGAAGGGTTAAACTAATATTTTAGAGTTCAACTAGAGAATTGTTTACAAAATTCAAATTCAAGTAATCCATGTTACATCTTATTGAGAAGAAAGCTCAAATGTCTACTAATTCTTGGATTATTCTTACCTGCAGTTTAAATAAAATATCAACTGAGGTACAGTGACGAACAAAACTGAGTATTGATTTGAAACTTTTCCATTCAAACAACCATACGACGGGCCATACCATGAGCATCAATGGGCAAAATCCAAAAGTGAATATGCAAAAGTTGTTGTATGCGACATATAACACATTACTATGGAAGTTTGAAGAAAAACTCAATTGTGATTTGAAAAAAAATGAATTTCAAAGTTAGCCATGTCTAAAACTCGGTTTTGTGCGCTTTAATTTGGAACTACTTTAAATTTTGTCAATTTTTTCTTAGAGCTTCAAAAAAACTTTTTGTGCCTTGGCATGTTGGTATACATCATTTTAGATTGCTGTACACGAAAACTAAAGGAAGTTGACATTTATAGAATTAAAAATATTCACAATTTGACAAACATGCAAATGATGTTGATTCTCATGATATTTGAATATTTTTTTGGAATTGAGAGCATGGGACTGCATTGGCCATTGTATAGAGAACATAGGTTGTAAGATGAACCATTGTTACATCTTAATGCCCTTGCATTTGAAATAGTTGTTGAATAGGCCAATGCATTCAATTTATATATTAGTTTGTATGATGCAGTTTTTTGGTCTAAATTTTTTGTACAAAGTCTAGAGTTCATGACGCACATAATCAATCAACCAATTGAACAACTTGTTTTTGTTGTTTTCAATATCATCAAAAAATTGTCAATTTTATAAAAGTAAGTGTAATTTTTGGCAGCTTTGAACTTTTTGATGATATTGAAAATGATATGTTTTTTTTTGATTCGTTGGATTGATTATGTGCGATAACAACTCTAGTCTTCGTACAAAAAACCTAGACCAAAAAACTGCATCATATAGCTCTAATATATAAATTGAACGCATCGGCCTATTTAACAACTATTTCAAATGCAAGGGCATTAAGATGTAACAATGGTTCATCTTGCAACCTATGCTCTCTATACAATGGCCAATGCAGTCCCATGCTCTCATTTCCAAAAAAATATTCAAATATCATGAGAACCAACATCATTTGCATGTTTGTCAAATTGTGAATATTTTAAATTCTATAAATGTCAACTTCCTTCAATTTTCGTGTACAACAATCTAAAACAATGTATACCAACATGCCAAGGCACAAAAAGTTTTTTTGAAGCTCTAAGAAAAAATTGACAAAATTTAAAGTAGTTCCGAATTATAGCGCACAAAACCGAGTTTTAGACATGGCTAACTTTGAAATTCATTTTCTTTCAAATCACAATTGAGTTTTTCTTCAAACTTCTGTAGTAATGTGTTATATGTCACATACAACAACTTTTGCGTATTCACTATTGGACTTTGCCCATTGATGCTCATGTTATGGTTGTTTGAATGGAAAAGTTTCAAATCAATACTCAGTTTTGTTTGTCACTGTACCAATTTATAACAATTTTAAAACCTATATGTCTTCCAACAAATTCAAGGGAAGTGGGTCAATTGAAGATAATAGAAAAATAAAATCCATACATTGTTGAGAACTTTAGCATCAAACCAAGCAAAGCCCCTCCCCATGAAGCACCCGGTCTTGTCTTCACATAAACAGAGGTTGGGTTTATTGTGAAATTTCCTTTAATAAAAGTGAGAGCGGGTCTTTGAAAACATCGGCCATTCTTCCATCATCATCTTCAAGCAGATTTTCAAATCTGTGAAAATTGAGATACTATCACTTTGAGAGCTTTAAATGAAAATTAATAAACATTTTAATTTTAATTTCTTTTGGAAAGGTTGATCAATTTCATATCTTCAAGGGAAAAAAAATCCCACTCAAAATTGTTATTTTTGAAAAATTTATGGACGTTTAAAGTGAGCTGAAATTTTGGTATCTCTGAAATTTTGGATTGATCAAATATGGTCGGTTACCGGTAGTTAGTTACCCCGACTTCAAATCCCCCCTTGACGTTAATGCAAGAGGACAAAACCTGCCCCCAATTTTGTGCATGTTGGGGCCCACCTTAAAAAATAATCCCCTCTTCCACCCCTAAACTAATTTGTAGGTCCCAAGATTGCAAAAACATTTTCCAAAAAAAGACCCTAGGATGTCCAAAATGGAAATTTTAGAAAATGGGCCCCATCGGTGAATAGTGCTTGCATTAACGTCGAGGGGGGATTTAGAGTCGAGGAGTTAGGGCAGGCTTCCATGTGAGCATTGGGCCGGTGGATACAGCAAAAGGACAAAAAATGAGGTCCCAACTTCCACCCATGCTCGGTGAGCGTTGAAAGCAGAATTGTGAAGTCACCCACTTCACCCATACTCTGTGGGCTACGTGATTGGTTGCTTTGTGGAGAGTTTTTAATTTTGTCTACTAGATTGCTCAATCGAGGTGTGCATGGAAGTGGTTTGTGCTTTTTTTGTCGGTGGGGAGTTAAATTTCAGGACCGGCCCAACTCTGCATGGAAGTAGTTTGTGCTTTTTTTATTGGTGGAGAGCTAAATTTCGGGACCGGCCCAACTCTGCATGGAAGGAGGTTAAAGGGGAGAGTAGTTTTGCAACAATGGCCCTTTGTCTGGTGGGCACTGGGTCATTATCATTACGAACAGACACTTTATTCACTCCAGCTCTGCATGGGGACTGGAGTTTCTATCTATCTGAGTGGGAGTTGTGTGGATGAAACAAATGGTAGATCCGTAGATTAGCGCCCAAATATCACATACATCTACGTAACGAGTACAGGACGACCTCCAAACATCTTCGTTTTAGCTTGAATGTCCCTCAGATAAAACTCCGTCAGAACTCTGAACGGGTGAGGTTAGGGTTTAGCAGAGTTTCTGCAGATTGTGCACAATTTGGCACGGCAGACAGGAATCTGCGTGCGCGACGGGATGAGATGGCCACTGTGCGGGTCGCGCCGGGTGTTGCCATAGCGCCTGGAGCTTTGCAAGCTCGAAAGGAGTATGCGAGTAGAGACAGCAGCTTAGGGTTTAGGAACGTGTCGCAATTCAGCTGGTCCAGTGCGGTATCCGCGTCGCATGCGTTCCGTTCCCCCGTCGTGGTGAAGAAGGAGAATTCCCCCCGTTCGTTGTCGATTGTGGAGGCCGCTTGGACACGACGGGGGTCGAAGGGGAAAAACGCCGGCACGAGCAAGAACAGGAAGTCGTGGAAGCAGCGGACGGAGAAGTTCTTCAAGCCGTTCATTCTGGACGTGTTCATCAGCTCCAAGTATGTGCACGCCAAGGTCATGCACCGCGTGACCAGCAGCGTGGTGTCCGTGGCCACCACGAACGCCAAGGATTTGCGCTTGTCGTTGCCGTCGTTGGTAGATAAGAATGCGTGTAAGTTGATTGGGCAGCTCATTGCTGAGCGCAGCTTGGCTGCTGACGTTTACGCCGTGGCCTTCGATCTTCGCAAAAACGAAAAGTTGGAAGGGAAGCTGGCTATTGTAATTGATTCTGCAATTGAGCATGGCCTCACTTTGGTGTAGTTTCTCATTGCCTTTCTTTATTGGCTCATATTGCACTGGATCCTGCTGTTTCTCTTTCTCATTTTTTGTTGCAGCTCCTGGTTCATTGTACCTCTCTCTCGGTTGTTTGAAACTCATTGTTGTTTGCAATTGGTTTTTCCGAATTTTCATCACTACACACCTTATCCTCACAGAAGTTTTTAGACCCCGAACTTAGAATGTCATCAATCCTGCTTTCCTGTAGTTATAACGAGGCTGAATTCATTGACAATCTAGTAGAGCGGATGAGATAGCGACATCTCGGTTGTGCCTGCAATTTGATTCACATGGCTCGAGAAAGTAAATGCATGTATTGTCTGTGGTATCAAATACTTGTTCGTGGTAGTTTGCGTTAAAACGAGTTGGCATTTCTTGAGCTGCAAGCCGTGTCGACATTGTAGATACTGAATTACTGGTGTAAGTGGAAGATGTGCAGCAGCGTGACTCCTCTATCTGTCAATCAAGATTTTCAACTGTACTACGAATAGTTTGTGGCAGCAGTTAGAGCCCCTTCCCATGAGCCCTGCTCTGCCTCGAATAGACAACTGCTTCACTGTTCAATCTCCTCTCAATCTCCTCTAATAAAAGTTCCGTGAAAGACATCGACCTTGGTTTGAGAAAGTGCAAGCCGTCCAACCCATCAAGCACCAGTCTTCTAATCCAAATTGGAATTAAAATTATTTTATTCCTTCATATTGGATATATAATGGCAAGTCATCTTTCACTCCATGTTCCAAGGAAAGTTATTGTATCAATAAAAAGCTAATCAAGCAGTAGGCGGTGCAATATCCTATTGCTTAAGAATGTTCTATCAAAAGTCACCCAATTTATGCCATTAAGTACTATATAATGTATACATTAAATTAATTATATATATATATATATATATATATATAAAATGTCAGACATTGATACATAGTAACCATAAAGTGGTATGAATAGTCACATGACACAAATAGGGTGGTTTACCTTATATAACCTCCTCAACACTTCAATTTTTATATATGTATATAACATTTCCTTTATGTAATTATAAGAAGTACTATTGTCCACAGGCCACTCGGCTACTATTCTCAAGAGATAGGTTTTTTAACATGCTTAGCGTTTGCAAGAGTAGGATAAAGTATGTGCACCTTTATTATGAATTTGTTTAGATTGAGGGCATTTTGGACAAGTTGATGTTGTGTGTTGCTTTGCAAATCAAACATGAGGCCTCATCAAGTGAAATTATAAAAGTTCAACCTATAAATGAGAAGATAGTCTCATTTGAAGATGAATTAACAAGACACAAATAAGTGATAGTAGAGTCAACCAAAGTTAAAATGCAAAAAAAGTTGAAAATAATAAACACCAAAAACGTTTATCTCCACTAAGATTTTTCTTTGACACAAATAAAGGGAGACCCTTTACACTCCACTAGGATTTATCAATGCATGAAAAATTTGTGTGGCAGTTGGAATCTTCTCTAATGTATTCCAATGCTTAAATGCATGGTACTAGGTAATTCTACTTTATGTGTTAATATAGTGAAATGATCAATATACGTGGCCCATATACCATACGTGAGGGTTAGAATCGACAGCCTCTCGTGTCGAAATTGAGTTTCTACATCATATTGTGGGAGGTTCATGCAAAAAAATAACTGCACTAAAATTAAGAAAAAAAACAAAATATTATTACACTTCAAACTCGTTATCATCACACTCTCCAATATCACATTCAAATATCTCCAGAGAATATTTGCTGTTCTACATATTCCATTTTACATGTAAAGTAAAAACAAACCCTTACAAGTCTACCAACATTAAATGAAAGAATACGGAATCACATAATTTTAGATTTGAAGTACAATTAATGTAGGCTCCTTTCATTAAGGATCACTATAAATATAGCTTTTGTCAATGCAAGACCTCCCCAGAGTCAATAAAGTCCATCAGAGTAGGATATACTCCTGTTGCAGAACTAACCGTTAGGAACAGACTTTCTTAGCTGCAAGGTCCAAGATATGGTACCAATTAGTCCAGAGATACAAAGTATAGCAACCATCTGGCTTGCCAGAGCGCAGATTGAAGTGTGCACACAGGTGCATGCAACGGACCATCACTGTAAGTACAAATGACTAATTCTCGAAAGGATTTAAGCGATTGCTGCAGCCCATCCTTATCCCTCATCATATACACATTCCCACACCCTCCAAACATTACTTTAAAGTGCACCCGAGAATGTAGCAATTGTTTATAGATCATATACAATCCTCTGCACATGCTACCCAGCCATCACATTGCTCCTTGTCACAGTGGCAACACTTAGCAAGTGCAGGCCAGAATGGCCTACCTCTAGTTCTTGCCGTTGTACCAAAACTCAGACTCATGTCTTCCACTCACCAAGGGGTCTTGAATCGGAAATATAAATTCGGAAATACAATCTTGATTCGCTGTTTCCATGCCCTTGACAGTGGACTCTTCTAGATGGTTGTGCATCTGCTTCAGTAAGATGTCTCGAAGAGCCTCCTGGTCTTTTCCTGTCGGCTCTAATGCTTGCTTCTGCAACCAGCAGAACCAGAACAGACTATTAAATCCAGAAAAAAACAACTTGGTAATAGTGACATTGATGAAGGCTAAAGTGCTAAACAAACGAATTGTAGCAGTGCCCCTCAGAAACTATAATAATGTTGAAAATTAGTTATGAAATCTGAAGGAATACACATTCAGTTTAAAATGCTACTCACCTCGCACCTCACTCTTCTTGCAAAACAAAAACAATATCCATCCACAAAAAATATGCTATATCCTGCATCATTCTACAGTGGTACATCCAGTTACAGACAAATTCAGCATAAAGAATTAACATTGTGCTTCTTGTTAGACTTCAGTGTGTCAATTGCAAGACACACTGATGAACATTTTAGACCCTACCAGATGCACCAATTTGCGTGGGGGGGCCTTTCCCGTTGGGTTGAAAAGTCATTTATTTACAATGCAAGTGCAACTCAAACAAGGGACTTGTAAGAAACAAGATACTTCTACTGTAGGTTCTATAACAGTCAAAGATGCTACATTCCATGAGGTACATTGTAGATGCAATACTCATGGTCCAAGGGTAGTGCAAGCTTGTGATTGGGACTCTACTACTTCAAACTTCAACAATTCATCGCTTATTCATACGGTATCCAACTAATACGAGAAACCACTCAAAACAGCTGAAAGGCACGGGAATGGATTCAGTACCTTAGTGTGATGAACCTTGGTAAAATCAGCTGCTAGGAATACCATCTGAGTGGCTCGTGGGGCTCAGATGGTGAACTGATTTCACCGTATTAGTTGTCTAATCGACAACCTTCCCGGCCTCTGATATTGCACCAGTCTCAATCAGATGCAAAATTCCTGCGGGCTCCATATTATTGTACTTCAATCTACTTCAACCCACCTTCGCTTCCAACGTTCCCTTGTACATGGACTCGGCTGAAGGATGCAACCTCAAAAACCTCTCCCTGAAATACTCCTCGGAGCCACCAATAATAGTACGAAGAGAGTAATTTTTTTGTGGCAATAACCCTTCCGCAAGAAGCCATGAAAACACCCGGTGACGAGGTTTGATTCTATTCTCGAGGCTGTAGGTTACAAACGCTGTAAACGTCAAGACCTCCTTCAAGGACCGACTCATAACAGCGGTCAGAAACTCAAATTTCTTCCGCATGTTGACCTCAGTGCTACTCAGAACTGTGGGATGCATCTTCAAAATGGTGCAAACCTCCTCCTGAGTGAAACCCACGCTCTGCACATTGGCAAAGCCTGTGTTCAACGAGTCCAACGACCTCCCCAGAAGGTCCGGATGCAAAGTAAGAAGATTGACGAGGTTCTTTCCAACTAATCCTTTGCTTCGAAAAAAATCCACCTTCAACTTAATAGTGTCCAAGTTGGACGTCAGCATTGCCGGATACCTGCATACAGTGATTTTTTTTTCCATTGGCGGTTTGAAAATTGAAACTTGAAAACTAGAAAGCATTTTTTGGCGATTCACAATTTTTTTTTTACTACAAATACATAGCATTTTTTTTACCCAATTTTTCTTATAGCAACATAGCAAGCCCATTTTTCAAATAGCAAGTTGGCGATAGATAGCCACAAAAAAATTCGCTACCTGCATATCATCTGTGCCACACGACCTCGTTGCACTCCTACAGACTCCAGATACTCCAACTTAGGCATGATATTCTCGCCAACGCTCAAACAAAGGATGCAAGGCTGCTCCATGATCATTTTCCCTAAATTCTCCTTCTTCACTCCAAGGCTTAAGAAAAACGCCACCTTGGGTAGCAGAGTGATGTCGTGTCGGTAACCGAGGTAATACGGTGACAACGCAACGACTTTGCCAATCTTCTCTTCCGTGACTCCCAAGCTCAAAAGAAATTCTACGGTCGGTTGTAGCTGCAGCAATTTACTTCCGCCCAGTGACTGAGGATAGATTCTCACCACTCGTTCGAGCTGCTTGGGAGTCAAGCCGCGTGACTTCAAGTAGGCGAGATTTTCCGTGTACACGTTTCGCTCTAGAATGCGGACCATCATTTGCGGATTTTTCTCCAAAAGCCGGGATGCCAACTGTTCTGAGATTCCGAGATCGTTGAAAGTCTGTAATAGCAACAACATGTCGTTCTTAAAGCTCCGAGACAGCACGATGCGGCATTTCTTCACCAACCGCGTCAGCTTCTCGTCTTTCAATCCTAATGATCGAAGAAACTCATAGCTTTCCTCTAGCTCGGTCTCCGCGAACTCCACGTCGAGCTCCACCTCATCGATGACCTCCAACTCAAGCTCAGGTACAACCAAAGTAGAATTATACCGATGCAAAGAATACCGACTAAACCCTAAACCGAACTTATTATTGTCCTTCACACCAGGACCTCCCAAAAACCTCCCCAAGGAGCCTCCGAATCCCGTCTGCCGTGTGAGTACTCTGAACTCCACGTGATACAAGAGAGAGGAGCTCGTGGCGTTTCCTAAGGTCCGCAGTGCCCACACAGAGCATTGCCTCCACGACGTCGACATCGCGCCCTTGCTGCTAAACCCTAAACCCTAAAACCCTCGATCAATGCAAGGACTTCATTATTATAACCTCGATTCCATCGTCAATGATCTTCCGACACCGTACCTAAGCTGCAAACAAATTGAGGAGAATCGCACGCGGAGCACGTCGTGCTCTTTCTTCGGAGAAAAACCGAAAAAGCCTCGTCGTGCCGTGATTAGGGTTAGGGTTTCGTGGGAACCTTCCCGTGGATTGAGTAGTTTCCATTCTGGTCACTGATGTGTTGAAAACGCGAATAATGGAAACTGGGAAGAATTGGATTTTGAATTGTGAGGTTCAGAGTTGGAGATTTATAACACACATCTTCTAAAAAAAGAAAATTTCAATTTGGAGTTGTGCAACTATCAAAATACCTTTGAATAAAACGCATGAATATCGCAAATACTTGAAAATATAGTAAATACTTACAAATACAACACATGTACAATGAGGTATTCCTTGTGTTTGGAAGTTTTTAATCTTGTTTTTGCTTTTTTTTTGTTGTGTTCTCTTGTTCATGTTCCATTAGTGTATATATCTGACGATGGAATTGAGGTTATATATCTGAATCTTGATCAATGTAACAACTCCTTTCATATTTTAACGTATAAATTTTTATTCTAAACAATACATGGATAAGTCACTCTCCCTTATAAAATTCAAAATAATTATGTATGAGTCCATTCTTGACATGAAAGATTGCAACCAAGAGGTCATTGTTGAACATGTTCATGTTCATTTTTGAAAATCCCAGAGAGTGCACTTAACCCCTAAATGCCTAGAGCCCTCTCTAAATTTGGCAGTTTTGCAAAGATGCATTATAAAATGCAACCTAGAGGAATATTTTGAACTTGATATATGAATAAAAGTTGTACATTATGAATTTTAGATTCTATCCATACGGTTAGATCTATAATTGCTATTACCAATAATTTTGTATGAAATTTGAAACGTGAAATTCAAAATTATTTTGTAATTCAATTATGAATAAGATATTGACAATCCACGGATAATTTTTTTTGTGATTGGTTGAAATGTAATACTCTAAGTGTAGTGATTTTTGGAGATTTTTTGGTTGCTTAATTTTACGAGTTGACTTTTTTTGGAGCATTTTAACACTGAAATCTTCAAAATTTTGGGTGAATCACTACAACATGAAATGAGGCATAAAAATTTCACAAATCATCCCCTTTCTAATCGGATCACATGTGCATGAAGCTAACTTCCCATAGAATCTACAGTAAAAATTCCACACTGCAAAAAGTGCATGACGGATGAGAATCTATAGATGAAATCTGTACATCGTCCAAAAAATGGACGCTTAGGCAGTTAGGGGTTAAAGTGAAGACTAGAAATCACTTGAGTGCGTATTGTCGACCCTATGTTTTGTCCAATACTGGCCTCGGGCTTTTAGGGGTTAAAGCAACCAATTAGAATTGAAGCATTTTTAGCTTTAAAGATGCTTGATTAGTAAGGGGTACTCTAGTTTCAATAATTAATTCTCTTATAATCTTAGCTTTGAAAATTTGTGGGATACTTTTACTCAAGAAGTGGAATCATCTTAGGTTCTGTTACCTTACATTGGAATAAGAAATGGAAGGTTGTATTAATAATAAATTTTTGGTGCATTCCGTTGCAAATTTCATCCCTTGAACCCTTTATGAATTGAATTTTAACAAATGTATTGAAAATTCTAAATAACAAACTTTTAAACAACTACCCCCACAATTCAACAAGAAAATTCATCCATCATCTACAATTGATTTTCAATAAACTTTGACTCTTATTACTATAGTATGAACCCTCTTATTGTTAGAATAGATGGATCTTGTCTCCATTTATGAGAAGTTTCAATTGTACTAAAATGTGTACACTCTCTGTCCCAAAAAAAAGCTTCACTACTAACAAAGGAGTCGCTTCTCACTCAAAACAGTACACACTTGTCCTACATGACGAATCGCACTCACCAAGTCTTGAGCGCCTCGATAGTGAGTGCGAAGTGGCACGGTTTGACTCATCTACCCAACAATGCCTTCTCTTTGTAGGGCTTGCGGTTTGCGGATAATCGCAAAATTAACGACCAAAATTACAGCTGCACTTTTTCCCTTTGGCCACATTTTAGATGACCTTAATCTGGATCATGTTGTCCGTAATTCCTGCGAGTAATTCTATGCTGTCTTTATGCAACCAGATTTTGCAAAGAGACAACATGAACGCTTTGTCAGATCGATCGAGCCTTATTGCTACAGGTGCTGGAGGAGAATCGGAAACTGAAGGATGTGGTTGGAAAAGTGTTCCAATGGGGGAAACAACAGAGCGATGTCATTCACGATTTGACTCATCGAATTGCGCAACTGGAGGAACTGTTGGAATTAAGTTACTCATGAGGGAACTAATAGACCAAGGGTCTATGCCTAAGTTACTCATATGGTAATTAAGTTACTTATGAGGGAACTGATAGACCAAGAGTCTATAACTCCAAGTTAGTTAAAACACCAAAGTGATAGTCTAGTTAGTCTGTACATATTCTAGATATGTAGACAGACGGTACTAGAACTATAAGTGTGGCTTGGAGGGTGAAGGAGATATCATTGTCTATAGGACAATATCTCACTTCTATGGTTGGGTGGCAAGTCACATATCAATAAACTTTGTTTATTGTTTACCTTCTGTGCACATTATCTTTCTTAAATCTAACAGGAACATCAAACCCCATCGTTAAAATCAGGTAAGGCAGATTCGGGCATTCGCACAAGTCAATTTTCTTTGCAGAATTTGCCTCAAGGGCCGATTCTGCCAAGTTCTGCCGATTCTACCGAAAACGAAAGCTGCCACGAAGCTGCCTCACCTAATTTTAACGCAAGAGAAAGGGTTGGCCAACCCTTTCTCTAGTACGAAATTGTTGCACAGTGAGGATAAAAATGGCAGGAAGAGAGTAGTAAGTCCAGTGGATAGTAGGGGAAGATCTCGTCGAAGATTAGAGAAGGATCGTAGAAATAGATGTCGACTTGGTTATGTCGATTGAGCAGAAGATTGGCTTTTTGAGGAATCCGACGAATACTTTTAACCTCAGAAGGATCATGAGGCCAAGTCACCGTGTACATTCTTCTTCAAATTCATGTGTACAATACTGTACAATCATTTCATTACAAGCAGAGGCGTCGTTCTCACTCTGGAGGATCCTGTTCATTGTTGTTTTTCACTGTACACGCTTGTTCTATATGACGAATCGCACTCACCAAGTCCAACCAAAAACTTGGTGAGTGTGAAGTGGCGCCGTTTGACTCACAGAAGGAGTGAAAAGCGACGCCTTCTTCTTGTAGTGTTTCAATCGGGGTTTCAATTGATCAAAAGTCCTCTCCTATCCATTAATGCTTTTGAAAACCCGCAGCAAAGGGTCCATTTTTGGTCCTACGAAGATCATCACACCATAATAGACGGGGATGATTGTTTTTGAGCTTTTTAACATATCACAAAGCTCGGTAAGACAATATTTAGATTCAACATAACATGGAGAGAATATGGCAACATGGACAAGCACCCCATGGAGGACCTTGTTGATGGAGTTGAAAGCATGTTACCCCTTGAGGAGTGACTTCGCATTCAAAAATGGACGACATCCAACTACACAGAGTGCCTCCTCCAAGTGAGCTACAAAGATTTTTTTCACATCATGCCCACGATGGTTTAAAAGCACATTGAAACTTTTCAGTGTATCTGTGCCCCCTAACTCAAGCACCTCTTCTCTTTTTCTTTGGTTTGAGAAGGGCCGGGCTCCTCCAAACCAGAAATGTTATGGCGTTTCATTTTGTCACTGCACTCAACGGGCTACCTGTTTGCCCCCATCTTATTCGTCCCTTTGATTTTCCTCCTACCTGCCAACCCAACATCAAAAACTTCTAGCATTTTTAACATATTCACAAAATGTATTTCTATCAAAACCGAAATTTGTCCAACCCTAACAAGTTAGAGAGTTGTGCCTGGCGCGAAGGACACTTTCAATTATTCAAACCAATCCAATATGAAAACCCTGATTCTAATGGTAAAACAGATATACAACAGATCTTCAGATTCCTATACCCAACCGTGGTGGAAAGATTCTACAAGAAACCTGAACTTATCTAAGAGGAACCTTGAACCACCACGACACCTAAAACCACCAACTTCTATATCCATCTTTCATTTCAGGGAGGAAATGTAGGCTTTCATTACATGACTTATGCATCAATTGCTCAAAAGTTAAGTCATATACCGACAACTTACATTTCCTCCCTAAAATGAAGGAAAGGTGTAAAAGTTGGTGATTTTAGGTTCGTGGTGGTTTAAGGTACCTCTACCTTATTCCAGAGGTGCAAACATTTTCTAGGTATTTGCACCATTTGATGAAAATTGTCAAGATCAGGGAAAAGGGGCCGCTCCTAATTGAAGGGGAATGGCACAAATTTTGAACAAGGGAAGGACCCAGGACATCTGGGAAATGGGCCTTGTTTCCTGCTTGCACTATCTAACATAACCCAAATACTTCTGAGAAAGGTCAAAAATTAAAACAGAAAGTGAAAATTATTAGGTTCTCAGAGATCGCCTCACTTTCTTGATCATATGCAAAGCTCTTTAGATACATCAGAAGAGTACGGGAAACACGGCATGACTTACAAGGAAGAAGTTGATCCCGTTGTCAGCTGCAAAACTCTCCAGTGTACCTCTGTGCGCCATATAACCAATCTAACCTCAGAACGGATAATAAGTCACTTGAGGGAAGAATAGAATTAGCAACGTCAAGCAGCGATCGATTAAAAATGCTCCGTCGAGAGAAGAATAAAAAAATAAATAAGAAGAGAAAAGAAAAGAGGTTACGGGGACACATGTAGTATCGGGAACCTCACCTCGGCAAATGTACCCCCTGGCTACATTCTACAGGGGATAATACACGGGAGGTTCCCGATACTACATTCTAGCCGAGGTTACGATTGAGAGCGCTCTCTTTCTCTTTGTTTTGTGCATGTGATTCAAAACCACTGTTGATATACTTCCAACGATGGTTGCGGAAATGATTAAGAGGAACTCAGGATCGGATCGCATTGTCAAGGTGAGGTACTATTCAGGATTTGACATTGGAAGTTTGCAGTGGATTTCTAAGAGCATGGCCATCGTGGCCCTCCAAAACGGCATCGAAACTACAAAGAAAGGGCCCTCTAAAAGCAAATGCGTCCTAAAAAAAATTCTCCCATGCTGTCAGCCTTGATACGAGGAGGAGTAGAGCATTTTAAATGCAAGAGCCCGCCATGCGGCCAATACCTGCCCATCTCGTGGATGGCCATGCTCTATCATTATCCCGACTATGAAAATTCTCCCAACAAGCAATTAATGTCGATGATTGCCTCCCACGAATCGCCCATAGTTCAAGCTCACAAGCGGAAAACATGACTCCACAATCTAGCGAGCCAAAACAAGTTTCTAAAGAGGCCTTGGCAGAGAGGCCCCTCGCTGACTAGACAGTGGGAAGGATAAAATTGGGCAAGCCCTCTAAAATTGCAAAAGGCCAGCGGTTGAGTACAACGGTGGCCATGCTCTAAGGGCTAGAATTGGGGATTGCTTTGAGATTCTAGAATCAAAATTCATCTATCAGACTGGGTCATTGGGGACTTTCCCAGCGGCATGCGCTTCAGGGACTGAATTGAGGATGTAGCTTGGATGGTAGAGCTCATTTCAAAGTCATTTTGGAACTCATATAGTCATTTTTGAAGTCTTCTAGGCATATAACAAATTTGGTACCCATCCAGCCAATTTTAGGTTTTTCATGACATAATTACTATATCTCATCACTAGAGTTTCCAAATTGGTCATTTTGATTTTGTTTGTACAATTGCCATTTTGATTGTCATCTGGTAATTTGTTTTTCATCGTCATTTTAATAGTTGAATTTTCTATGTAATGAAGTGTCGATGTGGGCGTACTGTGTTTGTGGAAGTACCACTACAAGCAGAGGCGCCGTTTCTCACTGTGGAGGATCCTGTTCATTGTCGCTTTTCATTGTATCCTACGTGATAAATAGCACTTACACTACAAGGAGAAGGCATTGCTTTTCACTCCCACTGTGAGTCAAACGGCGCCACTTCGCACTCACCAATTTTTTGGTTGGACTTAGTGAGTGCGATTCATCACGTAGGACAAGTGTGTATAATAAAATTAAGGCAATGAAGAGGATCCTCCTGAGTGAGAAACGACGCCTGTCCTTGTAGTGTCACCAAATCCAACCAAAAAATTGGTGAGTGCGAAGTAGCGCCGTTTGACTCACAGAAGGAGTGAAAAGCGACGCCTTCTCCTTGCAGTGTACTGAGGTTGGAATGTGGACTCTTTTTTCATTCTCACCCTTAGGATTGCTCAAGGTTATTCTTCTTCTTCGTAGAAATTGAAGGAGGTGCCGCACTGTGGCAAGACTACTGCCTGCAGACACAACGTACTTACACTGCAGCGCCACTAGTCAAACATATATTTTAATGAAATGCTTCTTTCCTCGTACCTTCAGCCGACTGAACTAACGTCAGTGAACATTAACATAACAACCACCGGTAAATCCCAGGCAACAAACAGTTAGCTGCAGACAGTCGGTATCAGACTATCAGCCAGTAGTGATCAGGGTTTTTTTTTTCAGGCTACTCGGTGCCAGACTCCAATGTTGTGGCACAGTCACAATGGTCTAAAGCTAGAGGGACCAGCCTCCACTGCATGCATGGAGCATTGTTACAACTCAAAAAAAACCCTGGTAGACTTGATAGTTAATGCTAATTAATAGGGGAGGCTCGATCTATGCACATATATGAGAGTGGAGCACAGCGTTACACTCACTTCCCATCAGTTCAGTGAACTTAAAGTTCGTTATCTTTCGCACTACTAGGAAACTAGTCGCTTCTCATTGCTATTTTGAGCCATTCCAGAGTTGGTGAGTGCTTTTGGTCACATCGAACAAGGGTTTCCTTGATTTCAGTCAGTGAAAAGCTACGGGTGAGCTTGCAGTGTTGTCATCTTCAAGCTCCAATCACTTTTGTTGGAATTGCTGCAGATTTTGAAGGCTTAACTACGTACACAAAACCCGAGTGGAGTTTCACCTGGTAACAAAAGTTGTGACTGGTTTTGTTCTAAGAATAGTTATATACAGTATGTTTGATTTTTGGTCAAACTGGTGTACCATGTTACAGAATAGTGAAGAGGATAGGTTTACGTAATCGACTTTGTGCACAGTTTCTTGTTACTCTCGCTAATTTGTAAAACACTTTTTACGTCTTCATTACAGTCTTCTCACTTGTCTGAGTGGCGCTGGCATGACATGCAGGAAGTGATCGAACATGAGTGCCTCCACGGAGCTGTCCAACGGGACGAAACACGAGATGAAGGTGCTGGTCGGCAACGGTGGCTATGTCTCGGAGCTGGCAACGGTGGAGGCAGGAGGTAAGTATGTCATCGGAGTCGACTACAATGCAACGTACCGCGAGTACACCGTCAGGGTGGATGCCCCTGGCATGGAGAATTGCTATTCGAGCTCCGATGATTTGTGTGACAACAAGTGCATCACCCTCAAGGAACAAGATTGCCAGCTCCAAGTTCAGATGGAGCCCCGGCAGTCGTCGACACCAGGAGCTCCCACCGAAGTAGAACCCGGGACCAAATCCGAGAAGAAGCACAGTTGGTTACGCTCATGGATGACGTCCAAGTAATTCAACACTAGCTCCTGCAGTTCAAGCATCCGGCCAGTCACTATTCATTACTCCCTCTGTCCGGAAATAACTAAGTGTCCACTTTGGAGTAAGTGAGTAACCATATGTTTACGGTAAGTGTATAGCAAATTAAAGTTGGTTAGGGTATTACTTTAACTTATTACTTTAACTTAAAGTTGGTTAGGGTATTACTTTACTAGGTTGGTAACTATGTGTTAGAGTCCAACATGACAGTTCCAATGGTGGCACTGTCTCCATGAGTGTGCATACATAGTCTCTGTTATGTAATTGGTTCGTGTCGGAACCAACACATAGGTAGAATCGTTTTTGCGTGCATGTGTCGAGGCATGTGTGCACAATCTATATTATATGATAAAAAAAGATGTGGTATGACAGTTCCGGTGGTTGAACCATCCTCGCAGACGTGCGTGCATGCACGGCCTGCATGATCTATATAATAAAGGAGAAGGGTGTTTTTTGTGTGTTTGTAGAGCCACAAGAATATATAGATGGAATAAGTGATTATTTGATGAAATTTAGGGTTGGAACCTGCGAAGTTATTTCAAAAGTTAAATATTTTCTTAATAAATTATTTTCAAAGGTTATTTGAAAGGTCATTTGAAAGGGCATTTGAAAGGTTATTCAAAATATCAATTTTAAACCTCAATGTTGTTTTCTTTGGGAAAAAATGACAATTATAAATACATTGAGTTTTTTTTTGAAATTTTGATAATTATTTGAATTTTTTTATGTTCTAGTTATCGGCATGGGTCAAGCTAGTGTAATATATAGAAACATTTTTAACCCTTGAAGGACGAGCTCCATAGGCTTAGTTTTTAGAGAATAATGAAGAAAACTTTAGATATTGACCACCAAAAATAGAGTAGATTGGTGCTTTGGAAAGTGGACAAATTTGTATGGCTAGATTCCCTATTTGCGCATGTTTTGGCAAATTGTGCATTCACGTGGAAATTGCTAAATGCATTGGGGAGAGAAGGAGGGTGGTTAGGGCATCAAGTTGTTTTCTCTATGGGAGAGAGGGGGACGGTGGTTAGGGCATTAGGTTATTTCCCTATGGCGAAAAGGGGAGCCGAGGGTGGTTTGGTAGGTGGCTGGCTTTGCAATTGGGAGCAGCAGCTGACTCACGTTGGCTTTGCAATAAGGAGCAATGCTAACACATGTTGTCATCCAGTCAACCAATAGATGCTCCCATTGCCCGTACTAGCCAATGGATACCCTAGCCCTCATTTAATACCGGTATTTTTGGCCCCTATTTAAAATTTTGGCATGGACTGGTCTACCCCTTCTTCAAAGTATGGCAACTCTCTCACTGGTGCCCAAAGCTCTAAAAATTTCCTTTATTTATTTGGAATGCCCCTTTAGCATCCCAAAGACGTTTCAGGGAATTTAGGGTTAATAATGTCAATTATGAAGTTTGTCTTAATAATGCATAGTTACACAAATATTGTGATACAAAGGGGCGTATCTTTCAAGCTCTAGTTGACACACAAAAAAATTCTTATGATTTTTTTTTATGTAATATATTCTTGTTGGTATGTGAAAGAGGATTCAATGCTCCAATGAAAGATGTCTTTTAATCAAATTTGGTATTGCTCCACTCATCACTAATCAATAAGCCTTGTAAACGTCCCATTTATTTAAGTGTAAATGTCTCATCTATAGATTGAATAGCCATTGTGAAGTAATTGAGATTACTCTAATAAGAAGAAGAATTCCAATCCTCTTGGCGAGGCCGGCGTGAATAAAGCTTTTGTTCGACCTACCCTTGATTCGATGTCTATAGGACAAACGATTGGTGGTTAGGACTACTCGCCCCTCTCAAGGTTAGACACCATAAGGAAAAAAATATACATTTGAAGAAAATAGGAAGAGGATGCTTGAGTGGGTTAAGTAGGGTGTAAATGTTAATGGGAATTTTATATTATTATTTCAAAGTGGATCAAGTATGAGAGGTTCATTATTTTCTATTTTCCTTTTATTGAAGAAGATGGACATAGCGTAGTAGATGGCAATGGTATTAATTTCTTTAAAAACACGCAATTCGCTATTTATGCACTTGGCTATATAAGCATGCACTTGGCCCCATGCGCATAAAAAAATTTGTCTAATTTTTTTTTATAAAAAATGGCGAATTTTTTCTTTCTACAATCCCTTACATAATAGTAAAAAAAAAATTCTTTTATGTATATTTTATTCATATCTTTATCTTTTCTTTTATCTTTTCTTTTATCTTGTTTTCTTTCTTGTCTTTTTCTTCAGTTGTGGCTTCTGAAACCTACACAGCAGCTGCCCCCCCTCCTCAAAAAAAAGAAACATTTTTTCTAATTTTAGCTGTTGGCTGCGCGACCGCACACCCAAAGTCCCTCTTTTACTCCCTCCCCTCTCTTCTCACCCTCTCCATCTCCCTTCCCTCTCCTCTGCCTTTCATCTCCTCATATATATAGGGGAGAGGAAAGAGTCTCTCCCACTTCTTCTCCCACTCCCTCTTCCATTCCCTCCTCTCTTTCTCCTCTCCTCTATATATGAAGAGAGGGGAAGGAGATGAAGTATGTTACGAGTAGACACTCGTCTGGACTTACTAGTATTTAGCAAAGAGGTAGTTAGGATGGTTAGGATGGTTATGGTGTCTTCCTTATAACAAGTGAGAGGAAGCTTTTCCTCTCACTTGTCATCTTGTTTACTTATGGATATTAATAAAGAATATATTGTAAGAAACCTTGAGTTATTATGTAAGAGCGTCAATAGGAATGGATTCCTAACATTATGACAAGTCACGAGTGTTCACGCTCTTAGGAAACATGCAGGATATGAAGGCAAGAGGATGAGATCAAATTCGAGCTTCCTTGCATGGCTCTCATTGGCATCAAATATTGTTTACAATGATCACCACTGTAGAATGTCATTCTCAACCAAGCAGTAATCACTGACCTATGTATCTCGACTTCTCGGAGTTAAATTGAAACAAGAAAATCAAATGGATGAGGTATTGGAGAAACGAGTGAAGCTTTTAAGTATTCTTGGACGCCTGAATTATTTTCGACGTTGCAACCCTAAATACTTTGCATTGAAGACTGTCATTTTGCTGTCATCTTAAATTGCTACAAGTAGCATTCAAAAATGATACAAGCGTAATTGAGTTCGAGTATGATGGGAGACTTGACCTTTGTACTTGCTCACAAATTTGTGAAGCTATACGAGATCGCTGAGTTTCTGAAAATCACAAATAGCAAATGAAAAAAATAAAAAAATAAAAAAAATCACGAACAGCGAGATGCTCAAGAAAAAGTGAAATTGGAATAAAATCCATTATCTGCAGTATTTGATTTTGACCATCTTGCCATCAAGGCTGCTCGATGGTGACATTGGATAATGGAGGTGCAATCTTGATACAACATATTACAGAAGATAAGGACTAGTAACCATGGATCAAGAAAGACTTAACACGGAAGGTGTTCCGCCTGTGCCAAATGAAGCAGGGCCCGACTGGGCTATGTTTATACAACAACAGGTTCAGAATGTTTTCCAAGCGGCGATTCCTCATATTGTTCAACAAATTTCTGAACGAGCAACTCGTCCTCTCCCTACACCGTTGCATGATGGAGAAACCACGGTGTCAAATTCCAACTTATATCAAGGGGAACACTACCGCGGCAAGGCACTCAAGGTGGCGAAACCGGATAAGTTCACTGGAAAAAAGGGAGGAGAGGTATACAAGTGGTTCGCCCAACTTCGACTGGTTTTTCGAAGCAACCCTGACACTTATAATTCTGACGAGGATAAGGTAGCGTATGCTCTTTCCTACTTAACAGGGGCAGCTCAGAACTGGGCTATGCCCATCCTTCAAGCCTTGGATGAAGGCAGGTCTCATGATTTACTGCACAATTACGAAGCTTTCCGGAGGGCTCTTGTTGCTGTTTACGGTGAGATAGATCGACGCGGCAATGCTGAGGACCGCCTTGCAAACATTCGACAGACTGGCGCTGTGGCTAATTATATCTCAACATTCAACGAACATGCGGCCCAAGTAGAGTGGAATGAGCCAAGTCTCGTGGCTCGGTTTCGCGCTGGTTTAAAAGACGATCTTCTCGATTCCATCGCAACTGCTGAGACTCAGCCTCGCACTCTCCAAGAATGGATGTCTATGGCTTCAAGAATTGACGATACTCTGGACGCGACAACAACACTGGCGGCCTACGGGGTCCACTTCGGTACCACGAGAATATGCTGCACGATCCCGGCCACCTTCGATGTCAACCGGTCCCACTCCCATGGAATTAGATGCCACGTACACCGCATCTACAGCTCTTGCTAAGACAGCGGCTGACAGATTGGAGTATCAACGTCAAGGAAGGTGCTGGGGGTGTGGGAAGATGGGTCACATACGTTCACGGTGTCCTACTAATCCTTCCAAACCCCTTACGTTGGCTGCTACTGACGATGAAGGCTTGGAAAAAGGAGCAGCCCGGGACTGAACACTTGGAGGCAGTACCCGGGCACTAATAATAAGGAGGCACGTCACACGCCTCTACGTCCGAACTCAAATGACTCTGCTACATGTAATAGCTCTTATATAAATAAAGAAAATTATATTTTGGCTTTATGTGTCCATGCTACTATAGATATGGAGAAACATCTGACTATGAATGTGCATATGAACAAAGTGTCGGCCGTGGCACTTGTGGACTCCGGTGCAACAGGAGTGTTCATGCACCCTGACTTTGCCAAGCACTGTAATGCTACTATCAGGTTGAAAGCTACACCACGGGAGGTTCGAGTCATTGATGGCCGAGTTATCAGCTCTGGACTCATCACTCACGAAGCAACCGTAGACTTGACCGTGGGAGATCATCAGGAGAAGTTACTTGCGGACATCACCAACACGGGGCGTTATAACTGTATCCTTGGCATTCTTTGGCTTGTTCGCCATGACCCAACCATCCGATGGTCTCAGTAAAAGGTGTTGTTCGACTCTCTCTATTGCCGACATACGTGTTTCAGTGGTTTATCCCGGGAGGAAGGCCACGGGGAGAAACCAGCAAATCACCAACCACGAACGACCGGGCCCAACCGGGTGTCGCAGACAGATTTTCATCAGTTAACACGGGAAGCAGCAATCTATTGCCTGGAGATTTCTGAGGTGACCTCTGTTGAGCCCACACCTATTCCGACAGTGTATGCAGACTTAAGCGAGGCGTTCAGTGAGGAAGCGGCTAACGAACTTCCAAACCATGGTTCCGCCGACATGAAAATAGAATTTAAGGAAGGCCAGGAACCTCGTAATACAGGATTGCGTCCTATATCCCCGATTGAATTGGAGGAGCTTCGACGTTATCTCGAGGAAAACTTGGGCAAAGGGTGGATCCGGAGGTCTAAGTCCCCCGTTTCAGCCCCTATTGTTTTCGCCAAGAAGAAAGACGGCTCTATTCGATTTTGTGTAGATTATCGCAACCTCAACAATGTCACGGTGCGAAACCGTTATCCATTGCCCTTGATTCCAGAGCTCACGGACCGCCTCACTGGTGCAAAAATATTTACGAAGTTGGATGTTCGCCAAGCTTATCATAGAATTCGTTTGGCTCCTGGGCATGAATTCAAGACCGCTTTTAAAACTCGTTACGGGTTATACGAGTATTTGGTCATGCCATTTGGATTAACCAATGCCCCGGCACAATTCCAAGCTCACATGCAAAACATTTTCAGCGATCTATTAGACATCTCAGTGGTAGTGTACTTGGATGATATCCTTATTTTTTCTACCAATTTAGAGGATCATCGAGCCGTGGTTCGCGAGGTTTTGCAGAGGTTATGCAAGCATGGTCTTTATGCAAAGGCCGCCAAGTGTGAATTTCATAAAGATTCAGTCGAATTTCTGGGCATGACAGTATCTGCGAATGGCCTTCAGATGTGTCAAGACAAAGTTCAAGTTATTAAAGACTGGCCGACTCCAACAACGATAAAAGAACTCCAAGCGTTTCTTGGTTTTACAAATTTTTACAGACGCTTTATAGTCGATTACTCACACGTTGCAGTTCCTTTGACAAATTTAACACAGAAAGGCCACAGTTTTCAGTGGACTCCTACGGCCGATGCTGCATTCACAGATCTTCGGTCCCGGTTTCTCAAGGCTCCGGTATTAATCCATCCCAATTTCGAGAAGCCATTTGTGGTAGAGACAAACGCTTCTGACACAGCCACCGGGGGCATCCTGTCTCAAAGGGGTGATGATGGACATCTTCATCCCTGTGCATTTCGGAGCTCTAAGATGAACCCCGCTGAAAAGAACTATGATATTTACGACAAATAACTTCTGAGCATTGTGCTAGCATTCCGCGATTGGCGCGTTTACCTCGAGGGTTCTCCTCACCAGGTTCGTGTCATTTCCGATCATAAAAACTTAGAACAATTTCTATCTACAAAACATCTCAACAGACGTCAAGCTCGCTGGTCTGAGATGCTTTCGGCCTTTGATTTGGTCATCCACCACCGGCCAGGCTCTTTGAATGGAAGGGCCGATGTATTATCTCGACGGGTGGATGTTATGGATGGGACAGATGAGAACCCTCGGCCTTTTTTGCGCCTCGCTTACTTGGAACAAATCGAGCCGGTGTGGACTGACGCGCGCATCTTTACTCAGATAAAGGAAAACCTGAGACAGGACCCCAAGCTCAGGCCAATATTGGCGTTCTTTGAAAACAACCCGGGGGCAGCACCTGCAGACATTCGTCGTCGGTTCCAGGCATACACCTGGAAGGACGGCCTTCTCCGTTTCGAAGGAGCAGTTTTTGTTCCTGACCACGAGGAACTTCGCCGACAGATTTTACGCTCGCGTCACGACGCCCCTGCTGCAGGCCATCAAGGACGTGCCAAGACCCTCGAGCTGGTGTCTCGGGATTTTCATTGGCCATCATTGTGCCGTTATGTTCACCGCTACGTCGATGGCTGTGATACATGCCACCGTTCCAAGCCCACCCACCATGCTCGCTACGGACTTTTGCAACCTATTCCCGCCGCCGACGCTCCTTAGAAAAAAGTAACAGTGGATTTTATTGTTAAACTTCCGATAAGCAGTGGTTATGATTCTATCTTAGTGGTGGTCGACAAAAATACCAAATTGGCTCACTTTATTCCTACGAAAGAAACCATTGGTGCTAATGGCACGGCGTCATTATATTTACAACACATATGGAAGCTTCATGGTACTCCCCAGGATATTATTTCTGACCGAGGGACTGTGTTTATATCAAAGTTCATGCGCCGCTTATGTCAACTCCTCTGTATTAATCCTTCTACAACAACGGCGTTCCATCCTCAATCCAACGGCCAAACAGAAAGAATAAACCAGATTTTCGAACAATATTTGCGTATGTTCACTACTCGTCGTCATGATGACTGGGTCGACTGTCACGGACATACATTAGAAACTTCTAGAAGATTCCTTGAAGATTCTATAGAATATTCTTTAAAGATTCTTTTAGAAGGTTCTGGAAGATTCTTAGAATATTCTTAGTATATTCTAATAGATTCTAAGAAGCTGCTCGAGAAGCTTCCTGGTTAGTGGAAGTTGTTTGAGAAGCGTCCTAGTTCACAGAAGTAGCTCGAGAAGCTTCCTATCCAGTAGTATATATAGGAGTCGAGGCTGAAGGGTTCTTCAGTCTCGACAACGCATTTCTTAGAGCTCTAGCTCACCTCTCTTGGTGTTGTTTGTGTACTCATCTGATCAATCTAGTTCTTGCATGTTCTCTCTGAACTTCTTGTTTAGATTTATTGTGTGTATTTCCGTGTCCGTAACAGTTTGTCGAGACTGATTTCATCTTAATATCAGAGCTGGATCCTTCTTGCTTGAGAGTGGATCACCCCTCTTCTTGAAGGTATTCTAGCGCTTTAGAGGTTGCGGATTACTTTCCTCTAAACTGATATTTTCTCAATTTCAATATCAGAGCTTAGTTTTTCAAAGGCAAAGAGTGGACTACTCCTTCCTTTAAAGATACTTAAGCGTTCTAAGGGTTGCAGATTAGTCTCCCTTGGATTGGTATTAATTCCTTCTTTTTAGCAAAGCTAATAGAAAGGACTATTAACATCGATTTCAGAATCTTGCCTTCTTGATAGAGTGTGGATTACCCCTCTTCTTGAAAGCGTTCTTAGAGGTTGCGGATTACCCTCCTCTAAAGCTGAGATTTTTTAGTGTTTTATTTTCTCTTTTCTCCAAATTAGTTTTAGTAATAGATAGTGTTACCATCTTCTCCAAAGATTTAACAACTTTTTCTTTTCTAAATTTCAATCGATTTATCTCCTTAATATGGAAGTAAATCAGGCCATGGATAGTGCATCGCCACAAATAGAGAATAGAGTGGCAACTCTTGCAGATCTTCAAGCTCTTATGAATAGTGTGCGGGAGGAGATCGCATTTCTTTGCAATCCAAGTAAAGAGCCTCAAATAGATCCAATGACTGAAGAAGCTAGACGAGAAATTCACGGCCTACAACAAGAGCTTGTTCGATTAAGAGAAGCAAGACATGTATCACCCACGACCCTAATAGACAATTCAAGGCCTAGTACAAAAGAACCAAAAGCAAGTATGCCAGACAAGTTTGATGGAACAAGAACCAATTTCCGAGGTTTTGTGCAACAAGTACGGCTTTATCTACGCCTATATCCTTCTTGTTATCTAGATGGATTTACTCAAGTTGCTTTCATAGGTACTCTTTTATCAGGAAATGCTCGCTCTTGGTTTGCTCCGCTATTGGAGAAGGATTCTCCAATACTCTATAACCTAGAGGCTTTCATGGAAAGATTTACTGCTGCATTTGGAGATAGCGATCGAGAAGGAGTGGCTGAAAGAAAGATACAAAATTTGCGACAAGGATCTATTGAGGTAATTGATGCAACGTAGTATTGCTAGAAGCCAAAGACGTACGGGTGCTAAATAATGGTGTGTGGGAGGAGGGGTTAGGCATGGGCTGATCTCTAGAGTGTCCTTGTGATGAGTTATCCCATATGGTTTGTCCATGGTGACCTCCTAGTGTACACTACTTAAGGTGGAAGGCCTTTGAGTAAAGATCATCTCTTTCTACGCATTCCTTGTGTTTGTGTGTGTGCCTTGTGCAATCTTCTCTACCTTCAATAGGTTATGGGCCCACTCATGTGTGTTTCATGAGTATTAGATTGCATTTGTGCAAGTATTTTGAGGTCGGTGCGCAACGGGCGGTTTTGGAGCATTGTTGGAGGTTTTGGAGCTTGTTGAAGCGTTGGTGTTTCTTGGAGGTGTGCATGGGCTGAAGTTACATGTTGGAGCACTCTCTTTGGTCAATTTCTTCCCTTGATCTCCTTCTTTTCTTTCTTCTATCTCTTCGTTGCGAGTGGAACTTCGTTTGGTTCAATTGTGAGCATTTGAGTAAATGCAAGTGATTTGTGAGGTGTGAAGGCTCTCGTGGAGGGTCTACCATCTGATCCTAGTGATTAGGCACTTGCTTTGAGGTGTTGCATGTGTTTCATGCTCTTGGGGTGCTCAAATTTTCATTTGGAGCTAGTTTGTGCACAAAGGTGCGGTTTTGAGCAATTTCAATGCGATTGGGGTTTTGAGGGACTTGTGTGAGTTCATGTGCATTGAGTGAGTGCTCTTGAAGGACACAAAGGTGTCATTGACGTGCATTGAGTGTTTGGGGACACTAAGGCGTCGTATTGAAGCATTTGGAGTTGTTTTGAGCTCCATTGAGTGATTTGAGGGGTTTTGGTGAGCCTCTTTGCATTTTTGGGTGAGGGTTCTCACATTTGAGTGTTGGGAGGCGTGTGTGGAGCACAAAAGTGCTGATCTAGTGTTTGGGGTTGTTTTAAACCCATTGGGTGCACAAAGGTGCAATATCAAAGCAAAAAAATCACAAAAACAAAGTTGTGTGTTTGAGTTTGAGGTTTCATTTGTGTGGGGAGGCATACGTAAGTGAGGATCATGGCATCTTTTGAGGGTGAGGGTCCCAAGGTCGTGGACAAGTTCGATGGGGTGAATTTCCACTTGTGGAAGTTCAAAATGGAGATGGTGATGGCCGAGAAGGAGTTGTGGGAGATTGTCGAGGGTAGTGAGGAACCTCCTTTCTCTTCTACGGATCCTAGGATCATGCAAGCGTACACGAGGAGGGAGAAGAAGGCATTTGCCATTTTGGCACTCAACCTCGCGGATTCGCAACTTGCGCACATTCGTTCGTGCAAGACACCCGCGGAAGCATGGTCCAAGCTTTGCAACATTCACGAAGCGAAAACATTGGCCAACATTTTGTTTTTGAGGCGCAAGTTCTTCACCATCAAGATGGGCGAAGAAGATGACATGTTGGCGCACATCAACAAGGTCAAAGCTCTCGCGGATCAACTCAACGGTTGCGACGTGTCGGTTACGGATGGTGACATCGTGATGACACTTTTGGAGAGCCTTCCATCATCATACGAGTACCTCATCGTGGCGATGGAGTCAAGACCCATTACGGAGCTCACATTGGACTATGTGACCTCACGGTTGTTGCACGAGCTTTCGCGGCGAAAAGAGAACGAGTCTCGAGAAGATGGAGCGGCACTCGTGGCGAAGCAATCCAAGAATGGAGGCGGTGGGAGCTCAAGCGACAAGGTGTGCTTCTATTGTGGTAAGAAGGGCCACATTGCCAAATTTTGCTTCAAACGCAAGAGGGATGAGAAAGGGGAGAGTGCAAACAACACTAAAACTCGTGACGATGATGAGTACGCATTTACGGCTAGATATGAGGCAAGCATGAGCGATGGCATCGAGGGTGATGCAAGCATGAGTGATGGTATCGAGGGTGATGCAAGCATGAGTGATTGGATTGAGGTTGGTGATGAGTATGCAAACATGGCAAGCAATGTATCGTGCAATGGTAGTACGAGTGATTGGATTGTTGATTCGGGGGCTACAAGCCACATGTCACCACATAAAACTTGTTTTCATTCGTATGCTCTCATTAATCCAAGGAGAGTGATTTTGGGAGATGATACGGTGCTTGAGGCCATTGGCAAGGGCCAAATTGTTGTAGACACCGAGGTGAGGGGTTGTGTGAAGACAATCACTATCCCAGATGTCCTCCACGTTCCCAAATTAACGGCAAATTTACTATCGGTGAGGCAATTAGTGGCAAAGCACTTGAGGGTTGAGTTTAGTGATAAGGGGTGTTATGTGTTGTCACCGAGTCGAGATGAGGTGGCCATCATTGAAGAACACGAGGGCTTGTACCACATCAAGTTCTCCAAGGTGCATTCGAAGGAATCGGCGGCGTTGGCGCATTCAAACTTGAAGGACGACAAGTTGGCGTTGTGGCATCGTCGACTTGGCCATTTGAACATCAAGAGTGTGAAGACACTACGCGGCATGGTAAGCGGTATGGATCTTCATCAATTGAAAGTGGATGCTTCTACATTCACGTGTGAAGGTTGCATTGAAGGCAAGCAACAACGGTTGCCATTTGCGGGTGAAGGGGCGACACGGGCCACAAAAGTTTTGGAGATCGTGCATTCGGATGTGTGTGGCCCCATGAAGACCACATCGATGGGAGGTTGCAAGTACTTTGTGACCTTCATCGATGATTTTTCAAGGAAGATATGGCTCTACCCTATCAAAGCCAAGAGTGAGTGCTTTGAGAAGTTCAAGGAGTTCAAGACATTGGTGGAGAACCAATCCGAGTTGAAGATCAAGGTGTTTCGGTCGGACAATGGCGGCGAGTACATGTCCAAGAAATTTGACGAGCTTTTGAAGAATGAAGGCATCGCACGCCAAACTTCGGCCCCGTACACGCCTCAACAAAATGGAGTTGCGGAGCGCGCAAATCGCACCATTGTAGAGATGGCGAGGAGCATGTTGCACGCTCAAAACTTGAAGTTGGACCTTTGGGCGGAAGCGGTGGTGAATGCGGTATACACACGCAATCGGTGTCCAACAAGCGCGGTTGAAGGCATGACGCCGGAGCAAGCGTGGAGTGGGAGGCAACCATGTGTTGCACACATGCGCATCTTCGGATGCATTGCATATGCGAAGGTTCCCGACGAACGGAGGACGAAACTCGAGGCTAAGGCCTTGAAATGTGTGTTTCTTGGGTATTGTGAAGGTACCAAGGCGTATAGACTCATGTCGGTGGACACGAGGAAGATCATTCGGTCACGTGATGTGACATTTTGTGAGGAGTCTACGATGGAGGCTCCTTTGGAGGTTGGTCCAAGTGGGAGTAGTGGAGACGTTTTGGTGGACACACCCTCCAAGTCTCCTAGTGTTGTTGATGTAGGTGATGATGACGGTGATGACGAAGCTGGCGACACGGAGGTTGTTGAAGCGCCATCGAGCTCAAAGGCCAAGAATGGCGCAAAGGGCACGCAAGAGGAGCAAGTTTCTTCAAGCGAGCGGCGGTACCCCGAGAGATCGCGCAAGCCACCTGGAGAATGGTGGAAGAACCACATCTTCCCTCAAGTGGAGGACGAGCATGCGAATGTGGCATTATCGGATGGTCCATTGACCATTCGAGAAGCCATGCAAGGTGAGGATGCGGTCAAGTGGGAGCGCGCCATGCAAGAGGAGTACGACTCTCTAATTGCTAACGGTACGTGGCAATTAACTCCCATTCCAAAGGATCGCAACCCCATTGGTTGCAAATGGGTGTTTCGGACAAAGAGGGATGTTTCGGGTATTGTTGTGCGTCACAAGGCAAGATTAGTAGCCAAGGGGTTCGCGCAAGTGCATGGGGTGGACTTTCACGAGACATTTGCTCCCGTGGCCAAGTTCACCACCATTCGATGCATTCTTGCCATTGGAGCGGCCTTGGACTTGGAGATGCATCAAATGGATGTGAAGACCGCATTTTTGAATGGCGATTTGGAGGAGGACATCTACATGGTGCAACCTGAGGGGTTTGTGCAACAAGGTAAAGAGCACCTTGTTTGTAAGTTGCAAAAATCATTGTATGGGTTGAAACAATCTCCAAGAGCGTGGTACCAAAAGATTGACACGTTCTTGCTTGCACACGGGTTTACTAGGAGCATTGCGGATCATAGTCTCTACTTCATGCAAGAGGGGCAACATGTGGTGATTGTGATCATATATGTTGATGATTTGATCATTCTTGCAAGCCTCATGAGTTTAATGAATGCATTGAAAGGCATGCTTAAGAGAGAGTACGAGATGAGTGATCTTGGAGAATTGCACTTTTGTCTTGGTGTTGAGTTTGTGCGTGATAGGGCTACACGCACTATCACCATGAGTCAAGGCAAGTATGTGATGGACGTGCTCAAGAGATTCGGGATGGAGGATTGTAAGCCCGTGGCAACACCATTGGATGCAAACTCCAAGCTCGTCATGCTTTCGGAGGAGGAGTATGCGATGGAGGCTAAATCGATGGCGGAGGTGCCATATAAGCAAGCGGTGGGGTCGTTGATGTATGCGATGATTGCGACACGGCCCGACCTTGCGTATCCAATTAGCGTGGTGAGTCAACACATGGCGAGACCGGGCTCGATGCATTGGATGACGGTCAAGAGGATCATGCGTTATTTGAGGGGCACAAGCGATGTGAAGTTGTGTCTTGGAGGCAAAGACATTGTGTTGAGCGGCTATTGTGACGCGGACTACGCGGGAGACACGAGCGATCGAAGATCGACAACGGGCTACATGTTCAAGGTCGGATCGGGAGCGGTGTCGTGGAATAGCAAGCGGCAACAAACGACGGCGACATCAACGGTGGAGGCCGAGTACATGGCTACGAGCCATGCCACGAAGGAGGCCATTTGGTTGAGGCAACTAATGGTGGATGTGGGTTGCACACAAGGTGAGGCTACAACGATTATGTGTGACAACCAAGGGTGCATTTCACTTGCAAAGAACCCTACACATCATTCACGCACGAAGCACATTGATGTGCAATACCACTTCATTCGGGAGAAGTTGGAATTGGGAGTTATACATTTGGAGTATTGCCCAACGGAGCATATGGTGGCGGATGTGCTCACAAAGGGTCTTTGTAGAGACCGACACCTACGATTAGTAATAGCATTTGGACTTAGAGGCTTTGGCTCTACGCAAAGTGGGAGTATTGAGGTAATTGATGCAACGTAGTATTGCTAGAAGCCAAAGACGTACGGGTGCTAAATAATGGTGTGTGGGAGGAGGGGTTAGGCATGGGCTGATCTCTAGAGTGTCCTTGTGATGAGTTATCCCATATGGTTTGTCCATGGTGACCTCCTAGTGTACACTACTTAAGGTGGAAGGCCTTTGAGTAAAGATCATCTCTTTCTACGCATTCCTTGTGTTTGTGTGTGTGCCTTGTGCAATCTTCTCTACCTTCAATAGGATCACGTTCTGCTGCAATCTATGCTACAGAATTCCAACAACTTACATGTGATCTTGATTGGAACGATAAGGCGTTTATGACACGATTTCGATATGGACTGAGAGATGATGTCAAAAACTTGTTGATCACTATGCCTAAAGTGGATACTTTAGAAGAACTTATATCTCAGGCAATTATTTATGACAACCGCCTTTTTGAATTACGACAAGAAAGACGATCAGGTTGGAGAAATGAGGGAGCATTTGCTGCATTTTCAAAAGGTCCAGAAAATCACTCCACAGGTCCTGAACCTATGCAAATTGATGCGGTACGTTTCAAGCCCCTCACAGCTGAAGAAAAGAAGCCACGGTTTGAACAAAACTTGTGCTTATATTGTGGAGAGGCGGGCCATAAAGCTACAAATTGTTTGAAGAAACAGAAGACTCAAACAACAAGACTGAGGAGTACAAGCATACAGGAAAACGAGGACGCCCAGCCACAATAGGGACTGTGCGGCTGGACATCTCAACATCCAAAAATAATCCAGGTCCCTTCCTCTCAGCTCAACCTTCAGATTGTTTTATGGTACCTTTACATTTTGGTATTCAAGAACTTCAAGTTAATGCTTTATTAGACTCGGGTGCATCTGCTTGCTTCATAGATGAAGAGTTTACCAAGCTTCACAATATTCCTCTTGTGAAGAAACCAAAGCCTGTCCATGTAGAGGTCATAGACGGACGACCATTGTCTTCGGGCAATGTTATCCATGAAACTAAACCGTTGAAGATACGTCTTGAAAACCATGAGAGCGACATTGTGTTTAATGTTATCAAGACCCCTTCATGTCCTGTCATTTTGGGACTATCTTGGCTTGATAGATATAATCCATTAATAGATTGGAAGTTGCGAAAAGTAACATTTCCAACAAACTCCTTGAAGGTGGAATCTGCCAAGACAATGTCTAGAAACAAACCTTTGTTTATAGGTGCAAGGGCTTTTATGAAGGAAGCCAAGCAAAATACACCTTTTGTCATCTTTGCTACTCCGACTCGTAAAGATGCGACTCCAACTTTCGTTATTCCAAAGCAGTATGAAGGATTCAAAAATGTCTTTGAAAAGAAAAATGCTGACATGCTACCAGAACATCGACCCTACGACTGTGCTATAGATCTTCATGAAGGAATGCAACCACCTTTTGGCCCAATCTACAACTTATCGCAAATAGAGTTAGCAGAATTGCGGAAGTATATTGACGAAAATCTAGCCAAGAATTTTATTCGTCACTCAAAGTCGTCAGCTGGGGCACCGATTTTGTTCGTGAAAAAGAAGGATGGCTCTCTGCGAATGTGCGTGGACTATCGAGGCCTCAATAAGATAACTAAGAAAAACCGTTATCCGTTACCTTTGATTTCTGGTCTCTTGGAGCAGCTCGGATGTGCAAAGATTTTTACAAAAATTGATCTTAGGGGAGCTTACAACCTCGTACGAATCAAGGAAGGAGACGAGTGGAAGACAGCTTTCCGTACAAGGTATGGCCATTTTGAATATAACGTCATGCCTTTTGGCCTTACCAATGCTCCGGCTGTTTTTCAACATATGATGAATGACATTTTTCGGGAGCACCTTGACGACTTTGTTGTCATCTATCTGGATGATATTCTGATATTTTCGAAGAACGAAGAAGAACACAAGAAGCATGTTCGTTTGGTTCTTGAGAAACTACGAGAACGACGACTCTACGCGAAGTTGGAAAAGTGTCTATTCCACCAAACGGAAATGGAATTTCTAGGGTTCGTTGCAACTACAGATGGCTTGAAGATGGACCCCAAGAAGGTGGAAGCAATTGTATCCTGGGAGGTTCCGAAGACAGTTAGAGACGTACAATGTTTTCTTGGCTTTGCTAACTTCTATCGGATCTTCATCAAGAATTATTCTCGAGTCGCTGCTCCACTCACTCGGTTGACTTGTAAGGACAAGCTCGAATGGGGACCTCAAGCAGAAAAGGCATTCCAAGATCTTAAGACGACGTTTACTACGGCTCCAATCTTGGTACACCCTGACTTTGCAAAGGCCTTCTATTTCGAAACTGATGCTTCGGATTTTACTTTGGGAGCCGTACTTTCACAGATGGGCGAAGACAGTAAGCTCCATCCAGTTGCGTTTTATTCTCGGAAGTTCTCTGCCGCTGAAATCAACTACGAAATCCACGATAAGGAACTCCTTGCTATAGTGGATTCTTTCCAAGAGTGACGACACTTTCTCGAAGGCGCTGCGCATCCGGTGACCGTATATACGGATCACAAGAATTTAGAGTACTTCATGTCGGCTCGAGTCCTGAATCGACGTCAAGCTCGGTGGAATATTTCGTTGTCGCGATTTGACTTTGTTATCACCTATCGGCCTGGAAAGCAACAAGGACTATCCGATGCATTATCGAGGAGATTGTATATGGCGCCTAAAGTTGGAGAAGCAGCGTTTGATCAACAATGCGCTACATTGTTGAAATCGGAGCATTTTAGAATTTACACTGCTGTCGTACCAATTGATGCGGACTTCCTCAACCAGGTACGTACTGCGACAATTGAAGATTTTGTAGCTCTTGAGATCAAGAAGTATGCCGATAATGACAAGTTCAAGGTAAAGGGAGATCTTTTGTATTTTGAAGAGCGACTGTATATTTTAAAGGGACCAACACGATTTCGAGTTCTCCAATCTCGCCACGACTTTCCAGCAGCAGGTCATTTTGGATACAACAAGACATTGGAGCTTATTTCGCGAGACTTTTGGTGGCCCCAAATGTGGAAGGATGTGAAGGAGTTTGTCCTCTCTTGTGATATTTGTTCAAGGTCCAAGAACCCTAGGCATCGCCCCTATGGACTTCTACAGCCATTGCCTATTCCGCATCGATCATGGTCTTCAGTTTCCATGGACTTCATTACGGACCTGCCGCCTTCAAACTCGTTCGACAGCATCTTTGTTGTGGTGGATCGGCTCACAAAGATGGCGCACTTTATTCCTTGCAAGAAGACATCGTCAAGTGAGGACACAGCAAGATTCTTTCTTGATAATGTATATCGTTATCATGGTTTGCCAGATGATATTGTATCGGATCGAGGAACTCAATTTGTTTCCAAGTTCTGGAGATCTCTTTTTGAGATATTGAAGGTGGATATCAAGCTTTCTTCGGCTTTTCATCCTCAAACCGACGGTCAGACAGAACGGGTGAATCAAGTCTTGGAGCAGTATCTACGTTGCACCATCAACTACCAGCAAGACGATTGGACCAAGTATCTACCATTTGCCGAGTTTGCCTACAACAACACCCTTCATGCGTCGACTCAACAAACACCGTTTTTTGCCAATTATGGATACCATCCAAAGCTCGATTTGTTAAATCCAGTAGCAAATAACAACCCGGCAGCAGAAGGCTTTGCGAAGCAGCTATCGGAACTTCAAGCTACGTTGAAACTTCAATTACAGACCGCCCAAGAATCTTACAAGAGGACCGCAGATAAATTCTGGAATGAGGCACCTACTTTCAAGATTGGAGATAAAGTATGGCTTCTCCGACGGAATATCAAGACTAAACGACCGTGTGAAAAGCTGGACTACCGCAGATTAGGACCATTTGTCGTCCAGAAGCAAATCAATCCCGTGGCTTATCGTCTGGAGTTACCAGCCGTTATGATGGTACATCCAGTCTTTCATGTCTCTTTAATGGAGCCTTATCGAGAATCATTTTTCCCTGGAAGAGTGCAAAGTCCGCCACCTAGCATTGAAATTGAGAACCACGAGGAATACGAGGTCGAAAAGGTGCTAGATTCACGACGAAGGTGGGGCAAGTTGGAGTATCTTGTTCATTGGTACGGCTACGATATTAATGAGCGAACGTGGGAGCCAGCCAAAAATCTTACAAATGCGCCGCAAAAAGTACAGGAATTTCATCAACGATACCCTGATAAACCGAAGCCATCTCGATGATAGCTTTTTTCTCAAGTTTCTTTAGACAAGAGTATAAAAGGAGGGGAGGACACTACCTAAAACTCATAGTTGATGTTGTTATTTTCTCTAAGATAGAATAGAGTTTTATTCAAGTAGTCATAGTTTGGTCTGCAGTCATGGATAGTCAAGAGATAGATAGTATACCAGTCGTGTCATCTCAACCAACGAACCCACGAAGGCGACCCCGAGATGAAGAACCGCCTGTACCACGACGACGACGAAGGATATCAAGCAACCGATCGCTGGTGATTGTATTCGAGGTAGAGCCTGCTTTCAATGGCCTACCAGAAGGCGTGTTTGCAGAACAATTTCACAATGAAGACACGGAAGTTCATGCTTGGTCAGAAGTGGAAGGCGTAGGCCACTACCGTTGGCTTCAAGGACCAATGAACCACCTACCTCGTGAACAACAATTGGAGTTCATTGCAGACGTCATGCGACAAATCTTCATTTTTTTACGATGGTATTGACCGGCGACAACATTGCTTCTCGGAGACCTCGAAGCTAGAAGGAGAGGTGATGTCACGGACATACATTAGAAACTTCTAGAAGATTCCTTGAAGATTCTATAGAATATTCTTTAAAGATTCTTTTAGAAGGTTCTGGAAGATTCTTAGAATATTCTTAGTATATTCTAATAGATTCTAAGAAGCTGCTCGAGAAGCTTCCTGGTTAGTGGAAGTTGTTTGAGAAGCGTCCTAGTTCACAGAAGTAGCTCGAGAAGCTTCCTATCCAGTAGTATATATAGGAGTCGAGGCTGAAGGGTTCTTCAGTCTCGACAACGCATTTCTTAGAGCTCTAGCTCACCTCTCTTGGTGTTGTTTGTGTACTCATCTGATCAATCTAGTTCTTGCATGTTCTCTCTGAACTTCTTGTTTAGATTTATTGTGTGTATTTCCGTGTCCGTAACACCGACTTACTTCCGTTAGCTGAATTCACATATAATAATTCCACTCATTCGTCGACTGGCTTTTCCCCGTTTTATGCAACATATGGGTATCATCCTGTATTATCTTTCACTACTCCGACCTCGACCACCATTCCGGCAGCAGAGGACCGTATAAGGCATCTTCAGGAAGTACACAACGAGGTGAAGACTATGATCGACATCGCAAGTGTGCGAGCTCAACGCTATTACAATCAAGGAGTGCAGGTTCAACCCACAATCCAAGTAGGTGAGAAGGTATTCCTACGACATGAGAATATTTCAACGACGGCTCCTTCCAAGAAATTCGCATCACGATTCCTCGGTCCATTTCCAATTATTGCCAGGCTTTCTAACTTGGTTTACAAACTTAAGCTTCCCAAGACCCTTCGAATTCATGATGTGTTTCATGTTAACCTTCTATAGCGGTACCACGAGGACACCATCGAGGGGCGGCGTCGACAACCTCCTCCACCGATTATTACACCCGACGGGGATGTTCAGTGGGAGGTTCATGCTGTCTTGGACTCTCGGCTGCACGGCCGGTGGCGGAAGTTACAGTATTTAATCAGTTGGGAAGGATATGGGCCAGAGGAAAATTCCTAGGAACCGGTGGAGAATCTGCGGAATGCGGCTGACGCAGTTTGGGATTTTCACCGTTGGCACCCGGATGCGGTAGGATCAACTTCGTGTAGAAGGAGGGCCCGCACCTTTCAACCTTATGGGGGGAGTAATGTTACGAGTAGACACTCGTCTGGATTTACTAGTACTTAGCAAAGAGGTAGTTAGGATGGTTAAGATGGTTATGGTGTCTTCCTTATAACAAGTGAGAGGAAGCTTTTCCTCTCACTTGTCATCTTGTTTACTTATGGATATTAATAAAGAATATATTATAAGAAACCTTAAGTTATTATGTAAGAGCGTCAATAGGAATGGATTCCTAACAAAGTAGCAGAGGAGAGAGGGACTTCGGGTGCGAGGTAGCGCATCTAATGGCTAAAAATAGGGAATAATACTTTATTTTATTTTATTTTGGGTGGCTGCCGTGTAGGGGTCAGCAGCATCAAACAGCTAAATAAAGTTTTTTTTTTTGTTTTTTTTTGTTTTGGGCGGCCGTTGTGTAGGGTTTAGCAGTACCCTCCAGCCAAATAAATATTAAAATAAATCCTTTTTCTTCTTCTTTTTCTGATGGGAAGTCAACTAATTTTTAACCATGCATAATTTCATGAGGTTTTGTTCAATCATGTTATATTTTTTTCAAAGTGTGTCAAATGAATATTTTTTTTGTTTTGATCTTTCAAGTTTCTAATTGTAGGTTCATCCCATCTTATCCAACTTGAGAAAAAAACCAAAAAATGGTCTCAAGAGCACTTATTAACAACCTACTTTGTAGCAGTGAAAAAATCGCTAATTTGATTAATTAAGGTAATAAACTACATATTTTACTTCATTTTGGTGTACACTTTAACCCTTTAACGTCCCGATTCAACACTTTTTTAAAAGAAGCATTATTAAATGTTTGATAAAAACTAAAAATGGAGTTGATGTACAAAGCGAAGTTGTAAATGTCAATGTGAAGATCACATCTATACAGTTGGATTTATCATATTATTTATTATTATTATTTTTTAAAATTTTGAAGGTTTTCTCTTGAAAATCCCAAATTAACACAAAAAAGTTTCAAAAAATTGTAATGAAATTGGAATAACATACGCTACGAGATGGTATGGTTTCCATTATTTGATTGTACTTATTTTGGAAAATCATGTTTGAGGTCTCACTTTTTGAACTAAGAATGAAACTTGACATAAACCAATTGTGTTATTTTTCTAAAAATCATAATAAACTATTTTGAAGATCCAAACAGTTCAAAGGATAGTCAACTTGCTCAAGAACCAATGGTAATTTTTGTAGATGAAAAGTGTTCAATCTGGATGAGATTTGGACAACTTTAATCTATTCGTCGTCCAATATATGGACACTGGCGCGCTAAAGGGTTAATGTAAAATAAAATAAAATAAATCTCTAAAGAATGAAAGGAAAGTTGTAAACATGGTGCTCAAAAACGAGGAAAAACCATGGACGCTTAACGTAAATCAAGAATAGTACATTTTACAGAGAATATCAAAACTCAATTTCATTTACACGTAATCAAAACCAGTGTACAATTACATCTGCCAAAAGGGCAATTATTGTGCATCTGTAGACCAAACCTCAACCTTCCCAATTCAGTATCAGAACCTCACCATTGTCCACTAATCAGTAAACTCTCAAGTCTATCTAGTGTGGGCCACTTTATTTCAACCGATTCCATCCACCTATTTGGCTAAATGACAACCGACAATAGTCACTCACTTGGCAGACAAGGCATCCACCTACACTATTTGGCTTAATGACAACACTATTCACACTCCCAACAGGTAGGACGCACACCCTATTTCATAACCCACACTAAATAGACAGAAGAGTGCAAATGGTTTAGGGTTTTGGGTTTCGGGTAGTTCTTTAGAGGACGTAAGGCATCAAGACATGGTCGATTCCATGCACCACCAATTTCCCGGGCGCCGTGTACAAATTGGGATCCACCACCTTGGCGTTTAAGTTAAATCCCACAAAGATGCCGTTGGGCGGATACGCCAGGGGCAATTGCTCGCCTTCTATGGATGTTAGGAAGGACGGTTTCCCTGTGACCAAAGCATTCAAGTCGTAGTAGCCTTTGGCAACGTGGTAGAGCGCAACCTCATTTTCCTGGGGAAACATTCGTATTTGGCATCATAAGAAACCTAATATGAAGCCTTATTTAATGTAAGGTTAATCACTAAAAGTCCTCTCAAGCCATGTATTTTTGCATACAAGCATCCAATTGCTGTTGTGTTTTACTACACCAACATACTTAACCCCTAAATGTCCCAGCGTCCAGTTTCTGGACGACGAATAGATTCCAACTCACACTACACTCACATTACTTTATAGATGAAACTCATTCAATTTTTTGAAAATACTTTATGAAGTTATTGTCCTATCTAACGGTTGGATTTGGTGTTACTAGCGTACATATTTTTTTTAGATTACAAATGTGGAAGTATGTCAAGCAGTTGACCAAGCCAAAATTGCATTGACTTTAGTTCAAAAGTGGGCTTGCTAAAATGAGGTCATAAATTGAAGTAACACAAAATTTTCAAAAAATCACCATTTCAAGAGTATCTCATTCTGAATCCATTCCAACAAATTTTACTCAAAAAATATGAAAATTTTGTTGTAATCAAATTTAGAAGGAAATTTTAATTATAACTTTGAAATTTATAATAAAATATCAGTGATGGCATTGGTGAATTTAACTGTACGGATGGAACCTAAAATTCAATATCTACAACTTTCATTTGTATAACAATTCCGAAATATTCTCCTAGATAGCACTTTATAATGATTTTTCTCAAACTGTCAATTTTGGGGACACCCTGGGACGTTTAGGGGTTAAGTATTGATATCATTGTATTTGAACATATAGCATATATACTCCACTCTCCCACTAAAAACCGATGTTTTCCTTTGTACATTACACCAAAGAAAACATGGGTTTTTAGTGGGACAAAGGGAGTATTTCAATACATGAAACGGATTGTTCACCTTGTTCTGAGCGAACACGTTGTCGATGAATGTTTTGTCGGTGGCGGTGAACGCATTATTTGTTGGGAGGAAGACGGTGACGATCTGGCTCGAGTGCTGTGGCAGAAACGCATCCAAGTTGGCCGATTGCAAAAAACCCAGCACTTCGGAGTATTGCGGCTTGTCCAACAGAAAGTTGAAGGCCGCTTGCACTTGCCCCTCCGGCGTTGACAAATCTGCAGCAGCCACAACACACAAATTTGGCCACAAAACAATCCTCCTTTGTCTGATTTCTAACCCTAATTCTTGGGATGGTTTACGACGTGAATCTTCTCGCTTGTCAATTTGGACGCTTTTCAATTAAATATTATATGATAATGCATTATCATAAGTATTTTAGGACAATATATGAATAAATTGTGAATTTTTAAAATGATATTATAGGTGTACACAAAATCAATCTTATCTTTGTAGATTCTATGCAAGAATCTACAAAGACCGCTTTTCGAAAAGAGTTGTACGCGTAGTTACCTTACGGCACAGCAATGCAAGATATTAACCTTTTGAGGACCAAATCCTTTGCAAAATGGTCAAACTTCCTTGTTATGAGCAATTCTCCGATTAAAATTTTGTAAATTTATGCTTGAAATATTTAAAAAAAAAAAGAGACTATATGCCATCTTTTCATCCTAATTACTCCCTCTATCCCATAAAAAGACCATGAAAACTCCTATGCAGTAGAGTAATTTTCATGGGACAAAGGGAGTATTCTTTTTCAGATTTTTGAAAATAAGTGAGTTTTTAAACAAGGTACACAAACCTACATGTCATGCGAGTGAATAATATTATCATTAATTCATTAGATTACAAATAGATTAACACTAATCGAAAAGGTGGCACTCCCGAAGGAATTCCACACATGCATAGTGATTTTGCATGGGCATCTCCCTGGGGAGCGCCACCTTTTCTACTAGTGTAATGCAAAATGATTAGTGCAATACAAAAGGTTATGACATACATTTCATCTCATTAATGAGAACCCAGGCCTAGATCAAGCATCAATAAGACCTATGACCATTCAAAATATTGCACAAAAGTCATTCAAAATGTCTGATTTTCCCAGGGATAGAATTCTTTTCAAAAAAGAAAGAAAGAAAGAAAGAAACAGTCCTCGGTTAGGGGGCGTTACTTACCTGGAGGGGACATGGGAGCACCGACAGGCTCTTGCACGACATCGTTGATCTGCAACCACTGCTTCAACGTGGGAGCGTCGGCGAGCAAGACGTAGCCGGGTTCGTTGGCATACAGGCCGATGAGGTAGTGCCAGGCCCACATGGTGGGGTGCATGAAGTCCCAGAAGATGGCCTTTCCGCGGTGCTTGCACACGGTGTACAGCCACTTCCCGGTGGCGTCCACATCGCCGCACGTCGTGGTGTTCACGATCCCTTCGCAGCACGGCTTCAATCCCAGCGTGAACCCCAGCTGACTCGCGTGCTGGAACAGATTGTTGAACGCCGACCACTGGTCCAAGATCACGAACCGCGCACCGGGGTTGTGCGCGTTGATGCTCTGCACCGCACCCAGCAGGAAGGCGTTGTGCATCTGTATGAAGGAGCCGAAATCTGCCGTGCAGTTTTTGTAGCCATTCGCACGTGTGAAGAGCGGGGTGCAGGACTCCTGGAACATGTTCGCCACCATCACGTCGCGGACTCCCAGGTCGTACAGCCGTTGCAAGTTGGCTTGAATCCCCGACACCACCCTCTCAATGAACACGAAGAGCTCCTGATGAATCCAACAGGCACCAGATTAGGGTTCAATGATTCATACTCTGAAACCATGTAACCGGGTTTTATCTTATTCGGCGATTTTTGAATTCCGTGGATGCGGATAACATCAAATTCATAGGGAGAATGGAACGGGGATGATCATGGTATTGATGGGGCATATGTAGTGTCCTCAAGTTTGAACGGAGCTTGGAGGGAGATAGAGGTAAAACAAATTTCACTGGATGGGGACTACATCCCTTGCGATGATGATCTAAAAGGGTGATGTATTCAGAGCAATATAATGTTTAGTGGATGGAGAGAACCCTTGATTTAGAAATGCTTGAAGTGAGTGATGGGAAGTGCACTCCATTCCCAAAGCATCTTTCTTACTACACGAGCCATGAAGCTTCTGAATGGTCAAGACTGCAACCCATCCTCGGTACGTCACCTGATTGCCCTCTATCGCCCAGATTTCAAAACCGAACTGAACCCAATACACTTTGTGTGTTCTTATGTTATGTTGTTGGTGGCCAGCTTAGGGTTGAATCATGCATGTACTCTGAAACCATTATCTAGGCTGAAGACTGACTTACCGCTGAGGTTTTTCCCGTGAAATACAGGTAGTCATTGCCGACGACGGAGACGAGCGTCAAGGAGTTGGCAAGCGCGGTCTTCGAATACGGATCGGTGCGAAGAAACAGCTCGAAATTGTCAACCTGCGCGCCCAAGTTGACCTCGCCGTTATCGTACGTGACTCCTGAACCTCCCACTGCAAAGTTCACCCCCCAGGATGTGTCCTGGTTGGCAGAGTACAGATATGGCGGTGGGTACACTGGGAACCCCAGCAGGTCCGCTGCATCATCATCATCCAGTCACAAACTCATCAAACAAGCGTACACACAAACAAACGCAGTTCGAATTCCTACAATCAAGTAACATTCTATCTCTTTATGACAGCCCTGCCATGTCGAATATCCTTCCTTGGGATTTCAACATACAGAATATAATTGAAGTCGTTATCCGTGATGATCACTGGTACAAGCATGGTCTCACTTACATGTTTGAGTAGTCAAAGACCATGATCTCACTTACTATTGTGGAATCTTCGATCCCACGATTTTCACCTGATTTTGAAAGGGAGGCCACTAAATAAACTAAGTCTGATCTAGAATGTTATACCGGTGGACTCAGTTAACGTCGTTGGTTTCAAAGCTGATGTACTATCTACTAGCTGGGACAGAGGCTTTGGAGCTACAAATCCATACAGGCGGTTCCCATCTTCACTTTCCGTTGCTAGCTAAATTTGTACCGACCTGGTCAAATGCACAGCAAAGTCCGAGCAGAGATTCGGAAGAATCATTCGAACGTAGAATTGTCGTCATTACTTTGCCATGGCTGGTCATGACATGCACACATGACTGATTCTTGGTACTATGATAGATCTTTCTAATGAAGAGGCTTGAAAGGAGATTATTTTCAATGGACTTACCGAACCAGTCCGCCTGCCCCTTGCCGTCGGAGTAGCGGCCTGCAGGGGTGATTACCCCGTTGGGCAATGGCCACGTGATCCCGTAAGGGTACTCCCATCCTTTGCCCAGGTTGGGTCCTCTCTTCGGTCGGTTTCCCACGTCGGCATACGAATCCCCGAATGAAAACAGCAGCTTTGTCTTCTGCGCGTCCACTGAAACGTAACTCCCCACACGTCAATCCCAAATCAATCAATTATGTCTACACGAATTCATACTGACACAGGAATTCAGTTTCTCAACTCCCAACAGTCACGGTTTAGCTCGTAATTGTGATCGTTTCTTAAACCCTGTTAAATTCACTGCATCTCCTCATAATAAAAATATTTTATAGCCTGACTTGTGGTCTGCATCGATCAAAATATATGCATGATCCAACAATCTGAGAAAGACCAATGGATCGGTCTAATTGACTGGAAGACAGAGATTCATGGCCTCTGATCATTTCAATGGTTTCGTTACAAATTGGCATGATGGAACTGGACGTACCTGAATTGAAGACGGCTGCAGAAGTGAAGAGAGTCAGAAGCACCAGCGTCAACATTGGCCTGCTGCTCTCCATTGCAATGGAAACGGGTACGACCAGATGACACAATTGCAACACCTACGTGAGCTTGAGGTGCTATCTGCAAGCTAAGTACTGGATTTAATTACATCTACAAGCTACTGGACTAAGTAGTACACGGCGATCAGATCCAGCTGTGACGCTGGGCAACACTTTTGCTCAATGCCAAGTGGCAGAAGCGCAGGACAATGTCCAAGTTACCGGACCCACCTAAACCCTAAACCTCCAGCTGCTGCAAGCGAATCGATGAAGATGCTTCCGGGCTCCTTTGCCGATCCCTGAACCATAATCCTCATGTGAACTTGTATCTACAGGTGTCAGGCAGTCATTTAGGAAAAGGAGCTTCCATCACATTCTTGCGTAATACTGGCATGGCACCTTTTGAGAACAGTGCCAATTAAGAGAGCTAATCAAGCAAAATTAAAGCTCCGACAAGATAATGGCTCATGGGTTTAAGGAGCCATAAATTGAGTATTCCTTTTCATGTCAATTCAGAAGATTTTTAAATGTTGTGTTTGTGACATTTAGATTTTTCTTGCTTCACCATTCAGTCAACCATGATGATATTGTCCTCATTGAGATTATGCTAGGTAACTCAAATCTTAAACCTGGTTCAATATGTACTATGACCGATTCACACAAGTTTCAGAGAGATGTCGGTTGAGGCCAGGAGAAGGAAGCAGCCAGGCTGCTTCCAATGTACTTGTGATATTTGCCCTCGCCCTGCTCTACTCGGCCATGCAACCGCTCTCCATGCAGTGGATCGGTTAAGTGGATCGGTTAAGGATCCTTCCTCACCATTTCACTTCTCTTGCATGCTTTCTTATTTATTACTTATGAGGTTGGCCCGTGCCAAAGTTCGGCACGAGAGTTTCAAGGTAGAACCGTCCTCACGTGCGCGCGTGCGTGCGTACAATCTTCCATTCTCTCGTGAGATGCCATATCTAGAATGATTATTTTATAACACATTTTTATAAATCATCAAATCTTTAAGTATTCTTTAATCTTTAAGGATTAAACTAGAAGTTCTAAATCTTTGGTTTAGAACATTACCAACCATGTCTTATTTGAAAACAAGGCACTAGCCCGCGCGTGTGACTATAGAGTATTTTTTTCATAAACCAACACACAAATCTGAAAACAGCCTCATTTTTGGAAAAAGTGATCCTTATGTATGTATGCACAAAATTATTTTGGTTTGTTTCAAATAGAAATACAGATATGGTTGGTAAATGCCCTTATAGACTGTTGTGTGAATCCATTATTATTCTCCGGGGTGGTAAATTTTCGCTGCCATCGACTGAAGGAGAGTGAAAGGTGCCAATCTTCCGGAGTCCACTGAGCAGGATGTGGTGCAAGAAGTGTTTGCCGATTTTCTTTCCATGCTTGCGTGCATGCAATTTTTTTTAATGGTGGTGTAGTTTTACATTTCCTCGTCGGAGCTTTACTTATCCCCTCTTCTCTGGAGGATTCCTGTAACTATGCTCGGAGGATTCTGATAACCCACAAGCAGAGGCACACATGTATCAACTTTCTCCCGCACTTGTGCTTAAATTCAGTATTGTCTTTGTAAATTTATTGGTTTTTTAAGGGCCGCTTTACACGTATGGCCGCCCAGCAGGAAGGAATAGAGGCAGTGTTACTTCCTCTCTTTGCAGCAAGTTTCAATTTCTCTTCCATAGAGTTGGGGCTTGAATGAAGAGTCTGTTAGGGGAAGTGCTACCAACTGGGCCACTAGGACTAAGTTTGCACGTGTGCAGTTCTCTTTCACTTCTAGTCTCGGCTATACAACCTATGAGAGGACCCGACTCATATTCTAGTATGTTGGAGGGAGTGCCACACAGTGATTCTCCTGCATGATATATTGCCCAAAAGAAAACATTTCTTTTAGCATGTGAAGCACATGATGGCAAGAAACTCTCGCCATGGAGGTTTGAAGTTTGTCTCAATTTACAAACGTACCACTTTTTTTCACCTTTTTTGCACAAAAGCTCCATGTATAGATTTTGGTAACACTTATTCCTGACAGGGGAGAGTAGTTTTGTTTCAATGGCCCTTTGTCCGATGGGCACTGGGTCATTGACATTACGAATAGACACTTTATTCACGCCGGCCTCGAAAGACGGCCGGAGTTTCTATCTCCCTTCAAGGTCATTGGACACAATACCAAGTTGGAACTTTTGAATTAAGAACATTTGAGAGTGTACTTTTTGATTCAATGGAAGACTACATATTTTTTGGACTCATGATTTTGGATGATGACCATCTACATTGGCTACACTGAAATGGTGTATTTAGTGTCCGAGGAGAATTGATGTCTTTTACCACAATTCCTTCAAAGGTGAAGAGAAATAGTGTCCCTTGACACTGCATAGGAATGAGCCACTTGTCATTTCCACTTTCATTGAGAGTGCCATGTAGTCAACTTAGCATGTCGAGTGCTACATAATTATACTTGTACTACATATACTCATAATAAAATTATTGTCAGGTTTGAGGGTAAAGAGAATGCCTCATACACTCCATCAAGCATGGGAAATTTGCAAAATTGAACAAACCTTGAGTTGTGAATAAAAAAATAAAATAAAGTGATAAAATGAAAGGTTCTCATTGCTACGCACAAAAAAGGTGGTTGAAAGTTCCATTTGACACATTCCTAATCCCCATGGCTGTTATTAGCCACGTGGCACCTCCTGCTTGTGCCAAATCATGTGCATGCAAATCCAGGATAAGTGCTAGGTGGAGTCTTATCCTGGTTTGATGGATGCCAGCATCTTGCTAGCCGAGTCTAATGGTATGTTGTAAACCGAGGCTTCAACGAAATGTATGTGGTCGGTGAGTTGTACGCATCATGAATTTATCAGACTGAGGTTGAAATGTGGAAAACCTACAGTGTCTTGTACAACCTTTGCGTGACTGTTTAGTTCAAACCGTTTGAGCCTAAAAGCAGAGAAGAGACAAAGACGCTGTCAACTCTATCTAGAAGCAGAGAAGGGACCAATAGTAGTAGTAGAGACTCCGGTCCTCTTTGAAGGCCGGCGAGAATAAAGTGTTTGTTCGTAATGTCAACGATGCAGTGCCCACTGGACAAGGGGCCATTGGTGAGAAGTGACCAATACAGACTATAGAGGGGCAAGATTTTAGAGCTCTTCGTAAAGTCATGCAGAAGAAAAAGAGAGGGTGTTTTCTTTTTGCAAAACTAGTCTTTTGATCCCATGTGTCCTTCAGTATAGTTGGACCTTGTATTGTGTGTCAATATGCAATGGGATGTTGTTCCTAGTGTAAGCAAATGCTTGGGTGTAAATTTTGGCTTTTGAAATTAGTCTCACACGGACTTTTGGCCAAAAACAGTGTAATTCTCATGGTGTTCCTCCAAAGTACCCAAAGATTCTCCTATTGCAAGACTACCCGACAAAGGCATTGGTCATGCAACTTATTGTAAGAGAAAATGAATATTATTTAAAAGAAAACAAGGAAAACACAAGTTTCGTTTACAGGTAACTCTTTTGTCCCCTTGTTTATGTGTTGTCATTTTGTTCTCTAGATTTATTAGACACTAGTAAAAACTCAATTAGAGACAACATAGAAATTTCATATTAAATGTGTTATGAATAAACATGATAATGTAAAAATCACTTCAGTTGTGTTTTCATGTTTATCCATAATGCATTCAATGTGACATTTCTGTGTTATTTCTTTTTAATAGTGAGAGTGTTGTAGAAAAGATCTACATTCGAAGCTCTCTTTGCTAGGTTTGGAAAAGGATTTGGAAAGAATTAGCCACAATCCCCTTTTATTTTGAAATCATTTGATCACCAATTAAGACACGACACAATTTCATAAGAATTTGTTGATTTTTTTCCAAGGTTTGGAAATTTAATTGGTCAAGTGCCAATTTTGATAAGCCAATTTGTAACTAGATGTTAGTTTTTCCTATTCATTAGTTTTTGGTAACCAATGTATATGATTTTACACAAGAAAGATCAAGAGGTTTAGCCCAGAGCTAAAATTGTATGCTAAGAGGAGTTAATGTGGAAAATGGGACTAATGTGGAAAAAAATTAGCAGGTTTAGCCCAGGGCTAAAATTGTATGCTAAGAGGGGTTAATGTGGAAAATGGGACTAATGTGGAAAAGAATTAGCCTCTTTCTATTCTAAGATAAGTTTGGACTAATGGTCGCGATTCTCCCAGTATTAGAACTTGGCATGTGGAAAGTGTTCAATTACATGTGTACACTTGCAAGTATTCACCCTAGATATTGGAATATAATATTCAACTATTAAAGACTGACAATAACAAGTTTAGAGTCTAAGTTGTGTATTTGTATGTTATTATAATTAGTAAGACACAACATGATTACTTTCACACTCTTCTCATTGGTTGAATGTGTATACCTTTGTAATCTTGCACCTGTCCAATGGCTCTTTGTCAAGTGGGCACTGACTCATTGTCAAGACGAACATGCACTTTATTCACGCCGGCTTCGAAAGATGACCAAAGTTTTTATCCTATCCTATGCCTTTGTATGCAATTATGGCCATGGTTATGAAAAAACAATTGTTATTTTAGAAATACAATATAAAAAGACGTGAATATGAAATGATATGAATATCACAATATCATAATGGATTCCATAAACATATATTTATATTTATATTCTGATTCCTTTTGCAAGTCTCACATTTCCATATAAACCTTAGCCAATTTGTCAAATGTTAATCCTTCCTTTTAAGTATGTGATTTGGAAAAATTAGGTTAAAATCACTTCAAAAGTTCCAAAGCTTTCCTTAATTAATTCTTGTAGTTAGAATATAATTTGGAAAAATAATAATCTAAACGTAGCCATTTTTATGAACACAAGTGGCATCTATAATCAAATTAACTTTTTGGTGCCAATAAACTTGATTTTTTTTATGATGAAAAAATGCTAGTGTGTCATTTGAGTACCAAATGTTACTTTAAAATCCCGGGAAAGTCACTTAGTGTGAATTTTGGGATACATGAGTGAACACAAGGTTTTTAATGGGGGGCTATGAAATAATTAGAATATTGTACTATTTATAGTATTTAGGGTATATTCATGGTATATTAATAAATATTCTAAGAATATTCATAAAATATTCTCATTTTAAAAAAAAAACACCCTATATTACTTCTAAAAAATTATAAATTTTATCTCAAATGAATAAAAAAACTCCATGTATTTGTTCTCTCATAGTTATTTAAATTTTTGTCAGTGACTTCCCTTTGTTTAAAATTTAATTTAAATTTTAAACAAATATAAAAGTTGCTTTGTTTTTTTTTAAACAAGACCCTATGAAGATTTTTGATGGAATCAAAGATATGGAGCTTCACTAACAATCATAGATATCATTATTTTTTGGATTCAATTTAAGCAAGTGTTGCATCCACTTTGTCATGTTTTAGAGAAATATGTGAAATTCAATAATCATTCAAAACAAATAAAATGTGTTTTTTAAAAATCTATAGAACTTATTTCACCTCATATTTTGAAAATCAAATATGTTGGATATAAGGCTCATTTATCAGATGCTTATTTAGTTGCATGTGAATTATCTTTCTATGCAATACACACGTCAAATTTTTGGCATTTTTGAAAAAAACCTCCTCATTTATTAATGTGGTATCATGTATATATTTTTAATATTCACTAATTGAGAGGATTATTGTAGTGTACTATTCTAGTTATAAAATTTGAAACTTTTATAGAAGAAAAATGATTTAAATTTGTACAATGTGCCTCAAATTAAATAAAAAAATCCAGTTCACATAAGTTTGATGGAAATAGGATCTATTTGTCAATTTTAAGCGACCTTTAGTAGTTCTATCATCTATACACACTTGTAAAGAATTTTGGTGAACCATGTCTATTATGATTAAAAAAATTAATCCTTTCACTACTACATCCTATACTTTTACCCTTTCACAACATTCATTTGCCATTTAGAATGTGCACATAGCATGAAAATGCAAAGCAAGAACAAATTGCCCATTGCATGAAAGACACTAAGTGAATTGGGGTATTGAGTAAATTATATGAACATACAATTAAAAAAAATATTATATCATATCTTCAAGATAAGTGAAAGGAAAAAATAAGACATAAAATGGTTGGATATGAAATAATATTTAAATATTTAATTCAAAAATTCAAAAAATATTAAAATTTGAGAAATTCAAAATTCAAAATTTGAGGTATTGAAAATTTGACAAGGTGAATTTTTTTTAAGAATTATCATATTCATAAATTTATAAAGGAAAAATAAAAATTTCATAAATGAAAAATTCAAATGTAACTTAAGGTATATATGCCATATTTAACTATTTCTGGACTATTCATTGAATTCTGGACTATGTGGAGTCCAGAAAAAGCAAAGGAAAATGAAAGGGCCTTAGTAAAACCATGCCCCACTGTAATGAATAATGTATGATTTGAATGTTTGGATCAGGAGATCTCCCGATATAGTGCTGTTCCGGAAGAACAAATGTCATCTTATAATTGCATGAGTGAAAATGTATGGACAAAGTAATGTAATGAATAATGTATGATTTGAATGTTTGGATCAGGAGATCTCCCGATATAGTGCTGTTCCGGAAGAACAACAGTCATCTCATAATTGCATGAGTGAAAATGTATGGACAAACTAAGTAATATAACAATACAAATAACATACATAGACCGAAGAAAGAAGAAGAAAAAGAATTATCGACGAAGGGAGATGGTGAAATAGTCATTTACATTACAAAAATGAGTTACATGAATAAGAGGTATTGTCATGAAAGTCATTCGACTGAACGGCCCATCAAAGTGCCACTAATACGTCCAATACACATGGCCACGAGATTGTAACTGACGAACTGTATGTAATGTCTATTGCTCTACTCTACTGGTGTACCATTGCCTAAGTGATCTCCTACGTAATTTCCCATCCATAGGTGTGTTCTGGAGGAACTCAGTAACGGAGTCATAATGAACCAAATCCATAATGAATGGAAGTAAGGCTGTGCAGACGTCTGGTATGACATTTCGCGGATTAGGTAGGTGCATTTCACCCTTCCAAGGAATCGGGAAATAGCAGGAATGATTTCCATTCATTACGTTCTTCCATTCACAATCATCAACCATGAGAACATTACCCAGTTTGCAAAACCTACGAGTTTTAGTACCCATTGTAAGTCGCTGCAGCAACTTCTGGAAGAATGGATAAGGCTTCTGTCGAACACACTTGTCCTGACCATACACAAAAAGCAACTGCGATCTAAGCTCCACTGGAAGTAGATGCGCTAAGACAAGGTCCAAGCGGGATGGGGGCATACATGACCATATTCCGACGTGGAAAACTTCCAGAAGTATTCGAAAAAAAGGTCGAATTCCAGGACGGCAAATGACATTCGCTAAGTCCAGCAACGGCGGGGTGAATCCTTTATAATCCTCGAAGCACAGAACGCCATTCACTGAGAGAACTATCGCCTTCTGTACAGTTGAAATACAAATATCAAGACATTTTTACAGAGACAAAACATCGGGGGATCTTTCGATGTTTGTAAACGACGAATTTGCTAACATAGTTCATCGGGGGATATCTCGATGGTGCCACCCAACGCCATGGCACACAGAGGTCGTCACAATTGAACTAAAAATGTATTACCACAGCAAAGCGAATCAACGACAAAACAAATTCAAAGTTCCAAAACTCCACTGAATTCACAAAGACAATTGCAAAACCAGAGGAACTCCGTAATTGAATTTGCTATCAAAGATGAGCGTGCTACAGCTTCATTACATGGTCATGAGAGAGAAAAGTACATTTGACAATAAAGAACTCTGAATAAAATGAGATGTCGAAAATCCAAAGTCATTTGAACTATACTGCAACGCCCCTCAAAATCTGAACTGCCAAGTCCGACATTCGGTCCAGTGGTAACTGACCACCCGGAAGCGGGGCCCGTTTCACATACTCTGTGACAACTTCGCTTGATCTGAATAGACCCTCCAGCCACAGTTGCAGCTGCATGGTAATAAACCTATCCCCATCATCACCGGACCAAGTCGGGGGGTGGACAGCGCTATGAACATCGTTGAGAAGGTTCTTCTGTGGACTATCATCCACTAGTAGGACATCCTCAACGGACTCCAATCCCAGCAACTTAGCGAAGACATTAAGATTCTTCAGAAAGAACGGCTTGTGTGGATTTGACGACTCCACGTATGACGAACGAGTGCAATTGCTTTGGCTAAGAACCTGCACACCCTCTCGCTTCAAGGAGGTACCCTGAAGAACAACATCAACCACTCGAGAAATATTCTTGTCCGCGATGCTGGTCCAAAAGGATACCAGTGCTTGAGAAGAAAGCCAGTCCAGGAAAGTAGAGCAGCCAGGTCTTAGCTTTACAGAGCGCTCTCTGCCCGCTACATACCCCTCACGGTAAATGAGAACCCCATTTAAGTCTAGTACAACCGAATACCTTCGAAGGGGTACCTTTCCGATCACCTTTTCTGGAATGGAGGAAGGGAGACGGGGCCCTGCAAAACCAACAAAAATATAGGTATGATCAGAATTCAGTATCGGGAGATCCCTCGATGCAGATGTGCAATGAACTCTTCAAGTGCCTACGGCGGACACTATACGTACTAAACTCTTCTAATCTGAGGACATGTACATTTTCTGAGGGTAAAACAAGTCTGTGGATATACATATGACTCCTACACAAATATAGTCTGTCTAGATACCTTTCGCACGGGCGTCCAAATTCGAATCTTGGACAACCGATGAATTGCGATCGGGGTGGACAATTACAGCAAAGTTCCCGGCCTTAGACGTCGGCATCTGGTAAAGGTTTTATTTCAAAATTATTAGCAAATGGGATGCTACCAACATAGTCCTTGTAAACGAACTCGTGAGCCTCTCTAACTGCTTGAAGATACTTAGCGCTGCGAGAGGGTGGTTGGTAATTCCTTTGCTGGAACATGTGTTCAATTACCTGATCCCTGAGACTAACAGGAATTTCCGCTACAGTGTCTTTTCCCTTAACCTTCCTCTCAGTGCCGGTGCCTTTTCCCTTAACCTTGACTCCCGTTCCGGTGCTAGGCCCTCTCTTACCCTTGCTTCGTGTGATCGGGGGGCCCGATGCAGTTCCCAAGGGAAGGGCCGGCTGAAGGGACTGTTGCAACTGCTTCATCCCCTTCCGCAACACTAGCTTCTCTACATCCCGGAGGTGACTAGATTTCAAGTCCTCCACGACTGGATCAAGCTCAGTGGATACCTCCGGCATTGCCTTGTCCGAAAGCCCTTCATATAAATCCAGGTCTAGGTCCTCTTCATCCGCGTCGCAGTCCTTGACATCGTCACAGTCCTTGACTTCCGCGTCACAGTCCTTGACTTCCGCGTCACATGTCTTCTTCTCCGGGCTGAACGCGTCCAAATCCTGCAAAGTGTCGTCAACAACATCTTCGTTCATGACGGGTGCCTTCAGATGCGACTGACGGGTCTCTTCGGGAAATGTACTCTGAGGCGGGGGGTTGGATGGGATCACAATAGGAAGGATCAGCGAAATGTCATCAGCGCCCTCGTCAGTGACGAGGGGATCCAGTGGATCAGCTGGATTGGCTTCTAACATCGGGATATCTCCCGATGATGGGATGCTCCGTGCATGCTGAGGATCACCTACTCCTCTCTCAGTCTCACCCTCTTCAAGACGAGGAAACCCTTCCAGGTCCGCAACATCCCGCTTCGGCCCCTCCGCATGCCCGTCCACTTCCGCAGGAACTCGTGCTTGTTCCGCAGCATCCCTTTGCGGAACCGTAGAATGCAGTTCGACATTCATGGGATATTCGTGCAGCTCCTCAGCATCCTGTCCCCTTTGTCCCGCGCCACCTTCAGGATCCTGAGCCTCTCGCTGATGAGATGGCGTTGCGTCCTCCATCGGGGATCCCCCGATAATATTCTCATGTCCACCAAGGACCAGGCTAGGTCCTTGGTGCTGCCTGACATGGCGGCCTGATCGCTTCGTGGCGTGGAGGAGTCCCCAACGTAAGATTGGTCAATCGTGGGATCCCCCGACGCAGCACCACCATAGACGACTTGGGAGTGCAGCAGTCCCTGCAATATGAGCGCAGTACACCATTATCGGTATGAAAAGCTGCAGTCCAGGAGAATTTGGATTGGAGTAAAATGGTACAAGAATATTACAATGTGTTGGAAATTAACCCGATGAGCAGTGCTAAAGCTCTACCGAGGTGCGAGGGCCTGGCTACTCTTTGAAACCTACCGAAGTGGTATCCGCAACAACCTCCATTTGCGTCTCCCTCTCAAGAGCCTCCAAATTTTGCCCTGCTGGAGATGTATTGTTGATAGAGTCTTCAGGCACAGACGGCGGATCCAGCGTCTCGTCAAAGTCGGTTTCGGACTCATCATCCGGAGTGCGTTCCCGGCCTTGTTGTGTGTCATCCTGACCACCTTCATCACCACCCTCTTCATGGGTGCCCTCACTATCTCTGTCACTACCATCCTCCCCACCTTCGAGTAGTAAGACGTCTGGGGCAACTGAATCCTTGTACAGTATGTCCCAGATCTGCTTCGACGTTCTCTGAGCCAGTTCCTTCTCATCTTCAGAGAAGACAAGTTCGAGGACCATGGTCAGGTTTTCCTGTAGACATGCAGACGGGAAGTCAGAAGTGATGTAATGCGAACAGCACACTCTAACCAAATGGAAAATTCAATATCATGGCGAATGGTTCAGAAGTGTAAGAAAGCCTGGTGTAAACTGGCAGGTCCATCGGGGGATCCCTCGATGATTTGAAACCCCCTTACCGTCATTCTAAACAAGACCGGTCCATCGAGGGATCCCACGATGGCCTCTCATTCTTACAGAGTCCAAGGGGTGCAGACAGCAAACTTACAAGTCCAAGGTGGGTGAAGTGAGCCCCGCCGTTGACATTTACAAGTACCATATTCTCTTTGAAGTGCGGCTCGAAGAGAGTACTAAGCGCGGCCAGCTTTATCGTTGGTCGACCACTTCGTTTCCATTGCTGGATAGTTTCCGTAATGTCCTTGGCCAGGTACACTGCGTCCATGGCAATCTTCCCACTAAAATAATCCCGGAAGTTGAGCTGCGTCGACTGCTTCGCCACATGTCCGAAGCAGAAAATTATGTACACGACGTAGGAAGTACCGACATCGGGGTCGGGAAATCCGTCCTCGCGGGAGGGAACGTAGTGGACCACATGCCAGTTCCACACCTTCTGCTTTGATGTCCGCAGGCGGGATTCCATGTGCGATACTATAGCATGGAATCCCGCCGCGTCTGTGAAGAGCACTGCCCCTGAGCGAGCAAAGAGTGACCCGTTTCGTTCACTGCCCTCCAGAGGTTCAAATATACGATTCATCTTGCTCTCGTCCAGCACCTCTGCTTTCACTGGCATGTCGTCCTTTGCATCAAACAGGAAGTAGAAGAACAGGTGTGTTTTCCCCCCTCCTCTCCATTGAAACACATCTTCACTTCCTATCAGGCCAGCAATGTCGGGCCTAAGCCTGTCCAATACTACGCACTTGTACTTCGTCGCAAACTTGCTCTGGATGTCCGATGCAACCTCTGCTTGCTTCGTTGCGTATATGTGTGCGTCCCACATCACCTTGACCATGTCAGGTAAGTCGTTCGGATCAGACGTCTTGTTCAGGTTCCTATTCCGGTCGTCCAACCACTTCTTTCCCACAGTCGATGCATACGCCTTATCCAGCCAGCTCTCCAGCTCCGCACGAGTGATGGACTTCTCCTTGGCAAAGTCCTCCCAGTCCTGCGAAGAATACATAACGTATGTGCTCTTACGGCTTGGAAGCTCCCACTTCAGAAAGTGGTTCATCAACTTGTTCTTCATCAGCCTGACCAGTCGCTCCCTGGTTCCAGCTGCAAGAAGAGACGGTATTCTTGCCACTTTATCACCTTTGGTGGCCTTGGAGCTCTTCACAGAGATTTCCTTTCTCTCCACAAGGTCAGCAAGGTAGTGGATATCCTCTGAGCGCAAGCCGTATAGCGCTTTCAAGTCATGTTGGAGAAAGGGCTTGCGCTTCAGGTCATAGTTCTTCTGCACATTTCCTTGTGCATCTGGCAGCTTCCCCTTGATGTACTCTTTTTCAATCTCCACCCATCGGTCGACTGCGCTGTCGTCCTCAGTAAAGAGTAGGGGAATCTTGCAGTCCTTTAGCTCTGAGTCCTTCACGTTCGTGAAGATCGATGCGAGAGCAGGAATAAAGTCCTGCATACGAGACACAGAGGAGGTGTTAGTAGCGCTCTCCAATGAGCTTGTTGTCATCGGGAGATCTCCCGATGATAGTAAATTTGAGGAAGGTTCTCAGAGGCCAGAGCGCAGTCCATGGGGAGGGAATACAGTCTTACCAGGAATTCCTGAGGGTGCTGCCGTCCTTGTGAAGATGGCTTGGGACAATTCATCTCTTTCCACTTGATTCGGGCATTCAGCACCTGCATCATGAATGTGTGCTCCTTTTGCGGGCCAGCCATATCCTGGTTTAGTACGCGCAAGAGAAGCATGAGCTTGATGTGGTCAGTCTTGGGCGCCCACACTGGAATGATTGAGAACGTGGACAACTTGGCTTTGTCAGCGTCATCAATTTCGCCACTCTCGACGAGATTTCTGTAGCACTGAACCGTATGCTGACCCCCAATAATGTAGAAGTGTGTAGAGCTCTTTATTTGATGCCTCTCCGGAGGACTTGTGAAAAACTCTACAAGTTTCTTATCTCCATACGGTCCCCTCTTCAGTGGAAGTACAGTAATTTCTCTATTTGTTCCACTGTACCTCGGAGCAATGCGCGCCTGGTTCGTCAAGGCTTTTAACCTGTCCTCAATAAGTCCGCGGTAGACGCAGGTACCTGGAGGGGCCCTGTGCAGCTTTGAGTAGTGCACAATGATTTCCTTATCGTTGTCATCCTTCAGCTTCTCGTGGCCCCACTTGTACAGGGGTTCGAATGCCTGGCTATACAAGTTTTTCATCTCAGTCTGCTTGGACTTGTCGAGCTTCTCAATATCCGAAGCTGACATTGTCACACACTGCTGAAGGGTAAGTTTCTCATCAGCCTTGCCTTTTTTGGGCTTCCCCGCGACAGGCACCACAATTTCCCCGTCACTGCCCAAGGCGGATTTTTGTTTTGTGCCTCTCTTCTTGGGAGGAGCGGGGTCAGTCCGAGCCTGCGCTGGACCTGGAGCAGCAGGTGCGGAATCAGCGCGCGCCTCCTCGATTTGGTCCCACTGCGACTGAAGATGTTGAGGAGTCCTGAGCGTCCTGTCCTCTGGGAAGAACATGTATCCTCTCGCAGTGAGGGATTCACACTGTTCCAGGCTAAGCTTGCACAGGTCCAAGATCAGTCCATATGCATAATTCGCTCGGACTTTGGAATCTTCTCCTCCACCACCATGATAGCTGTCTCGTTGTCAAGGCCTTGAAGTTCGACGACATTTAGGCCAAGCGGGGAGTGGATCCGCTTGTCCATAGAGAGGTGGGGGACAATGACGGCCGTGCTTCCTGCCATATCCTTCCATGCCATGGCCCATGTGGTGACCTTCTGGTCGCAGCGGAAAACTGCGCTCGGCTTCGATTCACCATTGAATATGAAACCATGGATCCAACTATCAATGAATGGGTACAGCTTCAAGGGTCGGCTGTCACTTGGTGGTTCCTCGATTTGCTCTTCTCTGCAGAACGACCAGAAACCAATGTTGGTCAAATTCTTCCTCCAAAGCCATAAACAATTTAACAACTGGGATCATCGGGAGATCTCCCGATGACTTTGATACAGTCGAACGCAGGAGGGGCTGTGCATAGAGCTTACTCTACAACAACTATCTACAAGGACCACGAAATTCGCAGAGGGAGGGAAGGGGCTATGAAGTCATCGAGAGATCCCCCGATGGAACTGGCACTATCCACAGGATGGGAAGGGGATACCAACGCATCGAGGGATCCCCTGACGGACCCGGAAAGTTCCAGAGGTAGGGAAGGGGCTTCGATGTCATCGAGAGATCCCCCGATGGACCTGGCACTTTAAACAAGAAGAGAAGGAGGTACCAAAGCATCGAGAGATCCCTCGATGGACCTAGAAACTTGCAGAGGGAGGGAAGGGTCTGTATCCGTCATCGAGAGATCTCTCGATGGACCTGGCACTTTCCACAGGAAGGGAAGGGGGTACCGACGCATCGAGGGATCCCCCGATGGACCTGGAAATGTGCACAGGAATGGATGGGGCTTCGAAGTCATCGAGAGATCCCACGATGGACCTGGCACTTTCCACAGCAAGGGAAGGGGTACCAACGCATCGAGGGATCCCCGGATGGACCTGGAAATGTGCACAAGAATGGATGGGGCTTCGAAGTCATCGAGAGATCCCCCGATGGACCTGGCACTTTTCACAGGAAGGGAAGGGGGTACCAATGCATCGAGGGATCCCCTGATGCAATTAGCACTGTCCGTACGGTTTAGGGTTTAGGGTTTAGGTTTTCTGGTTTACGGTTTTGTTTCAAGTTTCAAGATTAGGGTTTAGGGTTTATATTTATGGTTTAGGTTTAGGTTTTCCGTTATCCTAGATGTGGATACCCTTAATTTGTTACACTGTAATGTCCTTAATCTGAGCACAGACTCAAACTTCCTCACCTTTCACTACGACAGGGATTATGTGCATTCCACAAAACTATTGCAATTCCAAATCATTTCATGAAATATTTCAATAAGCATACAATTCCTGGGTAAGTGAGACTTACGGGTTTTCCCAGATTCTTGCGGTCGTGGGCGCTCTCGATGAAGTGCCTGCTATAGCTGTCAAGAACTCTGCACAGCGTCCGAAAACTGCACAGGAAATTGCAAACATTGAGGCGGAGGGAAGTGTATAGAAGGAACTGAATCAGACTCCAACAATGCACTGACCACAGGACATACAAACAGGGAATCTAACAATGCCATTGCGCGCATTAGACTTACTAACTGCATCACGCATTAGACTTACAAAGCAAGAATATTGCAACAAAGCAGGGTAATTCAAACAAGTACGTGTAGACAAGCTTGTTGTCCAAGAAGCAATTTGATTGTGCGCCCAGACAGCGCAGAAGGAGTTCAAGCAGAATGCAACAAACATGGTAACAAAACAAAACTGCAACCCTAAACCGCTAGAATTTAGGGTTCAATGCAAGAATTTAACGCTCGTGAAGGCAAAATCTCCAGCTGCATTGGACTTACAAGAGAATAGAAGAGTCTGGGCCGCCGTACAGCACCTTCTGCACACCAAAATGTCTGAAAGAACTCCGCGTCGGTACTTCCCACCAATTGCGCAAGAAAACGACAAAATCGAGGGCAAGAAAACGACAAAATCGGGGCGCATGCAGGATGGAAGATGAGGGAGAAAAGTTTACACAAGTGGACTGACAGGTAGAGACTGCGGGAGACTGGGGAGATTCGCAAAAGGACGTTGGAAAGAACAGGGTGGTGAGAAGCAATTGAGGAAACACAAGCACGATAATGATGAGCCGAATTTGAGATGATCTGGTACTCTTAGTACCATTATAAAAAATATGAGTATTAGCACGTACTTCATGGAGTACGACGTACACATTGAAGTGCACCACAATGCATGAGTGCATGCAGTCATGCACTAACCCCTAAATGACAGACCTATTACCATGGAATTTGAAGTGCACCACAATGCATGAGTGCATGCAGTCATGCACTAACCCCTAAAGGACAGACCTATTACCATGGAATTTCCATGGAATTAGAATAGCATGGGTGTAACTAATTATGAAGATCACCCCGGTAGAATTGTTTTTACCGTGACCGTAAGAGTAGCAAAAATAACCATCCCATGGTAATGGATATTCAACAACGACGCTACCGTGCGAGCCTAGAGAGGAGAGCCCAAGTCCGGAGAGCGGGGATTTGAAGAGCCTAGAGCATTGGATCCATCTGAAATTTAAAACTGACACTAAATTTAGAAAATAAAATTCTATTTTTAGAGTTTTTACTAATAATAGTAAATTTTGGTACTCTATGACCGCTGCACCTATAACCGTGTGTTAGTACTTAGAGTAGTTAAAGGTTAAAGTTTTAGGATAAAGAGGTGGAAAATTATAGGGTACATGGGTGAAACTGAACCCCATCATGTGAGCTTTTTGAAAAGAGACAAAGAACGGAAAGATAACATGTGGATCTATATGTAGTATTTTATTTTTTGCTTTTTTCCAATACATAGTTATAGTGGACAAAGTTATCATGCAAGTACTTCGACCAATTCGAAATAGGGCACCAGCTATTCTAAGTAGGAAACTATTGCTTCTAGTTCTAGTCTTTCCGTCTAAACATCGACTGGTTTTCATTCTTCATTCCTCGGTCTTGATGATCCCAGCTGCCAGCAGAATATTTTTAACCTCGTCCAAGCTGAGAGTAGGGGCATGGATGTACGTGTCAACTTTATAGTCCAGCTTGCAAAAGAATCGAAAGATATAGTAAAGGTGTTTGCAGTTGACGTACTGGCCACGCCTCCCAACAGCTGCAGAATTCATGCTCGCATAATGTGGGCACGTACATGACGGAAAATTGCACAATGTGATATTGTACAAATTATCATCGGGCTCCACCCCGGACTGGAGCACGATGATGGCACCAAGCCCGGGATAGGGGAGTAGGTTCACGCGGATAATATTCGCCTTGACGTTTCGTGCACTCTCCCATTGATTGCGGTGAACTTCCGTGGGAGCCTTGGTGTTCCTACGCATGTTTTTGCCGTTTCGAGATGACGGGACTCTGTCAGCATGCAATGGCCGTGGGTGAGTCCAGAGCACCGGCTCAAACACTTTCGAGGTCGTAAAGAGGCGTCGAGGCGAAAGGGCTGTAGTGGACTGCAGACAAAACCCGGCCTCCTGGAGCTCTAGGATTTCCGAACGTGTGAGGTTCGTACCAGAGAGGACGGGCCAAACATCTGGGAGTTCCGGGCGATCTATGACAAAGAAGCGCTTCGGTCCCATGACACATCGTGCGATTTGGTCAAGACAGAACCAAAAATCAGCCGTCTGAGGTTTAGTCCCTTTGTACTCTGTCCTAGTGCATTGGTAGGTTGGTGCAGCTGTAGCGATACTGCCCTTCGCAATTAACATCTTGCACTTGTTGCCATTCCCCGCTTGCACTGCGTGACACTGCCTTCTGGACTTGTGTGATATCCTTGCAATGTGCCATTTCGAGGTGTCACAGTCAGTCTCCAACACCCTAGTTGTGAATGGAACCGGAGAAGTACATCTTGGTGATTGCTCCGAGTTCATTCTAGCAGAGGCAGATCGTGTTTGGACACGTGGATGCGAGAAGTTCACCTTGTCAGGGCGATGAGAATCTCCCTCGCAACCCACTGGCATGTCGAGCTTTCTCTTCGACGAGCCAAACACCTCTTCCCCTTCCAAGTGTGGAACTCGTGTAGAAACCTCCGCAGCCCCAGGCATGTTGTTAATTGCTTCGGCGATCTTCTTGCCGTCATGGGATGCCATAGCCCTCTTCAGTTTTAGATCGTGCTTGGACGGACCAGTTCCAGACGGACCTCCTCTTAGAAATGTTCTGTAGTTGGTCATCTGCATGAACGCACGGGCCCAATCATCGGTGGTGGCGACAAAGAGGTCCGACCCTCGCTTCCCAGAGGCTTGCATCCACTTGTTGTGAACGGTCTCTGCAAGGTTGCATGTTGGGATGTCTGCTAGTTCATCTGCGGTAAGATTCTGCAGAAATTGCATCACCCAATTTATCTTATTGCACAAAACAATTTTGATCTCACGGTTTAGGAAAGTTTTTATAAAGTTTAGTGATAGATGTATAAATAATCACGTTTGAATTTTTTTTATTTTTTTTTCTAATTTTTTACTCTGATTTCCAAAAAAAAAAAAAAAAAAAAATTTAGAAAAATAGCCGTCGTGGCCGACGGCTATTTTCTAAGTGCCCTTTGTTGATCTAAGTTTATGTACAGTAGTAGGTGTCCAAGCAGCCGTCGTGGCCGACGACTATTTTCTAAGTGCCCTTTGTTGATCTAAGTTATGTACAGTAGTAGGTGTCCAAGCAGCCGTCGTGGCCGACGGCTATTTTCTAAGTGCCCTTTGTTGATCAAAGTTAATGTACAGTAGTAGGTGTCCAAGCAGCCGTCGTGGCCGACGGCTATTTTCTAAGTGCCCTTTGTTGATCTAAGTTTATGTACAGTGGTAGGTGTCCAAGCAATCGTCGGGCCCGAGGGGTCAGTACTTTACCCCGTGAACACGCAGGCAATTACGGGGGAAGGACCATCGACATCGAGGGACTACAACATTTTCTAAACATCCACGTAAAGTGAAATGGTGCTTTTGATGTCTTATCGTTTCCATAAAACCGCCCCATTGACGGTAGCGAAAATGCCAAAAGGCCAGCCAATCTTCAAGCTCGCGAATCGCATCTTCTGAAGCAGCACCGGAAGAGTACCACCACGCTCTCAACTCAGGGTACATCCTGTCAGCTTCGTCCATTGTTTGGGCATCTTTATATTGTTTGCAAAGCCTGATGTGTTGATTCTGGAAGTTCTTGGCGATCAACTTTTCAGTGTGTTTGTGCATACTCGTTGCCTAGTGGAATAGACATGTCCTTTCACGGTCTACCATAGGCACGGTAGGATTGCCCGAGCCATAGACAATGCGAACTGCATTGAAGTTTGCTTGTGCGCTGTCGCACATGAAACCTTTGAAGTTTGGATTTGGTACACCATTGTTGTCCATGACTTTGTTTAGGCAACGCCAAAATATGAGTTGTCCCTCAGTGCCTTCTGTTTGCATATCGTAGACAGCGATGGTCATCACTTTGCAGTAGGTGGAGTCATAAACATGGCAGGCAATGGTAGTCCATGGCTTCACTCTCTTCACGTGATCGAACATGACGAAGCAATTTTGGAGGTCACCTCCAGGTTGCATTCTTCTCACGAGGTCGACGCCACTCCCGGGGCCATGCACGAGCATTTTGAAGAGATATACCTTTTCCTGGCCTTGGCCCGGGAATACACTGTCGTGTATGAACTCGATCTTTGCATGCCGCTTCATCTCTAGAATTTGATCAATCTCGCCTTTGCCTTTGCCCTGAACGCGAAAAGTGGCGATCATGTTCCGAACGTTCGAAGAGCTCAGCATGCGGAACTTGTCCATCACCTTGTCCAATTCCTGTCCTTGGAGCATCTCTTTCGGGCCAGGCCCATTGTGGACAAGAAACGTCTCGAGGAACTCCTTGCTAGCTGCAAGAGCGATGGCCGAGTTCTTGGCGGTCGGAGTCTTTGCCACCTCCGATGCAATCAAGCCGGTGATGGTCTCCATGGACTCTCTGCACGGTCCATCCGCAACGGGATGTCGATGGAAGCCCAAATGGATACATACACGAGACCTGTCGTGCACGTTGAGCACGTAATACACCCGCGCCGTGCAAGAGTCACGACAAGATGGGGCTTTCTTGTAGACTCAACATACAATGGAAGACTCTAGAGGAGGGCTTTGACGAACATCAAACGGGAAGTTAGTTGTACCTGTCCACTCTGTCTCGTTCTTCTTATACGTTCTAGCAAGATAGTCACAGTCTTCGTTGTCGCAACGCAAGTGTCCAACGCACGCCGACCTCCTGAACTTCAAACCGAACGGGTTGTGGATGTTGGACGTTGTGGTGCGACACCATGTGTGGCCATCATATCGCTTGTCCATTCCCTCCATGCTCCGGGCTCCGGAAGAGTGCACACGCCCAGAAACCGGTGGTAGCTCAAAGACCACATCCCCGTCAAACTGCGAGGGAAGGAACTGCACCTTGTGATATTCGATGCGGTCAAAATCTATTTGAGCAAGTTCATTACGAGAGCCAGGAACACTAGACAGCTTCCGCAGACATTGCATAACACTAGGACAATCCTGTGGACTACTAGGATATAGAGGAGGGAGGGAGAATGAGGAGGACGATGGACTATTGACGTGGGTGCTGGCAGCAGGCTGAGTCGCAACAAAAAGAGTTGGTTCGTTCAAGTTTGGAAGTTGCGAGGGTAGTGATGGTGTTTCCCCCTCAGATTCACTGGACAACTCAATGATGGGGTCTAAAGTCTCGCGTTTCACATTACGAAGATTGACCATAATATCTGCAACGGAACGAGTTGGATCTGCAAATTGCCTCCTGTCACGACTTGAGTGAGGCAACTCTATAGTGGAAGTATCTGAGACAGGGGCTATAATTTCAGTAGATGCAGCCATTTGCTGCGGGGTAAGACCGTATGCTTTGTACTGACCCGGATGGAGGAGCCAGTAGAAACCGCCGTCGTCTTCACATCTAGACTGTAAAATGCCCTCTTTGACTATTCCATACTTCTGAAGGACCTCTTCTTCGACCATGATGGAGCTTTCTGCTAGACCGAACCTAATGTAGAGAAGGTTAGAGGTGACTTTGACAAAGCCAGTCTCACTTATAGGTAGAACTAGCGGGACCTCGTCACCTCTTACTGAAATGATGGCCATGGAAAAGGACGGGCTAGAGAGATAGTACTTGGTTAAGGAAAAACAAGAATTCAACGAACAAGACACGAGAAGATGGATCGTGAGGGGCATTGAATTTGGGTTGAGTATTTAACATGGTGCCGAATCCTAGGGAGTGACTATATTCAAAGTTACGGAACAAATTAAAAGTAGGGGGTGAAAAAGGTCTAAGATTGGAGCCGCCTTGCAACTGACATAAATTTCATTTTAGATGAATAACTAATCTAAAAAATGTCAGGGTGTTATACGGCGCAAGATAATTAAAATATAGACAGGTTGTACTGTGTCACATGCATCAGCTCGCAGTGCTAAGTTCATGAGTGGTTGTACTGAGTCAGAGAGGAATCTAATTTGGCGTTGGATTAGTCATATAACAGAACGTGACGTAATATTCACGCAAAAAGATGTAGTTGAAATTTATTAATACTGTGACGAAAAATGAACAGTCTGTACTGCAGTGCAGATTTTTGTAATACTAATGAATATGTACTATAGATGAAGCTTCCAGAGCAACCGGTGTCATAATAACAATCGAGTATAAAATATTATAATTATTGTTTCTGCTACTTGATTTCTATATACTAAAGCATCTTCTTTTAAGGATATTCTATTTTCAACCATCAAACACTATGCTGTAGCCTCTAGTAATGTAGCTCGTAAGTCTTGTTGATGACCGCGGAATCAGAGGGGCATGGTGTTTGGAACGAAACCCCAAAAAGGAGGCTTTGATTCATCGTCAAAGAAATCTTGGACGGCAGCTGCAATATCTTCTGGCACAATTGGAATCCCCTCGCTTTCGAGGTTGCAAGGATCGGGGAGTCCCAACAACGTGCAGACATAATGAGACCATATAAGCCTCCAGACAAGAGGAGGTCGAGGGAGGGAGTCCCAAATTCCACACGGGACTCGGTAGAATCGAAGTCGATCTTTGTCTAGCAAGATGATTGCGAGGTCGATGTCGATGTCTTGACAGTTTGGGAATTCGCCCATCCACAATTCCACTACACCGTCCAAGCTGTTGATGGGATTCGACATCTGAACCAAACGTCCATTCCTGGACACAACGGGATAGTCTTCTTTGTTTGGCATCGTCAATCTCCCAATGGTTTCCAAGTCAAGCACGTCCTCAACGCCTTGAACCTCAGAAGTAGCCATCACTGATGTTCAGATTGTTTGGGAAGGGATTGAGGATTGGTAACAACAAATCTAGTGAAGGCAATCTATGCAAGTGTAGAAGTCTTGATATTGGAATTGGGTCACGCAGCTATTCTGACAAAGCTAACAGTATTATCTGAGTAGTTATAGACGATGCGACTTACTAGGCTAGGACATAGGCTACAAAATATAGTGCATTCAAAGACGGCCGTGTCAGGATACTGAGAACGTGAAATTACATTCTATAGCAAGCGTCCGTAATTCTAAAAAGCATAGACATCATGTCTTTGTCAGTGGCAGTTGAGAAAGAGGTTGGAGCGCTCTTAAAACGCGTTGAGAGATAAATTGTGCATCGGTCGACGACATAAGAAGCTCATCTATGTATATAATTGTGGAACAAAGATAGATTACAGATGACAAACAACGCGGCACGTGCTCCACATTGCTTGGTGTGGATGAGATGCATTTGATGTTTGAAAGCTGAGAAGGACTGATGGACTGTTAGGACATAATACCGATTTGCATAGAGTGCAGCTAACTTAGTCATGAAGCGTATAGATTGGAGTTTAGGCTATGCAGATGTTCGAAGAACTTTGTCCTAACAACTTAGTGAGTGCAAGTCGACAGAAGAAGCGAAAAAAACGAGGGAAGCTACTATACTCTAGCAGACGTGTATTGGAACGGTCGAGGATGAGAGCGTCTAAACATATGTCACGTTTGAGTGCTGATGAGGAAGTTGAGGGGGAGAGGATTGATTTTTCTGGAGAAGACGTGACCTATTTGTCGAGTTTGCAAGAAGAAGTCGAACGGGAGAACGCGCCCCAATCTCACAACGAAGACAACGTGAAACGAAGGGAGGGCACTTGTTCGTCACCAATAGTAAGGCATCAATATTTTATTCAAGTTTGAAAGTTCTATGTTTGTGTATTACTTATAACTTAGAATATGAGTTTAGATTGCCCATACAAGACGTGCAAGGTCCACTTATGAACGAATACGGTGAAGGGTCAAGTAGTAACCACGGTAGGGTTTTCACGGTGGAGGGTCGAGTAGGGTTATGGTCATAGGCTAGGATTATTGGGATCGCGTGCGTGGGTTTAGGGTATTCGACTTCGTGAGTGAGCCCCTCGGGCCTGGGGATCTGCGCTGACCTAATCAGACGGCCACATCTTTCGTGCACGAGCTCTGGGGAATGTTGCGTGCACGAGCTTTGGGGAATATTGCGTGCACGAGCTCCGAGCCACGTCTTTCGTGCACGAGCTCCGAGCCGTGCGAGGCCGCTGCGAGGCCCGTGGAGTGGCTGCTTCTTTCTTGGGGTTGCGACTGTGGTTGTCCGGTCTACGCAACAGTGATTCCATATTTCAGCAGTGATTCCATATCGTCATGCTTGGCCTTCTGAACTTTGCCCCAATGTTGCACTTCGAGAGTGGCACAAACGCGACTTTGGCTGTGGTTTAACCTAGATGCGAAAACGTCGGAATTCACACCTTGCCAGTGTGAGTAGATGTTTAGGCAGTGCCACGAATGGTTGTATGGCATTTATATCGTGTGAATTGTCTGACTGGTGTGAATCGTGTGAACCTAAAACCCTAAACACTAGTTTGCACTAAGAAGAATCGCATGACGAGGGGAAGAGCGGCGGCCGCGGCAGCGAGGCAGCTTGACGCACCCAACACCACTGCAATACACTCCGTCAGTTTCCATTATCATTTTAAGACTCTTTAAAATTTGATTACCGCCCCTAAATCCGGTGTATTGTGGAACTAATATTGGGCGTCAAAATTGCAAGCTTCCAACGCGATGCGGGTTCAAGAGACACCCGCGCCAGATGATCCCAATTCGCCAAACACGCAGGCACAAGCAGATGTAACATTATTCTCACGCTTACTTTTTTTCTTACGATTATTCATTGATTGTCCCATTGCTTGGTGTTTGTGGGTGTGGATTGGACTTCCTGTGATGTCGTGACGATGGATGGAGTGATGTCGTGAGGGACGTGACGAGGGATAGCGTGATGTCGTGAGGGACGCGACGAGGGATAGCGCGATGTCAATAGTGCATGGCCGCCTTGAGTTAGGAGTTCAGGGTCCGTAACAAGGGCCGAGTGACAATCGTCACGCGCCATGCCGTGTTCACGTCAGGGCAGGACGTCATCATGGTTCTGTGCATTGGCAGAAATGGAGACGCCCTGGTGTGCCCTCGGCCGCGACGGGTAAGTCCATGTCACCCGGATTAGAGCATGGTCGCCTTGAGTTGCGAGTAGAATACCCGTGGCGAGGGCCAAGTGACGGTCGTCACGCGCCATGCCGGGCTCACGTGAGGGTGGACGTTATCATGGTTTAGTGTATTGGCGTGGTGAGTGGTGGGGCCCTGGTGTACCCTCGGCCTCGACGAGTAAGTCCATGGCTCCCGACCTCAATGCATGGCGCCTTTGAGTTGCGAGTAGGTGGCCGGTGGCGAGGGCTGAGTGACGCTCGTCACGAGCCATGCCGTGCTCATGTGAGGGCTGGACATCATCATGGTTCAGTGCATGGACGCCCCAGGGTTCAGTGCATGGCGCCCTTGAGTTGCGAGTTTAGGCCCGTGGCGAGAGCTGATTGACGCTCGTCACGAGTGACACCATGCTCACGTGAGCACTGCGATGATGTCCAGGGCCCGAGGGTTCAATGCATCGCGCACTGTCGAATTGCATCAGTGGGCAAGCCGAAATTAGGCGTCGGCCACGACGGCTAAGTCCACGGGCCATGAATGTGGTTTATGGGCGTACGACTGTGGCATACCCACGAGAATATGGGACGAGGTCGTCATGTATCGAGGTCTCGTCCTGCCGTGCGTGACAATGAGAGGGCTCGTCACGCAGTAGTGATGCCTCGGGAACGCGCATTGACATAATTCTAGCGCGTGAGAGCCGGTGGCGAGTGTCGGGCCCGTGGTGTGGCGGCGCTGAATTGGATGGCGCGTCACGTTGGTGGCCTGGTGTCATACACGGGGTGGGGGCTGTGGTGTGCGGTCGTGGCGAGAGCTGAGGGATGAGGGTTTATGGCGATGGCAGCACTTGAGACGCCCTGGTGTGCCGTCGGCCACGACGGTCATGTCGAGGGCCCGAGGGTTCAATGCATAGCGCCCTTTAGTTGCGAGTAGGTGGCCGGTGTAGGGTTTAGGGTTGAACCCGCATCGCATTGAAAGCCCTTTAGTTGCGAGTACGTGTAAGTCCTTGGCCCCCAACCTGAGTGCATGGCCGCCATGAGTTGCGAGAGGAAGGGCAGTGGCGAGGGCCGCGTAACGCTCGCCATGCGTGATGCCGTGTTCGCGTGAGCATGGCACGTCATGAGGGTTTAGGGCATTGGCGTCGTAAGTGGTGGTACTGTGGTGTGTCGTCGGCAACGACTGGTAAGTCCATGGTTCATGGGTTCTGCTTTGAGTAGCGAGTAGGTGGCCGGTGACGAGGGCCGAGTGACGGTCGTCACAAGCATAGCCGTGTTCACGTGAGGGCTGCACGTGATGAGAGTTTAGGTGCGTTGCGAGTGCATGGCCCCCGTGAGTTGCGAGAGGAAGGCCCGTGGCGGGAACTGAGTGACGCACGACACGCGTGATGCCGTGTTCACTTGAGTAAGTGGTCGTGCCGTGTTCACGTGAGTAAGTGGTGATGTCATGTTCATGTGAGTAAGTGGTGATGCTGTGGTGTGCCGTCGGCCACGACGGGTACGTCCATGGCCCCAGGTTCAGTGCATGGCCGCCTTCAGTTGCAAGTACATGGCGCCCCGTGCGAGAGGCAAGTGTGTGTGGCGAGGGGCACGTGGAGTGCCGTCCTGCACGACGGGTGACCCCCGGGGTCCAGTGTTGCGAGTCATAGCGCCACGGTTGCGAGTCATGGCGCATGGGAGTTGCGAGTCATGGCGCCCAGTGCGAAAAAGAGTGTATGTGGCGAGGGGCACGTGGAGTGCTGTCATGCATGAGGGTGACCCCTGGGGTCCAGTGTTGCGAGTCATGGCGCCACAATTGCGAGTCATGGCGCGTGGGAGTTGCGAGTCATGGCGCCAAGTGCGAGAGGGAGTGTGTGTGGCGAGGGGCACGTGGAGTGCCGTCGTGCACGAGAGTGATCCCTGGGGTCCAGTGTGGCGAGTCACGGCGCCACGGTTGCGAGTCATGGCGCAGGGGTGTTGCGAGTTATGGCGCCCAGTGCCAGAGGGAGTGTGTGTGGCGGGGGGCACGAGGAGTGCCGTCGTGCACGAGGGTTGACCCCTGGGGTCCAGTATTGCGAGTCATGGCGCCACGGTTGCGAGTCATGGCGCCCAGAGTTGCGAGTCATGGCACCCAGTGTGGCGAAAGGCGAGCCATGGCGAGAGACGAGCCATGGCGAGAGGCGGGTGGAGTGCCGTCGTGCACGACGGGTGATCCTTGGGGTCTAGTGTTGCGAGTCATGGCGCCACGGTTGCGAGTCATGGCGCGTGGGAGTTGCGAGTCATGGCGCCCAGTGCGAGAGGGAGTATGTGTGGCGAGGGGCACGTGGAGTGCCGTCGTGCACGAGGGTTGACCCCTGGGGTCCAATGTTGCGAGTCATGGCGCCACGGTTGCGAGTCATGGCGCCCAGAGTTGCGAGTCATGGCACCCAGTGTTGCGAGAGGCGAGCCATGGCGAGAGGCGGGTAGAGTGCCGTCGTGCACGAGGGTTGACACCTGGGGTCCAGTGTTGCGAGTCATGGCGCCACGGTTGCGAGTCGTGGCGTCTACAGTTGCGAGACATGGCGCCCTGTGTTGCGAGAGGCGAGCCATGGCGAGAGGCTAGTGGAGTTCCGTCGTGCACGAGGGTTGACCCCTGGGGTCCAGTGTTTCGAGTCATGGCGCCACGGTTGCGAGTCATGGCGCCCAGAGTTGCGAGTCATGGCGCCGAGTGCGAGAGGGAGTGTGTGTGGCAAGGGGCACGTGCAGTGCCGTCGTGCACGAGGGTTGACCCCTGGGGTCCAGTATTGCGAGTCATGGCGCCACGGTTGCGATTCATGGCGCCCAGAGTTGCGAGTCATGGCACCCAGTGTGGCGAAAGGCGAGCCATGGCGAGAGGCGGGTGGAGTGCCGTCGTGCACGAGGGGTGATCCTTGGGGTCTAGTGTTGCGAGTCATGGCGCCACGGTTGCGAGTCATGGCGCGTGGGAGTTGCGAGTCATGGCGCCTAGTTCGAGAGGGAGTGTGTGTGGCGAAGGGCACGTGGAGTGCCGTCGTGCACGAGGGCTGACCCCTGGGGTCCAATGTTGCGAGTCATGGCGCCACGGTTGTGAGTCATGGCGCCCAGAGTTGCGAGTCATGGCACCCAGTGTTGCGAGAGGCGAGCCATGGCGAGAGGCGGGTGGAGTGCCGTCGTGCACGAGGGTTGACCCCTGGGGTCCAGTATTTTGAGTCATGGCGCCACGGTTGCGAGTCATGGCGCGTGGGAGTTGCGAGTCATGGCGCCCTGTGCGAGAGGGAGTGTGTGTGGCAAGGGGCACGTGGAGTGCCGTCGTGCACGAGGGTTGACCCCTGGGGTCCAGTATTGCGAGTCATGGCGCCACGGTTGCGAGTCATGGCGCCCAGAGTTGCGAGTCATGGCGCCCAGTGCTGCGAGAGGCGAGCCATGGCGAGAGGCTGGTGGAGTGCCGTTGTGCACGAGGGTTGACCCCTGGGGTCCACTGTTGCGAGTCATGGCGCCACGGTTGCAAGTCATGGCGTCCATAGTTGCGAGACATGGCGCCCAGTGTTGCGAGAGGCGAGCCATGGCGAGAGGCTAGTGGAGTTCCGTCGTACACGAGGGTTGACCCCTGGGGTCCAGTGTTTCGAGTCATGGCGCCACGGTTGCGAGTGATGGCGCGTGGGAGTTGCGAGTCATGGCGCCCAGTGCGAGAGGGAGTGTGTGTGGCGAGGGGCACGTGGAGTGCCGTCGTGCAAGAGGGTTGACCCCTGGGGTCCAGTATTGCGAGTCATGGCGCCACGGTTGCGAGTCATGGCGCCCAGAGTTGCAAGTCATGGCGCCCAGTGCTGCGAGAAGCGAGCCATGGCGAGAGGCTGGTGGAGTGCCGTTGTGCACGAGGGTTGATCCCTGGGGTCCACTGTTGCGAGTCATGGCGTCCACAGTTGCGAGACATGGCGCCCAGTGTTGCGAAAGGCGAGCCATGGCGAGAGGCTAGTGGAGTTCCGTCGTGCACGAGAGTTGACCCCTGGGGTCCAGTGTTTCGAGTCATGGCGCCACGGTTGCGAGTCATGGCGCGTGGGAGTTGCGAGTCATGGCACCCAGTGTGGCGAAAGGCGAGCCATGGCGAGAGGCTGGTGGAGTGCCGTTGTGCACGAGGGTTGACCCCTGGGGTCCACTGTTGCGAGTCATGGCGCCACGGTTGCAAGTCATGGCGTCCATTGTTGCGAGACATGGCGCCCAGTGTTGCGAGAGGCGAGCCATGGCGAGAGGCTAGTGGAGTTCCGTCGTGCACGAGGGTTGACCCCTGGGGTCCAGTGTTTCGAGTCATGGCGCCACGGTTGCGAGTCATGGCGCGTGGGAGTTGCGAGTCATGGCGCCCAGTGCGAGAGGGAGTGTGTGTGGCGAGGGGCACGTGGAGTGCCGTCGTGCACGAGGGTTGACCCCTGGGGTCCAGTATTGCGAGTCATGGCGTCACGGTTGCGAGTCATGGCGCCCAGAGTTGCGAGTCATGGCGCCCAGTGCTGCGAGAAGCGAGCCATGGCGAGAGGCTGGTGGAGTGCCGTTGTGCACGAGGGTTGATCCCTGGGGTCCACTGTTGCGAGTCATGGCGCCACGGTTGCAAGTCATGGCGTCCACAGTTGCGAGACATGGCGCCCAGTGTTGCGAGAGGCGAGCCATGGCGAGAGGCTAGTGGAGTTCCGTCGTGCACGAGGGTTGACCCCTGGGGTCCAGTGTTTCGAGTCATGGCGCCACGGTTGCGAGTCATGGCGCGTGGGAGTTGCGAGTCATGGCGCCCAGTGCGAGAGGGAGTGTGTGTGGCGAGGGGCACGTGGAGTGCCGTCGTGCACGAGGATTGACCCCTGGGGTCCAATGTTGCCAGTCATGGCGCCACGGTTGCGAGTCATGGCGCCCAGAATTGCGAGTCATGGCACCCAGTGTTGCGAGAGGCGAGCCATGGCGAGAGGCGGGTAGAGTGCCGTCGTGCACGAGGGTTGACACGTGGGGTCCAGTGTTGCGAGTCATGGCGCAACGGTTGCGAGTCGTGGCGTCCACAGTTGCGAGACATGGCGCCCGGTGTTGCGAGAGGCGAGCGATGGCGAGAGGCTAGTGGAGTTCCGTCGTGCACGAGGGTTGACCCCTGGGGTCCAGTGTTTCGAGTCATGGCGCCACGGTTGCGATTCATGGCGCGTGGGAGTTGCGAGTCATGGCACCCAGTGTGGCGAAAGGCGAGCCATGGCGAGAGGCGGGTGGAGTGCCGTCATGCACGAGGGGTGATCCTTGGGGTCTAGTGTTGCGAGTCATGGCGCCACGGTTGCGAGTCATGGCGCGTGGGAGTTGCGAGTCATGGCGCCTAGTGCGAGAGGGAGTGTGTGTGGCGAAGGGCACGTGGAGTGCCGTCGTGCACGAGGGCTGACCCCTGGGGTCCAATGTTGCGAGTCATGGCGCCACGGTTGCGAGTCATGGCGCCCAGAGTTGCGAGTCATGGCACCCAGTGTTGCGAGAGGCGAGCCATGGCGAGAGGCAGGTGGAGTGCCGTCGTGCACGAGGGTTGACCCCTGTGGTCCAGTGTTTCGAGTCATGGCGCCACGGTTGCGAGTCATGGCGCGTGGGAGTTGCGAGTCATGGCGCCCTGTGCGAGAGGGAGTGTGTGTGGCGAGGGGCACGTGGAGTGCCGTCGTGCACGAGGGTTGACCCCTGGGGTCCAGTATTGCGAGTCATGGCGCCACGGTTGCGAGTCATGGCGCCCAGAGTTGCGAGTCATGGCGCCCAGTGCTGCGAGAGGCGAGCCATGGCGAGAGGCTGGTGGAGTGCCGTTGTGCACGAGGGTTGACCCCTGGGGTCCACTGTTGCGAGTCATGGCGCCACAGTTGCAAGTCATGGCGTCCACAGTTGCGAGACATGGCGCCCAGTGTTGCGAGAGGCGAGCCATGGCGAGAGGCTAGTGGAGTTCCGTCGTGCACGAGGGTTGACCCCTGGGGTCCAGTGTTTCGAGTCATGACGCCACGGTTGCGAGTCATGGCGCGTGGGAGTTGCGAGTCATGGCGCCCAGTGCGAGAGGGAGTGTGTGTGGCGAGGGGCACGTGGAGTGCCGTCGTGCACGAGGGTTGACCCCTGGGGTCCAGTATTGCGAGTCATGGCGTCACGGTTGCGAGTCATGGCGCCCAGAGTTGCGAGTCATGGCGCCCAGTGCTGCGAGAAGCGAGCCATGGCGAGAGGCTGGTGGAGTGCCGTTGTGCACGAGGGTTGATCCCTGGGGTCCACTGTTGCGAGTCATGGCGCCACAGTTGCAAGTCATGGCGTCCACAGTTGCGAGACATGGCGCCCAGTGTTGCGAGAGGCGAGCCATGGCGAGAGGCTAGTGGAGTTCCGTCGTGCACGAGGGTTGACCCCTGGGGTCCAGTGTTTCGAGTCATGGCGCCACGGTTGCGAGTCATGGCGCGTGGGAGTTGCGAGTCATGGCGCCCAGTGCGAGAGGGAGTGTGTGTGGCGAGGGGCACGTGGAGTGCCGTCGTGCACGAGGATTGACCCCTGGGGTCCAATGTTGCCAGTCATGGCGCCACGGTTGCGAGTCATGGCGCCCAGAATTGCGAGTCATGGCACCCAGTGTTGCGAGAGGCGAGCCATGGCGAGAGGCGGGTAGAGTGCCGTCGTGCACGAGGGTTGACACCTGGGGTCCAGTGTTGCGAGTCATGGCGCAACGGTTGCGAGTCGTGGCGTCCACAGTTGCGAGACATGGCGCCCGGTGTTGCGAGAGGCGAGCGATGGCGAGAGGCTAGTGGAGTTCCGTCGTGCACGAGGGTTGACCCCTGGGGTCCAGTGTTTCGAGTCATGGCGCCACGGTTGCGAGTCATGGCGCGTGGGAGTTGCGAGTCATGGCACCCAGTGTGGCGAAAGGCGAGCCATGGCGAGAGGCGGGTGGAGTGCCGTCGTGCACGAGGGGTGATCCTTGGGGTCTAGTGTTGCGAGTCATGGCGCCACGGTTGCGAGTCATGGCACGTGGGAGTTGCGAGTCATGGCGCCGAGTGCGAGAGGGAGTGTGTGTGGCGAGGGGCACGTGGAGTGCCGTCGTGCACGAGGGTTGACCCCTGGGGTCCAGTATTGCGAGTCATGGCGTCACGGTTGCGAGTCATGGCGCCCAGAGTTGCGAGTCATGGCGCCCAGTGCTGCGAGAGGCGAGCCATGGCGAGAGGCTAGTGGAGTTCCGTCGTGCACGAGGGTTGACCCCTGGGGTCCACTGTTGCGAGTCATGGCGCCACAGTTGCAAGTCATGGCGTCCACAGTTGCGAGACATGGCGCCCAGTGTTGCGAGAGGCGAGCCATGGCGAGAGGCTAGTGGAGTTCCGTCGTGCACGAGGGTTGACCCCTGGGGTCCAGTGTTTCGAGTCATGGCGCCACGGTTGCGAGTCATGGCGCGTGGGAGTTGCGAGTCATGGCGCCCAGTGCGAGAGGGAGTGTGTGTGGCGAGGGGCACGTGGAGTGCCGTCGTGCACGAGGGTTGACCCCTGGGGTCCAGTATTGCGAGTCATGGCGTCACGGTTGCGAGTCATGGCGCCCAGAGTTGCGAGTCATGGCGCCCAGTGCTGCGAGAAGCGAGCCATGGCGAGAGGCTGGTGGAGTGCCGTTGTGCACGAGGGTTGATCCCTGGGGTCCACTGTTGCGAGTCATGGCGCCACGGTTGCAAGTCATGGCGTCCACAGTTGCGAGACATGGCGCCCAGTGTTGCGAGAGGCGAGCCATGGCGAGAGGCTAGTGGAGTTCCGTCGTGCACGAGGGTTGACCCCTGGGGTCCAGTGTTTCGAGTCATGGCGCCACGGTTGCGAGTCATGGCGCGTGGGAGTTGCGAGTCATGGCGCCCAGTGCGAGAGGGAGTGTGTGTGGCGAGGGGCACGTGGAGTGCCGTCGTGCACGAGGGTTGACCCCTGGGGTCCAATGTTGCTAGTCATGGCGCCACGGTTGCGAGTCATGGCGTCCACAGTTGCGAGACATGGCGCCCAGTGTTGCGAGAGGCGAGCCATGGCGAGAGGCTAGTGGAGTTCCGTCGTGCACAAGGGTTGACCCCTGGGGTCCAGTGTTTCGAGTCATGGCGCCACGGTTGCGAGTCATGGCGCGTGGGAGTTGCGAGTCATGGCGCCTAGTGCGAGAGGGAGTGTGTGTGGCGAGGGGCACGTGGAGTGCCGTCGTGCACGAGGGCTGACCCCTGGGGTCCAATGTTGCGAGTCATGGCGCCACGGTTGCGAGTCATGGCGCCCAGAGTTGCGAGTCATGGCACCCAGTGTTGCGAGAGGCGAGCCATGGCGAGAGGCGGGTGGAGTGCCGTCGTGCACGAGGGTTGACCCCTGTGGTCCAGTGTTTCGAGTCATGGCGCGACGGTTGCGAGTCATGGCGCGTGGGAGTTGCGAGTCATGGCGCCGAGTGCGAGAGGGAGTGTGTGTGGCGAGGGGCACGTGGAGTGCCGACGTGCACGAGGGTTGACCCCTGGGGTCCAATGTTGCGAGTCATGGCGCCACGGTTGCGAGTCATGGCGCCCAGAGTTGCGAGTCATGGCACCCAGTGTTGCGAGAGGCGAGCCATGGCGAGAGGCGGGTAGAGTGCCGTTGTGCACGAGGGTTGACACCTGGGGTCCAATGTTGCGAGTCATGGCGCCACGGTTGCGAGTCATGGCGTCCACAGTTGCGAGACATGGCGCCCAGTGTTGCGAGAGGCGAGCCATGGCGAGAGGCGAGCCATGGCGAGAGGCGAGCCATGGCGAGAGGCGAGCCATGGCGAGAGGCGAGCCATGGCGAGAGGCGAGCCATGGCGAGAGGCGAGCCATGGCGAGAGGCGAGCCATGGCGAGAGGCTAGTGGAGTTCCGTCGTGCACGAGGGTTGACCCCTGGGGTCCAGTGTTGCGAGTCATGGCGCCACGGTTGCGAGTCATGGCGCGTGGGAGTTGCGAGTCATGGCGCCCAGTGTTGCGAGAGGCGAGCCATGGCGAGCGGCGGGTGGAGTGCCGTCGTGCACGAGGGGTGATCCTTGGGGTCTAGTGTTGCGAGTCATGGCGCCACGGTTGCGAGTCATGGCGCGTGGGAGTTGCGAGTCATGGCGCCCTGTGCGAGAGGGAGTGTGTGTGGCGAGGGCACGTGGAGTGCCGTCGTGCACGAGGGTTGACCCCTTGGGTCCAGTGTTGCGAGTCATGGCGCCACGGTTGCGAGTCATGGCGCCCAGAGTTGCGAGTCATGGCACTCAGTGTTGCGAGAGGGGAGCCATGGCGAGAGGCGGGTGGAGTGCCGTCGTGCACGAGGGTTGACCCCTGGGGTCCTGTGTTTCGAGTCATGGCGCGTGGGAGTTGCGAGTCATGGCGCCCAGTGCTGCGAGAGGCGAGCCATGGCGAGAGGCTGGTGGAGTTCCGTCGTGCACGAGGGTTGACCCCTGGGGTCCAGTGTTTCAAGTCATTGCGCCACGGTTGCGAGTCATGGCGTCCACAGTTGCGAGACATGGCGCCCAGTGTTGCGAGAGGCGAGCCATGGCGAGAGGCTAGTGGAGTTCCGTCGTGCACGAGGGTTGACCCCTGGGGTCCAGTGTTGGGAGTCATGGCGCCACGGTTGCGAGTCATGGCGCGTGGGAGTTGCGAGTCATGGCGCCCAGTGTTGCGAGAGGCGAGCCATGGCCAGAGGCGGGTGGAGTGCCGTCGTGCACGAGGAGTGATCCTTGGGGTCTAGTATTGCGAGTCATGGCGCCACGGTTGCGAGTCATGGCCCGTGGGAGTTGCGAGTCATGGCGCCCTGTGCGAGAGGGAGTGTGTGTGGCGAGGGGCACGTGCAGTGCCGTCGTGCACGAGGGTTGACCCCTGGGGTCCAGTATTGCGAGTCATGGCGCCACGGTTGCAAGTCATGGCGCCCAGAGTTGCGAGTCATGGCACCCAGTGTGGCGAAAGGCGAGCCATGGCGAGAGACGAGCCATGGCGAGAGGCAGGTGGAGTGCCGTCGTGCACGAGGAGTGATCCTTGGGGTCTAGTGTTGCGAGTCATGGCGCCACGGTTGCGAGTCATGGCGCGTGGGAGTTGCGAGTCATGGCGCCCAGTGCGAGAGGGAGTGTGTGTGGCGAGGGGCACGTGGAGTGCCGTTGTGCACGAGGGTTGACCCCTGGGGTCCAGTATTGCGAGTCATGGCGCCACGGTTGCAAGTCATAGCGCCCAAAGTTGCGAGTCATTGCACCAAGTGTGGCGAGAGGGGAGCCATGGCGAGAAGCGGGTGGAGTTCCGTCGTGCACGAGGGGTGATCCTTGGGGTCTAGTGTTGCGAGTCATGGCGCCACGGTTGCGAGTCATGGCACGTGGGAGTTGCGAGTCATGGCGCCGAGTGCGAGAGGGAGTGTGTGTGGCGAGGGGCACGTGGAGTGCCGTCGTCCACGAGGGTTGACCCCTGGGGTCCAATGTTGCGAGTCATGGCGCCACGGTTGCGAGTCATGGCGCCCAGAGTTGCGAGTCATGGCACCCAGTGTTGCGAGAGGCGAGCCATGGCGAGAGGCGGGTGGAGAGCCGTCGTGCACGAGGGTTGATCCCTGGGGTCCAGTGTTGCGAGTCATGGCGCCACGGTTGCGAGTCATGGCGCGTGGGAGTTGCGAGTCATGGCGCCCAGTGTTGCGAGAGGCGAGCCATAGCGAGAGGCGGGTGGAGTGCCGTCGTGCACGAGGGTTGATCCTTGGGGTCTAGTGTTGGGAGTCATGGCGCCACGGTTGCGAGTCATGGCGCGTGGGAGTTGCGAGTCATGGCGCCCTGTGCGAGAGGGAGTGTGTGTGGCGAGGGGCACGTGGAGTGCCGTCGTGCACGAGGGTTGACCCCTTGGTCCCAGTGTTGCGAGTCATGGCGCCACGGTTGCGAGTCATGGCGCCCAGAGTTGCGAGTCATGGCGCTCAGTGCGAGAGGGAGTGTGTGTGGCGCAGGGCACGTGGAGGGCCGTCGTCCACGAGGGTTGACACCTGGGGTCGAGTATTGCGAGTCATGGCGCCCAGAGTTGCGAGTCATAGCACCCTGTGTTGCGAGAGGTGGGTGGAGTGCCGTCGTGCACGAGGGTTGACCTCAGGGGTCCAGTGTTGCGAATCAAAGCGCCACGGTTGCCAGTCATGGCGCGTGGGAGTTGCGAGTCATGGCGCCCAGTGCGAGAGGGAGTGTGTGTGGCGAGGGGCACGTGGAGTGCGGTTGTGCACGAGGGTTGACCCCTGGGGTCCAGTATTGCGAGTCATGGCGCCACGGTTGCGAGTCACGGCGCCCAGAGTTGCGAGACATGGCGCCCAGTGTTGCGAGAGGCGAGCCATGGCAAGAGGCTGGTGGAGTGCCGTTGTGCACGAGGGTTGACCCCTGGGGTCCAGTGTTGCGAGTGAGGGCGCCACGGTTGCGAGTCATGGCACGTTGGAGTTGCGAGTCATGGCGCCGAGTGCGAGTGGGAGTGTGTGTGGCGAGGGGCACGTGGAGTGCCGTCGTGCACGAGGGTTGACCCCTGGGGTCCAATGTTGCGAGTCATGGCGCCACGGTTGCGAGTCACGGCGCCCAGAGTTGCGAGACATGGCGCCCAGTGTTGCGAGAGGCGAGCCATGGCGAGAGGCGGGTCGAGTGCCGTCGTGCACGAGGGTTGATTCCTGGGGTCCAGTGTTGCGAGTCATGGCGCCACGGTTGCGAGTCATGGGGCGTGGGAGTCGCGAGTCATGGCGCCCAGTGCGAGAGGGAGTGTGTGTGGCGAGGGGCACGTGGAGTGCCGTCGTGCACGAGGGTTGACCCCTGGGGTCCAGTGTTGCGAGTGATGGCGCCACGGTTGCGAGTCATGGCGCGTGGGTGTTGCGAGTCATGGCGCCCAGTGCGAGAGAGAGTGTGTGTGGCGAGGGGCACGTGGAGTGCCGTCGTGCACGAGGGTTGACCCCTGGGGTCCAGTATTGCGAGTCATGGCGCGACGGTTGCGAGTCATGGCGCCCAGTGTTGCGAGCTATGGCGCCCAGTGTTGTGAGAGGCGAGCCATGGCGAGAAGCGGGTGGAGTTCCGTTGTGCCTGAGGGTTGACCCTTGGGGTCCAGGGGCGTGTGGGGTGCCGTCGGCCACGACGGGTAACTCCAGGGCACCAGGGTTGCGAGTCATGGCGCCACGGTTGCGAGTCATGGCGCGTGGGAGTTGCGAGTCATGGCGCCCAGTGCGAGAGGGAGTGTGTGTGGCGAGGGGCACGTGGAGTGCCGTTGTGCACGAGGGGTGATCCTTGGGGTCCAGTGTTGCGAGTGATGGCGCCACGGTTGCGAGTCATGGCGCCCAGTGCGAGAGGGAGTGTGTGTGGTTAGGGGCACGTTGAGTGCCGTCGTGCACGAGGGTTGACCCCTGTGGTCCAGTGTTGCGAGTCATGGCGCCACGGTTGCGAGTCATGGCGCGTGGGAGTTGCGAGTCATGGCGCCCAGTGTTGCGAGAGGCGAGCCATGGCGAGAGGCGGGTGGAGTGCCGTCTTGCATGAGGGTTGCCTCTTGGGGTCCAGTGTTGCGAGTCATGGCGCCACGGTTTCGAGTCATGGCGTGTGGGAGTTGCGAGTCATGGCGCCCAGTGTTGCGAGAGGCGAGCCATAGATAGAGGCGGGAGGCGAGTGGCGAGGGACGCGTGAGGTGCCGTCGGCCGCGACGGGTAACCCTGGGCTCCAAGGTTGCGAGTCACGGCGTTATGGGTTGCAAGTGTGGGCGCCATGGCGAGAGGCAAAAGGCGAGTGGCGAGGGGCGTGTGGGGTGCCGTCGGCCACGACGGGTAACTCCAGGGCACCAGGGTTGCGAGTCATAGCGCGATGGGTGCGAGTGTGGGCACAGGGTTGCGAGTCATGGCGCCATTGGTTGCGAGTGTGGGCACCAGGGTTGCGAGTCATGGCGCCATGGCGAGTGGCGAGGGGCGCGTGGGGTGCCGTCAGCCACGACGGGTAACCCCAGGGCTCCAAACTTGCGAGTCAGGGTTCCATGGGTTGCAAGTGTGGGCGCCATGGCGTGAGGCGAGAGGCGAGTGGCGAGGGGCGCGTGGAGTGCCGTCTGCCACGACAGGTAACCCCTAGGATCCAGGGTTGTGAGTCATGGAGCCCATGGTTGCGAGTGATGGCGCCCAGGGCGGGAGGCGAGTGTGTGTTTAGGGCGAGAGTGTGTGATGGCGCCCAGGGCCGGTGGCGAGTGTCGGGCCGTGGAGTGGCGGCGTCGACATGGCTCGTCACGCAGTCATGGCTCTTGGTGGCACGTACGGGGTGTAGGCAGTGGAGGGCCGTCGGCCACGACGGGGAGGTTCAGAGCTCCAGGGTTGAGGGTTCACGGGTGATGCCCTTGCTTTGCGAGTTCGAGCGCGTGGGGAGAGTCGAGTGGCGTCTGATTCCGTGCTCACGTGAGCTCTGCACGTGATGAGGGTTTAGTGAATGAAGACGCCCTGGTGTGTACTCGGCCATGAGGGTCATGTCCAGGGCCCGAGGGTTCAGTGCATGGCGGCCTTTAGTTGCGAGTAGTTGCGAGTTGCCTCCCATGGACGATGTTGAATACGTTCGTCCAAAATCCTGGATTGGACTGGAAGTTCAGCGGCTGGACCTTGTGGGTGTGGTTTTAGCCTCGGGTAGAGTGTTCTGCTCTGAACCAGAGGAGTATTTTCGAGACGGAAGATTGGGCGAGGGATACATTGGAGTGACGATCCTCGATGTCTTTGTCGGGGACACTGATGCCATAATGAGTAATGAGCGTTGGTTGATATCTGAATGCAAATTCCCAAATGGCCCTTCTCTTCGGTCAACAGTCGACCACTTTTCCCGAATCCCCAGGGATGTAGATCCGCAAGAGCACCTCGGAGGCAGACGGAAGACACCTTACCGGTTTATAGTGCGGAGACCGAAAGCGTATGAGAAACTTCCGGAGTACAATACGAAGACAGCGGATGCTGAAGTGAGGAAGGTTAGCTCCGAGAGGTGCTGCTCGAAGCATTGCTGTCAGACATTTCCACAGGAGCTCACACTAATAGTGCGTCAGAAATTCTATTCAAAATCCTTTCAGGAAAGGCGGGAATATGGGATTGCTGCGGGTGGACAAATGCATTCAGTCGATGGTGACTGTAGGAGGAAGTACTTGACGCTGCATGGTTTGGAAGATTGCGCGACTGCGTGGTATCTTATTCACGGAGTTCCGAAGTCGACTTTTCATAGCTATGTCCAAAGATATAACGAAGGGGTTCTCTCAACAGCGCATGGAAACAAGGGCTACAAGCGACCGCGGATTGGAACAGTTCAAGTCATGGGTACTATTGCTGCTATTGTAGACGAGAATGCAGATCAGATGCCCCACCAAATGCGAGGAATCGGACATGGAAGAGTGGACACTTTGAAATATCTTCCTGCAGGCAACAACTGGAAGCGAGTGATGGCTGACGCCAATGAGGTACGAGTCATTGTTTCGCGTATCAGTTGCATCGGGAGATCTCCCAATACATGTTACTCTCGTATTGACAGTGACCTCTCTGTCTTACAGTGTCGTTGCATCGGGAGATCTCCCGATAGATGTTACTTTCGTATTGACAGTCACTTCTCTGTCTTACAGTATCGTTGCACTCTACCTACGTCATGCAATATATAACTCTTTTTTCCCTCTTCGGTGGTTTGTCATAATTTGTCGTGTAATACTTGGAGATTGATCGTTTGCGTTCGTCGCTCTCTTTGCCTCACAACTGATAGGACGTTCCGGAGCATTGCAGACAAATGTTTCATTAGGTCTGCCTCCAGTGAGCCAGTCTACAATTAGTAGGATTAGAAAGGACCTCTTCAGCAATATCGCAATCAAACCGGTTGGAAGTTCTTTTGCGAAATGCTCGACTTCTGACCAGCTTCAAGAATTCATTCTGAAGTCACCTAACGGAAGTCCGGAATATGTTGAATTCGTGAAGCAACGGGAGGAGCACCTTGCTCACCAACAATCTTGTTGTCGTCTGTATGGTGCATGGCGCGAAGAATCAAAGCGCAATCCCAGTGAGATTTTGTGCATTATTCATGACAAGATGGATACTGCAAAAACCGCCCTTCCGCGGATGCGGGTTACAACAAAGGCTACTCAAGGTTTGGGCCAACTTCCTATGAACGTAACTGGTATGGTTTCACATGGGCACGGGGATGGCGCCTATGCACATTATTGTCCTCAATGTTGGCCAGGAGATTCTAATGCCACAATATCATCGTTGGCAAGGCTGTTCCGTCGACTGGAAGGCCCCTCAATTCGGGAGTCTAGGAAACTATTTGAGTACCCGCCTCAGAACTCTCTGTTCGAGGCATTGTTGAGGGGGAAGTCTAGGTGCTTTGATATTTTACCGCGTACTGAAGGTATTGATCTCCAAGGGTCTAAACCTTTACCGAGGAAGTTATACATTCAATTGGATAACTCCGCCAAAGATAACAAGAACAAGTATCTCATGGCGTTTCTCTCCTTGCTGACTGCACGGGGTGTTTTCAAGGAAATTCAGGCTGGATTTCTATTAGTTGGTCATACGCATGAAGATATTGATGCTTATTTTAGCCATTTGTCAAAGGCATTGAAAAGCAAGAATACGTTTGTTCTTGCGGACCTAATGAAGGCCTTCATGCAGTCCCAAGAGTTGTCATTCATGCCGGAGTTTATTCAAGAGGTTGCAGACTTCAAGTCTTTCATTCATGGCTATCAAAGCAGTGGTGCAGCTCGCCTTATTGGACTTGGAGAGATGCACCTCTTCAAGTTCTATGTGGACGATGATGGTTGGCCGGTTATGAGGTATAAGAAATCAGCCGTTGATGCACAATGGCTACCCCTCAACAGACCCCCTATTCGATTGTGGGCTGCAAACATGGATGGTGGCCCAAAACTTCCTCAGGGCTCACCAAAGCCGGTTCCATTCAAGCCTATGTGGGGAAGTGAGGTTTCTAAATCTACTTGGAATCAAGTGAAGGCGAGAGAGATCGCAACCAAAGCTACTGAAAACAAGAAATTCATGAAGTTGGGACTCCAAAAGTACATTGAGTACTGGAGAAATGGAATGGCCAAATGCGAGGGATTTGCAGCAGCATTTGGGCCTTACGTTGACTACTGGACTCGTTTGTTGTCTGAGCTTGATAAGCCTCTGCCAGTGACACCTCCTGAATTGTTGGAGGGTTTCTGGCCACGCCATGATTGGAGGGTCCTTGAAGATGAAGTACCGCGCCCAAGATGTTTACCCTTCTTACTCGAGGATGTGACTCCTGAGGATGAGGAACCAGAGCCGTATTGTGGCCTAGCTAACGAAGCTCCACAGATTCCTTTCAATCCTTGGCGTGACATTCGGCCTGGCAGCTGGGTTCTTTTGAGACCTGAAGATCCACTCATTTGTCCTGTATGGCAAGGAAGAGCAGCGAGTACTGTATGTAGAGAGGAAGGAGATGTAAACCTTGGGAAATTTCTAATTCAGTTTTGGGAACCCAATAGCGCGGAGAGAGACCTTGTATTGAAATACCATAATTGTTGGTCTGCAAAGTGGGTAGTAGAGAGGCGCGCTCCGGAGTGGGTCAGTGTTGATGCAGTGGTGTATGCAAATTGGTCGAAAATCATGGATCCGAGGAGTAGAACCATTCCTAAGAAAGCTATGGAATCTGCGTTAGCAAACTTAGAGAGAGCTAACTTAATTGATCCATGATCTTCTATGCCACTTAGGTAAGACATCGGGAGATCCCTTGATGATTACGTCTGAGTTTCCTGTCTTGCTGATCTTCTGTTAATGACATCGAAGTCATCCATGCCTTACCGATTCTCAGTCTTCCGTGTAATATCTACCTTCCTCATGTCAATAATATTTGTTTCTGTATGTGTTTCGAATCTGCTTCCCAATCTAATATGTCGGTCATGTTTGATATTGGGGGCATCCCGTGACAAATACTTCTGAGCCCACATGCCTTCTACTCTTTTGTATGTCGCTCGCCATGTGATATCTTGTTCAAGTTTGATATCGCGGGATCCCCCGATGAATACTTCTGAGCCCACATCTCTTCTAATCTTTTGTATTACCCTAAACCCAATGTACGTATATCTCGGTCAAGTTTGCTGTCGGGGATCCCGTGTCTGCAAAGTGGGTAGTAGAGAAGCGCGTTCCGGAGTGGGTCAGTGTTGATGCAGTGGTGTATGCAACTTGGTCGAAAATCATGGATCCGAGGAGTAGAACCATTCCTAAGAAAGCCATGGAATCTGCGTTAGCAAACTTATAGAGAGCTAACTTATTTGATCCATGATCTTCTATGCCACTTAGGTACGACATCGGGAGATCCCTCGATGAATACGTCTGAGTTTCATGTCTTGCTGATCTTCTGTTAATGACATCGAAGTCATCCATGCCTGAACGATTCTCAGTCTTCCGTGTAATATCTGCCTTCCTCATGTCAATGATATTTGTTTCTGTATGTGTTTCGAATTTGCTTCCCAATCTATTATATCGGTCATGTTTGATATTGGGGGCATCCCGTGACAAAACAATGCTGAGCCCACATGCCTTCTACTCTTTTGTATCTCGCTCGCCATGTGCTGATATCTCGTTCAAGTTTGATATCGCGGGATCCCCCGATGAATACTTCTAAGCCCACATCTCTTCTAATCTTTTGTATTACCCTAAACCCAATGTACGTATATCTCGGTCAAGTTTGCTGTCGGGGATCCCGTGATGAATACTTTAGAGCCTACATCTCTTCTGTTTTTTGTATCTCGCTCGCAATGTACGTATAATTATCTCGGTCAAGTTTGCTGTCGGGGGATCCCGTGATGAATACTTTGGAGCCCAAATGTCTTCTGTTCTTTTGTATCTCGCTCGCAATGTACTTATATCTTGGTCAAGTTTGGTGTCGAGAGATCCCGTGATGAATACTTCTGAGCCCCTCCAGGAGGGTTCTTCCCACACATTTTTATGTCAATGCTCTAAATTTATCATGTCCATAATAGGTGATTTCTTATTTCTGGACTCTGGACAGTCCTGAAATAGTTAAATATGGCATATATCATAAACAACAAACCCAAAATCACGATGTAACAAACTTTGAAGATCTAAAACCAAATTTCTACATAAAAAGGCAAGTTAATGTTCCAATGTCTTATTGATACAAGAATGAATTATATCTTTGTAAAGCTCTTTTATTTTCCCAACTACAAAAAAGTTTCAAAAGTCACAAAAAAAATTAACATCATACATACCCACCCAAACTTTCAAATGTTCTCTGAATGCACAATGGACTTTTAGGAATTAAACTTTGATCAGAAATAAAAGATCATAAAGGAGCCATTCTTTTGGACTAAAAGTCCTTGGAAAAGACTTGTCTATACTGCGAATGCAACCAAAAGGCATTAAAATCTATTTTTACACCAATTAACAAAGAAAAGTTGGAAGTTTGTATAAAGCTTGATTTTGCAACATTGAGAAAAACTTGGACTTAGAAAAGGCTATAGAGAAGGAGGTTGTGAAACATCCCAAATGGAAAAATCTAAGAAGCAACTTGAAGTTGTTTCAATTACACCAAAGGTAGAAAAGGATGAAGCCCATCATTTATATAGCAAAGAAATAACACCTCATCCATTCAACAATCTAATTCATGCTAAATCCAAGTACTCAACATCTTCTCCTCGAAAAATGTATATACCGATTGACAAAGAAGAGTTGGAAGTTTGTGTGAAGCTTCATTTTGCAACTCTCGCAATAGAGAAAGGCTATGGAGAAGGAGGTTGTGAAACACCCTAATTGAAAAATCTAAGAAGCAACTTGAATTTGTTCCAATTACACCAAAGGTAGAGAAAGATGAAGTCCGTTAGTTATGTACCCGAAATAACACCCCATCCACCCGGCAACCTAACTCATGCTAAACCCAATTGTACCCAACACCTCCTTCCAAAAAATGTTTTACACCAATTGACAAAGAAGAGTTGGAAGTTTGTGTGAAACTTGATTTTGCAACATTGAGCAAAAAATTGGAGGTAGAGAAAGACTATGGAAAAACACCCCAATTGAAAAATTTAAGAAGCAACTTGCAGTTGTTCAATTACACCAAAGCTAGAGAAAGATGAAGCCCTTTAGTTATATAGCCAAAAAGAAATAACACCTCATTGACCAAACAATCTAATTCATGCTAAACCCAACAACTTTTCCCCAAAAAATGTGTATTCAATCAACTCTAAAATTGTAGAGCTTTAATGATCAACTTTCAAGTTTAACGCGACCAACAAAAACGTCGCGCAATCCACCAACGTAGAGGTACCCACCAATGGGTACCCCTACAGTTGTATAAGCAATAGCCTTGCCAGTAGAATCTTCATACAGCTGCTGAGCTTTCCCAGACTCATCAACTTCTAAGACCTTACCTATCCACATGAAAGGGTCATAGAGGTTATAGAGGACAGTAGATAAGGCCAAGAGGTGCTTTAACACGGGCGTTTTTTGAACATAATCTGACAAGGCATCCCTATCGCCAACCAAGCCAATGTAGTACCGGTCATGAGCCTTGTTGTAGTGAATGTTATCTGGACCTCCAGGAAGATTTTCAATGAAAATTTCAGTTCTCCCTTGTTTTTCACCCTTGAGAAAATATTTGGTCAATCGTGACATGGGTGTCTCGCTATAGATGAGATACTCTTCCGATTTGGAAAGAGAGATACCGTTTGCAAAATACAAATCCTTTATCAACACTGTTGTGGACTTTGTCTTGGGGTTGTATTCCAAAATCCGCCCGTGTGGCCTCCCTTCAAGTAAGTCGTACCCCAGGGTTGTGAGGTTATACTTTGTTGTTGAGTCCGTGAAGTAAATGAGTCCATCGCTTGCTTCAATCACTCCATTTATGAGGCCCAACTTCAATCCTTCCGCTTGAGTTGTCAATGTTTCCGTTGCACTTGTGTCTTTATTAATCTACAAATAGGTTATTACCCAAGCATTTCATAATGTCAGGTTCAAGTTTCAAAGCCATCGTGTCATAGTTTCTCATTAGCTATACCCTTCATTTTATGTTGTGTCAAAGCTTAAAGCAAGTTACTTTAGGTTCTAACTTCATTTTAACTATAAAAAAAACTCACCTACTCACCAACAGAAATAGCACTAATATTTCTCATGTTGTAGTATTTCCACAAACTTAAGCTCGTATATTATTACACCCCTCATAAAAAATATATAGACTGAAGTAACATGTGTAAATATCACATTCCAGTGAGAATATTTGCAGCTATTGTGTAACAATTGTTATTATCATGCTCTGTAATATCACATTCCAGTGAAAATAGTTGCTATTATGTTGCAACACTTTTTACATGTCAATTGCCAGGTTCTAAATGCAGGTTAGCAAAGGTGTGATCAGTATAAAAGAGTTTTGACCTTGAGCAACAAGTCTTCAAAAGGAGGTTAACATGTTCACTCTACACTTGTTATCACACCTATTTCTTCCCATTGCCAATCTTCTGAGAATGCGTATGTGGCACTTTCTCCTTGAATTGTGGAGGACCCATTCTCCAAAGATTGAAAAGTTTCATTCTTCTCCTCCAAAGGTGAAGAATGGGCGTGAAGATTGAGAAGTCATGTCCATTCTCATTTTTCACAAGGTGAGAAGGGGAGTCACACCTTCTTCATGGAGAATGGCCACGATTGATTCCATGTTTCTCTCCCAAAGTTATCAATCTCCAAAGAATCAAACTTCTCGAAACAGGTGTGACAACCCCAATCATCACATTCCAGTGAGAATATTTATAGCTATTAGAGTTAACTGAAAAGAGTGTCTCAAAGTGAAAAGAAACCTTAAACTCACCTTAAACTAGTTTTGAGTTCAAAGAGACTACAAAACTAGTCTACTGTGAGTTGAAGAATAATCTAAAGCAAGGCCCTGCACCATCATAAGGTGTGAAACTCGTGACCTCTCCAATACTAGAGGAAAGTTCCCACACGTTCCCCCAAGAATATTCACAGCTATTGTGTAACACTTGTTATGATCACGCTCTCCAATATCACATTCCAATGAGAATATTTGCTAAATATTGTGTGAACACATTTTACATGATGGTCAAATTCTAAACTAGCAGGGTTAGTAGCAAAGGTGTGATATAAGAGAGTGTTCTGACCTTGAGCAACAAGCCTTGAACCGGTTCACAGACGAGGACATCACCGGCACGATCAAGCGCGAGGCCCAAGGGTCGGCCACCGACGTGAGTCCAGTTCTGCACGACACCAGAATCAAAGAAGTACTTCTTGATCCATCCATCACTGCTGGAGACGTAGAAGAACGTTTCCGTGGGATCGGCCACCAAGTCTTCCGGCTGCAGAATCACTCCCTCGCCCAGCTTCGTCAGCTTCTGCAACAGATTGTTGGGTTTGTACACTCCGGTGGATGCCGGATGCGGAGGCAGCGGCAACGGCGCCGGATCATCCAGCGGCGACTCGCTCAGCAGCGTCGAGTAACGACGAGCCCATTGCGATGCCCCCAGCGGCTCTTTGTACGACGTGATGATCGCTGTTGCTAATCCCAGCACCACTGCCTTGAACATTGCCGGCACTGACACCATCTTACACGGCTCTTTACTCACTGACTCTCCAAGCTAATTATTCAACATAACATTCAGAGATGTCAGAGTGCTTGTAAGCTATTGCAATGAGTTTTCAATCGAGGATGTGGTTCCTGTCTCCTTGAAAAGGCGATAGTAGAAGGAAGAGTCTCGTGATTGTGGACGTGAATTATAGGATGTCGACACTAGTAGCAAAGGCGTTGCTTCTCACTCAGAACAGTGTCAGAGTTCGTGTCCTATGTGACGAATCGCACTCACCAAGTCTTGAGCGCTTGTACAGTGAGTGCAAAGTGGCGCCGTTTGACTCACCTACATAGTGAAAAGCGACGCCTTCACCTTGTAGTGCGAACAGAGTCTCCCCTCACAAGCTTCCAGTCTAACACCGTATTAGTGAGGCGAATGGTGAGACTGATGTTGAATAACACTCTATCTCTGTCAATGTCTTAACGAGCTAGATATTGTTGAGCAAAGATACCCCATTTGCATGGCACTACTAGATATCTCGTCGCATTTCATCTCCTAAAATGGGGGAACTTTTGTCCCGCTGTGACCAAATCCACTTACAGTCCCGTTGTAGTCAATTGTGGCTCCCCTTCCACTACAGTATATGGTGAAAAATGACACCATGTTCTAGTAGTGTGGGTGAATAAAGTTATGAATGGGTTTCGAGCAGCAACGACATAACCAAATACAGTAAGTTGTGGATCGAAGCAAGATTTTCAAAGTGGAGAAAGTGGAGTGGAGATCTCAGTGAAGGCACAGGAGGTCCAGCACAGGCTTAGGAAGGTGAGACTGGTGCTCACCACCAGGCTCTGGTCAGCAAGACCTCATCATGCTAGTTCTCTGGCTTTTGCATTCAATGGATACTGTGATACACGTGTGAATTTTTGTCCACCACCAACATAAGGTTCTTTAGCCCATGTAAGAGCATTTTCACTAGCACTCAGGATACCTCTCTGGCTACGGAAAAATGGATGAGACTGGGTTGGTGAACAATTTATTTGGTCCGTGACACTAGATAATTCACTAAAAATCAGGGCACTCAAAATCACTCTTGCTAGTGTATCTCTTCTTCATAATTGGAGATCATAATTGCACAATCCAGGCGTGGTGACTTGTGAGTGGCCCAGTGAGTGGCTCACTTACTATTTTCAAGAGTGTGATTCAGCGATGTACGTTGGGGAACTACATAGTGAGGTCTGACTTTTTGGATGACCTTCATAGTGCAATCTAGAGTGCTAGTGGAGCTAGGAATAAGAATCATTGCACGAGAATCGCTATAAATGTGGATTTTAGAATATTGGACATGCCACGTGATTCTTTAACTAAAGAATGATGGCATAGAGTTGGAAGTTCAGAGGAGCCCCACCTCAAGAATCACATGTTTTGAATATTTTATCTTTCATGCAGTGAGAGCAAAAAGGGTGAACCCTTGCAAGGGCTACAGAACCTTATGATCCTTTTTTAAGCTGGAAAAATGTAACTAGAAAGTGAAATTATTTTTAGAAAGAGTTAAATTTGAACCAGAATTCGTTTTTTGTTTTTTGAAAGAGTGAAACCAAACCATTAAACTGCGAGGAAGAAAGGTGAGAAGAACAATGAGCCGGGGTCCCAGAAAAGGGACGGCATGCAAGAGAGAGTGGGAGCAAGCTTCTATTTAGCTAGGAAAATACTACCAAAATTCATTCTTTAATTGCCAAAGTCATAAGGTTCTATAGCTCTTCTCTGCAACACCTCATAATGTAGCCACTATTCCCAAATCACTATAGCAGATCCCCGAATCATGGCAAGTCCACATCATCTTTAGCTAAAATAGTTGGGTGGTGAGACACTATTGAAAGGTCGACAGTGCTACTGTTGAAAAGGGTGGATTCCACTAACTGCTAAAGAACCTTAGGGTATTCATCTTTGTTGACATATTTTCATTCATTTGAGATAATTCTCATTCAATTATGATGACATCATCTAAAATCTAGATGAAAGTGCTACACAATGTTTGTTCACTGGTGCCACCTGTTTACCTGTGTCCACCATCTTGCGGAAGCTTCTCTGTGGATGGGTGATTGTCACACGTAACTTAGTGTGAACTTGAAATGATAACAAATGAGTCACTAAAGCCAAGAGGGAAGATATGTCAACAATGTTAGCTTTGAAATTGGATTGCCTCCAATTTTTTTATTAGGCCCATTGGTTGGTGTGCATTGGCTAAAGTAGCTCATAAGGGCATTACAACTCATCGTCCTATTTTGTATCTATGAATGAGGTCGTGAAGTAGAAATAAATACAAGTATCATGGCCATTTTGAGCTACTTCAGCCAATGCACGTTGTCATATACAAGAAAGTTATCCCCGACTCTAAATCCTGGCCCATTCACATACACCGATGCTGCCGCATGCATACGTCAGGTAACTTTGAGGGAATCTGTTGTCAACCAAGAAATATAATATACGCAATTAGAAATTATTCTAGTGCATAACACAAAGGAATGTATAGGGTTACGCACTGGAACGAGTGCGTAACCCCATGTTACTGCACCAGCGCTCGAGGGCGGCAGCCCAAGTGCTGGTGCAGTAACATGGGGGAACGCACGCGTTCCAGTGGGTAACCCGGCGTTAAGCTCGAGTTCCCATCGAGTTCCCATGTTTTGGGAGCGTGCATCTTCGGCGTTAAGTTTGCTAACGGTGCATTGCATTGTTAAATTTCCTTCAGTGCAGTAACGGGATGTTAGAGTACAGGATTCCTTAAGGGAATTTCAACGAAGTGCTTAACGCAAGGCAGAAAAGGAGCATGGCTCTACTTGTGACCCTGTAATGGAGTTGCACAGTGTTTGAACAGTAGTTGCAGCAAGAAAAAACAAGGCTTTGAATATTTTTTGTTTCTTGGTTTTACCTTCCTCCATTTCGGGAACGCAGATGCAAGTGCGGCAGGGGCTTAGTGCGAATGGGTCATAAAACCCCCCCTCGACGTAAATGCAAGCACTATTCACTCATGGGCCCATTTTTTGAAATTTCCATTTTGGGCACCCTAGGCAATTGTTTTTTGAAAATTTAGCAACTACGGCCTCAAATTAGTTTAGAGGGGACCCTCTTGGGAATTTTAAACCCATCAAAGAGGGGGTTATTTTTAAACTGGGCCCCAACATGCACAAAATAGGGGAGCAAATTTTGTCCTCTTCCATTAACTTCAAAGGGGTGGGATTTAGAGTCGGGAGTAAGTTTTGGCCATTTTTCTATTATCAAGGGTTGTTGTTGAGAATTTCGATAAAATACTACAAAATGTGCTTTCAACTACCGTAATAGCTTATCGTTGTTTTGGGATACAAATTGAGAAATGGTTTGGAATGTAGTGTTGGACATAACATTCTATAACAATAGGGTTCTACACCACGTACTACTTCGTTTGATTTTTACTAATGCAGTAACTTTTCTTGGAACTAGAGTGAAAGATGACACTTGCCATTACATGAGGGAATTTAGTAGGAGTCAAGCAAGACAATCTTAAGATGTGAAAACAAAGAACATCCAAGAGCATTAGAGAGAATCTTGGAAACTTTAGTAGAGATACAAAGTCTAGGGCTGATTGGAATTGCATGGTTTTTTTATGAAATGAATGATTTAGAGTCGTTATAAGACGTTGTGAACCTCAAACAGGATTTTGAATGAACTGTTGTCGAACCTTGTACATTGCATGCTTGTTTTAGTACAATCATACTGTAGCAAGTATTTGTGGTTTTTAGACAATTACTTTTATGACTTGAGTTGCACTGCTTGTACCCAAAAGGGCAGCACCCAAGAAGCTTTTGACAACAAGCTTGCACAACAACGAGGAATAATATATTATTTTCATAAGGTTCTTTAGCCCTTGCAAGGGTTCACCCTTTTGCTCTCACTGTATCGAAGATAAAATATTCAAAACATGTGATTCCTAAGGTGGGGCTATTGTGGACTTCCAACTTTCCACCATCGTTCTTTAGGTAAAGAATTATTTGGCATGTCCAATATTCTAGAATCTGGTACTGCGATTTACTTAATGTATAGGGAGATCTGGCAGTTAGTGTAAAATTAGCCGAATGAAATTGCCAAATTACTAATTGAAACTCATAGTTTTAGGCTAAAATCCGAATAAATTTTGTGATACTCAGGTGCTACCTAGGTGACACGTAGGTAATAACCGGGAATGGGTTCTTGTCTAAAACCGGTTGTTTTTGTAAAATATTGGATTTTAGCTAGTTCCCTTGGAAAACTCCCTGTTCAGTGGCGATTCTCGTGTAACGATTCTTATTCCTAGGTATAGCTTACAAGGGCTAAAGAACCTTATGTTGGACACTTTTTTTTACATTCTTTTTTTGGCACTTTAAATTTGTCACATGGACTTGTTGATAATTGGAGCTGTAAGGTACTTCCGCTGTGGTTTCTACAAGTGGGTTCAATAATTTCACTTTTTTGAAGAACTCTTAGTTCATTCACGTTGTTGGATGATTCCTAATTAGAGCTGGGATTTGAGTAAATGGTCACAAACGTGACTTTTATAGGTTGATAATTGGTGTATACATATATAATGTTAACTTAATGTGGTGAAATATTAATTTTGAAGGATATTCTTATTGTCAATATGTAAAATTCCAAAAATAATAATGATTTGGCATTAATGTGCCAAACTAGCTATTCATCTACAATAATAGAGGTAACCGAAAAAAATGTTTCAAAGTGGAAAACTACAATAGTCTATGGTGAGTTGGAGAATAATTTAAAACAAGGCCCTACACCGTCCCAAGGGAATGGACATTGTGACCTCCCCAATGCTAGAAGAGAGTTCCTACAAGTCTCCCAAACCTAAGCGAGCTAACCAAAGGACTATTCATGAACAATGTTTGTTAGAAATTGTAATTATAGGGATGCAAACTCCACTTGAACTCCACTTAAACAACACTTCTATTTTCAGATAACTCTAATGTTTCAACAATAATCATCTTTATTTCCTCTTCAATTTAGATTCCAATTTGAAAAGTGTGACACAAGCAATGTTGTTTGCCCTATAATGTTAGCAAAAGCTACCAGAACCTCCATAACATTCTTCAGTTCTCTTGGCTAAATCCCTTTTCTACAATGCTACCGTACTGTAGAAGCATCATTTTTCAATAATAGAAATAATGCCTCTAGTAGCATTGTAAACCTTCAATTCAAATTTATTCTTGTAGAAAAGGGACAGAATGTTTAAACCAAGGCAGCTCAATAATTTTATGTCTATTCTAATGAAAATATTTAAAAATTTTGAAAACAAGAACCTTTGCATAGAATAGAGGGGGCTTGGGAACATGCAAAGAGAGAGTGTAATTCGGGCTGCCAACTTGGCCATTAGGACCAAGTTCGCGCGTGCTACCCTTGCTGCCTTCTTTCATGGAAACATGTATAAAGTCATTGGGATGTGGGAGTTGGTTAAAAACAATCAATTAACCCTTTGACGCGCCCATATAATGGACAACAAATAGATTGCAACCATTATTTTTCTTGATGACATCCTGTATAGTTTCTCATCCATCCAAATTTCTCTTGGTTATTGTGCTAGTTGACTATCATTTGTACAGTATGGATCTTCAAAATAAGATATTATGATTTTTTGAAAAACAACACAATTGGTTTATGTCAAGCTTCATTCTTAGTTCAAAAAGTGAGACTTTAAACATGATTTTCTAAAGTAAGTAGAATCTAGTAATGGAAACCATACCATCTAGTAGTGCATGTTATTCCAATTTCTTTACAATATTTTCTATTTTTTTGTGTTAATTTGGGATTTTTAATTGAATTTCAAGAGAAAACGTTGCAAAATTAATTAAAAAGTATCAATATAAAATATGATGAATCCAACCGTACAGATGTGATCTTCACATTGACATTTACAACTTTGCTTTGTACATCAACTCCATTTTTGTTTTTCATCAAACATTTTATAACGAATTTTTGAAAACAGTGTTGAATCGGGGCGTTAAAGGGTTAAGGGTGGGAGTTCGGGAGGGGTGTTGAGGGCAGGGATTAATTAATTGCACCCAACCACACTATATAGTTGGTAGATTTTTCAATAGCGACACTGATCGCATGTATTCATGTATTTTACATAGTGTATGTAGAATATGTACCTGTGCTTTGCATTACAATTAGAGCAAGCCAGCAACAATGGAAACGTATGCTGTGTTTGCTGTGGACAGACAACTCGTAAAAACCACCACATTATTTCTGTAAAGTTGCCTCAGTCTACCCACATTATCTGACTAATTCCAAAACTACTATGACAACTATGTGCTTCAGCATTTTCTTCCAATTATTTAAATCAGTATTATCACATACTTAAAAGTAGGTAAATTTGAAGCAAGTTTGGTAACGCAATATTCCCCCATACAAGTAGCAGATATACTTTCAACATATCCGACATTGCATTTACCCGAAAAGGAAACCTGAAAGGTTGGGTATCACTACCGTCGAAGATCTTGTCCTTGACATGGCCAGCTTCTGCCTGAGCATCAATTTACAGATTCTTGCAAGATGCTGTTGGTACACATGCTGAAGAGGCTCATTTCTTCTCCTCGGGACCAAAGATCTGCTCACTGAGCCAATCCCAAGGCTGGATAAGCCAGAATGTGCCCACGATAGAGGCAACACTCCAAAGCACCATCGCTTCCATGTCGTTGCTCTGTGGCCTTAAGGCCTTCGGAAGCATGTTCATCAAAGCATCCAAAGACTTCTTCGCCATAGTTGGGCAGGATGGAATCTTCTTTTCAGCGTAATCCCGATGATCAATCAAAGATCAAATGGCAATCTTGTGTCCTGCGTCTACCAGGAAAGGAGGATTCGTAAGATACCTGAGACAGCCACGACAGAAGTAAATGCAGAATTGATTGTAAAATATTCCTACACTTCAGATGTCAACTCTGATCCGAAACTGGAGTCAAATGGTAGACTAAGAAATAGCTTGTGGTGCGGAAGAATTGAGCATTTTGAGTGAAATCCTGAGTAAAATTATTCAATAAATCTACTTAAACCGCATAGCAGTTTAGGGTTTCGTAAGAGAACAATAGCGCTAATGTCCTGCATGAGTGAGGCAGAATACAGAAATTCCAATATCTGTATTCCATGATCAAGAAGTTTCTGTAGAGCTGAATTAGCTGATTCTCTCAACGTTAAGCGTTCATTGACATGCCACAAACAAAATACGGGGAGAGATTTATATTCAGGCAAAGTGTTTGGAATTTCTACATGTGCTGTTACAGGCCAAAAGACTCTGCAATTGAAACATTTCATAATGCCATCATAAGTAGGAAGGGATTGTTGTGGCAGGGCTTGTCAAGAAAAGGGAAAATTGGTATTAAGTTTCTCTTGTTCAGCCGTTCTAATGATTCCGTATCTCTACAACGCTTAGCATTCCTACCTTGCCTTACATCAATAATCAAAAGAACAATCAACCGATCGCAGTGTTACCTGAAACCGTCAACACATTGAGTCATTCTGGTACATTACGAAGAAAATTGCTTAAAGGAATGCTCTTGCTCTCCTCCTGAAGCGGGCAGGCGGAGCAGTGATATGTCAAATTATAAACTACCGGTACTCCGAAAGTTGGCAATCCACCATAATATGCAATTGCTTGCTCCTCCCAGCATCACTGAGCATTTCTCTACATCAGAAACCGACGTGAGTAAGTTAACTCTTGATCAGATCGCAAAATACACATCCTACGAACCAAGTGCTCAGAAACTGATCAGAAAAGAAGAGCTAGGGTTCTGTGCACATACAAATATCTCTTCCACGTTTGGATCATTTCAAAGACTTCCAACAGGCCTGTAGATCTCAGCCGTGCATGTATCAAGATATTAATCGTGTCCCGTCGCTTCAAGCAGGTGGGAGCCAGTTGGTTCTGCATGTGGCTCAGCACACGAATAACTAACTAAATTCTGTTAGTAATGCTAGCTACTAGTAGTCTATAGTTTGATGCCCACCACGTCAGATACTCCACTCAACTGCCATTTCTCCCAATTGATCCGATTATTTATATTGGCCTCCAGTCATGCACATGGTAATATCCACTTACTTTGTATGAGAACGTTGATCTAAGGAATATACACTTGTTCACGGACGCGTAAGGAAATATAACAATCAAATTTTTGATAAGCAATAGAGTTAACCGAAAAGTCAGCTCAAAGAGGAAAGTTTTAGCAAACTCCTCTTGAACTCCTCTTGAACTCATATGGAAATATAAATAGACCAAAAACTAGTTCACGATGAGTTGGGAGACAATCTAAAGCAAGCCACTGCCATTATTCTCCACACCTCGTAATGACTCCCACACCTCCTACCAAAGCTCCAAGCCCATGGCCCACAAGGGGACAAGTTATGACACGACACTATTCAACCCAACTATAGCTGAAAAGAGAGGTTAGAAAAGAGAGGTTAGAAGGAGGTTGAAAAGGGAGGTTCCATGGCCTTCTTTTCGGTTAACTCTAATAGAGGAAACATGATCATTAAGCAGTGGAGAATAATCCCTTTTAAGCATTCTAAAGCTCGCAAAGGGAGAGACCGTCAGCTGCATAGTCAGGCGCTTTTAGATAAGTTCAGCAGAAAATATTTTGACATAACTCGACTAGAATGACAGGATTAGATAAACGACTATAAAAAGACATCAGCAATCATTCTCTGCAGGAAAGAGGATCTCTAATCACAGAAGTATACGGATTTGTTGCTTTCCAGAAGTGTGACTGATACCACAGATTATTTCACAGTCAAGTCAATCAAAATACACGCAACAGGATGTGCAGCGAACAGGATATACAGCTATCAGATCTTCCAAACTATATCCAAAAAATCCTTGAAACTCAGGTATGGACAACCACACGGAATGAACAATGACTATACACATCTGTGTACTGTACAATACTAAAAATTTCTTAAATACCTTGAACTACACGACTATCCATCCGTATGCTAAGATAAAGCCCACGATCATCACACGTACTCAATCTTTAAATTTGTGCTTATTTAGATCATGAAATGCAGGATATGAGAGACGCTGTGGCCAGATATCATTGTATTAAACGAATGAATTCTGATTCGCAGCTCACTTCTTGCTTCGATCAGCTCCTACATTGTCAAAGAGCTTTTGTCTCTAACCTTCTACCTTCCATCAATTACATGATGCTGCAATTTCCTGGACCACCTGGACCACCTGCACCAAGTGCACCAAGTGCACCTACTCCTGAAAAATCGGGGAGCCTGCATTGAACCAGACAGAGTGATTACTAATGTTCCATAATCTCCTAACTACACATGTCTAAGATGCACAAATGCTGCGTCAGCTTCCGAATGAACACAGTTCCAGCGCATTACTTCAATTTCAACAATATTGTGAAAGCAAAATAGACTGTTCCAGAATCACCTGTAACAGAAGAACCAGTATATCATGTTTGTTATCGACCTACAGGAGAAGTCTAGGATCCAAGGAAAGCAACTGCAAGGATAAGCTCAGAGGGGGAAACACACGTTGGCAAACCATCCTCTCCAAGTTCAAGGCCAGGAGCAAGCTCGCGAACAATATCTGGCGGTGGTTGCCCACAGTCTTGCATATTCTGCATAAGATCCACAACTTTTTGAAAATCGTCTGGAGTGGTTTCATAAACATAGCACAGCTGTTTGATGAAATCAAACTGTCTTTTGTAGCGCGCCGTGTCCTCACTACTAAGCTCCGACTTATGTGACTCCAGCCATTCCGGATACCTATCACCTATCTCTTTCATTGGCTCATATAATACTTCCTTGGAAAGAAGCTGCCGCATCATGGTATCCATCAAGCCCTGCATATCCTGTGCGTCCACACACACAAGCTGGGATAAGACTAAAAGCCTGCCTTTACATTACACAGATCAAAGACATTGGATTTGTGAGAACAGTCCAATTTGGAAACGAGAGATGCGTAATCTCTTTGAAAAAAGAACCCAAGAGCATAAGCAGGTGGAGTTTAAAGAGAACCTGACTTCCGCCAAGAGCTTCAAACTGCTTGACGAAACTTTCCATGTCGTCGGCACCAACGGGAGGCGCATCTATACTTTCTACTGTATGCCGTGTTTGTTCAGCCAATCTCTCCAGAGTTGCTGACAAGTTGGCCTCTGTGTCAAAACCCCTGTTGACGTGAGCAGCTTGGCCAGCAACATATTTATCTTTAGATCCTTTACCACTCGACTTCTTCTTTCCCGATGTCAATGATGGTAAACCAGTTCCCAATCCTTGTCCTAGAGTAGGCTTCGTTACCGCACTTGACTGAGAGAGACCAGATTGTGACACTGGAGCTGATTCTGAAGACCTGAAATAATGATTCAATATCAGTATTTAATGCGGTCACCAATGAGCACCTCGGATAACGAATTTTATGCAAATACTACATTTTATGATGCGGAATAGACTTCACCACAAATCTCTGTTATGATACAATGCTACGCTCAATTACAAAATGACTTTGATCAAGTGTCTGAACTATCAAAGGCTTTAGAATGTAGTCTAATAATGACTCGAGCACAAACGAAAATAAGAATAAAATGCATAAGAAAGGCCAATAAATGGATGTTGAGTAGAGCAGCAATCTGTTCCCATCAGACAAGTGAGTCGGTCGTGCGAAAAAAGTTAAATACCAGGTGTAGAATAGCATACTAGAGGGAAAATGTATATTTCAAGAATAGACCCCGATGAATTACACAACGAAATCATCTGAAAGAACTCAAGGTGTACGAATCCAAGGGGAGCCAGGAAAGTCATCTTACTTCAGGTTTAAGCCACCTACTCCACGGAAGTCATCTAAAGCACCTGCAAAAGCAACGAACATGTCAATGAGAAAGAAAGTATAAATAAGTTTTAGATCAACAGCTTGTCAACATTTCTAAGCTTGTCAACATGATTTAATCACGCAGCTCACAGAATAAACTCTGCAAGGACATTTCTGCAGCCAAAAACCGTCCTGCTCATCAATAGGTATGTGTTAACTAGGTCCTACTAAATATCAAGAATGCTCAGTGAGCAAAGGCTAAAACTCCTCTGTTACAAAGGAGGTCTAAGGAGGCAACTTAAAAATAAAAAAACTCAATTAACAGGCAGATCCAATCTCCTAACAGGTGTTGAGAATCGTGTACGATATAAAACGTACTCTCGTCCTAAAAACAAAAGTTCACGCAAGTGTGAAACTCCGCTCACAAGCCGATACCATATTAAGCTAACCCGAACCCTAATCAGAGCCTCAGGAACTTGCGTATGCTCTCTGAAGCACTATACAATTCCTCAATCTCGGGTCTCGCAACTCCTTGTGAAACGTAAATATTAAACAACGCCACCTCGACGAGTGCAAAAAAGAAGAGAGCGGAACATCTTTCGTACGCAAGCGCAAATTTCATCAAACAAAAGAAGTACGGGAAATTAACGGCAAACCGGTAACTAAATCGGCATCATCAATATTTTTCCTTATAGATACATCTCCAAAAACCGACGGAAGGCTTCCACCTTAGTTTCGAATTCAATCAATTTTCAGTTAAATTACATCTCGCCTTCCAATTCATAAGGAGGAGAGAGAGAGAGAGAGATCATACAGCGGTCTAATCGTCTCGAGAAATGATAGTAGCAAACTTACGATCAGACACGAGTTAAGCCATGAATTGAAACCAAAAGAAGTGAAACAGATCGAATGCGCCTAAACATTCTCCCAAAAACCGAGGAAGACTCTAGAGACACTCCAATTTCAACAAAATCCGGCAGCAGAAACGACAGAGAATCCAAAAACCTCATTTCCAAGCTCTGTGAACCTCGAACACCACGAAAATGCCTGAAAAAAGCTCCAAAAATGCAACTGAAAACAGACGGGCCAGGAGATCGAAGAGAAACGTACTGTCGAGCAAATCGTCGTCGAAATCCTCATGGTCGGCCATGTTTGAAGAGCAATCCTGGCTATGGCGGTCTGAGTGTGCTGCCCCTGATGATCAAGGGGTTGAAGACGACGAACACAACGAACGGTCGTCGGTCTGGAAACGAAACATTAACTTCGTCCGTCCTTTGTGACGAGAATTTGGATTTCCGAGCAGCCAATGCTTATCAGCCAGCTCTGAGTTCTGACCTTGTCAGTTGCATTTAATTCATCGGTGAATGTCGTGGCATAGTTCGCCAAACATACTACATACCCCAAAAATACTTAAGGTAGGAGCACCAAAATCCAACATGTACCTAATTCTGACATAATTTAGGAAATGTAGTCATTCTAGAACGTAAATCTAGGTAGATCATAGATAGTTTATCATTTGGGTCAACATACAATAAAGGCTCTATGATGTGCCTAGATTTGCGTTCTATAGTGATTGCATGGTCTAAATTCTATCAGCATTAGGTATATTGTTGATTTTTGGTGCTCCTACCTTATACCATTTGATGAAAAATAAAAATACTAGAAGAATGAATTGATAAAAGGAATCAAAATACTTACACCAAAAGAATTTACAAGTAATTTTAGGGAATTCTAGAACATACTTATATCAAAAGAATCTATTTGATGAAAATATTTAGTTATAGTACTTATGGAGTTCCAAGTCAAATCCTTTTGTTAATTCATCAAAAGAATGATCATGAATAAAACCATCATTTTGGAGTAGAGGAAGTATTATGTTAATCCATTAGTGCTCAGCAAACGAGATTATGGTCATTGCAGTGTCGAAAATGAAAATAACACAAAATCGATGAAGGATTGAATTTTGAATTGTGAAGATCAAAGTTGGAGATTTATAATACACATCTTCTAAAAAAAGAAAAAAAATTGGAGTTGTAAAACTATCAAAATAAATATGAGCAAAATGTGAACATATTACAAATACTTGAAAATACAATAAATACTCACAAATACAACAAATGTACTATGCGGTATTTCTTATGTTTGGAAGTTTGCTATCTTGTTTTATTTTTTTGGATTGTGTTTTCTTGTTCATGTTCCATTAGTGTATGTATTCCGATCTTAATCATGTACCAATTTCTTTCATATTTTAACATATGCGGAATTCTTGTCCTAAACCATACATGGACAAGTCACTCTCACTTATAAAACTCACAATAATTATGTGTGAGTTCGTTCTTTAAATGAAAGATTGCAACAAAGAGGTGTTGACGTAGGTCATTGTTGAACATCTTCATTGTCATTTTAGAAAATTTAATCCAAATTCTATTTAACTTTGAAGTCACACATCCTCCAAAATCTCATTTTTGAGTGTGCATTATACAATTCAAATACATACTATGATCTTCAAATTCTACCATTGGATGATTCTCTATTTTTGGCAAAATGTATTCATTCCATTTGAGATTACAATTGTATGGTAATTTTCTAATTTAACCCTTAAAGGCATGATGGAGATAGTAGATACGTTGGCGTATATTTGACATTTGTTGTAAATAGAAAGTTCCAAATTGAGACTCGAATAGTTCATTAAAATCATCTCAACGTGAATTTTAACTTCACTTTTGATCTTAAACCTATAGGAGGTGTGGAACCATGCCAAATACAATGGAATATTGGTGTATAATATTGGTCGAAATGGGCTCGCTAGACCTTTCAGTTAAGGGTTAATCCATTCTATGTGGTAGTATCGATTGTAGTGGAAAAACCCATGGAAATCCAGTGCACCCAGCTACAATATCCTAGGCACTAAAGGATTAAACTAGTAGTATCAACGAGGGAAAAGTGGTGGTCATTTGGAGCTAGGATAATCAATTAGAGTTAGGATAATTACATTTCGAATTAAACATTTGTTTGTATGCACTCAATATGATATGAGCGATAGTAGGATCTAGATGGAAATGCTTAAAATGATATAAATTTAAGACGTGGCTAGGAGAACTACCTCTAATAGATTCTTTATTTACAACGGTCAAAAGCCAACATTTATCTTCTTCTTTGAAAGTTTGGGGTGCCCTTGTTTCTTTGAAAATTATTTGCTCTTTGTTAATTTCTCATTTCTCATTTTTCTTTTAAAAAAGTATATATATAAATAATAATTAATCTTGCATTTTTTATTCATTTTTTTATTTTTTATTTTGTTTATTTATTCACTTATTCATTTGCCCTTTCAAGATGAAATAATCTTGGTCCATTTACTATTTTTCATATAAGATCCAAAATTCACTTGTATATAAGAGGGAGTTTATGTTCTTTTTGTTTTCTTTGACACTTTCCAAACAACAAATGAAAGCAGAAAAAGGGGCGGAAATGTAGAATTGTCAAAGTGAATAGGCTCAAATAAAAATTGGCAATGATTCATCAAACTTTTGAATAATGTATTCGTGTTCTTTCGCTAATTTCATCATTGTATAATAAACCACCCCATGGTTGCACAAATGGACCCTATATCCATCAAACTCTAAGAATAAATCCTCTAAACCAGCTCCAAGCTAAATAATAAACCCTCTAAACCAAACCCTAAATAATAAATCCTCTAAACCAAACCAGCTCCAAGCTAAACAATAAATCCTCTAAACCAAACCAGCTCCAAGCTAAATAATGAACTAGAAGACAATGAGAGCATGCCAATATGCCATGCTTCACTAAAGGCTAGACTATGAAGGTGGCACCCTATGTACTGTACAATAACAACTCATTATTGGGTACATGGGCAGGGTAACAAAATCCCCACCCCAAATGCTTTTGTGCAAATTGCAGAACTCAGATCAGAAGTTTAAAACTGAGAGAGACTCAACGAGGTTGGCTAAGCGGATCCTGCAAGAAGGGGATCACCCTCCACTACAGCTTGCTCAAAATTCACAAAATAGCTCAGAAGAGCCCTGAGAGCTGCACATCCGCCCAAAGACCGCCATATCTCAGCCAGTAAATCCAATCCTGTGCAACAGGCATAGACGCATAACACAGTGTAAAACACTGCAAATACAGCCAGCAACACTACGCATGTATGCAGTACCCACTCGGCGACCTTACCCAACGTCCTCTTCCACTTCTTCCCTGCAAATGGAACACCAAAACCCTTATTAGGTCTGGAAAAACAATTAAGCTGCATCACAAATTACTCTGTATTATTTCACATGTGTGTTCTTTTGTAAAGTGAAATCTGGTGTATGAATAAAATGGGCTAAACCTAATAGCATCATATCGATGTCATCGTAAACATGAAAAAATGAATCGGAGTTGGAGACCATGTCTAAATTTCAGGCACAGCTATAAAGTGGGCAACAGGAGATTGACACATGACTTCGTTTATGGCAATCGAAGTCACACCTTAAAAAACAGTAATTCAGAAATCAATTTGGTTATGATGATGCAGAGAGGCAACGACAAATGCCTTGAGTGCAGAGAAATTTGGTGATCTGATAGACAAACTTGAGAATTTCAGCAAGCCAACGAGAGGCGTACCTTGAAGAAAAGAGATGGAATGATCCTCATACTGCCAGTCTGAATCAATGTCACCAATCCTGCTTACGATTCTGCCACGGGAGGAACTCTGCACTTCACTGACCGAAGAGTATGTTATCAATCCCAAAGTCAAATGGGCTCCTTTTGTAACAAAAAGTGCCTAAAGACATGAACTAAACTATATGGTGATGTGGCAACTCCTATCACCGTTTCTAAAGCGAATCTTTAGTTACTCATAACATGCACAATTTCAAGAATCAAAAGTTGCATAGGGTCCCATTGGATTCATCATGTCCAACTCAAAGCATTTGGTTCCACACACGGCGCAAACGACCCAAAGCATAACCGAATGCACAGTTTACTCTTCAAAAGCCAGCTCACTACAAACAAAAGGTTGAGAATTAGACAAGCTTAACCCCTAAGCGTCTAAAACGTCCAATATGGCCATCTGCATCACTTGGCATTTCTCATTTTACCTCGGTTTTCTGATTGCAATACATCATTTTAAAGCTCTTGTTTCATACTACAAGATCAACAGTGTCGATCGTGTCAAACTGAAGTGAATTTCACACAAACAGATGATTTCCAGCAGGAGGTCCAATTTTCCTACACTACAGAAAATACACAGAGGAGGCTTAGGGGTTAATCTCTTTGGAAAGCTAAACTCCTCCAGACACGAATATCGCGTTGCCCTAAACTCTAACCCTAGAGGGCAAAGGCAAGAGAATCAGGTATTAAAAAGCGACTGATCAAGCGTACATTTAGTAAATGTACCAACCTTGTCATCGGCGAGGTGATCTCCGACACTGCGACTCCATTAAAGTTGGAATTCAGCTCACGAGACGAGGTCGGGATGATGCGCCCGTGCGAGAGAGAAATGCAACAGAGAGAAGCAAGTACAAGAAAGGCATGCCATGGAGCAGCCATGGCTAGTGCTCCTCAGAGATTAAGGCAGAGAGCATGGGTTTCATTAGTTTCAAGCGTTATTACATTCCCCCGAACTACGTTACGATGAGAGCTACTTCCCACAAGGGAAGACGCCATCGCCACCGACAGGCAAAAGAATTGCGTCGTCGCAGCCTCGCAGGTCGCAAAAAACCAAATGGGTGATCGACGTTGACTGACTGGACCAGGATTCTGGAATGACTGCCACGTGATTGCCAACGAGGATGTGAAGTGGGGTCGTTCATGAGGGTGGGAGTGGGAGTGCGTGTGGAAGCGACACGTCAGCACGTGGGTTACTGAATAGGTGGAATAGGGTCAGTAGGGGTATCAGAGAGAGAGGCGAGCTCTCCGTCCTACGTGGTTGTGGCCCCTGACTCTAAATGAAATTTCCATTTTGGGCACCATAGGGACTTTTTTTTGGCAATTTTATTTTGTAAATTTGGGTCCACCAGATCGTAGCTTTTGTAGGTGAGCCCATATGGGAATTTCAAACCCTTGAAAGAGGGTTATTTTTTTAAGTGGGCCCCAACATCTATAATACAATACAACTCGGTTTGTCTCACTCGACCATTCCACGCTGGAATCCGTTGAGGAGACAACCCAAGCTCAAAAACAAGTGGTTGTCCTCATCTGCGTTCCTTCTTTTTGCAATGTGCTCAACGGCATGGGTCCCACTAGTACACAAAATAAGGGGGCAAGTTTTGTCCTCTTGCATCAACCCTTTAACGTCCCGATTCAACATTGTTTTCAAAGATTTGTTATAAAATGTTTGATGAAAAAAAAAAATAGAGTTGATGTTCACAACAAAATTGTAAATGTCAATTTGAAGATCACATATATACAGTTGGATTCATCATATTTTTATTAATATTTTTTAATTAATTTTGAAAGGTTTTCTCTTTAAATTCAATTAAAAATCCCTAACTACCACAAAAAATATATATATATATATATATATATATATATATATATATATATAGTAATGAAATTGGAATAACATGCACTATGAGATGGTATGGTTTCCATTATTTGATTCTACTTATTTTGAAAAATCATGATTCAGGTCTCATTTTTTGAACTAAGAATGAAACTTGACATAAACCAATTTTGTTGTTTTTCAAAAAGTCATAATATTTTATTTTGAAGATCCGTACTGTACAAATGATAGTCAACTAGCACAATAACCAAGAGAAAATTGGATGGATGAAAATTGTCCACGTATGTAGTTAGGATAATAGTTTGAATCTGTTCATTATCTACATAGTAGACGCAGACGCCTCAAAGGGTTAACGTCGAGGGGGGAATTTAGAGTCAGGGGATTGTGGTTACTATGTGGTGCCTCCCATGATCCATATTCACATTTGTGAGACTTTCACTGAAAGAGTTGCCTTCTTTTAGCAAATTAAAATTGTAGGGTTTAGTCATTACTCTTCAAGGAGAGATAGGCCATGTCCATGCTCGAAAGCTGTTGCAGAAGCGTATGCAAACTCTAATACTTCCTATTGTTGTCCCTTCTATCATTGCACATAAGATACTACACTCAATTTTGACACTTTAAGAATCAAGTGTTGTTCTTATTATTAGATTGAACATACAAAAAAAAAAAAAAAAAAAAAATCAACTTTTTTTTTTTTTGCAATAGAACAAAAAAATTAAAGAATATTTCAATTATTTTTTGGTCAAAAGAAAATCATTCATATCCATTGTAAACCATAGGTGACTATTTTTGTCCTTTTCAGTCTTATTTTAGGTGATCATTGGTACTCAAAGTATCATTTTAAGATTTAAAACAATAATTTGAACCTTGGAACTTTTCCAAAACCACTAATTTTCATAACAATTGTGACAATTATTAATAATGACTATAATAGAGTGTTTATTCGTTTGTACTTTTTGACTACATTAGAATGTAAAGAAATACTACTGGGAGTACCATAATGCAAATTGTACCAATGTACAGTACTTGGAGTGGACTCTTACCATACGTAAATTCATTTACAAAAGTGAAAACCTAAGCTAGTCAAATCAATGTAAATCAAGCTTTGAATGCCAAGTAATTCAATTTTTCATTCTTTATGTATAATACTGGTATAAGGGTATAACCACCTTTGAGTACTCCAAGCCCCTTTATACGACTACTAAAAATAACAATTTAAAAACCGATTTGAAGTTGGCTCCAACACCAAACAAAGATTATAAATAATAAATTCCTAAAAAAATTCAACGATTTTGTTTTACAATGCTGCTACAATGCTTTGAGGAGACCCTCCAAATTTTAGAGTACTGCAGTCTAATAGAAGGCCTACTGCAGTGACTGATGGCACCTGCTCTTGATATATAGGATTGCTCTGACACTGTTCCATAAAATGCTTTGATTTAATTTCTACTTTAAAATTTCATAGCAATTATATGGCTTCTCTACAAATTCTATTTCTTTCTCATAAAATTATCATTTTCAGTTGCTAATACTATGAAAATATTCTACCTTGAAAAAGTACCTCCAAGTATGCTAAATTGCTTATTTTGACAGTTTTTAGGCAAATTGTTAAGTTGGGCTTAGAGTAGTTCTCCCAGAGTCTTTCACACTCCAGAACTAGATGAAAAGTGCCAAGGGCCCTTCAAAAATGCCCTCTTGACTCTTGATCCTAGCGTGTTAAGAAATGGCCCTTCAAATCACTATTTAGTTGACTATATCCCCACATTCTACTTGTGATTGGTCCATTGACTATTTGATGTGCACTTTTGATGTGTGAAGGGCGTGCAAGGGTGGGGGAGTGTAAATGCAAGGGCTCTTCAAATGTAAATGTAGGAGTGGGGATGCTCTTAGGCCCTTGCACACAGTTGGTGAAGCCACTCAAGTGGCTTACCCTGTACAAACTTTCCCTATTCATTTCCTGCATATACAATAAAAATCTGGAAAATGACATTTCTGTTGTTTATTACATTTGCAATCCATGGGCACTCAAAGAATATTTCTCGTGGAAAAACATTATAATGCAAGTGTAGTGAATTCTGTTCAATGTCAAAGGCAGTATACATACAATAGGGGGTGTCACACCTCTTTCTTCCCATTTTCAATCTTCCGAGAATGCATATGTGGCACTTTCTCCTTGAATTGTGGAGGACCATTCTCTGAAGATTGAGAAGTTTCATTCTTGAGAAGTGAAGAATGGGCGTGAAGATTGAGAAGCCGTAGAGAAGATTAACAAGCCGTGTCCATTCTCATTCTTCACACGGTGAGAAGGGGAGTCACACCTTCTTCATGGAGAATGGCCACGATTGGCTCCATGTTTCTCTCCCAAGGTTCTCAATCTCCAGAGAATCAATCTTCTCGGAAGAAGCGTGACGACCCTTGATCAGCACAAGAAAGTATTTGCTAACGCAAAAGAAAATATTTGCTATACGCAAAAGAAAGTATCAATCATCCCTTGTAACTGCAAAAAACCTTGATTAGCACAACCTTAATATTTACAATTAAATTCTTCACATTTCATTTAATAAGGCATTGATGCTGTTCTTCAACTGAACTATACTAGAAGAAGCGATTTCTGTCTCAACAATATGAAATTTGGCTGCAATTTAGTGAACCGCCAAGGTTCTGTGCCTTCCACCAGCTGCAAACACCAAACCAGCAGTCGTCAGCATACAAGCTGATACTCCACATGCAAGATGGGCTTCAGAACAGTCACACCCACTTCAGGGATAAAATCACAAAGAGGACCAACATGATCAAAATTGACAAGCGTACACTGAAGACTAAAACTCACTCGTAAAGTATTGACAACAGGGTTCAGAATCAGACATACCTGTGTGCTCGTTGCATTGAAGAAACTTCAGCTGACGACACAAACCCATTGAGCTGCTTGCTGGAGTCCCAATAACGCCTCACCCGTTCAAGGGTGTTCCCATTGCAACACGCAGCCATAATCCTATCTCCTAATAATTAAACCTAATATGGACAAGATGCGCAAAAGATGCAGAAATGATGGTTTGTTGTCGAAGCACAATTCATTCCCAATCCCCATCAAAGTATCCTGCATCTTTCATCTCAGAGTAGTACGCGTCTTCCATTTGCATCTCTTCCTCTCGTAAGAAATCCGCAAGGAAAGTAGTATACAAGAGAGGCGGGTACAAGGCGTAATATGCAAAGCCAGCGAGCCCGTAGACGCAGTATCCAAAGCTGGCGCCAAATCCGAGGAGCAAACTCCCGAAGCCTTCGAGTCCGTTCAAGGCGAACAAGATCATCACGTAGCGATAGAACGACGGTCGAGCAGGAAGGCGGTCTCTCCATCTGGTGTATGGAAGAGTCAAGATCACAGCATACACTGCGGCAAAGAAAAGGTTCTGCAACAACCAGAAGCCCCATTTGTTCCAGTCTCCTGCGTCATCCTGCGTCGTGAAAAGATGGACTCCGAAGCCGAATATGTAGACAGCTTTCACCAAAGCATCGGCCGTGGCGAAAATCCCTGAAAACAAGAGCGTACGAAGAAGCGCATCCCATCCACTGATGAGGTAACCCTGAGAAAGAAAAACCACCACGCTCACTTCCAGAAGGACCAAGCCGAACCTGGTCACAAGCGACATGATATTCCATGCCGTTTCTTTGTCGTGATTCCGCGCTTGTTGCATCTCCAGGAGACACCAGCAGAGGTTGAGCACGCAGATGACCCAAAGGAAAGAGTAGTAGGTTCCCATGATATGAGACCGGCTCTGTAAAAGCTTCCGGACGCTCGACCGTAGGCGCGTGAGAAGAAACAGGAGGAATAGCAATGCAGGAAGTGCCAGGATCACGTTGTAAAACAATTCTGCAAAGCCATTTGACGCTGGAGGGCTTATCATTCGCAAACACACCGGCGGGTCCCGTGGAGGCTTCACATCAGGGCCTGCCGGAGGAAACACAGACGGCTCGCTCGCCATGACTCCTAAAACTCCAAACCGAATTCCAAATCAAGCCCTTCACGTCCCTTTGATCAATACACCTGTTTCCAATCGATCTCTCGCAATCGGCAACTTACACTAAAGAAAGAAAATCACCGAAATTACACACAAATCATATCCAAAACGAAGCACTGGCAAGTGGCAACGAAATTCAATGGCATACACCAAACCCTAACTCATCAATCGAAAAAATTATATCGTAACACAAAGATCGAGAAAACTTGATCTCCACGCAATCTAAAACTGCGAATGGCTGCTATGAAAAAATGAAATGCATTGAGTCGATTGACTTAGCAATCGAAGGCGGAGCATTTCAACGCTTACCGACTACAATATAGAAAGCTTGAATGGATAGCTATGGCGATGCAGGTTGAAGGTGCAAAAGTCGGACTGCTTCAGTTGGTGGTTCCCTTTAGTTACTCGTCGTCAGCTGGCTCATTCGTTCATTCGTTCATTCATCCACATCCTCGTCGATCATCATTCATCCACTTCGTGGTTATATCATTCGTTCATCACTCATCCATTTGATTACTGTCGTCGACGACTCGCTCGTTTGTTCATTCGTACTTCATTCATCCATCTTGTCATTACATAATTCGTTCGTGATTCATCCATCTATAAAGGTATTTCATTCATTCATTATTCACTAAGTCCTCTCATTCGTTCGTTTGTTTTTCATTCATCCCATCCTCCATTTCATCCACATATAGTCACATTATTCGTTCACAATTCATCCGGACTGGTTGTATACTTGTATATTGGCTCTGGCGTGTTGCGGGAAACCCTTGGTGGAAGTGATCGTCCAGTTCAATCTTTGCGTGGAAGTGCCGTGGACGGATCGCGGGATCAATTGCAGGAAAGGGTTTTGATAAATTGCAACAGGTTAGGCATGCGGGAAATTGAATGAAGTAGCGACCAATTTGCTCTCCTGGATTTTCTTTTAGAGAAATTTACGCGCTTGACGAAGTCATTTTGTGATGTGAGGGCTAGAGTATCGTGGCAACAGGCTTGTTTGATGAAGGATTGTGATGTTAGGCTGGGGTATCGTGGTATCAGGCTTGTTTGATGAAGGATTGTGATGTTAGGCTGGGGTATCGTGGTATCAGGCTTGTTTGATGAAGGATAGTGATGTTAGAGAAGTCTATTTGTAGGGTTTCCTCGAACCGGATTTGTGACGACTTGTTACGTTTTTAACAACAGGCTCTTGTTTTACAGTTTAGTCCTCATTTACTAATTTTCCTTGAAAATTCTTCGATTTTTCTGGAACTGCGAACATAAAAGATTCGTTGCAAATTGTGTATGTGGGAGGATTCTGCTACTAGTGTGAATTTCAGGATTAGGGTTTTCTCATCACTTGGAATTTGTTTTTCTCTTTCTTTCTCAGGGGCGTTAGTACAGACTGAGTAGGATGTGGGCGGCGGGATGTTTGGCGTCATGCTGCGCATCATGCGCATGCGCGGCATGTCAGGGGGTAGCCGGAGGAATTTCTCGGCGCTCAGCGCGAATCGCTTACTGCGGCCTGTTTGCGATGTCACTGATTGTTTCGTGGCTTCTCCGTGACTTTGCTGGGCCTTTACTGGCAAAGATTCCATGTAAGCGCCCTTCCTAAAATTAATTGCAGGCGTATTCTCTTGTACTCCCTCTGTCTCGAAATAAGTGTCCTAGTTTTGGCATTTTTCAACTTAACGTGTTTTGTTGCCAAAAGAAGTTGTCTCAGTACTCGGAAAATCGTCTATCTTTAATAGTAATATGTAGTTTTGGTGTCACTCTCATTGTCCACCCCGTTTGAAGTGGACAGGGCTCACGTTTGAAGTATAAAGCATAGGACAATAACTAAGGAAAAAAAATTGCCAAAAAATAGGACACTTATTTCGAGACAGAGGGAGTAAAACAATTGACATCAAAATTGATCCTTATTCCAATTTTGATTCTGTGCAGGGATCAACACCTTTACAGAGACACCTAGCCCGGAGTGGTTTGCCACGCAAGCGGTTTTGCGTGTGAGCTTGGGCAACTTCCTATTCTTCGTTTCGTTTGCCGTTCTCATGATTGGTGTCAAGGACCAGCGTGAGCAGCGAGATTCGTGGCATCATGGAGGCTGGATGGTGAAGCTTATATTATGGTGCATCGCGATTATATTAATGTTCTTCCTCCCCAATGGCCTCGTCAATGCTTATGGTACGTTTGAGTGTATCTCTAGGGTTTATTTATGAAACACTTTGATTATATATGCATATGGAATTTTTTTCCTAGATAATTGGTTTACTTTCATAGAAGAAGTTTTCTCCAATCCTTAATGAAGCTTACTGCAATTAAAATTCAGAAATGAAATATAAGTCAGCATCTTTGTATTAGAGCCTTGTTCTGGCTTCCAGAAATTATGTTTAAGTTGTGCTGCTGGTTTTTGAATGGATATCATAAGTTTAGCTTGTAAGGTGATGGTACGATTTGTATTTAGTAATGGAAACGTGTACAGTTAGATGCACGGTCTATAAGTACCATTCAAAATCCTTCACTTGGTAAACCATGAGGTGAGGTAACTACTGTTGCTCTTAGAGCAATCCCACCGGAGAGGCTGGTATCTCTATTGCCGAACCCTGTATACCAGGCCAGATCTAATTTTTTCCATCCAAGAGGAGTCTGGCTGGTATCCAGAAGCAAAATACCAGCCAGGAGTGGTTTGAGGATAGCAGCCACTGATGGGAATGCTTTTAATATTTAAGTTTTCTTGAGTGTGTTGTGCTGGTTCCTGGGACTCGGTGTTTTCCTCCCCCGTTGTTGCTGCCACTTGCAAATTCTGAAGGGCAAGGATGGGAAGCTGAATCTAACGTCATTGGAACCCCTGCAGGCAGTGTTTCGCGCTTTGGATCAGGTCTGTTTTTATTAATCCAGGTCGTCATCCTCCTGGATTTCACGCACAACTGGAATGCTGCTTGGGTTGCTAAAGATGAACAGTTCTGGTGAGCAATTTCCCTTAATCTGAAGAATAAGCTACGAAGTTTTAATATATTTTTGTGCAAGAGTAAATTTGGAAACTTATAGTTTATCGATCTGGTAATGTTCAGGAAGTGAACTTCTTTTGTTTATCTCTGTTTAGCTGTGTTTCAGCTCCTGACTGGTGATTTTATTTTATTTTGCGAAATGAACAGGTATATTGCATTGCTATGTGTCTCGGTCGGTTGCTATTTGGCGAGCTGGGTATTTTCTGGGTTCCTGTTCCATTGGTTTACACCATCAGGAGAGGAGTGTGAGCTGAATACTTTCGTCATCGCCTTCACGCTCATTCTTGGTGTATCGTTTGCTATCGTTTCTCTGCATCCTCAGGTGTGATGCTCAACTCCAGTGTTCTTTTTAATAAGGTTTATCTAGTTTCTAATAAAGTAGCTGGGGTTGATGTTGGTTCTGAACTCATTATTAGCTGTACCTGCAATTGATGTATTTACATTATAAATAGGTGTTTAATTCAAGAGTCGGTGTGATTATGTGCAACAGGTGAATGGTAGCCTTTTGCCAGCTGGCGTAATTGCAGCGTATTGTACCTACCTGTGCTACAGTGCGTTGTCAAGTGAGCCTCGGGATTACGAATGCAATGGCCTTCATAAGCACGTGAATGCTGTGTCGAAGGGTACCCTTGGTTTGGGCATGCTGACAACGCTCCTTTCCGTGGTTTACTCTGCTGTGCGCGCCGGCTCATCCACAACTTTTCTCTCCCCACCTTCCTCTCCAAGAGACGGTAATCTATTATTTGCTCCCTTTACAGTCATTGTCAGCCTGGTGTTTTCTTTTGAATCTTATCAATTTCTTCGATTCTTTTTCCTTTTGCCAAGTCTTTCACTTCTGCTCCAAATTTGGTGGTGGACTCTCCTTATTATGCCCAGAGACTTACTGGAAGAGTATGTTAAGATCTTACAGAAAGAACTATTATAAAATCAGTCTACCTGTACAAGCCATGCGATAGCTGTAGTTTGCAATCCCTGCAAACTGAAGCCAGTTATATGTCTCCTTGATTAATAGCAACTACAAGAAGTTTTGTGCCCAACTCATACAGGAAGTTCTAGTTATAGCAGTTAATTTTGATTACTCGGAGGTGTAGCAGATAACTGACGGGTTTCTGACAACAGGATCTTCCCATAAGGCACTTTTGTCGAAAGATGATGTGGAAGGAGCGAACGACAGCGAGTCCGACGATGATGATAAACCAATCCGCCGAGGAGGGCGACACAGCAAGGAGCCGCGTCCAGTTACTTACGTCTACAGTTTCTTCCACTTGATCTTTGCTCTCGCTAGCATGTACTCTGCCATGCTTCTTACTGGCTGGGGTAATGCAAACATGGCCGAGAAGGACATCATCGATGTGGGCTGGCCGTCTGTTTGGGTCCGCATCACCACTCAGTGGATCACTGCTGCACTCTACATCTGGTCCTTGGTGGCTCCTCAGTTATTCCCTGACAGAGACTTCTCCTAAGTGCTTCCCATCATGGGCGTACCTTCTCAAGCAGTTTTAATGTGTTTCTAGTATGTGTATAGATGTCAGTGGTTTTTAAGGTTCAAAACGACCCTAAAAATCCTCCATTAATCTCAGGTGATTTCCCTCCTGTAGGCGTCTGTTTGCAAGCATTGTTAATATTTCTGCTTATTGCTGGGTGGCGTTTCTCTTGTATGATATTTTTATTCGGGCTTGTGAAAGTCAATTCACATCAGTATGGGCCGGAATTGGATGGAAATATCACATTGTGACGCGGCACTTGGTTCTTCCAATAAATTTCTCACTCGTATCAAATTGTAGCAGGTACTGGTTGTTTGGGTTTCTACTTTCTTGTGTGCAATTCCTGCACTGCAGATTAATAGTTTTGTAGGTTTAAGCACACTCTAAGCTTACCGTATTTGCAAGAAACAGAAATGTTTGATGTTTCATGCTTGAGTGAGGTAGAGTGCCTTTTAATTGACTAACCTCAAAAAGGGGGAGTAGTCCTGCACCACTATCCTTTGTCCTGTGAGCATCGTATTAAGGGTGGGTTGAACATACACTTAATTCACGCCGGTCTCAATGAGGACCGGGGTACTGTTTTTGCCTTTTAACTGCCCATTCAAGTTGGTAGACATATAAGATTCATGAATAAAATGAAAAATGAAGTAAAATGTAACTTATATGAATTTTGAAAGTGAAAAGGTAGTCATACCCTATTTGTGATATGTATGGTTGGTTGTCCTAAAACCACCAACTTAAGCAATTTGGCCTATTTTTGGCAGTGCTAAATTTGAAAAAAAATTATGACCACATTTGAAATAGGTTTTGATGAGGATTGCAAAAATTTGCAACACCTACTTCGCATTTGTCAATTTTATATAAAATTCCAAAGTGGAAAGTAACCTGTGACCCATACATCACATACCAATTTCCTAAGTTCACACTTTGTTGTTCCTAATTCCGCTCATGAGCTAACCCAAAACCACCAACTATTTCTTCACAATGCTTGATATGCCATTGGTCTACTTGAATAGTGAAATTGGTGGTTTTGAGTCTCAACTGTGGTGGCCCCAAGAAAATTCTACATGTCATAATTGGGGGAGGTGGTGGTTTTAGGACATCCTACCTTAGATGGTGTTTTCTTTTTTAACTCAAAAAGTATTATGAATTGTATCCTTAACCCCTAACTGCCTAAGCGTCCATTTTTTGGACGATGTATAGATTTCATCCATAATTTCTCATCCGTCATGCATTTTTTGCAGTGTGAAATTTTTACTGTAGATTCTATGGGAAGTTAACTTCATGCATATGTGATCCGATTAGAAAGGAGATGATTTGTGAAATTTTTATGCCTCATTTCATGTTGTAGTGATTCACCCAAAATTTTGAAGATTTCAGTGTAAAAGTGGTAAAAAAAAAGTCAACTCATAAAATTAAGCAACCAAAAAATCTCCAAAAATCACTACACTTAGAGTATTACATTTCAACCAATCACAAAGAATTTCATCTGTAGATTGTCAATATCTTATTCGTAATTGAATTACAAAATAATTTTGAATTTCACGTTTCAAATTTTATACAAAATTATTGGTAATAGCTATCATAGATCTAACCGTATGGATAGAATCTAAAATTCATGATGTACAACTTTTATTCATATATCAAGTTCAAAATATCCCTCTAGGTTGCATTTTATAATCCATCTTTGCAAAACTGCCGAATTTGAAGGGGCTTTAGGCATTTAGGGGTTAACGTCTTGATTCAATATTGTTTTCAAAGAAGCGTTATAAAATGTTTGATGAAAACCAAAAATGGGGTTGATGGTCAAAGCAAAGTTGTAAATGTCAATGTGAAGATCACATCTGTACGGTTGGATTCATTCTATTTTTATTTAATATTTTTAAATTAATTTTGCAAGGTTTTCTCTTGAAATTTCAATTTAAAGTCCCAAATTAGCACAATTCCTAAAAATATATGGTAATGAAATTGGAATAACATGCACTACAAGATGGTATGGTTTCCATAATTTGATTCTACTTATTTTGAAAAATCATATTTAAGGTCCCACTTTTTGAACTAAGAATGAAACTTGACATAAACCAATTCTGTTGTTTTTCTAAAAATCATAATAACCTAATTTGAAGATCCAAACTGTATAAAGGATAGTCAACTTGCTCAAGAACCGAGAGTAATTTCGATGAATGAAAATTGTTCAATTTGGATGAGAATCTAGCAGTTTCAATCTGTACGTTGTCCACATAGTGCACGCTGGCGCGTTAAAGGGTTAAAACCCCAATTTTGTGTACCTGTTGAAGCTCCCAATTAGATTACAAGTTGTCAGTTTTAGGTTCCTTCAAGATTACAAGTGGTTGATTTTAGATTACGTGGATGGCGGTTGATGAGGGCATATATGCCCGGTGAATGGTTATGGGTCATTTCACCTTACTGACTCTCATGCAGGACAAATGGTGTAATCCCTCTGTAACATGCCATTTATTGCTCTACTGTTTGTTCTTTATGTTGGGTCAGAAGCACAAGGTTTTGGACATTGTACAAATAAGCGTGTACTTACTATTACACTCGATTATCTCACAAAAATTTGTATTCAAGGATTCAATAAATCTCACTCCATATTCTCACTGTCACTCTTTTCAACGATATGATTATAAACAATTTGTTAAGTGCAGAAAGGATTCTAAACTACTTTGATGAATCTTGTGACTCTAAACTTGGTTCTTTAGCCCAACTAGGTTCTTTAGCCCTTGTGGTACTTACCTCCCAATTTGATCATATTCTATCAGGGAATAGCATATGGGATTCCAGAATACAAGATTATGTCAAATTAGTTAAGCTCAACTAAGGTTGAGTTGGTTGCTTCTCGCCAATGATAATCCATTGAGTCTATGCTCCCTGACACTTTCCGGATTCTTTATAAAAGAATATTGTAGAGCCTTGATGATTTCCGGATTCTTTATAAAAAACTATTGTAGAGTCCCATTGATCAAGGAGGAAGTGATCTTCCAACTGCTAAAGAACCTTATAATGAACATTTTTACACCAAAAACTTTGCAAATCATAGTAGTATATTTTGCATTGGCTTTACTAGGCAAAATCTTATACAATAAAGGTTCACAAAAGCATGCAGTAAAAAATAGTATGACACACATGGTTTCTTTTTGCATGATAAACAACTCTTTTTCGTGGCCATACCATTGTCAAGCCACTAACACCTAGACTCGTGCTCAGTAGCCTTACAATGGTCAAAAAGTTGTTCACTCCTCATACATTAGTGGGTGTCTAGATTGAACACTAGTTCAGTGAACCAATCCCTGGTTAACTCTTATGATGAGATAATAAAAAAGAAACCTTGACACCCATCTTTCACAAAACTAGGTAATTGGTTCACTGTTTTGTTCTGTGGTGAAACTCTTCGTGGTCTTAGTAGGTAGTTAGCGTTGTTTCATTTCCTGGTCAAACTCTTTGTGGTCGTAAACTCGTAGTAGGTAGTTAGGGTTGGTATGAAGAGATTCTCTGTTGAGTGTTGAGCTCGGGGAAGTCACTTAGTGTAAATTTTGGGTACATATGAGTGTACAAGGGGTATTTAATGGGGGGCTATGAAATAATTGGAATATTCTACTATTTATAGTATATTTAGGATATATTTCATATATATTTTAGGAATATTCTTAAAATATTCTCAAATTGGTTTTAAAACACCCTATATTAATTCTATAAATTTATAATTTTTATCTCAAATGAATAATAGACACCCTGCTATATTTGTTCTCTCATAGTTATCTAAATTCTTGACAGTGACTTCCCCGGGGCGTTGAGTTGTGTGTGAAAGTTAAATTCTTAAAAACAGAAGCTACTCATTCACCAGTGATCTCCAACGTCCACCCAAGCGATGAGGATACTCGGAAAAATTGATTATCTCCACGTGTTGCTTCTCCCTTCAAAGTAGCCAGAAAATGGGAAACCTGGTTTTCCATTAACCAAACCCACCATCCCATCCTGACACCCACTATTGATGTGTGGGTCTCTAAATGGGACATGAGCTGGGTGAATGGAATATTTCAAACTTTATTCCCACTCTTGTAAACGAGGAAAAGAGAGTTTTAAAAAGAAAGAGATAGAATCATAAATCTAACCAATTTCTTCTTCGAAGAGATGAATGACTACCTTTCATTGATTATAAATGGAATGTCAAGTTCTGAAAAAGAATAAAAAATATTCCAATCATTGATTTTTGCAGTAACATATTTTAAGATCAACTAAGGTAGAAGGATCTTATTCCATTTCCAACACCAATTCTATTCCTTCCAATCCGTCCCTTTCAATCTTTCCAATTCCAAATCTAGATACAATGACCAATCAAATTCCTTGTTTTTGAAACACCCTACCAAGGTCGAATATAAGTATTAACTCAAGTTTTTTTTAATATTATTATTATTATTATTATATATTTATAATGAATTTTATGAAGTTTTGGAAAGTCAATATTAAGTAACATTCCACCGTTGCCCTAAAAATTTTAGTTTGATTCCATGATAAAAAATCCTTTAACCCCTAACTACCTAACCATGCATTTTTTGCATGATATACAAAATCAAACTCCGTTTTCTCATTTGTCATGCATTTTTTGCAATGTGGATTTTTTACTGAATTTATTATGGGAATTTAGCTTCATGCATGTGTGATCTGATTAGAAAGGGGATGACTTGTGAAAATTTTATACCTCATTTTATGTTGTAGTGATTCACCAAAAATTTCAAAGATTTTAGTCTAAATGTGCTATTGAAAAAATAAACTCATAAAATTAGCAACCAAAGAATCTCCAAAATAAATACCTTTAGAATAGTACATTTCAACCCATCACAATAAATTTCATCCACAAATTGTCAATATATTCTTCGTAATTGAATTACAAAATAATTAAAAAAAATTAAGTTAAAATTTTTATAGAAAAATACTGGTCATAGCAGTTGCATATCAAACCATATAGATAGAATCTAAAATTTATTATGTACAACTTTTATTCATATGTCAAGTTCAAAATATCCTTCTTAGTTTCATTTTATAATATATCTTTGCAAAATTGCTAAATCTAGAAAGGGGTGAGGACGTTTAGAGGTTAAGGTTGACAATATTATTAGTCACATATGTAGCTCGCGCTATTTGGGTCTTGGTGGTGTAATTAGTAGCACTATCTCCAACGGACGCATTAGTCAGTGTTACTTATTCTTTTCAGTCACGTAGAAGAGTTCTGTATGTAAAGGTGGCCAATTCGTTTTTAAATTTTTTTAAACAAACATAAGAATTCAAGCGGCAATGCTTTCATGTTGGTTTTGGTGGAGATAATCTAAGAGCATGCCTAGCAGTTGCCCATTGTGCACCAAGTTCACATACAAAATGGTGTGTGAGAAATGAAAACTTCCCCAACAACAACCACTAAGCGTGCTTGGAATAGAGTGCATCAACCAATTACATACGGAGAATGACCTGATATGGATATCACTTTTACGCGTCTCACATAATGTTGCTTATGTTTAACTCATTTTATGTGTGCTAGAAATTTCGTCATTAACACCGTGTATATAGTTGTAGTCATAGTACCTATAACACCCTCTAATTTTTGTAATTTTCCAATGTTTTTTTCTTACCAAAAAGAAATTTCTCGAAAATCACACTATTTTTGGAGGGGGGTACCCATATCATGCCATCAGGAACTTCAAGGCATGTGAACACGGTGCCATAATGGTGCATTGAAATGCAATTAAGATAATTTGGTGCCAACCTCCATACCAACCTAGTATGGATAAAATGACACTAAAATGACCTGTATGCAGCCTTTGGTGTCAAAATGACACCAAAATAGTCTGGCCCAACTTTTCTGATGGCCATCATTCATACTACTACTTTTTTCATTACATGGAACAATCATAATGGCGGAGAATAAATTTACTAAACTTAACTTCCTAAAGTGTAAACATGGTCTTGTCAGAGAATAGGACAAAATGCTTGATGTGAGAACCACCCCTCACTATATTGACAATATTGAAGTCAGTTAACCGAAAAGAGTGTCTCAAAGTGGAAATTGACCTCATACTTACTTTAAACTCATTTTCACTTCAAAAAGACGGCAAAACTAGTCTATAGTGAGTTGATGAATAATCTAAAGCAAGACCCTGCACGGGTGCACCGTCCATGGGAGTGAAACTCGTAACCTCCCCAATGCTAGAGGAGAGTTCCCACAGGTTCCCCCAAGCCTATGCTTCTATTCATGAAGGGACCAAGGGACTATTCATGTGTAAGTCATGTCAGAAATCGTTTATATAAGATTGTTGACTCCGTATAAACTCAGGATAGAGCCCTCGGATAACTCAATTTGGTGTGCAAATATCAAACTCCACACCACAATTTGAGGTACTTTATCATCCAGAAATAGGTTTGGTGAGTGGAAAACAACTGCTGCTGGGCCTGCTAAAGGTTCAATTTATTTTATTTAAAAAAAAAAACAAAAGAAACAAAAACCTCAGTGAGCGGTAGAGAAGGTGACGGCCAGGCGCCACAACCAAGTGGGTCACCAAACAGAAGCATGGCCATTCACAATCTCACAGAAAAGACTCAGTCTAATAAACAATCTCAACTGAACCAGAGGCTGTAAGCCCTCCTTCCATAAAATATCTAAGTCCGTCCGAATTCATGCCAGATGTCCTGCACCTTCCGGGGAGCGATCTGCTACCACTATTCCCATGCCACTTGTCCCGGACTCACTCCCAATCTATTATATCATAAAACTCCAGTCTACTCAACCGCCTGACCAACCTACATCTAGATTTCTCAACTTCTCACGCCGAGCACATGCTCGTCGGTTCTAGATTTCTCAAATCTTCAGTTGCACTGGCATTTTCGTAGGTTGGCCAGGTATTTCAGTAGACTGAACTTTAGAAAAATCTTCACTGATTATATGAATTCGCGGTCCTGCTCTTCCTCTCCATCGTCACAAAGTTGCACTGGTTTTTCTTTCTTTAAAATTTGTGTAAGTTACACAGTTTGCGGCAATGGCGATGAGTGCAAGTTCATCATGTGCACAATCGGTGACTCGCATGATCTCTTCAACAGATCGGTCTGCAGGGACGTCGAGTTCACCGCAGGGTCTGGCGCCGTTGCCTGCGCAGCCCAAGTTCGAAGGCTCAGGGCTGCGGAGGACGAAGTCGCGGAAACCAGTGAAAGCCGCGGCGCGTGAAACGACTGAACTTCATTCCTTGGAGAGCGCCATCACCAAAGTGGGTGAAGAGATCGTGACGACGTCCGAGGAGATTTTGGATAGCGTGGCCGGTACGAAACGCGGTAAGATGAACTCACGAACCTCCCGGAGGCGGGCGCTCGTCATGTGCTTGGCGTTGGGGATGGTCAGGCCGTGTGCTAGCAATGTGGCTAGCAACTTGAAGGAGAGCAATGATCTCCGACGCACTGTGAGTGAGTTTCCTGTTTCCAGAGCGCAGGCGTCGGTGCCGCTCATGAGTCAGGTGTCGTTGGCTACCTCGTTGAAGCAGACCAACTTGTTTGGCCAGCAGGAGGATTTGCAGAAGCTCACCACTCTGCAATAGTGAGCGTTTCTTTTAGTTAGGAAACAAATCCATTTGATCAATACATTCAAATTCTCTCGTGTACAGTAAACACTTTCTCTCTCAATATGTATAATACCGTTTCCGATCTGCGTTCTCTATTTCTGGCTTGTTGAATGATGATTGGAGGTGCATTAGTGGGTTTTGTATTTGTAAGTTTGCACTTACAAGTTTGAAACCTAGTGGCTTTCAGATTTTGTGGAATGAGATGCATTGCACGGTGAATGGAGATGTCTACATGCTAGTGTGGGTGTGAACATTGGAGTGGTCAATGTTTAACTTATTTCCCGTCTCTCGTACTTGGGAAATGGCCGGGGGAAATGGCATTGATTCAAATGATTGTCAACTGGTTATACCTATCATTGGCTAGGTATAATTGTTCATTGCTGAAAATAATGATAATTGTCACTCAAATTTTCTCTATTGGTGAATGGTCTTTAGTTAGGAAATCCATTTGATCAATACACTCAGATTCTTTTGTGCACACGAAAGAATTTCTTTCGCAATGTGTAATACCTTGTGTGGGTGTGGTCAGATTTTGTGGAATGAGATGCGTATGGAGATGTCTAATATATGCTAGTGTGGGTGTCAGTGTGGGTGTGGACATTGGAGTGTTCAATGTCTCATTTCCCATCTCTCGTACTTGGGAAGTGGCATTGTGATACCTTCCGGGCTGCCCTGCCCAGGCCCTCTTGACGTTTAAGGGTTAACTTCTAAAGGACCAAGTGTACTAAGGTAACTATACCTTAAAGCATATCTTTTACCAACTAAGCCTGTTTACGCACATAAAACATAAAATATTTTTCGTGTCTTAATAGCAAGTTTAAGAGGATTCCAACGCACTTTGGCACGCATTATTTGCACACCGTATGAATAAGTTATGAATTTCCAAAGTGCTGACTATAGGTTGACCATAAAGCGACCTTAAACTTTTATGTTTAGATTGTGCACATTCTCATCAATGGTAGGATGCCAGAATCTACTTATTATGGAAAATTGAGCTAGGGACTTTTTAAGGAAAAGGTCGCTTTTAGATAGTTACCTTAAGACATTTACAAAACTGGGTAGGTTCCCACAATGTCAATTTTGAATCTACTATTCTAGGGTTTTTAGTGAGCGTGAGGAATTTCAAGAGCTTCATGGGAATATAAGTTTTTTTCCCACTTGACGTCGATAGAAAAAGTTATGTTGCCTTAAGTTGTTTTTTGCGAGGTTATGTAGCTTGGAAAAAAATGCTACACTACTCCAAAAGCTCTAAAATTTGATACGGAAGCAAGTGATATGATATTATTTGGGATGGTTAACCCCTAAGCGTACTAGGGTGTCCCTGGAATTAATGATTGAGAAAAATCATCATAAACTACTATTTAGAATAATATTTTGGAATTGATATACAAATGAAAGTTCTAGATTTTGAATTTTAGATTCTATCCGTACAGTTTGATTCACCAATACTATCACCAATATTTAATTATAAAATTTGGAAGTTAAAATTAAAAATTCCTTCTAAATTTGATTACAAACAAAATTTTAATATTTTTTGAGTAAAATTTGTTGGAATGAATTTGAAATGAGATACTCTTAAACGTGGTGATTCTCATAAATTGGATGACTTTCATCCAAACAATGATGAGAACGTAGAGTGAGTCTGAATTTGTTAGTCGTCCAAAAACTGAACACTGTGACGTTTAGGGTTTAAAAAAAAAACTCTCCGTAATTCAAAAATGTCATTTTCACCCCTAAATGCGCAAACCATTTTTTGGTCGCTTCCTAAATCTAATGGATTGCTTGGAACAAAAACATATGTTTTTGAAAACAATAAAAACAAAATAAAAATACTACATCAAGTCTACTTTCCAACGCAATTTGAATTATGCCAATCCGAATTAAACCATTTGGGAGAATATTTCAAAGTGGATCACCTCAACATTATCTTAGTGTTATAAAATTTGCTATTGGGGAAAGTAATGATGTTCTCTCCATCATTTCTTTTGCTTTTTTGAAGTTTACAATAAATGAACCAACTTTTTCAAATCATGCTAAATTTCAAGCTCTAAAAGTGAAAATTATAATTTATACAAATTTTCAAAGGTTAATGCTTTAAATTCATTAAAACAATATCTAAAGATTTTTTTGGAAGTTTGACCGTATAAATAATTTGTAGAGATGATGCTCTACATTTTTTCTATTAAACCAAACCTCATCAAACATATAGAAGGCACATATTGTAACACATCTATGAATTGCCAAATACCGCTCGAGTTTTTAGGGGTTAAGAGAAGTCAAAAAAATTCTAGCTTGTTCAAGCAGAGAGGAAAAAGAAGTAACTTTTTTAGAGATAAAAATGAGAGATTCTGTTCTTTTTTGTATTTTTTTCCTACTTCAAAAAGAGACAATAATCTTTGTCTATACCATTTGGATTGAGATATTAAACAAGCAGCTGGTCACGTAGTCTCTGTCTTAGTATTTACTCTAGATTTACTTTCATGGCTGTGTTTATACTGTTTAGCCCCTAAATGTCCAACCGTCCAGAACATGGACGATGTACAAACTCCAGTGTAGATTTCTCATTTGTCATTGACTTTTTGCAGTGTGGATTTTTTACTATATATTTTATAGGAAGTTAGCTTCATACATGTGTGATCCGATTAGCAAGGGGATGATTTGCGAAATTCTTATGCCTCATTTCATGTTGTAGTGATTCACCCATAATTTCGAATATTTCAGTGTGAAAGTGCTCTTGAAAAAGTCAACTCATGAAATTAAGCAGCCAAAAAATCTCAAAAACTCACTACACATAGAGTATTACATTTCAACCAATCACAACAAATTTCATGTACAAATTGTCAATATCTTATTCGTAATCAAATTACAAAAGAATTTTTAGTTTTAAGTTTCAATTTTTATACAGAAATATTGGTGATAGCAATTGCAAATCTAACCATATGGATAGAATCTAAAATTTGTAATGTACAACTTTTATTGATACATCAAGTGCAAAATATCCCTTTGGATTGCATTTTATGATGCATCTTTGCAAAACTACCGAATTTGGAGAGGGGTGAGGACGTTTAGGGATTAGTCATGTAACTCCTTGAAAACGATGCGTTTCCGTAGTCTTTCCCCTGGTGGAGCAGAGACAACAAAACCAAGGGTCTGTTAAGGAAGTGCTGGGAGCTTGGCCACCAGGACCAAGGTGACGCCAGATTAGATTACCAATCGGAATGAAACAACCATTTGTTCAAAAAATACAAATAAATGTAGATAGGACATCCAGCTCATACAGCTCATGTTGTCATCCAAACGAGGTGCCAAGTGTGGGTCTAAGTTTTGAAGTGCTCGTTGCACGCTTGCCACCAAAGACAATGACAACAGCCACTTGTTCCAATAAACCCACATGACTGCTTGCAATCAAGCTACAACTGTGGCCGTGGTCCACGAGATTTCAACTCTCAAATGAATCCATTGATGCCACGGAAGCGCAATCCTTTTCATACAATCCCATTAAGGAGAAGAATTTCAACCTGGCACTACAAGGAGAAGGTGTCGCTTTTCACTCGGTAGGTGAGCCAAACGGCGCCACTTCGCAATCACTGCCCAGGCGCTCAAGACTTGGTGAGTGCGATTTGTCACGTAAGACAAGCGTGTACAGTGAACTCTGACACTATTTTGAGTGAGAAGCTACACCTTTGCTAGTAGTGTGGCTTTGATGAGGCAAGGTTTGGCGTGTCATATTTTTCAAATTTGATGTAATTGTTTTCAATTGTATTTGCAATCACAGTTTAAGTGTGCACATTTTAAAGATGTCGCCTCTGAGACCTACAACCGTGGACACCTGAGTCTCACAATTTTGGCATTGTGCAGGGTTGTCACGGCATCCTCCAGAACGTTCTTAAGCAGGTCACTGTTGCACCTCTGGCATCTAAAGAATCTGCACCTACAGTGTCTGGGAATCACAAGCATCTTGGAAGATCTACAATAACTTCAGATGGGCCTAGCAACAAGGGTTGGAGAGTTGGATTATTTTACTAGTACTGTACATTGTAGCGACATTGTACAAAAAGGGTGTGGTCCAGCAAGGGTTAAAGAATGTTATGCATGGGACAACTCTTTGCTTGATTGGCTCGCGCTTGCACAATATCAAAATATTTGAGTATATTCTAAAATAATCTAACATATTCACAAATATTCCTATGAAAATCATGATTTGTCTAACCCTAGTAGTAAGGGCAACATGACCATCATTTCCACATGTCCGATGATCCAAACATGTTCAGTATGACATCCATGGTATTGTGAAATAAGCCAACAATTTTCGCATATATGATATTCATTTGAAATGTTGGTACTAAGGTAGTACACTCTATTTGTGCCACAATTTCAGCTGCACCCTTTGTAGGTTCAAAAAATGATGAACGTGAAAAATTACAATACAAACTCATACAAGTGGAATCATATCTTTCCGACATCATAATTATGTAATTTATATAGTTTATTGAAGGTATTGTCAAAAACTCAAAGTATCACTAGAGTCCTCTACAGTTACCAAAAAGCCAACCTATGATGCTCCTTGTCATCTATAACTGCCACAAATCTTAATTGAAGTGGCCATGTGTTCAACCTAAAAGTATGCTTTCAACAACACATACTTTGTGGAGAAAATACACTAGCTCTCACTTATGTTTAACTAATGTCACTTACATTTAGCAACAAGACAAAAAAAATTGCCCATAATGACCACAATGCCACACAAGTTCTGACATCAATGAAGAGTGTTTGTGCAATGGCAAGCAAGTGACACAAATGGGTGTTTTGATAGATGTCACAAATAGTGAGTGAAGTGTCAAATAGAATGCACTACCTTACTTGAAATAACAACAAAGGTTATTTGTTGTTATCTGCGAAGTGCGAACTTAACCCTTTAGCGCGCCAGCGTTCATATATTGGACGACGAACAAGATTGAAACTGTTCGGATCTCATCCAGATTGGACAATTTTCATCCACCAAAATTACTCTTGGTTCTTGTGCAAGTTGACTATTCTTTGAACGGTTTGGATCTTCAAAATAGGTTATTATGATTTTTAGAAAAATAACACAATCGGTTTATGTCAAGTTTCATTCTTAGTTCAAAAAGTGAGACCTCAAACATGATTTTCCAAAATAGGTAGAATCAAATAATGGAAACCATACCATCTCGTAGGGCATGTTATTCCAATTTCATTACATTTTTTTGAAATTTTTTTGTGTTGATTTGGGATTTTTAATTGAATTTCAAGAGAAAACCTTTCAAATTTAAATAAAAAATATTAATAAAAAATATGATGCATCCAACCGTACAGATGTGATCTTCACATTGACATTTACAAGTTTTCTTTGTACATCTACTCCATTTTAGGGTTTCATCAAACATTTTATAGCGCATCTTTGAAAACAGTGTTGAATTGGGACGTCAAAGGATTAACTCTGATTTTTATTTTGAGAGTTTAAATAGTTAAAACCAATATTCCAGCAATAAAAAAAGCTACTTGCAGAGATATCCCAGAAGATATTCTACTCAGTCTCTAGCAACTTCTCCACCATTGACAAACACAACTGCCTAGATTTTAATATTTTACTTTTTTTTTAAAATCAACAGTAAAAGCAACTGCTTCAAAAACCAGTGCACCAAGAAAGAAGGAATACTAAGGTCGAGGCACCTAAAAGATATTCAGTTAAGACATTCACTATACATGGGATAGATGAATCAATATTTTGAGAAATTTCCTCTTTTAGCAATAAGAAATTAAGAAGTTTTCATATTTAATTTAATTTTTTTGATAATTATTTGAATAAGTACAAATTTTCAAAGTGAAAGTCATAGGTTTACCTAAAACCGATCACATGCTCTAATGTACAAATGAGGTACATCTTCCCTTTGAAAATCTAGAAATTAGGCAAGAATCTAGGGTGGTTGGTTTTGGGTACCTGGTTGGTAATAGGACAATCAACCCCAATTAAGCTTCAATCAAGCCAGGGAGAAGTGACTAGTGGGAGCAACTGAAGAATCCAAGAATGATTGAAGACTACCTGAGCAAAAACAATTTTTGACACTCCATATCTAATCAAAATTCCTGAATCAATTAACCCCTAAAAAACCAAGAAGTCCAAATTGGGCCTTGTATTTTCTTTAAGCAATTTTGAGTAGGTTCTATGTGGACTTCCTTTTGTTCAAATTTGTTTGTTTCTTGACCATCACATGGATTATTCTTCACTGATTCCAGTGATACAAAATTCAGTCTCATCTGAATTATATATTTCACAATATGATTAATTGAATTTGTCATTTTAAAACCATGAATCCTTGGTCCTTTAGGGGTTAACATTTCACAATGCTTATCACCACATCTATCATAAGCTTTGCACATAAGTCTTTTCAATGCCAGCATGAACTAAATCTCGCCAAGCCAGGAGAAACACGTCCTCTTTGAAAATGAATCACACCAACTTCTTCAGCACAATAACTGCATGGTTTGTAACTCACACGTTTCCCTGACAGTCACCAGTGACGTACTGTGTCCCTTTTAAGGCAAAAGCCACCCCACTTGTGCCACTGTTCATGTACCAATAGCGTACATATCAAATTCCTAAATGTAAGACACTGATACATAGTGATCACAAATAGCCATATGGCACAAATAGGGTGGATTACCTTTTGTACAGCCTTGACCAGCATTCTGTTTTCACATATCATGGTAACTATGTTTTTTTTTTTTGTTTTTTAATTTTTTTGAAACAAATGAATGCTTTATTTCCATTGCACAACAACAGATATGGTAAATATATTTTTGCCTGCCGAGATGTATATAAATGAGAGTCCATTTTGGGTGCAATCAATTGTCGAGTTCCAGGAGAACAACTGAGCACAACTTCACTCTATAGGACACCGGTTCCACGTACAGTGAACATCTAGTTTGTCTCTGTGAGTGTACAGGTGCAGTCCCTCATATCTGCGATTAATTTGCTGTTCGTAATGTATGTAACGAACAAGAAATGAATCAAGTTTGCGGATAAAAAATTTTATTTTCAAAGCATTGAGATATTGATAAGATCATTGTTTTCATTCATTCATTCCAATGCATGTCCTGACTGTTCTTTAGTGTTTGTACCATTGGATGCTTTATTTGTAATGTTTCTATGATGTAAGCATGTGATTGATGATTATGTTTGTGAGCATGTACAACTAAAATCGTGTTTTATCTTTTTAGTATACTACAATGTTAGTTACTAATGTTTACTACTTCAGCAGCTCGGTTGTTTGTTAGTCTACTGTGTCAATAAATTCAAGACAAATTAGAATCATCAAAGAGACCATTCTAGAGCGGTTTGAAAGAGAACAATGGTTTTAGAATGTGATGTAGTACAATTGTAGCATTTTCTTTGATGGTGTTTATAATTTCTTTTACGAGGATTGGATTCTAAATTCAAAGATATTGTTGTATGTAAGAGGATTATTGAGAACCGTTATGTTATGAGTGACAAATGTTCAGTACATTCAGTAGCCTTCATGCGCTCTGCCTTTCCTTCCTGCACTTTGCTCATCATCTTGGGGCTATACTGTATGTATCAGAATTGTCCTACTTGATTTCGAACACAACGTCTAGTAGACCTACCTGTTTGTCAAAAATTAAAGCATATTCTTCAAATATACAAGTTTGAAAAGTTTAGAATATTCTTGGATACTTGAGAATATTTAATCTAAATTGTCACTCACCTAATTAGACAGTCGATGTGAGACATTTATATTTGGGGCCAAATTGAGGGCCAGCCCGAACTCTTCAAATTTCAACCAATAGGATTGCTCGATTCTTTCAAATCCGGCCCAAGGGCTTTATACTAGGGCCGGGCCGGAAACGAGCAATTTTTCTTATGTGGCGTCCTATGTGGCATGATTTTGGGCCGGTTTGGTGAAATTGGGACAAGGTTTTTCTTGGCCCGAACTCCAAACTTGGGCCGGATTGAATCGGGCCGGCCTTCCATCCAGCCCCAGCATGTGTGTAAAGTGGGCCTTAATGTGACATCAAGTTGAAAAATAGTGTTAGAGGGGAATGGCTTGATATGGGTACCACTTTTACGCGTCTCACATAGTGTGACTTATGTCTAACTCATTTTATGTGCACTAGAAATTATGCTTTTAACCCCTAAAGGACCACAACTATGTTCCTCTCCAAACACTCCAAAGTACCCCTTCTCATAAAATGACAAATATTTTTTGATCTATGACCTTTTTGACCAATCCAACTGTAGGATATTTCAAGCAACTTGAATTTATTACAACGTACAAATTTTCAACTGTTCAGGGTTCTTCAATAGTAAGATTATAAGCTTCAAAGTTGGTTGCGCCTTTTTTTTTGGCATGCTGCCCATATTTGAAACTTTCTAAAAATGCCGAAAATGCAAAGTTTAGTCTCAAATTTGGTAAAATGAATTTGGCAATTGTGTGCATGAGGGTGTTAACTCATTGTGTGCAAAAATTCAGATGCATAGCTCATTGTATGAAAATTTTCAGGAGCTGCCCGCAGTTAGGTTTTCACCTTTGTATGATTGTATCTTTTGATTTATACATCACCTACGTACGCAAATTACCATTCCATCTTCGTTACAAAGAGTAGAATCACCACAAAAATCTCAAGAATTGAGGATCAATACTCATTCCACAGTTAGCTGACCAAACTTGGAAAATCAGCCTTGGTCCTTGAGGGGTTAACTAAACCATAGCTATGTACATCATTGTTACTGTGTTAATTACCACTGTCTGATGTATTCGTGTACATACAATGTACAGGTGACGAAAAACGACACCAAATTGAGATCACAGAGATCCTCAAGCTTCTGCTTGTAGTGGTTACGATCACATGTATGGGAACTTGGGTGAAAGCAGTGGACATCCAGGGGTTCAGCGATTCCGGGGCCTGTTCAGGCTCGGGATACACGTTCTCGGGCATTGCACAGCGCGTGTGCGCATCCATGAGCGCAGGCTCGTTCCTGATCCGGGATCTGTCGAGTTGCCAGACAGGCAGGGTGTACCGCAACGGAGGATGCACCACCTTGGTGTTGAGTGTAAATGGCCCCAATGTCCGCTGCTTCGTCGGCGGCTCCTTCACGGGAGCAGATTGGCTCAACGGCTGCTTGCAATCAACAACCGATGAAAGTACTACTGCGTGCACTCACAGTACTGCAGCCGTTCCAAATGGTGTTCATTACACCGAGAATCTCGCCGAGGGCTCATGGGTGCTGAAAACCCCTCACGCTGCTGACATGTTGGCGCAGCTCATGCGTGTTGACGATGGCGAGAAAGTGAATTGGCTCAAAGCGCACGGTGCTTACCATGTCGCTGGAAATGACAAAGTTGCCATTGTGTAATTATGTCAAAACACCATGCCAGGCCGATGTACTAGCAATCTTATGTGCTGGTTTTTACGTAACTTACTTAATCACAGTACCCTGCACTTCATATGCATTGAAGTGCACAGTGATTGGCAGTGTACGGTTGTTAGTATGTCTACGATACCATTGCAGAATGATAGTTACTGTTTCCTTTTAAAAAAGTAAAGATTATAATAATGTGGAGGATGATGCAGATATAAATGTGACTTGTGCTTGAGTCATGGGTGTTGTTTAGTGCTTTTTTAAGGGCACTTGAGCTACAAGCTCTTTACTATTTAGGGAGGATCTTTTTAGGTACTTTTGATTCTCAAGCACATTCTGATCAAACTGGAAAGATTTTGTCTGAATCTTTCTATGTATGTATATGAGTGCATAAATAAATTTTGTAATTGCTGCTGAATGACTCCTCTATGCTGACTACAGATCCTTGAAGTTATTTAGAAGGAGAAATGGGCAGCACGCTTTACAACCTCGCTGTTATGAATATTGAGTGGCCATTCTTTTTTAACATTAGAGAAATTCGTAAAGTAGCAAAAACACTGGATTCTGATATTGTGTCAGTTAAAAACCCTGGAAGAATTCCAAGAATAGAAGTTGTGTTGGATTCTAAAAAAATTTGAGTATGAGATATAATATCAGAATGTGAAGGTGGGTGATTGAGTTTCATGGCCCTTCTGAAGTGCGTTGCGGGAATGGCGCTGCTTGACCCGCCCTGCTAGCTATGACCTCCTCCAACCCGCTCTGACTGGAGACCATTCCTGGCCATGCAGTGCTTGCCTCACCTGGAATTTGATTTTACATCACTCTTTTCGTTTTTCTCTTCCTACTCAGATTGGGAGACAGAAAGGAGGCCCACTCACCCAAATGCTTTGCGAATTTCGCTATTGAAGACATTTGTTTATTTATTTATAATGAAATGGACACTTTATTACATTCATTTGAGAAGAGAACACAATGTAGACTTTTGAGCATTGTCCTAATTAATATCCCTTATTTTCCATTGATTCGATTCTAATCAATTCCTTGCTACAGTAGTAGAAAAGAGATGTTGATTAGGTCTTTCTGAAGCTTACTCTGGTCTTGTATTTGTCATAAAACGAAACTTATTATGAATTTTATTTCTAATCCTATTTCTTTTCTAATCCCAAATGTTCTCTCAAATGATTGTTCTTTAAGATCTGCAATATTAGTTCTCCAAAAATATAAAGTAGTTTACATGTAACAAATGATCTCCTCCTTATATATTTTTGCATGCCATTTGTTTGTTTCTCTTCAATTTTTTTAGTTTTTAATTTTTTAATTTTGAGTGAAATGACTTCCTTGAGAAAACTACCAATATCAAAGTCATTTTAGTTTTTTTTTGCTCAGAAGTAGTTTTTTGCCTTGCAAAAGTCAATTGCCTTTGCCTAGAGAAAATAAAAACATTGATTTTTATAAATTTCGATTGGAAAAGTCAAAGGTAAAAACTAAAATTTGATCCATATGATTATAGGATTTGATAATTCTGTATTAAAGTAAATAACTTTTTTTATAGGAGTTCTTCTATCGTGAGCTAAAGAGATGCCTATTTTACAATGTTATGTTAGTAAGTGGTATCTAAACATGCAACTTGTAAGAAATTATGATTAAGATTTCCTTAAGTTCTATCATAGTGACAGATGCTTCTATGTAACAAAGTTGTCCATAAAGTCTCTTAAGGCCTCGAGTTTCAACCCATATTCTCTCATATTCTAAATTGTCAAGCAATAGCATCACAAACGTAGGAAGTCATATTTTTGCAATGTTTTACGTATGTTGTTGAAATGAATAGGGGTGATTGCGTTTGACATACGTTTTACGTATGTTTATCGTAGAATAAACGTACAAAGGACATATTAAAAACATGTAAATTTTATCATGATGTGTTTTTTCATGTTTGCAAAATGTCGTTCGTACGTTTTTTATACAATAAACATATGTAAAATGTATTTTGAACGTAATCACCCCTGTTCATCTCAACAACATATGCAAAACATTGCAAAAACACGACTTGCCAAGTTTGTGATGAGGAGGTGCATGTGTCAGTTGCAGCTTGAAATAGATCTTCGAGAAAACTCTTTTGTGCTGTCAAAAACAAGAAAAAATGAGTTCTGCCTTGGGTTTGAGGTTCTGCCGTGACACCACGCCATTAATGGGAGGTTGAATGGGGTGGAGTGGCCCTTCATGTGCTGGCCCTCTTCAAAATATGCTGGTCCTCTCCAAATTTGTTATCACCATGGATTCTTAAACAAGCTCAAAGTTGAGGATAGGGGAATCAAAAGGAAGAAGGAATAGATCATGTGGATAAATCAAGTAACTAACACTTCTAGAATTCCTTCACTAAATCTATGTTTTCTTTTATGGCTACACTCATTTAGAGGTTACTATAGCATTTCATGAAAAATGGCCTCTCAATTACAGCATGACTTTACGGATAACTCTAAATAACATGTGTAATGCAATTCTATGATTTAAAGCTGGTTTAGGCTTATTATTAAAAGATTACTTCCTTTGTTCCATAATAAGCTTCCTCAACCCCTTTTTAGTTTGTCCCATAATAAACTTCTTGTTGTTCAAACTAACTACTCACCTATTGCCTCAAGGTCCACACCATTGTGTTCAGGGTCTACAGTGGAGTTTAATTTCTTTCAGCATGAAGCTTATTATGGGACAAAGGAGTACTACTTACCAGGACGACTTAAAACTTTAAAAAAAACACAATTTATTTATACAATATCCAAATGGTAAAAAATCTTGTTTGTTGGAATTTTTTTTTAAATAAATTTTTTTGGTTCTCAATAATATTTTATTTTAATAATAGAAAATATTTGGAACAATCAAAAGCCACAAGAATAGGTCCTCTACTATATTTGTGTATGATGCATTGATGCAGTGGTTTATCTTTTGACTACTACTATCACTAAACAATGTTGTCCAACTCAAACAATGGAAATTTCTTCATTCTAAGTTTTTCTACAGAAGTTAGCACAAATACAAGCAATTTATCTAATATTTCTTTTACAGAAACTTTGCACCATTAGCGCTACAAATGCCAAATTAAGCATAAAACATTTTTGAGTAATTGTCTTTAATACCCTTGTAAAACGAGTGTAGATTCTTTTTGAAGAATATCAATTATCCATCTAAAAAGAAAACAAGCTGATCACCCTAAACACAATGCATGCTCTCTTCATTGAATGTTAGATTTTTGGACCTTTTTACAAAATCCATTTATATTGGAAAAAGGTGAGTTCTCAAGAATGCTATATAAATCAAGGTTGTCTTATAATGTTAAGGGAGGTGTTTTATTTTATTTGTACAATATACCATCATATACCAACTTTGAGGTAAATTTTGCCAGCCAAGAGGAATTTGGTTGGTATCCAAAAGCAAAATACCAACTAGGCAGTAATCGAGGTTGGTATCCCTATTTATGAAACTCATATACCAGTCCAAAACTAAATTTTTCCAGACAAGAGGAGTTTGACTAGTATCTACAAGCAAAATACCTGCACGGAACTCTGGTTGGAAAAATGTCTTCCCAAGTCAAATAAGGTAGAAGCATCAGAACCTGTTAGCGACCTATTCCAGTCATTTATACAAGCACCTGTTTCAATTTCATGAATTCTCAATCAAATTATTACTATCATTAATTGTAGCAATTTGGTGATCAATTATGAATGCCAAGTTAGCAAACTGATTGGACTAGAAATGAAAAACGAGTATTGGTTCCCCTACTAACATCAATAGTGGTCTATGCAAATTAAGTTTGAAAATTCAGAACAAAACCATACATTGTGACAAAATTAATCAAAAATTGGGCTTGGTTATTAAACCCAAAGTTTTATTTGCTGCAATTTTTTATCATTGAAAGTTACCATCGCTCTAAATAGGTCCAAATCCTTAAACTGACAAGTATTGGTGCCTCCACCTTAGGGACCCCAATTTTTAGCAAGAATTTTTCAAAAAAATCTATTTTTTCTTATGACGACTATGTATGGTGATTGTAAAAATTGAAGCAACCTTTATATTTATATTTTTTTGACACAAATTGACGGAAATCAATTGCAAGAGAAAAGAAAAATACAAAGCCACCACGATAGAGACCACTACGGGGCAACAGAGCCTAAAACTAACCAGTAAAGTTTAAAGGGTTGTAGGCAACCCAAATAATGTGACTACCCTGCAAGAAATTTGAGGAGAACAAGAGGAGAGTTTGACTGGAATCCACAAGCAAAATGTCAACCTCGAATGCTCTAGTTGGCAAAAATGTCTTTCCAAGTCAAATCAAGACCTCAATTTTTAGCAAGAAATTTGATGAGAACAAGAGGAGAGTTTGACTAGAATCCACAAGCAAAATACAAACGTTGAATGCTTTAAGGTAGAAGCACCAGAAACTGTTAGGTACCAATTGTGGTCACCTATAAGAGCACATGCTTCAATTTCAGGAGTTCCCAATCTAGTTATCACAAGCATTAATTATGAATACCAAGTTAGCAATCTGATTGGACTAGAAATGAAAAACAGTCATTGGTACACCTACTAACATCAATAGTGGTCTATGCATATTAAGTTTGAAAATTCATAACAAAATCATACATTGTGAAAAAATTAATTAAAAATTGAGCTTGGTTATTAAACCCAAAGTTTTATGTGTTGCAATTTTTTATCATTGAAAATCGGCGCTCCATGTAGGTTGAAATGCTTAAACTGATGGCAACTGTACCCCTTACCTTAATTGGCAAAAATGTCTTTCCAAGTCAGACCAGGACCTCAATTTTTAGCAAGAAGTTTGAGGATAGCAGCCACCGGTGGGATTTCGCTTAGGATTCAAAAGCTCACTCACAGGAAAGCTCGCAGACAGGAAAGCGGAGCGACACAAGTGTCGAGAATCACAAGTCCATGAAGCATGCAATGCCACATGCCGGTCACCGTGCCTTCCACCGATCTTCTGTCCCAAATCTCACGCTTCCTCACTCGCAACATGGAAAATAATAATCACATTGATCTCGACCTCACTTTCTTTCCACACTCTGTGACTTCCTCTCTTAATCAATCCATCATCTGTTGTTTCTGGTTCTCAAGTGTTGGATTGTGCTTGAGCAGTGTTTCTTGTTTTGTTTGCATCGCATTTAATACCAGAGTGACTAGTTAGTGCGAAGATGATGAAGCATGTGGCAACCGAGGCGAAGGAGAAGGTGGGCAATGTGACGGCCAAGGTGGAGGAGAAGATGGAGCAGGGCAAGGCCTCGGCGTCGGAGAAGGCGGACAAGGCGATGGCGCACGACAAGGCTGGCAAGTTGCAAGCCAAGGAGCGCAAGCACGAGCGCCAGGCCCAAGCCCAGCAGACCAAGGACCTGAAGCAGGTAATGTTCATAAGATTATTAACTCATGGAATTGGGGTGTTAATTTTTTCAACAATGGTGTTCGTGAAAATGACAAGGAATCACAAGGGCTTTGTTGAGAACCAAAGGACTCTTCTCATTGTTGAGAAAGAGGAATGCACAATAGTGCTTTAATGGCCATATTCGTTAAACTGAGATAATTTGTAGTCTCATATTATCTTTGATTTTACATTAGTGTTTGATATTGAATTTTTTTGGTGAATTGAGACTTCAATATGTTAATAGACTCACAAACCTTTGATTTTTTTATAAAGGTTGATATGTTCATAAATTTTCGATTTGTTAGGATAGAGCTCTCAAATAATAGGGCTAAAGTCTCAAAATGTTCATTTTGTCTCAGTTTAACAAATATGGCTATTTTAGGACTGCATAATCGGCGAGGGACAGCAATCCTGAGCAGGTCACAAGACATAATCTATGACGCTTTTTGAACCAAAATAGTAAGAAGTTGTGTGATGCAACACTTGCATGGAGAGAAGTGGGATTGAATCAAAAAGGAAGTCAAGAAGTTATGGAAAATAACCCTTGAATGTGTAGCCAGTGATATAGTGACACATTTGTCGCGCATTTCTTGGAGTAAGTTATGTAAGGATATATCTAGATTCGAGTGTTGTACAGATCTTGGTCATTTTAAGGAAAAGTTGCTAATAATTTAATGGAACTTGCATGAATGATAGGTGGAGAATGCACGGGAGACGGGGCAAGCGAAGCAAGACATTGCGGAGAGCAAAGCCGATGCCCACCACAAGCATGCGAGTGAGTTGAGCAATGCCACCCCCATGACCAATGAGGGGCTCGCCATGCAAGGCACCGGCGCTGCCCAGGCTCCTGGCACTGCCATTGCCCCTGGCATTTGAATGATCAATTTTTTGTATTTATAACTGGTGTATATATCATTTGAATGTCATTCATATTTGTGCTTATGGCATTGGAGAATTTTGGAAATTTTTGAGGAAGTTAGTGCACAGATGTAACATAGTGGTAGCAGTAAAATTGTGTGCTACAAATGCCATCTAAAGCTAATTTTCTGTACAGTCAGCAATTGAATCAAACCCTTCTTTTGAATTTTGTTCATATGTAACTTGTCTTGGTGATGATCATGACATGCATACTGCACCCACTAGTAGAAAAGGTGGCACTGTCGAGGGAGATGCCAGGCAAGTAGTGCCCAATTCCACACATGCACAGTGATTTTGCCTAGGCATGTCCCTGGGGAGTGCCACCACCTTTTCTTTCAATGAGAAAAACGTCCCAGATCTTAACTTGCAGCTAAGCTCACTAAAGACCTGTGCAACAAAATAAAACCTCAAATGCATTCTTGCTGATCAGTCAACTCGATATGGGTACGTTGTCACTTGTCAGCGTTGCAATTTCAGCTATGCGAGTGAGTCTGTCATTTGTTTCCAAATCTGCTTGCACAATTCTAAACTTGTTTCAAAGTACTAGAGATTCAAATTGCATTAATTAGGGGTTGACAGCGTTCGCAACTTCTGTCCCACAAAGAGGTGATTTGGAACTGAGACTCAAATCTCATGGATGGATGGGGCTGCTACTTTTGCATCAATGCTATTGATGCGATTAATGGTTGCAAAATTGCGTTGGGTTCGGGTTACTACTTTTTCATGTGATTGTTGGTTTCAGAATTGATTTAAAAAGTAAAATTGAAACCTCGCATCGCAATTTCCAACTCAGATACGTACCCTGTATCGTCCAAAGTCTGCATAGCAGTCTGTGTCACAGATGGCTTGGGGAGTGATTGCTGGTACCGAATGTCTTGCTGCGGTTTGTTGCTTTGGGCATTGGCTCATTACTGTCGTATGAAGTTGAGTTTGGTTGTAATTTACGGTTTGGGGTTTATCGTGAAATTTGACGAGTTTTGTGTGTGCCCTTCACTGCAATTGTGCACACAACATAAGTGTGTAACTTTGACAGCAAACAGAGGTCCACGAGCTTATGCTTTCTTCATCTCTCCGTTTGATGTAGTAATTGGTTTTGTATGCCTTACCATAGTTTTGTTCTCTCCGATGGCTTGATAATTTTTTGTGCAGGTTTTGTGATAGAGGTTTGATTTTCGCAACAATTTTTGCAATTATGCAGAACTGAGTTGGTTTGCATTGCGTAAACTCTACTACGGAAGTTCGTAGGGGGAAAAAGAATAACGCGACGCACGAGAGAGGGCCTGAAGGTGAGGTTGGAAAACGATTCCCGCAGCTGTACGATTTATTCGTAAGATGAGTTTCTATATATAATTGCAATTACAAAGCTCATTATCAACAAGCGTGCCGTTGGGCAAACACTGGATTGACGCACCAGTAGGCTGATTACAGCCGGAAGTTCTGCCTCAGGCCCCGAATGGTCTGGGGTTCGATTCTTCTCGACATTTCAACTTGTACTGCGCTTAAATCGGAGGTGGCGCACCGTTAGACCATACTCCGTAAAGGACAGGCCATTTTGTTGCAGAGCGTCCTTCCCGACCAGTATTATACATCAATATTCCATTGTTTTTGGCATGCTTCCACACCTCTTATGGTTTAAGATCAAAAGTGAAGTTAAAATTCAGGTCGACACGATTTTAACCCTTAAAGGGCTGATGGGAATAGTAGATACGTTGACGTATATTTGACATTTTTTATAAATAGAAAGTTCCAAATTGAAAACCCAATAGCTCATTAAAATCACTCATTAACTTCACTTTTGATCTTAAATCCATAGGAGGTGTGGAACCATGCCAAATTCAATGGAATGTTGGTGTATAATACTGGTTGGAAAGGGCTCTCTAGACCTTTAAGGGTTAATGAGCTATTGGGGTCTCAATTTGTAACTTTCTATTTACAACAAATATCAAATATACGCCAATGTATCTACTATCCCCATTAGCCCTTTAACCCTTAACTGCCCAACCAAGCAGAAAACGCTTGATGTACAGAATCACTTGCCGTTTTCTCATCCGTGGTGATCTTTTTGCAGCGTGAAATTTTTATGGTAGATTTTATGGGAAGTTAGCTTCATGCATGTGTGCTCCAATTAGAAAGGGGATGATTTGTGAAATTTTCATGCTTCATTTCATGTTGAGTGATTCACCACAAAATTTGAAGATTTTAGTCTAAATGTGCACTTGAAAAAATTAACTCATCAAATTAAGCAACCAAAACATCTCTAAAAATCACTGCACTTAAAGTATTACATTTCAACCCATCACAACAAATTTCATTCACAGATTGTCAATATCTTATTTGTAATTGAATTACAAAACAATATTGAATTTCAAGTTTCAAATTTTATACAAAAATATTGATGATAGCAATCGCAGATTTAACTATGAGGGTAGAATCTAAAAATCATAATGTACAACTTTTATTCATACACCAAGTTCAAATATCCCTTTTGATTGCATTTTATAATGCATCTTTGCAAAACTGCCAAATTTGGAGAGGGGTGAGGACGTTTAGGGGTTAAGGGTTAAACCCTTTAGCGCTCAGGGTGGTTCTGAAGAAACCATAGTTTTTTGGGTGATGTTTTTTTAAACTTTCTCTGTTGAAATTAGGGACCATTAAGCTATATGCTTACATTTAGACACATGGCTCAAATTTGCATACTAATGACACCTAGAATGTAGTTAACTTGTTTCTAAACAAACATGTGGCAGTTTTGTGAAGTTTGGAGTTCTAAATTGGGAGATATGATTTTTCAAAGTTGCACTTTTTTTTCACTGGTATTTGAAGTTCAAAAATTTGAACGTAAACTTGTTGGTGGGTATTGTACTTGGAAGCAACACCCCTCCAACAGGTTGTTGTATATTTATGCAAGCATTAAACAATCATCTCCTAAACCTACAATTTCAGTCACCTCAATCACACTCAAATAATTCCAATCTCATTTGACCTTAAAGGAACAAGAATTCATGGTTTTAAAATGGCTAAGGTAGGATGTCCTAAAACGACCAACTTAAGAAATATGGCCTTATTTTAACAAGGTTATTTATGAGAAATATTTTTTGGTCATTTGGAAGAAGATTTCTCACGAAATGCACAAATTTTCGCAATTTAATTCCCAATATTCAAATTGATACAAATTTTCGAAGTGAAAAGAACTTCGTGACCCAAATCAGACCTCTAGGTTTCCCCATGTCCACACCATGTGGTACTAATTTTCACTCATAATAATACCCAAAACCACCAACTATTTCTTCGCAATGTTTGGCATGCCATTGGTTTACTTGAATAGTGAAATTAGTAGTTTTGAGTCTCAACTATGGTGGCCCTAAGAAAGGTCTATATGTCATAATTGGAGGAGGTGGTGGTTTTAGGACATCCTACCTTAATACAATCATTCATATTATGAAGAATATAATTTAAATGGGACCAAATTTAATATCACCAAAATTAGTGAAGAACATTTGCATGTATTGATAAAAATAAAAATAAATTTGAACAAAAGAAACTTCACATAAGACCTACTTAAAACTGCCTAAAAAAAACATAAGACTCAATTTGGGCTTCTTCGTCCTTTAAGGTTTAAAAGAATGGATGAATAGCCGCACCATCACACTGAACAGGAGAAGCGTTCCTTTAGCATGAATCCAATAATTTAAAAATACGATTGTGCAGAGAATCAAACAAAGTTATGTAAGAAAATGTAGAACAAGTCCACTCTAAAAAATCAGAAGAGTGAAAGAGTGAAACATGACTTACAGATGCCAAAATTTCAAGAAGTATCAAGATGTCTTGTTGGCCTAGAGAACAATCTGCTCATATCATGACCAAATGCAATTAGGTCAAAACACACCAAAGTAGAGAAAAACCTCAAAGAAGAGAAAAGATGGAATGCGCAACCAACCTTTGAAATATCAACCTCCATTGCGGCCTTGACGGACAACCTGTTGAAATTCGACGAAGAAGCAATTCTTTCCATAGTATTCGCTTTCAAACTAGTCGCATTGAAACCTGCTAGTGTTTAATTCATGAGAGTTGACCTAAAATAGCAATTTTCCAATACTTTAACCCTCACTAAACCCTACTCAACCCTGAAACTTGACAAAATCTCCATAACCTTAGATGCAAAAGAGGGATTATGAGTACTAGAGAAATAATAATGAGTACCAGAGATTAATATGACAATTTCATTCCCCAATTATCTTCCACAGTCAAATAGTAGGGCACCAATGTGCCTCCTAGAAGTTGGATTATTGCAGAGTACAAGGGATATTGTGGGATGGGAAACAACACCTACACCATGCCATTTGAAACTAGGAAAATTCAGGACGTATACAACATTGCTGGCAACAACCATAAAATATAAAGTCATCTGCCATAGGAAACTTCTGAATTTATTTAAACTCATCTAATGAAAAATGTTATGAAGAGAATTAGCGCCAGCTCAGTTGAACTCCCACAAAGTCATTCAAAGCAAAATTGATTACAAAATCTCAAATTTACCCCATTCTTTTTATCACGAATGAGAGCATTGAGGACTTACGCTACACCTTTGTTGGATCCATTTGTAAGGAATGTATTCTCCGGATCACTGCAGAAGAACTCAACTGTGAAAAGCTGACCTTTAAAGCACAAAAAACCTGTAAAATTATAAACCTTAGAGGCTACAAATAAGCAAGCAAAGGAGGTTCACCTAGGATGCCCATCCGGTTCTAGAATAAATTCGGCAACCTCCTCTCAAACTCCAGGAAGTCTTCTTGAAATCACTGTAAGCCCGTGTGTAAGCCCCTGCTCATGTGAAAAACGCTAATCAGCAAAGGGAGAGAACATCCGTATCAATGAACCTCTTCCATGTTGCAATGCTACAGATTCATTGCAAACTGAAGTGCACCATGTTCACTCCCAATTATCCCACCTCGTTTGACAGCTCTTCCATAGATTCATGGCTATAAAACCTTCAGGCGTTGCTTGCTTGCTACACACACAGCCGGGTGCTCAGCACAAAGCGAACTATTCTTACACCCACTGGCATACCCATTTTTTTGGATTGCTCCTCACGGGGCCCAACCTTTCAAAATCCAAACTTGATACATAACTCTGACACCGCTCAATGGAATGGTTGTGGAGATAGTTTGGAATGGTCATGGAGACGAGATGAAATAGAATCAATCATGGTGACGGAATGGAATTGTCGTGACGACAAATCTACCATCCCATGCATGCTAAACCAGCTCCGACTTTTGTCGTCACTGGAATTAGTTACACGCCCAACTCTAGTACGTACCTTAGGTTGATATCTAGCTTTGTTGAAAATTTGAGTTTTGCATAGAAAATTTGCCTTGTGGATCATAGAATCCTCAAACATAATTCATAACATACATTCTTGAACTGCCTAAGTAGCATGAACCTTTCTCTACAAGAAAAATCTTGGATTGAAGGTGTACAGTATTATAGATGCATCATTCCTCACTATTGAGAAATTTTGATGTCTTTATAATAGCACCTAAACAATCCAGTCAAGTAATCAAGCCAAGGCAGCTCAAGAATGTTATGTTTTTAACCAAAAAAATATACCCTCTGAATGTAAAGTACACCTCATCATGACATAATTTGAATGTGTGACAAGTGTGCTAGAGTAAATGACAGTGCAACAAGCATGCAGGATATTGCAGAATGTCGACAGATGTCTGAAGCCTGAATTAGCAGAACTCTTCCAAATCCTGCCATGAAGTGAAACCCTAAACCTGGCGATGATAAAAACGCAGGAAAAACTTTCTACTAAACTTAAAGCACTGATTAATATATCACAAATTATGATACAATCATTGACTCCTGCCACTTGAGGCAGGTACCAAGTTGAATGACGTCTTTGAAGATTACCCTACATCGTGGTCAGTTTCCACATAAATTGGTGCCACATGTCATCTTGCGATTGGTTTAGGGTGACATGGACAATTCGAAGTATGACGTGGATAGCGAGATTCACTGCCAACTCCTGAGCTTTCCCCTAAGAGTCATACCTGCAAAAAGGGAAATAGTCTTAGAAATATTTAGGGGTGGCTTGGGAACCCTCCATCATCAGCGTCAATAAGGATAAATTGACTCTCAATCACCATGGCCTAAACAACCAACACCATAAGGTAAAAAAAGCCTTTTCAATGAGAGACCTTCTAAATTGGGTAAGCCAGAAATAGTTATAACCTTAGTAATACATATTTAGAATGTAGTGAATAAAACAACGTACAATAGGTGAAGAGAAAAATTTATAAGCAAAACTTATGAAAATTTACAACTTATTCATGTGATATCCAAATAATTATAGTAAATTTGAATACTCTCAAAAATAGGAATCAAACCTACATTTAAAAAAAAGAGACTTCTATTCTAGTAAGAAAAACCATTCAATACAACTGAACGCCATGAAAACGTAACTTTAAACTCTTGTAACTTATAACGCGTTAAAGTGTAACTTGTATGCATTCTTCTAACGCTATGAAGTGTGACTTAAACTCTTGTAACTTATAATGCAAGATATCCAAATAATACATTTCTTTCAAGCGTTGGAATCCACAGATTTTCTTTGCTAACAAGAACATGTACACAGGGAGCTCATATGGTTCCCCTGTGTTGATTCCCCGGGACTGCCACTTTTCCCTGTGATTTTAAGTTTTGACATGTGTACAAAATCACCTGCTTAAGCTTAGTCACCTACTTGTAGAAGGAAAGTTTTAACATGTGCCCAGCTCTGAAGCTCAAAGGGGAAAGTGGCACTCACAGAGGAATCACACAGGGAAACCATATGAGACCCGTGGTAAAATTCAGACCAATCTAGAAACCATATATCACAGGAAGATTTTGGAGTGTTAGCCCCTGGGGCTAATGGACCAATGGGGGGCTAATCTCCCAATAATGAGGGCTAATCCCTCAAACTTTAGCCAGGGCTAATGTACTTTAGCCAGGGCTAATGTACTTTAGCCGGGGCAAGCGGACCATTTTTGGGGGCTAATGTCTTCATAAGAAAGAGTTCCCGAGTTAAGAAACCCAATGCTACGGGGGGCTAAAAGGGGGGTTAACGCATGAAGCGTTAGCCCCGGCTAAGTCCTCCAAAACTTCTAGTGTATATGCTCAAACGATTAATGTGCGGTTACCTGATGAAACTGCAGAGCCTCTGAAATGTCAAACAGCGATATACTGGTGGGATCGGAATCGATCAGGTGCAAAGAATATGGCAAAATCAGACCATTCTAGAAACTATATATGCTCAAACGATAAATATGTGGTTACCTGATGAAACTGCAGAGCCTCAAACAGCGATACACTGATGGGATCGGAATCGATCAGGTGCAAAGAATATGGCAAAATCAGACTAATCTAGAAACTTAATATGCTCAAATGATAAATGTGTGGTTACCTGATGAAACTGCAGAGCCTCGATCAAACAGCGACACACTGGTGGGATCGGAATCGATCAGGAGCAAGGAGGCGCACAACGAGGTCTTGTAATCGTTTGGCACCGGGTCCCGGTTTCAATACGGTGGGATCGCCGCGCGCTGCACACGGATTCACCGGTTCGTCACCGACGCACCAGCCACCCGGAGTGAACTGCCCGGCGCCCCGGTTCAGCAGCTCCGCGTCGATCTTGCGCAGCACGGGGTCGTCCTGGACGTCAGGGCATTTTTCTTTTTCAGTTTTCATGAAGTGCCAATGAAAGTGGCGATATAAAGGTGCTCCACATTTCAACATTCATCCACATATTGGATAGAAAATATCACATTAGACGCTATAATTTTGTATAATTTTCATCCACAACCTGTCTGGCGGTTTCATCCAAGGTTTTTTTTAATTTGAAGTTTTCTGGCAAAAAAAACTTCATGGTTTCTGGCTATATTCATAGTATAATAGAGCAATTGTGGGAGGCAACACCCTTTTGCAATGGGACTGTGCAATCAATTACAATTAGAAACTTAGTTTATGTGGTAATGACACGATAGTCCCAAAATTCATGGAATACAAATGACATTCCTTCATTACTTCGAAAAGTGAATCTAAGTGAAGATTCTCTTTCGATGCAGTTTTCTAAAAGGTGCTCCATTGCACTACTCTATTATGCAATATTTTTAGTCATATTATTTTTTTCTAGTGCAACCTGGCGATATTTCACACAAAAAAAGCCCGTGAGAGCATTTGCACCTATGTCCTCCCAAAGTCTGACACACTCAATAACTAGATGAAAAATGTTGAGGGCCCTTCAAAAATGCCTCTTGACCCTCAATCCTAGCGTGTTAAGAAATGGCCCTTCAAATCTAAGTTTAGTTGACTATATCCCATATTCTACTTGTGATTGGTCCATTGACTATTTGATGTGTACTTTTGGTGTTTGAGGGGCGTTCAAGGGTGGGGGAGTGTAAGTTCAAGGGCTCTTCAAATGTAGATGAATAATTTTAGCGAGTCAGCTTTAGCGTGCATGGGTGCGGATGCTCTGACCTGGTGGAACTTGCGGGCGAACGCAGCGCCGCTGGCGGCCATGGCGTCGAAGGAGCTGAGAGTGAGAGTCAAGGGGTGTTGCTTGGGAGGGTAGTCCCACGCTATGAAGTGCAGATCATGGTTCACTGTTGTGTTGCGGAACTGCTCACTGTTGCACATCACTGTGTGGAAATAGCCCTCCGGAGAGGAGACGAAATTCGCGTAGTACATCAGCAGCGTGCGTGGCAGGTTGTCCCATCCCATATTCACATACTCCATGAACGGCCTTGTTAGTACTGTCCATGCTGAGCCTGTTGTTGAACATTTCCAGAGAAAAAAACATCAACTTCCAGTAAGAGCATGATCTCCACCAGAAACTCTGAATTGCACTCTGAAAAAAATTACAGGGCATACCATGCAGTTTCCCACCAACATTGATGTGATGGCATGATATGTGTACCCCCTCAAAAAATAGTGTGATTTTCGAGAAATGTCTTTTTGGTAAGAAAAAAACATTGGAAAATTACAAAAATTAGAGGGTGTTATAGGCACCATGGCTGCAACTATATACATGGTGTTAACGACGGAATTTCTAGCACACATAAAATGAGTTAGACATAAGTCACACTATGTGAGATGCGTAAAAGTGGTATCCATATCAAGCCATTCCCCAAGTACACTCAATTGAACTTTGAAAATAATAAGCTAGTAAGCCACTCACAAGTCACCATACATGGATTGTGAAATCATGATGTGCAATTAAGGACAGATACACTAAATTCAGTCCTTCTGAACTGGGTTGTTGTATTCAATGTCTCCCTCTAAATAAATTGTTGACCAACCCATGCACATCCATTTTTCCAGAGCCAGAGAGCTATATCCAAAGTGTTGGTGGAGATACTCTCAGGTATGCACACCTATACTGCCTTTATTTTTGTTGGCAATCGAAAGCTGATACCAATGAATCTTAGTATGTATTTATTGGACACTGTATAAATAAGTTATGAATTTCAAAAATGATGATTATAGGTTTACTCAAAAAAATTGACTTTGGGCTCTCATCAAGGCTTCTTTTTCCTTAAATTTCTATTTTTTTCTAGTGTGATTCCAAGAATTTGGCTCCAACTCCTAGTTTTAACGAATTTTGCATAACCTTTTTGAGAATTAGTAGCTACAATATAAAAGTTTACATTTAAACAATTTTTGGCTAAATGATTGCATTTTAGGCAAGAATCTACAGGGGTCACTTTTGGATAAGGGTCATAATTAGGTGTAGAGCATTATAGTTGGTGTAGCAACTGACATTGATGTAGTCATGTAGGTGGATTTGTGTGTGCAAAAGATGGGATCTATTTAACCCCTAAACGTCAGAGCGTCCAGAAAGTGGGTGGATTTGTGTGTGTGGACGACTAACACATTCAAACCCTTCTCACGTTCTCATCAATGCTTGGATGAAAGTCATTCAATTTTTTGGAGATTCTTCACCAAGTTGTTGTCCTATCTAATGGTTGGATTTAGTCATACTTGATTATATATTTTTCTAAAATTACAAATGTAGAAGTATGTCAAGTCTTTGACCAAGCCAAAATTGCATTGATTGTAGTTCAAAAGTGGCCTTGCAAAAATGAGGTCATAGATTTAAGAAACACAAAGTTTGAAAGAATCACCACGTTTAAGAGTATCTCATTTCAAATTCCTTCCAACAAATTTTACTCAAAAATTATTAAAATTTTGTTTGTAATCAAATTTAGAAGGAATTTTTTATTTTAACTTTCAAAATTGATAATTAAATATTGGTGATAGTATTGGTGAATCGAACCATATGGATGGAATCTAAAATTCAAAATCTAGAACTTTCATTTGTATATCAATTCCAAAATATTCTTCTATATAGTAGTTTATGATGCTTTTTCTCAAATTGTCAATTCCAGGGACACCCTGGTAGTTTAAGGGTTAAGCCCTGAGTGCCTAAATGACCCGAAGCAGTTGCTTTCAGTATATATACGAGTCGAAATGAATCATAATTTTATAGGAGTGGGAATGAATCATAATTTTTTAGGAGTTGAAATGAATCATGATTTTATAGGAGTGGGAATGAATCATAAATTTTATAGGAGTTGAAATGAATCATGATTTAAGAAGCTTCAAAGGTTGCTGATCTGATGCTCAACTGTGACTATAAGTTGCAACATAATTTCCTCTTTGAAGTGGAAAATGAAAACTAAAGAGGCTGGGATTATAAGAAACACCCACCTGTGAACAATTGAAATGCAGTAGGCATAGCTCGCCTCTGTATGGCCCAATAGATGTCGGTCTTCTTCTTCTGATACAGTCCAGGGTCAATGATGATGGGCTTGGCCCGCTGAAACCTGTGCACATTCAAAGAAACCATACATGTGAATTTCCACATGATTCAAGACTAAAGGCATGCATGCCAACAGGACTCCGCAAGCATATTGAGACAACATGTATTGATTTAGGTCCTTTCTTTTTCAATTATATACACTCCCTTTTTATGAGCACAAAGTACAAAATCTGGTCAATTGAGACAAGAAGTTTGGCTACGTACTCTTTCCAGCCCATGTCACTTGTGTGCTCAAGAAAATTGAGGTCTTTCGGCAAGTACGAGAAAACATGAAGAAGATCTGCAATCCCACAGATTTAATTAGTCTTCAAAACATTAACCATTAAATGCCTAAGTAGCCACTTCCATAACCATAGGAGTTGAAATAGCTTACTTGCAAAAGAAGGCAATTTCATAATCATGTTCCAAAACTCCAAAAGAGGGCTAGTGCTTCAAAGAAAGAAGAATCCCAATTTTGTAACAAACTGACAAATCGCAAGATCTAACAACCGTGGTGAATCATTTAGAAATCTTAAAAGAAGACATCAACCATACCCTACATTTTCTGAACAGTGAAAACATATTTTGAAAGTTAGTATAGATTGAACTTCCAGCACCGACACTAAACCCTAAACCCTAAACGCAGACAGAATGCCACGCACCGTCTTGAGTAACGAGGGGGTAATCAGAAGCGCTGAGATTGATGAACCAATCCCAATCTGCGGCTTTTCGGAGCAAGATAGCGGCCCCATGTAACGTGGCCGCGATCATAGTGGGACCTTTGTAGGTCACCAAATTGGCTTTCCCAACCACAAACACATTCTTCACCTCCTCAAACACCGGCTCGTCCTTCACGTACCGGGCCAGCTCTGCGCGTTCCCCAGCGGGAGCCGCCCGGTCCAAGTGCAGCAGGTAGTAATTGTGGGGGTGGTACAACGCTTGCAACGTTCGATGCATCCGAACTCCATCGCCTCTGGTACCGGAGATCAAGTACGCCAGCTTGGGTGGAACCGGCGGTCCTGGTACTATATATATCTCCTTGTTAGAATCTATGCCTGGCGGAGATAATTCGTGATGAATCCTCATGAATCCCAAACTAAGATTTGCAAGCAGGAGTACAATGGAGATCACCGCCGTGGCCAACAATGACAGAAGCCATTTGCGTTCCCCTGGCACTTGCTCAACTTCTACTGAGAATCGTGACCGTGTGAGCCTGGACCTGCCTTGAGTCACATAGCCTCGCATCCTGATCATTTCGTCTATGACTCCAAGTTAGTTAGAACATCAAAATAGTAGTCTAGATACTCGGTACATATTCTAAGTATGTAGACAGACAGTACTAAGACTTGGTGGGTGAAAAAGATCACAACATCTAATCGCCAAGACCTTTCTTCTATGGTTGGGTGGCGAGTCACACAGTTTAACCCTGGCTAAAATAGAGGATGTCCACTAAGACTAGATCTTGTCTCTTGTACTGTCTAAAAACTCATGTATTCGTACTCTCGGTTGGCCTTCAATTAGCAAGTGGGTGTAAGCATGAGTTGCTTACTGATGTTTGAATGGAAAATGGGGATGGAAAATGGGGTTGTTTACTGTCACATGGTGATGAAAATTTGATCTCGTGGACCGACAGTGAGCTTTCTATTGAGTGATCTTCTAATGAAAGCACGCACTTCTACATATTGGTGAGAGAGTATCCTGAGATTCTAGACACTTAGTTGTGAGAGCTGGAACGATGATACGACCCACTCTGCATCAATTGATGTATAGATTTCCAATGCAGGAAGAAGATTGTGGTGCCAAAGACCTAATTGAAAACCAGTAATGCACATCAATTCGATCTCAGCTAAGCGCATCGCCGCCCAACTCTCTTGTGTTAATTTTCAAAAACCATTACTCGTCCCAACGAACAATGCCAGTTGACTAACTTAACCGAATTAATCCACCAAACATTTCTCACCAACAAATGGTTGTCACAATTTAAGTCAGCAACTACCCTGATTCCCTGAACCTTTCGGTTTCGCTAATATTAGACAATCGTTTTAGCCATTGATTGTTGTAGAATGGGCTTGATTCTGCCAGATTAGTGGGGATTCCTCGGGATTCCAGGGATAAACCTGACAGATTCTATGCATATTTAACTTCACCACACAGACAAGTCACTCGTTCCACCGAATGAACCCAAATTTGAACAGTGCCACCGAAATTAAGTTGTACGATTGAAAAACTGTGAGAATAGTTGCGCTCGATCATGGGCAGCCAGTCGGCGTGGGAGGTATCTTTTCTATGGAACCAGATGGATGTCGGTGTGAAGAGATGGATGACATCCAAGCAACCTGTTAACCCCTAAACGTTCAAACGACCATTTTCTGGTCACTGCCCGAATCTAACGGGTTGCCCGAAACCAAAAATATATGTTTTTGAAAATATAAAAAGATTTTAAAATACTACATCAAGTCTACTTTTCAATGCAATTTGAATTGTGTCAATCCAATTTAAACTCCACTTGGGAGAATTTTTCAAAGTAGATCACCTCAACATTGTCTTAGTAGTGTTATAAAATTTGCTATTTGGGGAAAGTAATGATGTTCCCTCCATCATTTCTTTTACCTTTTTGAAGTTTACAATAGATAAACCAACTTTAACCAATCATGCTAAATTTTAAACCCTAAAAATGAAAATTATAATTCATACAAATTTTCAAAGGTTAAATTCATTAAAAATGGGTCTAAAGTCATTTTTGGAAGTTTGACTATACGGATAATTTGTAGAGATGATGCATTACATTTTATCTATTGAACCAAACTTCATCAAACATATGGAAGTCATATATTATAACACATTATTTTATGTTTTGTCCAATACCCCTCGGGCTTTTAGAGGTTAAATCGCTTTCCTCTTGTTCCCACACTTTTGTTGACTTTATCAAATACTCCCTCCGTCCCATAGTAGATGATGCTTTTGGGAAAAAAAATTGTCCCAAACACTACTAGAGAATCGTGACCAAATCAACAGAAAATCAACTGATATATGTTGTTTGGGGCACTACAATGACCGATTTCACTGATTTTGGAACTTTTTGTTAAAATCAACAAATTGCTACCTAATTTTTGTTAATTTGAATAATGCGATGACCAAATCAACAAAAAAATTAGCGAATTTGGAATCTTTTGGAATCTTTTGAAATCTTTTGAAATCTTTATAAACTTTTGCAGTTTATGAACTCAACTTCATACGTTTATAAGATTTTGGAATGTTCTTATACCATAGCAGTAGGACAAGGTTGGCACATTGATGTCAAATAATTAATTAACCCTCGAAACCATAAATCATGATTTCAAACCATTTACCACTTTTGAGTAGGCCCTTTTTGATACAATATTTGTTGAATACAATTCTTGTAGAAGATTTGAAATTTTTAATAAACTTGTGTTGGGTGAAAGCAAGGTAAAGTGGACCACTTAATTCCACTATGAAGATCCAACAATGCAGGGTTCAAAAATGCATATTGAATTTGAAAATTTTGAATTCTTTTTTTCCAAGAAAGTAGTATATGTATTGTTTTACAAAGTCAAACAATCTTTTGGAAAAAATTATCTTCAAATGAATTTATATATGTCTATACAATTTGAAAAAGTAGCACAAATTGAAAAAGAATTTGGTGACAATCAAAAAAGTTTGCAAAAAATAGGCTAAAAGTGCATTAAATTATTTTCTTATTTATTTTCTTCTATATGGAGCCCTCAACATCATCATGAACTTCAAGAATATTTTTTAAAAAATAAAATTGAAAATACTTAACGTCATCAAATTTGCGTTTGAAACCAGATTTAGACATTTTTTTCAAACACTACTTTTAGTAAACTTTTCTGAAGATATTCTTTTGAAACTTTGGATTTAAGTATATAGAACATCAATAAAGGGCTCCATGAAAAAAAAAACCAAAATAAAAGATAATTTGGTATAATTTTATAGCCTTTGGCAAAAAAAACAAATTTCAGCATAGCGGCGCAACTTTTTGGTACAAAATACCATGCTTTCACCTTGTTTCACTATCAAGTTAATGCCTAGAATTTTTTTGATTAATTCAAGTTGCAATTAAAAAGTTATTTATCAAAAGGTGATATTTTTTAGTTTTGGGCAATTTCGGGCACCAATGACAAATAGATCCAATTGATTTGAAATTCTTTATACAAACTCTCAACAAGATTTTGAACTTAATCTCCAAAGTTGAAAGGCATCAAAGCACAAAATTATAGCTTTCAAAACACTTCAGACATTTAAAACACCATGGTTGAAGTTCTATGTACTCAGAATTTGTTTTTAACTTAATCATTCACAATTTTTTTGTTTAAAACTCAGCAGACTTTGGCGGCCATTTTGTTATAGTAGAATAACATTTTTCAAAAACCTTTGAACTTAAAAAAGTTGGAAAACCAAGCTAACTCTCATCTCTAAAAATCCGTTTGAGATTCCGAACCTCCATTCAAAAGTTATAGACAAAATTCAAAGTGGGGTAGCAAAGAATATTTTCTTTGATATTTCAAACACCCTCTCTGAATTTTGTCTATAACTTTTGAATGAAGGCTCAAAATCACAAATGGATTTTTGGAGATGAAGCTTAACTTGATTTCCCAGCTTCTTTTAGTCCAAAGATTTTTTTTAAAGTTATTTTACTATGCCAAAATGGTCTTCAAAGTCTGCTGAGTTCCAAAACACCAAATTGTAAGTGTATATGTAAGAAAAATAAAAATAAAAAATTATCGATTTCTAATGGTGGTGAGTTGGTTGGAGTGTTGAGTCATAAGTGTGAGGTTCCAAGTTCAAACCCAAGTAGCAACCGTGAGTGTAAAGTTTGACTGCCCGAAGGTGCCAAGCAACCAAAAACTTTTTTTTCCCAAAAAATCCGGGCAGCGAAAAAAAAGGTTTTTTATTTTTTATTTAAAAAATAAAATAAAATAAAATAAAATAAAATAAAATAATTTGATTAGATCAACAAATAAAATCAACAAATTTTTGTTGATTATTGTGCTGTACAACACGTTCGAAACAACTGAAAATATCAATGCTTCTCTGTTGATTTGGACACTGAATTTTCTAGTAGTGAAAGTACTTGATGCAAATCATTTATTCAATTTGAAGTTTTTGTCTTACAAATTCTAAAAAAGCAGAATTGTAAGATAGCTTCGCATGAAGTCTTTTTTGTCTATGAAGCTTGTCTTTGCTTATATACACGTGGAACCCTATAATTATTGCAACCACCTATTACTTTCATAGTTTCTACCATGCAATGCTATAAACTCAAGAAAACCTTATTCAATACTTGAGTTTACATGCTATCATATGTCTCCTCCATAACATGAACAAGTTCATAAATTGATCTGGGAACATGTTCATGTTGAAGTCTAGATTGAATAGCATTAAAAGATTCCAAATCTAAAACTATTTGGAGGTTGGCATTCATATTAGAACTATTTGGAAGTTGGCATACTTCTTTTGTTACTGAAGTCATTCGCAACCTCCAAATAGTCTTGATGCTGCTTGGACATATAGCTAGTCCGAAATAGAAACTTCATATATTAAGAGATTTGATGAAATCATTCTAGTTTGTTTCAATTTTTGATTTTTTTCAAAAACAACATCTGTAATGGGACAAAGGGAGTAACTAAATTGAGTTGCTTGTCCCTAAAAGTAGAAAGAAAGAGAAAGAATATTTTGTTTCTTGTGATTTTAGTGTCTAGTGAGAATTGATGTCTTTAACCCCTAAAGGACCAAGTGTCCTAAATGGGACATTTTGGCAATGTTCGGGTTGGTTCCTACAGTGTCATTTTTTATCTTGATTTTTTACAAAAATTATGTAAATTCGGTATGTCGATACAAAATGGGGATCCAATTTTGTTTTTAAATTTTGACTTTGTAAGTGGAAGTTATGGAGAGAAAGTGGTTATTTTTGGGGAATATGGGCAGTGTGAGCACAGCTTGAAATAAACCTTAGAAATTATTTTTTGCATCTCTAACTGTAGGATCTTGCTTTAGACTACCAAAAGAATGCATAGTAAAACTTTCATAGAATTTGACGGTACAAATTGCAAGTTTATAGTGTTTGAAGTTAAAAGATGAAATAACAATCTTTTCTGACCTTCTTTAACTGTCTTTGGAGACATAGGAAAAATTGTTAAATTGGTCAAAAATTTCTTTAATTCTTTTTTAATGCTCAAATTGGTATTAGCTATCAAGAGCCAAAATAAATAAATAAATCAATCAATCAATCATAAGAAAATGAATAGAAAGAGGTCAAAATGATGCTCAAAAACAAGAAAAATCCACAGTCCTTTAGGAATTAACCACAATTCGTTCAAAGGTGAAGAGAAATAGTGTCCCTACAATATTTAGGAGTTTGTCACTAGCTTGTCATTCCGATCTCAATTGACATTCCTTGTAGTAATTTGAAGGAGTCTCTCACATGGGAATTGAAAAAGCTAGTAGTGGACACCCAATGATGGTGAGACAATTGTGGCTCGGTGCATAGATCATGAAGAAGGCCTTTTGATGTGTGGCCATAGCTAGAGTGAGTACATTCGTGTGTGTGCCACCTTGCAATATATAATAGATTGCTTGACAAAACCAACACTTGACCGATTGAATTTCTAAACCTTTGGGGGAAAAAACACCAATGAATTCTTTGAAAAGTGCCACATGTCATGTCTTCATTGGTTAAGCCCCTAAAATAGATAGAACAACCAATGTATCATTGCTGGTTCTTTCCAACCCTGGTCTGTTTGAGCCCTTTGAAACAAATTAGTAACATTAGTACAATTATGAAAACAAGATAGCATTGGGATCCAATTGCACTCATCCAGAGACAGATAGATAGAAACTCCAGTCCTCTTTTGAGGCCGGCATAAATAAAGTGTCTGTTCGATCCAGAGACATCCTATGAAACCAATACACTTCAAGGTGAAGCCAGACCCTGTTAGCAATGCAATGCAACTGACTAAATGGGTGATATTGATGGATGAATCCTTCCAATTTTAAGAAATGCTCACGAGTAGAGAAGCATGAATCAACCAGACATGTCAAACGGCATCGAACAAGAAACGAATAGAATTTGACAAACAAAGCATGTACAAGTACGCTAATCCCTAAAGGATCAAGAAGCCCAAATTGAGCTCCATAATTTTGAGTAGGTCCTATTTGGATTTCTTCTTGTTCAAATTTATTTATGTTTTGATCAACACATGTAATGATCTTCACTAGTTCTCATGATATAAAATTTGGTCTCATTCAAATTATATTTTTCACAATATGATCAATTGAATTTGTCATTCTAAAACTGTGACTCAAACATGGGTTAACCCCTAAAGGACCGTAAGGCCCCCACGCGGCTTGGGAACTAGAAAGTGAGGAAATTCGGGTTCTTGGGCTTTGAATTGTAGGATGAGCAACAAAGAGACCCTGGCTCTTTTTGAGAGCCGAATCTGTAGGTACTTCTTGATCGGAAATTCATCAAGTGAGCGATTTTTGGTGATTTTTTTGAGTTGCATGGTGGGTATCTAGGCGTCACTTCAGACCCTCATATCTTCCTCATCACACCTCCAAATTACTTGAATTTTTTTGCACATGTTTAAAATAATGATTTCTACTCACAGTAAAAATTTCAGAATTTTTGGAGCACTTTTGAATAATCCGATTTCAGCATGTGTACAAAATACTCCAAACAAGTTACTTCAATCTTCTCAACGGTGGCATTTTCTCAAAATTGTGCGATTTTGTTGATCTTTTTTTCATAAATTTTTTACGTAAGTCTTCTTTAATTTCAACGGTGCCGATTGTCAAAATTACCCCACACCAATGAGGAATTGAGCTTGCTACAAGAGCTAGTCAAGAAAACAAGAGCTAAGTTCAACACCCCCCGGTCCTTTAGGGGTTAAGCAAACACACAATTGAACCAAGCATGGGACATACGTCATTCCAGAAGCACAACAGCCCATTCTGCATAATCATGGTCAAAATGTTTAGTGTCTGATGCAGCTCCACAAATCGCAACATAAACCTCTTATAATTTCTTCAAAATGTTGTACAAACCTAGATCCTGTGAGCATAGAAGTACTATACGTGCAGATCAAAACTCCATGGTAATGACAACCATCTCAATCAGTGACTTTTTTTAGGCATTTAAATGCCAAAAAGCACCAAAAAGAATTGGCGTGCACCAAGCCTTAAGGAAAAATTTGAAGAAAAAATGGATGAAGATGCCAGATTGTTCCAATTTTTGAAAATAAATCGGATGACATCACCAATTTTAATGAAAGTCATCCAAATATGTGGATGAAAAGACAATTCTATCCAAAATATAGATGAATATGAAAATATTTGGCTACACCATTTTATTTTATGTCACCACTTTAGCATTTCTCCAAAAACCAAAAAAAAAACCCTTGTACTCGGAGATATCCTGCTGGCAATAAAGACCTCTTGTACTCGGAGATTCCCATACAACATCTGTTTCCAAACCACTACACTAAATAGTGTATTTAGTGTGAGATAATTATAAGATTTGAAAATGTTATAGATTTTTACTCTCGACAAAAAAATTTACCAAAGACATTGATTCCAATACTATTGAAAGATCCCCATCTTGACCAATATAGAGGGTAAAAAAATTGGTCAACAGTAAAAACTTACAATATGTTTATGTAAATTAGTGTATCTCACACTAAATACACTATTTAGAGTAGCCAGAAGGACCTTAGGCCAGTAAAAAACGAGATCTCTACCACTTGACTATTCTATATAGATTTTCGTTCCATTTCTCTTTTTTCTCTGTTAGAAACTCAAAAACGAACTAATCTAAAATGCAAGAATCTATACATTCCCTCAAAAGGATTGAAGCAGAAAATCAATGCTAGGCAAAAGATTAAAATATACTGTGCTTCCAGTCACCTCGCAAGAGCACAAAGACTTGACCTCGATACTATGGATGCAGAGAACGTCCTTGACTTGTCGGTACTCAAATTGCTTGAAAAACCCAAGCCAGAGCTCGGCAAATTCAAACCAGTATTCCTCACAGGTGCGGTTTCAAGAAGGTTATTCGGTTCCAAGGCCTCTGAAAACAGCTGCTTCAAACCTGGGGAAGTAATGGCAAATGACGAAGTTTTCTCAGCTTTTAGATACCAATTTTTGAAGCTCTGTGCAAGCTCTGGGCGCTGGTTAGGACCAACAACGTTGAGACGATGCACCCACTCAATCAAGAGGAAAATACCTTGATTGGCAAAGCTCTGGCTCTCCTGAACCTCATCAATCTTCAACCCCAACCCTTCTATTCTCTTATTTACGTTCTCGATTTCATAAATGGTTCTCCCAACAATGCCCTTCACTTCTTCCACCTGCTCCTTAACCAACCCTGTCATAACAATGCTATCATCCAGTTTACCGTCCACAGTATCCAGTCTCTGATTCATATGCTTCCTTGTTGCCGAAAGAGCTCCAGAGACTTGCTCTAGCTGCTTGCCCATCAATCCCACAGCATCACTCATGCCCTTTTTTGTGACATACATAAGATCACTAAATGAGTAGCCTCGCCACTTCATGCACGTGTAACTTACAGCCCCGACAACAGCAACTGGCAAGATCAATGTTGCAATTGAGCCAGAGCCTCCTTGAACGACGGTCAGCTCCGTCCGTGAGGACGATACAAGCGAACGAAGCTCTTTCGTTAGTTGTTGCACTTGTAAACGAAGAGCTGATTCACTTTCTCCCCCTTCTACGTCCTCACTTTCTTTCAAATGCTTCGACAAAACCTAATAAGAGCATGAACCAATCAATCGACCAGAAAATGAATTCTATTCATTCAACCCTAAAAAAACCAAGGATTTATGGCTTTACAATGACCCGGGGGTGCACTCTACATTATGTTTGAGAATCACTTGCGTTCATGACCCCTCTAAAAACCCCTTTATACGAGGGTTTATATGTATAAAGATCTATTCCATCCTAAATATATGTATACATCAATATTTTCACCTCTAAATATGTCTTGTATGTATACTTTGTTCAAATTAATACCTCGAGTATACTTTCACAAATTTAACATAGTGCACCCTGGGTAAAATGACTAATTCGATTGATTATATGGGACTAAATTTCATCAGTTGTATGTGTTGGTCAAAAAAAAAAAACTGCGACAGGAAAAAGTCTATCTGATATACTTAAAATTGCTAAAAAGAATTTCATGAGACCTTCTTGGTCCTACGTTAGCATATACTGGGTTCCCTGCGCCAATATAATTTCTAGAATTCAATCACTGCTCCGAATGAATTGACGGCTCTAAAAACCCTAAAAACAGAGCAACCCAGTGTAAAAGCGAGAATTGATGTAAGACAATTAATTACCTTCGTAATGTCACCGACAAATTCACCAAGCTTGCTATTCTTAATCAGCACCGATCCAACAAACCCCGCCCCAGCAAGAAACACCAGCTTAGTAGCTCCCAAGCTCACCTGCATCGCCATAGCTCTGGCCACCGCCACTACAAGCGGTGCTCAATCTGAAACCAAAACTCCGATTATATTCGGTACAGTAATAAAAGGAATTTTTAAAATTAGAGATGAACTAGAGTTCTGGTAAATTTAGCTAAGGTAACTTTACTTTTCCATGTAATTTCTGGGGCTGAATTTTGAATTCTAATATTCTTTTTACTTTTAGCTAAAAGATTGAACTAAAAGTATCGTTTTTAACTTTTTAAAAGAAAAATTGGATTAGTATGAAGTTATGTATGATTTAAAAAAATATTTACAACTAAAAAGTTACATTAAGAAGTAAATATGATTTCAGTGTAGCCCCCACACTAATTGCCCACAAAAGTGTAAACTAAATTTGGACACTAAGAATTGTGTATATTTTCTATTATTAGATTGGGCAATTTAAAAAAAATCATGTCAACAATTTATTTACCCTCAATCAATCTAGAGATGAACAAGAGTGGGTACGTGGAATTACCTTACAAAAGATGTCGAAGTTCAATGAAATAGAAAGGCACACCAATTTCGCACTTTGCAAAATTGCACAAAAAGAGGTTGATGATAGCCAATCCCCTTCAACTCACATCATAAACTTTAAAAACTGCATGATAAGAGAGTTGACAATTGCGAACCCCATGAAATTCACAGCCCAAATTCGAAATCATAATTTTGTGTCAAGTGCACCTTTCGCATTCCATGTTCACTTTTACCGGAAGCAGTGTTGTTAGAATAAAGCACAGTTTTATTAATAAATGAAAGGTACTGAAGCTTCTTCTTAGCATAGTCTAAGAGAATTTGCAGATGTTGGAGAATCAAGGCACTACTGCACCAAATCACGAAAACCAAAAAGGCTTCAGAGTGTCATCAGAACAAGCCAGAAGAAACTCTAATTAAAAGTTTGATTCTAATCAAATGCAAACAATCATGTGGGAACTAATCCCTATGCCTCCCTGGTCGACTTCTAACTGGTGGTGCTTTGGCCTTTCCAAGCAAGTGATTGAAGGGCAGCCTCATGAAGACTTGCATTTCCAGCTGCAACCACTTCAATTCCCACTTCCCCTACACAACAACAAAGCCAACCATTGTAACATGACCATTCATGTTACATGACCTCATTGCAAAAGCTCATTGTAACATGAGCATGCATTGTAACATGACCATTCATGTTACAATGAATGAGCTCAATGAATGAGCTCATTAGGGCATCCTCAATGCATCCGGCAAATCAGCCCGGTATATTAAAATATATCTTTTGGTTGAGATGCAATTAGAGCATCGGAATGCTATTATTAGAAGTTAGCAAACATTTGATGAGATGTGTTTAAATCAACCAATGTCCAAATCCAAATTTTCTTTTACTTTCACGATGTGTTTTTACTAAGATAATATTTTAATGGTCTAATTTCAAAGATCTGTTTTAACATACCGGCCTATTTACAAGGTAGACTGAGAATGTCCTTACATGACCATTGTAACATGAACTCTCATTGCAAAAGCTGCAGAAAAGGAGACTATTCTACACTGCAAGTCAAAGGGTGAGAGATGGTACCGATTTCAGGAAGCCAGCGAAGTTTCTGACCATCCCAGTTGGTAATTACACCTCCTGCTCCCTCCACCACTGGAACTAAAGCCAGATAATCGTATGGCTATCACAACAACAAACAGTCAAAAGATAAATTCAATAATGCAACTGAATGCAAAGAGAGAAACAACTCCAGTTCTCTTTTGAGACTGGTGGTCATTAAGAGTCTGTTTGTTTAAGGTCCCACGGGACAATAAGAGTGACACAAAAACTACATACTCCTATTAAGGGTAGACTTTATACTACGTAAGGAAAGACTTGCAAACACTCTAAATACTTGATTGCATGTGGATTACTTTTGTAGGAATATAGGAGAGCAATTGTTACGATTCTAAATAGTAGGTTATTGCTGGATTATTGACAGAGGTGGCGAGTAGATGATTGTTTTCAAGTAATATAGCCATGGAGTATTGTATGGCAATTGCGTTTATTTCATTTCTTTATTAAGGACTTTGGTATGTATGTAATGTGGATATAGAGTGTATGTGTAGTTTCACATCAGTTGTAGTTGATGTGAAAGGTGTACCTTCAGTCCAGACTCAACGACTAGATCAACGTGGCCAGCTGCCAACAGTCCATAGGCGTAGCAGTCACAGCCATACAGAGGTATCTTCACCTGAGAAGTAGCAGAACACAACCTTGAAAAGTTTCTATAGGTGTATCTTTACTGTTTAGGCACTGCTAAAGACTGAATGACTACAATTACTAAAAATGAGATTCCTTGGGTAGGACCAAGGATTCTGGATTTTGAAATGACAAATTGAGTTGATCATATTGTGAAAAGTACGATTCAGATGGGGCCAGATTTTGTATCACCGGAATCAGTGAAGAACAGTGCACGCGCTGGTCAAGAAAAAAATTAATTTGAACGAAAGGAAGTCCTCATAGAACTTACTCAAAACTGCTTAAAGAAAACATGAGGCGGGCATCTTGGTCCTTTAGGGGTTACCTCATTTCGGACCCGAATGAAAGCTTCCTCTGCGTCTCCAGCGAATAGATGAGGGCTGGTTGTGTACCTGGCTCCACATCAACAATGACTGTTCAAGTGAGTGAATGAGATTGATAGAGATCTTAAGGATACATGAATGCCACATATTTTCACACAAACAGAAAATAAAAAAAAACAAACCGGGGAAGGAGAAAGAAGAAAGGAGTGATTACAGAAAGTGTTTACACAGCTTGACTAGATGTTTACTATGCCAGGGTTAAGGACCACAAGGATTCCAATCACCAGAATTCATACAAAAGGGTTCAGTGCATACAAGTAAGAATCCTTGAGCAAGGCGGTATCACGTGTTTGAATCTCAACTCCATTTAAAGTAGTAGCTCTGCCCTGAATCCCCAGCCACCGCTCTTTGAGCACTGGTTGATCAATGACGCCAAGGACCTGAAAAGCACTAACAATCAATGTCAATTGAGGCAATGCATCTCAAGGGCAGACAGTGTACAATATCAAAAACCCTGCAGCTGCTAACAAAATGATGATGTCATCCTCTCAATATGTTGCTGATAAATGAATAATCTCAATCACAAGTCTTTGCACCACCTTCAGAGCTCGTTTAAAACGAAAATTCTCATGGGTGGACTAGTGATGTAGTTTATAACCTCAAAAAAGACGACATGGGGTTTTATAAAAAATGAATCTTACTGGAATTCCTTTGTGCATTAGAGCAATGAGTGTGCCAAAGACTGGCTTCCCTGCAGTTCAACCATTTCCAAAAAGTGAGTCCTTTCATACCTCTTGCAAATTCAATAAATCAGCCATGAATGGATCAAAATACAACTGGCGTCAGATCAAATATCTAGCAAACTCAATTTTGAAAATCTCTGACTCCATTTACAGAACACTGGTCTATTCATACAGCAACTCATCTATTCATACACTTAGGTGGCCTTTAATTAGCAAGTGGTGCAAGAAAGCATGACTTGGCTAAATGTCTATGGCCACTGATCTTTGGAGTTCTCTACAATCCCTTCAATAGTGGTAAACAACCTCCAACTTTGAATGATTGCATAAGAAATTCATACACGGTGACAAAAATTTGATCTTAGCTCTTGTACTCAAACATCCCGCAGTGATCTTCCAAAACTCACACTCACATATATACTTAAAATGAAACGAATGGTATCTTCTACACAGTGTGCACATTCAAATTCCTTGAAGAACTTACCAGTGATGAAGCTCTTGGTGCCGTCGATAGGGTCCAACACCCAAACATAATCCGAACCTTCAACAGGAGTAGTCAATCCCCATTCCTCTCCATATCTGCACAAAACCCTTCGCTTAACCCCTAAGCACCTAAAACACCCAATATGGCCATCTGCATCACGGTGGCATTTGCTCATTTTACTGATTGCAATACATCATTTTAAAGCTCTTGTTCTATACTACAATATCAACAGTGTCGACAGTGTCGAACTGAAGTGATTTTCACACAAACAGATGATTTGCAGCAGGGTATTCAATTTTTCTACACTGCAGAAAATACACAGTGGACGCATACAAAGATATTCCACTGGCACCATTGTGAATAGAATTGCAGGAGAGGAATTGCAAACCTTGTGAGAGTTTCTTACATGGAATGTGATGGGCAAAGCTCACCCAATAACTCACGCATGGCCAGCTCCGCGCTCCGATCAGCAATTGTAACAGGGCCTGCATAGCCACTCAAATGCTCAAAACCCTAAACCCTAGACTCTTCTTCTTCTTCTTCAAAAGGAATGTCGAGTAAACTTACTCAAATCGGCCTTCTCAATGATCTGAAACTTGGACCTGAAGTACTTCAAGGTGATTTCGCGTGCAGTATCTGCAAGCTTGTGCACGACCTCCACAAACTGGTCCATGGTCTCATCCGATACGGGAACCTCGACTGCCATGCTTGCGCAAATGGGACGGTGCCTTCGGAAGCTCAGGTTTCGCGCAATTGAACCCTTTGAAAACGAAGCTGAAAACGTTGACTTAAGACCGAAATTGCAAACCTTGACTACTGGCTTGATTCTCCATGTTTGTTTCGATTCCTGTCTTAGAGAAGACAAGGAGGAGTTCGAGAGAGAGGAGATTTGGGAGACAGACATTGTCACTCTAGTTGGGTCAAAGTGCTCGGCGTCGCATCTGAAATTGACAAAAAAAATTGATGTATGGTTATCGATATGCCTCCAAACATTTAGCAGACCTAACTAACTGACTCGCACTAAACTCCTATCGAGGGAATTGAAGAAAGCAACTAATAACACCCACAAATACCGAACTCGAAAAGTCTCGCTTCACCTGGTTAGCTCTGTCTAAACCCTAACCCTAATTTAGTAAGTGCACGAATCCGGTTTCTGGATACTTCTTGGAAACCGTGCGCGTAACTCTTTCACATTAATTTTTCTTTCGCGGTTGACGGGACCTGTTCTTGTTGATTCGTATCGATTAGGATTCACGTTGCAAATCGAGTAAACCCACAGGAGCAGGATTAAGAACTATTCGTACTCATCATGGTGATTTTCTGAACCTCTGTTTCGTGTAGAGTTTGCTCAGGTGTGAGAATCAAAGTGTCGTTGGAACGGAATTCTCGATGTACGCCTGATTTTAGGGTTTGTGCTGCCTTTGTTTGCAGTCGGTCACATTGCATACGAACGTGGGGGAGATCAAGTGTGAGATTTTTTGCGACGAAGTTCCGAAAGCTGCTGAGGTACAGTCGCTCACTATCATCCCCTGTTTGTTTACACCCCTTTCACTTCCAAGTATCCTGGTTCCTTGATAACCCTTAAGATATTGTTGCATCGATTTCTCATATTGATTGTAAACCATGTACGAGTATCGCTGGCACTCAATACAGTTTATCAGCTCGTTTATTACGCAACCTCGTGATAACAATTATGCATTCTTATGAGGAATATATTCTTGCATGTGCAGAACTTTCTTGCTCTGTGTGCGAGTGGATATTACGATGGCACGATCTTTCACAGGAATATTAAGGGGTTTATGATTCAAGGTGGAGATCCCACAGGCACTGGGCGAGGCGGCACCAGTATATGGGGGCGCAAGTTTAACGACGAAATCCGTGAGTCCTTGAAAGTGAGTATGCTATCTAATCTGACAGACATGTTAAAAAAATCATAAAAGACCAGATTAGGGCATGAAATGTGCGTAAGCTCCGTGGTGCTCAGCAACAATGCAGCGGTTTAGGGTTTAGGGTTTAAAGCTCGGCCTTAATTGTTCAAAGTGACATCTCTCCACAGCTCTATCGTGATCTTGTAAATCTCGGTTTAAGTGACGCAATTAGTATCTTCTTCCTTGTTATTCCTGTCGTCACTGACCAGTGAATTTTTTTGTGGTTATATATCGCCAACCCGCTATTTGAAAAATGGGCTTGCTATGTTGCTACAACGGAAAAAAAATAGAGTATATTGCCATAATCTTCCCTTATCATCGGTATGTATAGCCAACAATTCTATAGAAAGCTATGTATTTGTAGAAAAAAAAATTGTAAATCGCCAAAAAATGCCTTCTGTGTTTCAAGTTTCGATTTTCAAATCGCCAATGGGACTCCCTTGAAAAAATGAAAAAAAATCACTACTCGTCACACTCCGTGATTACGTTATATCTTTACTGATCATTTCTCACAGACAATGAGTGATTAGTTTTACAGCTTCTAGCGGGCATGGTGAGTTTGCGTTCGTGCAATTGATCTCTTAGTTCTCACAAGGGTTTTAATGGTTTTTTTTTTTGTTGCAGCATAATGCAAGGGGTGTATTGTCCATGGCCAACAGTGGGCCAAATACGAATGGGAGCCAGTTCTTTATGACATACGGAAAGCAACCTCATCTTAATGGACTCTACACAATTTTCGGCCGTGTGATTCACGGACATGAAGTCCTGAACGTGATGGAAAAGGTGTGGCTAATGATATATACCTGCTTAAACGCAATCACTGTTAGGCCTTCAAATTCTTTCTGCTTTTTCTTGATTTGATAGGGAAACTCTGGAAGTTGAGGTGTTGAAATTGCTGTATGATCTTTCTCGTTATTTACGATGCTGTGGTTTGTTTGCAGACACCGACAGGAGCAGGTGACCGGCCTCTTGCTGAGATTCGCCTAAACCGGGTCACAATACATGCTAATCCTTTAGCTGGGTAGCAACAGTGTCTCTCTGTAGTTTTGAACTTTTGGTAGCTAGCGTCATTGGACGAATGATTAGTATTATTTGTAGGCAGAAACTCGTCTCTGTAAAGGTTTGTTAACTTAGTATCAACTCTGAACTTTTAATTTCTACAACTTGAATATGATCAGGAGCCCTAGCTTATAGGGCTGCTTGCCACCATAAACTGTTGCGTACCTCCTAATTAGTTAGATGTAGCACATTCTTTTCAGAAATCCTTGCAAAGACTTGGTCAATCTAGTCACTTATCTAGTTTGTGTACGAGTGATTACAGTAGTTGCATTTGTCAAGCTTCCATGGTAGCAACGCCCTTTCTTCGAATTTCAACAATTTGTGAAACATTTCACAACCTGGAGAGTCCGTCATCCGCGTTTTTCTCTTGAATTTCCGAACTAAGCAAGGCAAGCACTCCCAGTTGCAGTAACACTAGTGATGCATCTACAGAACGTGAGAATCTGAAACTATTGACAGCACTAAGAAGATCTTAGCAAATCGTAATTGCAAGCTCTGTCAGCCATACACAACCAGATCATATCAAAATCGGCAACTCACAAAATAAGTTTGTCATCTCATGAAACACACCATCCGTAGTTCTTAAAGGAATCCACCCAATCGTCGTCGTGAGCTATGAGCATCATTTGCCTAATTTTGGTATTGACGTTCTTTACTCGAATCTCCGAAACCAGTCACACCGACGCACAATTTAGGGCTTCTTCAACTTACACTTTCATACTTCAGGATTCAGCAGCCGCCGTCTCGAGATGGTACGATTTTCCTCGCGTAATTTTAGCCCTGGATCTCTGCGAAGTTCTCTTTCGCTGTTTTTCACGTGTTGTCATGCTCGATGGCCTTGACATTCAAAGGTTAGAATTCTTTTTCTGCTGCGTCTTAGGTGGAGTTTAGTCACCCAGAAGTTGCATCGCATGCTTGTGGTTTAAGAGTGCTAATTTCCTTGTTCCGGTGACTCGGGGGTTAGATTATTTTTGTACGTATTCTTCACGGCTGTATATAGTCTTCAAGGAAAGAACTGCAATAACTTCAGAAGTACATTATTAGGGTTACGGAATCTGGTAGAATAGCAGATTTAGGGTTTTTGTGTAGTAGACCATGTTGAGGTCAGATACACCGTGCAGCCATTGTGGGATACGGTTAGTGTTTCTTTTCATATAAGCCTGTCAAGAACAACATTTATTTTCTAGATTTTTCTGCGTCATTTTTGAAGCGTGTTTCTTTTCATATAAGCCTGTAGTGCTCTGTCAAGGACAACGTTTATTTTCTAGATTTTTCTGCGTCATTTTTGAAGCGTGTTTCTTTTCATATAAGCCTGTAGTGCTCTGTCAAGGACAACGTTTATTTTCTAGATTTTTCTGCGTCATTTTTGAAGCGTGCAGTTTAGTTCTTGATCACGTGTAACATCTATGCGCATGGATCATGTGTTACAGCAATTGTATCTTGTCAGCATGAAAGAAACATGGGCTCGGCCAGTACGAGAAGCACAAAATGTTGTCCGACTTACCTCTTGAACTTCTGCCTGTGAGGTGCTGTGAGAATCTAAAGCCCAAACAGGTTTTGGGGTTTAGGGTTTAGTCGAAACATGGCGCTCTCCAGCTTGAAACTTGGGCCACCATCGTCGTTTACATCACCAAGACGAAATCAAAGGTGGTGTGACATTGTTCAAGACTCTCAGAGCAGAGTGTCTCGTCCACTCGTAGGATTGAATGCGAATCATATTTTCATGAATGGCGTGGAAGGCAGGATGATAATGGGTATGTCTACCTTATAAAAATTTCCATTGCTCATTGTTTGTACAGCACAAGGTCACATTATGCAGAGTCCAATCTTATTTTCATATTCTTTCTCCTTTCATCTCTTATACAAATAAATGTTTTAGGTCTAGTTTTATAAAAGAAGATGATTTAATTGAAAGGGTTTTAATTTTTCTAAGGAACATATGGATGATGGCCCTGCGAAATCGTTCAGGTAATTCTCGTGTATGGTTGCATGGTTCCGTTGATGGAACTCTTCTACACAAGAAGTACATGAACACTGGAATGACGTGCTATGCACAAACTCATTCTGAGTCCTTCAACGATGAGGCTTCTCCCGTTGAACTGCCGTCCCTGCCACACACAGGTAATACACAAGTTTGTTAGTATGAAGCCTGTGTCTTTCACGTTCTAGTTTTAGTTTTTCAAAAAAAATTAAATGCTTTCACAACCTTGAAACAACGCAGCTATTTTGCATGTTCCAGTTTCAAGATCTAATTTACAGTTTGTAAGTTTAGCAGATATGCAGTTTGTACGTAAGTCATTTCATGCGTTGTGTTCATAATAAATTAACATTTTCACCTCTGAGTGCGCATCAGACAGGGAAAGGAGCGGGCGTTTGGCTACTGCGGTTGGACTTATCATGGGTATTCAGCTTTGACCTTCCTTTTTTGTCTACTTTGCAAGTATGCTTTTGTCAGTTGAATTGCACACTCTACTGCAATCATATCTGGCACAGCATCTTTTTGACAGTTAATCTTGACTATGACTATGATGCTTGCGACTGTGACGTGTAGAAGTATGGACATCTTCTGTGTTACATCAGTAATATTTGGTTGATTTGAATTGGTGCTTGAGAGTGTGATTTGGGCCTGACATTGTATTACGTTGTCAATCATTATAGGTACTGCTGTTGGGCCAGGCATACTTGGACTTCCCGCTGCCACTCTGCACGCTGGTCTAATCCCATCAACTGTGACGATCGTTGTTGTGTGGGCGTATGTCATGGCTTCTATACTGTTAGTAGCAGAGCTGAGTTATGCAGGTGAGTCGAGTTTCAAATCAGATTTGCAATAAGGCAGCAACATCTAGTCTCTAAATTGTGAACCCCAATGTACGTACTGTGCAAATTGATGTGTTTCATAAATGTTTATTTACTGGAAGCGCCCGACTGCTTCGAGAACAATTCACAATAAATGGTCTAACTAAACTGAGCTAGTCTAACTAGCCAACTCACAACCTCTTACAGCATGTAGAGATTCTTCAACCACTTTCCATGGAGGCATTTGTTTCTTCTTCTCAAAACTTCACACATTGTAATGTCGGTCACGACATTAAAATTTTGGAAAGACAAATACAGAGATTATAAAGTTGAAAATACTGCAGATGGTAGTTTATGACCATTTGACAATCAAGTAGTCATATTATGAATATGACATGATTTGATATCTGGTCGATCTCCACAATATCAAGCCACATGTTTGGAAAGTGGACCACTTGATTTCAATACATTTTGCCCAAACAAGGTACAGATAGCGAATAAAAAAATTTGATTGATGATTACTACATAACCCCTAAGCGTCTAAAACGCCCAATATGGCCATCTGCACCAACGGTGGCATATGCTCATTTCACCTCGGTTTTCTGATTGCAATACATCATTTTAAAGCTCTTGTTCTATACTACAAGATCAACAGTGTCGATCGTGTCAAATTGAAGTCATTTTCACACAAACAGATGATTTGCAGCAGGGGGTCCAATTTTCCTACACTACAGTGGATGCTTAGGGGTTAAGAGGTTTTAAAAAGAAATTGGTTTGTTCTAAGTGATTAGATTCTAAGTGGGGTTACTTGTGCCATGGTTGACAGTGATGGCAGAGCAGGGAGTGGCGGAAGTGAGTTTCACCGGCTTGGCAGTTCGCACTCTGGGGCAATCTGCAGGCCGTGTTGTAGCGCTTGTTTACGCCTTCCTCAACTATGCCCTCCTGGTGGCCTGTGTGGCAGGGCTTCATTCGATTTTGGCACATTGGTTACCTCTACATCCAGCTCTGGTTTGCATTCTGAGTCCCGGGGTAGTCGTCTCCATGTTGGCATTCACCTCCTTTCAAGCTGTGGACACCCTGAACCGAGCTCTGTGCGGTCTTATGCTTGCATCAATCACAGGTCTGGTCGGCATTGGTATTTCCGTGAATAGCATTACTTCGTAGATGTTGAGCATAAGGTTTCACCATTTTAAAATTATGAGTACCATTGATAGTTGATAATATGAGTTTCATCACAATTACAATCTCGTTTCTGTGTGTTCAAACTATTTGTTATTGCTGTTCTGCATCCAGAGATTAGAATTTTAGTTCATTCAGTTTTTTCCTGAACAAAAGTAATTAACTTGGCTGTACAACTGCTCTCATGATTCAACAGAGAACCAAAATGGCTTCCAGATCATTTTTTTGTTTGGAATGGTGTCAAAATATGCATTTCACGTTTGAACAATATTTGACGGTCTTATGCTTGCATCAATCACAGGTCTGGTCGGCATTGGAATTTCCGTGGGCAGAACTTTCTCCATGGGCTCAGGAGCAACCTGGTCTTTCACTGCATTGTACCCTGCAATTCCAGTAATTGTTCTCACCCTGGGGTTCCATGTGATCACGCCTGTGGTGTGCCAAGTGGTGGGAGGAAGACCTCAGGAAGCTCGCAAAGCTATACTGTGTGGTGGAGCTGTGCCTTTGTTGATGGTTTTGGCTTGGAATGCAGTCATCATAGGCCTAGCAAAATCGCGGCCAGCGGCTTCAATTGATCCCATCAAGCTCCTCCTGTCAGTGAGTAGTATAGCAGCTCCTGTGGTTCAAGCTTTTGCATTTGCTGCCCTCGGCACAACTCTCATTGGATATGCTGTGAGCTTTCCGAAGCAGTTGCTGGATACTGCAAGCTTGTTTGGAATCCGTCAAGAGAATGTGGAACCGAGTCGAATGACAGCACTGTTGCTGGCAATGGCTCCTCCGGTAGCCTTGGCTATGACTTCCCCTACAGCGTTTGCTTCAGCACTTGATTTTGCTGGTCTCTATGCAAATTGCTTTCTGTTTGGTGTGCTGCCCCCGATCATGGCTTGGGTCTACCGATACCAGCAACAACCTCAAGTAAGCCACACTAAGCTTGTACCTGGAGGAAGACTTTTGTTGATGGTTCTGTTTCTTATTGCAGTGTATATTGGTTTTCAACCTCCCAATGCTAGAGCATGACACTGGAATCTGGTCTTGAAGCTGCAAATGCAACATGTTGAGCATAAGGTTTCACTTTTTTGAAATTATGAGCACCATTGATAGTTGATAATATGAATTTCATCACAATTACAATCTCGTTTTTGTGTGCTCATTTCGTTCTCAAACTATTTTGTTATTGATGTTCTGCATCCAGAGATTAGAATTTTATTTTGTTTTAATATTTTCAGTTCTTTTCTGAACAAAAGTACGGAGTAATTACGTTGGCTGTACAACTGCTCTCATGATCTCATCAACCTTTCATGCTCAGAGAACCAAAATGGCTTCCAGATCATTTTTTTGTTTGGAGTGGTGTCAAAATATGCGTTTCTTGTTTTGAACAATTGACTTTTTGATGAAGAAAGCAAGCTCATGGTATTTTTGGTTGTAATTTATACTTCAAACTCCATTTTCTATTATTCTTTACTGAAAAGTGCATGTGAAATATATTTCAACAGGAAGGGTCATGTAAGGATAGGGTGAAGGATGCCGTGAACTTGGTAGATATTGGTAGTCAACTTGAACTTCATTTGTATTCTCAAATGGCAGAGCAATAGAAAAAACTAAGCTTTTGTATCAAAATTTTAAGTACCGTAGTACCATAGCTGGGTCGCCGAAAAATAATTCAAAAAATAAAAAATGTAAAAATCAGAAATTATGAGGACCAAAAATCGAAAATAGAATAAATTATTTTTAGTTATATTTTGATATTTCTAAGCTATTTTGGGCCATTTTGGGCCATTTTTAATCATGTTTCTTTTGCTAAAAATCAAAAACCAAGAAATTCATTTTTTGAGCAACGAACCTTATTTTTCAAAAAATATTAAATATTCGTTCGTGGGGTGGTGACCCAACTATGGTACTACGGTAATTGAAAGTTTATATGTTATACAAATACTAGGTTGGCCCATGCCGGAGTACGGCACGGCAATTCCAATGTCAAATGTGTCCTTGCGTGTGTGCACGGTTTCTATTATATACTGTAAAATACATGTTCCATCTTAAACACCCATTTCGTTAAAAGTGCACAATAGCATGTGCACTTTTAATTTTGGTCAAAATTTGTTTTTGGTTAATTGAAACACCTAAAATTACTAGTAAAAATGATTCACAAAATTTTAAAGTTTTTATTTACATTGAACTGATGCTACCATTTCCAATACGACAAATATGACAAACACTTATTCCAAATGAGAATACCAAATGAGTTAATTAATAAAATAAAATAAAGGAGTTAGGCATAAGCCTAACCCTTATCACTTGCAATTGTCAATTAAATTTTTGAGACGGATAGGAATATACATAATCTCCAATAACTTGCAACGTTACCAAATAATTACAATAAGATGGTTAGGCATATGCCCAAGTGCCCAATCCATCAGGTGTAACTAAAACTTCTAGTTTGAAAATCAACACTTTACATAAGTCTTGTTCTTCAATTGACAAGACTTCAACTACTTTAGCTATGTAGCGTGCACCATGCGTTTGTCCACACTATAAATCCACTACTTTTGGGGCTTTTTTAAGGGGTCGTTGCTTTCGAGAAGCCAGTAAATCCCCTAATCACCTGCAAAATTTTGCACTGAAAAGTTAAAATCAAAACTAAAATAACTTCCAATGTTACAAACCAAAAATTGATTAGCAATGTCGCAGGAAACAAGAATGTGACAAGAATGTGACGGTTGGAAAAATACCTAAACCCATATTCAATCCAATTATACTAAATATATTCAAAAGAATAAGCTTTGGCATATGTCTAAACCAGTGTTGGTCTGGTATGGCATCAAGTTACAGTGAACTCCTAGATAGAAGCACATTCTAGATATCCGTTTGAGGTCCTTGAGATGATCAAATGTACTCAGAGCATGGATTTTTTTGACATCCTTCCGATACCAGACCAATACTGGTCTAAACCCCCACCCCTTTTAATGTTTCAAGAAATTAAACATAAGAGGGTTATGCACACACCTAATTCCCCCATCGTATTAATTGCATCATATCACTATGGCAACAATCACAAGAAATCCAATCACTTGACCAAATATATCTAAATGTTTAGTAAGTTTGTTATCCTTCACCAGCCAAGAACAAAATAAGGTCAACATCTAGTTGTTACTAGTAAAAGAATGCAAAACATTTGATAGAAGAATGTGAAACGTGTAAATTACAAAATAGGGTTTGCCATATGCCTAACCCCCATCCCTTTTAATGTTACAAGAAAATAAACATAAAAAGGTTAGGCATACGCCTAACTCCCTATCACTACAATTATTTTTGAAATTTTGAAGTGTTAAGGGGGTTATACATATGTCTAACCCTCCATCATTTTATTTTTGTTGAATTGATCAAAGTTATGCCGGAGATCAGGCGTTTGATTAATCCCCATCGCTTGCAGTTTTTAAAATTAATTGAAGTGATAGGGATTAGGTATAAGACTAATTGTTCCGTCACTTGGTATTTTAAAAAATAATACAAATTTTAAGGGTTAGGCGTATACCTGATCCCCAATATGAAGAATTTTAAAACATAATCAAAGTGATGGGGGTAAGGCATATGCCTTACTCCATCAATTGGTATTTTAGAAAATAATTGCAAGTGATTGGGGGAATAGGCATATGCCTAAGTTTTTATCATTTGCAATTTCAGAAATCAACTGAAGTAACAGGAGTTAGGCATACGCATAATCCTTCTATCACTTCATTGGTGTTTTAACAAATAATACAAATGATAGGGGTTAGGCATACGCATAATCCTTCCATCACTTCATTGGTGTTTTAACAAATAATACAAATGATAGGGGTTAGGTATACACCTAACTCCCAACACTAGGAATTTCAAAATTAATCAAAGTGATGAGGGTAAGGCATATGCCTAACCCCATCACTTGGTATTTAAAAAAATAAATGCAAGTGATTAGGGGGTTATGCACATGCCTAATCCCGCATCACTTGCAATTTTTAAAATTAATTAAAATGATAGAGGTTAGGCATACGCCTAACTCTCATCACTTAGTATTTTAATAATAATTGAAGTCATATGGTTAAACGTACACCTAACCCATACCTCTTGGTATTCTAAAAAATAATTGCAAGTGATTTAAAAAGGGGGTGGTAGTTAGGCATGTGCTTAACCCCCATTACCTGCAATTATTTTCTGAAATACCAAATGATTGGGGTTAGGCATTCGCCTTACCCTATCACTTATTAGTGTTTGTTGAAACAAATGCCTAACCTCCATCATTTGATAGTTTACATAATTGCAAGTGATGGGGGTTTTAGGCATATGCCTAACCTCTCATCACTTGCGATTTTAATAATTAATTTAAGTGATAGGAGTTAAGTCTATATGCCTAATTCATAGCACTTGATATTTTGGAAAACGAATTGCTAGTGGGGGGAGGGGAGTCTAGGCATAAGCATAAGCCCTTATCACTCGGTATTTTAAAACTTAATTAAAGGGATGGGAGGTTAGACAAATGCCTACCCCCATCACTTGCTATTTTACCTAATAATTGAAGTGATGGCACGTTATTTTCAATTATTATGTTTCCTCTGACCCAGCATTGAGCTCCATTCAAGAATGCCAATCCAAAACTGCTTCTTACTCAATAGAACGCTAAGGTACACGTAACATGTCCTAGAAGAGAATTGCAGATTAGCAAACTATTTACCATGGATTGGAGATTTTTGGTGTTCACCAACAACCTCGACAGTCAGAGCTCCCTCTTCCCAGGGTTTTCTGTTTGAGCCGTGCCCTGTTTTACGAGGCCAAATCGATTGAACTAAATCACTGTCGACACCGCGAGTCAGCTTGCTCAGATTCGGAAACTTTCGTTTGTTCTTGACCATCCTTTCACCATCAGATTCCTCCGGGTACAAAGCCAATTGCACAGACTCAATGAGGCTTTCCGGCGTATCAAGAGCCTGGTTATCGTCCCACAGGAGCAATTTCAGCGCCGCATCCCGTCGTCACCCTCGACTCTAGGTACATTCTTCACACGGGGCCAATTCAAAAGATGTCCTTTCAGCCTCGGAACGTACACTCCGCATTCATCAGCCGGGACGCGTATCGCTACCAGGTCGAAAACGCGAGTGAAGCTCTCTCTGTCAAGCTCTGCACCCTTCACAAATTTCTTGACCGTCTCGTCCTCCTTCACAAGCTTCTCAGCCAGCTCTTTCGCGTTGAACAGGTTCGTTTCAACAAATGCGTCCAAACGTACATTGCCAGCATCATCCGCCTGAGGGTTGAATTCCGCTTGCGATTTCTTAACCAAACCCTCTGGAACTGATTCAAATGGTCGGGAAAGTCGTCTCCCTCGCTGCAATGAAGGTCCAAAATTAAAAGGAAAAGTACTGCTTGTGCCCTTGGCGTTGTCTACGTCCTCCCCTCTCACACAAGAGACGGAGGGTTTAGCGTGAACCCTAACCCTAACAGCAGCACCTGCGCCATGGCGACCACTGAATCGAACATGCTGGAAAGAGAAGCAACTGGATGCCAAGCCCAGTGACGGAACGACTGAAGAGGAAGCAGGAGTGGCTACGGCTATGGTGGAGGCAAGGGAATGGAAACACGGACAATTGATTCAGGAACGCCGTGAAGGCCGTAAGGTGGGAGCCTTCAGTTTGGAGCCCCAAACCCTAAGTTAGTTTCCCTCTTTCTGTCACACTCACTGCCTGCATCCAAGGAGGCAGGATGACTGAGTAGAGAATGGTTTTGTATCGGATTTTTTTTGGTGGTAGTTTAATTGTTCATCATAGTTATGTACATTTTTCCTAACAGTTTCATACTATTTCAAGCTTTTTTGTAATTATTATGGGTTTTACAGGATATGAGTTTGTTTTATAGAATCTCATTTCATATGTAATCTCATATCTTACACTCTAAATTTTCTGTAGTGTAGGAAAATTTTCTTGAATCAATATATTTGAAGTCCATAAAAGTTCTTAACATTAAACTAACGTCAATGTGCTCAACGACACGGGTCCCACTAGTATATGTACAAATCTCATAGCCTCAAAATACATTTCCTTATATACAAACTCCAAGCCCCATGTATATCTACTTTCTTCTCAATTGAAATATGTCTCTGATAAATACGTTTTGTACATGTTTTTTCTAAATAATACCCTTGTTGCGCACGCACGTGTATAATTACAGTATTTGAAGAATGCACTCCCTGGGTTTATCTTCAAACATTTTATTTTGTTGAAAATTGTAAGTGCTTAGGAGGTTAGGCATATGCCTAACCCTCCAATATTTTATTTTCCTATAAAATTGAAGTATTTCAAGGTTAGCATATGTATATCCATGAGTTATAATGTTTTGCTATTAGAGGCATTTGTTATTTAAAATTCCAAGTGTTGGAGTGTTAAATATATGCATAACCTCCCATTATTTGATATTTCAAAAATTAGTTAAAGTGTTAAGAATTAGGTGTATCTTTAACCCCATCACTTAGTAGTTTACATAATAATTGCAATTAATGAACCTTAGTAGAAATCTTGTACAGTGTGACATGTCTCTTATAACTAAACATCCGTTATAATGACATGTTTTTAGTGACTCAAAATCAATTTTGAGTCACTAAAAACAAGTTACAATGAACATTTAGTTATTAATGAATGTCACATCAGAAAAAAAATTGTTCTAGTGAGGGGGTTAGGCATATGCCTAATCCTCCATCACTTGCAATTTTAATCCTCCATCACTTGAAGTATGGATTGATTGGATTTAGTAACATCTTTCCAATTAACTTACTGCAAAACCCACATGAAAATGTATAGAATCTAAAACACTTCAAAAACATAAACTTAACTTCTAGAAACTCCAAAAACATAAACTTAACTTCTAGAAACTCCAAAAAGAATTATTTGAAAAAACTTAAATAATTGCATGGATGTCAATTTTCTTATAGTGAACCCTTACGTGTTCTCTGGACACGAAATTTTCCAATCATTTAATTCAAGACTTACATTAATTTTTGGTATGTATTTCCATAGCATATTTATGCTTTCTCATTCATCTATTGCCCTATGAAAAAAATTACAATGTGCAATTTTAGAAGGGCATGTGCACTTTTAACGAAATGGGTGTTCTTATCTCTTGAAATACGGTAAGTGTGTTGAACAGGATGTCAATTAAGATGTGGCCCTATGAGAACAGAAGGGCAAGTTGTGCTGGTTAAAAATCATTTATTTTTATTAAAATAGTTTCATTTTTGTCTAATGGCAAACTTGGTGTACATCAACCTTTCAACATCATTAAAGCATGTTGGATTAGGGATTGTCAAATTGCATTTCAGTCTTTTGTTCGGTCTTGCCCATTTTAATTGTTATAGACGTATGAAAAGCTCTATTTGTAAAAATTTGTATTTCACTTTTTAAAAGAATGTGTTACATGGAAACACATGCACAAAATAGGAGCGTAATAATTATATAATGTACTTTAACTGTTCCCCATTAGTTAACTCTAAAATGTCCTTAGAAGCAAATGGGGGCAGCCCGAAGGAATCTCAGAATTTCTGGTGCCCACCCTAAACTAACATGCTTAAAAAAAGAATTAAAAATACAAAAGTGTGAAGCCAAGACAAGTTGTTCAAAAAATTAAAAAATCATAAAATCTTATTTCTGTGAAACCCTGGCAGTTTTCCAAAGCCTAGCTCATTACACATTTTGGCATCATTACACAGTTAAACGTTGCCAAGGACTTTTTAATCATATTCCACAATCAAACGTTGTTACGGTTCCATGCATGGGGAATCGCATCAAGCTTTGCCCAAACCACCTCCTTTTCTCTCCCTGATGCACTCATTGGCTATGCATGTATTCCACAATTTACCAAATTTGGCGCAACTTGGGAATCCAGCCTTGCTTTTCAGCAACTTTCCAAAGCACCAGTCCTTTCTTTTTTTGATTCACTGAATCTAAAGTTTCCCTCATTATTCTCTCAAGACAAAACCCATGGGGCTTAGCTTGACACTTAACCCCTAAAGGACCAAGTGTCCTAACTAGGACATTTCAATGTTCGGGTAGGTTCCCATGGTGTCAATTTTTATTTTTATTTTTTGAAATAAATCATGTGAATTCGGTATATCAATACAAAATGGGGATCAAATTTTTTTTTGATTCCGACTTTTTAAGTGGAAGTTATGGAGCAAAAGGGGTTTTTTTGGGGAGAATGGGCAGTGCGGGCAGGGCTCAAAATAAACCTCAAAAATTATTATTTTTCAACTTTAACCGTAGGATCTTGTTATAGATTACCAAGAGAGTGCATGGTAAAATTTTCATAGAATTTGACCGTACAGATTGCAAGATTATAGCGTTTGAAGTGAAAAGATAAAATTGCAGTCTTTTTGGATATTTTTTGACCGTCTTTGAAGACATGGGAAAAATTGTTAAATTGGTCAAAAAAATTCTTAAATTTTATTTAAATGTTTGATTTGGTATTTTCTATCAAGAGGAACAAAAATATTCACAAGAAAATGAATAGAAAGAGGTGAAATGATGCTCAAAAATAGGAAAAACCGCGGTCCTTTAGGGGTTAACCCCTAAAGGTACCAGGGTGTCCCTAGAATTGACAATTTGAGAAAAATATTCATAAAGTACTATTTAGAAGAATATTTTGGAATTGATATACAAATGAAAGTTCTAGATTTTGAATTTTAGATTCCATCCGTACAGTTCGATTTACTAATACTATCACCAATATTTAATTATTAATTTTGAAAGTTTAAATTAAAAATTCCTTCTAAATTCAATTACAAACAAAATTTTAATATTTTTTGAGTAAAATTTGTTGGAATGAGTTTGAAATGAGATACTCTTAAACTTGGTGATTCTTTGAAATTTTTGTGTTCCTTAAATCTATAACCTCATTTTTGCAAGGCCACTTTTGAACTACAGTCAATGCAATTTTGGCTTGGTCAACGACTTGACATACTTCTACATTTGTAATTTAAAAAAATATGTACTCAAGTATGACTACATCCAACCATTAGATAGGACAACAACTTGGTGAAGTATCTCCAAATAATTGGATGATTTTCATTTAAGCATTGATGGGAACGTAGGGTGGATTTGAATCTGTTAGTCATCCAAAAATTGGACGTTGGGACGTTTAGGGGTTAACCCTTTAGAGCTCAAATGACCACATTGTGGTCTCTGATGGGTCGAAAACGCAAATAATGGAAAATCCGTGAAGAATTGGATTTTGAATTGCGAAGTTCAGATTATGAGCGTTATAATATACATCTTATAAAAAAAAGAAAATTTCAATTTGGAGTTGTGCAACTATCAAAATACCTATGAACAAAACGCGAAAATACTGTAAATACTTGAAAATATAGTAAATACTTGCAGATACAACACTTGTACTATGCGGTATTTCTTATGTTTGGAAGTTTGTTATCTTGTTTTATTTTTTTGGATTGTGTTCTCTTGTTCATGTTCCATTAGTGTATGTATTCCGATCTTCATCCATGAACCAACTCCAGCCTTTGATATTTTAACGTATAAATTTTGTCCTAAACCGTACATGGATAAGTCACTCACTTATAAAATTCACAATAATTATGTGTGAGTCCGTTTTAACATGAAAGATTGGAACGGAGAGGTGTTGACATAGGTCATTGCTGAACATCTTCATTCTATTTTAGGCAGTATCAATCATAGTAGAAAAACCCAGTGAAAACCATTGAACCCAGCTACAATACCCAAAGCGTTAAAGGGTTAAAGGTTAATAAGGATTTTGGTGTTGCAAACTCCAAACTTTTATGGGCCTTTGACATTTAACCCCTAAACGTCCTCACTCCTGTCCAAATTGAGCAGTTTTGCAAAGATGCATTATAAAATGCAACTAAGAGGGATATTTCGAACTTGATATATGAATAAAAGTTGTACATTATGAATTTTAGATTCTATCCATATGGTTAGATCTGCAATTGCTATCACCAACATTTATGTATTAAATTTAAAACTTAAAATTCAAAATTATTTTGTAATTTGATTACAAATAAGATATTGACAATTTGCGAATGAAATTTGTTGTGATGGGTTGAATTGCAATACTCTAAGTGTAGTGATTTTTGAAAAAAATTTGGTTGCTTAATTTTATGAGTTGACTTTTCAAAGAGCACTTTTAGACCAAAATCTTCGAAATTTTTGGTGAAACACTCCAACATGAAATGAGACATAAAGTTTCACAAATCATCAACTTTCTAATTGGATCACAGGTGCATGAAGCTAACTTCCCATAGAAGATTTAGTAAAAACTTCACACTGCAAAAAGTGCGTGATGGATGAGAAAACGAAGTTCACTTCTGTACAGTGGGGTACCAATCAAAATGTCGTTTTCGAATTCGCAGTGAGAAAAATTTCAGTACTGCCAACTTTGAAAGCCTCCCGAGAGCTTAAAAATTAGTATTTTACCACGAAATTTTTACCAAAGAATTATCTTTAAGATAATTATATGTGTGCCAAATTTCAAGGCCAAAAGATTCACCAAAAAAAAGTTATTCAAAATCTACCAACATTGGTAGCTGTGGAAATTTTTTCACTGCTGCCAACTTTGACAGCCTCCCAAAGATTGAATTTTTTTTTTTTGCCATAAAATTCTTGGAACAAAAACCTTTTTATGCTAATAACATATGATAAAAATTTCAAGGCCCAAAGATTAATACAAAAAAGGATATTAACAATCTACCAACATGTGTAGTTGTGGGGAACAATGGGGGAAACCATTTCATTGCTACCAACTTTGACACCCTTCCAACGGTTGAGAAATTGTCTATTTATCATGAAATTTTTGGCACAACATGATCTTTATGATAACAACATTCACGCCAAATTTCAAGGTCAAAAAATTTATTCAAAAAAAAAATTTACAATCTACCAACATGTGTAGTTGTGAGATACCTTTTATTAAAGACATTGAAATTGTTGAAGTATGTCAGACAATCATGCTTCTCAATTGAAATTCTCCAGATGATGCAATCTCTAATCATAAATGCTTCTCAAAAAATCCAAGGATAGCCAAATTTAGTTGTGTGCACTTGTCACATCTCAAAGACTGCACTTGTTTAAAAATTGGAGACCATACATGCATGAAGAAGCTTTGGAAGATTTTGAAAGATGTTGTGCAACATGGTCCAATATGTCCAAAAAATTTAGATGACTTGAAGGTGGTTATTGAAAGAGAGTGGAGGTTAATCAATAGTACAAAGCTCCTTCAACTATGTCATTCTATGCCCTCTAGGTTACGAGCAGTGATTGAGGCAAAAGGAGGATATACACGTTGGTAGATTGTAAATATTTTTTTTGTATAAATTTTTTGACCTTGAAATTTGGCGTGAATGTTGTTATCATAAAGATCATGTTGTGCCAAAAATTTCATGATAAATAGACAATTTCTCAACCGTTGGAAGGGTGTCAAAGTTGGTAGCAATGAAATGGTTTCCCCCATTGTTTCCCACAACTACACATGTTGGTAGATTGTTAATATCCTTTTTCGTATTAATCTTTTGGCCTTGAAATTTTTATCATATGTTATTAACATAAAAAGGTTTTTGTTCCAAGAATTTTATGGCAAAAAAAAAAAAATTCAATCTTTGGGAGGCTGTCAAAGTTGGCAGCAGTGACAAAATTTCCACAGCTACCAATGTTGGTAGATTTTGAATAACTTTTTTTTGGTGAATCTTTTGGCCTTGAAATTTGGCACACATATAATTATCTTAAAGATAATTCTTTGGTAAAACTTTCGTGGTAAAATACCAATTTTTAAGCTCTCGGGAGGCTTTCAAAGTTGGCAATACTAAAAAAATTCTCACTGCGAATTCGAAAACGACATTTTGATTGGTACCCCATTGTACATCATGCAAAATATGCATGGTTGGGTAGTTAAGGGTTAAACCAACAAGAGTGTTGACCTCAAAGTTAGCTTAGGTATAGGGTTCAAGAAAGCAAGGGAATATTCTTGTATTATATTATAACACCTTTTTATGAGAAAAGTTCACATCATTTGTGAGTAACTTAAATGGCTAGGATGAAACAAAAGTTGAGAATACCTATGTGAATATTATCCCATGTAAATATATAGGACTCTTGTCACTGATTCATTAATAAGTTGCTTGACACTCGCAATTTTCAAGTAGAATAGGCAAAGGATTGCACTAAAGCAAGTGGTCATTGTAGAATAAGCATCTAAATATGGTTCCCATTATTAAATTGTCTTAGTGTTTGATGGCAATTCAAAGAGAATTCTAAATTTTCATAACATGTATTTTTTGAACACCATATGAATAAACTATAAGTTTTCTAAGTTTTAATCAATGTTTTTTTGCAATGGTTACTAAAAGTAGATATACTAAACACTTGGTCACCAAGGTATACTGCTTTTGAAGACCTCAGAAAACACTCATGTTAATTACGGGTATACCCAAAATCCGCCCTGGGCTCTCATTCATAAGGTCTACATTATATGCAAGAATTTATAGGCCATAAGATGTACATTATAGGCAAGAATCTGTAGGTCATAATACGTACATTTTCTAAAGCGAAGCATCTGTAGGAGTCAGCAACCATTTACAAACACTGATTTGACTAATTTACTAAACATTCAAAACCATCTCACATCATACATAACATTCAGTAGCCTTCATGCCCACTACCTTCTATTCATGCATTTTGCTCATCACCTTGAGCCTCCACCTATCCATTTAGCTACTAATGAAGTACTGTTGGGTGTAGAATATTCCACACCATCTACGGTAGAGCCAAGGCACTGACAATGCGTGCTACTGAATGTTATGTAGTTGAAATTATCACAATATGATATGAATAGACAAAACTTCATAAATAAGTTGGAATGATCATTCTCATCCACAATCATGCTTGGGATTGTTGGTTTGTTAATTGAGTATCGTCATAGACAGTCGTTTGCCATGAATGTTGTTCAAGGCCACATGATTTCGATCTAGAGCTAATTAAGGATGCCGTAGTTGGGAGCTCAATCATAAATACTGCCAAAATGTTCAGTGCAACTTATTGACAGAGCCTTCGATCAGTAGTCAAATACTAAAACTATAATACTTAAAGCGCTGGTGAGCGTTTGAATGCTGCAAATAATCCTGTAAGCTTTTTGTCTTTACTTCTCCTGCTCGCACCTTCCACATCTCGATTCACCTGCTCCACACAACCACAGCTCGATCAGTCAGAAGAATTACAAACAATTGAAATAACACTAGTAGGAAATGTGTCGTTTTTCACTTAATGAAAAAGGAATGAAAAACCGCGCCATGCACTTGGGTTGTATCAGTGTTGGTGAGTGGTTTTGGTCACAAGAAGACATAAATATAAGCATAATATTCAGTCATTATTCATTGTTTCCACAAAATGAGGAATGAAAAACGACAGGTCTTCTACTAGTGTAAAACCACTGAACACAAAAAAAAAACAAGATCATGCAAACCCTTCTCCCTTGAATTCACCACTTGATCGATCACTATAATCACATTCAAGATTTGGTGTTACAAGCTATTGTCTCTACACCCTTGAAGTTCTCCTATAATCACCCTAGATAGATAGAAACTCTGATCCTCTTTCGAGGTTGGTGTGAATAAAGTGTCTATTTGTCTTGACAATGAGCCAGTGCCCATTGAACATTGGGTATAATCACCCTCTACATAGTGCTTGAACCAATCACAATCACTATACATGGGTAATCATTATTGTTCATCAATTTAGGATACCAAGCCCTTCCTTGAATTAGCTAGAGGGACTATAGAGGGAGTGAGGGACTACAAAAACATCACTATATCTTGTTGGGTGATGGGTACCCCACCAAAAATAGTGTGATTTTCGAGAAATATCCTTTTGGTAAGAAAAAACATTGAAAAATTACAAAAACTAGATGGTGTTATAGGGACCATGGTTGCAGCTATATACATGGTGTTAAAAACAAAAAAATTAACACACATAAAATGAGTTAGACATAAGTCACACATAGTGAGACGCGTCTCACCGGTACCCATATCAGGCCATTGCCCTGCTCATATTGTGTATCACTCTCACTGGCCCTGAACTTTCAGCATTAAATACATTCAAGCATATAATTTCATCCAGTTTTCAGAGTCGAGGGCTCATGCAGGCGTAGGGTGTGCATATTCTAAGCATTGGAATTTCACTTGGAGCTTTGCATGCATACCTGTTTCAGAATCTCCTCAAGCAAGCCGGTTATTTCAGAGAACTCAGGTCTTTCCGTTGGGTCTGTTTTCCAACAACGTTGCAGTAACTCACTCAGAGTCGGATCGATGTTCTCAGGAATGGTTGGTCTCAAACCCTGCAACATGCTTCAAGTCAAATCCTGAGCTCTAATTCACCCTAAACCCTAAACCTAAAACCTAAAACCTAAAACCTACTGACACATGTGACTTCAATTCTAACACATGTGACTTGAATTCATGACAATAAGTTGGATTACAGTACTAGAACGGAGAGTACCTTCTTGACCACACCAACAGCCGCTTGAAGAGGAGTCAGCTCTTCATAAGGAACCTGCACAAGGTTGGGTAATTAATCTACAGTAGAAAAATCAGTCACTCAAAACCACCCTTATATGCTACTAACTTTTTGTACTAAGTCTTGCATGCTGTTTGACGCTCAAGTCAATCTGGACATTAACCCCTAAAGGACCAAGGATTCATGGTTTTAAAACGTCAAATTCAATTGATCATACTGTGAAAAATATAATTTAGATGATACCAAATTTAAATCAGTGAAGAACATTGCAGGATCAGCGGAAAACTGCTTTAAAAAAAATATTGTTGTATGGTGAAAAAGAGAATCTTGATGAATATTCATATATATATTCCCAAATAAATATTTAAATCCTGCCCTCAACATATAGGTGCTACCCCCAATTGAAATTGAAAATGTTATACATGGTCTGGAATCAACTGAAGGACCATGATTTGTACCAGTATTGTATACGGGCATATCACAACTAACATATCGGTGATGGATATACAATTAATGTGGTTGAAACAGCATTCTAATTTTTGTTTTTTTTTTTGAATTATCGGTTGTTTGCACGAGTGGACTAATTTTGTTAAAAAAGGCTATGTTTGTTATATTGAGACTTTTTGCAGTCTCATTTTTATCCTCAACTCAAAGATAAACCGTTTTATCTCTTTACTAGTATTTTTTTTAAATAGGTAACAGCATCAACTTTTAGAATTTCATTATAGAATCACTATTTGAGCATTATTATTTTTTGGTTTCAATTACTATTTTTAAAATGAATTTTTGAATAACTAGTGTCCCGTCTCAAAATCTGCAAAAAGTCTCAATATAACACATATGGCCTCAAAAGCCATTGACAAGCATCAACTTTTAAGATATCTCGCATACCAAATTATGCCCATGACGTACATTGAGCATTACCTGTCCTGTTAGTAGCTCCCAAAGTACTATACCAAAGCTGAAAACATCCACCTTACTGTCATAAGGTTTGTGCTCAATAACCTGGCAATCCATGCAGAATTGAATAGATCAGGATTAGTCATAACCACGTAGAACTCATTCTACTATAATCTGCACTATAGGAATTATGTCATGTTAAATGTGACGTTGGGACAAAAACAGGTGACATTGACATTGACAGTGACACGTTTTGACGTTGAAATCGCTAACACGTACGAGAAGTGCTGTGAGCTTTTAAGCAAACACGTACGTAATATAAGTGCTGTGAACTATATCTAAAAGCGACCTTTACCTTAAATCGTCCCTAGCTCAATCTTTCATAATAAGTAGATTCTGACACCCTACTATTGATGAGAATGTGCACAATCTGAACATCAGAATTTAGGGTCGCTTTATGGTCAACCTATAGTCAGCACTTTGTAAATTCATAACTTATTCATACGGTGTCCAAATAAGGCATGCTAAAGTGCGTTGGAATCCTCTTGAACTTGCTATTAAGACCCATCAAAAATATTTTCTGTTTTATGTGTGTAAACAGGCTCAGTTGGTAAGGTGGACGCTTTAAGGTATAGTTACCTTAAGCGAACACGTACGAGAATTTTAGTTTCTTAACGGGTAACAATTGTTATAGATTACAACTAATGCCGGTATGGTAAAAATTAAGCCGATCTATGGACACCCATCCATGTACCTCAGGAGCCATCCACCGGTATGTGCCTGTCTCTGCTGTCATGATGCCAGACTGTGCCTGCACTCTTGCTACACCAAAATCAGCCACCTTCACCACCTGAAAATTCTCCATGTAACTCACCCAATGTAAGTCACGGCCGGCCAGTTTTGTTTCTATACCATAAGTCCGACACAAATTTAATTCAAAAACTTGAATTTATTTTTTCAAAACATGTTATTTTAGTGTGGTTAAAAGGGGAATCTAGAAGAATATTCGTAATGCCAAAATGAAAGAATCCAAAAATAATAACCATTCCTGAAGCACATTAGTAAATTGAACTAACTATTAACTCAGTGTAGCCGTGCAAGTACCCAGCAGGTTGTGCGACATATATATATATATATATATATATACACACGTTGAATTGAGAAGCAGAAATTTCGTTCATATTTTGTGGGCAAAAAAATTCTAAAGGACATATTAGTATGCACGTCCTGATCTTTTTTGGCCCATTTTTGCTTCTTTCTAGCCAAAAAGGAACTAAAGAACAGTAGCATAGTCAAAATGTTAGTAGCAAAAATGAGCAAAAATGAACAACATGAAAATTTGAACGGAATATGGCAGATTTAATGAACTTTTTTATGAAAGTAGTGAACACACTATTGAAACAACTTACATTAACCCTTAAAAGGTCCTTGGGGTCCCTCTCTACGGCCTGTATTTAACTTTATAATTGCTCAAATATGGTTTACTATACAAATTGTGATATATTGTTAGATACATATTATCACGATTATCAATTTTGCTTTGTACTGAAAAGTGTTTGGTCATTGTTATTTTGATCAAATACCATCAAATACGGAATATACTATACAGCTGCAAGGGGCTTTCGGGCTGTTCAAGGGTTAAAAAGCGACATGAGGATGTTGTTACAAACAACTAGGAGGTTAAAACAAGTACTACACGTTGATATATTCATGTCGTTTTTTCAACATGGGGTTTGCATTAAGAAGGCCTTGTTCTAGCTAGCCATTCTATTTTGGCCTCCATGTACATTTTTGGTCTGAAATTAGGAAGTGGGGAGCAAGCATGTCAAAGGGACAATCAAAGAATTAATCCAAAGTCATTACCTCGTTCTCGTCCATAAGTAGGTTTGAGGCTTTGAGGTCGCGATGTATGATTTTGTTTTGATGAAGGTAGTCCATACCCTTGGAGACATCGATGGCCACTCGCAGCAGCATTGGCATCTTCAATGTTGCCTTTTGTTGATGCAAGTAATCATAAACACTCCCACCGGACATGTACTCTGCGTGCATATGTGCATTCAAACAACTTAAAAAAAAACAAACCCTAAAGTGAAAACATCCACAACCATTCGTGACATGTAGAGTTGCTTTCAAATTGTCAAAAAGTGTCTCCATACTTTACTTCCATTAATTACAGTTATGATTTTTATAAGTATTGGTTTCATGACAAGTCTATGAAACGATTTCATTCGTTTAGGCAACTCATGGTTTATCCAAAAACTCTACTATTCTTTTTTGGTAAAATCATCATTTCAATAACTAAGACTACAAAAATATTCTACTTCGAAAAAAGTGCCTCAAATTGCTTAAAGTGACAATTTTAGGTGTTTCCACCTTACAGGGTCAACCCTGAAAAAAATCCATAAAAGCGTTTCTCCATAATTAGTAATTCACGATCATGGTCTTGGAGATTTTTTTTTATGAATTCTCTTCACCCATGACAAGAATAGTATATACCTACATTTTTAGAATGTAATTTAGTTCTATATTTTGAGGTGAAAACTCCTTTCTTTCTAAATTAGGCAATGTCCTTAAAAGGTTAACAGTGGAGTACATCAATGCCACATGTGATATACCTGTGACTATGCAGAAATTTGGGGGCTTTGTACACGCGCCAATGAACTGCACAATATTTTTGTGCCGCACTTTCCTGTCAGAAGTTCACATTGGACTTCAGCTCCATGAATTCATCAGCTTTTACAAACAGTACAATGTACGGTCCATCGAATTCGAGGAGAGAAAAAGCATGCTAGAGATAGTATTGTGAATAAGGGTTATTGCAATACAAAAACGTCGACAGTGAGAATTGTCGCACGTTAATTACCGCATGACAAACACTTCTTGTTGAAATTCTATCCTCAAGCTTTCATTCATCTGCTCTGCTTTGAGCACTTTGATGGCCACGTCCTGTCCACAATAGCTACCTTGGTATCTGTATGCAAGGGATTCACTATATTCATCAGCCCTAAACCCTAAACCCTAAAACCCCTAAACCCCAAACCCTAAAACCCCTAAACCCTAAAAACCTCTAAACCTTAAATCCTAAAACTCTTAAACCCTAGACACGCAAGAGTTTAAATTACTATTCGTTTCCAAAATCATGTTAGTGTTTTAACTGTTGCTATTTATCAGGGAATTAACTTACCAGGGCTCCATGTTTGTATTTGTATCCAAAAACGAGTTTCCAGTCTATGTCTAGAATTTTTTATATATAGCAGGAGCTATATATACTCTGAACTCATTATTATCACACTCTCCAATATCACATGAATTCCAGTATTTGGACTGTAAGTTCTGAACTCACGTACGCTCACTGCCAGGGTTTTTTTTCCCATTGTAGCAGTGCTCCATGCATGCAATGGAGAGTGGTCCTTCCAGATTTAGACCATTGTGACTGCCACAACATTGGAGTCTGTGCCAGAAAAAAAACCCTGCTCATTACTAGCAAAGACGTCGCTTCTCACTCAAAACAGTGTTAGAGTTCATTGTACACACTTGTCCTACGTGACGAATCGCACTCACCAAGTCTTGAGCGCCTGGGCAGTGAGTGCGAAGTGGCGCCGTTTGACTCACCTACCGAGTGAAAAGCGACGCCTTCTCCTTGTAGTGACTGATGATATAAAAGAGTTTTGAGTGTACTTACAGGTCTCCATAAGAGCCAGTTGTCACCTTCCGGACAAACTTCAACTGGCTACTGTCAATTTCCCAATCATTTGGGCCACTGGAGCCCGCTTCTGGTATAATTATCCGCCCACTGTCGGTAAGTTCCGGAAGAGGAGAAGGCATTTCTGTGCTCGCCACTGCAGGCTGAACATCAACATCAATATCAATTGCACTGGTTCAGAAAGTAATTAATCATCCAGGAGCAACTCACAGCTCGCATATACTTAACTATCCCTGACAGAGTTTGCAACTTGTTTCAAGTCTGAAAGAAAGCAAGTTGAAAGAGTCAAGTCTGAAAGAAAGCAAGTTGATAGAGTTTTACTTTCAACTTGTTTCAAGTCTGAAAGAAAGCAAGACAGTTGACAAAGTTTAAAGTCTGTCAACTTGTTTTCTTTCAGACTTGACTCAAACAAGTTGCAAAGACTTGAATTGACAGAGAAAACAAGTTGCAAAGACTCGAGTTTCAAGTCTGAAAGAAAGCAAGTTGGCATTCATGACTAAAGGCTATGAAGTCCCAGAAGTCCCAGAAGGGACTTGAAACAAGTCTGAAAGAAAACAAGTTTCAAGACTTGAAACAAGTTGCAAACTCTGTCAGGGATGGTTAAACAAGTCTTTCGATCGGTCCCTTCATAGCCTTTTGCAGATAGCTGAACATTTAACTTCAAGGGTGGAATTAAGGAAAGAGATATATAACTGATTAGAATTAAACTGACTAGTCGTCGAAATGCAAACTCAAAGAGAATCATCGTGACATGAAAAAGCTAGAATTCTGGATTTAAAATAATATTACTTAGAGGTACTACTAAGTTAGCTGTGAATATACTTGCAGTTCACATGGTCTTTTGAAATAGTCATTTGAAAAGGAATCACACTGTATCACCTCCATTGTTCGAAGTGCCTGAAGTAGGGCCTGCTTCATCTCTTCAGTATCCTGACCACCAGGCGATTCAAGTTGGTTGATTTCAGAACAAGAATTTATAATTGTCAATGGTCTAACTTCGTGATAATCTATGCATACAGCTGCTTTTCAGCGAGAGAGCTTCCTAAACAGTCACTATTTTAACTAAAACTGAAAGTAACCCCATCTTGAGGTGCTTATAAATCTAGTTCAGTTCTCTTGAGCTACTTATATAAGCTTCGGAGGTTTTTTCCATCTCCAAATGCTTATAAAATATTGACTCTCCCTATCTTCAGTTTTAGTTCAATCATTGATACATTACAGTCATATTCGTTAAAATGGAAACGTTAACATTGTGATATTCATGTGTGTATCTAAGCTCTAATAAAATACTAGGACTGGTATAGATCTGAGGTTCTAGATAAGAGCCATTTTAATGTCAATATAAACGATCTGTTTAATTTTTCTACAGTTGGGAGGTTGTACCTCTGATGGCCAGCCATCTACCACGAAAACATCGAGGGAGTAGCCATCTGTGGTAGTGAAGACGTGTGCTTCACGAATGTTCAGCCCCACATTTGCAAGCAATGCGGATAACTACAACAATTAACAATGCACAGCTAGAATCAGTAAGAAATTAAATCTTTGCAGGTCTACATTCATGAGAGTTCTCCTTTTAACTCAAAAAGATTTCAAAACTTGTGTCAAACTCTGTTGCAATGTGGTCATGAAAGTACTATAATTACTTCGTTGCAAAGTTCTAAATCATTTTTAAGGTGAAGAATAACTCTATGATTCTAATCATTTTGCTACACCTTCACAGGGTGGGTCTGTCACGCTGACTAGTGTTTGAGTGATTTTCTGACTAGTATGCCTCAGATCACATGACACAAATTAATATTGTTGCAATGTGTTAACCCTGGCTACAGGACCAAGAGGCCCATGTTTTTTCAGCAGTATCACTTTCTTTTATTTTCAAGTTTTGGCCAACATGTATGTGAATGATTCTGGTAACATAAAATGTGGTCCCATCTGAAATATACTTTTCACTACAATCATGATCAATTGAATTGGTAACTTTAAAACCACGATCGAGTCCTTAACTTTTTAGGGTTTAAACATGACGAGATGAGCGCACCCTCAAATCCATGATCTAATAAAACGAAGTAATTCAAGACATATGCGATGTATTTAACTATCAATGAGAGCTCATTAGATATGAGAGGAAGATGATGAAGCGCATTACTGATTTTCATGTCCTTTACTCTCTTTGGCTTCAAGTTTAAACACCACACTTAGAATGTGCATGCAGATCATAACGCACTGTACAGTCCAAGTGTTATTGAATTTTTGGACTGTTATAGAAGTTACAACCTTACTCCCATAATATTAGCTTGATTTAAAATAGTAAATATGAAGATACTGTAGACTTGATCATGTGCACACCTGACTGAGAAGCTTCGGTTTATCGGCGCTTGAGATAGTGACCTCATGCATTGGCAGGTTTGCCATGTACGTGGAACTGTATCCCATAATATATCCCTAGTGTTAGTGATTCTTGAGCTTCAACAATTAATTACCAGTCACTGTATCAATCCTTAACGCAGCATGCCATAGCCATCTACGTTGCAAATCATGGCAGAGATATGTAGGCGGCTGATTATAACACTCGGCTCCTGAAAAAGAACATCTTATTGAAGAGTTCTAAGCCACAAAGAGATCCGCCGTTAAATCAAATATGGCCATTATGCACACCCTCTCCAGACTCAAATGAAATCTCAGTGTCAAGGTATGAAGTTCAGGTTTCGTTATAAGAAGAGTGCCATATATTTATTACCTCTGAGAGTGCTGGCTGCCCTCTTCAGGACTGTTGAATTCCGAGGCTGATGCCTCCTGGTTTGGGAGTTCCAGTCTGCAATAACCGGTGTCGTCAAGAGTTAATTAAAACGTTGAAAGCTTACTCGACGTTCGTTTGAAATCCTGTAAAGCCAGTCATATATAGAACTCTACTCTCATGTCAGGAAAATACATGGTGATTAATTCTGAAAACGTACTTTAGCTTGGATATTGGAGGATCTTCATCAGGGGTTTCAGCAGGACATGTCCGACCCTGCGAAACACGTACTTCAGAAAGTTAATCTGCAACTTACTCATCAAGTGTTAGTATAGATCAACACAATCAACAGCAATGAATATCATAACAGCATCAAGGTAACTATGATTAGTACGTGGAATTAAAGTTGAAAAAAAAAGGATTAGAACACAATGGTAAGTTCATTGTTAATCCTCATGATAGAAAATGAACGACAAGGTTCATGAACGAGAGAATTGGTGTGCACAGAACGTACAGGAACTGCACGAACATGGAACGCCGGCCTGCTTTCGGAAACCTGGACCTCTTCCAGAAGCCGCTTGTGGATGAGAACATCATCTGTCCTGTCAATGTGCACATATAATGCATATCTGCACACAATTCAAAACCATTTCAAATCGCCAATAGTAGTACTACGAGTTCGGCTGCAGCAAATCTCATGATAGATGGGCCATCCATTCTTTTACTACAAACCGCAGGATTCATTATTCTGAGTGCAATCCTTCATACAGAATTACAAGAACAAGCTTGCAGTAGCTCACACTTAAAATCTTCTGCAAGTTCTAATAAGACAGTCACTCTCATGATCGACTCAGTTATTGGGACGTCTTGGTTAACCCCTGCCAAGGATTCATAATTCAATGTGATTCAGATCAGTGCAATTTAGAGCTCTTGGTCCTTTAGAGGTGAGCTCACTTATTCTCTAGCTGTGAGATATTATTCTCGATTCTCAACAATTATACTAATGAATGGAAGCTCCACATGAATTTGAGCCACTGAGTTACAGATCAACTTAGAGTAAGATTAAAATTATATATGTTATGCCTGTAGCGAAATGAAGAAGCACTGGAGCTCCATTACTGTCAGTGGCTAATGGCATTTACGAGGAATACTTAATATATCTAAAGTTAGGCCATTTTAATCGAGCGAGATACGACATTAAGTAGATATGCTTGTCTTAATTAATCAAACAAACGATTCATATCATTTGCAGGCTCCTGAGTTGATGGAGTTTCGTTAAGTTGTGCAGATGTACTTACCGGGTGGGAAGGCGGTCGAAGTGAGTTTGAAGCTCTTGGGCAAATGCAGGCATTGCCACAGCTTCGTCATAATGAGAGCCACCCTGTCGCAGCTGCCGCAGAATGCTGTCACACACTTCTTTCTTTTTCTGCTTCCGCTGCGCATTCAACGCCATCGTGACAGTCCCCTCCATCCAAAATTACAGCCTCTTCTACCCACATCTAACGTTGTGTGTAACTATATATTCTTCCTGAACTGGAGAAGAATTACATAACTTTCCTGTCTAGCTGTCACAGTGACCGACAAGCATCTGGGATATGCCAAAACGGAAATGCTTCCCGCACAATTGATTAATTAATAATCCCAAAGAAAGAAACTCTCCCCGGTATCTCACCCTAAATAAATCACTGTAACGCCGACAAAAAGGTCTCATTGATCATCGTCATGAATGCCAACTTAACGAGCTATGGAGTGCATCGATAACTTAGCTCTTTGATCACTCACGCAATCCTGCACACGATCGGTGGTTCTTGTCTGTCGGCTGAACTTGCATTGATTGATGACAGGCTCTAACTTAGCTAGCAGTTCAGTAACTGTACAAAGAGTTAGACGACGACGTTAAATCGTCCTGAAACACATGGCTCCAGATCGTACTGTTCACCAAGCTAGCTGTCGATGGGTGTCGACGTTTTGACGCCTGGCTTCATCATCAGCTAGCCCTGCCAGACAAACGGACACCCCTGTCAGTGAAATTCGCATGCGTGGTTTGAATTGTACAGTGTCCTCACTCACCGCCTCCAGTCGTTACGGTTGTTGCTGCCGCGGCTAGCTCCGTTAACCCCTAAGCGTCTAAAACGCCCAATATGGCCATCTGCAAATATCACTGAACTTTGCAACGGTGGCATTTTCTCATTTTTACCTCAGTTCTCTGATTGCAATACATCATTTTAAAGCTCCTGTTCTATACTACAAGATCAACCGTGTCGATCGTGTCAAACTGAAGTCGTTTTCACACAAACAGATGATTTGCAGCAAGAAAATAGAAAAATGCACAGTGAACGCGACCAGGGGAGCTGCATCTGTACTCCCGACATGGAGGAGAGGAGGGCCCAGAGTAGCCACAACCGCGTCACGGTTGTTACAGTAGCAAATGATCGGCAGACGGCGACACCAAGACATGTCAGGCAGTGAAACCCGGACGTTTGTTATTTCCGACATCCTCACGGCGGCGGATCTGGCTGGCTTATCCGTTCTATATCCCGCACTAATAAAATATGCTTTCATTTCCAGTGGTTGGCCTTTGGGCGCTCTCAAGAGTCACCCAGTTCAAAAGCACAAGGGGACAAACCATGCACTAGTGTCAGTCAGCGCGGGATTCAAAACGGAGCGTCCACGTCACATCTCCGCCGGCGATTATCAATCACGTGGTGACGCGTGTCCAAACAAAAGAAATAATTTCTTCATGTGGAATATGTCGTCTCTTGCCTGGCAGGATATGATATGGGTACATTCGGCTCCTACAAGCATATATGAACACCCATCTAGCTTTATTATGCACGTTCCAGGACTCTGATCGATCGAGAGAGCGGGATCACATGGCAGGGAGTTTCTAGGCGTTTCTGAGGTGCATTTGAGAGCTGGCGCAATCAAAGCTGCCCTGGATCTACTTCGTCATTCATATAAGTTAGCTGTTACGCGGGGAGAAATCGGAGTGTGATTGCAGGAGTACGATATCGATCATATGCATGCCAAGCAGGGTCCACAGTGAGCAGACAGAGAGAGCCGGTGGCCTTTAGCTAGCAAGTTAAGCATTTGCATTTTGCATTGATTATTATTTGTTGGTCTCCAGTGCACTGCTGTGCACCACTTAGTACGCGTGTGCTTGCAGCTTGCCTCCACTCCCGTCGTGGAGAGCAGAGAGGAGACGTGCAGCGCGTGCGTGCTGGGTGGTGCACAGCACTGTGGTGGACACGAACACCGCAAGAAACCTCATGTTTGTTAAAACGGTGGATTTCGGTGCAGTATACCAGTCCTAGTTTTCAGAGCTCTGGCCACTTCAATGATGCAATTTTGGTCCTTTGAAACACGCCATTTCAATGAATATGGCTGTAAGACTGTGTGGAACTTACTAGCTCTTTCTAGCCGTGAGGTAATCAGACGATGGCGTTTTCTAGTGCTCAGCCATTCGGTTTTCACTGAGCTGCTGTGGCAGTAACTTAAAGCCTGGTCAACAAGTCTGCACGTTCCTTCCCTTTCTTCTTGTGTTGTCTAGCTTCTTGCATTCCTGTTTAAACTTTCTGTGTGATATTTGTGAGTTTCACTTCCATCTTTGGACAGAACTTGCCATATGGTGCACTTGCATTCTTGTACGTTCAAAGTAACCGAACAAGTCCTTGAAGAATGCAAGTGCACCACATGTGATCACATCAACGGAATTCTGTGGTATTAGTGGGTTTTGACAACCTAGCCACTTTCATTGTTGGAGTTCTGGATAGAATTTGTCATGTGGCACCCTTGCATTTTTCAACAATAGCCTCCTGGAATTATGATCACAATGGTGGATTTCCTAGCAGCCACTTTCATCGTTGGAGGTTCTCATCATTGAATAAAGCTTGTTATGTGGTGCTCTCACATTCTTCAATGACTCCTCCAATATTCGCCTTTAGAATCTTATTTGATGTGATCACATTAGTGGGTTTCATGGTTGCCACTTTTGTTGTTGGAGATTTTCATCATTGAATAGAATTTGCCTTGTCGCATTCTTCAACGACTCTTCCAAACATCGTCACCCATTGGGTAAAGTTGAATAATTGGTATGCTTTGTGAGGAGAGACTCGTTGTCGTGTTTTTTCAAGAGTGTGGACATGTATTTTTCTGATTAGAAAATCGAGAGAAGATTGTGAGGTTTCCAGGGTTTTTTTTTTCTGGTTTTTTTTGAGCTGTTTGCTACAGAAATTCACTGGGAGCGTCATCATTTGGGAACGTATTAATGAGAAAAATGTCACTTCATGTAGCCACCAAGAGCAGCACTGGCACGCCCCAGTTGCACGCCCCAGTTGCACTGGCATGCCCCAGTTGCACGGCAGGCTGGGACTTCGTGAGCCACACACAGTGGATGAAAAGGCCAAGATGCAGGATGAAAAAAGACATGATGTATGAAAGGTTTTGAGAAAGGCCAATTTATTGAATGAAAAAAATAAGATGTATGAAAAAACGGAGATCCGTTGCCAAGTTTTCCAAATTTTCAAATAATAAATAAATGAGGGATTGTCATTCACTTGCATGCCAGCTTAGTAGCTAAAGTTAGATGACCTAAAAACCCAAAAAAAACCTGGCTCAAACAGTTACACATATGAGGCAATATTGAAAAAGTAAATAACACTTATAGATTATGAATTTAAAATTTTAACATTTATACAAAAATAAAGTTAAAGATCAATATAAATACTAAAAGTGCATTCATAGACAAGTGAAATCTGTAAAAAGGGAAGATTGATAATGTTAACATTTAATATTTAAAACATTTCTTCGTTTTCTTAACGAGTGAGAACAAATTTTTGTAACGCTTAGAGATATGGAGGACCAACTGTACGCTACCTTGCCAGTGTTTAGTGTAGAGTAGAACATACCCACGGTAGAAAATTGTTTCCAGTTGGAGCATCCCTCCTGTCGACAGCCGGCAGTGCAACATTGGTTTTAAATATATCGACAGCAACAGCGATATTGGGACTGGATACAAGAAAAGCCGTGGTTGTAATCCCTCGGCAGTAAGCTTACTTGGTCTCGCCTGTGTCATAAAAGCAGTCACTCGAAACGGGTGCGGTTGGCACATTGACAGAGTCACCGGCTAACACTTCAAGCTAGTCCGAATATGTCAACAGAGATTGAGGAAGTTTTCAACGACACTACACACAAGTGACACTAATGAATAAATCGCGTTCTGCAACCCAATTCAAAATTGCATCAATCTTTTAAATACGCAAATCATCTGTACTTGTAAAACTTCAACTATAGTAACCCTGCTCAAAGTTGCCATTGTGGAGCAGTCAAAAGTTTCGCTCTTCTTGCACGTTGTTCCTCTCGTCTGAGCTTTTGTGCCTGCTTCTGCTCTTTCTGCAACGTATCACGAATCACTTCAAGCAAGCCTTCCATTCCCTCTCCTTCCCTGCATTTGTTAAACACAGCACAAAATTGAGAGCATGGTGTAAAAATGTAACAATGCCTACTTCTAACTTCTATAAAAAAAATTCTCTACTTTTGTTCGAAAGCCAACATCTGTCTATTTTCAATTCTTAGGACCAGTGGCTTGACTGGCTATCTGTAAAACAGTTAAAAGTCAGCTATTCATTAAATCGTTTCAGATTAAAGGTAGTAAGTCCCATGACACAGCATGTAGAAGAACACTGGAGCAAGAACATACCTTGCACTAATGCCAACGACAGCAGCTGGGCGACGAAAGTCTTGCACTTTCCGTTCTTCTTCTTCTTTCTTTACCATTTGCTTGCGTTGTTCTTGCTTTGATAAAGCCTTTGAACTACTATATCTTTCTGCACTGTCTAATCTAGGCAGACGAGAACTGTCTGCATCAACACTGCTTATCCCATCCCCATCAACTTCAGGATCGACACCCATGTTTTGAATCGTCTCCCTCAGACTTTCGAACTTCTCCCTGGCCTGAATTCAGTATTGTAATGATGCAAGTAAGCAAAGGTCTGTGAAAATTATATGGTGCATAAGAGCAAAATGAACAAGGTCTAACGTGAAGAAATTGTGAGACTAGCATTGCACTTAACACAGTTATGCGTCAGCTTGCCTTTACCAAACAGAACTATCACCAAAAACTCCTTTCGGAGAGCTTCACAGTTTTGTTTCTGATTATCATTACTCAAGGAACCTAAGGACTAGTGGAAGGTTCTGTTGACTCATAGCTGCGAAGTATGAAACAAGGGTAGAGAAAGGAGGACTAATCACCTCCGGCAGATCAAGCTTGTTCAAAACGACAATATGAGGTCGTCTGACGTACTCTGGATTGTAAAGATGAAGCTCCTGTTCGACAACAGAATAAATACATCAGCCATGAACATAAAAGCACAAATTGTGTCACATTGCGCTTGTACACAAGAATATGGTGGCCTTGCTTAAGATTGAATAAGGCCACTATCACCTGCTGATTCAGTTTCCTCAATGAAATTCAGTCAAAGCGCAGTGGATTTCCGAGAACTTTGTTCAGCCCCTATATTCTATTTAATTTGCAACATGTTAAAAGACAATGCAACGCATATTGATGCAAAGAACGGAGGCACACCTCACGCAAAACACTGTAATCATCCACTGGATCTGGAGTTGACGCGTCGACAACATGTATAAGCACTCTAGTTCTTCTCAAATGACGTAAAAACATCCTTCCTAGTCCCTGTACCCAAAGATGACAGGTAAGTCAGCATCGATAAATAAAAACAATGATAGTACAAGTGTTCTTAAATTCCACACAATTCAGAGGTGGCAGTTACTAACGAGCTCATCACCACGTACAAAAAAGTCCACTGGCGTATATGATGAACACTACGCTGTTGGCAACACTTCCCACCCTTTATTCCCCTCTGTTGCTGGAAAGAAGTATTTCTGAAGCCATGAAATTGCGAGATCAAATTACATAATCTATGGCAGGCTTGTACTAGTACAAGGACAACTTGATTTGGAAGACAAGATGAAGAGAAACGGAACGTAAATCACCTTCCCAAGATGAGCATCTTTAATGAGCCCAGGAAGATCTGCCATTGTTGCTCCGCTTGAAAAACCCCCATCATTCTTCAGGGGATCACCCTCCAAGCACCCCAAGTTAGGCATGAGTGTCGTGAAGGGATATGCAGCAATCTCAGGCTTTGCAACCGTCACTGCTGCCAATAGTGATGATTTTCCTGCATTTGGTAATCCCTGTGGTCCACAACAATTGTAAGGTCTTTCCCAGAGATAAGAGTAAAAGAAACAAATTCCCTATAATAAGTACAATCCGCATTGACTCTTCCATTTGCTGGAGAACAAGAAACCATGAAGTAGAAGCCATACCACAAGTCCAACATCTGCCACAACCCGTAGCGTCAACTCAAGTGCAACCTCCTCACCAGGACCTCCAAGGGTCACAACCTGCAATAACAAGAAATTACAGCTGCATCAGAGTAGAGGGAAGGTACAAGAGAAGCGTATGCTCGAGCATGAATAGAAGCATAATAAGAATCCGTAAAACATTGTGCAACCAAGTCCTGAGCTGCTGATAGATGCCACAATATAAAGAAGCAATCAAAGTTAGGGAATGACTGAACCAGAGGAGGTGAAAGAAGCACCTTTTCATCAGGATCCTGTATAGTTGGTAGGCCGTTAACCCTGAGGCGCTTGCTATCTTTAGCTTCCACAACACATATCTGCAACAATGTTCATACCAATCGAGTACTTCCTAAATTCAGGGACCATCGTAACTCTGTAAAGATCAGAATCTAAGTGCTCATGTACCCTCTCGATATTAACTTTGACGCTGAAAGCACGAATGTGTCCAAGAAGATAACGCAGCCTATAAAAGTCACTCCAGTAATAGATGGTAAAATCAAAATTGGACATGACCACTACAACATGAACAAATATTTCGGCATTGAGCTTGGGCAGAAAAATAATAATCATACCCCTCCACGACCACCTCGAGCAACCATGATTTCATCCCCATGTTTTGCAAGGTCAGCTAAAAATTTCCCTCCTCTCTTCCTTTTCACCACTGTGCCTGCATTGTCACAGGACATAGGGTTTGAGTACCTCGACCACATCAAGGAATATTTGCGCAATGTAAAATGTGCGCAGACAGATATAGACACGTCCACGTATTGATATCTGCCACAATTCCTACAAAAACATTTATCTACAATTCTTTACCCCAAAATGCTGTGCAGGACATATAAGTCCCATTCATCACATTCAACCATTGCTATCATCCGATAGAAAGCTTCTTTGAAAACATATTGGGTATCGCTAGACTTGAAATTGAACTGGCTCTCTAATGGTGCTATTTGCAACACTCTTGAATCATGGAAAAAATCCAAAACCACAAACATGTCAATATTTTCTCTTTGTTCATAAAATTACTATATATATAGGAAGTTTACGATTTCCAAGTTCAACTGCATGGATTCTTTCTTATGAACACGCTTAACAACTTGTGGAAGTCATATATTATAGCACATCTGAGTTTCATCCAAAACCTGGTAGGCGTTTAGGGGTTAACCTAACAGTCCATGTTCCTGTCTGAAAATCAAGAAATAAGAGAGAGGGAACCTAACAATTCCACCACTGTCTAACTTTTATACACTACTCCCTCCGTCCCATAATAAGCTTCCTCAACCCCTTTTCAGTTTGTCCCATAATAAGCTTCATGTTGCTCAAACTAACTACTTCTATTTGCTCAGGGTCCACACCATTGTGCTCAGGGTCCACACCATTGGACTGCAATGACGGAGTTAATTTAGGAATTTTCCTTAAACAGGAAGCTTATTATGGGACAGAGGAGTACAACAAACAGAGAGTTCAAATGAGACATCGAAAGTCCATTACATGCTGCGATTTTGTAAAAGAGGAAGAGCCTTACCCACAGGAACAGAGATCCGAAGAACGGCAGCGTCAAGTCCATCTCGAAGAGACGGAGAAAGCGTCCCCATGGAACTAACATTAGCACCCCGTTTGGCATTGTGACGACGTTTCCGGTGATAAGGCAACAACGTGTCCGCACTTTCATCTGCCACGAGAATCACATCCCCGCCATGGCCTCCCAGGGGCAAAATCAAGGCTCCGTCGTTGCCTCGCTTGTACGTTCCAGCAGGTTTCTTATCCTTCTTCTTGAATTTACTCTCACTGTCCTCTACTTTCGGTTTCGGCAGCTTCAGAACTGCGCCATTGCCTCCATCGCCCGAGCGCACTGTAATTAGAACCTGGTCGAAATACTTGTGCGGCTCGGTGTCTAGGTTCTTCGGCCCTTCTAACGAATTAGGGTTTTCCTTCGTGAGTGCACAATTGATTCGAGAGTTACAGAGCCTCTGGTTACCTATCACCACAAGCAGAACTCACATCATGACATACATGTACTAAAGGAGATAGATGATAATATTAAGTCTGGAATGCCAACCTTCTTTATGATTACACTTTAAAATACTGAATTCTACACATGAAAAGATTCACAAACAAGAGATAGAACAAGTCTAAAATATGCAGGGGTTTGCACCGATTACTGTAATGAACTGATAAAAAATTCCATGGAATATATAGAAAGGTGGGAGCACCAAAGAGCGACAATGTTGTGAGAATTCATAAGATGAGTACCTTGCCAGAGTCTCTGTTGTGGACATATGTTGAAGGCAGCGCAAAGCTGAGTGTACGTAGGCAGCTTGCTCCTGCTGCTTACTCGCGCAGATACAATGGTGCTCGCACACGACGTACTCGCCAAAGCTTGCATCCTGCCCTAAATGATTCCAAAGCTGCAAAACTCCAGCGCAAATTTACATTCCAAAAGCTACTAACCGGCAGCTAACCCTAATCCTAACGCCTCAATTGCTTCCCACTCTGTACAATAATTTCTCAAAATTCACTCAAAAACAAGGCAATAATCATTCAAAATTCAAAAAAAATTGCTCCGCTGGGATAATTGTGACCTAAGCACACAGAAAATGCCGGCTCTGTCTATCTATCCACGGGACTGATTCTGTCCTCTTGATAAACCTCCCCTAAACCTCAGCTCAACGAACAGCCTGCTCTTCACAGCAGTAATCTCAAAACCAAATGCAAAATTTGCAATTGCAGGAATGAAAAATCTGATAACTAACCAGAAGTGAGGAATGTCGGGAGAATGGGATCGCAAATCCGGAAAGACGAGCTCCTCGGTGAAGCTTGCAGGAGGAGTCTGAAGGTGGCTCTATTACTGTGTATAGTTTATCCTGAAGAAAATAGTCTGTGTGTTGGGATTTACTGCAGGTGAGAAAATAGTGTGGATAACAGGGTCAGTTTTCAACCGTTAACCGCTAAATGCTGAAGCATACGACGAATGTTTTGGAAAGTGCTAAACTTCATCCAATCAACATTGAAGAAGTTTCAAAGAAGATTTTATAATATATTAAAAGATGTTCTACATGAATCAATGAGAGAAAAGCTTTGTTAATATTTATTATGACTTTTCATACTTTATCTTATTATTTTTGGTTTTGAACATCCAAAGATTAAAAGAATATTCTTCTCTAATTCTACAATAATAATGATATTTTGTGCTAGTGGTATTAATCACAAGTCATTAACACTAAATGTACACTATTCTATGAATATTAACCATTTTCATGAACAGTATGGCTTGTAGTTAGTTTTTAAATAGAATAAGTGGCATTTACATAAACATATACAAAAATAACATTATCAATGTATTTAATTGTTTTGAATTTCAATGTCATATAATTAAAATGTATTGTACATCTTACAAACTCAACCAACGTCAAGCATTGATTTAACCCTTAAACGACAATTTGGGTCCTGGGTGGGCAGCCCGGAAAGAATCTAAATTTTTTTGAAAAAAAAAATCAAAAAAAAAAAAAAAAAATCAAAAAAAAATCAAAAACGGCTCTGCAGTGCACTGCTAGATAGCACTATAGCACTGTAGCACTGCGGCACTGCTGAACTTCAGCTGCCCCAACCTCAAAACTTGTTCAATTTGATAACTTTGATTGCTTACCAACGATTCCACAATCTCTCAAATGAGGCGAAAATTTGGAATCTAGATCGCTTTTTCAGTAGCTTTCCAACGCAACAAGTCTCGCTTGATTTGGTTGAGAAATGAAACTTCTGTCTCAATTATTCCTTTAAACCAAGCCCGTGGGGCTGGGGTTGTCGTTTAAGGGTTAAAAGTAGTTGAAAAATAATGCGCCCCATTCATATATACATGGGAGTTACTATTGTAACCCCATTTCTCATTTTTGCCGCTCCTTTACATAGTTGAATTAAAGTTAGTACTAGAGAAAAAAATTACTACAACTTTAAACCTACAAATTTACTTTTTTTCTAAAGCTATATTCTTTTTCCTAATGCTTTAAGGGTTTTTTTTACTGAGATTAAATGCACTATGATATGCAATTTCTACAAATTTTTGGAAGTAGATGTTTAAAAAAACCAACCTTCAATAATGATGATTTGAAATTATTTGTACAATTGCATTTGAAAAAACATCATAGATTTTGTCAAATTAATTTAGAAGCATTTAAATTTGAAAATTTACAAAAAAATATTTTTTTCATTTTTAGAACAAGAATTTTGGTATGATAGGCTAAAATTTTAGAACATCATCATAATGAAATGGAGTCAATTGCCAAGTCATTCCTTGAGTACCATCTTGTGTATTCACTTTAATGTCCTAAAAGTATGTCAATTTGAAAACTTTACAAATCTCTTTTTAGGAAATAATTCCACCTTTACAAATTTAAATCTTCAATATGAAAGGCAGGTCGTTGGAGTTACACAATAAGAGATATAGAGGTAAAAGAAGAAAGTTAATTAAATAAATGCTTCATTACATCTCGTGTTTTTTCTTTCACCTTTACGATATGAGTGTTGTTGATGATTCAATCAAGTGAATCCAATGTAATTATATCACGTTGTACCTTTACAAAATCAAGCCTTTACTGAAATCAACCATTGGAGTTATTTTATTTTTTTTAAAAAGACATGAAGGTTAAAAGATGAAAATATGTGCGAAATTCAAATCAAATTGTTAACGTAAAGTAAACAAATTGGAGATGACAACTTACTAAAAAGGGTTATGACAAAAAACAATAAATAAAAAGAGGAGCATGTCCAATTAACTTCTTTCTTTCAACTAAATATTAGGTGAAAGTATTTAATCATCAAAGTTTTCACTTGTGAAAATGGAACAATGAGTAACTACTGATTGGCCATGGATGGACCATGGATGGGGGCAAAGTTGAGGTAGCACTACCTACAAAATGTTATGTCACTTTAAAAAAAAATAAAGTACCCAAAGGACTTTTAGAAATTTAATTCCATTTACAATATTTTATCAAATATAGATTATATGGTAGGTACCTCTTTGAAAATGTCGTTTGAACTTATCTACAACATATATAAATTTAGTTGCATTTTGAAACTATTTGTGTACATCAAGCAGTACGATCTACAATAAAAGAAGTTTTTATTTTTGCTTCTATACTTAAAATATATGACTTTTGTATATAACCCATTTTGTGAATAGAAAATAAAATAAAATTCCAATATTGTACTTAATTGACTTTAAAAATAAGATTAAATTTTAGTCAAAGATAACTCTATTACAAGAGCCTTAATTAGCATTAAAACCTTTAATATTAAACTCCTCAAATTCTATGTTTAAGCAGATTATATTAATTTTAATATTAGATTAAATTTTTATTACAATTTCTTCATCGTAATGTAAAGAATTTCTTCATAGAAAATTTTGATTACAATTTCTTCAGTTGACTAAATCCCGTTCTTGCAATAATTTCAGTCCTAAATCAAAACGAATAATGAACCAACGGCGACCACAGCGTGTTCCCAGGTCAATAATGAACGAAACCACAACGAGAACGCTCCCAATAGTGTTATTTTTCCGTTCCCCTCGAGTTCCCAATGCACGCAAGACGGGTCCGCCATAGCCAGGGAGCCCCCTTCTCGCTCTCACAAACGCTTGAGCTCTACATCAACTCTTTTGTAACTCCTCGCGCGGCCGGTTTCGTCGCAGATCTGCACTGCATTGCTCGTGTACTTGGTGAGAATTTTTTCCTGAAGCATTTTGGTACATTTTGGTGCATTTGGGTGCATTTATCGTCTTGCTTTCTGGATTTGAAGGCGGAAATCAATACTACTTCAGTTTGTTTTGCGCCTGCGTGTTTTTGTTGTCGAAGAAGCTGATGCTTTTGTAGGTGTTGGATTGTGAATCGGAAGCCTTTTTTGCTATAAGGCGGGAGGCAGAAGAGAGATTTTTTTGCTTTTTAGGCGGGGAGTTAGGGTTTGTGTACGAATATGGCGCAGCCTCCGGTGATTCCTGTTACGCAGCAAGGAGGAACAGTGACGCCGCAGCAGGCGACGTTCTGGGTGCTTGCTGGAAAGGCGCAGGATGCATTCAATCTTGCCCTCGCGCAGAAGCGGCCGTGGGCGGAGGTGGCAGACCGGACGCAGATGGCAAAGCCAGAGTCGTTCAGCGAGGCGATCACACGGGCGCGCAAGAATTGGTTCTACTTCCGCATCAACTACTCGCTGGTGATGACGGGAGTGGTGGCATTGAGCTTGATCTTCAACCCTGGATCTCTTTTCTTCCTTCTGGCTCTCCTCGCAGGGTGGACCTATCTGTACCTCGTCCGCACTGAGCCTCTCGTCGCCTTCGGACGCACATTCTCGGAACGGGAGGTTCTCCTCAGCATGAGCTTCTTCACCGTCATCATGATCTTCATGACAAACGTCGGATCTATTCTGATTTCTGCTCTCATGCTTGGCGCTGCCCTGTGCTTTGCGCATGGCGCTTACCGCGTCCCTGATGACCTTTTCCTCGACGAGCAAGAGACCACTGGAGGCTTCTTATCGTTCCTCTCTTCTGGCACTGTTCCGCAAGTGATGGCACATGTATAGGTCTTCCACTACATTTTTTCAAAGTCGTCTGAAGCTTCAGGACGGTCTGATTCTTTTACAGTTTTAGTGGTGTTGATTCATTATATCCGATCGCGTCGAGAATCTCCTTTTGTGCTTCCAAGAAATGGGGCATGGCTCCGTCCTGATGAGGCGATGATAGGCACATTGCAACACATTGAATTATTGACTTGAGAGAGAAGAGAGCGCTCAGGTATGTAGTACTAGATATTGGTCATATAGGATGTGATATATTGTTGGCCGGATTGAAGAGTTTTTTGGTAAACCTTCACTGACGTGTATCCACTTCATCTTTAAATGAACATCCAGTGTTGATTCACTGATAAGTCAGCGTTGCATTCTAGCTGTCCTTGCATCTGTAACTTCACTTTAGGGTTTCGAATGGTGAAAGCGCTCCAACAAGAAAGAGTGGAATTCCACTACAGTACTAACGTACAATCACATACTGTATGTTGGTTTTGGTGTGCTTGTAGGACTCCGCCATGTCTGCCTGCACTCTCTGAACTGCAAGCTTCCTACTCCAATCCTCACTACTGGAGGTACTGTCTCTGTTTCCCTTCAAATAGCTTCTCAAGGAGCTCGTTTGCGGCATCAGAAAACCTCACTTCTCAGCTGCCAGGAATTGCCCTTGGAGCTTTTCAATCCAGACTGCAGCAGGAGCTCTCGATCTGTAATGCAGCATTTGCTCGGAACTTATCTTTTGGATTTAAAAACTGCATGAATTCAGACTCTGGTGGCAGGGGCAGCTACTACACTACTACAGTAGTTAAACATTGAACACCGGTAGATGTTGTCACCAATTTGGCTTTGTGGGACTGTTACGACTGAGGGATAAAAATTCCTTGAAAACCTTATCTGGAGACCCTCCTTGTCCTTGCTCAACGTTCTTTACTTAAGAGCCTAGAATTCACCCATGAGATCCTTGAGCTTCTTTTGCCGATTGTTCATCTTTGCTCCTCACCTCCAACTTTCATCACAACTCCCCTCCTACTCCACCATGAACCTCAAACTCTTTCAACGAATTGATAAACACCCAATTCCAAAAATGAACAATTTTAGACAAAACATGAGGGATGACACTACAAAAAATATTAAGGGGCCATAAGTTCACATGCTTGAAGTTGACTGTTTATTTTCCAATGTAAAAATAATAGGAAGATGTAGAATGGTGTAGAACTGAAAAGTAAACAAAGAGAGCAAGAGTGTGAATGGAAAATAATTGTTGCAAACATCTATGTGCCCAACCACATGAGCAAGCTTGTGAAAAACAATTCCCAAAATTATAAATACTATTTTCACTATAATCCCATCTCGTATACCAACCAATGTTTACCAACAGCAACTCATGTAAGGTGGTTACCCCATTCCCAACTGAATAAGAAATACGGATATGAGACATTGATATTATTTAGTATTATTAATTTTTAAAATTAGGCAAGAAGAAATAGATTTCAACACAAGTTGAAACATAATTTTTGGATGAAGAATGAATTAGTTATGAATTTTCAAAGTTGAAGCATGACACATCCCATTCACGTCACATAGGTAGAGTTTTTTCTGTCTAAAGAAGATTTGTATTGCACACACTAAAAATGCTTAAACCAACAACAACCAATCCATAACCACACTTACATATACTAAAACCAACAAGAAAGAACCTATTACCAACTGTAACTCATGCTAAAACCAACATCATCACAGCATTGATTGTGGAAAATGCCCCTAGCTGTTGGTTTAAGGCGCCAGTTGGTAAAGGGGTAACCACCTTATTGATTGAACTTATTCACAAATGATTTTGGGGGGTTGTCAAATAGTGCAATCTTCCACTTTGAAAAATGAATAAGAAATTCATAAAAATTAGATCTCATGCAGTTTGGCTCTTGTACCCAAAGTGGTCTCTCTGTACTGATCTCTTCAAAATCACACTCCTACATATTGGTGAAAACAACGGAATGAAAATCCTCTACCTTCAAGCATTCACAAGTTACAAAACTGACATGCTCTGCAAATGCCTTGCGACCCAGCTAGCTCAAGCAATTGCGCTACCAAAACTCCGACAACATCGATATGATTTTCACGAAGAAGAACATCGATATATTCACAACTTGCAAAACTTGCATGCTCAGTCATCGTCCACAGCATGCTCCTCGAGATCACGATGAAACTCCTCGTCCGATCTAACATGGCCGCAGAAATTGCATTCCATGGAGCCTTCTAGCCCTTGCGCATCCAATTCTCCAGGAGGCAAGGGAGCCATGGTACCCCCGCACTCTTCCACAGGGCAGAGGTACTTGACAAAGAACATGGCATGGCCGAAATCATCATCATCGTCATCTTCTTCTTCCTCAACAATATTCCCGGGCACTTCAAGCTCTTCGTCATCATCGTCATCTTTCCACTGGGACTCCACCTTGCACCGCGCACACTTGCACCAGAACCCATACTCTTCCTGCAGCTTCTTCTGCCGGTCGCCGTAAGCCCAGTCGACGGGGAAGTAACTCAAGCAAACCTCCGTGCCCTCGTCGATGTCATGCAGAGCACGCACAATGACATCCGTGTTGCCGGAATCCACGTACTCGAACCTACACGCATTCGGCAGGCAATCGTGGTTAAACATCGACGCCTGCGCGTACATCGCGTAGCCCCGGACTTTTCTCTCCTCGCCGGGTTTTGAAGGCGCCATGAGTCCGAATGTGTTACAAGCGTCGCGCGCAAGAAGGTCCCTCGTCATCTCCAACGTTGCTGATGGGAAAATTTCCACCACAAACGAGTGCAGCTTCTTCACGACGTCCTCATCTTGCTCCTGCCCTTCCAACTCCAGCAACTGCGCAAACGATACCGAATCCAAATTGTACGCCGTGATCAGAAAGCGCGCCAGTGTTTGCTCTTCCAACGAGAAATCCTGCCGCTTCTTCAATGCGGTAATTCCTTTGCAAGCATGGCGATCAGATTCAAGGCAGGAATGGCTACAGAACGTAGCTGCGTTGCAAGCAGAGCATGGAATAATCTGGTGACCTGATAACAAACGGACACAGGAACTGCAAAAGGCCGCGCTCTCTGCTGCCTCCGCCTCCTCGTACAGCAAAAGAGGCGATTCTCGTAACAGCACTTCCCCTGCTCGTAATCCCCGCGTGGCCACCAAGCCCCGCCCCCGCCCGGCAATCGTCTCCTGCCGCAGCAGCGCCATAGCCCGCACTCACAAGAAAAAAACCCTGCAAAAACCCTGCAAAAACCCTAGTCCCACACTATTTGGATGAAAGCCTCTGTTGGGCTTCAATATATATGCTCGCAGGCTTTATTGTGTACAAGTGCACGAATCTTTCCCCTGCCCTGTCGATTGTTGCAGTCATTCCCGATCCCTCATCTGAAATTGGAGCGGGGTTGTCGCAGGGTTTGAAGTGTGGTTTGAGGGTGGCTATGGTGGACCTGGTGCTTGATAAGAAACGTGAATTGCTGCGCATGGGTCTGATATTTTGCGAAGAAGCATAGTCTTCTTAATTCTTTTTACTCAGAAGGGAGCGGGTAATTGATTGTGTTAGATTGATTCAGGGAGGGCGATGGCGTCGAGGATTGCGATTGTTCGTGGCGTGCCGGATTCCTTCTGCGACGCGCTGTCGATGACTCCGCCTTCGCAGCCTGTGAGCCTCGACAACGCGCGTTTGCAGCATGAGGCATACGTGAACGTTTTGAAAGGTAATGTACCGGGTGCTTTTCTCCTCCATCGCCAGCCGGGTGCTTGCTTTCGACAGAGTCTGTCTTCATCGTTGTGGTGATCGATGTGTGGCAGGCTTGGTGCAGGAGGTGATTCAGGTGCCTGCTCATGACAAGTATCCTGACTGCCCGTTCATTGAAGACACGGCGGTGGTGATTGGCAACAGGGCGTTGATCACGCATCCAGTAAGCCATCCATCTTCACTACATTTCTGAGTAAAATGTTGAACCCATTTTCTGTGTCGATGCTGTTTCCGTCACTTTAATATATGTAGGAGTGTGGTGTTTGGGAGATCAGTATAGGTCTCTAGAGTCAGCACAAGAGCCAAATTCTCTTGAGATCAACATATGTATGAATTTCTTATACAATTTCAAAGTAGGATCACCATTCGCTACCTTATTTTTTGTTTCATCCTCATTTTCTGTACATTCTTTAGAGTCCGATTACTGCACCCAAGAATCCAAATCCATTGTTCTGATTCTATCAAATGCTTGTATGACGATTGTACATGAGCTTGCCATCTTACAAAGAGCAAATAGCAGCTGTCTGGGAGTAGAGATTTTCTTACTAAAATTCAAGTTCAGGAAGCTCGCCAGTTATGCGATGTTAATTCCGATTGTCAAAGTAAAGGGCGCAGGTTTACAAGGGCTCAATGAATGTGATGACGATGACGAGGGTATCTTGGCTCATTCTGCGAGGTTTCAATTATTTACAACTTGTTGTTTGTGACAGGGAGCAAGTTCTCGACAAGGGGAGGAGGTGGCCATTCGGGAGGCTTTGCAGCAGCTGGGAATCCACATCTCCGAGGTGGAACACCCTGGCTCAATTGATGGTGGTGATGTGCTGTATGCTTCGGGCATGCTCTTTGCAGGCAACAGCAGGTAAGACCGTGCTCTCAAGTGCTTGTGATTGTGAGCGTTTTGGCATCAAATTCCTGTCCATCTTAGCAATATAATTGAGTATCTCAGAGAAATAACATTTAACAGACTCTATTTTTATGTTATTGTACATAACTTCAATAGGTGATCCTGTTCAAATCATGCTTAATCAAGGGTTTAACAAATACACCATAAATTTAATACTAAAGAGAGCAAAATTGTGAGATATAACCATGCTCTTAGTTGGAAACATAACCTCAACAATTAGATCATGTTCAATCAAGTGTCTGAAAAGGGCAAGAACATCATAACACTAAAGAAAAACAAGATCGTGAGATAGAATCATGCTCTCCATATTCATAAGTTGGGAACATGATTAAATCGTGTTCAATCAAGAGACTGAAAAGGACATCATAATAGTAAAGAAAGACAAGATTATGAGATATAATCATGCTCTCCGTATCCATGCTTTTAGTTTCTCTTCCTCTACCATATTTTCTTATCTTTTTTCAGTGAATGTAAACCGAGTTTCTTTTTCTGAAACACTGAACGGATGCGCTCATTTGTGCAGCCGAACAAATGCAGCAGGAATTGAGTCTCTGCAAAAGGCATTTCCAGATGTGAAAGTGCACACCATCCCAGTTGTCGAGGGACTACATCTCAAGTCAGGTAAGACCATCCTCAGACCATCCTTTTCATGAAAACATCTCTCGCTTCAATTTTCTCCTGAAGTCTCATTTTCTTTTGTGTGATGTTGAATTCCAGCGATAAGCATGATTGCACCACAAACGCTGGCTGTGGAAGACAGCCTCGCTGCAACGGCCATGTTTGACGAGATTCAACAAAAGACCGGCGGATATTTCAAGATGGTGAAAACGGAGGGACCAGGAGCAGCCAACACAGTGTTGGTAGGCGACACTGTGATATGCTCGGCAACACTTGGGCTTGGGGCCGACCTAAAAGCTCATTATGAGCAATATGCTCAACATGTCATTCCGGTTGACATCTCAGAGTTTCACAAGGTGGATGGAGGTCTCACATGCCTTTCTTTACTCATTGAAAGATGAACTATTCCTCTCTGACTAATCAAGCTTGTTTTTATTTAGCCCATTATGACTATTCCAATGCATTCCAACACCAAGACATTCTTGAAGAGCCATGTTGTGTCTGTTTGAATTTGACCATTCAATTTTTGTCACATTTCATGAAGAAGGAATAATCATGTTTGGACGTGAGATTCAAGGGATGCACCTTGAATTCAAGATTTGAGCTCTGAAAGTGAAAGTGGGACCCGAAGCTCTGAAATCCTTCATACAAAAGGGACCCTCTTCAAGAGAAGTTATGATCCAGAATTGCACGGTTACAACTCTTGGTGCATGTGCTGCATAGTTGCAGTTCTGACTAATTCCTGATAGATTGTAATAAAGGATTTTTAATGGAATGAAGTGCTTTTTGGCTGTGACTTGCTGTACAAACTGTACAGAGATACAACAGCAACATCCTACACAAACAACCATCATGTATAACTTATGTACATGCATATCAAAGTAACTCTGATCACAAGAATGAATTACAAGGGCTTTCCAACTGTCGGTATTTGGTGACACAACCCAAAATATCAAGTACTTTTAGTGCAGTAAGTGAAGTTATGCCCCATAAACATCACTCAAAATGCACTTATATATTTTGTCACTTTTGTCAGTGAAGTTATGCCTCATTAGCATGACTCAAAATATACTACCACAATTTCCTGAGTTCTTTACAGTCATCTGCGATGAATTCTAAAGGGGGTGATGTCCGTTTGTAGAGATGACTTATATCAACCTGGACACAGTAGAATAGGTCTAGAAGGTCTCACCAGCTTGCCTTGAACATTGTCAGATTGCTGTAGAATTGAATTGAAAAAATATTTCAATCACAACTAATAATGTAGCTTTGCAAAGTGTCATAAACTAACTGTGTTCAAAAAGAATCTAGATTCTTTTTGTACGAACAGTTTCCACGGGAGCTGCTCAAGAATGTTATGAAAATGTTCAACATGACTTTGTATTTCAAAATTGCACCCAGAACTTCCAGGTAGAGTTTTCAACATGCTGGCTCCTCATACTGATGGCACCAAATGTTGTAAAAACTATGTTGTCTACGTCATTGCCTTGTAAGCACACCTTTGAAAGGACCCACCAAGGCAGTTGCTTCCCGTAGAGCACCTAGCAGCAGTGATGGATAGTGCTCTATGCCTAGCAGTGATTGTGAACTTGGTGCCGCAGACGCAGAGTTTTTGACATCCCACGTTTCATGGCAGTTCTCCATCTTCTTCAGATACTTGGTCACGACCTGTTTGCAGATGCCAGCAAGAGAATGTTAGCAACCATCGTGTCAGAAAGAAACTTCAGACAGTACTTCGTTGGTTTTGATACCCTGTAGAGCGCCGGGTCCTCTATACTACTGTACTCCTGTCCCAAAAGAATGCATGTCGGCATTGCATGTTTCCTCTCAAATTTGGAAACATTATTGAAACAATAGGCTTTGCTATATAACGTTGTTTTAATGCAAAGAACAACGTTGAAACTATGATAAAAAAACATATGATGTCAATTTGGTGTCTTTTCAATATAGGTTTTGGTACAGAATCGACACCTAAATGATGGTACATAGCGAAGCCTGTTATTACAATAGTGTTTCAATAGCCTTCCAAATTTCCTCTTTACAAATCAGACTCTTCCAGGGACATGAAAAACACACCTTTCTAGCATAACCACCGTAGGCCACTCCCGCAATGGTTGCCTTGCTCTCGCGAGGGCTTAGAAAGAGCCCTTCTCTCTCCAGAGCGTCCACGGTGTGGCTATTCGTTCCCCCTGCCAGCTGAAGATAACCTGAAACCAATTCTATCAGACCTGCAGTTCCTAAGGTTTTTGATCCACCACTAGTGGAAATCTTGTCAAATGTGACCTGTCTTTAACAACTAAATGTCCGTTGTGACTTGTCTATAGTGACTCAAAATTTATTGCCTTGGCAAATTCTCAGGCTCCCGACGGAGCCGCTAATGAAAGAAGAGAAATCTGATGAAACTTGGAGAAATAAATACCTGGAGGACGATCTTCGGCAGCGGCAACTCTCGCAGCAAGAGCAACTGCTGCCTTGGTTGCACCTGCACCTATGTCGCCGCTCATCGGTCGACCATCCAACTGGACCACACAAGGCACACGGTTACCATGCCTGTGTTGGGGGTCAGGTAGAGGATACTACCTTACCTTCAAGCATTTTAACATAGGTAGGAGTGTGATTTTTTAAAGCTGTGGAGAGATCACTTTAGGTACAAGAGCCAAGCTCTCTTGAGAACGAATTTTTATCAAAATGTATGATAATCGGAGGTTGTACACCACTATTGAAGGGATAGTAGACAACTCCATTTCCTTTTAAAGAGAAGTGGCCGTAAACATATAGCCAAGTCATGCTTAATTAAAGGAAAACCAAATGTATGGATAGATGAGTTGCTGTTTGTAACAGGATCGGGTCCCTACCCGGTATAGTACCCTCTCTACCTTAGTTTTTCCAAAACATGCAACACCATGGAGAAGCGAATCACCTGCCAGAGATTGAGGCCTTTGAGACTGGGTCTCAAGCTTTCGTACATGGTTGCCAATGCTGGAACCATAGAGTCGCCCAAATCTGGCACACTCACCTGCACAACAGGGTTACCAAAAACTGAGAACGTTAAAAAAAAACAGAAGAAAAAACAAAAAAAAACATGATAACGGTAGGCCAAAAACGGAGGTTTTAGAACGTCAAAAACATGCAAAAAACTAGTGTTTAGTAACCCTGCTGCACACGTAGTTCCCGACAATCAAATACATGTGATTCTGGAAAGAAAATTTTGTTCTTGAAACTCAACTGACGCCCACTAAAGTTTGATGAGGGATGGCTCATCACAAAGGCAAACCCACTTGAGCAGAGAAATTTTATGCTTACAGCGATTAGTTTGAGGGATTGCAACACATCGGAGAGGTTTCCCACCACTCTATGGAAGGCTTCTAAATGCCTGCAAAACACCTGGAATCAAACCCTGTGAACAATAATCACATGATGTGCACTCCTGGACTAACAAGGCCTGTGGAGGAAAAGCCACCCAAACCAAAACTAAAACTTCTATAGAGGATTGCTCAATGTTCCACCGCAGATGAACCGAGTTGTGCAGAAGGCTATGTTCCAGCAAAGACCAACAGACCTGAAAACATCAGATCAGCATTATGCAGAAAAGCACATACCCTGCACCTGTGTGAATTTCAATTGCGTCGATGTCATTACTCCTCAAAAGATTGGAGACAGCTTCCAACTCCCGCACATATGTTCTGGCATCTTCACAGCATTGCAAGTAGAGATTAGATCATGATGAGACCCGATTACCATGAGCCTACTTTCGAACCAGAGGAATTATGAAGCCTCCATTGAGACGCAGGCTCTAGTGCAAATTTGAACTTTGGACAATGGTAAGAAAATGATCCTTTAAATGTACAAGTAAGGTGCTCACGAATAAGGCCCAATGGGCATACAGGTAGGCAGCGTCCACATCCATAGCAGCGCTCTGTGATGACCCCATCCTGTACAAATAAACGGTGAGGAAGTATTGTATCATACACAGATGGGAAGGACAAACAAGGCTCGGCCAAAACAAAGAAAAAAAAAACAATCAGCATGTTTACCGACTGAAAGGCTGAACGTTGACTTGAGTGTCCTGCACTCGCCAAAGAGCTTGACTGAAGTCGTTCTGCAGCTGTAGAGGCATGGAAGGCAATCGCAGCGGCAGGGCATACACGCTCACATGGACGTGGACAATCAGTTGGACAAAACGCAGGATCGAATTCTGCACGAGATGCGATGTACAACGAATAAGGTTATGCACTCTAGCCCCTAAAGGACCAAGAAGCTCAAATTCAGCCTCATGTTTTCTTAGCATTTTTGAGTAGGTCCTATTTGTTCAAATTTATTTGTTTTTTGACCAACACATGCAATGCTCTTCACTGACTCCATATACAATTTGGTCCCACCTGAACTATACTTTCACAATATGATTGATTGAATTTTTCATTTTAAAACCATGGATCCTTGGTCTTTTTGGGGCTAGTTGAGATCGAGGAAATCACCACCACTAATAGTATGAGAAGTAAAGCATGAAAGTATCAATTGGCACCATCAGAAGATGCCAGAAACAGTATCACAAACGGAGTCCTCATACAGATTCACCAAAGAATCAGTAACTCATAACACTTTTACATTTCATGGCTAAACTTTGAAGCAGCTCACCAGCTTTTCTGAAGTGTGGATCCTCATCATCATTAATGCTGACCATTATCCAAGGCCTCCCACTGGTGAACATCTGAGCAGCGTTGAGGTGACGAGCAAGATGTTGAGCAGCAGCCACTCCCTCCAAAACAGCAGCCACGACGGCAGAATCAGCCGCACAATCGATGCAGTCAACTACACATGCAAACTCTTGATGAGGGAATAATAATTCCAACCTCTAAGGGCTCTACGGTAAATAATACAATGCCAATCTATATTCTGTTGATCATTTAACGATCAATTAAGCTGTGAAACTGCAATTCAAAGCCATGGCTTGAAGATCAATCCTAAGTGCCCAAATAAAAAATAGAAAGTCCACTTTGGAAGTTAGTCTATTACAGTAACTTTCAGAACATTGATTTCCATCATTCAAAAAATGTAGGGTATGATTTTTATTTTCTGCTGGTATATTTTGTTACCTTCCTTGAAGCTTCATAAATAATTTATTTTAATTTTTAGATATAGCCCGACTGTAGTTGACTAGACAATATGAACTATCACATTTCCTTGGAATAATTCGTTGAATGTACGTTAATTTCGTGAATATCACCGTCTATCAAGCGGCATTCAACTCAAGACACATTGACAGTATCATAAATCAATTTATAGACAATCTTCCACACAGCCTGAGTAGTGTGTTTGTCGACTATGTCCGGTACTATGTCCAGTAATAACGATGGTCTGAAAAAACCAATTGTATATGCTGACAGTTCTAAAAACCAAACGAACTGCATTTGAACTCAAGTTAAATTGATACCCTCAAGTCTAATACCTCATCGAGCAGTCATTTTTTATCATTTAGAAACTTAGGGTTTAAAGAAAGTTTCATGCTAAATGAAAGAAAGGTAGTGAACTGACATAACATTCTTTAGCTAAAGCCATCAATGGAAGCCAGCCTAGGGTGACAAGTTTTATGATAAGACGGAGAGAATCAGAATAGTAGCTAACTTTCAAGGGTGTGTATCAAATGTTCTATAGAATGTTACGACGTAAAATGAGAAATTTGTGCAAATATCCATATCTTGAGAACTGGAAGACCCACCTCCGGCCAAAGTATACACAAGTGAAAGATTACGTATGTCCACCACATCCTGCACAGAACACCTCAAACATAGTTCTCACACCTTTCTCCAACATACAAAAAATAATACAACATTGAATCTTTCAATTACTGAAAACTTACGTGATAAGAAAGAATAGTAAGATAACCACTCACCTCGAAGCTTGCTCCACAAATAAGCTTCACCCATCTCCCTTCCCGCAAAGATACTTCTGGAGCTCTTGAACCACTTGACATAGTCGATTGACGGACGAGGTCTGACAGAGCCCCCCTCACAAAACCTCTGTCTTGCTCAACTGCGAAGCACATTCTGAAGTTAAATGATTTTCCAGCCGTCTCCACATCACATCCAAGGACATCATCTTTATCATTAGGGTTTATCAAACCTCCTTGGGCACATAATCTTCAACAATCCTTTTCCTAAAAGCAACCAAATGCTCAGAATTGTCTCACTTAATCTTGACTCCCCTATTTGCAACCGTCATACATTATTCTAGCAATGAAAGCCCCATAATCTTGCCCTAGCAGAGATATCAGTAATCAAGATTATTGCAACCACCACATAAGCAAGGATTCATAACCCCTATTCAAAAATTTAGAATTCCACACTAATAAAACCTTTCTCTGTCAAGCAATAAAAATCAAGACTCTCAACAATTCTGCTTTCAATGCATTTCATCAAGATACAAATGCGAGTCTGTCATATATACAATGCTGTATAATTAGCACCAAGTTTCACAATGATGGGGACGAAGAGTGAATTGGTTAGTAGAGATATCGGTAATCAAGATTATTGCAACCACCACATAAGCAAGGATTCATAAACCCTTTTCAAAATTTCAGAATTGCACACTGACAAAACCTTTCTCTGTCAAGCAATAAAAATCAAGATTCTCTCGACTGATATGTCAACAATTTTGCTTTCAAATTTTCTTTGCAAATGCGTTTCAAATGCGAGTCTGTCATATAACATACGTACAATGATGCATAACTAGCACCAAGTTTCACAACGATGGGGACGAAGACGAAAAGAACCTGAATCTCGCTGAAGCACATCCTGCGCAACCTGAATTGCGGCCTGTTCGCGGCTTGAAGCTCGAATTCGACCACTCGCCACCTTGCAATAGTCCTTCCGGAATTGTAAACTCGGCAATTGCACTCCAGCAGCAGAATTGGTGGGAGAAAAACCAGCGCCACATTTCAAAGCCATAGCCAAATGTCTCAACCCCAATTGCTCCACAACCTAAATTGCTCCAAAATCCGAAAGCCCTCGATCTTTCCCGCATGGCCGAAGAGGAGGAGGAATGCAGTTGCTTTGTCCTTTAGCCTCCGTCGTCAGATTCCTGTGGCATCGTTGAGAACACTTTGAGAACCCCTTGGGAACTTTGGGAACGCTGGACAGTTACTGTGGCGCCTCTCTCTCTTCCTCCTTTCCCTTTCAAACCGAATGCCTGCCGGCGCCAAATTCAAACCGAAATTGTCTCTTGGGTTTAAATTGCTTTTGAGCTCTTTCAGTTGGGGTTTTTTTTTTTAATTTGATTTTGATTTTGCTTTAGTAGCATTGTGATTGTACACCATTTTTATTTATTTTTTTCATTGTAAATGTGATTTTGCTCTTGTAGCATTCTTTTGATTATCTTAACCCCTAAAGAATTAATTGGGCCTTATGTTTTTTGAGTAGATTCTAAGTGGAGTTCCTTTCATTCAAATTTATGCATGTTTTGATCAATGCATGCAATGTCTAATGATAGTAAATTTGGTTTCATTTGAATTGTAATTTTTCATTTAAAACCATCATTCCTTGGTCCTTTTAGGGGTTAAAGATTTTGAAAACTAGGATTACGTTTTTTCACAATGTGGATGCCGTCTATTTTGACTTACATTGTTCTCATTTTGTCTTGTACGCTTGTTTCTTACTTTGTGATGAAAATGGCAACCTTAGTTTCATCTCGAAGTCGAACAAACACTCCATTGCCCTTGTAATGGTTATTGCAATTTGAAATCGAGGCTTCTTCCCAGATTGGCCAAGATGTGAAGGTTATTGGAACGCACCATTTTTGACGAATAAATACATATTAAGAGCTTCAAGGTTAAAGTAGACAACACTCTAAAATGTCGAGTGAAGAGGAAGATGAAGATGAAGAAGGAGAGGAAGGAGACAAGGTATCAATCCATTCCTAGCTTTGTGAACCTTCTTCAACCTAATTGTCGCATGATTCTTTCCAACACCTTGTAATACTAGTGAACATCATGGGCAAGAACAAAATATTCCCTTCGTTCCAAAAAAGATGATGACATTTGTATAGAATGTCTCAGATTACATGATGTTGCTCATTTATTCAAGCTTAAATTGTTGTTTTTCATATTCTAAGACCACTGACAAGAGTACAGTTCCCAATTTTTTCATGTCTATGGATTAGCAATTCCTCCCATCAAGGAAGAAATTTTTGTCAACTTTGTTTGGAAAGTTCAGCTGCCAAACAATACTCATTATCTTATGAATTTTGGAATGATTGACCAAAAGTGCATAATTTGCAACACTAATATGCTATCTATATGGATTGTCAAAGGCGAAGAACATCAACATGGCACCCTTGTTGTTCAAATAAAGAACTCCTCTACAAAAGAATCATTCTATATTGATAAAGAGAGTTTATACTAACAAACTAAGCTACCTTAAAATTTGCATTCTCCTTAAAACTACAATTTTTTTAGGATGGAAGAAGCAAGATGTATTGAATGAATGTATAAAAAAATTGGTTGGTAGGAATTCACATGGACTGGAACCATCGAGTCACATGAGCCAATTGGGCCGGGCATTGCCGGCTATCCCAATGGCGATACATATGAAGGCTCCTACTACGACGGCAAGCGGAACAGTCTTGGAAAATACACATTTACCAAGAGTGGCGCAACGTATGAAGGAAACTACACCAACAATCAAAAGGCTGGATTCGGCACCATGAACTACCCTGACAAAAGCATCTACATAGGTTTTTTGTCTTTGCGATTTGAATTTCTAACAAAACCAATTAAAAAGACAGCTAGTCATGTTTATTAATTCAATATGGATATTGAATTAGGTTGAGTTTATTATAACATTCTTGAGGAACTACCTCAACACCTTTGGAATCAATGAACCAAGATAAAGAGTCTATAATCTTTCTATACACTATCTTGAGCTCATCTTAATTTGAATATTTGCAAAGGAAAGTGTCGCTCAGATTAAAATTATTTATTATTTTCTCCCATCCTTGGTTGGCGTATTTGCATATGGGCTCATTTGATTGTATCAACATGTCTAGCAATGGAATTGATTGACTCAAAAGTAAACTAGCTCTTCAATGTTTCAAGTCCTTTTTTTTTTATTACTACCAGTATTCCACCCTACATTAGAATGTTATAGTTATATATATGAAACTTTACTTACTTTCAGGTATTTTTATCACCTTCTTTGTTTATATAAGCAATAGAATGCAAGAACATGTGAGGTTTGCAGGAGCATGGTATCGAGATATAAGGAGCGGAGAAGGGCAATATACATATGCAAATGGTGACATCTATAAGGGGCAATGGTCTGAGAATAAGAAACATGGTGTCGGCACTTACTTCTTCAAGAATTCCATGGCTCAAGTATGTCTTATCTTAATCCTTACACGTCAAGCTAAGCCCCATGGGGTTAGTTTTAAGAGAATAATAAGGAAAAATTTAGATTTTGTGAATCAAGAAAAGAAAGGATTGGTGCTTTGGAAAGCTGTTGGAAAAGTGAGGCTAGATTTCCAAGTTGCGCCAAATTTGGAGAATTGTGGAAGAACTGAGAATCATGTGAATGCATCAAAAGATGCAGAGAGGGGGGAGGGGGCAATTAGGGAGGCTCGGACTTCGGAGCGGCATGGGAGGTTCAAACTTGGAGCATTGCGCTTGCGCTTACAACCGTCACAGTGCTACAAAAAATATTTGTTTTTCTAAACATTTTTGGTGATAATGCCATGCCTTTCAACATACCATACTTTCAATTAGTGGTTGGGATATTGTGACCAACCAACATATCAAACCCTTTTTTTTTTATTTGATGCAAATGAATCCTTCATGTCAGACCTTTTAGTATGCCATGCCCTCTCTCCATTTGATAGGGGACTGAACTGCTAGGGTTTCTTTCTTTTTTTCTCTTTTTTTTTTTTAATAATTTTTTACATCAATAAAGGGTGCACAGCTTTGAAAAATTTGGAGAGGCCATTTGGGCTGCCTCTCCAAGGGGCAAGGACGTTCAAGGGTTAAGAAATTGTTGACATCTAGTTAGTACATCAATACCCACTTCAATAGAAAATCATTGTTGTTTCCATGCAAGTACATCAAGGTATATTGCAACAACTCATGAATGATTCTATAGTGGTAAATGATTCTATGCAATTATGTTTCAAAAAGTAATTTATTTGTCCTCTAGTGCCTATACTTGATCCTGTTGTCGCAGATGTTTATGAAGATTTTGTCTCATTCCATAGAGAATGAATCTTGTAACACTTATACTATGTCTTGTTTGATTTCTTTGTGAAGTTAATTGGTGATTGGCAGAAAGGATTCTTTATGAAAGGAAAGTGGTTGTTCAGGAATGGCGATTTCTACGAGGGTGATTTCACCAAGAGCAAACCAAATGGGCCAGGAAAGTTTATGTTCTTTAGGTCTAAATCAACTGTGACTGGTACATTTGAAAAAGGCAAGTGGACGACGGGATTGACAAAACAAACCCCTACAAAAGTAATATTAGAGTATGCCATGAAAGCTATGCCCTCATTATTTGCTCCTCCTGCCAATGTCAAAGACTTGCCTTCATTTGTCATTCCAATGAAATTCAAATGAGAGGCTTTTTTATAGCAACAGTATATTAAATTTCTTACTCAAGTTATTGTATAGAAGCTATGATAACATGGATGGTATTTCGACCCCGCTTTTTTATGAATGTAACTAAAGAGAATTCCAGGATACATTATGCATTAGTTACCTATAGTCAGATATGCGCTAGATTTCTAGCATAGAAGTGGAGATTACATGTGTATTTTGAGTGAATAGTTCAATTATTTCAAATCATGAGGATCATTGAAAAAAATTGTTCTATGACAATGACTTAACCCCTAAACGTTCTCACCCTTTTCAGATTTGGCAGTTTTTCAAATTTTAGATTCTATCCATACGGTTAGATTTGCGATTGCTATCACCAATATTTGTGTATAAATTTTCAAACTTAAAATTTAGAGCTCTTTAGTAATATGATTACAAATAAGATATTGACAATCTAATAATGAAATTTTTGGGATGGGTTGAAATGTAATACTCTAAGTGTAGTGATTTTTGGAGATTTTTTGGTTGCTTAATTTTGTAGTTGACTTTTTCAATAGCACTTTTAGACTAAAATCTTCAAAATTTTGGGTGGAACACTACAACATGAAATGAGGCATAAAAATTTCACGAATCATCCCCTTTCTAATCGGATCACACATGCACGGAGCTAACTTCCCATAAAAGTTTCAATAAAAAATCCACACTGGAAAAAGTGCATGATGGATGAGAAATCAGAGTTCAAATCCGTACATCATGCAAAATATGCATGGTTGGGCGGTTAGGGGTTAATTGACGACAACTAAATACTAAATATCCATGACTATGTGCCCAACATTCTTGCACATATTTTCTATTTTCAAAAACTTGAAATTACACTTCACTTGACTACCATATTGTGCAATTATAATGATTTTGAATTCAAACTATACGATGAATAAAAATAAACATATTGGTTTTGAGGGGAGGGGGGTCACTAACATATATCTAGTACAACTATGTGCGTTAACCCCTAACTGCCTAAGCGTCCATTTTTTGGACGATGTACAGATTTCATCCATAATTTCTCATCCGTCATGCATTTTTTGCAGTGTGGAATTTTTACTGTAGATTCTATGGGAAGTTAACTTCATGCATATGTGATCCGATTAGAAAGGAGATGATTTGTGAAATTTTTATGCCTCATTTCATGTTGTAGTGATTCACCCAAAATTTTGAAGATTTCAGTGTAAAAGTGGTAAAAAAAAAGTCAACTCATAAATTTAAGCAACCAAAAAATCTCCAAAAATCACTACACTTAGAGTATTACATTTCAACCAATCACAAAGAATTTCATCTGTAGATTGTCAATATCTTATTCGTAATTGAATTACAAAATAATTTTGAATTTCACGTTTCAAATTTTATACAAAATTATTGGTAATAGCAATCATAGATCTAACCGTATGGATAGAATATAAAATTCATAATGTACAACTTTTATTCATATATCAAGTTCAAAATATCCCTCTAGATTGCATTTTATAATCCATCTTTGCAAAACTGCCGAATTTGAAGTGGGCTTTAAGCATTTAGGGGTTAACCCCTAAACGTCCTCACTTGTGTCTAGATTGGGCAGTTTTGCAAAGATGAATTATAAAATGCAACTAAGAGGGATATTTTGAACTTGATGTACAAATAAAAGTTGTAAATTATGAATTTTAGATTCTATCCATATGGTTAGATCTGCAATTGCTATCACCAATATTTTCTATAAAATTTGAAACTTAAAATTCAAAATTATTTTGTAATTTGATTACAAATTAGATATTGACAATTTGCAGATGAAATTTGTTGTGATGGGTTGAATTGTAATACTCTAAGTGTAGTGATTTTTGGAGATTTTTTGGTTGCTTAATTTTAGGAGTTAACTTTTTCAAAAGCACTTTTAGACTAAAATCTTTGAAATGTTTGGTGAAACACTACAACATGAAATGAGGCATAAAAGTTTCATAAATCATCCCCTTTCTAATCGGATCACATATGCATGAAACTAATTTCCCATTAAAAAATTAGTGAAAATTTCACATTGCAAAAAGTGCATGACGGATGAGAAAACAAAGTTTGCTTTTGTACATCATGTAAAATATGCATGGTTGAGCAATTAGGGGTTAAGAGAGTATTTGAATGGGGGCTATTACATAATTAGAATTTTGAGGTATATTTTGGAATATCTTAGGTATATTCCAAGTAAATTCTTGAATTATTCCTTACTTGATTTTAAAGCATCTTACATTAAGTTGGACCCTATATTTGATCTCATGTGGTTTTTAAATTTTTTGAAAATCACCAAAAAAAACCCCTCTCCACACTCCCCCCTTCCCCACGATATTGGTATTATAAGCCTTACAAGGAGATAACCTCATATTTGACTATATTAGAAGTGATATAGAAATGCAACCGTATGTCAATTAGATGATATTGATGTTTGAAGGACAAAACTTTTGTTCGCTCAAGATATGTCTATGATTGTATAGAATTCAAAAGGTTTAATAGAACAACTGTATGTCATGAATAGTTTGGATTTTGCTTACATTTCTCATTTTGTTGGAAACACTTAATAAGGGAGTACACTTAAAGTTTTTGACAACTAATTGTAAAACAATCACTGCACATTTTCTTAGACCGGGCATGAGACTGAGTGTCATTGGGAAAAAGCAAGTTTGGTTCAGAAGTTAATCCACATGGTGCTTAGATTTTGTGGTGGAAATAAAGTCTTCTATCAAAATTAATTGGTCCATAACTTGTGTATGAATGATATTCCTCAAGTAACATTAGTTGTGCAAAAGAAAAGTGGTCGTGAGGATGTGAGGAGGTTGTAATTTTCCAAAATTGAAGGGACAAATGTAACTTCATAGGTGACCAAACATACTTGCAACTTTTGGAATATGAGAAATGTTCATACTTTGTCTATTGAAAGTGAACGGTGATGGACACATGTTCCAATTAAGTTAAGACTCCATTGATAGAAGGTAATACAATGGGACAAGTACTACAGTGACAAGCCAACAACTCATCAGGCCATTAGATCAGAATTTCCTCCTTTCTCCATTCTAATTCTCATTATTTTATTTTATTTTTGAAAATTTTGTACACTTGTTTCATGTTTTTTTAGAAATGAAAATAGAAATAGGTGAGAAAGTTAATTTTTAATAGTTCAATTCAAAATCATATATTTAAAATCAATTTAAAAAAAAGTGAATTGTTGGTAGCTTCTTATTGAGGTTAAAACAATTGCACTATGGCTTTTGGACCTAATTTTTCAAATGTTCTGAAAAAATTGTATGGTATTCATTATATTGCAGTTTATTTGCAATGGGGTTCATTGTTGCAATCAAGTATGAAATATTTTAGGTAGATAATTTTGCATTAAGTATTATAATTGCAAACTAGGACTTTGCAATGCTATGCATTAATATTACAATCCATGTACTAGGAAAAGTCAAATAAAATAAATAAATAAATCATAAATAATGTAGCTTATGTATGTGGAATAAAACATTAAATATATCTCTAAATCGATTTATAATTTCGATATATCAATATGTAACATTGATCTAGAGGTATTTTAAAACATTTCTTTCTATCAATAAACATGTCCATCCATCTTTTATCAATGATAGATAGTGAATTTTTATAACGATAATTGTGAATGATTTATAGCACATGATTAACCATCTCTAAGTGCTTAAAAATGGTTATTTACCTTGTGCACTATGCTTAACAATTGAGAAAATATAAGTGTATTTTTGAATCCAATCCTTTTTGTAATAGAGGTTAGACAATTGTCCCATGCCCCAATTTTATTCATGAATTTTGAAAACAAGAATAATTTCAAAAAATTGTATATATATATGAATGGAAGAACATATATAAACTACCTTTGGAGATGTAACCAAGTTAGCAAAGTACTCATTTTACTGTGTATACTCAAATTTTCTCATTTTTGAATGTACATGTTAGAAAATCAAATAAAAATAAAATACTGTAGATATTTTAGTTTCCAAGTTCTATTCATTTCCAAGTATTTGATCATCTATTTGTCAAAAGGTCATATATTTATCAAGATTTGGAGTTTGTGCCGTTAAGACATTTTTTATAATGTACTCCTTCCGCTTCATAATAAGAGTCCGCTTTTTTGGCAAGTTTTAACTTAACGCTTTTATTTGCTAAAAAGGGTAGTCTCAATACTCAAAAAATAGTCGATCTTCAATAATCGTATGTAGTTTTTGTGTCACTCTCATTGTCCACCCCGTTTGAAGTAGAAGTGCTCAACTTTGAAGTAAAAAACATGGGACAAAAACTAGGAAAAAAAACAATGCCAAAAAAGTGGACTCTTATTATGAAACGGAGAGAGTTTAATACATATGTCATTATGAAAATTTAAAGTTTTTAATGGATTTTGTAGTATAGAATACAAAGAACTAAAAGTCTTAGGGACAAAATGACTATAGAATCTCTTCTCATGACAATTATATATCAAAGAAAAGAGAGATAGGAAAAGAAAAATAATTCTAGTTTTTTGATGGTCCTAATCAAATCAACATAATCACCTTTGCCATTAACATCTTTGCCTTTTGCATCCAATATTTTATGAAGACTTCAACAAACAACGGGTTTTCATATATAAAAGCCTACAAGACAATGAAAACAATTGGGTCTTCATACATGAAAGCCTATAGAACAATGAGAATAAGTTAGCCTTCACACATGGATACCCACATGATTGTGATAATGATTTAAATAGTCTTCACACATAAAAGCCTAGATGATAGTGAAAAAAATTTGGCCTTTATTCAAGATAGTCTATGAGTGAATTCGTTTTTACACAAAACTTTTCTGTTGTGTAGTACAATTGTCATCATAAAAACATAAAGAATGATTTTGAATGATTGTGCAATATTGAGTATAAAGAACTAAAAATCTTGGGAACAAAATGACTACAAAATTTCTTCTCATGCCAATTATATATCTAAGAGAAAAATAAATAAATAAAGATGAGGAAATAAATAATTTTATATCTTTGGAGGTCCTATTTTATAAGTCACATAATCCTATATAATTTCATATTTTGGTGGCCTTTGGGTCTTTGGCTTTGCTAATTCAACTTTTTATTATGTTTTCTAAAGGATTTAACATGATTGAATCTTCACACATAAAAGTCCACATGATAGTGAGAACAACTTGAGTTGGTCTTTACATATAAAATTCCATATGATAATGAAAATGACTTTGTCCTTATACAAGATTCCTTTTTTTTTATGTAGTATATTTTTCATCATGAAAATCCAGAGTTTTTGAAAGATTGTGCAATATTGAACACAAAGAACTATCAGTTTTGGAAACAAAATGATTATGAATTATTTTTTCTCATGGCATTTACATATTTGTTAAATAGAAGAAAAGAGAAGAAAAGATGTATAATTTTACTTTTTGGTGGTCCCAAATTCTTTGGTGGTCATGTATCAAAGCCCACATAATAACCTTTGTCTTTGATATGTGTGCCCATCCATCCTTTTGTGTCCTTGTATTTCACACCCAACAATTTATGATGTTTTCTAAAGAGTTTTCCCTTCACACATGAAAGCCCACATGGTGATGAAAATGACTTCATCTTTATGTACAAATATTAAATTTGGTTTTATGATATATGTCATCATACAAACCTAAGGGATTATACAATATTGAATAAAAAGAACTAAATTTTTTAGGGACATGATGACCATAGAATTTCTTCTCATAGAAATCACATATCTAAGAGAAAATAAGAGAAAATAAATAATTCTTCCAATTTTTGGTAATCCTACACCAAAGCCTACATAATCATCTTTGCCTTTGGCATATGTGTCCATTCAATCTTTGGCGTCATTGTCTTTTTCATCTATTCTTTTCATGACTTTTTCTAAAGAATTCAACACAATTGGGTTTCCACACATAAAAGCTTACAAGACAATGAGAGTGACTAGGTCTTTGCCACAGTCTTCACACTTGAAAACCAGGAAAGGGTGACGTTTTTTACATCTTTTTTGACAATTCTTTTCTATTGTTTTTTTGATACTAAGGTATCAAAAATAATGTCTAAAAGAGTTTCAAAATTTTATGTAAGACCTTGGAGAGGCCACTCTTTGTATCTTTTGAGTATCACGTGTGAACAAAGAGTATTTTAAAGTACCCTAAAAATTAAAAATAGTTCTTACTATAATTATTAATATTTTGAAAATATTATAGTTTCTTTCTTGTAATAAATTGTGAGCATCCTATATTAAAGTAAATCATTTATAAAATTTACCTTCAAAGATTTATTTGGACCCTATCTTTATTCACACGTTGTTACATAATGTTTGGAAGTGACCTCCCCGAGTGTAAGACTTTAAATTCTTTTAGGGGAACAACCCCTACTTGGCAATTACTCTTCTCCCTTCCTAAGCGGCCTAGACAGTTGAGCAACTATCTTGTCCAAACTACTATTTGCCCACCACATGAGTTTGTATCACCAAACTCACCATTGTATGTGGAAGTTCTTATCTAGTGTGAAACTAAAATCTATATATGTATGATACAAGTGATTTTTCTGATTTAGGTGAGATGGAATGTTTATAAATATTCTTTCATAGATTTGATTCCCTTTTTAAAGGTGTTTTTATCCTCCAATTTTTTTAGTAAATTCATTTAGAAAAATTAAAAGAAAACTAAATTTAACTAAATTTGTTTTGTAACATTTTGGATCATTCTGTAATTAATTATGTATTTTAAACTCGGGGAAGTCAATTAGTGTAAATTTTGGATACATATGAGCGAACAAAGGGTATTTAATGGGGAGCAATGAAATAATTGGAATATTCTACTATTTATAGTAGTATTCAAGGTATATTCCATATGTATTATAGGAATATTCCTATAATATTCCCAATTTGGTTTTAAAACACCCTATATTACTTCTATAAATTTATAATTTTTATCTCAAATGAATAAAAGTGACACCCTATATTTGTTCTCTCATAATTATCTAAATTCTTGACAATGACTTCCCCGGGATTTTAAAAGTCAGCTACATGCTTTTACACACCTTTTTCAACACTCTTTCCAACACTATTTTCCGCACTTTTTTCGACACTTTTATGACACTTTTAAAATTAAAAACTAAAAATCTTAACACTTTCTTCAACACTATGATGTCGAAAAAAAGTGTCGAAAACAATACCAAACACAATGCCAAAATAGTATAAAAAAACAACACCCTTTTCATAGTGGGCCTTGAATATGGAAGCTCATTGGGCAGTTAGTAAAAGTACCCTCCACAAACTCATTATTCATGTTTGTCTATAGACAAGGGTTATTAACCCCTAATTGCCTGAAGGTTTTGGGCTATACTCAAATGTATTATAAAGTAAGGTTTCTTTAACTTTTTTGAGCTTCAACTCTAAAGAGCATATGTAAGACATCCTTATTGAAAGACATATGTATGGTTGAATTTGAAATAAAATGCCTAGATATTTTTCAAATGAATTTACAAGATTTTTTTTGAAAATTCACTAAATTTATAATATTAATACTCTCATCTTGTAATTCATTGTGATTAGTTAAAATCATTATGCTTCAATAGTGGTGAAGTTGTTCACATAAGTTTTATTATGCTTCGATGGAGGTGTCTTGAAATTCTTTGTAAGCAATCAAACGATATTTTTAAGGTTGAAATATTGCACATTATGCAAAAGATGATTCAATGTTGTACATTATGCACTTTTGGCTAATCATTCCAAAATTCATAAAATAATGAGCATTTTGTATTTTTCATACAATTAAAATGATAAACTCTCTTTAAACCAAATTTAAACATATTTCGACACTATTACTTAATCCAATTGTATGGATGTCATGGAAAAGCCATCATCTACAACTTCATTTGTATGCCAGCCTCAAAGAATGGATTTAGTGCACATTTTATAGCTCAAAACTTCATTTGGTTTTTTTGTCAAAATGGAAGCTCGCATGGAATGGAAGGGCTTAGTAAATTCAATTTCATTTTTTTCCTAGTCCGACTTCACTTGTGTTTGCCCTAAAATCTACTTAAAAAATTTGAGTTTAAAAATCATCACCACATACGAGAAAATGACGAGTGATTTTGTACACCATCCAAAAAATGAATGCTTGAGCAGTTAGGGGTTAATTTTGAGGACACATGTACCATCATAATTTTGGAGACACCCAAACTGTGAATTCTTACTACTAAGCACAATTTTTATTATTTGACTTGTTAAATTTCTATATAATCATGTTGGCAACTAAAAGGAGATTTCAATGTACCAAATAATATGTCATTTGAATATAGTATTCAAAAGTTATAAAGGGCCCGCTAAAGGATCAAAGTTTTTTTTGGATGTTCTAATATCATTTCTTTAGCATTGGTAGATATTGATTAAGGAAATGTACACTAGATGAGGATTGTACTTTTGGCTCATTAGCACTTTTGAATGTCCTTGGCCACCTTAACCCTCAAGGAACATATCATAATTTAGAAAGAAAGGTGAATTTTGAGTTTTAACCTCAAAATATACAAATAATTTACATTCTAAAAGTTTAGATACATACTATTCTTGTCACAAATCATGATGTTTTGAGCAAATGATTTCTTATTTTTGTTTGGAGGAGTACATTCATAGATTGCCATTGCTTTAAAACTTGGTGTCGGATCAGACTTGATTGAATGTATGCATAGGCTAATGCTTGTATAAATTTGAATTGAAACCATGTAGAAACCTTATATCTTGATCTTGAAGATTTCTAAAAAAATGAAAAATAAGTATTACTATACACAATTACGGAAGTGCAATTTTGCATCCAATATTGATTTTAAGTCTCAAAAATGTGAATCCTATTTACAATCGTTTCAATCACAAGGGGTCCATGACAATTTTGCGTTTTTAACATGCGTACACTTCCGAATTCTTGTTATAATTTGAGTCGTGCATCGTTAAATCTTTTCTATTTTTTCACGAGAGGATGACCAATCAAGTGTGGAAGAAACTCTTAATAACATTCTATATAGCCAAAATATGAAGGAATTTGTAGAAACTTCCTAAATTCTAGCTTCTCGCTCCAAAAGAAATAAAATACTTTAAGCTCTAAAGGGTTAAGAATGTTATGGTTTGGGAGCAAGGAACCATTGAATTCTCGACTCAATTCTTAATTTTGGCTCATTTTGAAGTAGAAATTTCATGGCGACATATTTTCCATGCGAGTAATTTAGCACTAGTAGAAACACCGCCCCTGTAGACTAGAGAAGAAGCATGCCCAAAAAGACTTATACCTAATCTAATTCGTCATGGATCTATTTCGCTAGTCTATGCGGGCGGTGCGCTCTTATTTTGATCATTCAATCGAAATTCCTTCCATGAATCAAAATAGATCCACAAGTGCTTGGCTCATTGAGCACGGGAGTCTATGTTTTATTGAACACAAAAATCTAGTCAAAAAAGAAACGAATGAAGGGATATTTGCAACACCATTCCCCAAAGTCCTGAAAATGATATCGAGACAACACACAAACTGCATGATTGCAATGGACTTCGTAAGAACCACGCGACGCAGGCTTCATGCATGGTAAGTAAGTTATTGCAAACATGGCGCTTGTGGCTTAGAGCCACTGACCCAGTCTGGCTGTATTGAAACAGACTGGGAGCATATACATCTGGAGCTGTGCGGCTTGCCCAACTCCTTGGAGCTTGGAATCATTAATCCCTAAAAGACCAAGAAGCCCAAATTAGACCTCGTATTTTTTTTAGCAGTTTTGAGTAGGTTCTATGTGGACTTCCTTTTGTTTCAGATTTGTTTGTTTCTTGACCATCATATGCATTATTCTTCTAATACAAAATTCAGTCTCATTAGTCCAGAATGACCTTAAACTACCTAGGTGATAGCTAGGAGGTGGGCTCCCCTTAGGAGTGCTTATTAGCATCAAAGAGGGTGGCGGTTCGATTCCGGTCGGATGCATGTCGTGAAGACTAATACTTCCAAGCTTGATAGGAACCCCGAGCATGACAGGGATGGCTCCCGGGCCTCTTATTACGGTGGGGTTGTCGCTCTTAGTAGGAAATGATTAGGAGCACTGGGTTTAGTCCAGATATTGTAGGAAACAAAATCCAAAAAAAATCACCCGCGAGGGAGTGCTGGAAACGTGCTCTCTTCGTTCACAGTGTGATGTTTGTAATCTGTTGTTGTGCAATGGAAATAAAGCATCCATTTGTTTCAAAAAATAAATAAAAAATCAGTCTCATTTGAATTATATATTTCATGATATGATTAATTAAATTTATCATTTTAAAACCATGAATACTTTGCCCTTTATGGTTAATATTTCACATGTTTACACACTATGGGACCTTAGGTTTCACACAAGGATGTCGGTCCCTAGTCTAAGGAACACGTACACAAGCCCCAACATGCGTAATATCATCATCCCAAGGAACAAACCTTGGAATTGAGCATTATTGTTACTTTCTTTTCTTTTTAATATTGATTGGGCCAATTCGCGATGGCTACATTTTATTTCCTAAAAAGATTTTTTTTTTAAGTAGAAGAGATGTGCACGTTCTGGACATAAAAATTCCCCCAAAATAAATACTCCCTCCGCTTCAGAATAAGTGTCCATCATTAATTTTTCCTGATTCTTTTCTTATATCTTATACTTCAAAACGTGTGGATTGTCTACTTCAAACACAGCGGACAATGATAGTGACACAAAAACTACATACTACCGTAGTAGGAAGCCAGGGTCGGCAGAAAATAATTCCCTAAAAAAATGCCGGAAAAATAAATAAATTTATCAAGTGTTTTGTCGAAATCAACAAAAATAAAGTCAACAAAAACTGTAGACAAAAAACAAAGGAAAATGTTTAGCTGCTAGTAAAATTTAATGTTAGTTATTAATAGCCAAAATTTTAATAATTATTTTTGAAAGTGCCGACCCCTACTTTTTGAACTTTTATTAATTATTCGACACCAAAGTGCCGACCATGCCTTCCTACTACGGTATTATTAAAGATGGCCCCATTTTTTGAGTATTGAGATGACTTATTTTGGGCAAGAGAAGCGTCAAGTTGAAATATGCCAAACAAAGGTGGACTGTTGTTATGAAACGGAGGGAGTATACAATAGGAAAGTGTTTAATTTGACCCCTAAAGGACCAAAGATTCATGGTATTAAAATGAGAAATTCAATCAATTATATTGTGTGAAATATAATTCAAATGGGACTACATTTTATATAACTGGAATGAGTGAAGAACATTGTTTGTGTTGTCAATGAAAAGAACATTGAATAAAAGGAAGTCCACATAAGACCTACTCAAAAGTGCTAAAAAAAACATGAGACTCACTCTAAACTTAAACCCCTTTAGGAGTCAAAAAATGATTTTGAAAAAGAAAACTTGTTCACTGGCAATGGACTTATTAGTTTATGGCTAAACTATTTCATATGGTTGTATTGTATTAGCTAAGTGTGTGTGTATATATATATATAACCACATAGCACAAGCAGTCTCCGCCACGCTATAGAGAGAAATAACTTCAACGACTTTCTAGTGAGTTTATTGGTTCAGGATCACATTGCAATGTTGTCCGGACATCGAGAGAAACACAAGAACTATAATTGTGCTTAGCAAAAATTGAGAGTAACACAAAACTATATGCTTAATGAAGATCAAGAATAACACATGAACTATATGTTTGAGTTACATGTCATTTGAGCAGATATCCAGACTAACACAAAAACATGCCCTTTTCCAAAAGTAGACTCTATCGTAGATAAATTGTCATCCCACAAAATTATGTTAATATACAATTTCACTTATTCATATGAATATTAATGTGAACATTTTCAAAATATATGTACTCCGCAGTTATGCTCAATTTAAAGTAGGAAATCAAATCTATTGTTATTCTCTATATTCTAGATTGACAACTGAGTTGTGTAAATATAACGATCAAATGATCAATGTGAATTTAGAAAATCAAATAATCAAATAATTTAGCATTGTGAAGTCGAGTTGGTGATTCAATGAATTGATGTCATTTTTGGTCCTATGTTTGAATGATGATTGTGTTTGTGGTATAATTGGATAAACCTAAGTCCGTATGACCAAAATAAATAGAAAAGACACAATTGGTAAAGTGAGAATCTATGAGTGATGTTGTAAAGAAAGAATATACCAATAGGATTGTCTAGTCGAGAGAAATTTTAAAAGTCTATTATGATGTGATGGTGGATAGTAGGAATATTGAAGATGTCAAATCATATGTACTATATTAGTTTGAAGTACACGAAGAAAGAATGTAAAGGATCCAGTTTGGTTGGAAATATAGACATGGAAAAGGGCTAAGTTGGAGGAGATAGTGCTCAAGGTACAAAAGACGAACAAGTACATATCTGAGTTGGTAAGAGCAAGCAAATTCCAAATTGGAATATTTTTGTGTGAAGAAAAAGGAAGTTTATTCATATGTAATACAAATCCTCTCTACCTACTTGTGGTCTTTACGAGGGGAGTGGTAAAATCTAGTAATTAGCCAAAATTTGAAAAGAAGTAGTATTTAACCCTTAATTGCCTAGGCGTCCATTTTTGGAAAATGCACAAATTTCATCCACAGTTTCTCATCTGTCATGCACTTTTTGTAGTGTGGATATTTTACTATAGATTTTATGGGAAGTTAGCTTCATATATGTGTGAACCAATTAGAAACGGGGTGATTTGTAAAAACAATTATGCCTCATTTCATGCTAGAGTGATTCACCAAAAGTTTCTAAGTTCTTAGTTCAAAATAGTTCAAAAGTGCTTTTGAAAATGTCAACTCATAAAATTAAGAAACCAAAAAATCTCTAAAAATCACTACACTTAGAGTATTACATTCCAACCCATCACAACAAATTTCATCCACAAATTGTCAATATCTTATTTGTAATTGAATTACAAATGAATTTTGAATTTTGAGTTTCAAATTTTATACAAAATATTAGTGATTAAATCATAGATCTGACGGTATGAATAGAATCTAAAATTCATAATGTACAACTTTTATTCATACATCAAGTTCAAAAATCCCTCTTAGTTGCATTTTATAAAGCATCTTTGCAATTCTCCAAATGTACAGAGGGATGTGGGCATTTGGGGGTTAAGCCTTAAGTTAATGAAATTAAGTGTTAAATAAAGCTAAACAGTCCAACCATGTATGTGGGTTTGAATTGCTACACTGGTTCTATGCAAAACTGCTATAGATTTGTTTTTTTGCTGTCAAAAGTATAAAATTGTCTTTTTAGATTAAATCAAGGGTTGTTCCATGGTCATGGCGACCTCTAAAGACAAATTCTCCCCTACTATACATCTACATGTATCTTTAAATCCTCTTTTGTACATCTATATAACTAAACTTATATGTATTATGAAAAAATACCCCCATTTTATGTACAATATATGTGAATGTTTCGAATAGGTCATTTTATTGTAAGCTTCTTGATATCAATCATTGCAAAAATTTGAATTAAACAAATTGCAATTACATTCAAAATTCATACTCTTTCAATGAAGTGGTCAAAGGACAAAAATACCTTCAAGAATGCTATATAAAATGGGTTCCCTATTGTTGTGGGTAGCTTTATGATAGGCTTGAAGTTTAGAAATTGTCATTCTAACAAACATGTACAACATCTAATGATTACTACAAAGCTTAGCAATGCAAGAATAAAATCCTATCCAAGTCAAGTGAGTGTTTTCAATCTATGGTTTGCAAAAACGACCAAATTCAAAAATGTAAGTAGTACATGTATTACCTTATATACATCCAAAAGTGGGACATTTTTAGGTCCAACTATCTTAATGCCAAACAACAAAAAAATTAATGGAATTGTTAAATGGCAGCTTAAAGAGAAATCAAATCCAAATTGTGTCAAAAAAATTGGTCACTTTCCTGATATTTTTCAAATTTTCATAATTTCCTATTTGAACTCATCACTAAGTAATTACATTTGTTATTGCACCATTGATTCATATGCCCTATTTTCGGCTTTGTTGAGATGGAAGTGTGGCTACGTATGGGTAGATTTCATGTGTTAAACTATATTAGGATTTAGCTAGTATGATCTTGGATACATGTCACCTATGTTGGCCAAGGGTGACCAAATGGCCGAAAGGCTATCAAATACATCAATAGACATCCATGGTAGGTGAATGGTAATTAAGATATTATATTGTGGCTACAAGTAGCTTTGAAAGGTTGAGCAAATGTTGATATAGGGGCCGGCCGTGCAGAAGTTGACATAGGGGCCGGTAGTGCAAAAGTTAAGACATCGAGAGTTGGTAGGGTTGGACTGGTGCAAGAGAAGCAATTGTGTAGTACTATTTGGGAGAAACCGCCAGAGAGTTGGGTGGTGAATGGTGCCCAAGACGTCGTTGTTGGGGACCTGGGGAAAACAAGTCTTCAAGTAAAAGTATGTAGTCATTGAAATGTAAAAACATAATGTGATAATGATATTCTTTGACTTTTACTTCACGAAATTTTTGTGTAGCAACATTTTTTGAACTTGAAGCAAATTCCAATTTTAATTTTTTAATTAATTTTTAGAAAATGTTATCAATCTAAATTAATAAATAACTTGGAAAAATAAAATATTTTTCAAAAATGAAAATTAGACTATGTTCCAAGTTCAGAAAAATGTAAACCTATACATTGTTTGGTGCAAGATAGTCGTGGTGCAAGATTGTCTTGTCGTATTGCTTGGGGTGATAGACTTGGTCCAGTTGTACTACTTGGCATGAGAAATTTAGTTTGTGTTGTACTACTTGGAATGAGAAAATTATTTGAGAGTTGGATGGTGATAATGCACAACATGTTGTTGGGGATAATATGGCCCTCTTTACACTAGAGGCCAGAAGCCGTGGAGAAAACTTCACAAGGGCCATGGCTCATTCTTGAGAAGCCAACCTTTGAACTTGACGGCCTTTGGATATAGTGTAAAGTGAGAAGGGGCCACAATATAAAGTGGTGATTTTTTAAAATAAAGTTCTTACATATTTCTTAAAAAATAAAAAATGATTGGTTGTGAGAATTTTGGCCAAACGGCCCCCCAGATTTTGCGTTAGACCCACCTCTTGAGGTGGGCTTGACGCAAAATCCGGAGGCCTTGAAAAATGTGCACTTTTGTTGCCACGAAGGACAAAAGTGTTGTCCATGTCATTTTCTCCTCCTTCCATCCCTTGTACTAAAAATTTCGGGTGTAAAGTGACATTCTTTGGTCTTCTCAGTTTTTAGGCCCCCCATTGGGTGAAATTTCTCTCCTCACAACTTCTTGTCTTTAGTGTAAAGAGGCCCTAAGTCTTGATGTAAAAATACATAGTCGGAGTGTAAAAAATTAATGAGAGAATGATGTTCTTTGACTTTTACTTCATGAGTTTTTTGTGTAGCAACATTTTTTGAACTTGAACCATATCCCAAGTTTAATTTTTCACAAATAGAAAATAAAATAGTCAATCTAAATTAATAAGTAATTTTGATAAATAAAATCTATTTCAAATTTTAAATTAGAATATGTTCCAAGTTCAAAAAATGTTGCTTAAGAAAATCATTTCACGCACTATTATAAACCATCAAGGAACACCATTGTCTCATTACATTCATCAAAAAATTATAGTATTGTTATCATAAGAACTATCTCAAATTAACTTTAAACTAATCATAGAACATCCATAATTTTAAAAGGGATTTATTTAATGTACATGTTCATAGAAAGCCCTTCTAAAAACCCAATTTTTATTGGAAAAGAAGAGAAAAATAAAATCATTCAATAAACGTAATGACCAAAATGTCACAACGTCATAGTAGTAAGAACTTTGATTCTTTTTCAAGGTTAGCGTGAATAAAGTGTTTGTTCCACCCACCCACCCACCCACCAATGGATCACAACGTCACTACAAAGTTGCAACACCCTTGCTTGAAAGCATTCACCCACAATTTTAATTACAACATGAACAAAACTTCAAAAATTCACACCTATTCATATAACATCCAAATAACACCTTCTTTTCAGTGCACAATTAAATTCCTCTTGAAAATGGGAACAAGAGTCGCATAATATAAAATTTATTTAATAATTAAAAACAAACTCAACAGCTGAAAGCCACAATAATTATTTTTTTTGCTCAAATGCTTTTCACCAAATACAAAATTATGTGAATATTCTTTAAGATTCTCTTTTTCACCATAGAAAACAAACTTTTCTTTGGAAAAAAATTTCATAAAAATTTGGGCTTCTCCTTTTAGAACAAGCGGCTAGTCGCGTAGTCCCTGCCTTAGTATTTACACTAAATTTACTTTTACACCTTGTTTGTACTGTTCAGGCATGTAACTCCTTGAAAACGAAGCGTTTCCATAGTCTCTCCCCTGGTGGGGCAGAGACAATAAATTTTTCCCAACCCCGACTGGCCGGGGTTTGTAAATTTTCAATAACTTGAGTGGAGTTCAACATATGGCATCTTTGGCACTCTGACACTCCTTTGTATGATATCAATTGTCAAACTCAAAAAAGACTGGAGGAGCCTGGTCTAAACTCACAACCACATACTGTAGTACCGTACATGATGGAGGGAACAGCATGTTGAGAGGTCCACGTCGTCCTAAACCAATCGCAAGCTGACACGTGGAATTTAAAAAGTAATACTAATAAAATTGTGTCAAAACTGACGATGACCTGGGGAAACTAAGCTACCTCCAGCTCTTTTGATTGATATAGAACAACCACCTTCGTTCGTGCAAGTCGTAATTTATGTGACGGCCTCGCGGAAACCTCGATGCATTTTCTTTCAAACACCATGCAACCGTCCATGGACTTTAATTTTGTAGTTGGTAGAATGGCTTAATCAAGGGACACCACCTGATTCCACGGGGCCAAATGTATTGGGAGCATAAAACATGCTTTTATAATGTTGACTCGTAGCATGGGCTACACTATATTTAGTAGCTCAGTGCACACAAGGAAATTCCTTGCAATTTGCCAATACGTGTTTTGTTGTAGGATGGAGGCCATAGAGGTGGCATATAAGCCAATACGAGAATTGGAGTGCGTGACCAAAAAAAGTCTGGAGAATCGGTCACGGCATGAAGTGCAAAATTAATTAGTTTTACATTACATAAATGATGAATTTTTGTGAATTGCGTGATGCATAACCAGTTGTTGACTTTTCAACGTTAACATGGCTCCATCCCATTGGCAAAACCTGTCACCATTGCCATCACAAGTTGCAACTCATAACCTTCTCTTCTTTCAACTTGCATCTTACGTCTTTGGATCATGAAGATCGAGGGTTGTGATTGAAAAATGAACAATAACCTACTCGCTGCTACCGTAGCTCGACGGTTATCGAACACATAACATTAACCATCTAGAGTCCCGTTTCATTTTTGTGCGAAATTGATGTTTTCACTACCTCCATCTACTTTTAGGTAAATTGGCATATTTTTATTAAAATGGAACAGTACAAATTTGTCGTCTTTTTTATTAATGGTGCATTTGCAAAGAGATTATACGTATTTGTAAGGGTATGATTCATGGAAATGATAAACATAGCAAAGGCCCCTATCATTTAATAGAAATTGGAGAGAGGAGATTTTATTTATTTATTTATTTATTTTCGTATCAAATATGACTTGGACATCAATCTACATTTCAACACCTCTCTAATGACACCCTCGGGGGTTCACCCCTTGTGTAATTGGGATACATGTGCGTGCAAAGGGTATTACAGAATTGAAATATTTGAGGTATATTCTATAATATTTTATATATTCCAAGTAGATTCTCGGCTTATTCCTTACTTGAATTTTAAGCATCCTATATTACATTTATAATTTTATAATTTGATAGAAATTTTACCTCCCGATTTAACCCCTAAACGTCTCAGCGTCCAGTTTCTGGACGTTTGTTGGTCAAACCCAATTTTGATCTTGAAGATGACTTTTGTTGCTAATACACCCAACTAAGAAAATGAAGTTTATTAAGTCTAGTTTGTACTCCACTTTTCAAATCTTAAAAATTCCAATTATTGAGTATTTTATTGCTTGTGCAAGCTTTGTAGCTCAAGGTTTGAATTACACTACATAGGATGCTCACCTTTCGAATTTCAAAATGTAAATAAAAAATTTCTATGGAAAACATATCATGTGATTCTCCATTGTAATTTGTACCTGCTCCCAAAAAAATATTAAAATTTTAAAGCTTTTTTGAAATAAAAATTATTTTTTGAAGTATTTGACTTAAAAATTTGTTAAAAAGGCCGAATTAAATCAAAAAAATCTGAAAATTTCAAGACTGATAGGAAACATTTAATTCCATGCATGAAAAATATTACAAAATATATTTTGATAAATCTTGAAGGCTAAATTGTGTAGTTTGACTTTCCTACAAAGGAGTGGTACGCTTAAGGGTTAATAAGATGTCCAAACCCTATTTGAACTCGAGTAGTTTTCTAAATTTTCGACAATAACCCCCGGGATGAGACCTCCAAAATAATTCCACTCATTATTCTAGTGTTGTAATAAAACACTTAAATTTTTTTAACCAAATTGGAGAAGAAATTTGTTCCTCCGACATGAATAAAAAGTTTGTTTCTCCAAGACTCAACCAAACCGGACATACTCCCCCTGTCCGGAAATAATTATTATAGTTTTTGGTATTTTTTTCCCAAAATAATTGTCCTATGTTTTATAAATCAAACCTGAAATTTGTGCACATCAAACAAGACAGACAATGAGAGTGACACAAAAACTACATATTAATATTAAAGATGGATAGTTTTTCGAGTATAAATATGACTTTTTTAGAAAAAAAATTAACGTTTAATTTGTGTTTTTTTTAAACTAGGATAGTTATTTCCGGACAGAGGGAGTATGTGTCCGCCAACTGAATCGTTGAACAGACAACTTTTGTGAACTACTTCTGGTTGTCTACACTTTGTTGTTGCCTTGGTGACTAAGCTTAACTTACAGGGAGACAAGTTGTGAATTGAGGGACTAGAACAGTCATATGAATTCAGAGACTTTTTATATATATATTATTATAATTACAATTATAAAATCTAAAACCAAAACCAAACAAATTCAGAGACTTTGGTCAGGTTAAGTTACTCTTTTTAAGTTACTCTTTTTAAGGTAGTCTGTCCAAGCTCTAAGTTGACTTATATAACTAGTAGGGAGGGTGGTCTTTGGGCACCATGCTCTCACACTATTTCTTGATGCCTAAGCACTGAATGGGGAGTTTTCTAAGGGAACTAGTTAAAATTCAATAAGCAACCGGTTTTAAACAACAATCCTTCCGGTTATTACATGTGTATCACCTAAGTAGCACTCAAGTATCACAAAATTTATCCAGATTATAACCTTAAACTATGAGTTTCAACCGGTAATTTGGCAATTCCATTCGGCTGATTTTACACTAATTGTTAGATCTCCCCGTACATTGTGCCCAAGTACAAGTGTTTTTTGTTAGTGTATATTCATCATTTTTGAGAGAATATGTAATCTCAACATAACTTAGCACGAATGCTTGATATTGTTTTATTCCAACGTTTTAAGGATTTTTCACCATTAAAACCAACGTGATAAATTTGAAAATTTCAGGTAGTGTAGGAAGTTAGAAGCGATTGACTGTCACATTTGAAATTTCAGAAAATTCATTCTTTGTTTATTTAAGAAACATACATTCAACATAATGAAGTTGATATCTATATTTGACCCTCTAAACCATGCTAAAAGTCCCTAAACATGACCCAAAATACAAGAACATGATTGATGAATGCATTTGAATTGCATGTGGGTTTTACAACATTGAGGGAACGGTTGAACTGCATTGCAATGAAATACCGTAGTACATGATTGACTTCGACACTAATTCTATTAGTTTACTAAGGGCCGAAATTTTAGGAAATCTATTTTCACTTCTTTTTTTCAAATTTGAAAATTTCTTTTTCAAAAAGCAAAAGTGCCAAATCCTATTTTTAGGAAATTAATTAAATCTTTGGCACCCTATGGCCAAATCCGATCATGTACTAAGGTAATATAGAATGGAATTGGGGTGAGAATGGAAAAATCCCTCTACCTTATAATGCTTCTGTCACATTGGAACAAATATTCCTTTTGTGGACATCAAAAATAAAATAAAATCTGAACATACTCATTATTTGTGTGACCATTGCAAAACTGATAGTCTGTTTTAATTGCAATGTATATTCTGTACCTGAGTGGTTCTTGAGTTTACTCTTACAAGTAGAATTTTTTTCTGGCTACACCAAAATCACCATATACTGTGGGTGGGTGAATGGCGTGGGTACATTCATCCATTTAGACAAATTGTGATTCAATTTGGATGAATTTCACCATATTATTTTGAATTTTTTTATTAGTATAGCCTCTCGTAAATATCGTGGGCCACGGTATATTTTTTATTTTTCGGTGTATTGAAATTGCAAGGGGACTACTGATGTGTATACTACCGTAGCTAATTAAGAGTAGCATGTGCAAACTTGGTCGTGGTGTTCCGCCAACATACTCTTCATTCACACTCTCTCTATACAACCATACTTGGCTATTAACCCTTAACCCCTAACTGCCTGAGCGTCCATTTTTTGGACAATGTACGTATTTCATCAATAGTTTCTCATCCGTCATGCACTTTTTGCAGTGTGGAATTTTTAGTGTAGATTCTATGGGAAGTTAGCTTCATGCATATGTGATTCGATTAAAAAGGGGACGATTTGTGAAATTTTTATGCCTCATTTCATGTTGTAGTGATTCACCCAAAATTTTGAAGATTTCAGTGTAAAAGTGCACTAAAATAAGTCAACTCATAAAATTAAGCAACCAAAAAATCTCCAAAAATCACTACACTTAGAGTATTACATTTCAACCAATCACAAAGAACTTCATCCCTAGATTGTCAATATCTTATTCGTAATTGAATTACAAAATAATTTTGAATTTCACGTTTCAAATTTTATACAAAATTATTGGTAATAGCAATCATAGATCTAACCGTATGCATAGAATCTAAAATTCATAACGTACAACTTTTATTCATATATCAAGTTCAAAATATCCCTCTAGGTTGCATTTTATAATGCACCTTTGCAAAACTGCCGAATTTGGAGAGGGCTCTAGGCAATTAGGGGTTAAACATCGGACCATGATCATGGAATCATGTTGTACTTGTCACACTCAAATTTGCCACTATAAATAAGAAAAAAAATTCAAATTTATATTTTTAGTAGATGAAGTCATGTGTTTACTACAAACTATGATTTTTTCACAAGTTTTGGTGAAAATTTGATATTACTATGGTTTTTTGAAGAGATTGTAAAGAAAATTCATATCAATTACAAAATGTACTCAAAAATTCCAATTTTTTTACCAAAGGTGTAAATTACAATGAAGAACATTACAGTAAATGAAAATCATCCGTGTATCTAAATTTAGATTTTTCCTCCCTACACCATGGTAATACATGTCGAACTTGTAACTCCAATAAAACATTCAATTTCCAAATTGTTCCAAAAATTCAAAGTGGAATAGAAACTAGACTTGGTAAACTTCATTTTCTTGGTTTAGCTCAAATGCAATAGAACTCATTTTCATGGCCTAAATTTAGTTTAAGTAAAAAAAATGGAAAAATCCAAAATACGCTACACGGTGAACCGTTTTTACGACTCTTTTTGTAGTTGGGACCCCATTTAAAATCCAAAAACAGCTTGAGTGATATGAATTTAACTTGAAGAGGTGGCATGACCAAAAAAAATCCTTCACAAAAAAAAATGGATGAAAATCGTCCATACAGCAGTTGGAGTTGAATAGTGAGTTACATTCATAAAAACACGCAATTCGCTATTTACGCACTTGGCCAAGTGCGGTCATTTCGGGGCCCCATTGTGCCAAAAATTTCAAAAATCAAATTTTTTTTTTGAAAAGGGTGTGATTTTTGTCTATGGTGAAAAGTGCAGTGCATTGCAATTAATCAAATATATTACGAATTTTCAATAATAAATATGTGAATTTCATACATTTTTTTAATTTTTCAAAGTGTCTTTCATAAAACCCTTTCAAAAGTGCAATAAATATCCAACATTTTACTATCTTTCAACCGCATTTTCCCCATTCCCCTCGTATTACAATCACATACAATCCGCAATACATTTTGTACAACGACATCATTACTCCACATATCCACGTATTTACATAAAGTATGGATCCACATATATATATATATATATATATATATATATATATATATATATATATATATATATATATATATATATATATATATATAAAATACATATTATAAAGAAGTACAAGTCGGCCATCTGAAGTGCAACCAATAGCACTAATCCACACTGTCTAAAAAAGCTACTACTTGAAGGGGAACTGGGTCTCCGGAATCCTCTCAGATGACTGTGTTCCGTCGTCCCGACCCTCCTCACTAGCTACACGCTGCTCCTCCAACCTCGCACAAACATCTGAAGGGGTCTCGGGATCTGTATACTCCAAAGCTTGAGCCACCATGGCATTGACCATCGGAGATGACACCCGATGCACAGGCGACGCTTCCTCCATGATAGACGCCGCCTGCTCAAACGTATACTGCCCTCCAATCCCGTAACGCCTGTATCTGACTCCATCAACGTCATAGTAGAATCCGTCCGTTGTAAGTGTCATATCTCGGTTTGGTAGGACCCAATGAAATGGACGTGGGGTGGAATCAATATCCACAACTACTCCTGGTGTTGGCAACACCTCAGATCCACCCGCATCCAGCCCTGATCGTGGCAACACCTCCATGTCACGCGGGGTCGGCCCCAATGCCCTTGCGGTCCTAGCGGTGCCCCTCGGGGCCCAAATGCAAAATCAGCCCACTTGGGGGCCCCAAACGGGGCCCCCAAGTGTTCTAGGAGTCCCCAAGGGGCCCCCGGGGTCGACCCCTAGGCCGATGCGGACCTAGCGGTGCCCCTCGGGGCCCAAATGCAAAATCAGCCCACTTGGGGGCCCCAAACGGAGCCCCCGAGTGTTTTAGGAACTCCCGTGGGGCCCCCGGGGTTGACCCCTAGCACTATGCGATCCTAGCGGTGCCCCTCGGGCCTAGATGCCTATTCAGCGCATGAACTGATCGATAAAAGAATGGTTTAGGGAGAAACGTTTACCTCAAAGTCTTGAATTCGTGGTTGAAGCTCTTAGACTCTGCAAATGGAACTCCCCCACTAACGAATTAATGCTCCCTTCCAAATTCCTGTCACGAATCGAAACGAACATGAACAGAAAATTAGTTGAGAAAGAGTGAATTTTTTAAATGAAGTGCTTTCGTGAGTTGTTCTTTATATATATAAGAAGAACCCTTCATTCTTCTCATTACAACGATGGAGAGCTGACCATGGTATGTGTTAGAGAGCTTAAGTGAAATAGTGGGTTTTTTTGAAGTTTTTTGAGAAAAATTGAACGCAATCTGATGTTATAGAGAAAGGAGAATGTGGAAGAGGGACGGAGGGCTGGAGAGAGACACTTGCCTTAGCCAAAAAATGGGCAAAGAGGGTGCGCGGCCGCGCACCCTCTTCTATTTGTGTGTGTTTCCAAGGGAGGCTAGCTGGCCAGCTTTGGCTGGCCAGTAGGCTTTGACCAGTGGCCAGCTTGCTGGCCGGTTTTGGCCGCCCAGCTGGTCGGCCCAGCTGGCGGGCTTAGCCGGCGCCATTTTTTTATTTTATTTTATTTTTTGGTACTGTTCTGTTTTTCTTTTACTGTTCTGTTTTTTCTTTTTACTGTTCTGTTTTTTTTTACTGTTCTGTTTTTTCTTTTTACTGTTCTGTTTTTTTTTACTGTTCTGTTTTTTTTTTTTTTTTTTTGAATGTTCTGTTTTTTTTTTTTTTTTTTTTCGTTTTTCCTTTTTTTGGTTTTTTTTGTTTATTACAGTTTTTTTGTTTTTTGGGTTTTGGTTTTCTTCCTTTTCTTTTTTTTTTCTTTTTTTGTTTTTTGTTTTAGTCTTTGGTATTTTTGTGTGCTTTTGGTTTTTTTTTTTTTTGGTATTTTTTGTTATTTTGTTTTTGTGGTTTTTTGTTTTTTGGTTTTTTTTTGTTTTTGATGTTTTTATGTTTTTATGTTTTTTGGTTTTTTTGCTTTTACTTTTTCTGAATTTCTGTGTTTTTGTTTTTTTGTGTTTTTCTTTTCATTCTTTCTTTCTTTGTTTCTTTTTGTTCTTTTTTTCTTGTTTTTTTTGTTTTTTTTGGTCTTTTATTTTTTGGTTTTTTCTGTTTTTGGTGTTTTTTTGTTTTTTTGTTTTTTTGCTTATATTTTTTTTTAAATTTTGTGTTTTTTTTTTTTTTTTGGTTTTTCCCGTTTGTGGTTTAATTTTTTTGTTTTTTTCTTTGCATTATTTGTTTCTTTCTTTCTGTTTGTTCTTTTGTTTTTTTTGTTATGATAATCTTTAAAATAAATTTCAAGCATCTATTTAGTTCCATTACAAATAGGATATTGATGAAATATGTTGTGATAGGTTGAAATGTATATCTCTAAGTGTAGTAATTTGTGGAGATCTTTTGGTTGCATAATTGTATGAGGTGACTTCTTCGAGTGCAGTTTTGATTCATTTTCAACTAAGATCTTAGAAGTTTTTGATGAATAACTAGAACATGAAATGAGGCATAATAATTTCAGAAATCATCCTATTTCTCATCGGTTCAAACTTGCGTGAAGCTATTATCTCATAAAATCTACAGAAAAAATCATCGTTGTTATTGAACTAACAGTCTATTCCATTTCCTTTTGATTTGTGAAAGGTATATATATGGGAGGATTTATTCAGCACTAGTGGAGTACTGATCAGCGGGGTGTAGGAGCTTTCTACAACGAATCCAGGACTTCCCGGTAAGACTTTATACCTAAACCATTGCATTAGCATTTAATTCATGTTGTCATCAACAGCGGCCTGTACTCTAGCAAATTGCAAGTGTACTTCGACGGGGGCCCCATACGAGCCCTAGGAACAATCGGGTTTCTATTTGGGGCCCCCTAGTGGGCTCATTTTAAACTCCTAAACGTACAAAGGTGTCTCCAGATTTGATCATTTGAGGAAAGTCATCATAAAGTACTATATAGAATAATATTTTACGATTGATGTATGAATGATAGTTTTAGATTTTGAATTGAATATTCCATCCGTATGGTGAGGTTAACCAATGCTATCTCCAATATTTTATTCTAAACTTTAAAAGTGAGAATTCTAAATTCCTTATAAAATTGATTGTAAGCAACATATTAACAAATTTTTAAGTAGAAGTTGTTGGAATGGATGAATTCATTTTAACAAATTTAACAAATTTTTAAGTAGAAGTTGTGGGCTGATTTCGCATTTGGGCCCCGAGGGGCACCGCTAGGATCGCATGGCGCTAGGTGTCAACCCCGGGGGCCCCACAGGGTCTCCTAGAATACTTGGGGGCCCCGTTTGGGGCCCCCAAGTGGGCTGATTTTGCATTTGGGCCCCGAGGGGCACCGCTAGGACTGCATGGGGCTAGGGGTCAACTCCAGGGGCCCCACGAGAGCTCCTAAAATACTTGGGGGCCCCGGTTGGGGGCCCCTAAGTAGGCTGAATTTGCATTTGGGCCCCGAGGGGCACCGCTAGGACCGCATGGGGCTAGGGGTCAACCACGGGGGCTCCTAGAACACTTGGGGACCCCGTTTTGGGCCTCCTAGTGAGCTGAATTGCCATTTGGGCCCCGAGGGGTACCGCTAGGAGCGCATGTCGCTATGGGTCAATCCCAGGGGCCTCACGGGGGCTCCTAGAACACTTGGGGGCCCTGTTTGGGGCCCTCAAGTGGACTGAATTAGCATTTGGGCCCCGAGGGACATCGCTAAGACCGCATGGGGTCTGGGGTCAAGCCCGGGGACACTAGGATTAAGAGTTCTCACCGTTTCAAACAAACAAAACATAACAAAACATAACAAAACATAACAAAACAATTGTACTTTATGTATAGATCGTAGTTAATAGCAGTGTTATCGATAAGCTATTATAAATGTTTGTTATACTAAGTACGGATTGCAAATGTGGTGAACAGAGATACGGATGACGATGGATTCGAGTGCCGAACCTAGAGCCTCGAGGGTACTTCGGACCTCGAAAGGACAGACCATCTACTGCAGCGGTAACGAGAACGCCTAGAAGAACAGGGACGCAAGTCGTGGGCCAAACATCATCTACAGCTACCCTGGAGGCAACAGATGATCTGTTTCCAGTTTTCAATCCAGCGAGGGACTTGGAGATTGGACAATTCGTGGCTTTAACAGTAGAGCGGAAAGTAGTAAGGGCTAGAGTACCATTTTATGTGGGGAAGGTGGTGGAATTTGGACAAGGCAAATGAGCAATGAAAATGAAGGTGATATGGTATTGGCCTATTATGAAGCGAGGTGTGACGGATGAAGCAGGTTCTGAGCCACAACGATACAGGAACTGCATGGAAGCATCTTGGGAGCCATCTGGTGAGAGACATGGTTGGGTGGACAAAGAAGCTGCTATATTTTCATGGAGAGATGTACCAGCAAGAACGAGAAGTGGACATTTAAAGGTGAAGTTCATTTCTATACAAGGAGTTCCAACTGAGAACCAAGTAACTATTCCCAATGAAGCAAAGCCACACATACTTGAATATATTGCATTACAGGTGGAAGGCATGGATGACGAGAGGATGCAGAACGAGCTAGATGCTTACTAGAATAGAATTGTATATGTTATACAGTATATGGTTTTCTGTATTAGATGTCGAGGTATTGAAGGGAAAAGTGTGTACTACAGTACCTCACAAAACTGTTCCAATGCTGTAAATATCTTCTTTTGGTTGACTGTGGATGCTACATGGCAATTGCAAATGCCCATGTGGCATTGCAATAAGCTTCTAATCTACGTTAGGAAGCCACATGTAAAAACCAATGACATGCATGACTATCTATACGTGACAATTGTAGGGTTCAAAGCCATCTGATTCACTGGAACAGTTTTGTGAGTGCACTCTTCCAAAACTAAATGTTTACAAAAGCTTGTCAATCTTGATGGACCTTCAACTCTTTGTTGTAGAACTTTGTTCGAGTGTGTGTATAGACCATTTTCCTACAGTTTTTTGTACTTTGTTGTTCTTGCTTCCAAGTAGAAAAGATAGTGTCTGCATTATCTTCTCAAAAAAAGTCAGACGTTCTTTCTATGTTGCAAAGAGGGTGCACTATAAGAGAAGTGTCAAGGAGTTTGCATGTGGGTGTTGGAACTGTGCAGAGGCTCCGACAAAAGTGTGTTTTCAATGTAGAATCATCACATGGAGGTAGACCAAGAAAGATGACTCCTGCAATGGAACGGTCTTGTGTATTGAATATGACTAGAGGTAAGCTTAGTACTGCAGTAGAGGCTACAAAAAATGTGCAAGAGGCATTTGGGATGCAAGTGTGTGTTGAAACAGTGAGACGTGTTTTACGTAGAGGTGGTTTACAATCACAAGTGAAGCAGAAAAAACCACGTCTTTCAGTTAAGAATATCAAAGCACGTTTAGACTTTGCAAGAGTCCATCTAGATTGGACTATAGATGATTGGAGTCGTGTCATTTTCTCTGATGAGTCTAAAATCAACTTATTCTGCTCTGATGGAATCTTTTGGTGTTGGAGTCGTGATCCACATGAGTTGTCAACACGCACTGTTACAGAGACAGTAAAGCATGGTGGTGGTGGAATCATGATTTGGGGTAGTATGACCATTTATGGGCCAGGACTAGTGTACAAAGTTGAAGGCCGCCTCAATCAACATGGATATCGTCAGATTTTAGAGCAGACAATAGATGGTACAATTAGAAAATATGGATTAGATGCTACACAAGTCATTTTTCAGCAAGATAATGCTTCCGTTCACACCACAAAAATGATGCAAGAATGGTTTTCAAGGCAAAGTTTTAGTCTTCTAACGTGGCCTGCCCAATCCCCTGATTTAAATCCAATAGAACATCTATGGGCCATCCTCAAAAGGAGATTGAATCAATATGATTCACCTCCAAAAGGAATGATAGAATTATGGGAACGTGTAGTACAAGTCTTCTCTTCTATTACTGCACATGATTGTAGAAGACTTATAGAAAGTATGCCCAAAAGGATTGAAGCTGTAATAGCTTCAAAAGGAAGATGGACAAAGTATTAGCTAGTTTACTTAGAGCACTCACAAAACTGTACCAATGTATATACTAGTTTTTAACTTTCATTTTTCCTTCAATGATATTTGATTTAGTTAGATTTTTTTTACAAATGTGTACTAGATTGGATGTAATATATGCCTCAAACTACTACTTGAAAGTTTGGACATCCATTTATCTTACACATACTTTTGAATCTAGAAGTTCCAATCATTGGAACAGTTTTGTGAGGTACTGTATTATTATAAAACGTGAACGAGTACACGATTTTTATATAATACAAAGAATAATTAAATCTTATGTGTATGTTTGTAGCCCATATCTAAATGCATACAATGTGCTTGTATGATTATGTAAGATGCGTGCACAAATAAGGGATTCAGAATTCCCACTTTTGTACCTATCGCATAGTATGTGCAGAATGAATATGACATGATAATTTTGTTGCGTATAGGACAAAAATTTGACATATAGAAAATGCAAATACAAATTCTTTAAAGGAAATCCCCCGTCGAAAATCTCCATGAATTTGCAATTTATCCTTATTAGAAGGGAATTGCTGGGAAAAAAAATTTGTCTAATTTTTTTTGCAATTTTTTGGGATTTGAATTTTTAGTGTGCCCGGGGGCCAAGTGCATGATTATATGGCCAAGTGCGTAAATAGCGAATTGCGTGTTTAAAGCATTTTTTGGCCTCCCAGGCGTTTAGGGGTTAAGGTTGGCAATTCCTTCAAATATTTAATTTTTTGGTCAAGATAATGCGAATATTCTCTAATATTTTGTGAATATTCTATGAGATTCTTTTTTCAACATTTTATTTTTTATTTTTTATTTTTAAATCCTACAAATTCGTGCTTCTCTTTTTATAACTTTTTTTTGGCTGATCCTAACGACTGCGTACAGAAATGTAAAAACCGCCCATGTAGAAGAGCCCACATGACAGACAAGACCCACAAGAAGAGCCCACATGACGAACTAAATTAGTTGTGGGTCTTTTGGGGTCATACTTCTCTAGTCTGCACATCTGTTGCTCCTAAGATTTTTATTAAGCACATTCATTTGAAGACGGAACTTACTTGATGGTACATCACCATTTGCTTTCGACTTGATTTTAAAACAATTTCAAAAATTACATCATTGCTTAACCCTTTAATGTCCCGATCCAACACTATTTTCAAAGATTCATTATAAAATGTTTGATGAAAAACAAAAATAAAGTTGATGTACAAAGCTAAGATGTAAATGTCAATGTGAAGATCACTTATGTGCGGTTGGATTCATCATATTTTTTTATTAATATTTTAAAACTAATTTTGCAAGGTTTTCTCTTGAAATTCAATTAAAAATCCCAAATTAATACAAAAAAATTAAAAAATATTGTAATGAAATTGGAATAACATGCACTACAAGATGGTATGGTTTCCATTATTTGATTCTACTTATTTTGGAAAATCATATTTAAGGTCTCAATTTTTGAACTAAGAATGAAACTTGACATAAACCAATTGTTTTGTTTTTCAAAAAATCACAATATCTTATTTTGAAGATCCATACCGTACAAATGAGCACAAGAACCAAGAGAAATTTGGATGGATGAAAAATTGTACAGGATGTATGGTTGAGAAAGATTGCAATCTATTCGTCATCCATTATATGGACGGAGGCGCATCAAAGGGTTAAAGTAAACTCTCATTGTACACAACAATGATTTTTTTTAGCATTTTTTCTACTTTTCATAGCTTGAATAGCAATCCAAGTTCCTTCAGCGCTCTTTTTTGGGTCATACCTAGGTTTAAAGAGGCTACACATCTTGACTCCATGTAGGAAATCTTACTATTATTCCTTCTCTTTTTCCCCGGGTTCACTCTGTGGAAATATCAAAAACCTCATGCGAAAAAACTAAGGGTAATTTAAAACATTGTAGCAAATATATTATATTTTGTTACATGTAATATAGGCCAGTTAAAATGAAAGAAGAGTAGTTTAAAGAAATATAGGCATGTATAAATGTTAGAGTATTTGGTTTTCTTAGAAACAAGATTGACTGGATTTAGGAGCTTCTTTGCAATCACCTTAGAACTTGCAAAACCCACATAAAAACACATAAAAATTAAAAAATCCACAAACACAAACCTAAACTCCACAAACTTCTAAAACATAATTTGAAAAAACTTAAATAATTGCATGATGGTCAATTACCTTCTAACAAATATCTAGATAAATGAACGGATCAAATAGGAATGGAAGCATGGAGGCATTATCTTCTAAATTTTGTTTGCAATTCAACTAACTTTAGTCACTTCATGTACAGTTCATCCTTGGTTACTTTGCACTATTGGCAAAAGTCTCAAATAGTGAAATAGTCACAAAGAAATTTTGAAAAAAGATTATAACTAAAATAGGATATAATTCATTTCAATTTGAGAATATTAGGACTAAATGTAGGGCTGCATAAAATACTCATTGTTAGAATATTTGCTAATGACAGGGTACTTCCAATTGCTCTAACCAAATTAACCCCTAAAGGACCAAGGGGGGGGGGGGGGGGCGCCGGGACCTACTCTAAGCTAAAAAGGCAAAAAGAGGGGGAGGGGGAGGGAAAAAAGGAAAAAGGAGGGGGAGGAGGAAAAAAGAAAAAAGAAAATAATTAAGCGTTGAGATCTCCTTGACCGTGCGTCCGCTGGTCACGTTTTTGGTACCGTTGGAAAACTCTTGACGAGGAGAGGTGCACCAAAGTCATTTTGTTGCATTTAGAGGTAAATTGTGAGAGTTTTTTTAATTTTTGAGTGATTTTTGACATCATAAATTGAAGTAAATTATGAGAAATTAAAATTGGAAGTTTTTGATGTCATTCTTGGCATTGTCAAAAAGCTCTCTATGAGTAGGCATGCAACAAAGTCATTTTGTAGCTTTTGGATCTATGGTGTAAGAGTTATGGATTCTTAATCAAATTTCCTCACCATAAATTAAAATAATATTATGGATAAATGAATCTAAAAATAAAATAAAAAGAAAAAGCGTGGCTAAATCACATCACACGGCCACACTGGCTGTTTGGCAAGTCAAACATAAAAAAATTATAGTGATCTTTAATTTTAAAAAGAAAATAACAAAAAAACAACTTTGTTAGTGTTTAAAGTGAAAATTTTGCTTTTGATTGAATTTGTAAATCAAATAAAATTTCCTTAAATAATTAAATTGATCTTGAATAGGATTTTAAAATATCAAATTAAACTTTGATCTATTTTATTTTTTCATTTTAACTTTGATTTTTTTCAATGATTTAGTGAATTTAAAAACAAGAATTCAATATTAAATCATTTAGCATTGTTGGAAAAAAAACAACATTCAATATTGATAAAGTTGATTGTAAATTCTATATAATAAATGAGATCATCTAAATTGAAGTGAAAATAAATAAAATTATGTAGTAATGTGAAGGATATACAAAATGATTACAATAAGAGTTGTCATTTTATTTCTACAAAGAAGCATGTGTTGAATTTGTTGCTACGTATAAAGAATGAAAACCAATGCTCTGTAAAATTCATCAATATGACAATTAAAATCTTCTTATCATCATAGTTTTACATATGTGATAAAACTTATATACCGGTATTGAATGAAACGCATAAATAGATCATGCTGAAGTTTTTTGGAAATTATAAGTTTTTTTTGCTGAATTTCACATAAATTAATTTTTGAAATTGCCAAAATGATGAAAAATTACCAATTTTTACCCATCTTAATATTATGAGTGATCAAGCGTGAGATTTGGAAGAAGAAAGAATTGGTCTTGTGATCGAATTCATTTTAAGTCACTCCCAAATAATATGGGATAAGATCTTGCAAGCCCATGTGAATTCTCCCTACATATTTTTTAGTAGATTTCAGTGCACAATTGAGCATAGAAAATGATTTTATTTTAAAATGTTTTAACTAAGAAATGTTAGAAGGCCAAGTCATCTTCCACGTCCAAAAACAATCTTGTGATTCGAAGTTTTTATGAATGAGATATGGACAAATTTCAGTAAGGTAGTGAAGAATGTGGGGGGGGGTGGGGGGGGGGGGGTTTGTTGAACTTAGCTCTTGTTTTCTTGACTAGCTCTTGTAGCAAGCTCAATTCCTCATTGGTGTGGGGTAATTTTGACGATTGGCACCGTTGAAATTAAAGAAGACTTACGTAGCTTTTTATGAAAAAAGGATCAACAAAATCGCACAATTTTTGAGACAATTGATGGAACTTGTTCGGGGTATTTTGTACACATGATGAAATCGGATTGTTCAAAAGTGCTCCGAAAATTCTGAAATTTTTATTGTGAGTACAGATCATCATTTTAAATATGTGATAAAAATTTCAAGTAATTTGGAGGTGTGAGGAGGAAGATATGAGGGTTTGAAGTGACACCTAAATACCCTCCTTGCAACTTAAAAATATCACCAAAAATCGCTCACTTGATGAATTTTTGATCAAGAAGTACCTACAGATTCAGCTCTCAAAAAGAGCTAGGGTCTCCTTGTTGCTCATCCTACAATTCAAAGCCCAAGAACCCGAATTTTCTGACTTTCTAGTTCGAGAAGCCGCGTGGGGGCCTTACGGTCCTTCAGGGGTTAAATAGCCACCCCCCACCCCCTTATATACTAGATTTTTCAACGTCATTATAAAAATTATAAAAATTATTGTGTAGTGAACTCCTTGTGCTTCTTTTTCTTTCAAAAATCATGTGTATAAATTAGCTAGCCCAAATTTTATGTAGCAATTTGGCTCAAATTAGAAACAACAAAAATCACTTATACATAGTTAGTTGAGATAAACTTCAAACTTTATTAACCCCTAAAAGCCCGAGGGGTATTGGACAAAACATAGATGTGTTATAATATGTGCCTTCCATATGTTTGATGAAGTTTGGTTCAATAGACAAAATGTAGGGCATCATCTCTACAAATTATCCGTACCATCAAACTTCCAAAAATAACTTTAGATCTCTTTTTAATGAATTTAAAAGCATTAACCTTTGAAAATTTGTATAAATTCTAATTTTCACTTTTAGAGTTTAAAATTTAGCATGATTGGTTAAATTTGGTTTATCTATTGTAAACTTCAAAAAAGCAAAAGAATTGATAGAGGGAACATCATTGCTATCCCCAAATAGCAAATTTTGTAACACCAAGACAATGTTGAAGTGATTCACTTTGAAAAATTCTCCCGGGTGGTTTAACTCGGATTGACATAATTTATATTGGATTGGAAAGTAGACTTGATGTAGTATTTTAAAATATTTTTAATTTTCAAAAACAAATATATATATATATAGATATATATAGATATATATATATATATATATATATATATAGATATATATATATATATATATATATATATATATATATATATATATTCCGGATAGCCCGTTAGATTCGGGCAGCGACGAAAAAATGGTCGTTTGGGCGTTTAGGGGCTAAGAGATATCAATGTAAGGAATTCAGAGATTAAATTAGTATACTGTGGGTAGAAGACATAGTGGGCATAGTGTCAAAAATGCTCAGGAGTGGGAAAATGAGAGAAAAAAAAGAGATTTGTTTTTTTTAATTTTTTATGTGCCACATGGACCCCTTTAAGGGAGTGCCACATGGCCAAACCACAAAAAAAAGCCAGAATTGGAAAAATAGGCCAAAAGAAGCCCAAAAAATCCAAAAAATAATCAAAGGAAGCCAAAATTGGAAAAAAACCCCAAAAATAGATTTTGTCTGGGCTCATAATATCTTTTGTTTGGGCTCCAGTATACACAAGCCTTGTTGAAACCCTAGCTAAAATCTTCAATCTTCAATCTTCAATCTCTTGAAAATCAGAGCAGTTAGAACCATAAGATCACCTCCCAATTCATAGAGGGAACCCTAAAACCCGCGAGCATCAATCGCAAGATCCCAGCGCCTTGCTCTCCCCAATCACCACGAATGCATTAAATATCAACAAAAGACGTTTGCCCGACCTAATTCGTACTTCCAAATCCCATTTTCAACTTCACCAGGCCAAATTTCAACACTCAGAAGCTTAAATCACAAGATCAGAAGCAGAAGCTGCCAATTCAAGAGACAACCACAAAAGAAAAGAGGTCAAACTACTAAAATGAATGTAGTCTTAACCCTGATTTGGTGAAAAAAACTGTCCTGCGATGAAGAAGCAAGGCCGATGGAGATGCAATTAGTGTGCATGGTGAGATAGAACTGCAGCTGCTGCGAGCAAGAAGGAGATGAGAGCAAGAACGAGAATTGCAAAGTCAATGTCCAATGTTCCATAGCCCTAACGCCAGAGACTAGGAAACACAAGAATCGAGCCAGATCAAGTGCATTCTGACCACTCAGTGACATGTGCATGAGCACAAGGGTGTAAGAGCAACCCTAAACCCTAAATCCTTGTCAACACAGCAGCAAGGATCAAAAGACCTAAAACCCTAATTCACGCAATCAAGCAAGGATATAGACAGAGGCTCATACCCTAATTCAAGCAAGCAAGGATATAGACAGAGGCTGATACCCTAATTCACGCTAGCAAGCAAGGATATAGAATCAAACCTCTTGCGCTCTCAAGTGTGTTACAGTCGGTGATAATGTGGCAAGTGATATTCTGCAGCCGGGTGAGCAGATTCTCTTCTTTGTTCACAAACGACCACCGAGTTTGCACCAGACAGAGCTCAGGATTCTCCTGCAACAAATCAACCACATCAATCAAAACCATCGCCGTCCAAATCCTCTGCAATCAGTCAAAAATTAATAGAGTCGAGAATGAGTAGTACCTTGAAGTGAGGCATGGTTCGCTTCATGAAATCGGACTTGGGCTGAAAATTGGCGTCAAAGATAGTAGAAACGAAGGCAACAAAGGCAATGACCACAAACACTCACTCAGAGCTCTGCGATTCCTAGACCCCACCACAGAGAATACTCAGTCGCCGCTGCCATTGCTTGCAGAAACAAAGACAAAAGAGGGAGACGAAGAAGACGAAGACGTTCTCCCTCAGTTCGTCCATCCCTCAGTTCGTCCATCACACGTGGACCCCTCTCCAGTGAAAAAAATTCTTGGAAATTGAAATATTTCCCCTTCCGCATTTTCAGGGCCGTGATTTCCGGCCACCCCCGAAAAAAAAATGGGGGCCATAGTGGGCACTATTGTGCTGAATAATTATTATTTTTCAAAAATTAAGGTTTGAAAAATTGAAATTTTCAGAATTTTTTTCAATATTCTCTTTTTCACCAAAAGCAGTCTTTTGTGAAAATTGATTTTCCAAATATTCGTCAATTTACTTTTTAAAACATTTTATGCCAACCATGTCCTCCACCTACGGTACTAACATCATCTTTAACAATTCAAAACAATTTTATGCTACTAGTATGTTCTAAGAATCTTGCCCATTATCGTGCAAACACCAATTTTGCACTTAACCCCTAAACGCCGCCGAGACCAAAAAATGGCTTATGAATGAAGTTGGTTGTTCAATTCCAATTGCTGCGTGGATGATTTCCATCCAATTCTTTATGTGAAGGGCTTTGCTTGGTGATGCCACCCCTTCAAGTTAAATTCAAATCATTCAAGCTATTTTTAAATTTTACATGGGGTCCCAACTACAAAAAGAGTCGTAAAACCGGTTCAGCGTGTAGTGTATTTTGAATTTTTTTGCTTGTTGTACTTAAACTAAATTTAGGCCATGAAAATGAGTTCGATTGATTTGAGCTTAACTAACAAAATGAAGCTTGCCAAGTATAGTTTTGACTCCACTTTGAATTTTTGGAAAATTTTGAGAATTGAGTGTTTTATTGTAGTTACAAGTTCGGTAGGTATCATCAAGGTGTAGCAATTTTTCTAAATTTAGATACACGGATGATTTTCATTTACTAAACTTTTCTTCATTGTAATTTACACCTTGGGTTAAAAAATTGGAATTTTCTAGTACATTTTGTGATTGAAATAGATTTTCTTTACAATCACTTCATAAAATCATAGTAATTTCAAATTTTCACCAAAATTTATGAAAAATTCATAATTTGTAGTAGACATTTGACTTCATCTACTAAAAATATAAATTTGAATTCTTGTATTATTTTTAGTAGCAAGATTGAGTGTGACAGATAAAACATGATTCCATGGTCATAGGCCCAACCTTTAGGGGTTAAATCCGTATATGCATGAACAACCAAAATCTAGTTGATTAATTTCATAGTTTTCTCTTCCGTAACTTTCATCCATTTGTTTTAGTTTCATTCAACTTCTTTTGGGTTTTGTATCACCGAGGAATCAATATGCATTAAAGATCTGGAAAAATATTAAATTCATGAATTTTAGTTATCAAGATGCAGTGAGCTCTGTTACAATCCAGCCTAAATGATAGAGGGGTAAGGGCAAAACCTAGATGTGTTGGAAAATGTTACTTCTGCAAGTTTGATGAAGTTTGGTGCAAAAGAGAAAAGGGAAAGCATGATGTTTAGTAATTTTCTGTACGGTCAAACTTTCAAGAAATATTTTAAATAATCATTTAACCACTAAACGTACCGACCCTTTTAACACAAGTAGATGCTAGCCTCAAAAATAGATATTAGCATGGCTTAGATGTACATAATGTGTACATGAGAGGACCATTGCAAGTGTAAAATCTACCCAAAAAATTTGACAAACTTGCATTTGGAAGCCTCTCCAATATTATCAACATCTCCCCATCACAAGAGATTTACTTTAATTGGTAGAGAATTTAATAAGCTTGCAAAGGTGACTTGGATGAAAGCCATCTGAGATTGTATGAGAAAGTTAGAAAGCTTTGAATCTGTTCATGATCCAGTTTCTGGACGCTGGGACGTTTAGGGATTAATGAATTTAGAAGCATTTACCATTTAATGATCACCAAAGTTACAAATTTCATTTTTAGAATTTGAAATTTGGTATGGTTGGTTAAAAATAGACATTATATTATAAAATTTTATAAAAAGAAATTCAAAAGAGAGAATATCATTAGTTTCACAAAATAGTAAATTTTAGAACACTAGGACAATATTGAGGTCTTTGTCTTTAAAAACTCTCCTAGGTGGAGTTTAACTCAAATTGACATGATTCAAATTGGGTTAGAAAGTAGAATTGATTTTCTATTTTAAAATATCTTTAATATCTTATAAAGATACTATTTCATCTTGGGCAGCCTATAGAAAAAGGGCAACAACCCAAAAATGGTCGTTAAGTCACTTAGGGGTTAACCTTTAAGCTCCCAAGAGACCATTTTTAGGTCGTTGTTCGTTTTAACAGGGTGCCCAATACAAGAAATGTTTTTGAAAAAACAAAAAATATTTTAAAATAATAGATCAAGTCTACTTTCCAATGCAGTTTTTATTATGTCAATCCAAGTTAAACTCCACCAGGGAGAATTTTTTTAAGTGGATCACCTCAACATTGTCTTAGTGTTATAAAATTTGCTATATGGAGAAAGTAATGATGTTCCCTCCATCGTGTCATTTTCTTTTTTGAATTTTACAATAGATAAACCAATTTTAACTAATTCGTGCTAAATTTTAAACTCTAAAAGTGAAAATAATAATTTATACAACTTTTTAAAGGTTAATACTTTTAAGTTTATTTTAAAAATATCTAAAGTTTCTTTTGGAAGTCTAACCGTATGGATAATTTGTAGAGATGATGCCCTATATTTTGTTTATTGAACCAAACTTTATCAAACATATGGAAGGCACCTATTATAACACATCTATGTTTTTTCCAATACCCCTCGGGCTTTTAAGGTTTAGCAAGTCTAATTCTCATTCTATTAATTAAAGAATTTTTGAAAAATTTGTAAAATTGATAAATTAATAGAAATTACAAGCGGAAGGTGTAATATGTTACTATAGTTTCAATATGAATTTCCACGATATTGGGTTTTTCCTTAATTTCTAAAAATTTGATTTATTTTTTTTGAAAATCACTCACATCCTAATGTTTTTCAAATAGTTTTTATATTTTTTTGTAAATTTATCTTAATTTTAAAATATGATTTGTAATTAATGTGGATTTTCTTTGTTTGTTCTACTTCCAAAATTACTTTGTAGAGTTAAAGAATTTTTGTAATTGAGTTTTAGATTCTATGATTTTATAGTTAATAATTTTTTCTAGGGGAGCTATTAAATAGATATTAATGAATTGAACTTGCTAATAGGTTAGATTTAATACTCAATATCATTAACCTAAGGTTTAAATACTATTCCATTAATATTTTGGCTAATTGTTAGATTTTGCCACTCCCCTCTTAAAAGCTAGAAGGAGGTAGAGGAAATTTGTATTACAAATGAATTCTTATCAACTTTCTTCATTTTTTCACGCAAAATATTCCAATTTGGAATTTACTTGCTCCTACCAACTCAATTATATCTTTGTTCATCTTTTGTACCTCCAGCTCTAACTCCTCCTATCTTTGTTCATTTTTTGTACCTCCAACTCTACCTCCTCATGTCTTTGTTCATCATTTGTATCTCTAACTCACTCCTTCAACTCGGCCCTTTTTCCCTGTCTTTATCTCTAACCAGACTGGTCCTTCACATGCTTTCTTCTTGTACTTCAAACCTATATAGTACATATGATTTGGCAACTTCAACTTTCCTATATGATGGTCATCTATCACATCAAATTAGATTTTCAAGAATCTCTCGACTACTCAAACCTATTTGGTATGTTCTTTCTTTGCAACATCCCTTGTAGATTCTCACTTTACCAACTTGGCCCTTTCTATATATTCTGGTCATACCGAATTATACTTGTCCAATTATACCACAGATACAATCATCATTCAAAAATGTCACCAAGACAACGTCAATTAATTCAATGACCAACTCGACTTCACATTGCTAGATAATCTAACATCCACTTTATAATTCAAGCGTCATATTTACCCAACTAGATTGTCAATTGATCTAAAGACATTATGATTCATAAATGTCAATTGAAACCTCACAAACAACTTCACAACCACTACAACATGGGGGTTGTCGACTCTAACTCAGCTCAAGATATATCAGCACACAAAAATAGAATAATTTTGTCTTACCGTTCTAAGTTGTACTCAATAATCTCACAAAAACACGAATTTGGATTGGAACCAAATGAAGACACATGCAATCTCCCGTTAGTCGACAATCAATAACATTTATTTAATAAGACAAATTCACAATAAATACAAACACACACAAGTATTTCAACTCGTACACAAAATACACGCTTAATCTTTTGCCATCATATTTTTTATTATAAGAGAAGGTAAAAAATCACACATCCAATTCGGATGGAACTTGCACAAGATAAGCACAAGATGCCAATCACTTATTGATCTTCTAACTTAACCTCTAAAGGACCAAAGTGTTTTTCCTCCAAAAGCACTCTAGTGCAACCATTTTTACGCCCCCATGCAAAAAATCCAAAAAAATGTTATTTTTTTACCTTCTAACTGTAAGATCTTGTCCTAAACTACTTGAAAAACATACACAACAAATTTTGTTGATTTTGACCGCACGTATTGCAAGGTAATTGCGTTTGATGGAAAAAAGCATCCCAAAAAAACACATGCCCGAAAACTTCAGATGTGTTTGACCATGGCTACATCAAAAGACCCTCACTACTCAAACCTGCCGCACTTCACTTTCACATTCTATATGATCTTACTTAGTTGTGTACCAATTTTCGTTGTGTTTGGAGATGTTTAGGATGTTGAAGAACACCCTGCACTTGTTGGGGATTTAAAAGTTCAAAAAAAACTCTTTGTTTTTGGAATTGCAATATTTTTTACTTTCTTTATTTAAAATACAAATCCAAGCGGTGAAACATAAGTACATTCCACCCTCTATAGAATGGCGAAAAAATAAATTGAAAAATAAATAAATCTCCAAGTTTAAGAAGACATGTAGCACATTTTTTAACAATTTTGGGGGTTAGGGGAGAAATAAAGGGTGAAGGAAGGGTATTGAACTGCCAATCCATTCCAATGTTCATGACCCCACTAACTCTCAACGTGTACTACCACGTGGCAGTCCCTCATTGGACAATTTCTTTTTTAAATGATTTTAATTTTTTAATTTTAAATAATTTTTTAATTATAAAATTGAAATTTGAGTTAGAAATAGTATTTTTAAATTTAAAATAATAAATTTAGTTTAAAATGATAATTTTTATTTATAAAAGATTAATTTTAAATTTTAAAAAATATTATTTTAAATTTTTTAATGAGTTTGGAAAATGGGGTGGTCTTCTGCCCCCCACAGTCCACCCCATTTTCCACACGCCGCCCATCTTGTTGCCTCCCCTTAAAATTCAACTATTTCTCTACTGCCCTGCTGCCCTTTCTCCCAAAAAAAACACATTTTCCCTCATAACTTCCACATACAGTGTTGGAATTCAAAAAAAAGAAATCCCCATTTTCGTGGCACATTGGGGAATCTACTATTAAATTTCCTTCAAAATTCGATTAAAAATGTGTTCACCGGAACCTACCCGGTTCTCTAAATGTCCTAGTTAGGACCCTTGGTCCTTTAGGGGTTAAGAATTTGGAAAAGATGGAATTTCCTAATCAACTCAAGTATTGCCTCCTAGAATTCCAAATTAGAAATTTGTTGAAATTTAAGACTATGTTGTCAAGTTGGTTCTATTTTCATACTAAACCTTCTCAACTTTTAATTAACTTCTAAAGGACCAAGGGGTGTTGAACTTAGCTCTTGTTTTCTTGACTAACTCTTGTAACAAGTTCAATTCCTCATTGGTGTGGGGTAATTTTGACGATCTACACTATTGAAACTAAAGAAGACTTATCTAGCTTTTGTATGAAAAAAGGATCAACAAAATTGCACACTTTTTGAAAAAATGCCACCGTTGAGAAGATTGATGGAACTCGTTCGAGGTATTTAGTACATATACTGAAACTGCTCCTAAAATTCACAAATTTGTACCATGCGTAAAGATCGTCATTTTGAACATGTGCAAAAAATTTCATATAATTTGGAGGTGTGAGGAGGAAGATATGAGGGTCTGAAATGATGCCCAAGTAACCTCTTTGCAACTCAAAAAAATCACCAAAAATCACACACTTCATGAATTTTTGATCAGGAAGTACCCATAGATTCAACTCTCAAAAAGAGTCACGGACTCTTTATTGCTTACCCTACAATTCACGGCCTAACAACTTGAATTTCCTCACTTTCTAGTTCCAGAAGCCGTGTGGGGAGCTTATGGTCCTTTAGGGGTTAACAAATCAATCCTATTTACACTATCACAACCATTCAACTTGGTTAAAGTTCACTTTATACACTTATCCAATTTAGACGTGTTGAAAATAAAACCTAACATTTTTCATAAGTTTACACATACTAATTTTCAAAAATACACAATCAATAATTTTGAAGAAATTACAATAGAAAGTTAGTACACACATTCATCTAAAAAAATGTGACATAGATATTATGCATCAATTATGTAGCAAAATAAACCATCCAAAATGAAGGCTTAAGTCTATGTTCATAGATCATGCCTTTATATGTTAACAAGTAAGTTTCTCTATAAGATGTGTGTTTTCTAGTATGACATGTTTTCAATGTTTCTTTTTATAGAATATTAGTAGAAAGAGATTTGAAAATTTAGAATATAATGTCATTAAAGTAACACAAGAACCAAAAAAAAATTATGGATGAATGAGAAGTTCTTCTTTTGTTGCACAAAAGACAATCATGCTTAACCCCTAAACGTCCCAGCGTCCAGTTTCTTGACGTTTGTTGGTCAAACCCAATTTTGATCTTGAAACTGACTTTTGTTGCTGATACACCTAACTAAGAAAATGAAGTTTATTAAGTCTAGTTTGTACTCCACTTTTCAAATCTTAAAAATTCCAATTATTGAGTATTTTATTGCTTGTGCAAGCTTTGTAGCTCAAGGTTTGAATTACACTACATAGGATGTTCACCTTTCGAATTTCAAAATTTAAATAAAAAAATTCTATGGAAAACATATCATGTGATTCTCCATGGTAATTTGTACCTGCTCCCAAAAAAATATTAATTTTTTAAAGCTTTTTTGTAATAAAAAATATTTTTTAAAGTATTTGACTTAAAAATTTGTTAAAAAGGCCGTTTTAAATCAAAAAAATCTGAAAATTTCAAGACTGATAGGAAACATTCAATTCCATGCATGAAAAATATTACAAAATATATTTTGATAAATCTTGAAGGCTAAATTGTGTAGTTTGACTTTCCTACAAAGGAGTGGTACGTTTAAGGGTTAAATATGTTCATCATCATTCTACTAAAGAAATATTAGGTTGCTAAAAGTTTAATTTCTAATGAAGAATCAATTGTTCCTTTAGGGGACATTTGAAAATTTGCGCAAATACCTATAGAATCAACTTTAGGTGTGATTTCTAAAAAAATTGAAAAGGAAGGAAATGACAAATTTTAGAGTTATGAATTTTTTTCCCAATTGGTTTTTTGCCAAATAAAATGATTTTATTTTTATTTTTACATATAATATATTTATATCTACATCGAAAGATTTGATTCATTCTACTTGGATTAATAATGCAAGAGTTATAAACAATCTTATTTTGTGAACAATTATGACATCTTCTTGAAACAAAATGAATATGGTTCGAAGTCTACTAACCTAGTTTGGGAGGTTGCAAAGTGATTTTTTAATAATAAATAAATATATATATTCATTTATAAGATTAAACAAACTAATCATGAAATTTCAATATTTTGACACAATAAGTTAGGGCTTTATTATGAATAAATTTTCCCATACAATATTGAGCAAAAACATCTACCAATCATTTCCACAAATTTCAACAATTTTAAAAAAAATCTTAAGAATTCTAAAAATACCAATGATACTTAATTTAAATATACTTCTAACCTTTGCATAGGATGTTTTCCAATATTCCATGGTTTGATATGAAATAGGTTAAATCATAATAGTAATATATTTGTTTTGGCTCAATGAATTTAAAATAATAGTATTCATGTGTTTTTTTTAATATAAAAAAACACTTCTTATGCTTTAGTAGTCAAGTAACTGAAGTCGAATACGTGGGATTTTGTTTAAATGACTTTATACCCAAAGCTCTTTTATATCACCCCTTTGATAACCAACATACATGAGTTCAAAACTTGGCATATGGAAAGAGTCCAATCACATGAGTATACAATAGCAAATACTCCCTTAGTTCCATAATAGGTGATGCTTTTGAGAAAAAAATTGTCCCAAATTACTTGATGCAAATCGTTTAATCAATTTAAAGTTGTTGTTTTACAGATTCTAACAAAGCAAAATCACAATACACGTACACATGAAGCATATGAAGTACTTTTTGTTTGTGAAGCACGTCTTTGCTGATATGTGGAAGCCTATAACTATTGCAACCACCTACTTTCATAGTTTCTACCATGCAATGTTGTAAACTCAAGAAAACCTTATTCAAGATTTGGATTAACGTGCTATCATAGGCCTCATGTAGAGCATGAACAAGTTCATTAATTGATTTGAGAGCTTGCTCATGCTGAAGAGTCCTCTTTAAATAGCCGGACCTCTTTAATGTCATAGTCCATGAGCTAGCACATGCCACTTACCCTTTATACTATATGCAATATGATATTGCTTGAACATACAACTACTCCAAAAAAGAAACTTATTGTATAAAGAGATTTGATGAAATCATTCCAGGTTGCTTAATCTTTTTTATTTTTTTCAAAAGCATCACCTATTGTGGGACGGAGGGAGTGTTCTTTACATATACGAGAACGTGATAGTGGAGATATGTAGATATTGGAATGTGATATTGAAGAGTGTGATAATAAAAAGTTGTATAGACACTAGAATGCAACATTGGAAAATGTGATACTAATGAGTTTGTTGATAGTAGAATGTGATAGTGGAGAGTGTGATAATAAAGAGTTAAATAGATACTGGAATGTGATAGTTGAGAGTGTGATAATAAAGAGTTAAATAGATACTGGAATGTGATAGTGGAGAGTGTGATAATAAAGAGTTAAATAGATACTGGAATGTGATAGTGGAGAGTGTGATAATAAAGAGCTAAATAGATACTGGAATGTGATAATAACGAGTTTGTCAATATTGGAGAATATAATAATAATGAGTTTTGCAAGTACTGGAATACGATATTGAAAAGTGTGATAATAATGAGTTGTACATTGAATGGAATGTGCGATAATAAAGAGTTATGTGATTGTGGAGAGTGAGATAATAACGAGTTCCGAGTATAGTGAATTAGGTTCTGTTGGTCCCCCTTACGACCAACAATGCTACTTCCAGGCATAAATTGGAAACATAAAATAAACTTGAAAGAGGATCAAAAGCCTATGAACAATTCAATGTGGGGCTTGCATTTCAAAACATTTAAAAATCCAGTCATTGGGTACCTAAAATATAAAATGCAAGGAATTCCTTGACTGGAATAACACAAAGACTTCCAGGAAGCCTCTAGGCCTATGCTGTACTAGCGGTTCAAATAGCACAACATAGAGCAATCATTTGGTGCGGACAAGTAAAGGTATAAGACCATGTCAATCAAATTCTAAGAACGTTGAAATTTTCACAGTTTAAAAAAAAAGAAGGAAAATTAAATATTTCATATTCAATATTTCATAACATTCATTAGCATGCATTCATTGTCTTTGCTTTGGCTTTATACTAGATGGTGTGGAATATTCGACACCCAATAGTACTTCATCAGTAGCTAAGTGGACAGGTGGAGGATCAAGGTAATGAGCAGAGTGCATGAAAGAAAGGCAGTGGACATGATGAATGTTATGTTATTTGCAATGTTATGGTTTGTTGATTATGATTTGTGGACTTTGAAGTGGGACTCTAAACAAACAACTTTTGAGGTAGGCCAACCTTACAGGATAAAATAAATGTTGGAGTTACTTGTTTATTATTTTCAAGCCACATTCACCTTATAGGATATTTCTTTTCCAAGCATTCTTAGGGTGCGAATATGCAATTAAGGTAGGGGTACAGTTGCCATTAGTTTAAGCATTTCAACCTACATAGAGCGTTGATTTTCAATGATAAAAAATTGCAGTACATAAAACTTTGGGTTTAATAACCAAGCTCAATTTTTAATTAATTTTTTTATATTGTATGATTTTGTTATAAATTTTCAAACTTAATATGCATAGACGGCTATTGATGTTAGTAGGTGTACCAATGACTGTCTTTCATTTCTAGTCCAATCAAATTGCTAACTTGGTATTCATAATTAATGCTTGTGATAACTAGATTGGGAACTACTGAAGTTGAAACAGGTGCTTTTATAGGTGACCACAATTAGTACCTAACAATTCTGGTGCTTCTACCTTACTGTGCTCTTTGATAATGACAAAAAAGTGGATTTTCACTACTAGAAATATTCAACAAAATTGTCAAATAAAAAAAAAAAAAGTGACAGTTTTATTTATTTAAATATTATCACATTCATATAATTAAATGCAAGTAGTTTTATGAAAAAATAATATTTAAATGTATTTGAGTTCATGTAGATACTTTTTAATACATTAATTTATCTTGGTTAATCTTATAATGTGATTTTTACATCTTTGATTTTCATTTAATTTGATGGTTGTTAATTTAATTAGTAAAAAATGTATGACAATAGATTATGAATTAACATGATTTTTTTTCATAATTTTAATAAACTTACTTTTAAGATTTAATTCACTAATCTCACAAGATTATATATATATATATATATATATATATATATATAATCTTGTGAGATTAGTGAATTAAATCTTAAAAGTAAGTTTATTAAAATTATGAACTGATCATAAATATGTTCATTACCACCATCGAAACCCATATAATTTAAATCAAAAATATAATATTTTATATTCTAATCCAACACATATATAAGAATAAAAATGAAAAAATACGAGATCGAAAAGGAACAATCTGTGGACCTCACGCAAAAGGTTTGTATATACACAATCTATAATGGCCTACTAAATGCAATGTCGCTTATGTTGGACATACATACATACATACATACATACATACATACATACATACATACACACATACTATTGTGAAATGATTGTCCTCAAATTGTTCATACCATACCAATCTAGTATGGTATACATTCCAGGATCATACAATAATGACTACAAATCGCGGATTGATGCGCACTTCCATTACAGTAGGAAAACACACAAAAAAACAACTTGACAGAAGTATGGACAAAGTAAAATACCAGAGAGAGAGCAATGGTCCAAGGTATTGTCAACTCTAACTAACAAAATTCATCCTAGCGATGATACAACACTAAAACTGTATCACAAATGAACTGTTCAAGATTCATCCATTGTTGATTATAACAAGGAATAAAACTCAATACCCCCACTCATTCATGTTATCATAAATGTTTAACCCCTAACTGCCCAAGCAGGCGTTTTTGGCCTAATGTACAGATTTCATCCGTATTTTCTCATCCGTCATGCACTTTTTGTGGTGTGATTTTTTTACTGAATTTTTTATGGGAAGTTAACTTTATGTATGTGTGATCCGATCGAAAAGGAAATAATTTTTGAAAAAATTATGCCTCATTTTGTGTTGTAGTGTTTCACCGAAAATCTTGAAGATTTTGGTCTAAAAGTGTTCATGAAAAAAAAAACTATTAAAATCAAGCATCCAAAAAATCTCCAAAAATCACTACACCTAAAGTACTACATTATAACCCATCACAACAAATTTCATCCACATATTGTCAATATCTTATTTGTAATTGAATTACAAAGTAATTTTTTATTTTATGTTTCAAAATTTATAAAAGAAGATTAGTGATAGTAGTCATAGATCTAACTGTATAGATAGAATCTAAAATTAAAAATGTATAACTTTTATTCATACATCAAGTTCTAAATATTCATATTAATTGCATTTTATACTGCATCTTTGCAAAACTGCCTAAACTGGACATAGGTGAGGACGTTTAGGGGTTAAGATCCATCAGTAGTCTTTTCTCCCCTTTCTTGAATCTTCAAAGAAACAATAAAAGAGACAAAAAAACTTGTGAAACTCATACTTTATCATTTATAAATTATATAATTTTATTTATCCACAAACTCAATTTATATATATATATATATAACTTTATTTTGAGAATACTAAATTAAACCTTAAACATAAATTTATCATTTCATGAATCATAAATATGTTCATTATCATTTATAAAGTCAAGTGATTAAAATCTAGTATTTTGTATTTTGTATCAATTAATATTTTATTAATTGAAATGTAAATTGCAATTAAATATTTAAACCAATGATTTCAAAATTGCAGTAAGTTTATTTGTCAATTTCATGAATATATGAAATTAACAAGTTAGTAAAAAGTAATTAAATTTATGTTTATCAAATATACCATTGTTCTATGGACTTTGATATGGAATTTAAAAAAAATAAACTCTTGATTCACATTGGCTTTAGTAAGGATTGAATTTTTTCTTTTTCATTTTTATATTATATATATATATATACACATATATATATATATATATAGATATATATGAGATATTCCAACATGCAATTATTAAATAACAACAATGTTTTCATTGATCACTTTTCATCGATGTAAACTCAAATTTGCCAAACATTGGTGAGAGGTCTCAACTTCCTAAGTCCCAAGTCTGTATATTTTTCAAAAGTTTGATTGCACAAGAGCATTTAAGAGGAATTTGGGCCTTCACACTAAGTTCTAAACCTTGTATTCTTGATTTTTTTTTTAACTGCCTACATAGAATCATTTAAATAATAAAATTGATATTAAGAATCCTTAATTCATACCAGCCTTAGAAGAGGCTGTAATTCTTCTTCCAAATAGTTGTACAAATTCTCCCTACTGTTTCAAAAAAAACATTGATAACTTAATTTTTATTCTTACATTTAGAGTTTGAAGAATTTTGCATCAGATGAGGTTACACCTAAAACCAACAACACAAAAGATTTTTATACTTAAAATAATCAAAAGTATGTACTTTATTGTTACAAATCTAAACACGACTTCAATGCACTAAAGATTGTGTTTTTTGAATACTGTATGCTAAAGTTACAAGGACCGTTTAAAATTTTATTTATAGATGACCTAAAATCAATACATGATCAAATGTTTAGATGTTGTACATACCCATAATCAAATACCGTACCTTCATAGTAGCTTCGGTTTTAAATAATTTTAAAAATAGATTTTTTTTTTTTTTGGGAAATCGTTTACATTAAAAAACCAGATTTCAGAGAATATTTAGGAAAAACGAAATTTATTTTCAAAATATAATAATAATACATTTGAAGAATGATGAAGCTAATATGTATACCCATTTGAGTTAACCAAAAACAGAAGGGGAATTGAAGAGGAGTTGAAGAGGAGTCTCCTTTCTATAATTAATTTTCTAACAACCATTGTTCATGAATAGTCCCCATGGTCGGGGCTCTTGGCTTGGGGGAGCGGATGGAAATTCTCCTCTAGCATTGGGGAGGTCACAAGTTCCACGCCGCGTGGTGGCGCATGGTCTTGCTTTAGATTATTCCCCAACTCACCATAGACTAGTTTTGCCGTTTTTTTGAACTGAAAACGAGTTGAAGGTGAGTATGAGGTGAGTTTCCACTTTGAGACACTCTTTTCGGTTAACTCTATTGTCAAAAAGTTTAGGACGTTCACTTTAGACAAGGTATTGATTTTGGGTATTGTATGTACCACCTTTAACCCCTAACTGCCTAAGCGTCCATTTTTTGGACGATGTACAAATTTCATCCATAATTTCTCATCCGTCATGCATTTTTTGTAGTGTGCAATTTTTACTGTAGATTCTATGGGAAGTTAGCTTCATGCATATGTGATCCGATTAGAAAGGAGATGATTTGTGAAATTTTTATGCCTCATTTCATGTTGTAGCGATTCACCCAAAATTTTGAAGATTTTAGTGTAAAAGTGGTCAAAAAAAAGTCAACTCATAAAATTAAGCAACCAAAAAATCTCCAAAAATCACTACACTTAGAGTATTACATTTCAACCAATCACAATGAATTTCATTTGTAGATCGTCAATATCTTATTTGTAATTGAATTACAAAATAATTTTGAATTTTGAGTTTCAAATTTTATACAAAATTATTGGTAATAGCAATCATAGATCTAACCGTATGGATAGAATCTAAAATTCATAATGTACAACTTTTATTCATATACCAAGTTCAAAATATTCCCCTAGGTTGCATTTTATAATCCATCTTTGCAAAACTGCCGAATTTGAAGAGGGCTTTAGGCATTTAGGGGTTAAACAATTTTTTTTTAGTTTAGCAAAATATATTTTGTCATGTGTCACATTGACATTGGCTGTAACTCACAAAATAGTCTAAGTGGCACAGAGACTTACACAAATCTGCTATGTGGGTACAATATCCATACAACAGTGTTTCTTTTCCACTGGCGGTTTTTAGCTTCTGGCAACTACTTCTAAGCAGCTGCCAGAAGCTAAAAAAATCACCAGAAAAAAAAAAACACTGACATGCAGGACTTGACTTGAGCCTCAGTACGGTAGTTTTCTACATAAAAAATAAAATCATTGAGTAACTTATGGTGGGATTGACTTGACTTGGATTGCCGCGATAAATTCACAGTCCGTCATGCTCCGGCACCTCTTACTCAGCAATTGATGTCTTTGTCTGCTTTTGTGCATTTACTTCGTGTTCTTCCACAACAATGACCATCGCGACCATGTGAGTGTCGGATTTGCTTGCTCTTCAAAACACAGTTCTTTCAACAATTACGGCACTGGATTTGTTCTTGTGGTTGCAGACCAGCTTGTAACTTACTCAAAGTAGTACAAGCGCATGCTTCTGGAGTCTCCTTGATGAGAGGTGATGTTCTGTTTCCTTCTTGCGATGAAACTTGCTTTATTGTCTCTGCCCCACCAGGGGAGAGACTACGGAAACGCTTCGTTTTTGAGGAGTGGCCAGGAGTTACGCACCTGGACTGTAAAAATAAATCTGGGATAAATACTAAGGCAGAGACTCCGTGACTAGCTGCTTGTTCTGGGCACAAAAGAGTAGTAGAAACATAGCTTCCAAATTGTTGCATTATTGTAAGGTAAAACAAGTAGCTATGCTATGAAGAGCTCTGACCAGAATAGAATAGGTGAAGGATGAGAATGCATTTTAGTGGAATCATGGATGGAATATATCTGATACAATGATATTTAGCCCAAAAAAATGAGTGTCCCTGCAATTCCTCTTGCCTATGGTCAGAGCCAATAAACCCATTGTTTTCACTTTTATCAATACACATTTATTGTCTTTGCCCCACAAGGGCAGAGACTACGAAAAACACTTCCTCTTCAAGACTTACATGGCTGAAGAGTGAAAACAAGTTGTGAAAATGAATATGGGGTAAATACTAAGGCAAAGCGGACTAGGCGACTAGCCGCTTGTTTATATGGAGGCATATTCTAAATTTTCATTTTTGAAAAAGATTTTATTTTTCAAATATATTTATTAATTTAGATTGATAAAAAAAAAACAAAAAATAATAATAATAAAATTTGAAACTTGCTTCAAGTTCAAAAAATGTTGCTACACAAAAATTTCGTGAAGTAAAAGTCAGAGAATATCATTATCACGTTATGTTTTTACATTTCAATGGCTACATATTTTTACTTGAAGACTTGTTCTTCCCAAGTCCTCAACAACGACGTCTTGTGCACCGTTCACCACTCAACTCGGCGGTTTCTCTCAAATAGTACTACACAATTGCTTCCCTTGCACTAGTCCAACTCTACCAACTCCTAATATCTCAACTTTTGCACGACCGGCCCCTATGTCAACTTTTGCACGACCGGCCCCTATGTCAACTTTTGCACGGCCAGCCCCTGTGCCAACTTCTACACAACCTTTCAAAGCTACTTGTAGCCATAATTTAATATCATACTTACCATTCACCTACCATGATTGCCTATTGACCTATTTGATAGCCTTTAGGCCTTTTGGTCACCCTTTGGCCAACATAGGTGACATTTATCTAAGTTCATATTAGCTAAATCCTAATATAGTTTAACGCATGAAATCTATCCATATGTAGCAACACTTCCCTCTCAACAAAGCCGAAAAAAGGATATAGGAATCAATGGTATAGTAACAAATTTAGTTACTTAGTCATGAGTTCAAATAGGAAATTATGAGAATTTGGAAATACCACCAAAGTGACCAAAATCTTTGAAACAATTTGCATTCGATTTCTCTTTAAGATGCCATTTAATAATCCCATTAATTTTTTTGTTGTTTGGCCAGAAAGATAGCTCGACCTCAAAACGTGCCACTTTTGGATGTATATAAAGTAATAAGTGTACTACTTATATTTTTAAATTTGGCCCTTTTTGCAAACCATAGATTGAAAACACTCAATTGACTTGAATAGGATTTTATTCTTGGGTTGCTAAGCATTGTAGTAATCATGAAATGTTGTACATGTTTGTCAAAATTACAATTCCTAAACTTCAAGCCTATCATAAACCTACCCACAACAATAGGGAACCCATTTTATATAGCATTCTTGAACGTATTTTTGTCCCTTGGCCACCTGCTTCATTGAAAGAATATGAATTTTGAATATACTTGCAATCTATTTTTAAATTCAAAAATTAGCAATGAATGATTGGTCAAGAAGCTCACAATTAAAAGATTTATTTGAGACATTCCCATATAATGTATAGTACATACTTGAATGGAGGTGGTTTTTCATATGTATAAATTCAGTTATGTAGATGTACAAAAGCGGTTTAGAGATACATTTAGATTTACAATAAGAGAGAATTTATCTTTAAAGGGCCCCACGACGATGGAACATTTATAGATTTGATCTAAAAAGTCAATTTTATATCTTTAAAAGGAAAAAAGTAAATCTAAAGTGGTTTTGCATAGAACTACTTTGGTAATACAAACTCAGATATGTGGTTTGATTGTTTAACTCTACATTCTATGTTGCGGTCCATTTCATTAAGGGTGCTTTTGCACTAGGATGTCATAGTTCTCAACAAAAAAGTATCTAATGTTGTAAAGGAGTTGCATTAATGACGTAACATAGTAAATAGGGAAAATACCAAAAGAATTTAATATAGTAAAACATGAGTATTCTTGAATTTCTGGAATCTTTTAAAAAAATTATGTTACTTTGGAATATTTTAGAATATTCTCAGTATATTTTGGAATATTCCTGTTGATGTCAATTAACCCGCTTACAAACCACGTCGAATGCATATTCTAATCACACCACAAGCTCCGTTTTAATTAGCCAACTAAGTTGGATACATTCACAACAACACGATCCATGAAAACTATATCTAGTGATTATTTTTATGAAATATTAAACAATAATTTTATCATTTGAATTGGTAATGCAATATAAATTAGTAACTACATATATTATATGTCATTTTACTATCTACTAAATTTTGATGATGTTTGAAATATTATTGGCACTCCAAAACGACTAAAATATGATCGTAACTAGTTGTTAATAAGGATTAAAATGTGCTTATTGAGCACTCAAAATTCCTTTGTTTTTTCTAATATCTACATAAATTGAAGATATAATTTCTAAGCACTCATCGAGTGTCATTATATTTGGACGCCCTTGGGTCGTTTGATTGTGAATGCACCCATCTCGCAAGATTTTTTTTGGGAACTCGCTATTTTAAAGGGCGTTTAATGTATAGGAACAAAAGTTGTTGTCATAAACCTCTCATATCCACTTTGCTCACAAAATATTTTTGGAGTCTTTTCTGAATACAATACCTTTATGTTATAGGAATTGAAAAAAAATTATTATCGTGGTAAAAATTGATATTTAGCTCGTCTTTCTTCCAATGAAATCTTCTTTTGGTTTGCCCCCTTTAAAAACAAGGACAGAATAAACGCAAGGCTCAGTCCCATTCTTTACCTTGGTTATGTATTTTAAAACAAGTTTTGAAATTAAATTTTCATTGTTGAAGAAATATAAATGTTATAGAAATATATAATATATACTACTAAGAGTATAAGATAATTCATGTTCTATTGGAGAGTACAGTACATTGCTCGCAAAAGTAATTTTTTCTTGACTTAGTTAGCGTTGTGTGAAAAAATATATTTTGAATCATTTGTAAGTTAAATGGGTGTTCAATAGGAAGTGGAATTTGAGAGTGTATACGCATGGGACAAAAACAATAAATAAGAATTCTATCCGTTTGCCTGATTGCAAGTGTATATGCGTGAAATACCACCAAAACTGAAATTAACCCTTTAAGGTCCCAATTCAACATTGTTTTCAAAAATGCGCTATAAAATGTTTGATGAAAACCTAAAATGGAGTAGATGTACAGTACAAAGAAAATTTGTAAATGTCAATGTGAAGATCACATCTCTACGGTTGGATGCATCATATTTTTTATTAATATTTTTTATTTGATTTTGCAAGTTTTTCTTTTGAAATTCAATTAAAAATCCCAAATTAACACAAAAAAAATTCAAAAATTTGTAACGAAATTGGAATAACATGCCCTACAAGATGGTATGGTTTCCATTATTTGATTCTACCTATTTTGGAAAATCATGTTTGAGGTCTCACTTTTTGAACTAAGAATGAAACTTGACATCAACCGATTGTGTTGTTTAAAAAAAATCATAATAACCTATTTTAAAGATCCAAACTGTTCAAAGAATAGTCAACTTGCACAAGAACCAAGAGTAATTTTGGTGGATGAAAATTGTCTAATCTAGATGAGATCTGACTAGCTTCAATCTGTTTGTTGTCTAATATATGGATGCTGGCGCGCTAAAGGGTTAAGGTAGAATTAATTATCCATTTTCAATACCAATGAATTGGATCCAATGAACAAAAACATGTGCAATGCAATTCATTTGCACTAGTATAAACACAGCTCGCCTAGATTAGAGAACCATACCCAAAAATCACATAATTTAAATTTTTCAAGAGCACATTTAGACTAAAATCTTCAATTTTTTTGGTGAATCACTGCAACATGAAACGAGGCATAAAATTTTCACAAATCATTCCCTTTCTAATTAGATCACACATGCATGAAGCTATCTTGCCATAGAAATTTTTAGTATTTATTTTCCTTGCAAAAAGTGAATGACGGATAAGAAAACGTGAATGAAATCTGTACATCATCCAAAAAATGAATGGTTGGATAGTTAGGAGCTAGTATGAACTAGGAACTGAAATCAATCATATTGGAATTTACTGTAGTAGACTTTCCCATAGCATAATAGAGCAATGGGAGGCAACACCTTTTTGCAATGGAACCACAGTCCAGTTACAATTAAAACTAAGTTTACGTGGCAAGGACACAGTGGTTCCAAAATTCATGGAATACAAATGGCATTCCTTCATTACTTAGGAAAGTGAATCTAAGTGAAGATTCTCTTTCGATCCAGTTTTCAAAAGGGTGCTCCATTGCATTGCTCTATAATGCTATGCCTTATTCTTTCTAAAAAAATTAAAAATTAAAAATAAATGTTTTTTAATTAAATTTTTATACAAAAGGAACATTTTATTCTGATGTGAAGCACCACAAAACAACTTAAAGTAGAGTCACTGCTCTTACTGGTCAAAAGAATCAAATACACTAGAGTTATCCGTAAAGTCGAGTAAAGAAATTCCACAAGAGGAAAGACATGGTAGAACTGGTTTTTTTTTAGCTTGAATGGCAACAAAAATGAGTTTTGGCTCCTTTTTCCGACCAATCACGATGCACTGCGTTGTCAAAGAGATTTGAACCTTGAACCTCTCCAATGCAAGAGTAGCTCCCCCAAACCTAACTTGAGTTCCCACAGAGGAATCTCTACATATCCCACACCAACCTCATGCTCCCCCAAAGGAATGAGCTTGGTGCTTGTGTGAGTGGGTGTGAGAAAATTCTATATCAAGATTGAAAACACTTTGTGGCAAGCAAGTTACCTCATTCTCACTTTATGGATAACTCTATTACACAAACAATAAATTGGGATTTTCTTATTTTTATAGATGTACTTACAATTTCGATTTTTCCTTTTCATCTTGTACCTTTTTCTAAATAATATAATAAAAGAATTTAACTTTGAAAATCAAGGGAATCTTTTTTTCCAAATTTTCTTTCATAGATTTGCAATTCTAAAATTTAACATAAATTTAAAAAAAAAATCAAGTTGCAAAACAAACACATTTTTTTCTAAAATGTTTCGAAATTGAAATTGCACCCTTAAACACAATTGAAAAATGTCTTGTTGCACCACTTTTAAAATTATGATCTTGAAGTTGCTACTTAAAAAAACAAGTTATGAAATTGATGAAGATATAGAAATACAAGATTAAAATTGCGAGAAAAATTCAATCCAACTTATTTTCAATAAATGCTTTTTTTTTTAATATTTATAGTTTCGCTCAAAGACAATGAAAGAACTTTAAGGCCCTAAATTATCATGCTTGTGTTGCAAGCTCCCGTGATATTAGAGGGTATGATAGTGCAAATACAAGAAAAAACACCGTCCCTAATGGAACGAGTGTGCAATTTGAAAGGTTTGGGTGTACTTGTCAAGTTGTCAATTGATAAGTAACTTAATCCCTAAACGTCCTCACCTTCCCCAGATTTGGCAGTTTTGCAAAGATGCACTATAAAATACAACTAAGAGAGATATTTGAAACTTGATGTTTGAATAAAAGTTGTACAATATGAATTTTAGATTTTATTCATACGGTTAGATCTAAGATTGTTATCGCCAATATTTTTGTATAACATTTGAAACTCAAAATTCTTTTGTAATTTGATTATGAATAAGATATTGACAATCTATGAATGAAATTTGTTGTGATGGGTTGAAATGTAATACTCTAACTGTAGTGATCTATGGAGATTTTTTTATTGCTTGATTTTATGAGTTGACTTTTTCAAGAGCACTGAAATCTTCAAAAAGACTGGTGGAACAATGTGACATGAAATGAGGCATAAAAGTTTCACAAATCATCCCCTTTCTAATCGGATCACACATGCATGAAGCTAACTTCTCATACAAAATTCAATAAAAAATCCACACTGCAAAAAGTGCATGATGGATGGAAAAAAGGAGTTCAAATGTGTTCATCGTCCAAAAACTGGACGGTTGGACATTTAGGGGTTAAACAGATAACTTAATAGATAACTTAGACAAAGAAAGCACACTTGTGCGTAGAAAACAAGCTGTCGTTTGCCGGTCCGGAAAGATGTCTTTTCTTATGTACAGGTGGATGTGTCATATTGGAAGGAAGAACCCAATTTATGCCGGCAAAAGAAGACATGAGTATCAATCTTTATGCAAGGAGTCCGTCCGTCCGTCATGGCCTCCTTGTGTTGTAGTACAGAACTACTTTTGTGGTCCTGGTCAGTGAAATGGCCCAGCACAATTCAAAGTCCCCAATGACAGGTCACCAGTCAGTGGCCCTGTAGGCCTGTACTTATCTCCACTTATTACTTCCAAAAGAGGCTCGTCTCTTTCAATTGGTGACTGCGCAAATTTTCTCATCATCCACGCAGTTACACAGCAGTAGTTTTATCAATGTAGTTTCTCATGAGCCCTTGCCATGGTTCACCCTTGTGCTCTCAATGCATGAAAGGTAAAACAAATTCAAAACATGTGATTCTTGACGCAGGGCTATTCTGGACTTCCAACTTTCCACCACCATGTTTTAACTAAAAAATTATGTGGTCTGTTCAATATTCTAGAATCCACTACAACAATTCTCGTGTAACGATTCTTATTCCTAGGTATAACTTACAAGGGCTAAACAACCTTATGCTAGCTCTTTTACCATGGCTTCCCCATTCTGTTCCACTCAATGTTTTTTTTTTTTTTCTTTTTTTTTTTCCTGGCGATTTTTAGCTTCTGGCAGCTGCTAGAAGCTAAAAACCGCTAGAAAAAAACACGGGATCCATTGACTTTCCCGCTCTCATTTCCATGGCTTCCCCCATTTGATTCATTCCACTACACTGATTATCACATTTAGTGCGTGTGGTACTAATTCCTGAAGCATGCACTATTTTGGCAAATAAAAAAATTTAGTGAAGGCTGAATTTTTTATTGACTGGCTGAAATCTTCATGTCATGCTAATTTTATATCATAATGATATTTAGTATCACCTTCACTAATTTCCCACACGCACTATAAACCCTCCTCACTAAATGGGATAATCACAGTAATCATTTAATTCATTCCACTAAGGTCCCAGCCGTATCAAAAGTTAGAAGCCATGGCTAAGGCTTTTAGCTAGCCCCTTAGCTATGGCTAAGCAAAATGGCCCAACCGCACCGAAATGGTTAAAGCTAGCTAAGTTTAGCCATGGCTAAAGATTTGATCGGGTTTTTTAACTGGACCTTAGCCTATAGGTTAAATTCAGCAACATTCGGGCAACTTCAATTGGAGAAGGGAGAGTCATAATGGATAGTCATAGGTAAAAATTACTCATTGGGCAGCACGAATACAAGAAATAGCTAAAACAAATCTTAGCTATAGCTAAACTAGCATAGCTATCTTTGGTTCGGCTGGGCCATAGTTGACTAAAGCCATAGCTGACTAAAGCCATAGCTATGTCCATGGATGTAGGTGGGGCATAATCGTTGGATTCATTCCACTAATCCTATAATTCATTTCGCTACAACAATTATTGCCATTACTGTGAATCACATTAATTTAGAATTCTTACAATAATTGTGGTATTACAACATAGTGTGACCTCGAGTGTGACTCACAGTAATTGAGAATTCTTACAATGAGAAGTGAAGATTGTGTGTAAAGTCTCACACTCATTGAAGATTGGTGGAAAATCTCACACTAACTTTGTGACTCATAGTAATGAAAATAATCGGTGTAATAGCATTAATCGGTGTAATGACGTTTCATTCATTTCACTAATTGTTTGAATCATTTCACTAATCATTTGAATGATTCCTCTAATTTCACTATTCTTAATTGAATTTTGAGCGGAGTTGAAGTGGACAACCCTCATGTTGTGGTGGTTATGAGTTGTGTGTGAGGTTTTAATTGAAATTTATGAATTATAATGTCTTGAGTTGGTTCAGTTAGCTAAGAGATGTGATGTAGGAATGGAAAATTGTGTGTGAATAATCCAAATTGGCTAAATCTAGTGGTTGGTGGTTGTCAGTGTAGTGAATATATTCTAGATTGACAACCAAATTGAGTAAATATGATGATTAAATAATATATTAGATGTTAGATTATTTGACAATGTGAAGTCGAGTTGGTCATTGAATTAATTGGTATTGTTTTTGGTGGTTTGTTTGAATGATGATTGTATCTGTGGTGTAATTGAACAAGCCTAAGTGGGTATGACCAACATAAATAAGAAAGGTAGAGTTGCTAAAGTGGGAATCTATGAGGGATGTTGAAAAAAAGAATATACCAAATAGGTTTGTCTAGTTGAGAGATTCTTAAAAGTCTATTATGATGTGATGGTGGATAGTAGGAATATTGAAGTTGTCAAATCATATATACTATATTATTTTGAAGTACAAGAAGAAAGAATGTGAAGGATTCAATTTGGTTGCAGATATAGACAGGGAAAAAATGATGAATTTGAGGGGTCACAAAGCTGAAGGTACTAAAGACGAACAAGGACATAACTGAGTTGGTCAGAGCACGTAAATTCCAAATAGAAGTATTGTTGTGTGAAGAAAAAGAAATTTTATTCATGCCTATTATACAAATTTTCTCTACCCCCTTGTGGCCTTCAAGAGGGGAGTGACAACATCTAGTGATTAGGGCCAAAATTTTAAAAGAATTAGTATGTAAGCCTTAGGTTAATGAAATTGAGTGTAATATAGAATATAGAGTTAACTGATCAAATTGTGTACGTGAGTTTCTATCACCAAAGTGGTTCTATGCAAAACCACTTAGATTAACTTTTTTGCTTTTAAAAGTATAAAATTGACATTTTAGATCAAATTTAGAGTTGTTCCATTGTCATGGGGCTCTCTAAAGAGAAATTCTCTACTATTCTACATCTAAATGTATCTCTAAACCCCTTTTGTACATCTACATCAAGTATGTATTGTGTACATTATACGTGAATGTCTCAAATAAGTCTTTTTAATGTAAGCTTCTTGACGAATCAATCATTCCTAAATTTTAGATTTAAAAATAGATTTCAAGTATATTCAAAATTCATACTCTTTCAATGAAAGAGGTGGACAAGGGACAAAAATACCTTCAAGAATGCTATATAAAATGGGTTCCCTATTGTTGTGGGTAGGTTACTTTATGATAGGCTTGAAGTTTAGGAATTGTAATTTTGACAAACATGTACAACATTTAACCCCTAAATGCCTAGAGCCCTCTCCAAATTCAACAGTTTTGCGAAGATGCATTATAAAATGCAATTAAAAGGGATATTTTGAACTTGATGTATGAATAAAAGTTGTACATTATGAATTTTAGATTCTATCTATAAGGTTAGATCTATGATTGCTATCACCAATATTTTTGTATAAAATTTGAAACTCAAAATTCAAAATTGTTTTGTAGTTCAATTACGAATAAAATATTGACAATCTGTGGATGAAATATGTTGTGATTGGTTAAAATGTAATACTCTAAATGTAGTGATTTTTTAAGGTTTTTTGGTTGCTTAAATTTTTGAGTTGAATTTTGTAAGAGCACTTTTACATTGAAATCTTCAAAATTTTGGGTGAATCACTACAACATGAAATGAGGCATAACAATTTCACAAATCATCCCCTATCTAATCGGATCACACATGCATGAAGCTAACTTCCTATAAATTATATAATAAAAAATCTACTCTGCAAAAAGTGCATGACGGATGAGAAAACATGAATGAAATATGTACATTGTCCAAAAAATGGACGCCCATGCAGCTAAGGGTTAATGATTACTACAATGCTTAGCAAATAAAAAATAAAAGCCTATCAAAGTCAATTGAGTGTTTTCAATCTATGGTTTGCAAAAACGGCCAAATTCAAAAATGTAAGTAGTACATGTATTACCTTATATACATCCAAAAGTGGGACATTTTGAGGTCGAGCTATCTTGGTGGTCAAACAACAATTTTTTTAATGGGATGATTAAATGGTATCTTAAAAAGAAATCAAATCCCAATTGTTTCAAAAAAATTGGTCACTTTTGTGGTATTTTCCAAATTTCCTATTTGAACTCATCACTAAGTAATTAAATTTGGTATTGTATCATTGATTCCTATGCCCTTTTTTCGACTTCATTGAGAGGGAAGTGTGGTTACATATGGGTAGATTTCATGTGTTCAACTATATTAGCATTTAGCTAATATGAACTTGGATACATGTCACCTATGTTGGCCAAGGGTGACCAAAAGGTTATCAAATACATCAATAAACATCCATGGTAGGTGAATGGTAAGTAGGATATTATATTATGGCTACAAGTAGCTTTGAAAGGTTGTATAGATGTTGATATAGGGGCCGGCCGTGCAGAAGTTGACATAGGGGCCGGTCGTGCAAAAATTAAGACATCGGGAGTTGGTAGGGTTGTACTGGTGCAAGAGAAGCAATCGTGTAGTACTATTTGGGAGAGTTGGGTGGTGAATGGTGCCCAAGACGTCGCTGTTGGGGACTTGGGGAGAACAAGTCTTCAAGTAAAATATGTAGTCATTGAAATGTAAAAACATAATGTGATAATGATATTCTTTGACTTTTACTTCACAATTTTTTGTGTAGCAACATTTTTGAACTTGAAGCAGATTCCAATTTTAATTTCTTAAAAATTTAAAAGTTGTTTTAATCAATCTAAATCAATAAATAACTTTGAATTTTTTTATTTTTTTCAAAAATGAAAATTAGAATATGTTCCAAGTTCAAAAAATATAAACCTATACAACCAAAAATGAAGATTTAGAGAGAATACTATATTATACAATACCTTTCATCAATGAAAATGCAACTTGTAGACTACGCGACTTAGACAAATGCCTTAGATATAAAGCTCTTGTTCTATACTACAAGATCAACAATGTCGATGGTGTCAAACTGAAGTCATTTTCACACAAACACATTGCTAACTTGGGCTCTACGACCAACTTCCGTGTAACCACTTTAATACCAATTTCTTGATCTTAAATTTACCTTCTTTACAATACTTAACTCTGAAGCAATTATGACTAAGTCGACTCACCAAAGTCCTTGCCAATTTTTTTTTCCATCATTAGCACTCCTTTTTGGGAACTTGTAATGAACCCTTCTTGCAATGAAATATCTTCATTTGCTTCAAAATTCTTCGCCAATTTTTTTTTCATCATTAGCACTCCTTTTTGGGGACTTGTAATGAGCTCTTCTTGCAATGAAATGTCTTCATTTGCTCCAAAGTCCTTCACCAAATTTTTCCCGTCATTAGCACTCCTTTTTGGGGACTTGTAATGAGCTCTTCTTGCAAGCAATGAAACATCATTGCCACTAATCTCTTTCTATTTGTGTAATAATAATAATAATAATGAAAATAATAAAAATAAAAGAATTTATCTTTTAAAATCATGCTCTTTTGAAGACTTGGGCATGTTCTGGTCAGTGTAAAAGCCTTCAAAAGGAGTGTGGGTTCAGACTTCTGGCACACCAGAGCTCTTTTTGCCTTGAGCTTCTCTCTCTTTATATTTATATAACTCACACACTTGCTTCTGCTCATCATCACTCAAGCGGCCCTTAACTTATTTCTGGTGCACAAACCGATTTGGAGAGAGCTCTGTGAGAGGAAAGCTTGAGCTTTGAGCACTCTGTTTCTTGTCTAAAGCTCTTCACAAATGATTGTGCAACTTTCATGGCTCAAAAATGCTTCGTGCAGTTGACAAGACCGGGGTTTGAGTGGGCTTCCTGAGGGTACAAATCTGCTTTCAACATTTCAGTGTTTTTGTAGTTATTACATGTCCATTTAAGGAGAGGTTCGAAGTTTCTTCAGCCTTAGGTTTGAGGTTTATGGTGAGGCGCTTCCGGTATTGCTATGAATTGTGCTCTCAGTTTAGATACCTTTTTTTGAGAGCTCGGAAGCCAGATTGATGGCCAGCTAACCCCGGAGGAAAGAATAAATTTTATGGTGGCGGAGCAAGCAAGACGGAAAATCTGAGTATTATTCTAAATCACATAAAAGCTAAAGAGAAGAGAAGAGAAGAGTTCCAAACAGTTTTCTATGGACTCGTGCGCCAAGCTCAACAGCCAAATCTTCATCTGTTGTTGCCAGTTCAGGCACCAAGTAAGGAGGTCTTTGCTGGAATGCCACAGCCAGCGACCGGAGTAGCTCAGGCTCTTCTTTTTCTTGCGAAGTTGCAGAAAGAATCACGCTATCATCGGTTTTTGTGTATGTTGATTAGCTGAAGTTTGCCCCCTCTGGAAGTGGGTCTTATACCATCTGGCATTGAAGGTGTGGTGCTATGGAGACTCTTACTGTCCAAGTGCTTTCAGAGGGAGCGTTTCAGGTACTTTCATAAACCTTAATTGGATTGTTGTTTTTTTCGTTTACGGTGTGCAAAAGAAGGAGTTTCTTTCTTCTTGAGTAGAGGAGACGGAGTTTGTTGCTCAAGTGAGCTCTGTACTTTTGTTGTTGCAGGAAACACTGAAAGCATCAACCTCCAACCACGTTGTTGATGAGTCAATGGAGATGCAGCCCCCCAGCTTGGAGGAGGTACTAAATCGACCCAAACTCTCTGTTCTTGATTTTAACGCCATATTGGTTATTTTGGCTAATCTTGTAACCTGTTACACTGGAAAGTAACAGGGATTGGCCAATATAACCAATATCATTGCGTTTTTTACATTTTGTACTCAGGGAAAAATCTCATGTCCAGGTTGAGTGGATTAATTTCCCTTGCATTGAATCTGCTCACACATGAGTTTCGACGACTTCAATGTTTATTTTTATTTTTATGATGGCTCCAAACTCTCTGTTATGTTTTGCATGTGAGAGAAATGTCTGCAAGATTACACATGAGTTCATTGCATTGAATCTGTTCACACATGTCTCAAAGCGATTCTCTTTGTGAGTTTTGATGACTTCAATGTTGTTTTTTTATGATGACCTCAAACTCTCTGTTGTGTTTTGCATTTGAGGGAAATGTTTGTAAGATTACACATGAGTTCATTGCATTGAATCTGCTCACACGTGTGTGAAAGTGGATTTTCTACCACTCCAATGTCGTTTGTAAGTGACTGGAACCCTAACAGGGGAAGTGCATATGATTTGGGTGCAGGTGTTACCCATCCACGTCCTATCGGACATCATCAACAAGGTGAAGGATGCAAGGGACCTTGCGAATTGCATGGCAACGAGCAAGACCATGAACACAGCCGTGGCGCAAGTGCCCAGCTTGACTCTGGTATGCCGGAAACGGTACTACGACCTGGCGAGGGAGCGCTTCCCCATCCGACGCCCCTGCTCATTCTCAGACGACGAAGAAGATGACGACGACGCAACTGATTCTGGTGACTCTGACGACAGTGAAGCGGACGACGAGGCGTGCGAATGGTCGTCGGCTCCCATTGCGCCTGCCCCTGACCCGGACGATGCTGTGAGCCTGCCGAGTAGCTCCAAAGTTCAATTGCCAGTGTACGTCTCCTTCAAATCCGCGTGCTTGAACATGCTCCATCATGTCCCCCAAGTGGAGCAGCTTCGCATCGAAGTGGACCAGGAAATGCAAGCCAACTTGTTCCAGAAGGAGGAGATTCACATGGTGGACTTCTGGTTGAGCGAGCCCACGTTCGTCCGCAAGTGGGTGTCGCTCTGCAAGCTCTCGCTTCGCAGCTTGACTGTCGTGGATTACGGCCAACAGGCCATCATGCGTCAATCTCCCATCCTCCGAGTGCTCTCCGAAACTTGTAAGCATCTCGTGGGGGCTTTCTTTTGTAACACCATGAATCTTTAGTTGCATGCGTACATCATGCCCCCATCGAAAACAAAGTAGATACAATCCAGAGCTCTGAATTCTATTTCACAGTTCCACATCGTGTACCTGAATATCACTCGCAGCAATTACACATGATTGTTAGAATTTATTAACCTAATTCATGTTTTCAGGTGACGATTTGCTCACGAGTTACGTGTGGGTTGTGTTCAGGTAAGGAGTTGCGGCATCTGGAGCTTCGGAACATGTACCTAGACACGAATGATCTGGAGGTGCTACCGAAAGTGGAGAGCCTGACGCTGCGGTGCATCAAGATGACGGACAAGTCATTGACAGACATCAACACGTGCATGCCATCGTTGGCGACGCTGGCGCTAGTGACGGTGTTCGGCGTGCAAGAGGCGCGAATCCGGAGCCCAAACCTGCAAGTGCTATGTCTAGGGCTCTCCACGCCAGCCAGGACAGTGGACTTAGATCTACCCTCCTGCAAGAAACTGCAGCTCAAAATGACATGCCCAGACGCGCTCCGCGTGCGCGCGCCCGTGCTCGCATACGTGGCCGTGTGCATGGAGAAGCGGGACGGCTCGGTGGTGGAGTTCGACGACGTCTGCAACCTCCGGGAGCTTCTGTTCGGCGCGTCGCATTTCGCGACGCTGTCGAAGCTGATGCGCACGAACTTGCACTTGGAGAAGATCTTCCTGGACGTGCCGTGCATGGCGTTGGGCGAGGATGGGAAATGGGAGGGCGTCCTGGAACAGATCCCTCGCAATCTTCCGGACATCGAAGCGCTGAAAACTTCCTGTCCATCTCTTCACACGCTGAGTGTGGGACCTGGGTTGTGGCATTCCATGGAGGAGTGCTTTGTGGCCAAGCAGGAGCTCGCCACGTTCCGGGGATGGCCTGCGCTTTCGCGACTGATTGTGCACATGGTGGTGCAGAGCTTGGAGACGTGCGTTTCCATTTTGCAGTGGCTGATTTCGGCGCTCCCGTCGTTGAAGTTTCTGGAGATTTATGTGCACTTGGATAGTCCTGTCAATCTATCCTTGTTTTCCTCCATGTGCCAGGAGCAGCTGGAGCATGCCAACTTGCAGTGGGGCACATGGAAACGGAGTTTGAATTTTGCGTGCTTCAGTTTCTGATCATTGTCGATCACTTGAGCATCGTCACTCGGACTTCCTATTGTATGTATTACTACTGAAATTATTGTATCATTATTAAATCATTATAATGATTTTGTGACTAAGTCGGTTCATACAGTGAGATTCCATGTCACTGATCGTATTCGACTAGTAGATGCATTTTACACCCTTTTTTTGGGTACTTGTGAGATTCTTGTGCATGGATATCAGGAATTAGTTGACTAACCGCTTGATTTTGGTACCAAATTTGAGTTCCTCCCAACAGATTTTATTGCGGTATTCACTTAAATAGTTTGGTGTAATGTATTATTCACTTGGTTTTCTGTAACGTATTATTATTCCTTTGGTTTGGTATATCGTGTTATTCACTTGGTTTGGCATATAACTTATTCAACACGGTCAAAGGTTGAGTTAGTGACAATTGACTTACTTTATTTAAGACTGGTATATTCTTCCTTGGTATTAAGACTGGCCTTAGTTCTATCTTCTCATAAGGTTCTTTAGAGCAAGCCCAGCAGTTCCAGAACAAATATGTCTGCCAAGCGTTAATTTGAGGGCCATTTTTAACTTAGAGGAATGTTATACAAGAAGTAGCCCAACAACATTCTTTGAACGAACACCAAGGCAACTTATAAAACAAAGATTTTATGAAAGTAACTTGATGACCTTTAAGCACAGGCCGGTGAATAGTCTTCAAGCTTGTTATTTAATTGTTGATTGAGCATCTTTGTTTGCTTGGTGAGAAATTTGTTTGCGCCAAAGCTTCTATAGATGGCGGGGAAACCTCAAACTTTGGGTCCAAAAACTATTTTTTAGCGTTAGTGGGTAGTTGTTGGGCCAAACTTCGAAGCAAGTGGAGATGACCACCAAATCTTGGTGTTGGTCCCTCCAAAACACCTGCTGCTGGGCATGCTCTTAGCTCGCTCTTCTTTGCAACACCTCACTATTCCCGAATCACTATAGTAGATCCCTGAATCATGGTAGGTCCACATCATCTTTAGTTAAAGAAGTTGGATGGTGAGACGTTGAAGCGTCTACAGTGTTACCCTTGAAAAGGGTGGACTCCACTAACTACTAAAGAACCTTATGCTTGGAAGAACTGGAAGTTAGTTTATTCAACCACTGGAAAAAAACCAATTCAAATAATTACTATAGGATAATTACTAGTTCAAATTTCAAGAATATTCTTATTTCTAGTTATAAACAAAGGCAAAAGGTGAAGTAGCCATGTGAAACACCAGTTGAATGTTGACAACGGAGGAAAATTATTGGCATCACTCAAAAAATGCTGAATTAGCGTCTTAGGAATGAATGAGGTACATTTTTGGACCCAATTCACTTTACATAGTTCTTGAAGTCACATCAATCATGAGAATTGCAACGAGACCCCACCTCAAAAATTAAAAAAATTAAAAATCAACTGAAAGTGTGTACTCTGCGGTTGAATGATTCAGTGATTTGGGTACACGACGGTATGACTCAGTCTTTTCACTGAAAACTGTGCACATAGTTTATAATGAAATTCTCTATTAATTAAGTTAGTACCTCTACAGTGTTTGAAGTTCAGTAGAAAATTATGCGGGGGATAAGAATACACATGGATCGACGTGTACAATGTTAGGGTAGTGGCCGGTCGGCGTATCTCACTTGGAACCAGGAAAAATGGTCCTTGGAATTCGTATACCTCACACTTATAGTGTTGCACAGATGGATGTATGGATGCTCTACCTTGTTTATTGTTATGTGGAAAAAGCCACTCATTAAGCTGCATTGATCGTTGCACCCTCTTTTGACTTGGAACTGGTCCATATTCTCCGTCTTGTTCAGATTATTTGGCTCTATCTCATTGGTTTCATGTTATTTGATGAGTGGGTCATCGTACCAGAAATACCTCCATGGCTTCATCTAAAATGAGTAGAAAAACTACAACATGGTTAGAGCATTCCCACCCATGCACGCTAGGACTAACTCTCTAAAATTATTCATCTATATTTGAAGGGCCCTTGCACTCACACTCCCCCACCCTTGCACACCCCTCACATATCAAAAGTGCGCATCAAATAGTCAATGGACCAATCACAAGTAGAATGTGAGGATATAGTCAACTAAATAGTGATTTGAAGGCCCAATTTCTAACACGCTAGGATCCAGAGTCAAGAGGCATTTTGCAAGGGCCCTTGGCACTTTTCATCTACTTATTGAGTGTGAGAGACTCTCGGAGGGCATGGGTGGCCCTGCTCTTAGATGTACATAACATTCAGTAGCTAGTGCTACCTCTGCCTTTGCCTCCAAGAAGAATGTACAACGTATTCCTCATGGCCCATTCACACCAGTCACCCAACGTGAGTGTGGCAGAGAATCTACATTCGTCAAGTAAGTTTTGGTAGCTACAGTGTGCTCCTGTAATTTTATTTTTTTTAACATGATGCATGCAAGAAGTAGCTCCAACGCATTTTGGATGCTGCAAGAAATTTGCTCTCCACCAACGCACATGCGTTGGCCAAAAGCAAGAAGAGACAAGGTTCTGACACCACAAGAAATTGTATATTATTTTCGAAATTTACCTTGCAGCATTCCAGAAAGGCAGCGCAAGTGCTAGAGCTTTTTGGTGTGAATGGGCCATCATCACCATCCATGTTCCATTAGCTCCCCATTTTTCTAGACATGTGGAAACTTAGTGACTAGCATGTGTGCATGGTAGCAACAAGGAGGGAGGTAAAGAGCCGATGTGTTGTAAATTCAGCTTTGTCATGCATGAAGATTCTAACTCATGAATGGATCAAAAGGCAAACCTCACACTTGCTACTGAATGTTATGTATTGATGCATTCAAGACATTTTTTTTTTTTTTTCCTTTTTTCAACACAAATGTCTCAAATGCATCAATTAATCTAAATATTTGGACAATTTAAGAATTGAATATAGGTGTTATTACTAAATGGTGGATTTTAAAAAAGTTTCTTGTCAAGGAGATTTTAACCCTTAAAAGACACATGCTTTCTTAATTCCACACCGAAAATCTCTTTTAAACTCCATTTTAAGCATGATCCTCTTTTTAATTTACTTTGGTTCTATTCTAAAGAAATATAGATCCCTCAAAGGTGCTCGGTTTTGCATTTTTAAAACCCCATTTGGTGCAACAGAGTAGAAGTTATGAACAAAAGATTCTCCCGAAAAGCTATCAAGCCCGTGGGGCTTGCATTGTCTTTTAAAGGTTACTGCAGCTAAACTTATCAAACATGTTGTATTTAGGCACCATGTGCAAAAGTTATAAAGATTCAAAGTTTTTTTGGTAAATGACTTATGAGTTTTGACATCGATGTTATGTACATTCTCAAATTCAATACTCTAGTACCATAGTTGGGTCGCCACCCCACGAAGGAAAAGATGATTAAAAATGGCCCGAAATGGCTCAAAATAGTTTAGAAATAGAAAAATATAGCTAAAAATAATTTATTCTATTTTTGTTTTTTGGTCCTCATAATTTCCAATTTTTTACATTTTTTATTTTTTGAATTATTTTTTGGCGACCCAGGTGTGGTACTACAGTATGTATTTTATCATTGAAGATTGTTCTAGTGTCCATATTAAGACCTTGTGTGTAATTACCTTACATGCAACTCATCAATATTTCTCAATCTCAACTTTGCAGGACAACTTTAAGACTTCATTGTTTGTGGGCTCATTTATATGAAGTACAGTCTACCCTCTATAATATGACCATTGAAAGTAAAGCTAGGTTGTCATGTAGACCTGGTGAACAAAAACCACAATTCATTGGATTATTATGCAGGCATGGTGCACAAAAGTCACGAACCCCTTAGTTGTCACTCGGGGAGATTACTTTCAAATATTACGTAACAAGTGAATGTGCAAACAAATATAGGGTCCAAATAAATCTTTGAAGGTAAAATTTCTAAATGAATTACAAGTCCGCATGAATTAATATAGGATGTTCAAAAATGATTACAAGAATAAAATTGAGAATATTCTCAAAATATTGCTAATTATAGTAATAATTCCTTTTAACTTTAAGGTACTTTTAAATATCCTTTGTTCATACGTGATATTCAAAAGATACAAAGAGTGACATCCCCGAGAGTTGTCATGTAGACAAAAGCCATGAACATATTAGTTGTCACATTGGTATGGTGCACAAAAGCCACGAACCAAACACTTTCTTGTCATGTAGGCCTAGTAGACAAAAACCACGAACTACTGGGTTGTCATGTAGGCTTGGTGGACAAAAATCATGAACTAATCACATGTGAGAAGTAAGGTTAAGGTTCCATGTAGGTCCAATAGATAAAAGTCACAAATTAAAAAAGGTTATGCGTGAGGTTTCAATTGAAATTTATGAATTATAATGTCTTGAGTTGGTTGAGATATCTAAAAGATGTGATTGTGTGTGATTAACCCAAATTGGGTACATCATGCTTCGAGTGTAGTGAATATATACTAGATTGACAATGGAGTTGGGGAAATATGATGATTGAATAATAAATTAAATGTTAGATTATTTGGCAATGTGAAGTTGAGTTCTTTATTGAATTAATTTGTATATGTGGTATAATTGAACAAAACCAAGTCCGCATGACCAAAATAAATAGAATAGGCCGAGTTGGTAAAGTGAGAATCTATGAGGGATGTTGCAAAGAATGAGTCTGTACATCAAATAGAAATGTCACGTTGAGAGATTCTTGAATACATATCATGATGTGATAGAGAACCACCACGTAGGAAAGTTGAAGTTGTCAACCTGGATGGGTCTTCCCTCGAAGTTGTCAAATCAAATGTACTATATAAGTTTGAAGTACAAGAAGAAAGAATGTGAAGGATCAATCTTGTTGAAGATAAAAATAGCATAAAAAGGACCGAGTTGGAGGAATTAGAGTTAGAGGTACAAGTGATGAACAAAGGCAGGGGTTAGGGCTGGAGGTACAACAAATGAATAAAGACATGAGTTAGAGCTTGAGGTACAACAAATGAACAAAGACATGAATTAGAGTTGGAGGTACAAAAGTTGAACAAAGACATTACTAAGTTGGTAAGAGCAAATAAATTCCAAATTGGAATATTGCTCCGTGAAAAAAACGAAAGTTTGTTCATGTGTAATACAAATGAATTTTTTCTACCTTGTTGTGGCCTTTAACCCTTAAGTGTCCATACTATAGTTATTTGGTCAAACCTCATTAATTCCCCACTTTTTAAAATATATTATATATTTTTCTCTACATTTCTCATATAACTTATTGTTAAACTGATTTATCCTATTCTTTTTCATAATTATGTAAATAAAAATGATATTTATAAGATCTTTCAAAGTTTTTTTCTTGTATAAATCATAGTAATTACAAAAATGCTTAAAATAGTATGAAACTTTTAGGAAAAATATAAATAATAGTGATGAACAACAAGGTGTACATGGCATGCTTCTTGAACTTACATAAAAGAAATTCGATAGGAAAACGTTTTCTGCAGTGTATATTGGAATTTTAGGGTTTTGAGCTTTAAAGGGCTGTAAAAAAAATGAAATTTAATTCTTTTGAAAAATGGTAAATTGAACTAGAAAGTAGAAGATAGCCCCACACTTTCTGAGTTGAGACCATTTTCATTTGAAATTAGGAACTAGGTGAAAATCAACGTTTGACTGAAAAATGACCATACATGGTCCCACGGGGCTCCTTGCACGCTTAGGGGTTAAGAGGGGAGTGGCAAAATCTAGCAATAAGCCAAACTATACAAGGAATTAGAATTTAAGCCTTAACCCCTAACCGTCCCGACGTCCATATTTTGGACGTTTTTGGGGGTACATTCACCTTCGAACAGCTGTAACTTTTGCAAAAAGTGTCCAAAAATAATGAAATTTTGCAAAAACTCCCCGCATGATGTATGGAATGTGTGGTAAAAATTTCAGATCAATCCAAGATGCATCAAATTTTTGGTGATCATTTGAAAGTAGGTGCCTTTTTTTTGGACAGTTCTGTGAATTTTGATGGCAGCAACTTCGGGGGCTTGTATCTCCTTCATCCCAAGTCCGTTTTCAATAAAACTTGTTGGGTTGAATTTTCCTTGAAGTCTAGTTATCATGGTAAAATTTTCAGGTCAATCCATGTTGTTATGAATGTTTAGGAGTCATTTTAGTGCACGGGTCTAGTTTGGACACTTTTTGCTTTTTGGTTCAAATGGGTCACTTTTCGGGCTACTTTTTGACATTGCAAGGCCATTTTAGGGCACATTAATTTTTTTTCATGAGGCTTTTTTGGTACCAATGTGTTTATATGATGATTTTGAACTACTTTATAGTTGAAAGTTATTTCATTTGAGTAATTTTGAAAACGAATTTCACCTCTAACTGTGTTGCTAGGAAAATTTCAGCATCCTTTTTTAGCACTAAAACACTACGATCTTGCAATCTTTATGGCCAAATGACCCCAAAATTGATCCACATGATCTACAACATGTATGTTACAAGATTGTACGGTTGAGATTTCTATACCTCACTTAAATTTAGACCTATAACACATGAAAAGCGATGATGATTTTAAACCCAAAAAAGCTAGGGACCCTTAGGGGTTAAATGAATGAAATTGAGTGTTAAATCTAGCCTACTAGTAAGTTCAATTAATCAATATCTATCTGATAGCAACCCGCTACAAACGCATTTAACTAAAAAAATGAAAGGATGTGATTCTCAATTGATTTTTTAAAACTCTACACTATATTTTTTGGAAGTATAGCAAACAAAGAAAATCCACATTAATTGCAAATTGTACTAAAAATTATGATAAATTTACAAAAAAATGTTAAATAAAAATGAAAAACATTAGAGAGCTTACCGTGTTGAAAAGAAAAAGAAAAGCTACATCAAAGCCACTTTGATAGGAGGTTGTCTAGCATGAACTACAGACATTCATTAGAGAAAATGTCAGCCCACAGGGGGGCCTCTAGGATGTGCTGAAGAGGACCCCAAGATTACATTTGTTTTGTCTTGAATGTCCAAATATCCCCTATTCTTGCTCATTACTGTAGGGATGTGATCATGACGGCTTCAGCTGGGTCAGATGCTGGGTATACATTGATTAGCTCCTATCATGTCAATACAAATTGATTAGTTCCTATCATGTTACATGCTCGGTACACATATGCACTCCCACATGAGCTAATCAACTACATGCTAATCAATTACATGTGCTCTTTTTTTTCTGTACACTCCCAGCATGTAATTGATTAGTGTAATTAATCAAAATTAGTGTAATTCACTCAATTACAGCATAGTGTAATTGACTCAATTACAGCAACTGACTCAATTACATGCTAATCAATTAGTGTAATTGACTCAATTACATACTGGGACTCAAACTACTTTTTTTCTATGCACTCCCACATGTAATTGATTAGCTCCTGTACTTGATTAGCTCTTGTAATTGATTAGCTCCTGTACTTGATTAGCTCTTGTAATTGATTAGCTCCTATTAAAATTCTTGAAATTTACACAAGCTGACACCCCAATTAGTCAGAAAGTAGCTTCTCATATTTAGCTTAGCTGTTTTTTTGGTAACATGTAAGGGGCCTACATGAGGGTTCAGACTTTTTGTAATGAGAGTGCAAGAATGTGGAGTGCGAGTGCGGATCTTGGAATGTTTGTTGGAATATTTTGTGAATATTCTAACTTGAGCTACAAACATTAGAGTGCAAGAGTGCGGAGTGTAGAGTTTGAGTGCAAGTGGCGATCTTGGAATATTTATTGGAATATTCGGCGACTTATTGTGAATATTCCTAAAATATTCTATAAAGATTCCAATATTCGCTCTCGCACTCCACACACTTGTACTTTGATGTCTGCAGTTCATGTTAGCCGGCCACCTTTGATACAAAATTTTAGAAGACTTTTGAAATTAGTTACAATTTTTGAAGTTAGAAGTTCTCTAAAAGAGTCCACACCTTCAAATAAGTGTACATTGAAGAATATGATATCGCTTGATGGGGTACATTTTTCTTAATGATGCTATTAGAGCATGGGCAATTTTAGTCCTTGCTATTTTAAGTTGTTTTTACTTTGTTGGATCCCATCTCAAGTTTTCTGACAAAGTAACTACACCCACTAGTAGAAGACCCTATTAGAGATAACACATAAATGTCACATTAAATGCTTTATGAATAAATATGAAAACATAATTATTTTTCATGTTATCATATTTATCCATAATGCATTCATGATGCCTATAGATTCTTGTTTAAAATGTACATGAGAATATTAGATTGATTCCTTGAGAATCCCAAGAAATACACACCAAGGTGCATTGTAATTGTTCTTCAAAACCAATCAACACTATGATAGTTCTATTACTTCTATATCGTACCTTTATGGCAGTTTTGTCTCTAATTGGACAAATAATTAATTAATTCTAATAATATATATTTTCTTGAATATTCTCTAGAATTCGTTTTTTCCCTAACAATTTTTTTTTAAATCGAAATTTTTGTCATCTATTTTTAGAATTATTTAAAAGCAAAGCTTCTATGAAGGTATGGCAATAGGACCATATTCATATACATCCTTTAGATGTTATACAACCAAAAATGAAGATTTGGAGAAAATACTACATGTTACAATACCTTTCATCAATGAAGGTACAACTTGTAAACTACGTAATTTAGACAAATACCTTAAATATATTGCTAACTTGGGCTCTACGACCAACTTATGTGTAAACCAATTTAATACTAATTCCTTAATCTTAAACTTCCTTCTTCACAATGCTTGGCTATGAAGCAATTATGACTAAGTAGACTCACCAAAGTCCTTGTCAGATTTTTCTCCATCAAATGCATTGATACATTTAATTACTCAGGCACTCTAAGAATTGAGTATAGGTATTATTACTAGGTTGTGGATGTAAAACAAAATTCTTGTCAAGGAGATTTTAGCACAAAACACCCAATTCCCTAATTTTGCACTTGGCCAAGTGCACTCATTTCATGAGCAAACTTGGCTTTAAAAAAAATTGTTTGAAACTTTTTGTAAAAAACAAGGATTTTTGTCTTTCTACAATCTCTTCATTGTAAAGAAACAATTATTTAATTTATTTTTTATCCTTATCTTTATCTTTATCTTTATCTTTATCTTTTCTTTTTCTTTTATCTTGTTTTTTTTCCTTGTCTTCTTTCTTGTCTTCCTCTTGTCTTCCTTCTTTTTCTTCTAGTCTTCCACTTGTCTTCCTTTTTTTTCTTCACCTTGCCATTTTTGGAGTTTAAATGATAATTTAAAAATAAATAAAAATCAGGGAGCAGGCTGAATCCAATACAGGCCCTGAAATGAAATTATTATTATTATTATTATTATTATTTTTCCGGATTTTCCGAGCAGGGAGGGTCCGCGCGCGGACCCTACTCTTATTTTGACCCACTCTCCTTCCCTCCTCTCCTTTCCTTTTTCTCCCCTCTCTCTTATATAAACCCTCCCACATTCTTCCTCCCTCACACTTCCTTCCTCCTCTCTCTTCTTGCTTTATATTGAGGAGAAGGGAGAAGAAAGAGAGGGAGAAGAACAAGAGAGGAAAAGGGGTGGAAGGAGAGTGTGAGGGAGGGAGAGTGAGAGAAGGTTTATATAGGGGAGAAGGGGGAGTGAGGGAGGGAGGGTCAAAATAAGACTAGGGTCCGCGCGCGCGGACCCTCCCTGCCCGGAAAATCCGGAAAAAATAAAAAAAAATAAAATAAAAAATAAAAATAAAAATAAAAATAAAAAAATCATTTATTTTATTTTATTTTTTATTTTTCATTTCAGGGCCTGTATTGGATTCAGCCTGCTCCCTGATTTTTTATTTTTTTTTAAAATTATTGTTTAAACTTCAAAATTAGCAAGGTGAAGGAAAAAAAAGGAAGACAAGTGGAAGACTAGAAGAAAAAGAAGAAGGAAGACAAGAGGAAGACAAGAAAGAAGACAAGAGGAAGACAAGAAAGAAGACAAGAATAAAATACAAGATAAAAGAAAAGATAAGATAAGATAAAGATAAAGATAAAATAAAAGATAAAGATAAGGATGAGAAATAAATTAAACAATTGTTTCTTTATAGTGTAGGGGATTGTAGAAAGACAAAAATCTCTGTTTTTAAGAGATTTTTTCAAACTATTTTTTTAATGCGCTTGGGGGCCAAGTGCATGATTATATGGCCAAGTGCAAAATTAGCGAATTGGGTGTTACAACTGAACATGTCATATTTAGGCACTACATGCAAAAGCTATAAGGGTTCAAGGTTTTTTGGTACATGATTTATGAGATTTGACATCAACGTTATGTACATTTTCAAATTCAATATGTATTTATCATCAAAGATTGTCTTGGTGTCCATATTAGGACCATGTATGTAATTACCTTACATGCAATTCATCAATATTTCTCAATCTCAACTTTGCAGAACAATTTTAAGACTTCATTGTGTGTGGGCTCACTTATATGAAGTAAAATCTAGCCTCCATAATATGACCATAGAAAGTAAAGCTAGATTGTCATGGAGGCGTGGTGAATAAAAACCACAATCCACTGGGTTATCATGTAGGCTTGGTGTACAAAAGCCACGAACCACTCAATTATCATGTAGGCATAGTGGAAAAAAGCCATGAACCACTTGGTTGTCACATAGGCATGGTGCACAAAAGCCATGAACCACTTGGTTGTCATGTAGGCATGGTGTACAAAAGCCACGAACCACTCGGTTGTGGTGGACAAAAGTCATGAATCAATATGTTGTTATGTAGGCTTGGTGGACAAAAGTCATGAGCTAATCACATGTGGGAAGTAAGGATAGGGTTCTATGTAGGTCCAATAGACAAAAGACACAAAAAAAATCTCGTATGGAATGTAATGTTGGGCTTTCATGTAGGTCTAGTGGACAAAAGTCACGAACTTATCATCCCTAGAAAGTAAAGCTAAGGTTTCTACGTGGACAAACCAACCACTAAGTGGAAAAGAAAGTCAAATCAATACAACTCCAAATCACATCGGATGCCGTTTGCACTTTATTATCTGCTTCATTGGACGTAATTGGACGTGGCTTTTTTTGACATGGCTAATGTGAAAGCCAAACATAAAACATTGAATTGATCAATGACCGGTTGTGTCCTTTGCCCACCTGTGTTGTATGGAAGTTATGTTGAAGTCGATCCATAGTTCCTAACTACACTTTATACTAGAGTAAAGTAAATATAGTTGACCATGATAATTCTAAAGAGATTTCTTTTTGCAAGCATTTAATCTTCGTAGATCTTCAGCCTTTGAAGGCATTTTAAGCAACATTATAATTGAACAATACTAATTTCATAATTGCACATAAAGGTGTAGTTAAGTATTCAAGATATGCAACTTTGTGAAATTCAACCAGTGGCAAACTTGGCTTGCTTTGTATGTAAATAGTTATGCTTGAGTTTTAAATCCTAATTAGTATTCCATTACAAACTAACAACTCATGAAAGTGGAAAGGTTGCTATTTTAAAACAACCAACATATGTAACTTTGTGCACATTTACTTGTCCTCTAAAGTTTGAAAAAATGTTGTTTTCTTCTTCATTCTCTACTACTTTTTTTTGTAATATTCTAATTTAAAAAAAATTACATATTCATAATCTTCATATTGTGAAAATGCCTAAGAAAACTTGTAAAAAAAAATCTTTATGTATTTAGAATAGCCCACAGTAATTGTAGTGCAGTGCAAAATTTGGGTCAAAATAGTATACAATCAAAATACCAAATTACGGTATATGCAAAAGTTACAAAGATTCAAATTTTTTTTGGTAGATGACTTAAAACGGACATGCATTCTGACATCAATGTTATGTACATTCTCAATGTCTAGTGGGGTCTATGAATGTTATGGGAATTTTCCCAACTCCTTGCTCTTTTTTAGAAAATTACATGTGCTCAATTGAGAACTGTGAGAGGAATGTGCAGTGAAAATTTATATAACTTCAGCCTTTTCTAAGCATTGGAGAGAAGCTCAAGGCATAAAAAGGTTAGATTAGCCATCAAACTCCCCAGACTTTAACCCAATAAAAACCTTTGGAAAATGGTAAAAGACTTGTTGCGGCATAAGTCCAGGTCGAAGAACAAAGAAGAGATGGCACAAACAATTCAAGCAACTTTTTCACCTCATTTCTAATATGCCTGATAGAATGCAATCTGTTCTTTCAGCAAAAGGTGGTAGCACTCAATGGTATATAGCATGCCAAGGAAATTCAAATTGCTAATTAAATTAAAATTCTAGTTGTGTGAATGTGTGATAGATTGCAACCTGACATGTATTAACTCTCAAATGCAATTTGTGGCTTTGAAATTGAATCATTGTTGAGTCTCCAGGAGCATTTCAAAGTTACAAGAAGTTTTTAGCATTCTACACAAGAATAAAATTCAAAGTTACAACAAGTTTGTAGCATTCCACACAAGAATGAAATTCCCATAACATTCATGGACCCCACTGTACATTTCCAAATTCAACATTGTCTTGGTGTCCATATTAGGACCTTGTGTGTAAATTGAATACGGTATTTCTCAACTTTGCAAAACAACTTTAAGACTTCACTCTGTGTGGGCTCATTTATACTCCGTATGAAGTATTGCAATCTGCTGTGTACTTTAGCACTTGAGAATAATTTTGACCCTTCATTTTTGTCTTACCCTTTCATTGTTTGGGACACAAAAGGGATATTTACATTCGCCAGTTACCGAATCTACATTCAGTATATCATTTATATGTGTATTATTCAAAGACTCTTTTCTTAAAGCTTAATCCTTTAGTGCCCAGCTAACCGCAATGGTCGCTAGATCACCAAAAAATGAAATGTTATAAAATCTATGAGCCATCTCAGTCCGGTGTCTAAAGTCCAGATGTGTAACTTTTGATTATACAGATGATGCAAAAAGAAAATTTGGAATCTGACTTTCTTAAATATCCAAATACCTATGTACAAAACACCAAAATACTAAAAATACCTCAAAATACAGAAAATACTTACAAATACAACACATGTAATATGCGGTATTTCTTGTATTTGAAAGTTTGTTATCTTGTATTTTTATTTTTTGGATTGTGTTCTCTTGTTCATGTTCTATTAGTCTTTGTATTCCGATCTGGATCAATGTGCCAACTCCTTTCTTATTTTAACGTATAAATTTTGTCCTAAACCGTACATGGATAAGTCATTCTCACTTATAAAATTCACAATAATTATGTATGAGTACGTTCTTGACATGAACAATTGCAATTGAAAGGTGTTGACACAAGTCATTGCTGAACATCTTCACTTTCATTCTTGAAAATTTAACCCAAATTCTATTTAACCCTTAAACGTCAAGGTAAGCCCCATGGGCTTATTTAAACGAGAATAATCAAGAAAAAAAGTAGATTTTCTCAACCAAATCAAGCGTGGATTGGTGCGTTGGAAAGCTACTGAAAAAGCAATCTAAATTCCAAATTTGCGCCTCATTTGGGAGATTGTAGAAACATTGGCAAGCAATCGAAGTTATCAAAATGAGCAAGAGTTGAGGTTGGGGCAGTTGAGGTCGTTTTCTGAAAACTGCCGCAGTGCTACAGTGCCGCAATAATGCTGGCCAGCAGAGCCGTTTTTCCAAAAAAAACCATTTTTTTTTTTTTTTTTTTTTTTTTTTTTTTTTCCTCTTCCAAAAATTTAGATTCCTTTCGGGCTGCCCCGCCCAGGCCCTCTTGACGTTTAAGGGTTAACCTTGAAGTCACACATCCCTCAAAATCTCATTTTTGAGGGTGCATCATAAGGTTCAAAGACATACTATAATCTTCCAATCCAATGGTCGGATCTTACTAAGATTTAACCAACATTTGTTTCATTAAGCTATACTTACATTTATACGGTTGAATACTATTAATAGTATCCCTAATTTCAACGGCGAAAGTCTTTTTAAAATATCACCCAAAAAACTATGGTTTCTCCAAAACCACCCTGGGCACTAAAGGGTTAAGAAGTTTAAAACATTTTAAGCAATATGGCCATGTGAATTTCTCAATTTCTCTAAAATGAGATGATTCATCTTGAAACTGACATCTACATTAAGTTTAGGTACACTAAATGGTGTATTTAGTGTCCGGGACACTATTTCTCAAATCCGGACACTATTTAATTTTACGGAGATATAGTGTCCTCATAAGAAAAAAATGAATGTAATGTTCCAATGACATGTAGCAACTTTATAACAAATATGGCATGCCACCTCATGTCACTCTCATTACTTGGAAAGAACATGGCACTCTCAATGAAAGTGGGAATGACAAGTGGCAAACTCCTATGACATTATTTCCCTTCACCTTTGAACGAATTGTGGTAAAAGTCATCAATTATGTCCAGACACTAAATACGCCATTCAGTGTAGTCATCTCTCTGAGGTTGTGTTTATTCGTCACAGCAGGACCAAAATCAAATGTCTCCAATAATTTGGATTGTACAGTACATTACATCAGCATCCACTGTGCAACACTCAATGAGTTGTGGACGTTTCAAGGCAATCTCTACGTTACGAATGCATTTTTGGAATGCGTGCGTTTTTGAGTGCATTTTGCACAGATCTCAAAAATAAATATCCTGAACATGAGCAGTAAAAAGCATGCAAGTGTTGCTATACAATACAAACGAACCGTGGAAGCATGTGAAAACTGTGATCCTCCATAAGTTACATGATACTAGGTGCATTAGTGCTTGATACACACTCGAGCACTAATACAGATGAGGACATATAAATAATCACAATATCTTCGGCTTCCTATCCTGGCCAACCAGCATTGGATGCTTGGTCAACTTCAGTATTGAGCCTTGAAATGGTCATTGTTTAGTCCAGGCACTCAATAACAGTACCACCAATTTGATCATATCATATCAGCCAGGTACATGCTCACACTTTAGAGCAATAAAAAGAACTAAAAGCCACACTCCATACTCTATTAGGGTTTGGGAGCATGAGAAATACTCAGCTGATATACCATGTATGCTGATATACTTCTACTCAGTTTGAGCTTCACTGCAATTTGCCACTGCAACAAAAAAAAAACAACCAAGCATCAATAAGGGCTGCTACATGTGGCACTTTGATGAGTTTAACATGCAGTATTTGGCTATTTGACAATCAAATAGTATGGACTGTACTAACCTGTATTTGTTGAAACTTCGTGGATGTGCAAAGGGAAGATGCATAACCAATATTGTCCATTCGAGGAGTCAAGTTCTGCTCATAGATGATGCTGCCAAGAGACCTGTCTAAAGATAATGACTGCTTAGTGCATTCTCTTGGGATAGGAGTCATCTCCATTGTCAGCAACCAAAGTCCATCTGTTCCCAGCTAATGTCCCTCAAACTCCAAGATAAAGCCCCAAGAAAGCAATTCCAGCTGCCAGTGCCATATGAGTTCTTCAAAAGCTATCATAACCCAGCCAACTGAAAATCACAATGGTGGATCTTTTGTCTGTGGCACCAGAAGAATTTTCCCTTTCAAGCCCATCGCAGTGATTGCTGCCAGTACCATAGAAGCATCCGTATGATGCTCAGTGTCATCACGTAGAAGAACACAATACTCATCAAGGCCTAAGATTACTTGTGACTAGTAACCCAGGTTCCAAAGAGATAGCGTGAAACTACCCGAGATTGTAGTGTTCCCAGTTCCCTGTGCTCTAGCTTCTGAGCACAAGAACTTGCTGTACCATTGCTCTGGATTCTTGCTCGTGTGAAGGGACAACTGACGTTCTACATTATCTGCTGAAATGTAGATTCATCAGCTCAAGTGGTTCCTAATATGTCTCAAACCCAAGGAGTCCATCCCTCATACATGTTTGCAAGATTGTCAATACCCGTAGCTTGGCGAAGCAGAATGTCCACTTGCTCAGACACCCCATGTTTCCTGCCACAACAGCCCAAACAAAATATAAAATACAGGACTTTCAGATACCAAGAAGCATAATTGAAACATGACATGTGTACTATCAATCATAAGGGACAGAGTAGTACCTGCTGCCGTCACTCTCCAGTCCCTCCAATTTCATCTGGACACGCTTAAGAACTGAGACGGCATATGCATTTTTCCCTGCATTTCAATTTCTGAGTGATCAAAAAGCATTTTTTAAATCATTAAGCCAAAGATTTAGCAGGAGCTGATTCTACAAGCTGGAACTACACAAAATTACATTTTGAAAGATGTGGGGATATACCTTTGAAAGGTTGAGCACGAGGAGCAGTGTCTGCCCTGGATTCTTTTGGATGTGCAAGCCTATGTAAGTCCCCTGAACTTGTATCAGTTCCATTATGATGTTCCAATTTAAAATCAGAAGTAAAGGCCAGAGGCTCCTTATCACTGGAAGAATTTAAGCCACTCCGTTGAGACCTTACGAGAGTTGATGTGGCACTTGATACTGGTGGACTGCTCAGGTCTAAGCTTGCATCGCTAACATCTGGACTGTCAACCACATTCGATACATCCCTTGTTGTGTCGGATCCATTTTGCTCCTCATAAGTTTCAGGGGACGATGCCGTCGTGAGACTGTCCGCATAAGTGACAGACTGCCCGCTGTCAGGCGGAGATATCCAACAATCATCAGGCACCTGCAAATCTGGCAAGTCGTCCCTAAGAACCAAACTGGACTCCATGTCATGCCCTGCGCGAGCAGTAGACTTGCCAACCAAATCAGAATGGGCAAATTCTTCATGTGTATCTGACTCCGCTATCACCACTTGTGAAGATCGCTCTCCTTGGTTCTCACCGCCTACTCCCGCAAGAGCCTGGACAGACGCATGGCAAAGCATATCAATAACTCTGTGACAATGTATTTAACGGTAAAAAGTCACCACTTTCCAACCCAATTCTCGAGCAAATATCTATTAGTGTGGGAGATCCTGGACTAGAGGGTAGACTGCTTTTATCCAAGAAGCTGGATAACCTCCCAGGTGGGGCAGCAGAAAAAAATTAAAAAATTAAAAAAATGGACCGAAAAATCATGCAACATGATTTGTTGAAGTCACGTGTAGAGTCCAAGAAAGCTGTGTGATTTCTACCTTGTGCAGAAACCCAGCATCTGAACTTGCAGTTCGAATAAGCTTGCTCAAGCAAGAGTGCAAATTCTTCACAGCACTAAGGAGGCTTGAAATCGTTTCACTCAATGCTGCTGATGTATCTTTCAGACTGGAGTGGCTTGGATCTGCTGCATTGTGACCATACCCTGAGTTCCTCTCTATTACACCGTCTGTTAACGCCATTCCTGAAGATGATAGCCGGGCAAGACTGCTTGAAAGAAGCGCTCCAGATGTCAGCAATGGTTCAAGCGGAACGATCAACTCATTAACCTGCACATAAGAGGTTATTTAAGTTGTCATCAGGGAATACTGATCTCAAAAGAACACAACTGCAACAAATTATATTGTTTCAAAATGAAGGAGAAGGAGCCATCTCTTTCAAGCATCATAAGAATGATGACATGACGACACTATGACGACACTAGATATGCTGCATCCACATGCGCTGGATTCCATACCTCACTGAGCTTGGCCATAAGACAAGCATGCTCAGCAGCCGCCTCTTGAGCCAGGCCATGAACGTCCTCTGCGCCCTCTGTCCCCTCTGTGATTGCTAATACCTGCATTACTTGTAATTTAATATTTTAGAAGGTGTAGGCGATGTGAGTTAAGAAGATGTCGCCTTGGTCAATGAGTCTATCCAAGTAAGGGCAGCCACTATGGCAACTTAATGGAAGAAAATATCACACAAGCCTGTTTAACCCACAAGTAATACCTCATCAAGCATCTGCCCAGCGTCTGAGGTAAGAGCAGTGTGACTTGTTATGATGTTGCTTACTGCTGACCACCGAGTTGCTGTCTCCTTTATCCAAGCTTGAAGATTAACAATTGAAACTTTGACTTCACCTTCACGTGATCAAGATATAAACCGGTCAGAGAAGGATTTTAACTAGTTTATATAACTCCCATTCTGCACAGAAGTGTCACAGAAAAGAAACATGAAAAGACCAGTCTGCTTACTTCAAGGCAAACTAAATAATAAATACCATAAGACATTGATGGTTCACCACCTGAAGCAGAATCAGATTCCGAAGATGCTGCTTGGAGCTCATTGGCAACCTTAGACAAATCCACTCTTGCAGCTTCTAGGTGGACTAAAGCCGATTGCCATTCTGTTTTCAATCCTGTGTCAACAACGTAATGTTAACTAACGAAGTAGAAGCAAAACGAATTTCACATATGTACTAGTTTGGAATATCAAATGCTCAAAGGTTGAAAACAACCACCCGTTGTAGTCACAGTTGCAGATTTAAGCCGACATAAAATACTGACTAAGAAAACTTGAAAGAACAGAAACTTACTGGAGAACGAGATATATGCAGACTCCAGGCGTGAAACAACTTCGAAGTATGTCTGCTGCCACATCCTGCCTCGCTCCTTGTTGGATTGCAGTCCATCACCAGGGGAGATGGAAAGAAAGCCATCTCGAGAAGCTTCAAACTCAAGGACTGACTCGCAAAGTCGCAGAATGTTGACAGCATGTTCATGGTTTGATCTTAACAATTGACGTCGTCTGTGAAGATGATCATAAAATTCAGATGGAATTCCAGTCCTTTGTCCTGCGTTGGAGTGATTGGCACTTGCAGAGGCCCATGCAGATACCAGTGCCCGCTCAAGTTCTCCTTCTGCTGCCGCACCTGCTACCTCTCGTCCCTACATCAAGGAATTTCTGTCAGTCATACAAGCTCCTGTTGCTCATGATTTATGTCTCGTGATACAACTTCAAGCTTTCCTAACACAAAGCATGTTCAGCTTTATCTCTTACATTAACCCCTAACCGTCTAAAACGCCCAAAATGGCCATCTGTATCACAGAACTTTGCAACGGTGGCATTTTCTCATTTTACCTCGGTTCTCTGATTGCAATACATCGTTTTAAAGCTCTTGTTCTATACTACAAGATCAACAGTGTCGATTGTGTCAAACTGAAGTCATTTTCACACAAACAGGTGATTTGCAGCAGGGGTCCAACTTTCCTACACTACAGAAAATACACAGTGGACGCTTAGGGGTTAACAAGAAAGTGATCTGACCTGCAGCCCTTCTGTTGCCTGCCTAATAGCAGTCGATGCAGCATAAAGGTTCTTCCGTACTTGCTTCCGATCCCACCATGCTATGTCAGCACTTTGTTTATCACCTCTCATAGACCTCGGTACACCTACTGGTTGATTTTGAAGTAGCAAGTTAGACAAAACCATGTCATTTAGCCATTCCAATTGGGCGGCCTCCAAATGCACCTTATCGAGGGATTGCAACCGCTCTTCCGCCTAGGTTCAGAAAAATATGACGAGGTAAGTGAAAATGGATCAACAAACATTAGAGATGATTGCAAGAGATCAGGAGAGTTTTCTTCTCCTGTATAATCTCACCAGTTTAAAATAGCTACAACATTCTGTGTCAAAAAACTGAAGTACAAGTAAAACTATCCATGAAAAACTACAAGAACAATAGATATCTCTCAACAAGCAGTAAATATATCTCAAACAAGCACCTAACAATCTACTAGTCACTACAACATTTCTACAGGACTCAGCAGGAATTCCTTGCCTGGGATCTCAGAGTAGCAGCAGCGGCATTGGCAGCTTTTACGGAGTCATGAGCATTGCAATATTCACGGAGTAGCTGAAGTGCCTGATTAGCTGTTTCCTCAAATCGCCAATCGTCATCCGAAATCTCATTTTTACCTGCACAGAAGCGCTTTCAGCCTTTTAGTAAGGTAGACCATTAATCAGTTACAAAGTTTCATTGATAACAAACTGCACACACATATGCACACATACTGTTAGAAATGATGAGGAACTCAAGCGTATGTAATATTTAGCACAAAAGGTCTTAATGAATGTTTGATTAAAAAACCTGGATTTGCCGACATCGGATGTGTCTCCTTCACAAACAATAGCAGTATGGACATCAACCGGTAGCCTAGGTATTGTCCCAGAAACCAGAAGAGCCGACCTTTGAGCCTCATCTCAAGCTGCAGAGCGTGCTCAGAGGGATCCTGGATAGCACTAATGCATGCATCAAGAAGACCCTCAATGAACCTTACTTTCCAGACAAAAAAAGCCTTCTCCTGAGACAGGCGAGGATCTTTCCACACATTTCCAGTATCTTCTGTGCTTTCCAGGTCCACTTCATCCGGTAAGTTATAATGGTCCTCGCTACTAACCTCCCGCAATAATGATACCAAACCCTGATCGAGACTTTCCAGCCGTGAGAACAACTGAGCGAATGCTGCAATCAAGACTTTTCCCCGTCTTATATGAAGATCCGAATCAGCGTTCAGGTCTACCAGCATATTGAATCGCTGTACTATCTCCTCAAAAGACAAATCCTTTCGACCAGGAAAGTCCGCCTGACTATAATCAATATCCTCCCAAGAATAGTTATCCATTCCCTTGGCTCCATCAACTTCTTGAGGTTCAAAGTTCCTTGATCGATGAACGCTGGAATCTATGTCCTGTTGAACCAACTTATCAACGTTTTCACGGATATGTGTGAAAGCTGTGAAGGCTTCCATGATGCTGGCATCCTGAGAAATAACAGCTGACAAAATTTCGTGAAGAACAGAACCTGTCATCTGCTGAGAAAATTCTCCTACTGCAGAAACACATGCAGTAAATCGCAGGCCCCATTGAGCCGCTCTTGAAGTCAGAGGATTCAACCATGTAGGAACTCCGAACTTTGAGCTTCCAGCTGATTTGGCACCTACCTTTCCAACTTCTACCACATTGTCTGCCAGAAGCATCCATTTGTCTATCATAGTTTTCAAATCCTCAAGGAGCCATTGGTTTGCTTGGTCTTCGTCCAAGCTGCCTGAAGCACCACTCTGCTTCCAGAAACGATGCTGCAACCTCTTCAAACCATCCCAATTCTCATTGTAAAGAGTCGTTGCCGATTTGTGTAACACCCAAATGAACTTGCTCTGTTTCTCTTCTGCCTCACTTCCATAGTCTCGTGCTAGATACTGAAGATGGGCAGTTACTGTAGTCAGAAAACGATCTTTGGACTTCCGCAATGCCTCTGGATTGGCGACAGCTTCAAGGTCGCCTAGATCTTTCCTCAGTTTCTGTAGGTCTCTGTACAGACGCTCGTAACGTGAGCGCACCTCATTGTACTTCTGTTGAATAGAATCATCTTGTAGACCATGACATTGTGCAATCAGGTCCGCCGCCCTCCTCTTTGCCACGACCAATACATCGGGAGAAAGATCTTGGGACAACACCTGTAAGACTTCCGCCCAAGAGTGTACATGACTGCTGGCAACGTAATTAACTGGTACCAACTGCTGAAGGGCTACAGAGTAAGCCTTCATACTCTGCACAGCAATGAGGAGAGCCTCCTGCCGTGCACCTGTGAGTAAGGCAACCTCTCGATCAATTTCTTGACAATGAACTTGGGCAGCCTCGGGGATGACTGCCAAGGGTGCCCCAACTGCCAAAACAGCTGTTTTGAGGGACAGAGTCTCAGAAGAGGCTGCTGCCTGTGCACTAGTCTCAAATTCTGGTACAGACCCTAAGCGAAGTGCCTCGAGTACAGATGCATGCTGCGTGACCCAGAGAATCAGTTTCCTCGCCTCTTCGATGATCAACAGTTTGGTCTTCTCAAGCTCTTGAGCTTGAGCACTGATAACCTCTTGCGATTTGTCATGGTCCGACGTGGCTTCCACAAACAACGACATAGCTGCACCTTCTGCATGAACTACTGCTCGGCGCTTCTGCTCTGCCTGAGAATACAAAGTCACAGCTTGCTCCAGCCTGCCATCGGCTCTAACCAGATTCTCTAAAGCCATCGCAGCAGCAGGCAATGTCAGAAGAATTTGATCATGATGCTCCTGAAGCGGCACTCGGATTTCCTGCAACCGAGATGCGAAGAGGCTCAAACTGACTGCTAACTCCATGCCTTTGCGCTCTTCGCCACCGATGACAGCTTCATCATGACCGTCCCCACGCATCCACTCTACCAGTGGATCCCAAATGAAGACCTGCAATAGCATGAGAAGCACATCTTTGTTGCACTGCAGCACCTGTAAAACCGCCTCACAGTTTTTGCGAAACACTCCCTCAACTCCTGTAAGGCCCAGAGCTGCCTGGATCGTATGAGTGAGACGGAAGGGCACAATCTCCGGGATTTTAAGGCGAAGACCCTTATCAAAGCAGACGTTATAATCAATATGCACTACATCACCTGAACGGAAATCTACCAAGATGTTGTCCAAGTGACGATCACCAAGGCCCAAGATGTAGCCTACGATACTTATCACTGCCACACTACCAGAGAAACGGTCAAGCTTGGCCCTGAAAGAACTGAGCCCTTCACTTGCACACCAGAGCTCTTTATGCAGCAGTTGCCTGGGGGTCTCTTTGACGAGCTCCAGTAGCACATTCCGCTTCACATCCTGTGGCCAGTCACGGCGAGAAATCACTTTGCGCAAGCCCTTTTCCTTCAAGGCAGGTATGATCTTTCCATAGAACAGATCACTAGGACGCGGAACCGGTGGCACCCCATTACTAAGGTTTGACCCGGACGCAACCACGGACCGTTCCTGCCAAGCCTTATACACACTGTACATGCTGGTCAAATCTTCAATCCATTGAATCAGACCCGCCCGTCCATTGATTGGGGTGACAGAGTAGTGCCTGACAGTTAGTGCTCGGCGTCTCGTTTCACCGCGCGTTAGAAGCATGGAATTCACTGCCTGTAACAGTTGCATTATGCGGGCATCCAGACGAAGGTCCTCTCGGCCCTTCAGAAGACAGGGATAGACAGTGCCATCAGATCCCACTATCTGAAGCTTCTTCGGTTTGGTTTTAGTTGAAAGCACGGTGACATGGCTGCCGAAAGAAGCAACCGTTATAATATCGGGTTGATCATAACTGGTGACCAAAGACCCCTCTTCCTTGGAAACAGTGCAAGACGCTCTATCCACAACTGAGGAATGGAATCCAAGTCCAGGCATCGGTGCCTCTGAGGACTGTAGTGCTGTCAGGCCAGGAGAAACGTCACTCAGTGGAATGGTCGACTTCTTCTGATGACTAACCAGATCAGCAGTAATCATGTCGAAAGGCCGCCAAACAGCTGAAAGAGAAGCTGATCCCACTGGAGGAGCCTTGAAGCCCTCTATTGCTTTTTTCAAAGAACTCCCAAATTGATCTTGGAACCAAGTTTCTCGAGGATTCTCGGGTGGTCTGGATGTAGAAGCAAGGCGACGATCAAGAGCAACAATCACAGGAGCCATCATGGCTAAATATTTGGCAGCATTTATTCGGACTTTCTCACTATGGCTCAGAGTTGCATTTTCTGCCACCCGAGCAGTTTCATGCTTCAAGGTGGCGATTCGTCGCATCACATCTGCAAAGCACAGAAGTCTGCATGAAATACCAGTAATTGGAGCATCCTTGTGCCCACAGAAGAGGCAAAACTCATCCAATGCAGTGACGTTTTAGCAAACCTATCAAATTTCAATGAAAAGAAAGGACCAAACCTGTTCGAAGATCTTGTAGTGTGCTCAGCCACTGCTCGTCCCAAAATACCGTGATGGCACTCAACTCCGCAATCATCGACTTCACATCCCGGGCTAGCTTTGGATGTAACTTGATCTGCATAACACAAACTCTGTTATTAAGAACTCATGATGTCCACTATCTATCGAGTTTCCCGATTTAACCTTTAAAAGGACCAAGTAGTCCAAATTGGGCCTCATGATTTTTTCAGCAATTTTGAGTAGGTCATATGGGGAATTTCTTTGTCCAAATTTACTTACTTTTTTACCAGCACATGCAATGATCTTCACTGATTTTGGTTAAATAAAATATGGCCCCATCTGAGTTAATTTTTTTACAATATAATCAATCGAACAGGCCATTTTCAAACCATGAATTCTTGGTCCTATAGGGGTTAAGGACACTAGCTAAGGTTTCAACGTTTTAACCACAGCCAACATCGGAGAGATAGCAGCATAAAGAACACCTAATTGGTATCAGGAAGAAGAGGATCGGGACTTCGAACTAGAGCAATAGAATTTACCAGACAATCTCGGAGGTCCTTCAACTCCTCTGATAAAACTTCATCACTTCCATTCATATCCACCAACAATGGATATACTATTGCCCACGGTGATAAATTAGCGGAAGCCATTAGTAATCCTTTCAGTTGCTTTCGAACTCTAGACTCTGGATGACTGCTTAACCGAGCCAAGATCTGCGCTGAGATAGCCTGCACAAAGGATCGCATAAAGAGTGTTTCAGAAAATAATAAGACATAAGAATGGAATATAAATATATAAATGCGTTAACAAAGGAAACTTTTGGTCCGAATAAGTAAATTTCTACATGAAGTAGCTCGATATAATATATGTAATTGATAAGCCTCACATCCCAACATGACCTACTCGAATCAGCTGTTGATGACCTACTAGGTTTTGCAGAGACATTACCTGCCAGGAAGATGGTGGCACAGACAACAAGCCCTGTTGCATAGAGTCTTCCAGCTCAACACCATAATTAACGACGATTTGCAGTAGATAAAGAGAAGCACTAAGCATGCAGTCTGCTCTGTTCGGCTTGACTTCCATAGCACCTTTCGATAGCCTTTGGTTTGATAATGACAGATACTGCAAAAAGCCTTGTGCTGAATACGAATACAAGCTTACTTTTCTACACCTTAGAGTCCACCATATTCGCATCAATTCAGGAATCGCAGGAGCTACTGACCATGCCGGTGAGAGAGCCTGTAAAAGCTGTTGCAGTTGCAACGACAGCAGATAAATTGGAGGTTCCCCCTCTATATCTTCAGACCCGGCACACCTTGCTGCTGCAATGAATGCAGAGACAATTCGTTGAACACAGTTCTCCACATCATTTCCACTTTCCGTGATGGATCGGTTTAGAGTGTCACTACTTGGGCCTGTAGCAACCCTAGAGACAATGAGGCGTATGCTTGCAACTTCCTCGAGTGTGAGCTCACTATTGTTTGGACGTATCTCTCCATCAATTAAATTCAAGAGATTACATGAGCTCTTTGTAACCACTCCCTCTGGGTTTTGAGATCCTTCTGCATAAGTAAAACACCAAGATCCGTAGTTGAACCATGCTTTGGCCATTCCGGATGAGCATATAGTCGCCCCTTTTATTGCTGCACCTGCAATCTGCTGAATAGTGGTATTGAACTTCCCATTAGAGAATATTTCCTTGCTTTGAAGTCTTGTTGAATCTATCTGATCAAACAAAGATAAATCAGCTTCATTATCAGTGGCATTGAGCCCCAACTTTGCGAGCACTGTTAGCATGCATGACGGAGTAAGGCTGCCTCGTAGCCATGTTGCAAGCTTCAGGCATGCCTTAGCATTTGTTGCGTCGTTGGTCTCTTCACGGATAGGATACTCGAGACATGAATTAATCTTGTCTTCAACCAATTGCCAGAGCCTTAATAAAGCCTCATCCTGCTTTTCTTCAGCATGAAGTAGAAGTATATCTTCATATAGTATGCGTGCAGACAGAGAGGTTTGCTCTGTTGAGGCATCCAATCCAAAAACAGCTGGGACTGGTAGATCCAGAGCCTCGTCCAGTAGTCGGCGTGCAAGCGTCAGATTTGATTGCTTACGACCCAATCTCACAAGTTGCTGTTGAAGTTGAAGAGTTCTAAATGATCCTGGGCAGACCACACGATATACACGTAACAACTTGAGCCATGCCTGAGAATCTTGATGTATATGATCCAGTGACCATGTAATGTGTGGGGAAAAAGATGATGACAATTTACTCAGACGCTCCTCCGGATTATTATTGTCCCTGAAAGATTCATACACCTGAATGCATTCCAACTGCATCAGATAAGGAATAGATTGAGCTAAGCCATCAAGCATGGCCACCTGGGAAGAATCTTCCACCATTGCTTTTGCCAGTGCGATCTCTGAGGCAACTCTGTCACTTTTTGTGCTTCGTTGCAGCATTACCTGCAACAGCATTTGCTCACTTCTATGGAGTGCTTGCCAAGGATCTGCAGTCAGGTCACTCCTGCTTTGAGGAGTAAGGTCAAGGTAGCCCAATGCTCCATGGGCATCCCCACCATCAAAACGAGCAAGAGCAAAAACTGCGTTCATATCATTTCCAGAGGTCGTCAGCGCACCACAATATGTTTTTCCAGCATGATTTGTTCGTAAAAGTTGAAGCTCCTGTACCCATTGATCAAGTGATTCCCAGTCTGCAAGAGCCTTATAGCTCTCCACCGTTCGTGCAATTATAAACTGAATCCCATCGGCGCCCATCGCGGCCAGAGCCTCATCAAGTTGCAAAATATGATTGTATTGTGCGAGTGCCTTTTCATACTGTCCTTTGGCTTGGAAAGTTAACCCATCTAACCAAATAAAAGGCCCTACAGAAGTGCTTGTCTTGGGAGCAGAAAGATAATCCTCCACCAACACTGGTGCAAAAGCTGATTTCACCCACACCTTAAGCCCTTTAAGAGCATCAGCTTCATGTGATCGACACAGGGCAAGTGAGATCTGTTGCATTGCTTTTGCTAAATCTCCCTGGATGTTACCCCTGATACTGTGAATATTTTCTGACATGACTTGACCCCGGGATTCCCTCAAAGATGGAGGGATATGTGTTCTTAGATCCTGCAAATGGAGTGCTGCATTCTGAATTGTGCCTGCATGACACTGAGTAGCAATGCTTGCACTTATGAACGCCTCTCTGATGCGCGCAAACCAATCCTCGCAAACCTGGAAAGGGAGCCTTCCACACTTAGAAAATCTTGGCCGGTTGTCAAAGGTAGATATCTCTCTTGAGGCATAGGCATCCCTTCTCAAGCATAATTATCGTTGTTATAGATGTTTAAATTTTTGAATTTAATTTAAAATTAAAATTAATAAATAATTTATTTTTTATAAAAAAAACTCAGAAGCTGCATCTGAGTGAACACAATAGCTAGCAAACACTCAATAGAAGCGACGTAACTCCCAACCATTCACGCAAACATCAAAATGGGCGTATCGAAGGGACGAACCTTTTTGTTTGCTCGAAAAAAAAGAGAGCTCAAAGTTGGTGGAGGTGATAATACAGCAGAACCTTCATAAGAATTGTATATATCTTTCTTCAGCGCTTCTACAAACTCTATTAACAGCCGCAATGGCAGCAACTGTACAGTTGTAGGGCTGGCCAAGCCTCCCATCACCATCTCCCTTCGACCAAAATCTATGCGACATAGGTGGGGAACATCTAAGAGCATCCTCTCCAAGGCTGCAAATGTCTGGGTTGGGCCACCCAAATGCGTCCGGAGTCGGACTGTGACACAGTGACGGGAGGCCTCCTGTACAGTCCACCATAGTGCTGATAACGTGTTGGACGTCAACTGTTCCAGGAACCTTGAATCGCCAGTACCACCCAGTCCATCCAACACCTCCATCCTTCCATCACTTGCAGATTCCTGATCCTCCCCTTCCAGGACAACTCCCGAGGGCTTCATCTTGGCAGGAAAATTGTATATCATCCTCTGCAACCAGTGTGATGGAAGAACTTGGGTACGTTGTGATAAATAATTGAGAATCCACGACAGTTGCTGACTTCGGAGATGCTGCACTGAATGCAGATCTAATGCAGTTCGCTTACCATTAAGCATATGTAACCTGTCCGGTTGTGGAATGTTCGAAAGAAAGGCCTGCCGGCTTTTGAAAGGTATTGCCCAGCCATAGATCCACAGCGCAGCAGGGGCATAAGCTTGGGCTACTCTTTGGAATAAAGCGTGAAGAGAGGGTTCAGGGTCTTTGAGCTGCTTGAGGGCCACCATTGTAACAGGTTGAGGTCTTACAAGGTGGCTTTGCGAAATAGCCTCTAAGACCAGAGCCACAACTGCTCGTACTCGAGGCTCCTTATCAAACGCCATTGTAAGTAGCATGTCTGGTAGCCTTGTAATCAACTGCGAGGTATGTCCTTCATTCCAGAGGTGAGCCATTTGCTGATTGCTAGCACCCAATTTGGCTGGAGAATTTGAGATAGCATACACCCTGGCCCAACTGAGTGCCTCCAGTTTCATAAGAAGACTGGCATGCGAATCCATTGCAAGTGCAGTGACAAGGCTAAAACCTGCGACTCTATTTATAGCAGAGGCATTTGAATCCTGGCTTGGCTCCGTAGTTTCTCCCTGATCTTTTACTTTGACGACTCTTCTATCCTTCAACTCCTCCCCTCGTACTTGTAGATGTTGAATTTCTGAACCAGAGCCATAAATGCAGGGCCAATGTAGGACTTGCCATATAACCAACTGCAAATGTGGATTCCACTGCAACGAACCTTCGAAAGGATTTAGTTTATCCAAAATGAGCTCCGTTAAATCATGAGCATGTTCGGCCTGGGAAACCCTCAAAGCAGGGGACTCCTTTAACACGGACTTATATAGAAACAGCATCAGGTCAAACCTGAACAATGCATCTGAGCCTTGCACTTCGGCTTCTCTCTTAAAGGCCTCCTCAGACCGTGCCCCATCATTGAAGGAAGAAATCTTTCTCTCTTTTAAGAACTCTAGCTCTCTCATCATACATTTACTCGCTTCTGTAGCAACTTCCTTCGAGCCATGTTGCAAAAGGAGCATGTAAGTGGCAGCGACAGTTCCTGCAAGCAAGGAAAGCTGGTTGACAAACGCCCAGAACAGAAGGAAAAAACCACAACAATTTGCAGTCAACTTAACGATTCTCCAGCATACTTTGCAAAGAAAACTTCAAACCCAGATGTGACTTGACTACCTCTGACGATGCAACTTGGGTGCAGGCGTAGCCGCGCAAGAGGTGAGGACCACCCTAGAAGCTTAGCAACAGCTCTCGCAGATAGTTTTAGTCCTTGACAAGTAATCAACCTCATATTGACTTGCAGAATGACTTGAACCTGTGACATACAGCTGCACCAGTTCCATCATATCAACGTACACAAAGAGCCAATATAAAAATACATCTTCATAGCGCTAGTAGGTTGAAATATAAATGAGATACCAAGAAATTGACCCTCAAGAAGTACGAACCTCGTTTAAACAAGCTTGAATGATTCATTACTAAAACCAAAAAAGTATCAAAGCCCTCGAAAAGGATTGCAAATAACTGCCATTCCGAAAAGGTCCTCTCCTGGAAAACCTCGAATCTCAAGAGAAACAAACCTGAGGAGCGCTTAATGGAGAGGGAGCTAGAGCCAAGGTCAAACCCAGGGAAGCACACTGCTGCCGACCTCCCAGGTTGCTGTCTGATACTGGAAACAAGATCTCAAGAACAGAGACATAAAACTCGGCAAAACTCTCCTTCAAAACCTCGGCAAATAGAGACAGACACCTGCACGCCTCGTTCAACCATCTGAAATGCCAAAATTTCTCACCCAGTATTGCAAAACATGATATTACACGTGGCAGCATCTCCTTCCACGCACCCACCAAGGAACTTACTTTCTCCATGTACTTTACATGTTCAGACGGCAGATTCAAATCAGCTGTAGATAGCTGATGCTTATTAGGGTCTGCCTCGTCCATGCCCAAAGCTGTGGCCTGCATCACTGCCACAAAGCATGATGCCAGTGCAAGCAGTCGGTAGAGCTGCTGCAAAGAGGGAGTCGAATGGTCATGGGCTAACACCTCCATGTCGTCAAGAAACTTTCTCAGCAAATTTAAAGGAAACTGGGGGTTTCTGGCCCACATTCGCGGAAACTTGAGGAAGTTATCAACAATGAGTCGGCGGTCCCCCTCAGGGTGCTCAGGATCGAGTGCCCATCCGAGAAGCAGATCAACCATGTCGATAAAGTATGGCTCAAGAATTTGACTAAACCGAAGGCCACACACTGTCAGAACTCCTAGCAATGGTTCCAATAGTGGCATTTCGTTTTCTAAAAGCTCCTGGCAGGCTTCAAGGATGGATGGCACAAACTTTTCGGTAGCCGTTATATCACCTGCACATAAAAAGTAAAAAATTAAAAAAAAACCTGGTAAATACGATGAAGCATGAAATTAGAGGAATCAATAGATAAAAGCTTAGTGCAGTATTGTGTTCTCTACATAACAGACAAAAAAGCAGGGTTTCGCAGCATTTTCTGTCCACTTCTGAAAGTATCAGGATGGTGATTTGAACTTGCCTACGGCAAGAAATTCCCGAAGTCCAGCTAGCGCGAGTCCAGTAGCCTCAGTACCAAATGTGGTGTCTGTAAGGCGGGGCAGTGCCCATCCCATAAAGTGATCAGCAGGACCTCCCGAATTTTCAACATCAGATAAAACCATTCCAGTCGACATTGCACCCAATGCTCCATATGTGATAGCTGAAGCCTGCCTTACAATGTACGCCCTATCACAAAGTCCAACCCACATAGAGGTCAACAAAGAGAACAAGCTGAAAGTAGCGAAAACATCTCATTCACTCAAGCTTCATTAAATCCACATTTGATCATCAGGCAGCTCAAAAGCTGGTAGGCTCGTTTGTAATATAGAGGACCTGGAGGAGGAACCCCAGCATACTATAGAGTATCTTCCTTCACTTTGAAGTCCCCTGCAGATGAAGAAAAAATCCTGGCTTCTTGAAGACCCTCATATATCACAAACCCTACGGCACAGAACGAGTAGGGTTTGTGATAAGGCTGGAATGACCGCTTAGAGTCTAAATAAAAATTTACAAAAAAGGTGTCTCGTAGGGGTTGATCTCATTGACCTCTGATTTATACTAGGGTTATCTATACTTTGGAGAGGACTTAGTTGCCTTCCATTCCCTATACCCAAGAGAAGGACTGCGGGTCCTGTATACTAATCCTGTCCCCCAACCTAAAGTACAAAGCTTTGCTAATTCCCCTTCTGTTATCACAGTAGCAAGTCAGAAAATCAGCAAGAAAATAATAAGATAAGGCCTAATTCCCTATCACGATTCTTAACATCAATCGAAGGTGCATTCTCAAGACGAGATCAGAGTCAGTGTGAAAGACTGATTATTAAGTCATCTTTTAGAATTATACGATAGAAGATAACCTAACCCCTTAAAGACGAAGAAGCCCCAATTGCGCCTCATGTTTTTTTTAGCAGGTCATATGTTGACTTCCTTTAGTTCAAATTTCTTTCTTTTTTGACCAACACATGCAATGTTCTTCACTGATTCCAAATCTGGTCCCATCTGAATTATATTTTCCACAATATGATCAATTGAATTTTTCATTTTAAAATCATGAATCCTTGATCCTACTCATCCTAGTCGATTATCAGATGTTCTATACATATCAAACAAATAATACACTGTTGCATCGATATTGTTTCTGTAATTCTTCAAGAAGGTTTGAGAAAAAAATAGATACTGCAATGAGGATACAACGACCAGAAAATTTTCATTAAACATGATAATCCCACTGCTATTATATCCAAACACAGGGCACCAAAATAAATAAAAACCATTCCATGTCTGTTGTGCTCCACGTGTTCACAAAAATCAACAAAGATTCAGCTGAGGAATTTGATAAAAACGGTCATCAACAATCAAATTTTCATGACAATGCAGAATTGTATTGTAGTTACATCTAACTAAAAACCCTAAAATTTACATAATTGTCAGTTTTCCAAAAACGAGCTACTCGAGCGCCCGTCCCAAACGTTGCTCATTAAACATGATACTCTCACTGACATTTATATTCATAGGCAGAGCATAAATTGTGAACCATTCCGTCTCCATGCGTTATAAAAATCAACAAAGATTGAGCTGGAGAAATTGGAAACAGTGGACATCATGAAATATTAGCAAGTAATTTTTCCTGAGAATGCGGGTACCAAACCCTAATGACTCACTTGTCCAAAACCAGCTGTTCGAGCGCCCGTGCAAGGCCCAAACTGGATCGACGCAGAAACAGGGCGGATTCCGGATGGCGAAGGAGGCGGTGCAGCGACGCCACGGCTGCAGCTCGAGCCGCTTCGTCTCCAGAAGACGAATTGGCAGCATCTAAGAAAGAACGCGCAGCAGCAGTGACTTGCTGCTGCTGCTGCTGTTGCTGTTGCTGTTGCTGTTGTTGCAGCAGCAACGGCGTCATGGCTTCAAGCATGGTGAGGAAAGGTCATCTTCCACAACTACAACGAGACAGACTCGCAAAACAAATCCCTGACGGCAATTCTTCAGTTTTTTCACGACCACCTCGAATTTCAGTTTTCTTCCCGGCACAACAACAGACCAACACTCGCGAAACGTCGGTCTCGACGTTCATACGTGAAAGAAAGTAAAGAAAGAAAGAAAAAGACGAACTGTTCCTCCGAAAATACATTCTTTCCCTCCCTCCCTCCCTTCCTTCTTTTTCTTTTTCCTTGCATTTCTTTCCAAGTACCCCAGATCTCTTAGGATGAGGGTGGGGGCCTCCGCGTCCCTGAGGCGCGGAAACTGAGAGTGGCTCAGTTGCCGGCTCCGGCGATCTCAGCCGTCCCTTGACTCATTCTGATCATTGTCCGAGCTGGCAAGTGTGAGTGGAGAACGGCCTGACTTCGGGCACAGGAATCCATACACGGCGCATGAAGCATGAAATTTTCTGACACACATTTACAGCCGCTTTCTGACACGCTGGTGGATGGGAACGCCGGTACATGGGAACACGGGTTCCACCGAGTTGAAGGCATTGGGTTCCAGCCTTCCAGGACACCATGTTCCACTCACTCATTTCACTCATTTCTCTGTACTGCAGGGAGTGCATGCTCATAATATACACCATTTTCATCTTCTGAACATTCAAGGTTCTCGACGTTCTGCACACATTCAAGCTTTCAAACTAAAATCCAAACATGTTTCGAAAAGACTTGGACAAAAATAACAAATTTTCATGACTATTTATTTTTATTTATTTTTATTCTTCCATATATAATGCCTTGCCTCTAAAACCCCCGGTGGTCTTTAACCCCTAAACGTACCAACCTTTTGAACAGAAGTAGATTCTAACCTCAAAAGTAGATATTAGCATGGCTAACATGTACATGAGGTGTACATGAGAAGACCATTGCAAACATAAAATCTACCCAACAAATTTGACATACTTGTAGTTGGAGGCCTCTCCAATATTATCAATAGCTCCCCATCACAAGAGATTTATTGTAATTAGTAGAGAATTTAATAGGCTTTCAATGGTGACTTGGATGAAAATCATTCGAGGTAGTATGAGAAAGTTACAAGGCTTCGAATTTGTTCGTGATCCAGTTTCTGGACGCTGGGACGTTTAGGGGTTAACCCTTTAACGTACGATTCAACATTGTTTTCAAAGATTTGTTTTAAAATGTTTTGGATGAAAAAATACAATACAGTTGGTGTTCACAGCAAAGTTGTAAATGTCAATATGAAGATCACGTCTGTATGGTGGATTCATTGTTTAATGTATTAATATTTTTAAAATAATTTTGCAAGTTTTCTCTTGAAAGTCAATTAAAAATCCCAAATCCACAAAAGAAATTTATAAAATGTTGTAATGAAATTGGAATATCATGCACTATGAGATGGTATGGTTTATATTATTTGATTTTACTTATTTAGGAAAATCATGTTTAAGGCCTCACTTTTTGAACTAAGAATGAAACTTGACATGATCCAATAGTGTTGTTTTAAAAAAAAATCACAATATCTAATTTTTAAGATCCAAATCTTACAAATGATATTCAAGGAGTACAAGAACCAAAAGAAATTTTGGATGGATGAAAAATTGTATAGGATCTAGTCAAGAGAGAGGTTGCAATTTGTTAGTCGTTCATTATATGGACACATGCGTGTCAAAGGGTTAATGCATAGAGGCAATTGTTTTCCCTATTTTGTTCCATATAGGGGTCCACCTAAAAAAACCACCCCCTCCTCCTATGGTTTTTTTATTCCAAAGTAGGTCCCCCTTGGATAATTTGAGGTCGGAGGCCCCAAATTTGCAAAAACAAATTGCCAAAAAGTGCCCCTATGATGCCTAAAATGGAAATTCTAGGGAAAAGAGGGGGTGATTGAATAGTGCCCGCATTAAAGACCACTGGGGGTTTTAGAGACGGGATATATGATGAGGTGCAAAGATACTTCCCTAAAGTAGGAGAATTAGTTTTCTATTCATTTGTTTTCTATTCATTTGTTTATCTGAGTGTACTTTAACGGGTGACTTGCACAAATGAAGGGTATTTATGATATGTGAGGTTTATGTTGTCATTGACATTACGAACGGACACTTTATTCACGCCGGCCTTCGAAAGAGGACTGTAGTTTCTATCTGAGGTTTATGTTTAACCCTTAAAATACAAGCTTTTTTGATCATTTTTAGGGTCATTTTTATAGATTTCTTTTCATTTATTTGAGAAATGTATTTTTGTACTATATAGTGTACACCAAAACAAAGTAAAATATGTATTTTTAAAACCCAAATTTATCAAATTAGCAATTTTTTCCATTGTTCCAAAGTAAGTTATCAAGAAGTGTTTTTGAGACAACTTTCTAGTTTTTCTTCAATTTTCAATGACGGGTTGAACCAAAAAAATGAAATTTACAGAAAAAGACAATGAAAATGTTTATATGACACACTTTGAAAAAAAGAAAAGGAAAAACATAAAATTGAAAAAAACTTAATGGAATTATGCATGGTCAAAGTTTAGTTGACTTTAGGATATGTAAATTGTTTGATGTGTATATTTCACTTGATATTAACTATTTTAAGAAATAAATAACTTCAATAAGTGATTTGAATGTTTTTCTGCTAAAATCATCATTTTGGAGCTCAAAACACAATTTTGTCAGCCAAACATCCGCTTCATCCTTCAAAGAATAAGAACAAAAAAGTTCATGATAATTATCACAGAAGAGGTTCATGTTTAAGAACAAGAAGGTTCATAAAAAGATTCATAAACTAAAGAGGTTCATGAAAGGGAGTTATCACCAAAGACGCTCATGTCTAAATTCAAAAATAATAATGTATTAAAACATATCATGTTTAAGACCAACCAACATATTTATTCACCAATGGCAGTACAAAGCAACATGGAGCTCTAGTGAATTTGATAATCTATTAAAAAATATCATCAAAATACATAAAATATTGATTTTGTAAACCATGTTGTCAGGCAAACCGTACATTCTCGTCTGGGAGTGTTATACCTTTGATGACTAAGTTACCATTACCTGATAACTCTATATTGTATGATTTAGCATTGATGCCTTCTACTGAGTCATTAACCCCTAAACGTCCAACCGTCCAGAATGTGGACGATGGACAGAAGCAAACACAGATTTCTCATCCATCATTGATTTTTTGCAGTGTGGAATTTTTATTCTATATTTTATGAGAAGTTAGCTTCATGCATGTGTGATCCGATTAGAAAGGGGATGATTTGTGAAATTTCTATGTCTCATTTCATGTTGTAGTGATTCACCCAAAATTTGGAAGATTTCAGTGTAAAAGTGATCTTAAAAAAGTCAACTCATAAAATTAAGCAAACAAAAAATCTCCAAAAATCACTACACTTAGAGTATTACATTTCAACCAATCACAACAAATTTCATGTACAAATTGTCAATATCTTATTTGTAATCAAATTACAAAGAATTTTCAATTCAAGTTTCAAAATTCATACAAAAATATTGGTGATAGCAATCGCAGATCCAACCGTATGGATAGAATCTAAAATTTATAATGTACAACTTTTATTCATACATCAAGTTCAAAATATCCCTCTGCGTTGCATTTTATGATGCATCTTTGCAAAACTGCCGAATTTGGAGAGGGGTGAGGACGTTTAGGGGTTAAAGCTTGAGATCCTTCCTAAATACCATTTGTTTGTGTTTTCATCAAACACCTCTACCATCTTTCCAATAAAGAAACCGTCGGTGCCAATTGTTCCACATTGTAATTCACCCCTTACAATTATAGTTCCACAATTTCTACACTCTTTGGAATTTTCTCCATTCAAAAGCATGTTATAATCTCCACAAACACGACATTTTTGTTTGAAAACCTTCGGAAATTGTAATCTCTTGCGTTTTCGAGTATAGGTTTTCCGTCGTTGTACTTCCATAGTGGTCTTCGGTCTTGCTATACTTTCATTTGGGATGGATGATGTGCCTACAAAAAAAAATGATTAATTATACATAAAAATAAACTAATGTTTACTATTATATGACTAATATACACAAATATATTTTATATAGAATCAAAAAAAAAACTCCTTGTAAACATTGTTTGTGAGTACCTGATGGATTTTCATGTGCAATAACTGCTTCTTTACCCTTCCATGGCTTTCCATGACCAAGTCTTGTCATAGTAACATGTGCTTGGACTGTTCCTATATTTGTTCCAGCTCGAGGTAGAGCAATGGTTTTCGGCGCCACTTGTGGATTGCATATAACTCTCATAGACCGTGAAAACATGTTCATTGTTTTTTCCAAAGCAATAAGTTCTGATGATGCTAGCATAGATAATTTTTCGATAGTAGAGAATTCTGAGTTAATTCCCTGCATTTTGTTCTGAATGGAATCTACTAATGCAACATTGGAAGTAGAATTTCCCCTTTGGTCGAGTGATGAAACAATGGTTGCATTTTGATTCTCAATCGACAATTCATCTTCATTTTCTGAAATGCAATCAAAAAATAAGTAAATGAATATAAACTTTACTTTCATTAAGTGCAAAAAAATTATACAGTGTAAAAAAAACAAATCATACAAATCTTTAAACATTTAGGGTTCAAATATACCAAGAGGTATGTTCGATGAAGGACTCCACATGTCGGTTGGCGGTACACTTTGTTGAGAAGATGGTGTATTATCTTCGAAATCATCATGTACGTCATGATAAAACATTTGCTCTTGAGATGGTAATAATCTCTTCATGTATTGTAATTCTCCATCCATTAGCATTCGTACGGCTAACAAATGCTTGCAAATTGCAACATGGTCCTCGCATTCACAACACTCTGTATTTAATGAAAGAGCATACCAAACGGTACTTTGAGTTTGACTTCGAATCATGAATTCCATATTGAATTCATCAACGACTTGGAGATGTCCTTCAGGATCTTTTTTATAAGATTCCACAATTTGAGTTGCTCTTTGTAGTCGTGCTGTAGAATGTTTGTCTCTACCCCGCATAGAATACTTCATAGACTCACTCTCAGAGTTGGTATGCCAATAATGATCCAATAAGGTTTCTCCACTAGATCGATCTCCTGTGTCCAGTTTACCTATTATAATGCAATTTTTGACATTGTGCATAAGTAAACATATTTCAAAAGTAAATCAATAATATTTCAAAGTTAATGAATGATACATTCAAAATTAGATGTTAGTTTAATCTCGAAAGAACATGGACTATTTTGCTCATAAAAATACTACAATGATGTCATTTCTAATCCCTAGGGTAATTTTATAAAAAAAAACCTTTTTTGCTCAATCTAGTTGTAGAAAAGTGTCATGTAATACTTAAGGAATGTGCGCAAAAAAATTCACAATCTTTGAACCTTATAGATTAGAAGATATACACGTTAGAAGTGAGAATTTGTAAAAAAAACTTGTCCAAATTTCTAGCTGAGAATTTTTTTTCTATTTTAAAAATGATGTTCTACGAAAACTTGTCATTCTTTACTTTTATAATCTACTTGTATACCAAATTTGAAAAGTAGGAAAGTGATTTAATATATTAAAAACAAGGCTTGAAATTTTTGACTCCTTAAAGATTGAAATTTTTGAACTACAAAGACATTATTGTTTTCATTATCCCAAACAATATCATGTCACGTGATATACCAATATTTTGGAAGTGATTGGACTTACCTATAATAGCCGATACCAATGTATCTAGCCTCCGATTCACTTTTTTCCGACGTAAAGTATACTTGATATAGTGCCATAACCTCTCTACAAGGTTAGTTGTGTTCATATAGCCGTGTTGATATAACCGATTATATCGAGGCCACATACCTCTCCATATGCATTCTACTCCTACTCAACTTGTAGCAACATAAGTTAAAACCAATTTTTCATCTGCATACTTCAATTTGAAGTCTTCATATTTGTTGTTGAAGTCATTTTCTTTGAAACACTCCAATAACTCACACATGGAGTTGTATAGGTGAGTCATGTTTGCCTCGATCACTTTTGGAATTAGATGTTCTATCCAAGCCTTTTTGACATGGAACCAACAAAGAAGAAGATGGCATCTCGTTTGAATTCTTCCAATCTCGGTATCCTCCCAACATGCCTCGTCACGATCAATAACATACTTAAAAGCATTATATTCAGTTTTGCTTTTATCTATGACTATAGCATTTGGTCTAACTTGACCCATTTTCTCAAAAATAACTTTCAATGTCAACTTCAAAGCCACAACTTCATGCCCTTTATCCACATCTGCTGAACATAGCATGAGGAAAATGGGCATCCCTAACATCCTTGTATTAGGGCACATAGCAGCGTATAATGACAAACCATATTGATTTGTCTTGAATGTAGAATCAATCGCCCATGCAGAGTTGGGGGTGATACGCATTGCCAATTCACGCATCCATTTCGTTTGTATGACTAGAACAAAGGGTTGTTTCTCAAGGTCTTCATGTCCTGGATTGTAGCGTTGGTAAAAAACAACCATGTCTTTTTCCATCCAGTCTAATATGTTTGCATCAACATTCATCCAATCGTCATTGTGTACTTCGCCTTCTTTCTGTAATGTGTATGCCAAGTTTCCTACCTCTTTTGATGTAGGGAAAAATCGATACGAAACTTTTTCATATGGCTCAACCAACTCTTGAAATCTACCTAAAATACACTCCATATCCATATATTAATACATATATTTGGTATACAATATGTACACACAATAATATAATTAAAGTTCTATACAAATCTTTACATGTATAATATATGCTCCTAAACGCTGCAACACAATCATTATATGTAATATATTAGATATAACATAGAAAAATTTATATTGTAATCCACATTCATACCTGCATTTCGTCTTGCTGCAGATAACGCTGATTGCACGTCATTTAAATTGTGCAAATTCTCCCGTAGATGTTTAATTGTCATTGGATGTAGCGTTAGAAAAAGAATATCCTCATCTGAACCTGGAGTATGTCCTAAATGTTGGGTGTGGATTGAAATCTGATATATATACATTGAAATACAAAATACAAAATGAAGTACATTAATTAGTATATTTTATCAAATAAAAAAGGCAATGAAACGTACATAGAGAATTGTATGATAGTGGTTTTTGTAATGATAAATGTACCTCAACATCTTTCTCTTTGTCAATTGGCTCTACAATCTTCACCCTAAATCCACAGCCGCAACACTTTGCTTGACTGTATTGACGTTTTTGTGTGACAATCTCTCGTTCAAGTTCAATCCTCTTTCTCTTCCCACGTTTGAAAATTATACCACAATTGCATTGATATAATGTAACTTTTGCTGGATATGGGATTTTTTCTCGCATCCATGAATCCGAAGGCTTCAAATGTACCTAAGATGTAGACAATAATATAATTTGTTAATAAATGGTCAAAGAAGTTATATGATATTTGAAAATTTTCTAAAATGTACATGAATAATAACTACACTAAATAGGCGTATTAAGGGGACTTTAAAATTAGCGGGATTTACCTTGTAAAAATTAACTTGTGGTAATCTTAATGAGTATCCAATAGTAAGGCTTTGGAAAAAATTCAATAATAAAAATAAAGATAAAAACGTGTTTTTGTATAGTAACAATTATTATTTATATAGTGCAAAATGTCGATAAAAAAATATGGATTCCCTTAATACCCCTATTAAGTATACAACAATGGATTTCATTATGATGTTTGAATGAAATAAATTATCTATAACTCCTAAAGGACCGTGGGTTTTTCTTGTTTTTGAGCATCACTTGCACCACTTTCTATTCATTTTCTTCTAATTCTTTTTTAGTTCTTGATAGCAAGATCTTATAGTTAAAGTCCAAAAAAGTTATTTCTAAGGTTTATTTTAAGTCTTGCCCAGACTGCCCATTCTCCTCAAAAAAAAAAAATTCTCTCTATAACTTCCACTTCCGAAGTCGGAATAAAAAATAAATTGGATCCTCATTTTTGTATTGACATACCGAATTCACATAATGTTTTCCAAAAAATTAGGATAAAAATTAACAATGTGGGAACTTGCCCAAACATTTAAATGTTCTACTTATGACACTGGGTCCTTGAGGGGATAATATTGAAATTAATGTTGAAGTTAAAAAACATACTTTGTATTCGCATATGATCTCCTTGAGTTTGTCACAAAGTTCGTTGCGTTGTACTTGAATAATAGAATCATATTGAAATCACCTATTTTTAGGTTGATTCGAAGCACTTGGAACATGTGGAATCCTTGGGATTGAGCACAAAAAACATGTTTGTACATATTTTTTCAAATATGGATTTGGCAATCCATGTGCTTTTGCTCCTACTAACCAACCCATGTTTGTAATATTGTTGTGTGTAGCCTTCACTCCACAATGTGGTTGTTTAGATTCATGTGCATCTTTGGTTATTTGTTCCCATTCCTCTACATATGGAATACAGAGGTTGGAGAATTTTCCTGACTTGTTGTATAATCTCATTTCTCCACTACGTTGATCTAGCCTCACATTTAGAGCAACCATCAAATCCCTCCATCTATTCAAAACACGGCGGTGCAGTTTTTCAAGAGGTTCATGAGGTACATAAAATGAAGGGTCTGCATTGAGAATGTTTTCACCCGTAGGTTGAAGTTCACTTTGCAAACATTGAATCATAAAAGAGTAAGAACTTTTGGTAAACATGTACCAATTGGAATTTGAACGAAACGTAAATGGATCCAGTCCTTGTAAGTGCTCATAACCAGTAGGTTCATCCTCTCCAATTTGTTCATGTTCTATATCAAAAAACTCTCCGTCCTCTTCTTCATGAAAAACCGCAGGGAAGTCAACATATTCATCGTCTTCATCACTGTCCTCCAAACTTTCCACATGTCTGAAAACTTCCTCCATTCCTCCAATGTAACCAAGAGAAATTACTCTTGAACTTAGAGCATCTTCACCCTATCACTAAAAACAAGAGATTCTTTTAAAACTACATGAAAAGTGTTTGTATTTAATGTTGAAAATTCTGGGCAGGTGAGAGAGCCACAAAATATAAGCACGATATAATCATATCTAAATACGTTTATCTATAGCTAATTTCAGGAAGGGGTCAGTATCCTAAATTGATGAACATTCATGATCACCTATGTATAGTGATTTTGATTGGTTCACAAACTATATAGAGGAACATATAGTGGTTCAAGGGTGTGGAGACGATAACTTGTGACATCAAGTTTTGGATGTGATGATAGTGGTCAAGAACTAAATTCAAGAGAGAAGGGTGCAAATGCTCTTACACTTCAAATGGCCGTCTTGACTTGAGCTCCAGTAATCAAAACTGTCCGAAAACCCTCTTGAGCAAACGGTCATAAAATTCTACTCCACTGCGTCATATAAATTAAATCCACGAACTTTCCATTATCACAACATTTGAATGTAACCTTGAATTCCAGAACGTTCAGAATGTCCAGAACCTTGAATTTCAGAACGTCCAGAACCTTGAATGTTCAGAAGATGAAAATGGTGTATGTTATGAGCATGCACTCCCTGCAGTACCGAGAAATGAGTGAAATGAGTGAGTGGAACATGGTGTCCTGGAAGGCTGGAACCCAATGCCTTCAACTCGGTGGAACCCGTGTTCCCATGTACCGGCGTTCCCATCCACCAGCGTGTCAGAAAGTGGCTATAAATGTGTATGTCAGAAATTATCATGCTTCATGCGCCGTGTATGGATTCCTGTGCCCGAAGTCAGGCCGTTCTCCACTCACACTTGCCAGCTCGGACAATGATCACCGCTAGATGAGAATGAGTCAAGGGACGGCTGAGATCGCCGGAGCCGGCAACTGAGCCACTCTCAATTTCCGCGCCTCATGGACGCGGGTGGAGGCCACCAGAATTTGAATGCCAACTTCAATCAAATATAGTAAGAGCCCGTTTTCTTTTTCTTTTTCTTTTTCTTTTTTGAAACAATAGGTCGCTTTATTCCGTTGAGAGAAAGGAAACATCACAGTGAACCAAGGGCACAAAGCCCTGGCGAGAATTTTTATTTTTTTTGTTTAAACTTTACGAAAAAATCCTAACAAGTAAGAGCCCGTTTCATTGGAGTGGCTCTTGGACCTAGAGGTCCACACCTCTGCGAGCAAGAATCAAAATAAATTTTGAAATGTTCAAGTGGGCTACAATTGAGAAAAATTAGGTCCAATCACCCTCCAGGTCCTTGAGTGGTGCAATTCGATTTTTGCATAACTAGAGCTTGTGGTCCAAAACTGAAGGGATCAAATAGACCAATGGAACAGGATTTAAGGGGTGAAGATGGAAGACAACTCTAAAATGGCCCGAGGAATGAGAGTTGGGTTTTTGTTTTAGTTTGACTCAATTTTTGAAATTAGGGCCATGTCAAGGTTTTTCATTAGTGAATTAAAGTATAATTTCAGCCCATTCAAATATAAATTCAAGGAATGGCCTTGACTCCATCATCTGAAGGTCTTGGGGTTGCTTTTGTGAATTTCAACCAATGAGATACAAGGATTCAAGCTTGTCAAACCACAAAAGCAACCTTCACTCTTAATGTAAAGTGGGCCTATGATTCTAAGTTTGAAAATTTTGAATTGAGTATTTTTCAATTGAATTTACAAGTTTTGGCATTGGAATTTCACCAAAATTTCATTTTTGATACTTTAAACTTGATATTCATTATGATTGGCTAAAATCATAATGTTTCAAAAGTGATGAATTTGTTCACTTGAGTGCTATAATTATAGTTTTGTAGAGGTATTTTGAGATCTTCTTAAAAGTGATTAAAAGACGTGTTAATAGGTAATAATTTTATTACTGTTGATTATATTCTTTTGATCAATTATTTCAAAATTCAAAAAATAATGAGTTATTTTGTATTTTTGACGTAATTATATAGATAACATCTTCAAAAATAGAGTTTAAATACATTTTAACATAAATACTTGATCAAACTGTATGGATGCCATTCAAGTTCCGTCATCTACAACTTTCATTTGTATGACAACTTCAAAAAACAAAATTTGTATGCTTTTTATGGTAAATTTTCACAACTACCCATAATATACATTGAAGGATAAAGACACTCAAAATGTGTTTTAAAATAAACTTTTGTTATTCAAAGAATTGAAACAAGATTTTATAGTGTTAAATTTGTCTTTTTGTCAAATCAAAAATTCAAATTTTTATCCTTAAATTTTAGGACAACCAAATATAGTCACCTAGGCACTTTAGCATTAATTCCATATTTTGGCCATTCACCATACATTTAACCATACATTTAACAACCGCGTTAACAACATAAATGCCAAAATTGAATTACCAAAGTAAGAAACCAAATTTTGGTTATGGGTGACGGTACTAATTTACTTACATTTTAAAATGACAAAAATAAGTTGCTTAACCTTTACATGTTATGATTTACTATTTGTTGAGTTTCAAGCATGAGTACTATGTACTGATTTTTTTTTGTTAGGAGACAATTTAACATTTTACTACTTTTCAACAACAATCTGGAAAACATAACATACTAGAGCAAAGAGGGTGTACTTAAATACCGTAGTGTCTGGGTTTAGAAATACCGTACCTTCCAAGCAGCTTTGTCTTTAAATAATTCAAAAAAACCAAGACGAACTTTTTTGGAAATTATAAGTAGTTTTTGCCGAATTTCATATACATTGTTTTTTGAAATAGTCGAATTTGAAATATTATCATTTCTCACATTCCTTAATATTATTTGGAGAGTCAAGTGTGAGTTGTTAAGGATGAAAGAGCTGAACTTGTAATCAAACTCATTCCAAGTCACCCCCAAATGATATGGGATAAGAACTTGCAAGCCCATGTGAATTCTCATCACACCATATTTTCAGTAGATTTTGATGCACAATTGAGCATACCAGATGATCTTATTTTGAAATGTTTTCAACTAAGAAAACTTAGAAGGCCAAGTCATCTATCACCTCCAAAAAGAATTGTGTGATTTGAAGTTTTTATGCATGAGATATGGACAAAATTCAGTAAGGCCGTGAAGAATGTGCATGAGTTGAATGAGAAGAACATGTGTTGTGATCAGACTTTCAAGGCTCAATTGTGCATAGTAAACTAACTTATTTTAAGAATTGTTCAACTAAGAATACTTGCATTTTCAAGTAACCTTTCACTTCCAAAAAGAATTTTGTGATTTAAAGTATTTGTGCTTAAGTTTATTCACATTTTTGTGAAGGAGTTTAACCGGTGATTAAGAGAGAACAAGAAGTGAGAGTTCTACATATCCCACATTCATTGTTGACACTAGTGTCCTGAATTTTGTATAAGAGCATTCCCACCCACGCTCGCTGAAACCAACTCGTTGAAATTATTCATCTACATTTGAAGGGCCCTTGCATTCAAACTCCCCCACCCTTGTACGCCCTTCACATATCAAAAGTGCGCATCAAATAGTCAATGTACCAATCACAAATAGAATGTGAGGATAGTCAACTAAATAGTGATTTGAAGGCCCAATTTCTAACACACTAGGATTGAGAGTCAAGAGGTATTTTTGAAGGGCCCTTGGCACTTTTCATCTACTTCTTGAGTGTGAGACTCTGGGAGGGCATGGGTGGCCATGCTCTAAAGCACAAGAGTTTACAACACTTGCTCAATCAAATCTAGCAAGTGAAGTTATCCGAATACCAATACTAACTTGCAAGGCCCCTTTGGATGGATGACGAAATTACAATACTATGCTTTTTTTTAAAACGAATTTAACAAAACTATAAAAATGGTAAACGAATATGACTTTTGAAAAATATTAAATATTTGTTGGAAGCATGACGAAGCTGTTTGGAAGGTACAGTAGTGTCCTGGGATACTAAGAGCATGCCCAACAGCTGTAAATTCGTTGACCCAACGTCAAAACAAAGGGCAGTTGCTCCCTTGTTCATTCAACAATAGTGACGCCAACCCCAAGATGATGCTCAACGCCATTAAATTTGATTTCTCCACGCCAAATACTACTGTCTTGGCAGGTGCTTTTTTCCTTGCACTAAACTTAATTAAGAGTTGTGGGGGATCTAGTAGTCAGCAATTGACTGACAACATGATGGGGCGCAATTTACAATGCTCTGACAACAAAGAATAAGGTGCTGCCTACATCAAAATATTGGGTGCTGCTGGGACAAACATGCAGACCCCTCCCCCTATGCTCATATTCCCCCAATTTAAAATGGCGTTATACCCATGAATTCATCAAAACTGCTGGGCTTGCTCTAAACACGCCATTCAGTGCAGAGCATCTTGACTCCATATAAGAAATCTGGCTTCTCTTTTTCAAAAATCCTTTGTATCAATTACGGACGGAAGCCACTCAGCCCAAAATTTATGAAGCAATTTGGCTAAAATTAGCAACAATTTTTTTACTGGTACTGTGGGTATGAGCACATTCCTTCAGGCAGTGATTGCCACTTCCTTGTTCACAAGCTCACAGGGATTGTAAGTTCAGTTGTACAAAATCAGGGGTTTAAGCGACAAGGTTTTGCACCATGAGTACTTTCCAATCTGATGAGCTTTTCGGAATTATTTCTCTGTAGTCAGGATTTGGTTGTTTTTGGCTCGGATTGATAGATCGGTGGGTGCCTCATTGATTTCGTTTACAGTGTTTCCCAGTAATTTCGACACAATTCGACTGTCGGTGTTAGTCACTTCAAGAGTGCCGAGGGTGCTGTTGACGAATTTTCAGTGTAAGTTTTTGTAGCGACTTGTAGATCGACGGAGAGATGCACAAAGCTAACTTTTCCATGGAAGTCTAGGTTTAAATTTTTGTTTCTATCTGCGTCTAGAAGGAGTCTGCAGAATTAGCAATTGTGACATTCTCCATCACAGACCATCGAGAACTGTAAGCTTGGGGTTTAGGATTTTACACCATTTATTCAAAGGTCGGATGAGTTGCTTGGAGTCACTTCTGGTAATCGGGTGTTTACCAAGGATCGGGAGCTAGTTGACTTAGTCATTGATATCGGGTGTGTTTCTCAACAATTTGTGCACAATTTTAATGTACAAATCGCTGCAAGCATGCTGAGTGTTGAAAATAACTCTATGTAGGTTACTGCAAGATCATGGTGATTGAATTTGACGTGAGACTTACTGAAGAATTGAGGTGAGATAAAGCATTTCTTTCGTGGGGTGCAGGCATTTCTTAGAGGTCTATGAAGGAGAAATAATCGTGAAATTGAAGAAGGGCATGCATTTTCCTGGGCTGGATTTTTGGGTGAGTTTACGAGCTCTTTCTCTTCTCGTAAGCACAGGGCACCTTGACACATTCACCAGGTAGTAAATGGTACAAAAATGATGGTGAATTCGTGGTGAACACTTGCTAAATTGAAGTGGTTGCCCAATTTAGCAAGTGTTCACCACGAATTCACCATCATTTTTGTACCATTTACTTGGCAGTGAATCAGTCAAGGTTCCCTGTGAAGGTAGAGGATACTATGTAAGCATCTTGACCTGTGCTTTCATTGGGAGATCAGTATAGTGTATTTTTTGAGGTTAAAATTTTCCCACTCAATAGGTTTATCCTTTTAAGTTAAAAAAAATTCAATGTCTGTCACAAATTACGGAGAATGAAAGTTTCACAAGCCTAGTTATGTGAGATTGTAAAGCCACCATAAGTTAGTAGTATTGTGCACATGTATATGGAGATCAGTTTCTCAGTGGATGAGCCAGGATCTAAAATATTGGTTAATAAGCATCTGCAACGTTGTGTATATTGTTTGAAATTGCTGAGTTATCGTTTAATTGAAGGCTTGACAGAAATTGAGATAGATAGGAAGCTTTTTTGTGTTGAGATAGATTGAAAACTTTAAGTATGAACTTATTATGCAAGTGGGAGGTTCTAAACCACTATCGAAGACATAGTAAACAACCCCATTTCCATGTATAGATCAGCGGCCATAAACATTGATTACACCACTTGCTAGCGAGTCCAACCAAGTGTATGAATAAATGAATAAGGACACGGCATTTAGGTTAAGGTGTTGCTTGAAATCTGGACTAGAATTTGCAATGAGACTGGGTTTAATTTGTAATAACAACCTTCGTCTAAGGCCTGGCTATTGAAAAGGGAGGTGTCGCAAGTGAGGTTGGAAGAATTCAGGTTTATGAGTTGAAGGATAACAGACTACACTCTTTTTAGGTCATTTTCTTCAGATTAAGCTGAACCTTGGTTGGATGTTAAGTGTTCATATTGAATACCTATTTCTGGCATGGACTAGGAGTTGTGACTCTGTTTTGTGAATGTTTCCGGTTGATTGCATCGAGGTATCTTCTTTCAGAACGGTAACAGAGCTAACAGAAGTGCTTCCGGAATTAATGTGCAGTCGGGTAATTCGGCTACTGTTCTACTTAATTTTGGTTGAGCGTATCATAGCTTTTTCAGGGTTTTCCACTTGTTTTCCATATTATCTGGTTACATTTGTTGTTGTGACTTATGTGAAGAGCATTTGATCCACTCCTGAAACAGGACACTTATTGTTGATGAATAACTAGGTAAGAGCAGAGAACGCAGATGACAAAGGACCAGAGGGCGAGGAACTAGTAGAATCAGAAAATGCAGAATCTGATGGATGATGAGCTCCTGAATTTGGGTGTTTCCGGGTCCCAAATAGGATCAGGGAATGCTATCAGTCCGGAGTCAATTGATGGCTCTCAAGCATTGGAGAAGGATAATATAGGATTGCCCGTGGTTGACCCAGTGTGGAATTTGAATTGCGAAGTTGAAAACTATTTATCACAGGGAATTGGCTTATCAGAGGAACTGTCAGAGGTGTGGCCACCCATGCTGTTGGTGTGCATTCGAGGCATTGAGGCAAAGGCCGAAGCGCTCGATGATGTGCGAGAATGTCTTGTTGGAAACGGGCTTCAAGCAGACAAAATGACACTCACAGAATTCGTGTGTTTAGAAGGGAACACGTTCTATGATTTGTTCGTGTTGCCCCCAACTGGCTTGTCATTTGCAGCTGCAAAAGCCGTTGATGGTATTATTAAAAGGACCTACACATGTTACTACCCGAGCTTGAAAGATATGCTTGACATAAAGAACTCTAGGATTCCAGAATTTTCGCGGAGGTTCATTCCGAACCTTCGTTATCATGGAATGGCCAGACAAGTTTGGAATAATCTCCCTGTGGATCTTCTTCGAGACGATGGCATTTGTGTTGCACGAGGTGTTTGTGTGTTGCACGAACCAACCGATTGGGTAGATGAAGAAGTCCTTGGTGATTTGCATGTGGGAGTGCAAGTTTTGGACATTTTTGAAGATTTTCTATCTCTTGATTGGAAGGGTTCGGTGCGTCGCTGGAAAACAACAAATGTTTTACATGCTGGAATATCCTTCTTTGAGCGGTTGCGGCAACATACACTCACAAAAGCGTCAGGCTCATATTGCGAGGATAGCGAGGATGGTATAGATATTCAACAAGCACAAGGAGTGCTAAAGGATCAGTCCCTAACATCAGTGGCTCCTTGGGGAAGCAGTTGCAAGGTTTGTCACTTGGATACAAACTTTCTGCATTTCCACATGTTTTGGTCACTAGTTTGCATTGCAATTACTTAACTCCTAAGCGTCCACTGTGTATTTTCTGTAGTGTACGAAAATTGGACCCCCTGCTGCAAATCATCTGTTCGTGTGAAAATGACCTTAGTTTGACACGAGCGACACTGTTGATCTCGTTGTAGACAACACGAGCTTTAAAATGATTTATTGCAATCAAAAAACCGAGGTAAAACGAGAAAATGGCAAAGTTCAGTGACGCTGATGACCACATTGGGCGTTTTAGACGCTTAGGGATTAAGGTAGAATTTATAATGTACTGCCTCAACGTTGGTCCTATTCAAGATTTATTTTGGAAAGCGAACATAAATCCCATGTTCCTTAGGATGTACTCTACATTCTGACCCTTCAGAAGCTTGTCATGGAATATGTAAAGATATTGGTTGATGTAGCAAGTCCTAAAAGCACCACATATTGTGTCTTCTTTATTTACTTAGAAAGTCATTCTTGTGCAGGATGACGAGGGATTTGATGCTGACGAGGGATTTGACTCTCTTTCAGTAGAATGCTCTAAGATTTGTCAAGATGCAATTCATGACATTGAAAAGAGTTCATCTCAGACCCCTGCTAAGGATGATTTTGAAGAAAAATATTGTGGCGGGCTACCTTTTGAGAAGAAGGTACGACTTGGCATTTCAGTCTGAAAACCGTTTTCACCGACCCATTCAATTTTATTGTTTTTCTATCATCATTTTCTTTCGTTCCTAGATATTCATCGAAAAGGCAATTCGCGGAACTTCAACTGTGGTTCTATATTTCAAGTCCCCATTTGATGAAGGGTATTACTCATGTTCACAATCGTCTTTCCTGATCCAGCTTATGAATGACGAAGAAACAAGGATGAGACAGATACTTATTTCCTTAAAGAATAGCTCTACGAAAAGAGTTTTGATGAAGCACTTGGCAGCATCCAATGGCTTTCACCTGGCTAAAGGAGTAGTGAAACGATTGAAGGTCCTCCACAAGCTCACTCAATCTGGAGCCCACAGTACACCCATCAACACAATGTTTGTAAAACAACCCATACTCATTTGTGCTTCTTTCATTGTTCAATTTGCATTTACAATCGACAGGATTCAAATAAGAACAAAATTGTGTTCCAAAAAATATATTGATGGCCGATTCTTAACTAAGACCTCTTAATTTGAGCAGGATTAAGGCAGTGGAGGAGATGGAACTAAGCACTCTTCGCTCTATCAAAGAACAAGTTCAGCAGGAGGGACAACGTGAAAGTGTTTTGGGTGATTTGGAAACGATAGGAAAGAAAGCCATTTTAGAACTGAGGGAACATCAACACCAAGCGCTAATGAACGTGAGTTGTTCTTTATTGCTTTCTCACATCAGGAATTTAGGACCTCACAGATTTTAAATGATTTCTGTGCGACATCCGATATTTCATGGGTTCGTACATTTTTTGCACGGATTTTGCACGGATTTTGCGCTAATTCCGCACGGATTCTGCACTATGTTAGATAACAAAAAGAGTGAATGTAGAAGCCATGCGGATTCAGTGCAGAATTAGCGCGAAAGCTGTGCGAAAAATGTACGAACCCATGAAATATCGGATGTTGCACGGAAATCGTTTAAAATCTGTGGGGTCCTAAATTCCTGATGCGCCATTCATACGCCTTGCATTTCTGTTATATTTAAGTTAAACACTTCGTTGGATGTATCCAAGGGTTTCTAATTGTCTTCAATGCTCGCTTGGTGTTTTCGTTGTCAACAGCCTTACCTTCTAGTATTTAAGTTGAATCTAGAGTGATGTTTGCTATCAAGGGTCTTATGGCATGATTTGTTTGATATTTTAAGTAAACTTGTTGGGATTGAGGTGATAATTGTGGCTATTTGCAGTTGCTGGAAGAGACCGAAACTAGTCAATTATCCAAACTGGAGGAATTCGTGAACGATAAGTTCAAATTTGTTAGCGGAACACAAAAGACTAAGAAGGAAACTGAAAGCGTAGTTGATTGGCTCTCTCAACACATAACCCGAGCAACCGATGAGGTACTCCCTAATCCAATCTCATGTGCAATATCTGGGATAATGATAAGCTGATTTGATCTGGAACTTCTTAGCTTGGTTCTGCTTTGGGGCTTTGGCACAGCATATAGCATTCAGGAATATCGGTACATGTGGGAGAATTGTTCAACAATTTGCATAGAGCTTGTGGCTTAAGTTTTGAGAAGAGGTCCTAGAATAGGGGCCTATTTGGATGAGTTGTTCTAAGTTAGTTGGCTGTATCTAAACTACGGGAACTGATGAGAATGAGGACACAGTGATAGTTTCTCCGAAGTTTGGAATGGAACAAGCTGTAGGTCGGATCACCTCTTGAAATTTTGTATAGATTGGATTTTTAAATAATCATGCAACTTCGATGCTGGCAAGTTCATTTTCTTGTGTTGCAACCCTTTACAAGTGGTGTAAAATGCCACCGTGCTTGAGGATGATTCAATCTAAATTTTACATAAAAGTAGTTGTTTATTCAGAGGAAGATGAGTAAGCAAAACGTCCCTGATTGAGTTTGGACTGTAACAATCGTATCTGACATGTTGCCAGATGATGATTATGCGTCCACTGTTTGTGGAATTTGTTGGGATTCTTTAATTCGATTCTTGACCATTGTTATGTCTTTGCTAGGTCAAACGTACGCACATGATGGAGAAAAGAAAGTTGGAGGAGCAAATTGCAACATCACAAGCTGCCACGCGGGAAGCTGCCAGAAAAACAGCAAAGCTTGAGATTGAGTTGCGAACTGCGAGGCGGCAAGCTGCATTAAAAGCATTAAAGTTTGAGAATGAGTTGCAAACTGCGAGAATGGAAGCTGAGGAGAAAGCAAAGTCTGAGATTGAGTTGATGGCTAGGAAGATGGAGGCAGAAGAGCAAGCAGCAAAGTCTCAAAGTGAATTGCAAGCTATTATGCAAATCATTGATGAGCAGACTAAATGTTCCATCTGCTTTGAGAAGCTGGAAGAGACGTCCGGGATAAAACGCAACCGAGATGATGTTGTACTCAGAAAGAGGGCTTGTTTTATTCCATGCATGCACTCAAGCATGTGTTGTAAATGCGCTGAAGAAGCTTGGGAAAATTTCAAGAGGTGTCCGATGTGCAACACCCCATGTCCCAATAAACCACAACCAATTTTTTTATAATATGGAAGATTGGACTTAAGATGATAGCATAATCGAGTACCAGATTTGCGGCTGTAGTATGTTCTCATGTGGTTTTTGTAATGCAACACAGTTATATGTGGTGACTATCTTTTGACATAGAATACCACTAAAATGATATGATTGATAAGGACCTTGAGGTAAAGCTGAACAATTCTGGGCTCGAGTTAAGTTGTTTCTTACACTTTTATAAAAATCTATATTCCTTGATTGTCTTGACTCACTGGGAACCTAATTTTGTACTACATGATGGCACGATGGATTTGTAACCTGAGCTTTTAGATGTTATAGTTGGTTTTCAATTTTGAAATGTGGATGATGATACTTCCAGCTTTTCAAATGGAGTCTCCTAAGTTTTTGTGTGCTGGTTTTAACCCCTAAACGTCCAACCGTTCAGAAAGTGGACGATGTACAGAATCGAACACAGTTTTCTTATCCGTCATTGAGTTTTTGCAGTGTGGATTTTTTACTATATATTTTATGGGAAGTTAGTTTCATGCATGTGTGATCCGATTAGAAAAGGGATGATTTGTGAAATTTTTATACCTCATTTCATGTTGTAGTGATTCACCCAAAATTTCGAAGATTTCAATGTAAAAGTGCTCTTAAAAAAGTCAACGCATAAAATTAGGCAACCAAAAAAACTCCAAAAATCACTACACTTAGAGTATTACATTTCACCCAATCACAACAAATTTCATGTACAAATTGTCAATATCTTATTCGTAATCAAATAATAAAAGAATTTCCGGTTTCAAGTTTCAAATTTTATACAGAAATATTGGTGATAGCAATCGTAGATCTAATTGTATAGATAGAATCTAAAATTTATACTGTACAAATTTTATTCATACAACAAGTGCAAAATATCCCTCTAGGTTGCATTTAATGATGCATCTTTGCAAAACTGCCAAATTTGGAGATGGGTGAGGACGTTTAGGGGTTAAAGAATTCTTACCTCAAACAACTCTGGGTGATTGTATCATTGGTTGGAGAATTAGTTGTGGAATTATGCTTTGAAAATTTCCTTAGGATTTATTCTACGTTTTGCAAATATTGAGTGTTGTCAAAGATTTAGGAGGTAGGTGAGAACATGATCAATTCCTCATATGTACACATTGGGCGATGAAGTTGTATGCTGTAGCTGTAGGGCAGCTTTGCCCCTCCTTGGGTGAATAATTAATATATTTTTAAAAGTAGATTTTGCCAAAAAAAAATGAATATTCTTTGAAAATAATTTGTTTTTTCGTTACAATTTATTTTCTGAAATACAAATTCCCAAAATTTTCACCCATCTATTTTTAGAATTATTTTTTGACGAAGTTGCCCTAAATCTATGGTACTCTAAATTCTAGATTATATCCACATGCAGTTAAATCTATGACTGATATCACTAATTATTTTTATGTAAATTTTTTCCAGCTAAAATTTCAAAATTTTATCTAATTTCAATTTCAAACAATGTATTGCCTTTAGAGCTGCTCTTAGAGTATGTACGCCCTTCTCCCTTCAATTCATCCCATTGCAGAATAATCACATTCAAGATTTGATGTCAGAAGCTATCCTATCCCTACCCTTGAATCGCTATAATCATCCTCTGTATAGTGCATGAACCAATCACAATCGACTTATACATTGGACAAAGGTGTTTCCTTGTATCCATGTGATCACAAAGACAATTCCACATGGAACACATGTTTACTTTTAGTCTTTTACTTTAATAATAATGTAATATATGAAAATTTAAGCACCAAGACAGTTCCACATAGAATTCATGTTTACTTTTAGTCTTTTATTTTTATTAACTACAAGAAAAATGAATTAACTAAAAGGAGAAAGTGGTAACTAGAAGAAATAAGCATTAAATACAATAAAAGTGTGTTAACCCTACGCGATCGAACGACCATTTTATGGTCGCTTCCCTTTTTTTTGTGGGTTGCCCAAGATGAAAAAATATTTTTATAAAAAAAATTATATATTTTTTGAATAGGAAATCAAATCTACTTTCCAACCCAATTTGAATCATGTTAATCCGAGTTAAACTCCACCAAAGAGAATTTTTCAAAGACAAACACCTCAATATTGTCCTAGTGTTATAAAAATTACAATTTCAGGAAACCAATGATGTTCTTTCCTTTGAAAATTTTATGTTTTTGAATTTTAGAATAGAATGTTTAGTTTTAACTAATCATACCAAATTTCAAATTCTAAAAATAAAATTTGTAATTTTGGTGAATATCAAATGGTTTATTCTTCTAAATTCATTAAATGAATGTCTATTTTTTTTTGGAAAGTTTGATCAAAAGGATAATTACTAAACATCATACTTCTCATTTTCTCTTTTAGAGCAAACTTCATCAAAGTTGTAGAAGTAACATTTTATAACACATTTAGGTTTTGCCCTTACCGCCTTTGTCATTTAGGGGTTAACTACAAGAAAAATGCATTAACCCTTAAACGTCAAAGTAAGCCCCATGGGCTTCGTTATGAGAGAATAATGAAGAAAAAAGTAGATTTTCTCAACCAAATCAAGCGTGGATTGGTGCGTTGGAAAGCTACTGAAAAAGCGATCTAGATTGCAAATTTGCGCCTCATTTGAGAAATTGTGGAATCATTGGTAAGCAATCAAAGTTATCAATATGAACAAGATTTGAGGTTGGGGCAGCTGAGATGCTGCAATGCTACAGTGCTGGCCAGCAGTGCCCAGGAGAGCCGTTTTTCCATTTTTTTCGTTTTTTTTTTTTTTTTTTTTTTTTTCTTCCAAAAATTTAGATGCCTTCCGGGCTGCCCCGCCCAGGCCCTCTTGATGTTTAAGGGTTAAGTACATGAAAAAGTGTGTTAACTACAAGAAAGAAAATGAACTATTAAAAAAATTGAGTTAACCACAAGAAAAACAAAAATGAACTCTAAAGATGCCAAATGATCACAATCCAAACAATTTCTATTACACATTCAACTATCTCTAATGCTTTGAAGTAGTTATGATAAAGAGATCATAATAGCTACACCATTACAGAAATATTGTATCATTATAAAAATAAAGCCAACTTTACATTTTAGATTGACAAGAATGGATGGGCCTCTATGTTGTAAATGGATAGTTAACATTTGAGTTGCCAATTATAAAGTCATTAGATCCAAATTTCACGACTACTATATGTACTATATGTACTCTACGTAAAATCTCAAAAAACTATATATCAATGCAAACGCATGCTCATGTCCGGCGTGCAGGGCCCACTAGTCACTATACATGAGTAATCATAATTGTCCATCAATTTAGGATACTGAGCCCTTCTTTGAATTAGCTATAGAGGGAATATAGAAGCACCACTATATTTGATCCAAAAGGCATGGCTCCCTCACGGATTGGGCGAACCAACCCACACTCGTACTAAAGGTAAAAAAACAAAAACAAAAGCTTGCTCCTATTTTTAGACACAATAGGTCATCCAGGACGATATTGGGATCATAGACTCCAAATATAGAATTATAATTTTCAAAAAATGCACTTAGACCCCCAAAATGAGAAACCAGAAAAATGACTACCGTAGTACATGATTGGTAGTACAAGTGTAGGGGTTGATTCTCCCTCACCCTCTCTCACCTACCTTGCAAAAACATAATTAAATACAAGGATGTTACCTCCAATTTCCAAAGTCAAGAACTCAACAGTGTGCATGCATAACATTGTTAAGCCCTAGACTTTGTACCCCTACTAAAATTTCCAAGATTCTCTCCAATGCTCTTGGATACTCTTGGATGTTCTTTGTTTTCACATCTTAAGTTTGTCTTACTTGCTTGCCTCCTACTAAATTCCCTCATAGAATGACAAGTGTCATCTTTCACTCTAGTTCTGAGTAAAATTCAAACCAAGCAATATGGGTGCAGAGCCCTACTCTTATAGAACAGAGCCCTACTATTATAGAATGTAATGTGCTGTTATGAGTGCTGGAAAAAAAAAAAGAGAATGGACCACTGTTCAAGAAGAACCGGCGGTTAGTTACAAATCATTCGATTGATTTTTTTGAAATAACCAATTAAATCTCAAGAATAGAGGCAAAAGACCGGACTAAGTGACTTAAAATTAGTTATATTTAGTATTTATAAACGAAATATACGAGATATATTCTTTAAAAACCAGTTGCTTTTGGAAAATAAAGGAAATTGACTGGTTGGCTCAAAAAGTATCCCGAGCACTAGAATGGATTGCATTTAGGGGCAGTTTACACTACGGACCAAGAACTCGTTCCATGCACCTCTAAAATCTGTGATTGGCTCCATCAACTCGTCCCAAGATGACTTGGGTTTACACTACAAGGAAAAAGAAAAGTGACCAAAGGAGTTGAGGTCCTAAAAAGACCTAGAAATAGGCCTAGTGGATAATGTTGAAGGGTCCCCTCGATTTTGTGGTGAGAGAGGTAAAAAGGGTTCTCTCATTGCCGAACGAGGAGACCATGGGCTTGAAATGCCGTTTTATTATTTTTTAAGTCCCGGTCCAAGTTCGGTTTACACTTAGTGAGAGGCCCAAGGGCTTTAAAAATTACATTTTTTTTGAAGTGTGACCATGGAAGTGTGACCATGAAGTGTGACCATGAAGTGTGACCATGAAGTGTGACCATGAAGTGTGACCATGGAATTAATCCATTTTCCTTGTTCACGGCTCTTGGTCCGTATTGTAAACCGCCCCTTAGTCAAGAATTTCATAGACAGTGTCAGTACTGAAAGTTGTTAGACTCACGGCATCGCCCTTCGCCTTCGTCAAAACGAAGAGCAATCTGTTCCGGTTTAGATTTTTTGTGGGTAATGTTGTCGAAGAGGCTTTTAGTGTGTCAATGCACGATCTCACTGCGTGCACCTGCTCTTCCATTTTTTCTGTTTCGTAACAAACAACTGAAGCACGATCATCTTCAATCACCATTCATCATCTGATCACCGCTGCATACAACAAGCTTGTCCTAAGACACCAAACTCACAAATCGAAACTAGTCTCGCATCTTCAGCAGCACCAATCCTTTCTTTTTTTGGTTCACAAAATTTTCCTCATTATATTCTCTCAACACTAAAGAGCTTAGTTTATCCTTTAGTTGCAAGGGCAAACACGCGAGCAAACAAATGGCACAATTTCGGAGATCCCTGGCAAGCATTTACAGAACTTGCAAGTAAGCAGAAAGTTAGGGCATGGCGGAGCGACGCATGGCGCGCGTGCGAGGCTTGTGTGAGCGACTGGGGATGCAGTCGCAGCGTGTGCTGTTGCGCGAGCACGGCACCACAATGCACTGCTGGGTGCCAAAGGCAAAGCCAGATTGCTCTTCCCCGCCGTTGTTGTTAATCCATGGCTTTGGCGGGGACGGCATGATGACCTGGGAGGCGCAGCTGGAGGCTCTCTCGGACGCCGGGTTCGCCGTTTATGTGCCTGATCTCGTCTTCTTCGGTCAGTCTATTTCTACGGTCAGAAAGACTGGCTTCTCCGTGGCGTTTCAGGTGGACTGCCTCGTTGCCATGCTGCGCCTGCTTGGTGTTGAATCTCCTGTTCATGTGGTGGGCACTAGCTATGGCGGCCTCATTGCGTTGCACCTCGCCTCCTTGTTCCCTGCCCTGGTCAATAAGGTTCAGAGCCCCGCCCATGTCACTGTCTTGGAGAATGTGTGCTTACCTTTTAGTGCTAAATTTAGGTGTCTGTGTATGTTTGTTTTATAATCATTGGGAGTTTATTCGAAAGAAAGATTCGGTACAAATATACAAATTACCTCAGACTATAAGGCCAGGGTTCCATGTATCGGTGGAGTCCTGCAAAAGTGGAAGCTACTGATTCACCACCGAGACCGGCGAACCCAAGAGTTTGTACCAAAATGGGTGGAGTATGGGCAGTTCTTAAGACTTCATTTCTTGTTTTCTAACGACTTTCACCCACCTGATCTCCACATGGAAGTTTGCCCTAAGTTACGTGTTGCATTTTGGATGACGGTGTAAGTTAAGTTCAACTTCCATGGGTTTGAGAAGTTGCCCATGGAAGTAGGCAAGAGGAGGGGAAAAGTGGAAATTGGGTTTGTCTCGTATCTGGTCATGAAGTTGTACACGTTCCATGGAGTGAAACATGAACAAATTTGATTAGTTCGGGAAAAGTTGACATGAAGTCTTGGGCTTGAGAACTCTCTGTCAACTTCTCCACCACTTTTTTTCTAAAAAGCTCAGTTGAAATGTGGAACTTGGTCACCCGAAGTCCCTAAACTTGTCTTTTAGGGAGATACTTCGGAACTTGGCCCTACTTTAGGTGTTGCATTTTGGATGATGGTGTATTTACCTTTCAGATGGTTGGGATGGGATTTCAGGTGATGATTGCGAGCTCGGGCTTGTGTATGGACGCTGCGGATGGCGACGCTTTACGTGAGAAACTCAAGGTGGACGACATGATGCCGTTTCTGTTGCCCACCACCGTAGAAGGAATCAAAGCGGCCTTGAATGTTCTCTTGCTGAATCCGCCACGCCTGCCCAACTCCGCATATGAGGACCTTCTGGTAATCAACCACACACTGAGTATGATCTTAGAAATGGCCAATCAATTCTTGTGAAACGAATGCATTATTTGGATACCATATGCAAATGTCATAAGGTTTTAATGTTTCAAACATTATGTCAGTTTTAGGTCAAAACATGCATTCGTTGGAATCCTGCTCCAAACCGGGTGATTAGTTAAGGTACCTCAATGCAAAACCCTAAAATCAGGACATATTGATGCCAAAGTCATAAGGTTTTAATGAGTTCTCATGTTATGGGTGTAAACCCTAAGATCAATTTGTCCTGATTTTAGGGTTTTGCATTGAGGTACCTTATACCACCCTAACTAGTCACCGGATTTGGAGCTGAATAAGCACTGCATTTGGATTTCTTGTAGTAACTTATGTTGAGTGGAATCAGGTGACGTATCTGAAGAACAGAGACGAGAAGGTGGAGCTTTACATCGAATCGGGCTTCGGAACTGATAAGGCTTTCTCTCGCCCTACCTTGACACAGGTGTGTGTGTGCATCGACTAACCCTAAACCCTAATTTTTGTTAGTTTTGGAGGTAGTGGCAGAAAGTTGACAGAAATGCATTAATGCCCTCAAGTTCAAAGACTGTTAGAGGCTCATACGAATTCATGTCCAGTTTGAAGTTAAATCGTGATCTACCATATCTACCTGCAGAGTAATAAGACTCTTGTCATGGGATGTGTGTGAAGGAAGTGCTACTGATATGGGGGGAGAACGACAAGCTTTTTGAAACCAACCAGGGCCGGAAGCTGCAAAAGTACGCACATAATTGTTTCTGTGAAATTTGGATTGTTTTCGTTTCTGATAGAATAACATTCAAGTTGTGAACAAAAGTGAGCAGGCTTTTGGCATGCAAAACTGGCAACCATGTTGTTTTCCAATTCCTTGATCTTAGTCCATCCCATTCTCAGATATTTGTGCTACAACCATTTCTCCTATCTAGATTTTGCAAGTCACACAGGCTTTGGAGACAGACTGTCATACAGTTTAACCCTGAATCCATGGTTTTAAAATGACAAATTCAATCATTCATGTTATGAAAAATATAATTCAGATGGGACCAAATTTTATGTCACTGGAATCAGTGAAGAACATTGCATGTGTTGATAAAAACAGAAAAAAAATTGAACAAAGAAACTCCACATAGGACCTACTCAAAACTGCTAAATTAGTAGAGGCTAATCTTGGGACTCTTGTGATGGAATGAATGTGCAGGCACCTTGGCTATCGCCCGGAACTCGTAATTCTTAAGAATGCAGGACACAACCCTCAATCCGAAGCTCCAAGAGCATTCAACAACGCGGTTGTTTCTTTCTTGAAAGATGATTTGCTTCATCAGAGCAGATTGTAGCTGCAAAATGACTTTTGCCATGTCCGGTAAATTTCAACAGTGAGTGTTCAACTATGACTTTCAGGCCCAATTTTTGAGATTTCAAGGAAATGTTGCTAATTGATCATGAGCACTAAAAAGTTTAGGGTTTTGCAAAATATAATGATTGTATGACTATGTACACTAAAACTTGCTTGAGAGTGCAAACTGTCAATGGCAGAGGACGTCCAAAACTATTTTGACGAATTGGTTGGAGACTTTTTTGAATGATAATGTCCTACAGTTAGGGTTTAGGCTTCACTCTCACTACCAATTTGTTAGAAGTATGTAATCTTAAATCAGGTGCTAGTGCTTAGGACAATGATGTTCACATATGCAAACTTAGCGCTTCATTTGTACGTGAATGTGATGATTTCAAAAATAATTTCAATATTGTGAATGATATGTCTGTAGGTTGAAATTTTGTGAAATATTGTATGCAATTTTGTACACGCATGTTACAGTTTTTTTGCAACATTCAGTTTGTCAGTGACCTCATTGAGTTACTTCAAACACACAAAAAGCTCTTTAATCTTTCATCACAATTGACAAATAAGCAAATTACTACTAGCTTAATTGTGACAAACCAAGAAACTCAAATGAAGATTAACCCGGCATTTGTTGTAAATAGAAAGTTCCAAATTGAGACCCCAATAACTCATTAAAACCATGTCGATGTGAATTTTAACTTCACTTTTGATCTTAAACCTATAGGAGGTGTGGAACTATGCCAAATACAATGGAACATTGTTGTATAATATTGGTCGGAAAGGACTCTCTGGACTTTTAAGGGTTAACATATGAAATCAATAAAATAGCGTGTATTTACAATCTCTCACATAAATAATCATGAGAGATCATCTTGAATAAAGAGTTTTATGAGGTAGTTTCTGTCCATGCCTCAAGCACATGAGTACACTAAAATCACCATATATTGTGGCCCACGGTATTTACAAGAGGCTTTACCAATAATTAATTTTCCAAAATATTGTGGTAAAATTCATCCAAATTTGATGAAAATTTGTCCGAATGGATGAATGTATCCATGCCATTCATCCATCCACAATATATGGTGATTTCGGTGTACTAAGGTCTCAAACTTTCACATAATTTTACAAACTACTCGTACACAAAAATAAAACTTACTACACCTTTATAAATCCATAATTAAGTGATTCTCAATGTTCACAAGTGCGCCCTCAAAGGAGAATTGTTTGCACCCTTGTGGAAAAAAAGATATATACTACCGGTATTTTTAGTTACCCCTTGCACCATAGGTATATGGAGAGTATACATTGAAAAGGTGACTTCCAGATTGGGTATCAGTATTCAAAAGTCCTAAAATCCATGAAAATCGACAACGTTACAAATTAGCAAAATTGCATTTTAAATAGTAAATGATTTTTCAAAAATCCAAAAAATATAAAATTATAATTAAAAGGGTGATATCCACCTACAACATAAATTTCAGCTCCATTAGTTCATTATTTCAAAAATATAGTACAAGACTTGTCATATGCACAATGTGAGTGACGCCAAAATAGTATATGTGTTTCATGCAATCACCTTACATTATTGTACCTAAAGATCAGGGTCAATAAAAAATACTTTCCAAATTAAAACTTATAAATTTTTAAAAATAGAATATTTTTGGTATGGTGAAAAAAAAATCTTATGGCATTTGCCTAAAAGGATTTTTCTTAAATATTAAATTATTTGATAAACATGTGTGGAACCTACTATGTGGGTTGAATGTTCAATATTATAGAGCTAATTTTCTTCATCATGTTGGTACACTTATTACTAAATGATTCTTCTTGGAAACTTCCAAATGATACATCTAAAATTCTATAGATAAGGAAATGAACACTTTGTTTTAAATAGGCAATTAAAAGTTAATTCCAACAAACATTGCAAAAAACAAAAATTCGCCTATGACCAATGCCAAGAGATCTGGATTTTGAAAGGTGGAGCCCACTTTTGGTTTAAACAACAAGGTTTTCTAGATTAAGCATCATGGCATATTTAATGGTGTATGGCTTCATTTATTTATTTTGTTATAGTAGTGCGTGTGATACTAATTCTTGAAAGTGCATGCAAATAATATATGTTACATATTAGTGAAAATTCAAATATTAAGTGTATTGTACTATTTTTCATCAAGTAAAATTAATGTGCATTTTATTACCTTTCAATGTATGGAGAGAAGTGCTTGTAAAATTTTACCTTTTACAATAGAATAAGAAATTATTTGTTCACGCTATACATATACAATGCACCTTGATTTATGGTGTCACTAATTTCTAACAAAATAGGGAATTTGAATCACCTATGATAATTTTGAAGTGACTCACTACACTAATTTTCTACCCTTACTACACTAATTTATCCTATTAGTGACAACAAAAAATTAAAACCATTTGAAAATTAATAGAAGTGACTTTAATTCACTTATTTGTGCGACACTTTAGATCAACATGTAATATACATGTTTCATATACTTTGTATTATTAAAAAAATCAAAATCAAAAAATAAAAAATTTTAGATAATGAAATAAGAATCTTGAAGAATATTTATATATTTTGACAATTAGCAGAATAGAATAAAATCTATAGAAACATGTTATGTCACTATGTGGGTAACAAATAGTAAACATTTAAACCAAGACTAATTTCAATCTATTACAAATATTGTATCTTTTGTAAAATAGTGTTACACATACTAATAGGATAAATTAGTGTAGCCATAGATTAAAGATCTATTTATAGAGGTTAGGGTGGACCCAAGGATGATGAAAATGGAACCAATTTATTGCATTTTTCCGTTGCTCTAGAGTACTTCATAAAGAACACCCTTTCTATTACTATTTTTGTTTTTCTCAAATTTGGATGATTGAATGAGTCCAAAATTAGAAAATTTTACATCCAATGAATAAAAAATTTGATTTCACATAGATTAAAAAAATCAACATGATTGGATAAAAATCAGTGTAGATTTATGCATGGTCAAAAGTTTGTTGGCTTTTGATGAAATGCTATGGCTTTTGATATCTATTCCTCATTCAATATTGACCATTTTCACAAATTAGCAACTTCATTGGATGAATAATTTAATTTGACTAAGGGTTAAAGTTTAAAAGGTTAATTAAAAATGGAAATTTATAGTACTAAACGGAGTTTGAGTAATATAATTGACCTCTCAAATCATTGTGGACATTTAAAGGTTAAAGAGCGACTAGGCTTTCTATACCCATAACTTACTCAAAAAGACGTTGTCGGTAGTGTACACTCACTTTTATGCTATAGGTAGGAAATTTTGTCTATTTTGAGTTCAATCACTAAGGTTAAATTAAGTGCACACTAGAGACAATAAAACTCAAAAGTGTTCATTAGGATAAAATCTCTTTTGGTTTGAAGATTGATGGTTGATGTATTTCCCAAACCACTTTACAAGATGGCAAGTTAGGGCTAGTAGCATATGTAAAGCATGATGGTGGATGAGGTGTGTTTTATACTATGGAAGTTCAAGAGTTTCAAAGAAGAGTTTGATTTTTACTTCTCTTTTTGATATAAATATATAATTCCATTACTAACTATTATCTTGCACCATTTTGCGTTTAGGTACCTTGGGGAGGTCATTCTTGAAAATTTAGAAAACTACGTGAGTTCAAATATATGGTTCATTTTATTCATTGGGAGGTAAACTTTCTACCTAATTATAAAATTTTAAATGTAATATAGGATGCTTTAAGTTCAAGCAAGGAATAATTCAAGAGTTTACCTAGAATACACTTATAATATTTCAAAATATGCCTCAAATATTCCAATTATGCGATAGCCTCCATTTGATTACCATGTTAATGCAGGTGTCTACATTAATTTCAATAGGGTGACCTCCTTGAGTTAATTACTTGTCCACCTCTAAAAATTTAAATAGTACATCTTACTTCTTCCACTATCTTGGAAGATGTACCATTTGGATTTTCATGTTATGAAAAATTGAGTTAACCCTTAAATGTCAAGAGGGCCTGGGCGGGGCAGCCCGGAAGACATTTAAATTTTTTGGGGAAGAAAAAAAAATTTAAAAAAAATTTAAAAAAAATGCAAAAAATGCAAAAACGGCTCTGCGGGACACTGCTGGCCAACACTGTAGCACTGCGACATCTCAGCTGCCCCAACCTCAAAAACTTGTTCAATTTCATAACTTTGATTGCTTACCAACAATTCCACAATCTCTCAACTGAGGCGCAAATTTGCAATCTAGATCGCTTTTTTAGTAGCTTTCCAACGCACCAATCCACACTTTATTTGGTTGAGAAAATCTACTTTTTTCTTGATTATTCTCTTTTAAATAAGCCCATGGGGCTTGCCTTGACGTTTAAGGGTTAAGAAACAAATGTGCAAAACTGATGGCTAGTATATTGGTAGGTTATTTTACCTCCTATTGCAAGATTTATGGGATATGCTACACACCTCTACTACTCTTGAAACTTGGTGAACAAATACATGAAATCATCTTTTATGTAAAAAAATTAAACTGTCATTTCTTGTAGTGCAATTTTTTCACAACAAGGGTGGTCAAAGGGAGTTGCAGTCTTCGATCAAGGTGCAAAAAAAATTTATTTTCCTCTTCAAATGCTTATATCTTGCAATCTAAATGGTCAAATTTCATGAATTTTTTCCTACTCTCTAGCATTGTTTAGTACACAATCCTACATGTAGAAATGAAAAAAAGTCTTTCATGTCTTTTTTTCCATTGCACTAGAAAATGGTAGTTTTGAGTGGTTTTTCTTGGAAACATGTTTTTTCTTTCAAAAGAATTCACGAATGGAATGACCGAAACCACCATAGTCATGTTCGACGGTACCCAGTTGCCCTAACGTTTGGTAGATGACCTCAATAGTGACACAGACCATTGCGATGCCCCTATTTCCCATTAGTGAGATAGTCATAGCCCTTTAACCCTTTAGTGCCCAACTAACCATATTATGGTCAATAATTCTCTTGCAATTGGCATATCTCTTACTCTGTGAGCTATATGACTGTTGAGTTATTGGTTTAGGTGTGCCCCCATTGTATAACACACCCACTCAGCAAAAAAAAATCATATTGAAGTAAAAAGCACCGAAAGTCCAAAATATTGCAAATACCTAAAAATATAGGAAATGCTTACAAATACAACATTTGTACTATGCGGTATTTCTTGTGTTTGGAAGTTTGTTATCTCATTTTATTTTTTGAATTGTGTTCTCTTGTTCATGTTCCATTAGTGTATGTATTTCGATCTTGATCAATGTACCAACTCTTTTCATATTTATATGAATGATTTTTATCCTAAACCATATAAGTCACTCTCACTTATAAAATTCACAATAATTATGTGTGAGTCCATTCTTAATATGAAAGAGTGCAATAGATAGGTGTTGACATAGGTCATTGTTGAACCTTTTCATTTTCATTTTTGAAAATTTAACCCAAATTCTATATAACTTTGAAGTCACATACCCTCCAAAATTTCACTTTTGAGTGTGCATTATACAGTTCAAAAACATACTATAATCTTCCAATCCAACGGTCCGATCTTACCAAGGTTTAACTAACACTTAGTTCTATTTGATTTAATTTTTCAATTATATTTAAAACTATGAATCCTTGGCCTTTTAGGAGGCTTAAATCTAAAGAAACAATTTTTGGGGGTACATAGCATAATAAAGCAATGGGACCCAACACCCTTTTGCAATGGGTCCACAATCTAGTCACAATTAGAAACAGTAAGTTTACATGGCAATGACACAGTAGTCCCAAAATTCATGGAATACAAATGGCATTTGTTCATTACTTAGAAAAGTGTATCTAAGTGAAGATTCTCTTTCGATCCAACCGTTTTCAAAAGGGTGCTCCATTGCACTATTCTATGATGCTACTCCCTCCGTTTCATAATATGGGTCTATTTTTTTGGGCATGTTTCAACTTGACGTTTCTTTTGCCAAAAGAAGTCATTTCAAAACTCAAAAAATGGACTATCTTTAATAGTAGTGTTTGTGTCACTCTCATTGTCCGCCGTGTGAACAATGCTCACATTTTGAAGTATAAAAAATAGGACAAAAACTAAGGGGAAAAGGAAAAAGAAAAAAAGCCAAAAATCTGGACTCTTGTTAGAAACAGAGGGAGTATGTATTTGAAACAATTGAAGAAAAATGACATATTTTCCAAATGAATCACAATTGAGTAAACCAAAAACAAAAAGGGCTCTATACATAGTCTATGCGGAGTCAACAATCTTATATAAGCAATTTCTGACATGCCTTACACATGAATAGTCTCTTGATCCTTTCATGAATAGAGCCATAAGCTTGGTGTAGCATGTGGGAACTCTCCTTTAGCATTGGAGAGGTTACGAGTTCCACTCCCATGGGTGGTGCACGGTCTTGCTTTAGATTATTCTTCAACTCACCATAGACTAGTATTGCCATCTTTTTGAACTGAAAACGAGTTGAAGGCAGTTTAGGGTCTTGCTTTAGATTGTTCTTCAACTCACCGTAGACTAGTTTTACTGTCTTTTGGAACTGAAAACAAGTTGAAAGTGAGTAAGAGGTGAGTTTCCACTTTGAAACACTCTTTTCGGTGAACTCTAATTTGTTTTAAAATTGAATGAAAATGGGAATATTCTTGTGATATGGTAAGACCAGTATTTGGGAAAGGGGGAAAATTGGGTACAGAAATGGAAGGTTGGGAGGAAATCTTACGAGGAGAGAAACATGCAAGGGCAGGGAGGGCAGGGTTCTTGCACATCATGGGGTGCAAAATAGTGAGTTTATGATTGTTTAGGTGGACAAGAGGAAATGGGTTATGAGAAAAGAGGGACAGGGCGGGGGACGGGGAATATACTGTCGTCAGAATGAAGGGATTTGCCGTGCTTGAATTGGCATCAGTCCCCCTTTCTTATCCTACCCCAGCCTACAATCGACCTGGCACCCAACGCTTCACCTTCCCCACTTGAACCGCTGAATTGACAAGTGGGCTGGCAAAAAAATCAAAATTATTATTTTTTGATATTAAAATTAAAATCAACAGAAATTTGTTGATTTTTTCTGTTGATATGGTCAAATAAAAAATGAAAAATAAAATGTGTGCAAATGTGTGCAAATCAGCGTTTTTTTTGGCTATATTTCGCTAGGTTTCTCTACAAAATATGGCATTTTTCTTTTGTTTAAGAAAAAAATGAGAAAATTTTGATTTTTTTTTTGCCAACTTTTCTCTATATTTTTAGTGAAGATAGCAAGATTTTGTGAAGAAAATTATCAAAAGATGAAAAAATTCTATCAAAATATGATTGTAAGCTTAAGATTTTGCCAAATATTCTTTCCCAAAGTTTTTACGTCGCCAGTTAGGGTTCAAGAAAAAACAAAACACATGAAAAACACTGGTGAAATGTGCCATGCCTTTGGCACTCTAAACCATCTTTAGATTAGATTTGAAGAGGCCTCCAATTTTTTTGGAAGTTAGCTAGCTTGTAATGGGTGTATCTTGGTCATCCAATAGACTTAACTGAAAAGAGTGTCTCAAAGTGGAAAGAAACGTTCAACTTAGTTTAAACTCGTTTTAGTTCAATAAGACGACAAAACTAGTCTATGGTGAGTTGGAGAATAATCTAAAGCAAGACCCTGCACCGCCCTGTGGAAGTGGAACTAGTGACCTCCCTAATGCTAGAGGAGAGTTCTCACAAGTTCCCCAATCCTAAGGGGCTATTCATGAAGGGACCAAGAAATTGTTCATGCACAAGCTGCATCAGATATTGATGTAATTGGGGTGGAGACTCTGCATAGACTAAACAGAAGTCCCGTGTTCTTTTCGGTTAACTCAAATGTCCAAATCAAAATTTTCTTTAGTCTATTATGTTTATTTTTAAATTATGACTCTAATTAAAATCATTTAACTTTCTAATTCCATCCACATTTATATATATATATATATATATATATATATATATATATATATATATATATATATATATATATATATATATATATATATATATATATAAAAGACCTTTTTAGACACCCCCACTGAGGATGCTTGAAACGACCAACCATTCATTTTTTGGAAGATGTATAGATTTCATCCACATTTTCTCATCCATCATGCACTTTTTGCAAGGAAATAAAATAAAACATTGAATTTCTATGGCAAAATAGCTTCATGCATGTGTGATCTGATTAGAAAGGGGATGATTTGTGAAATTTTTATGCCTCATTTCATGTTGCAATGATTCACCAAAAATTTCAAAGATTTTAGTCTAAATGTGTTCTTGAAAAAATAAACTCATAAAATTAAGTAACTCAAAAATCTCCACAAAATCACTACAATCAGAGTATTACATTTTAACCCTCATCTCAACAAATATTATCCTCAAATTGTCAATATTTTATTCGTAATTGAATTACAAAAGATTTTTGAATTTCAAGTTTCAAATTTTATACAAAATATTAGTGACAGCAATCGCAAATCTAACTACATGGATAGAAATTAAAATTTATAATGTACAACTTTTATTCAAACATCAAGTTCAGAATATCCCTCTTATTTGCATTTTATGTTGCATCTTTGAAAACTGCCGAATTTGGAGAAGGGTGAGGACATTTAGCCATAACTCTAAATCCCCCCTTTGACATTAATACAAGAGGACAAAACCTGCCCCCTATTTTGTGCATGTTGGGGCCCACCTTTAAAAAAATCCCTCTTCCAAGGGTTTAAAACTTCCAAGAAGGTCTCCATAGACTAATTTAGATCCGTAGGTCCAAAATTTGCAAAAGAAATAGCCAGAAAAGATCCTAGGATGCCCAAAATGGAAATTTCAGAAAATAGGCCCCATGCGTGAATAGTGCTTGCATTAACGTCAAGGGAGATTTTGAATCAGGGGATGTTTAGGAGTTAACCCCTAACCATCCCGACGTTCATATTTTGAATGTTTTTTGGAGTTGCTTTTGCATACAGTGTCCAATTTTAATTAAATTCTCCTAAAATTCCTCTTGTGACGTCTACTTGTGTGGTAAACATTTCAAATCAATCCGGGTTGTAATGAATTTTTGGGAATTACTTTAGTGCACAGGTCTTTATTTTGGACAGTTTTTGTGCATTTTACTAGCCGCAACTTTTGGGGCTTGTTTCTCCTTCATTCAATGTCCGTTTTCAATAAAGATTGTTGGGTTAGATTTTCCTTGAATTCTAGTTATTATGGTAAAATTTCACGTCAATCTAAGTTGTTCTGACTGTTTGGGAGTCATTTTCGTGCACGAGTCTATTTTGGATATGTTTTGCTTTTTGGGTCAAATGGGTCACTTTTTGGGCTACTTTTTGACATTGCAAGGCCATCTTAGGGTACATCAAAAAATTCATGAGTTTAATTTGGTACCAATGTCTTTATATGATGGTTTTAAACCACTTTATAGTTTAAAGTTTTTTCAATTCAGTAGGTTTAGAAATCGAATTTCACCTCTAATTTGTTGCTAGGAAAACTCGAGCATCTTATTTCAACACTAAAACATTATGATCTTGCAATCTATGTGGCCAAATGACTCTAAATTTGATTCACATTATTTACAACATGTATACTACAAGATTGCATGGTTGAGATTTTTATTCCTCACTTACATTTAGACCTATAACACATCAAAAGCAATGATGTTTTTAAGCCTATAAAAGCTAGGGACGCTTCATTAGAGGAAATCTTAAGCCTCTAGAAGGCTGTGAGATACTATCCCAAAAATTTAATATAATCAATCAAATATATATTTTAAAACAAATATAAAATATACAAAATATATAAAAATTATAGCAAAACTTAAATCTAACGTGGCAACAGTCTCTCAGCCACGTCAGATTGGATATTAGTAAGTTTTAATATTTTTAAATATTTTTTTTTTTTAAAATTATTACTATATTATTACTATATTATTACTATTTTTATTATTTATTTCTATTTCTATTTATTTTATATATATACATTTTTTTAAATCAATTTCAAATTATATTCTTGCACGAGCAGCAAAACGGCCCTCCAAAGGTTTCAAATCTCTTCTAATGAAGGTTAATGCATGCAGTAATAGTGGAAAGGGTGGTAAGGACTGGTGCCAAAGCATAGTCTCCAAGGTCACTATTGGCACCACATTAGTTGCAATAATACCATACTCTGGCAATATTCTTTAGTATCTAAAGACCATTTTTTTTACTGGTGATGTTTCTTTTTAACTTTTTAACTTCTAAAGGCACCGTGCCCTATTTTGACATTAAGGGGGTGTCATACCTCTTGCTTCCCATTCTCAATGTTTAGAGAATATATACATGGCGTTTTCTCCTTGAACTGTAGAAGTCCCATTTTTTGAAAATTGAGAAGTTTCACTCTTCTCCTCTGGAGTTGAAGAATGGGCGTGAAGATTGAGAAGACGTGGACATTGAAAAGATTGAGTAGACGTAGAGATTGAAGATACTAAGAAGAAGTGGAGATTGAGAAGACTGAGAAGATGTGGAGGTTGAGAAGCCGTGGCCATTCTCATTCTTCACACGCCACCAAGGGGAGTCACTCCTTCATAGAAAATGACCAGGATTGGCTCACTGATTCTTACCCAAAGTTCCCAATGTTCTAAGAATCAAACTTTTTGGAAGAGATGTGACACCCCTATTAAAAAAAATTACTTCTAGGTTAACTCCCCTTTTAAAATATTGTATGAATATCATTATTATTATTATTTGAAGTATTTAATCTATATGAGGTTATATGTTTTCTATGAATATATTAAATCAGATATAATCTTGTGTAAATTTGTGATTGATACCTAAAGTTTCTTGAGTATATTTTATGAAGAATACTCAAAATAGGTCGCTTTTAGTATGAAAAAATGAAAATAATAAAGAATCCACTACTAAAATCATGCTTTATTTTATTGGAAGAGATTGTGAAAATCATTTCAAAAAAAGTTGATTCTATAGATTACAAGCTTATAGCATTTGAAGTGAAATAATAGTTTAATTGGTACCTTACCAAGTAAGGTTAGTAGACATTGAATCCTTGTGGCGAGCCTTGTTGTTTATAGTTTTCTTTAGTATAGAAAATTGAAGTTTTTGTATATTGTATTGAAGAATGGGGTCAAAAACATTTTTTTTAAATAAAAAAAGAATTTTTGTATTTTTTTCTTTAATTTTTAAAAAAGTAGATGGAGGTACTAGATGAAAGAAAAATATGTAATTTTATATGAAATTGTAACATGTCAATTTCAAATAAAGAGAATGTTGTAGCAAACAATCCAAACCCTCTAGAGTTTTTTTTTTATAAATTGAAAAACTAAGTTCAATAATAAACCCTATAGATGTGTTATTTTTTTTGAAGATTATTGAAATTGAGTTTAGAAACAAAAAAAGCATTAGTTATTTTGATTAGAGGATGTTCTAATTGCATACAAAATAATATTCCTCATAATTTTCATTTCACCTATCAAAATGAAATGAACCTATTCCATAAAAATGAAATAAAAATAAGATATCAAAGGTTTTTTAGTTGTCCAAAAATCAACATTGTTTTGCTTAAGACACCATAAATTTTGCTTCCAAGCTCTGATGTAAAGAACTATATCTTTGTGAACCTGAACACCGCTATTTGTCAAAAATTTACATTAATTTTGCACTTAAATTTCTTCTGGAAAATTGCACAATAAGAATATTGACAATCATCAATCCTCTTAAATTTATAGCATAAAATTCAAAAAGTGCATAATTTGAAGGTTGAAATCACTAACTCAATGAAATTTGAAATCCAAATTCATAATCATAATTTCTTGTCACGTGCATTTTTCACACTGCATGTACACATTCAATAGATGTGGTGTTTCTAGCATGTTTTGGCTCCTTCAAAAACATTCAAAAAATAACATAGAAAATTGGCATCATGAGAACCCACTCAAAAACTCAAAAAGCCTTTTGAAATTTTTTATTCTTTAGGAATTAATAGAAATTTTAGACTAAACTGTGTAGAAAAATTACTTTAATCTTTTATATTGAATGGAAAGAGCGATGAAGAACACTTTCAATCATCTATACCATCCTTTGGCTATAACATTAGAATTTCACTTAGAATATCAATAGCTATGATGTATACAACTTAAAATTGCACTCTCACTCAAGATTTGATATTGTTTAGTACTTGAAAATTAAATAGGAAACCATATTTGATGAGATTTGAACCTTGGGTGAGAAAGAGTTATAACTAGTTGAAGTTGGACTTTGTTCCTTACAACTTTTGCATTGCACACTTTAACATGTTCAAGTGTTGCATGAGTACTCAAGGCTACAACCAAATAAATTTTCACAAATGAAATCTTAGTATGTGGTACTTTTCATTAGTTCAAGATTGTTATAAAAAATAGTTTACAATCATGATTTAGATTATAATTAGGAGAAAGTTCCAGGTTGAATTGTAAAAGGGTGTTAGCTCATTGTGTGCAAAAATCTAGATGCATAGCTCATTGTATGGAAATTTTCAGGAGCTGCCCGCAGTTAGGTTTTTCACCTTTGCATGATTGTATCTTTTGATTTATACATCATCTACGTACGCAAATTACCATCCCATCTTCGTTACAAAGAGTAGTATCACCACAAAAAATCTCAAGAATTGACGATCAATACTCATTCTACAGTAAGCTGACCGAACTTGGAAAATCAGCCTTAGTCCTTGAGGGGTTAAAACTCTTCAATTGGTTACATCAATCAATTGAATTTGCAAGGCAAGTCGGCTAAATGTTCACATTTTATTTATTGTCATATTTTAATCCTCTAAACCTCAATTCTGTCTAAAAATGGATTGTGGCTACTTTTGAGGTAATTATCCTATTTGAGTACAAAGATTTTTTTAGTCTTAAAAATGAATTCCAAATATGATATTTGGGTGATGTGGAATCTTTTTATTTTCCTTCTTTTTCCAATTGCCCAGTTTGTAGTGTAAATTGGGAGTTTTACTAATCGGATTATACATTTACAATGTAAATAGAGTAAATAACCAATAGGTTTCTAATCTGGCTTCAATTTGGATCCCAATAGGTTTTAGTGGCTAGGTAGTTACAACGGGTTGTTGTGACGGATTGGTATTAAGGCTGTGAATGCCAATTGGTTTTTCAATATCCTTGCGAGTGAGACAAGATCTCCTTCCGATAGGGAAATAAAGAATGATAGGAATGTTGTGTAATTGAACTTTGTAATGCAAGATTTAATTTGAAAGTGTGTATGATGTGTGTGGTGTGTGTATCAATTGTATGAATGTTGAAATTTGTAATTGAAAAAGAATGAACTATGTAGAAGTTTGATACTGCCAATTGGAGTGATTGACAAAATTGGGAGAGAAAATTGAATGAATCAAATTCAGAGTGACAACAAGATAATCAATTGGGAATTGTGAGGATATGTTTGGTGTAAGATAGAATATCACGTGCAATTTGGTGAATCCATATAATAAGGAAGAAGGGTGTTTTTTGTGTGTCTGTCCGCGCATGACATTTTACACATGGAATAAGTGGTTATTTGACTAAGTTCCGGAGTGAAAAGGAACAAGGGGAGACGAGAGGACAATTAGAGCCGAGGAGACGTTGTTTTCTTAGCAAAACGCTTGATTTGAACTTAAATTTTCACCCGTTGGTACAACGGCTGCTACACTATGAAGAGGCGTTTGCATTGATGATCGCCACCTCTCCTTACGTGGTTGTGTCCGGAGGACACGGGTACATACTAGTTGACTATGATAAATTGAGATTTATAAATGGAATGGGAGTGAAACAATTTAAAAGGTCCAATCATAAGGAGAAATATTGGGAAGTCAATAAGAAGACAAATCGGGAAGTTCAAGAGCCAATTGGAAAAAAGAATTGAAGCAGTAACTGATTAGAGAAACAAATCGATAGGGAAAAGCTTGAAGAGTATTTTCAATAGTATATGATAAGTAGTTTCTATACTTGCATCCATGGGTTTAGGTGGGAATCTTGTCTAAAAAGTTCTGTTCCAATTGAGTAGATTCAACCCAATAGGCATTGAAAATCATACCTTACCTCCCTGTGAACAAATTCGTACCCTATATTTAATTCTAATTTTCAAAAATTAATTTTACTACAGGTGAAAGCATAGTAAATTGAACCATTTGCGATCCATGTGAGGAAGCAACAATGCAAGGTTCAAAAATCCATTAAAATTTTATTTTCTGTGAATTTTACTTTTTTGACAAAATAAAAAATACAATGTTTAACAAAGCCTTTTTTGAAGCAAAAAAGTTTGCATGTGGATATCTTTCACTTTAAAAAATTGTTTTTTAATTTTGTCAGCGCCTCGGCGGATGCATTCAATATTATTTTTGGACTTTTAAAAGTCCATAATTAGTTAAATATTAGTCTTTCAGATATTTTTTAACAATTTTTTTCTTAAAAACCACTTCACAATGTCATACTCGTACAATTCATTATTTGAATTCAAAGGGATTTTTTTTCTTGGATTTTTGAATTTTGAATTTTTTTTAATGTTGTGAAGTGTTTTATTGTTCAATATGGGGTCATGGTAATGCTCAATGTATAATCCTTGGACAATGTAAATTCAAGTTTTCATTATTGTTTGTCTAGTTTTTAACCTAAGTATGTGCATTATACTAAAACATGCAAATTAAATTCCACATCTTTTAATTTTCATTGAATTTGGAATTTGAAATACACTCACTATCTAGTACTCAATGAAAAAAAGAAAAAGAAAAAGAAACCGATCACTTTCTAGTTTGAGCACTTACATCCCACAACTGGTAAAGAATTTGACTATCAATTTTATTTTATTTTATTTTTCATATTTTACATAAAGGTAAAATTAAGGTTCTATGGTTTTATTTTTTATTTTACCATTTTCTACATCTAAAAATCTTGACATTGGATTCTTAGAGTCAAAATGCAAAAAGATTTTAGAGAGTAAAAAACCATTTAGTAGAAAGAGGTACAATATGGAAGGAATTTTTTAAAATAGTCAATCATAACGATAAGAATGTTCTAGTAAAAAATCTAAATTCTATCATTTTTTATTTTTTATTTGGAGAAATTGTGAAAACTGTCTTTAGGATCAAAATTTAAATACTTTATAGGTTATTTTTTGAAGAAGATGCTTTGATCTTCAAAATAATAATTTTACAACTTCCACATCACTTATCAAAATGAAATGTATAAAAGCTTTTCATCTAATTCTAGTTTCGTTCTATGGAAAGAGAAATTTACATATTTTTGAATTGTTGTTTTGAAATTTTATGCCAGTTGTCCAAGCTACTCAAAAGGTTTTGGGCAATATTAATAAATTTTTCATTTGGGTACAAATAGAAAAATTTATACCTACTCGAAGCTAATACATTCCTTGATCTTCAAAAAAAAATGAAAAAAAAAAATTCCCTACAAATTAACATTAAAGAAACCTACCCCATTTTCTAAACTTCCATTCAATGAACATTTTGGGTTAAATGCATTTAAACTTCACACAAAAGCAACAGCCAAAGGTGTGCTTGGGGCATCAAGCTATAGTGCTAAAGGCTCATTTGGACATTCCAAATAAACCTAAATTGGCATTACAACTCGGTGCTCCAATTATTCCTTATTTACTATTGCAATCATGAAGGGAAAAAATATTGATAGTTAGTGAAAAATGAATTGGTTCAATTATTGAAATTATCGATTTAGATTTGAGGCAAATACAATAATACCAATGAGTGCTATGCAAGTTGTAAAATTAATAAAACGTTCAATAGTAATATACCAAATAATTTATATATTTATATATATTTTTCATGTTGATAATATATATATTCCTCAAGATTCCTTTTTCACCATACTAAAATAACATTTTTAAAAACAAAAATTTTCAACTTTTATTTTTTGAATTAAAATTTGTCAAACCAACTATTAACTCACAATAGTAAAAGAAGAGCCAGTGAGTGAAGTAGCAATTTGAATAAAGTCGTGGGATCCAATAAGATTAACGAACCTTGAACCATCAAGACACCTAAAACCACCAACTTCTACACCCTTCTTTCATTTTAGGGATAAAATGTTGGTTTTTATTACACGATTTTTGCATTAATTGCTCAAAAGTTTTAAGTCATGTATTGACAACCTACATTTCCTCCCTAAAATGATGGAAGGGTGTAGAAGTTGGTGGTTTTAGGTTCATGGTGATTTAACCCCTAACCGCCCAAGCATGCATATTTTGCATGATGTACGGATTTGAAGTCCGTTTTCTCATCCATCATGCACTTTTTGCAGTGTGGATTTTTTATTGAAACTTTTATGGGAAGTTAGCTCCGTGCATGTGTGATCCGATTAGAAAGGGGATGATTTGTGAAAATTTTATGCCTCATTTCATGTTGTAGTGTTCCACCCAAAATTTCGAAGATTTTAGTCTAAAAGTGCTCTTGAAAAAGTCAACTACTAAAATTAAGCAACCAAAAAATCTCCAAAAATCACTACACTTAGAGTATTACATTTCAACCCATCACAACAAATTTCATTATTAGATTGTCAATATCTTATTCGTAATCATATTACAAAAGAGTGTTAAATTTTAAGTTTGAAATGTAATACACAAATATTGGTGATAGCAATCGCAAATCTAACCGTATGGATAGAATCTAAAATGCATAATGTACAACTTTTATTCATTCAACAACTTGAAAATATCCCTCTTAGTTGCATTTCATAATGCATCTTTGAAAAACTGCCAAATCTGAAAAGGGTGAGAACGTTTAGGGGTTAAGGTACCTCTACCTTACCACCCACTAACCCAATTCTATTCAAATGTAGGACGCATAGTGATTTCAAAGTTAGAATGTAATGCCACAGTATATGCTTTATTATTTGGCCACTTGGAAGTTAACACATGCATTATACTGAAATGACATATTTAGTGTTCAAGGAGAATTGATGTCTTCTATCACAATTCATTCGAAATGATGTCCTTACAGGTACATAGGAGTTTGCCACTTGCCATTCTCACTTTCATTGGGAGTACCATGTTTTTTCCAAGTAATGAGTATGACAAGAAGTGGCCTACCATATTCATTATAAAGTTGCCAGATGTCATTGAACACCACTACATTCATTATTTTTTTGACACTATATCTCCCTAAAATAAAATAGTGTCGAGGTTGAGAGAGAAATAGTGTCCGGGGACACTAAATACGCCATTCAATGTACCTTTTTTCAAATATAAAATTTTTTAATTAAGAAAAAAAGGCATGCTATAAAAGGAAAGCGAATGGGTTTGTAGGCGACATACTTGAAAAATCTTCCCAAATGCTGACGTCAAGATGGAAACAACTACATGTGCCATCATTGACCGATAGGTCTACATTGCTGATTCGATTTGATTTTAATTCAACCTCAAATTTTAAAGGCCCCACGCCCACCTGATGCTTGCTACATCCATTGCCACCTCAGATTTATTCCTCCAAATTAGTATTTTTCTCTCCAAAACTTAAAATTAGCAGCTTGACATGGAGACTTTGGGACTGAGTGATCAGTGGGGTCCCAAATTTTGTTTAATATAATTGCTGATTGTGTGTTGCATTTGAATTTATGGATAAACTGCCCTAAGTTACGTCACTGTCAGCTTCGACAGAAATTAATTCAATCAAAAGAAAAGGTGCCACGTGTCAGCTTGTGATTGGTTTAAGATGACGTGGATATGATGTCGAAATTCTATTTCGACACCTGGCCAGTCTGACCTTTATGTACGGAGGAACAGTTGCTTTACTTCTCATAATAGAAGATTCTGAGATTGTTTTTAATTTTTATGGATAAATTTTCTCTAATTATTGCAAGTGTAAGTATTTTTTATTTATTTTTATTTTTTGGAAACAATTGTGTGTACTAGAGTTATCCATGTAATCAAGATTGGATTTTGACCAATGTTTTGTTGATTTCCCACCAATGTTTTGAGTGTATCCGTAAAATTGAAAAGACCACGGTAATTGAAGAGGGTGGAATTTCTTGTTTGGCTATGAATAGGGGCCGATACGTGGACCAATAGTTGCTTGACATTGCAGGAGGTTTCTAAAAATGATTGAAGACCAATAAAAGTATATAACACTCTGAACTTGAGATTTGAGGGATTCTTGACTTTTGTATGTTGTAGTGTTTAACTTTAGTCTTTACAACTCACCTCGACACCTTTATTGTCACCCACCTCTAATAGACATAACATTCAGTAGCTTGCCGTGTGGTGTTTAACTTTAGTCTTTACATCTCATCCCAACATCTTCATTGTCACCCCCTCTCATAGGCCTAACATTGAGTAGCTTGCAATGGCTCTTCTAGGCCCTACATGAGAATGTACACCATATTCGTCACCACTCAAGAGAATGTACAACATATATTCGTCTCTCTACATGACCTTCATTAGTCACTAACTAGACACTGGACACGTGGAGTCCCAAGATGATGAGCAGCTGTATGGATCATCATGGAACCCGCCATGTACCCCCTGTTTGTAAGGCATTCATCCCTTAGTGTTAGCGGGCACATGTAGCATGGATGGAAGGAAAGATAGAGCGCATGAAGGCTACTTAATGTTATGGGGTTTGTCCCAAATCAATTATAGACATTTATATTTGATGGGATAATTCTATTGAAAATGGAGAAAAAAATAAAAAATAAAAAAAGTTTGGATCCCATTGAAAGGGGGCAATACACAATTTAGAGCAAATAGAAAAATAGACCAAGTGGCAAAAATTAAAGAACCACTGCAATTTAATTTTTTTGGGTTGAAACACCAGAACGAAACAAATCCCAATTGTAATTATTTAAAAGAAATAAAATCTCAATCACAAAAAAATGGCCATTAAAATGTTGATATACCCAAATAAAATATCTATTTAATATATAACTCAACAGACAATACAAAACAAATAACTCCCTATAACTAAATAAAAATCAATTCGTGTACACCAAAATCACTATATATTGTGGAAATCACTATATATTGTGGCCTGCAGTATTTACGAGAGGCTTTACTAATAATTTTTTTTTCAAAATACTGTGGCAAATTTCATCTAAATTGGATGAAATTTTGTTCAAATTGAATGAAAACTTGTTAAAATGGATGAATGTACCCACGCCATTCACGCACCCACACTATACGGTGATTTCAGTGTAGTGACTTTCTTATCAAACCACACCATGTCTTCAAAGTGCCTACTATAACAAATAAATTGAAAAGGAAGAAGAGTTCTCCGCTACTTGGTGTATTAATGAGATTTTTTGCACTGGTAGTATTTTCTTAGCCAGATGGAAGCTTGCTCCCACTCTCATTTGCATGCCACCCTTTATCTGGGACCCCGGCTGATTGTTCTTCTCCTTTTTCTTTCGAACTTTAATGGATTGGTTTCACTCTTTTTTTAAAAAATAAAATAAAAAATGAAAAGGAAGAATAAATTAAAAAACACTTTTCATTTGAATTTGATTTTTTTTAAATTGTAACTTTGAACAATGGAAAGGCAGATTCCCACCACTTTCCTAATCATTACACAAGAATTTTGCCTTGGGGGGATAAACTGAGGCTAGCCAGATATATGCACCAAATCAATTTAAAATAAGGAGAATAAAAATAAAAATAAACTTATGCCATGCAGCTGACATCATGGAGGTGATGTGAGTGAAGGAAGAGTTGACATGATGGCTGAGGGAAGGGAGTCAATAGTAGGATGGCATGTTCAAGCCTTGACTAACGAGCAAATTCCTTTTAACTATTTTCAAATTGTTGACCGAATGATGATATCATTGCTTTGCGGCACAATTATAGAAATGAGTAAAATATACATAAATTTCCTCTCCAGAAAATGATGGCTCCGTCTTGAAAATCCGAATAACTTATGCATGATCTTACAAGTCCTTTGCTTTGCCTACAAGCTTGCTGCAGACATGTTACATGATACAATGGTGTTTTTTTGGGGACAATAATGGCACACTGTAACTGCGTTTGTGGTGGACAGACGTTTCGTTTTGCCTGTAGCACACATGAACTCCATTGCTATATACAAAAAGACAAAAATCCATCATTGGATCTGTCTAGTTTAAAATACAGTTAAAAAAAAAAAAGTGACCATTGCTGCGTAACAGCCCCAATGCCATGATGGTTGGGAAACAAAATCACTGGCCCAAACAGAACAGACGTCACTATATACCTATGCATGTACAGTGGTTGAGAATGATGCACAATGTGCGGATGGTTGAGAGAATATCAAGTGTAACTTACTTGCATGAAATTCCACCGTTATGCCTTCCACCATTCCACCGTTATGCCTTCCGTCATTCCACGGTTATGCCTTCCACCATTCCACGCTAACGGTTAAACGGTACATGCAAATTGCCTCACAATTACAACGTCAGTCCATGGCAACGCAATATTCGTTTAATTGGGACTTTCCACTATATTGGGACTCTTTTGAAAATCTACAAGTGGTATAGATCTAGTAGGCAATGGTTAGTTTATGGAGTGGGGGTCTCATACAAACAAACTCCTCATATTCATTTTCTTGCATGGTATTTAAAGTGGGTTTAGTCGAAAGTGATTCTAATTGTGCATGAGTTCCACCGTTAATATGCCTTCCACCATTCCAAGCTAGCGGTTAAATTGCTCAATTTAAAACCATGACTCACAACGTCGGTCCATGGTTAGTTTATGGAGTGGTGTCTCATACAAGTTACGGACTCCTTATATTCATGATTCTTTAAAGTGTGTTTTAGGCGCTAATTTCATGGCAGAATGTTATGCCGCCTTTGGATCACCACGCATGGAATGGATCAAAGGGATAAGAGATGATGGAGGTGTGAGTTTTTTTTCCCTTATCCATGCAGGGAATGAGGTGCAACTGGAATGTGAAAATGCACCGAATGCTGAGGTGGAGCGTGTGTGAGGGACGGGAAAGGAGGGAATGGGCTTAGGTGGCTCCTGAGATGCACCTAGGTGGCAAAGCCAGAGATCAAGGCTGCTTCGTGCTTTGCAGGATTCGGTGTGATTCGGGTGGAAAATTCACAGTTTATCCCCCTCGAGCTCGGACATCCCCCCTCCCAAGTACACTAAGGTACAGATACCTATAACCGATAACTTAAGCATTTCAGCATAGTAGAGCTTGGGTTATCGGGACGGAGAAATTTTTTGTTCGTAGAAAAATAAGGTTCATGAAGAATGAGCATTTTTCCATGAATTATCTCCCAATATTGAAATTTGTATAATTTTTCAAAGTGAAAAGTACTTCAGAACCCATAACCGACATATACAAATGAGGTACATCTGTTCCTTCACAATCTAGGAATTAGGATATATCGGTTATTGGTCACCTGTCGGTTATGGGTGTCTCTACCTTAATAACTTACCACAATTCTCCTCGGCATCCCCGGAATAAAGGCCTGAAAAGAATGATTCGCCTCTGGATTCCTGGTCTCCAGGCACTTCCCTTCATTAGCCACATCAAGGCTATGTTCAGGAACCTCCCCTCTGTGGACATTTTCTTCATCGCACTCCCATCTCTGCCGCTTCAGACCATCACTTCGCTCTTTGTCTTGCAGAAGATCAAGTACCACCACCATGTCAGAGATCAAGTCTACTCGCCTCTGATCTGTAGTTTTTTGCTTCCTTGCCGACGTGCTCTCTCTTAAGGTTGTCAACTCTGTTACGAGTCGCTCACTAGTTTCAAGAGTGTTGTTTAATTTTCTAGTAAACGATCACTGAGTTAATGATGAGTTTCAACAGTTAAAAAGGGATCTGTTGTACTCACAGTGCTCTCTCTCTTAGAAGTTGTCTCGGTCACCGAGTCTTCACTCCTGTCAATATATATAGTTTTCTTTTTTCTGGTCCGGGGAAGCATATATATTACAAGTTCCTGCAAACAAAGATCGAGGCTCAATGCACTTGAAGGAAGAAATTTTAAGTGCACTGACAAGTCTAACGCAACTCTGCACCCGAGTTTCTGACAATTGGACCGGCTACAGACGAAGGTAAACCAAAGTATAGCTTCTTCAACCATTTGTCAAATACTTTGCTGTATAGCAAAATTACAATTGTACCTGTATGCGCTTCTGATCCGCCCCGATGATGTACAAGTTTGGGGTCGTTTTGACACAAAATTGCTGTGTTTGTTGTTGTTTGTGGAGCTTCGAAATCTTATGTTTTTTTTCTTCCTTCGGTAGCTCGTAAGGTTGCGTATGTACAAGGATTGTAAAGACTGAGGAGTACAAACAAACCAACAGCTAGCTAGCTAGCCAACGTCAGATCTCCACGTATTACTATGCTCTCGATCAATGCCAGCAAGAGTATTTGATTGGTACCACTATATATGAGTACGAAGCCAATCTGATCCACCACCGCTGTAGGAATTAGTACCGTACCGGCGAGAACATTATTCTGGGAATCATTCCTTCATTAAATCCTGGGCACCTTTTGTGCACTCGAATGGGATAGTACTGAGCACCCTTGAAGCATCCCATGTTCATGGGGAATGTTAGCTGAGTAACTGATGGCCCCGCCCTTGAGCTGTAGAAGAACTGTGAGCCTCATCACTACTCCCGGTGTACTACCGTACTAAACTTTGTGATGGCTTTAGGTGTCGTAACGTAGCACAAGCTTACAGTTCCTGACGTCGACGTACATTTAAACTACTTAATTCCAAGTGTCATATTCCCCTTTCTGAACTTCAGTATATCATCTTATCACTGATGTTTTTACTAACATTAAAAAGCCGGGATCGATGAACTTAGTTAATCTAACCTTGGGACTGGAGATATTAAGCGTTGTACCTGAGTCGGTTTGTGTGGGCTGTCTTGTCACGGCCCTTTTGTACAGACGATACATGCATGGGGGTAGGTACTCTGGAAATGTACTCTGAAAATGGCTGAATGCAGCAGCTCTGCCAACTTTCGATCTCTTCATGGCAGAATAACATACGAATCAGTAACTTTACATCAGACTTCGCTTGTAATTATAATTAATTAACAAAGAGGCGGATGAGTGGATAGTATAAGTAATCTTGGCCGTATGTCAACCAAAGGTACATCGACTGAGATTGATTGTAGGGCGGTGAGTTTGTTGTACTTACCAATCAATTTTCCTTTTTCCTTTTTATTTGATCGTTTCTGGTGAGAATGACGACGCTTGGTTATCATTCCCAGTGGAGTAAGCAGCACGGTTCACCTCACATGTTTAGTGACTCCAACTGCCAATAACAGGTGGAAAATTAAAAACATGTTTTTTACGGTGGTCCCTTTAGCAATTAAGTTGGTCGAAGTGGTTTGGTTATGACAATCTAAATACTGCTTAGCGTGAGACGACGATGACGACCGCAACTGAAGGTACTAGCAATAACTTACAGAGCCAGCGGTTTTGCTGATCTTCTTGGGAGCTTTTCGATCGTAGGTTTGTCAGTATGTACTAGGGTCAGTAGTCTGAAGAGCCTCCTTCTGCAAGATTATTGTCACTCAAGGACTCTTGAAAGGCTAGTCCTTCCTCAAGATATATATGGGTGAACATGCTGAAAAGTAAGGTCTAGCTAGCGCTACAACGTAGTACATAGGATGTTACTAGTGTCGGTCGAACATCGTCTTTGTGAAGAATGAAAGTTGCATGATGCATGAGTCGATCGTCGATTCTCCACAGAAGTTGTATCAGGTTTTTTTAAGTGTCCAAGTTCCTAGGTCAACCTGATTTTCATCTAATCAATCGTGTAGGAGAGTCTGCGGTATAGTTTATAGTTTCTGTAACGAAGGAACTTCAATCGTTAGATTTATAATATTTTAGCGTCCTTTTCATTTCACATGACTCCTGGCTAGCTTCTACTTTTTGGCATCCGATGTGTTGCAGACGTCTCAGTCTCCTTGCTTTTTCTGGGTACTTATTTACAGTAATCTTTGGCTTCAGATCTATCATGCATGGACACCTTTCTCGAAGTAGTAGTAGACAATATAATGCCATGAAGAAACCAGTGAGGGTTAAGGCGAAGGGAAATTAGTAGTACCTCTGAGTGAGAGGTGTCGTGTTGGGAGTTACGTCAGGCATTGTTGAACTTGTGGGGTTGTTGAAACTGTGGGGTCCCAATATTGTCGCCTGTCAACTTGGTCGTTACGGAATTACATCTCGATTCTCGAAACTGTCCTGATCTCACTTTTTGAAACCTGGACGTGTATGTATGCGTTTCTGAGCACTCTTAACGTTAGAATTTTGGAAAGAGTTCAACAGGAAGATGATTGTGAATCTTACCTTTCTTGAAGTTGGTCATGGTGAGGGTTTCTTGATCATTTTGGAGAGTTGCTAATTTGTTGATGTCCGTGCAGTTCTGTGTCAGGGAGGAAGGACGCACATCCGTAAACACTTTTGAATTGCCACTTCTAATCAGCGCCATAGTACTCCAATCTCGACGCTGCCACTCTCAGCTGGACCTTCAGGTATTAATTGCACTCTATGACTTCACATAAATTATAGAATTTTGATTTTTTTTTCAAAGGTTTGCAGGAAATGTGGGAAAATTAGGACAGATTTTCATTTTAACATCCAAACAAACTCTGCAGATCAAGCTATTTTAAGAGGAGTTTTATAGCACCATGGCATCGCAGTCGAACTCCGACATATGGATGGGTGCTGCGTCATCTGACATGAGGTTTCAAGCCCACCCTGATGTGCCTGTGTTAATTAATGGTTTAGGTTAGTCCAAGAATGATTGTTCACTGAAAATATTGGTGAAGCTAGTACCTGCATTATATTAATTATGAGGATCTCGAGCTCCAAATAACTTCATGTCTTGTATGTTGTTCTTCAGCATGCCTTCGAATCCTGTCCTGGAACTCGAGGAAGAGATGTCATGGAAGGCATCGGCATCCTCCCAGAACACCACAAACATGGAACTCAAGGTAATCACAGAATTCATATGCTGATGCTCCCGTGCTTCCTATATGGCACCTGAGTTTTCTGTTGGTCAAATGTTTGGTTCTCATAACATTAAGTAGTCAGAACTCCTGGCTTCATCCACAGGACCTGTTGCCTTGCACCGCCACCTGTCTCCATAGCCACAGATGGGTCTGAGGGGATGAAATGATGTGGAATATTCTACATCATTTCATTGGGGGGCAAGAAACTTTGTCGACTACTGAATGTTATGTTGTGCTCGTTTGAGTGTTGCTAATTAATTATTAATTCACAGCGTGGAGTTCTACAGGATAACCTCAGCTTAGATTGGTACACGCCCCAAACCCCTCTGATGGAGCTCTCCTACAGCTCCCCTTACGGCATGCCCGACACTCGTTCCAGCTTCGACTTGCTCGACTCCTCCCTGAACTTCGACATCAGCAACACGCTGATCACCAGCTTCCGCTCAGCACCCAGCTTTGCTCCCACTCTAGGCATGGGCCTGGAGTCTAGCGGCCGCAATCATATTCTGGAGGATCTCACATGCACTGGTCAGGGCTCGAGTGTTGGTCTCCTCTCAAGCATTTCTCCAGGTCTTGTCTCGATGTAATTCTGTTACATGCTTTGCAATAAACTAAATATCTACACTTAAAAAAGAATTGGCATACACTAGTAGAAATCTTGTCCAATGTGACATGTCTTTAACGACTAAATGTTTTGTGTGAGCATGTCTTTAGTGACTCAAAGTCATGTCACTAAAGACGACATTTAGTGGTAACGACATAAATGTCGTTAAAGACATGTCACATTGGACAAGATTTCTATTAGTGATATATTTACCTGCTTGAAACGCCTTTCAATTCACATCCCTGTATCCTGATTGGGAAGAGAGTTTGACACAGGTGGGCAACTCGGCAGAAGCAACCAATTGGACAGCTTCAGCTCAGGCCTGCCATCAAGCTTCAACCACGGAATAATCATGAATAACAACGCTATAGGTGGAAGCTTCAGCAACAACAATATGAATATCACCAGTACTGGCAGGCGAACATCAAACTTTCCACTCGCCTTACCAATGGCTAATTCTGCAGAAGCGTATAACCCAGCTCCACCAAGAGCTGAGCATATTCTGCCATATCCACAGAGCTCTCAGCTTCAAAGAGGGCAGCCGACGACAACGTTGTTCCAGAAACGCGCAGCTTCTCGCCGCGGAACGTCCGTCAAGTCGTCACCGCCGCGGGTCATCACGTCTGCAATCTCCAACGACTCAGGCTCTGTGGACACAAACAACAAAGAGTCCAGCAAAGCCCTGTTGCCACTGAGTAGTGCTCCAGCAGGCAGAGTGGAGATCAATTCAGGCTCGGACGATCCAAACGACTGTATGGGTTTGGATGGCGATGACCTTGACGATGGCAAAGATGACCTTGACGACCTGGACGAAAGTGGTGACGGTTCTGGGGGTCCCTACGAAGTGGAAGAAGGCGCAGGCAATGGAGCAGAGAATAACAACAATAATCTTGGCAAGGGAATGGGAAGGGTAAACGAGGCCTGCCTGCCAAAAATCTCATGGCCGAGCGCCGGCGCCGCAAAAAACTCAACGACCGTCTGTACATGCTCCGCTCTGTGGTTCCCAAGATCACCAAGGTTTGCACACCATGCCTGAGTTCAATCTGTGTTTGCACATTATCATCTATCAGTTGAGATCAACCAAAATTGCCAAAATGAGGTGCGCAATTGGAAAAAGTAGGACAGGTCTGGATTTGAACAATTGCAAAAATCTTTGCCATTTTGACGGGAAGTAGCCAATTTAACCCCTAAAGGACCAAAGATTCACAGTTTCAAAATGAAAAATTCAATTGATCATATTGTAGAAAATATAATTCAGATGGGATCAAATTTTATATCACCAAAACTAGTGAAGATCATTTCATGTGTTGGTCAAAAAACAAACAAATCTGAACAAGAGGAAGTCCAAACAGGACTTACAAAACATATAAAACATATAAAACTGTCAAAAAAAAACATGGAGACCAGTTTGGGCTTCTTGGTCCTTAAGGGTTAATGGAAATTCACATGAGAGATCAGTTTCCAGTTGGCTACTTGAATGCATTGCTGTAACACTGACATACAAGTGGCTAACAGATGGACAGAGCGTCCATACTGGGCGATGCTATCGAGTACCTGAAAGAGCTGCTGCAGCGCATCAACGACATCCACAACGAACTGGAAGCAGCCAAACTGGAGCAGTCACGGTCGATGCCGTCTAGTCCCAATCCAAGAGCCAACAATCACGGCTTCATGGCAGCTACAGTCAAGGAAGAATGCCCCGTGTTGCCCAACCCTGAATCCCAGCCCCCCCGGGTGCGCTTACTCATCATGCATCTCAGTCTTCTCTTCTTTAATTGATACGCATATGCACGCTCCTCTGTCATTTCAAGGTCCCTCCATTGACCAATACATTCTCTGGCTTTAGATCACGATGAATATAACCTTTGATACATCCATGATTAAATTTCGACTTCAGTTTTCACTCCTGTACCAACGGTAAGAGATCGATCAACATTCTGTATTGATGACATGGCATTGTTTGATGACAGGTGGAAGTGAGGAAAAAAGATGGTCAAGCACTCAACATCCACATGTTCTGTGCCCGTCGGCCAGGACTCCTCCTGTCCACTGTGAGGGCACTTGACGCCATGGGATTGGATGTGCAACAGGCCGTCATCAGCTGCTTCAATGGCTTTGCCATGGACCTGTTTCGGGCAGAGGTAAAAGAGGATCATATGTCACACTGTTGCAAGAAACACTAATATTGCAATTTTCTACTAGAGCGCATTCTATTTTTAATTTTTCTGTGAAGAAGACACTAGCCTTCTTCTCCCAGTGGTCAATAATAATTAAAAATTACAATATTTCTAGTAGAAAAATGTGACATAATGAAATTAAACTGTGTAGTACTTAGGGTGTCAAAATACCTAGTTGCATTCGTCTGCTTCAGACTTGTAATGTAATGGTTGTTGTTGTGGACAGGCTAAAGATGTGGCTCTTGGACCAGAAGAAATCAAGGCCGTTCTGCTGCTCACTGCAGGATGTGGATCCATGTCTTCATTGCAGTAAGTCGGTCAGAGCTCTCAATGGAGAATATGGAAACTATTCTTTCTTGAGTTAGTTCCTGCACATAAAAAAAAACAAAAGACAACACGAGTATTAAGCAATGAACACAACTTGGACTAGACATTGTCGAAGAGAATTGTCAGTTATTCGTTTTATGTGTTTTTGTAAGTTAGTATATAGCAAGGCTCTGATTGCCACTAGAATGAGTTTTCAAAACGTGACAAACGTGGAAACGTTTTTTGTTATTCTAGAAGTGTGAGTGAGTTCCAACTTTTCTTCTACGTGATTAATTGTGTACGTTAATAAACAATCATGTTGTTACCTGTTGTCTTCCAACATGTGCCAAACTTGTCCGCGGCCTTGATTTTCTTCTAGTCCAACATCCACAGCTTCAGCTAAAAACTTCGTGCTGTCAATTTGTCTGCAAACCCTTGAATGTTCTTCATGTCTCCTTGTTTTGGGATAAAAAAAATTGGCCTGTGAAAAATCAAACCACGGTCTCTCAAATGATGCATTTTCTCTCTACATTGTGTCTCCATGCCAACACTTAACTACACTAAAAAATGCAATTACTAATGCTAATAAATTTAGACTTGTAGCTGTAAGAATCACACAACCAATAACAGATTATAAGACATAGTGCCAAGTTCAAGTTTTAATCTACAATATTTATATTTTTACTTTTTGTTGATCAAAGGCTCACAAAGAGGAGGGATGAGTTCTAGCCCACTCTTGACTAGTTAATGAGAGTGACACATTTGCCTTGAAACTTGAACTTGACATATTATATTTGAATTAGAACTATCACCTTTTGATGAACCCTTCCAGCAAGATTTTGAGTTTGCAACCTTCTAAATTTGTTAATCCAGGTTAACAAAGGTTGTGAGCTATGCAATAAGGGGTTGAAGGAATAAAAACAATTACACCTATAAAGAATTGCAGCATTTTTTAGTGAATTTGGTTGATTGAGCATTTAAGAGTGAACTTAAAATCAAATAATTTTAGCATAAAATCATGTATGAGTTAATCCTGGATACATTAGAGTATTTTTTACAAATAAAAAAAGTTATGTCACCAAATATGCACTCAAAATAACAGAGCCAGAAAATTAGGTCAAATACTTCTGCGCGAACAGGTCTCGATCGAAAGTAAAAAAGAGGCTGCACAAATTCAAAGTTAAAGAATGTCACAAGCGGTGAGAATTTGCATACCAGCACTGTACGTTTCTTTGAATGCACAAAAATGCAATAGAAGCCTGTATGTCCAAATTTAGAGCTCAAACTCCAATTACAATCTCGCCGCTTGAAACAAAAAAAAAGACGTCTGTAGAATCTCGATTTCCACTCATGATCAGCGCCACTTAGGGCCAGACATCTCTCAACAGGGAAGCAAAGCACCGTCTCCAACAATTGGTCTCCAGTGCTTTTGGGCTTCCTTTGAGAAGGAAAAGTAGAAGACGGAGTAAAAGTAAAAGTAACACCCTACTGTACGCACATATCGGTACACTGAAATCACCATATACTGTGGCCCACAGTATTTACGAGAGGCTTTACCAATACTTATTTTTCCAAAATAGTGTATTGTGGTAAAATTCATCCAAGTTTGATGAAAATTTGTACAAAATAGATGGAATTTTTTTCAAATAGATGAGAATTTGTCCAAATGGATGAATGTATCCACAACAATTATCCACCCACAGTATATGGTGATTTCAATTCGTACAAAAGTAATTTCAAAGGTAAAAAAGTAAACTAAAAATTTAAAAAGTTGAAAATACGAGGTCTTCAAAATGAAATGATGAAAATTTAATTCTAAAACTAATATAACATTCCTAAGCAGTATGGTATTGCACCGCCTACTGCTTGGTTGGCTTTTTACTGATACAATATGGAATGAAAGATGACACTTGCCATTATATGAGAGAATTTAGTAGGAGTCCAACAAGTAAGACAAACTTAAAATGTGAAAATAAAGAACATTCAAGAGCATCAAAGAGCATCAGAGAAAATCCTGGAAATTTTAATAGGGATACAAAGTCTAGGACTTAAGAATGTTATGAAAAATAATAAATAATAAATAAATATGAATTATGAGGTCTTCAAAAAGAATGATTGAAAATTAATTTTAAAATTTGGAAATCAAAAAAAAAATCAAACTTGTGAGGCCTTCAAAATGAATGATGATAGATTCATTCCAAAATGAAAAAATGAAAAAAAAAGGTTGGCCTTCAAAATTAATGATGAAAATTTAATTCTAAAACTTCAAAATGAAAAAGAAAGTTGAAATTATGTAGTCTTTAAAATGAATAATGAAAAATTAATTTAACCCTTTACAGCCCACGTAACCACTGACAAATGTTTTTGCAACCTACCATAAATCTACTCTAAACCAAGCATCATGAATCCCCACATTTGGAATTGTGAAGCTATCAAAACACCTATCTACAAAACGTCAAAATACTGCAAATACTTCAAAATACATGAAGTACTTACAAATACAACACATGTACTATGCAATATTTCTTGTGTTTGGAAGTTTGTTATCTACTTTTATTTTTTGGATTGTATTCTCTTGTTCATGTTCCATTAGTGTATGTATTCCAATCTACCAACTCCTTTCATATTTATACGTATAAATTTTGTCCTAAACCATATATGGATAAATCACTCTCACTTATAAAATTCACAATAATTATGTGTGAATCCGTTCTTAATATGAAAGATTGCAATGGAGAGGTGTTGACATAGGTCATTGTTGAACCTCTTCACTTTCAATTTTGAAAATTTAACCCAAATTCTATTTAACTTTGAAGTCACACACCCTCCAAAATCAGGTTTTTGAATGTACATTAAACAGTGCAAAGACACACTATGATTTTCCAATCCAATTGTCCAATCTTACCAAGGTATAACTGACACTTGTTTGATTAAGCCATGCTTATATTCATACAGGTGAATTTCAATAGAGAGTTTTTTTTTTTTTTAAATCACCAAAAATATGTGGTTTCTCCAGAACGAGGCTGGGCGGTAAAGGGTTAAGAAATTGAAAGACGAAAAAAAGTTGAACTTATGAGGCCTTCAATATGAATGTTGCAAAATTCATCCCAAAATGAAAAATGAAAAACAGTTGAAATTATAAAGCCTTCAAAATGAATGATGAAAAATTAAGATATCAAGTGAATTAAAATCACCTGTAGTAATTTTCAAATGACTTAAATGTTTTGTTCCCACTAATAAGATAAATTAGTGTAGTGAGGGCAAAAAAACAGTGTAGTGAGTCGCTTGAAAATTAGCATAAGTGACTCTAGTTTACTTTTTTATTAGAAATTAATGACACCACAAATCAAGGTGCACTGTACATGTATAGTGTGAACCAATTTCTTTTTATTTTATTACAAAAGGTAAAATTTGTACAAGCACTAATTTCCATACATCGAAAGGTAATAAAATTCACATTAGTTTTATTTGATGAAAACTAGTACATACATATAATATTTGAACTTTCATTACTTTAGATATATTGCAAATAGTATATTGTATTGGATATATTATTTGCATGTACTTTGGAAAATTAGTATCACATGCACTACCATAACAAAATAAATAAATGCAGCCATACACCATTGAACATTGCCTGATGCTCAATCTAGAAGATCTTGTTGTTTATACCAAAAGTGGCCTTCATCCTTCATAATGTAGATTTTCAAAGCATTGTCTTAGCTTGGTCAAAGGTGAATTTTTATTTTGTGCAATGTTCGCTGGAATTAACTTCTAAATGCCTATTTAAAACAAAGAGTTCATTTCCTAATCTATAGAATTTTAAATGTATCATTTGGAAGTTTCGAAGAATAATCATGTACTCCCTCCGTCCCAAAGATATAGTCCAATTCACGATTTTTTTGCGTCCCATTTATATCGTCCAGTTGTTGATCTAAACCTCAATCCAAGCATTATTTAGAAGATCCAACCCTAGGATCTTGAAGTTATCTTAATGTTTAAGTAACTTGCCAAATTTGAACCGTTGATTCTTCTTCATTTGTGAGATCATAATAGTCAAAGTTGGCTAAATTTTATTCCTGTGGAAACCAAAGAACTATTTTCGGTTTTTGAGGATCTTTTGGGGTTAAGTGTAAATGCTACCATTGGGTGTGGGCTTTTGTTATTTTTTGATTGGAGTGGGGACGCGGGCCAAGCATCGCGGTTGTGGTCGCGATGACCGTGGCGACATTTCTGACGACCACTGGTGCCTTGGCAAATTGCGTGCAATAACGGTGGTGGTTTTGGCACCAAAACTAAGATTTGTAGAGGGTGACAAAGTTCAAACTTTTCAAAAGTAGAAGAGGCTTCAATGATTTGCATACTCGCACCACAAAATTATGCAAAAAAAATATTTTGAGCTTAATCTTGTTGTTTGAAGACAAGTTGGACAATATCTTTGGGACGGAGGGAGTAGTATTTTGAATACAATGAAGAAAGTTAGCTCTATAATATTGTATATTGGATCTACATAGCATGTTCAACACACGCCTATCAAATAATTTAATATTTTGAAAAATTCCATCTTGGCAAGTGCCATAAGATTACTTTATTACCATACCAAAAAAGGTTTTAAGAAAAAATCAATTTAAAAATATATATATTTGAGAAATACTTTTTATTGACCCTACTTTTGGGATACAATAGTGTAGGGTAATTGCATGAAACCCTATTTTGGCATCGCAAGTTGCGCATTAGGAAACTTTTGTATCATAACTTTTGAAATAACGAGCTAGTGGAGCTGAAATTTATGTTGCACGTGGATATCATCCTTGTTGTGTAAATAAAGATCGCCATACACAACAAATCAAGTACCATAAACCATCATCAAATGTGCAATTAAATCCAAACAAGAATGTATAACATACACACTCTCGACCAAAAGAGTTATTCACTTGACAAAGAATGCTAAGCCAAGGGAGCTTATCCACCTAATACCTTTTAATCCTATTTGGATGAAGCACTAAATAGATGAAAACTCCCTAAATTTAACATAGACTATACCAATTAATGTAGTCTACAAAAATACATGCATCCAATGTAGCTTGGCCCTTGATGCCACGTCAGATGACACATTTTTAATTATAGTTTATATATTTTTGGATTTTTGAAAAATCATTTACCATTTAAAATGCATTTTTTCTAATTTGTCACGTTGTCTATTTTCATGGATTTTAGGACTTTTGAACACCCAAAATTAACAATCTATAAGTCACTTGTTCAGTGTATATTCTCCATATTGTATAGTCATATACCTATGGTGCAAAGGGAAACTGAAAATAGTATATAATTCTCTTGTTTTCCACAAGGGTGAAAACAGGGCTCCCTTGTGACGTAGTTGTGAACATTGAAAATCACTTATCTATCATTTCTTTGTTGAAATCTCTTCTTCAAAAGTTCTCTCAAACGAAAATTTAAATTTTTTTAAGTTTTTTAAATTTTAGAGATTTAAATGTCATTGTATTCATTTTCTTGAGATTTTGCACTTTCTTAGTTCTCATACTTAAAAAATTGTTCTAGGGTTGATCTTTCTAGGGCATAATCCTCTTAGGGATCTTAACAAGTATTTTTTGTTAATTTTTTTAATTAGTTTTCTATCTTAAAATATTCTAGAAAAATCATGTGTAGTAAACTGAAATGCAACAAATTATACAAGAGTTTCATACATAGATGTATTTAGAAAGTATTTATTATTATATATTAATGTTTGAATTGCAGTTTGTATTTTAGTTCTTGTACAAAAGGATTAAATAACAACACCCCTAGCCACCATCCTTTTTCAAATTGGCTTGCTCTTTCTTGCAATGAACATCTTTGTGGGCTTCAAATAGTAGATCCAACTCCTACATTGCTATGTTCAATAAAAAGAGTGAAGAAGAGAAACAAACTCTATTTTGATTTACAAATTCCTGAAATATTAGTGGATGTCAAAACTACTTCATAGCGCTAGTTTCGGAAAAACTCGGTGTTTAAAATTATTCCTACTTTTGAGGAGGACCAACAATTTTTCAAGGCCAAGGGACAAGATTTTTAGTATTTTTTTTGGCTTTTGGATTCTTTTCTTTACTTAGCCTCTCTCTCTCTCGTACTTTCTTCATATTTTTGTACGCCTCAAGTGATTGGTGGGCATCAAGATTTGGTACATGATTTTAGATGTTGGTTTAAAGAAATTTTCAACCTTATAATGAAAACCAAGATTGAATCTTTGATGCTCCAGAAGTATAAAAAACACAAAAAAATGATGGAAGGAGAAAAATAATCATGAGGGCTTGGAAGGAGGGCTGAAAATCTTGCCCTAATAGTCGGTTTTAATAAAAACTTAAGTTTGAAGAATGGACCTCCTAAAACATAGGAAGAATTCAAAAAACGCTTATTATTTTTGAATATCTAGTCTATCTTCCAATCCTTATATTCATTATTGAAATATTTGGAGCATTGAAGTTTCAACTTTGAATTTTCAATTCGAAATGACACATGTCCAAATCGTCATTTGAAAACCTAAATCGAATTCGAATCATAACACGGACTATTGAGATAGTACTTGGTTATTGGAAGCACACTCTTAATTTCATGCACATGCACTTGGTTTAATCTGATCGTAATGAATTCCAAATCAAAGTTTTTTTCCTCCAAAATTTGGGAAAGTCTTGTAGAATCTACATTAGAATGATGATGCTATTTTCAACCATGTATTTGTACATCATAGATGTGGCATCATTCATTAGTCCAAATGTATATACATTCTCCCAAAATTAGCAATTTTATCCTATTTTGATGTTTTTTGTTGTAGATTTTTTTGATGATTTCATACACCGCAATCACCTTAACTGCTAAAAGTATCAAAACCAAGATGTGTTATAAAACATGCCTTCTTAAACTTTGATGAGATTATACTTAAAAGACAAAATGGAAAACCTTGATGTTTTGAAATTATTATAGTTTCAAAAAAAAATTCAAATTTTAATTAAATGAATCTAAAAGCATTTAACTTGGAAAATACACCAAAATTTCATTTATTATTTTCGAAATTGAAATTTGATATGATTGATCACAATTACATGTTATTTTATTTTTTTAAAGTCAAGGATTTTATAACAAAAACATCATTAGTTTCCTTGAACTTGTAAATTTTCTAATACTACGACAAATGATGAGATGTTCCACTTTGAAAAACTCTCACCGGTAGAGTCTTACACTGATGAACATGAATCAAACTGGGTTGAAAAGTAGACTAGATTTCCTATGAGGGAAAAAAATGTACTTAAAAGAAGAAAAATCTATAAACATCAGACACCCTGTAGAAATAGGATATCAATCATAAGATGGTTAAATGAGCTAAGAACCAAGTCTATCACACAGGATCAAAATTTTGAGCTTGAATGATCAAATCCAATAACTTTGAATACCCTTATTACATAGTAAAAGTCAAGAAAAACAAAAAACTTGAGACATATACATATATTTATATAGTTACAGAGCCAAAGAATACGAAGATTCTAATGCAGAAAAATGGTTTCCCCCACGGAGAAATCATGTTCTAGAGCCTGGTTGATCTAACCAGTCACACAACGTGGAATTCTTGTCACACAACCAGTCACACAACATAGAAATCTGATCATGGGAGGATACACTAGTAGTAGACTTGTCGTTTTTCATTTCCCACTTCCTGAACGGTGAACAATGGTTGAATATTATGCTTATATTTTTGTCTTCTTGTAACCAAAACCACTCACTAGCACTGACACAGCTCATGTGCCTGACACAATTTCATTCCTTTTTCATTTATAGTAAGTGAAACAACACATTTCCTACAAGGTGCCCAGTCACACAACATAGAACCGCAATATCAGGGTTGGCAAGAAAATAATTCCAGAAATAGAAATTGTTTTTGGGAAATTGTTTTTTCAAAGAAGAGTTTTTCTACATGGTGAAAAAGATTCTTAAAATATTTGCAAAGTATTGAGTTATGGTTTGTAAAGTCAACACAGAGTACCCCGTCTGCTGCCTTGTGTTTTCAAGGTTTATATAGAAATCCCTGACACTCACTGCAACAAGGAGCCAAGTGGTTTGCTTTGGTGGTCAGTGTGGGGCCACATGGGGTACATAGAGATTTTGTTGTGAGAACTCAAATGTGCTATGGGGGAGCCTCTCTTGCTTCGGTGAGGTGCAAGGTTCGAATCTCTCTGACAACGCAGAGCATTGTGATTGGTTGAAAATATAGGAGCCAAAACTCATTTTCGCCGCTTTTCAAGCAAGAATACCAGTTCTGCCTTGTCTTTCTTCTTGTGGAAATTTTTTGCTTGACTTTACGGATAACTCTTATGTCTGCTGGCCTTCTCGAGCCTCTCAAGCCTCTGGGCTTATCTATCCTGGGCTTAGCTCTGGAAGTTTATCCAATACAGGTTTTCTATATGAAATTATGTAATATTCTTTTGGTCATGGTGCCATTACAATTCTGATCCCTCACATCTGGTTGCAAAATGCGACAATCTAGAAAAGAAACAGGCTCTCTCACATTCTAACTGTAGTCACACTAATCCATGGAGTCCACATAATTTTTTGCATAGATTTGGCCCCAATGAAAAGGACTGTTCAACAAGATCAAGCCTTCATAGTCTCAAGCATCACCGAGAAGAAATAATTTACAGCATAAAGTGGGTTACACTTTCTGTTGTCGAGAAATCATGCTCTAGAGCCTGTTGATCTAAGTAGGCTGATATTGGAGCCCAGTCACAACATGGAATTAATTGGTTTCTTTAATTGTTCCAAAAGCGTCATCAAATTACAATTTGTCTGACCTCATTAGGAACAGAATCCATTGACACAACTGGGAGGATCGTGACAATTAGCCTCCCAAGGAATAGAGTAAGATCGATCTGGCTATTTGCGTGATTGCTGGCAATTTAGGTGGTTCATGGAAACAGCCTCGTCAGTACATGTGTGTAAGCACCATTTTAATTTTTCCATGGTGGCGTATCTCGTTTTCTTGGTCCCCTGATCACATGTAAGTTGTGGCCTTGAGTTCCTTGTTGCAACTGTTATCTTGATGGTTATGTTGATCTTTATGATTACCATGACAAAGTAACTGTCAAAATGGTTTCAGAACACGAGTTTGAGACTGTCTTGCTCAACAAAGTTTCGTATGGTTTGATACTCACACCAATCTGCATGCCGGAGTGTGTAAAACGTATTAAAACCCAACCATAAACTCATGCAAATATATCGGTTGGCTAGCAAAAGGATTACAGTGAGCAGCCATGGAAGATTTGCAGGAAACCTCTCCCTGTTTGACATCGTCGCGTCTCCTCCAGCTTGGCTAAATATGGCCTCTGCACAAGCAGGTTGCAGGGGTGCATTCACTCAACATGTGGAAGGCTTGATTCGCAGGATGAAGAGCCTACAGGCCTCAATTTGCATTTTGCCCCTGCAAGATGCCCCCCAAGTCCTCATCATAAGCTTGTGGGTTGGCAGGCACTTGCACCACTTTGCTGAAGAACAACCCCCTTGAAAGGTATCGAACTGGCCAATCCAATGCTCCTGCAGTGAGCCCAAATATGGGCGTTGCATTGGGCTTCGTCACCTGTATCAAGTCCCACCACTTTATCAACACCTGGAGCCTCTAGAAATGACATGAATCACATTCATTAACCCCTAAAGGACCAAGGATTCATAGTTTTAAAATGACAAATTCAATCGATCATATTGTGCAAAATCAATAATTCAGATAGAACCAGATTTTAAATCAGTGAAGAACATTGCATGTGTTGATCACGAGACAAAATAAAAGGAAGTCTACATAGGACATATTCAAAACTGCTATAAACAAACATGAGGTCCAATTTGGTCCTTTCGGGGTTAAATTGGCAATTTTCAAACTGACAAAAGAGTGTTGAAATCTAGTGAAGAGAAATAATAGGAACGATGAAGTTAAACACCTTTTTTGACGCATGTGTAAGAGGAAGCAATTTCAGATTACATGCACTTGTAAAAGTAATAAAAGTAGAGGTTAACTTGATTTTGGAGATTGCGGTGAAATAGTTTCTGAAAAAACTTTTTGTTATTAGAAATAGGGGCACTGTATTATATCAACTGGCAGCTTTTATAGACGGTTTTATGTTGAGAACTTACCCCCCACCAAGCAAACGCTCCCCTGGCAAAGAGTCGGAATGGCGTTTTTTCTGAGTCAGTTTTCCAAGAGGTAGTGGCGGCCTGGTATACCGGCAAGGCTCCATCCCATGTCGGAGCAAATGCCACCTGTCAATATTCATAAGAATCACAATCCCTTCCATGAGTTTTCTTTTTATCTTTTTATGCAAGCATCTAATCTGGAATCCATTTGGTGTTTTGTTGTCTTTGTTATAATATTATGTTGCTATGACATAATAACGCTGCCAATGAAAAAAATCAAGTACAGTGTGGTTTAGGTGATTGAACAAAGCCAGATCAGGTAATCGTATTGTCATTACCTTCAAAGCCCATGAAATAGGTGGCTTGTTGAATATACTTCTCTCCATATGTCACTGAAGATGGCCCCTATTTCAAACATACTTTCCAGGATTATTCTTCTCTCAACCTTGCATCTCAAATTTGGAAGGCTATTGAAACATTATTGTAACAACAGGCTTCGCTATGTACCATCGTTTAGGTGTCATTTTGATACCAAAAACTATATTAAAAAAGACATCATATGTTGTTTTATCATAGTTTCAACGCTGTTCATTGCATTAAAACAACGTTATATAGCAAAGCCTATTGTTTCAATAATGTTTCCAAATTTGAGCTGACACCCATTCAATCACTTGTGAACTGCATCTTCCTAAAGCCTGAGTTGTTAAGATTACTGTTTTATTCATTTTGGACATCACCGCTTTTTTGTTTCCAGGATAAAAAAGTTCGTCAACATCAAATGCAGAAGAAGCAGACACAGTCTCATGGATCACTGAAATCTTCGTTAAGAGGAGAGGTTAGAAGTTGACCTGGATCCACTGCGCATGCTTGAATCCCTTTTCCTGATAACATGCGAATAGCCCATCAATTAACGGGTGGCAACTTTTAAAATGTTCGGCAAACTAGACATGTACATGTACAGGTGGTGAAACTACATCCAAGTGAGTAGAACAATGGGATTCAAATACCTTGCCATCGCCGTTGCAATTCAAAGGTAAACAGAATGTTTGCAAGCTTCGACTGCGAATACTGGCCAGCCTTGAAATCTCTGAGGAATTTCTCCTGAATATCCACGCTGCAAACAGTAAGTACTTTGGCTCTCAAGTGAGATCCCTAATGCATTCCTGAGCCTATCACACAACTTTGTCATTTAGGAAGGCAGACTTGTTTCATTAAAAATACACATAGGCATGTGCACTTCTTTCTTTTGTGTAAAATGTATTTTGGCACAATATGATGGCAAAAATGGGTTTATAATGTCTACATGATGAACTCATGATTTAGAATATTATAATGGACAAGGAACATCTAATGACATTAATTTAAGCATGAATATGACTATAGCTTGAAATTTTATAGAAATTCACACGTGTACGTGTAATATGGCTCGTATTCTTTTAATGAAACAAGTATTGAAGGGAAATATCTACTTAGCAGGAGGTCCACCAGGGAGAAAATATTATATTACCGGATCTGGGATTTTCACTCCTCGACTCATTATGGAGCTCACGTTGACCACCTTTTCAATCACAAATCTTAATGTCAGACTCCCCCGTCAAAGAAACCAAAACGCATAAGGAAATTGAAATCTTTTGAGCAGCAGTTAAATCCAACTGAAGTGGATTAATTAACGTAGCACCAAACTTATAATTTTCGAAGAAGTTGAGCTGTACCCTTGAAGGTGCACCTGCCACCAAGCTGTCCTCCAATAGACGAGTCAACACATAAGGGCCCAAGTAATTAACCTGCAGCACTAGCAAAAACCACAACTTAAAGTCCATATCACCTTGTTATGTTCAAGATGAGTCATAACTTAAAAATTTGTATTGTTCACCATTAGTCATGGCCTTTCCAAAGTTGCATTAAGCCACTTGTAACTTGATTCTATGCACACCATTAAGCAATCCATGCTATCATAAAGGTATGGTTATTTTGATAAGTTTCTTCCTTCAAGGACCCAATCACCATTGTCTAAACCTGAATGCTTAGAAAGCACTAGCCAGAGAGAATTTCAGTTTCGGCCAAGACAACACCAAAATTATCAGAAAGGAAACTCTGATCACATAGTCTCTATCGAAGCATCATTTGATGATTTAAACCATGTTACCATAAGCATAGTACCTGAGCAGATCCACCGACACCTTCAGCTGTGTACCAGGGAGTGTTGAGAGTAACGCCAGCATTATTAACCTACACTTCAACGGAGCTACTGTATCAGTAATAAAAAAAATTAGCCCACTCACAAAGAATCAGGCACCTTGACTATATGCACTGTTTGCATGACCAAATTGAAGGTCCCATGCAAAGAGCTCAATTATTTACCAGGAGCTTCAGAGGAAGGTTTCGAGACTTGAAGTCCGTTGCACACTTTCGCACAGATTCCAGTGTCTTCAAATCCAGTATCAAGACCTCCACATCGGCTCCTGGACAAGCCTGCAAAAACCTCATCGTCTCGTTTCATCAACACAAAGAAGTGGAGTACAATGACACGATATTTTTGTTTCAAGGAATACGCATGTGACAAATCGTTTTCTGTGAATAATCCATGCCTGCCACCTTGAAGGTAGATGTCATAATAGAGAGGGACAACAATATCAAGGTAAGGCAAATATCTTAAAAAGAATACAAGACTTAATTAGTGTAAATCTTTGTTTTCAATGTGAATGTAACAATCAATTTTGTAACACATTACACCAAGCGTCTCTATTCTTGAGGACCGTCGCACTAAGGTAGCCATAAGACCAAAGGGCTAAACCACTAGTAGGTGCACTAAAAGCGTAGTAAGTCACTGCATATTCAAAGACACTCAATTTCATACATTTGTCTTAAAACATTCCAACAAGGGTTAAGCTTATGGAATTTATGGATTAACAATTCTTGAGCACCATAGAACTAGGGTAGCTAGCTATAAGAGCACAGAGCTAAACCACTAATAAGTGATTCATAATTCAGGACAACTAAATAGTATATTAGTAGCTCAGTGAGTGCACATGCGCAAACAACTATTAAGTATCTCCTCTATGGCGAGTTCCACTCTCAATTCAATACATTTGTCTTAATATATCCCAACAAGAGGTCAAGATTCAAAGAAAAAAACACATGGGGCTTATAGCTAGAAATGAGGTGGATTAACCCCTAAAGGACCAAGGATTCATGGTTCTAAAATGACAAATTCAATCGATCATATTATGAAAAATATAGTTCAGATGGGACCAAATTTTACATTACCGGAATCATTGAAGAACATTGCATGTGTTGGTAAAAAACGAATAAATTTGAACCCAAAAAAAGTTCACATTGGACCTACTCAAAACTCCTTTAAAAAACATGAGGCCCAATTTGGGTTTCTTGAGTCCCGACACAACAATGTAGTAAATGCAACTCACCTCACGGATGTACGACGCAGCTTCATGGCCTTTGTCAGCGCTCCGGCACGCCATGAACACTTTCATGCCATATTTGGCAAGCAAAAGAGCTGTCTCTCTATCGCACAGAACAACAGTCACACAGCAGCACATGCAATCAAACAGGAAAAAAAAACCCCAAATAAATTGGACACGACTCTCTCCATCAAGAATTCCAGAAGTCAATGAAAGATAGATTGTCAGGTGAGGCACCAGAAATGACAGATGTTCAATGAAGGCAATTGAAGCAGTCAGTGCCGGAATTGTGAGTTGCCGGAATTGTGAGTGTACCTTCCGATGCCGGTGTTGGATCCCGTGACAAGGGCCACCTGCTTCCGCTCCGCCCGGGAATCCATGAGCAATCTGCACAGAAATGAGGCCAACGAATGCTTGCTTGCTTGCTTGCTTGCAGCGTGGATGTAGTGTAGAGAAAATATATACTAAGCTTAAACCCTAGAAAGTGACTGATCGGGGTTTTACATGGCAGCACGAAATGCTCTTGATTCTGATGTCCCAGCGTCTCCTGCTCACCCCCTCACTGTGATGTTTCTCTTTTTGGGTAGGTGGCCAATTTTAGCCAAAAGACGAAGCTTTTGTTTAGAAAAAGTGCTATATATTGAAACCCAAAACTCATTTCTTTATCGTTGAAATATTCTCATTCATTTGAGCACATTCCCATCTACCTGAGCACGTTTTCATCCATTTGACCACATCTCATCTACATGAGCACATTTTCATCCATTCGAGCACATTTGCATCTACCTGAGCACGCTTTCATCCATTCGAGCACATCTTCATCTACCTGAGCACGTTTTCATCCATTTGTGATTATTTCGTCCAAGTGGATGAATTGCTGTTTTTTCTTCTTTTTTTTTTTTAGTCAAATGGTGAGAGATATCTATTGAAAAGGAATGAATTGCTGTTTGACTCACTGTCAGTGAAATAAAACCAAAAAGCAAATCCTTTTTAAAAAGAGCTAAATTAACTTATTCCTTTATCACCAAAATATTCAGTTTGGATGAATGTCGACATGGATGAATATTTTGGCAATAATGGAATGAGTTTTGAAAACCGCCCAATATTAGTTTTATAGTTTCTTGGGGTCATAATGTCATTTAGTAAAAAATTCACTCTACCAAAAGTCAATGACGGACGAGAAAAACAACTTCGTCTCTGTACATTGTTCACTTTCTGGACAGTTGGATGTTTAGGGATTAAATAACCTTTCTTTCACTCCTACAGATAGATCCCTACTGAGGGTTTTATGTACTGTACAGTGGGGTCAGTGTAATTTTTTAATGTCCCCGCCTTCTATAGTTTCCATTTGTACATAAATGATTGAATGAGCGTGAAAATTTGTACACAACATTGCAACTTCATTAACCCTTTAGTGCCCAGGTAACCACTAAGTAGTCACTAGATCACTGGAAAATGAAATTCTGGAAAATCTGTGAACCATCTCAGTACAGTGTTTGAAGTTCAGATGTGTAACTTTTGATTCTGGAGATGATGCAAAAAGAAAATTTGGAATCCGACTTTCCTAGATATCCAAATACCTATGTACAAAACACCAAAATACTGCAAATGCCTCAAAATACAGCAAATACTTACAAATACAACATATGTACTATGTTGTATTTCTAGAGATTGGAAGTTTGTTATCTCGTTTTTCTTTTTGGATTGTGTTCTCTTGTTCATGTTCCATTAGTGTATGTAGTATGATCTTGATCACTATACTAACTCCTTTCTTATTTGAACGTATAAATTTTGTTCTAAACCGTACATGGATAAGTCACTTTCACTTATAAAATTCACAATAATTATGTATGAGTCTATTCTTGACATGAAAGATTGCAATGAAGAGGTGTTGACACAAGTCATTGTTGAACATCTTCACTTTTATTTTTGAAAATTTAACCCAAATTCTATTTAACCTTGAAGTCACACACCCCCCAAAATCTCATTTTTGAGTGTGCATTATACGGTTCAAAGATATACTATAATCTTCCAATCCAACGGTCCGATCTTACCAAGATTTAACTGAGACTTGTTTCATTAAGCTATGCTTACATTCGTATGGTTGGATACTATTAATAGTACCCCTAATTTCAACAGAGATAGATTTAAAGAAACATCACCTATAAAAAGGTGGTTTCTCCAGAACCACCCTGGGCGGTAAAGGGTTAAGACGATACATGTAAAATTTGGTGCAGTGAAAATGAAGGATGAAAAAATAAATATATAAATAATAATAATAATAATAATAATAATAATAATAATAATGATAATGATAATAAATTCAATGTTTGATATGTAAAAAGTCGTAACAATTACACAAATACCTTTAATTTACAATCCAATTTTTGGTAGAAGGTGAAGGATATGATGAGGAACAATATAGTACATTTTGAATATGCCATTGGAGAACTTGCCAATAGAACGGACTTTATTCGTTTGAATTAAGTAACTTAAATAAGAGTTTGAAATTCAAGTAGAAATAGATGAAAATTCTTTCATTCTTTCTTTCTTTTTATAAAAACTCATATGTTTGTAAAGTGTATCTTATGTACTACAACACAACCAAATTTGATTTAAAGAATATAAAAATATCATAATTAAATTATATCCATAAACAAAGCAACCTTAGAGCTAACACTTCTAAATTCCACATTTTAATCAATTAAACTTCAAATTTTGTGATCTCTTTTGCATTTGATTTTGTAAAAGATTTCCATTCTTTTTGTAAGGAGTTTAATACCCCTTAAGTAACAAAATTTGTTCATAAGTCTCAACTACTAAAACGAGGGTTTTAATTAGAATGAAGAATCAATCCATATATGTTTTTAGGATCACAATTGAATTGTATTGTAGTACATTTTGTGCACTACAACATGGCCAAGTTTGGTTCCAAGATTCTCATTTTAGAAAAAGAAATGGCTATTGTTTGTAATAAATGAAGAGAGTAATTATATTCACTTTTTGTACCCCATTGTACAATCAGGTACAACATGCTTACAATTTTTTTTGTAAGCATTGAAAGTGGGTAGATCCTATATCAAGCAGCTACATTGATTCTGAAGATTGCAAATATGGTAAAAAAAAATTCCTACCAGTAGAGGACTAGAGTACGAATGTCCCTTTCAATTTGTAGGTCCATGGTGCAATATCAAGCACATTACAATTTAGGGAAGGGACTCTGTTTTTATGAAGGAGTCAAAAATTCATAAGCAACTTGTACCCGAGTGTACATGAATCTTTCACCAACGAATGGCGATGCAGGGCATGAATACTACATGAATCTCCCAATTAAGATGCATGGCATGAATACTACATGAATCTCCCAATTAAGATGCATGGCATGAATACTACATGAATCTCCCAATTAAGATGCATGGCATGAATACTACATGAATCTCCCAATTAAGATGCATGGCATGAATACTACATGAATCTCCCAATTAAGATGCATGGCATGTGGGCTTATTCAATCGTAAGATTCCAGAATACCGTAGTTGTAACTAAGTACGAGTTGAATCAACTATCACTTTTCAGCCACAACCTGGAGGATGATTCATGGACGGAAGTTCAACGAATGGCATTTGGGGTCTTCGATGTTATGAACTTGTTTGTAACAATTGCTTGTTTGTGGTTTTGTGGATTATGTGGGTATTTTCAAAGATTCTCTTTTTCACCGTAGAAAATAGAATTTTTTTGAAAAAATAATCTCTTAAAATTTGAACTTCTCTTTTGATGATTGTTTATTGTCAACTCTTATAGCATACCAATCATTACTTCTAACCTTAACCCTTTAACGCACCAACATTCACTATGTGAACGACATACAAATTGAAACTGCTAGATTCTCATCCAAATTGGACAATTTTCATCCACCAAAATTTCTCTTGGTTCTTGAGCAAGTTGACTATCTTTTGTACAGTTTGGATCTTCAAAATAGAATATTATGATTTTTAGAAAAACAATAGAATTGGTCTATGTCAAGTTTCATTCTTAGTTCAAAAAGTGGGACCTTAAAAGTGATTTTCCAAAATAAGTAGAATCAAACAATGAAAACCATACCATCTCGTAGTGCATGTTATTCCAATTTCATTACCATATTTTTAAATTTTTTTGTGATAATTTGGGATTTTAAATTGAATTTCAAGAGAAAACTTGCAAAATTAATTTAAAAATATTAAATAAAAATAGAATAAATCCAACCAAACATATGTGATCTTCACATTGACATTTACAACTTTGCTTTGACCATCAACCCCATTTTTGGTTTTCATCAAACATTTTATAACACTTCTTTGAAAACAATGTTGAATCGGGACGTTAAAGGGTTAAACTGATTCCAATTACATCATAGACTCTTACTTGCACGATGATTTGAACTCAACAAAGTGCAAATCCAACTCATGTTTGCCTGCAAATGAAGTAACATTAATTTGCTACTATGGAAGAGTACTAGTTGAGATGTTTGACTTGTTTCTTTTTTCTTTGGTGTATTTACTTTTAGTCTTTCTGATCTTACTATACTCCATGTTTTGCAATGAAAACTTATTTGATTCAGTAGTCAACAAAATCAAAAAGACGTTACTACAATTCTCTTTGAGAACGAACTTAAAATACACTTTTAAAAATGCTCTAGAGTTAGTACCCAAACACACATTCACAAAACTTATATCACATTCATTAATTCAGAAATAAATGAGCAATTGATGGAGCATACTCACATGATCTGTGTTGACTGCAGAGAAGCCAACACAGATCATGTGATTCGACCAGTAGAGACTTTACGGTCAGACGTACATGGTGATTAGGATGGCAGACCTCATCTTCAGACTTTTTCAGAGTACCAACTGAAAGCAGGCACATTGTGTGCAGCTTGAATTTCAGGCTGAAAACTCATGCAAAATCATATTACATGCAAAACCACTCGGGAAATCAACACATCCCTTGCATGAAATAGTATGAATGAAATGGTCATTTCATTTGGAGGTCCAGAACTGACGAACATTCGTTTGCCTGCATACAATAGTCATCTGTTTCTCAGTACCGACACATCTTCAATTTAGCAACGACGGCACAATTCAGCATACAAGTCACGTGACAAGTTTTCCAAATGAAGGAGAGTTTCGTGTGTGAGAATTTTGTTGCACATTAATTTTTGACAGCACGTAGTCTGAGTTCAATTGTAAGTTAAAATAGTTCCCGGTCTATGAGCTTGTGAAGAGTTCAAGGAAGAGTCGCCAAGCATTGGCCAGGATATGAAAGGGAAGGCACGAGATGTGAACAAGTGCTGCTGTTTAGAACTCAGCGAAAAAAATCCAAAGTTGATGCGCTTGGACAACTCACCAACTCTGTAATCTGCTGCTGGGAATCCATCACCATAATCTCCGTAATGGACAACAGAATTCAGTGCACATCAACCAGACTATCATTTCCAGTGGATCATTCCTCCAATGATGTACCAAAGCGAGCTGACAAATAAATTGCTCTTAGGCTTCGCTAAAAGATATCTCATTGACACAGGCATGGCTACAAGAACTTAAAAAAACATACCCGTCATGATTGCTGAAATGTGGTTCACGAAGACAATGTTCAGTGCTCAGCAAAATACTTGATTTCTTCCTTCTTCAACTCTGATGGTCTTTTCCAAGACACTAACATGTGGTCAAGTTGCTCTTCTTCATATCAGTTTGTTTCAAGTCATGTGATAACCATATAATACCCAATGTAAGCTGCTTCACCTCACGGCGCTCACGATCATGACCCTCTGCAATGAAACTCATGCTGGTTCCAGGTTGACATAGCAACTATATATGAACTACGTCAAAAAGAAATCCTACATATCTAGCCTGAGCTTAAGGCTACTTTTGAGCACTCTCGTGAACTCGTGCCACTTGTCAAGATGGCTCCGAAATTTGACCCGTCATCGTGTCCAAAGCCTGAGCCGGCACCAGCACCCAGCTGCCTGGATATCCTGGTAAGTAGCCATCATTCCTCAAGTAGACCCTTGTTTAGCTTATTCACAGAATCCCTGCAATTGATTCAGGATTATTCTAACGTCTGAGGAAAATACAACATGCAATTCAGCTTACGATCTTGTCTCTAATTGTAGGGCGCCCATCCTTGTGTATGCACAACGTGCAATTGCGGAACACACAAGTGTAAACCCGCATTGGTCTCAAAGTTTCAACCGCTCAACATCACAGGAAAGGATATTCGCATGCAAGGCATCACAGAGTACAATGACAAATACTATGAAATGAAGTCTGGTACTGGCAGGAGAATGAAAGACATGACCAGTCTTCCTGGGTGCTACCCTCAAGGCGAACACTATATCCAGTAATCACTACGTACCATCCTTCAGGAGATTCTTTACCGACAGGTTTAGTTATTATTCAGATAATATTTTCGACTGGTGTTCTAAGTTTCTATTGGTCACACCAGAAACTTTGATTCTTGCATACAAGCATTTTAATATATGATATTATAGGTTGATGACTACTTTGACAAATATTCTTATGCCATAAATCTATACATTTTTAGTATAAAACTCTACTAGTTGAACACGTGGAACTTCATGTATAATTGTAACCATATAATAGATGTGTAGGCCTCTCAACACCGACTACACAGGATTCTTCGATAAGAAGCCCATATTCCCGGCGAAGCTATGGAACCCCAAGAGATCAAATAAGGAGGGACCGACGTTCTACGGCCAGACAGTTTACACCGATTGTTACAAGAAATGGGAGCCTGAACCCCGGAGTGCATTCAAACCACCAGGCTTCAGTCCAAACAAGGAAGAATTTGATGACAGGACTACATACACTCAGCACTACAAAGACAGGTCCAAACCTGAGCAGCCATGGCAAAAAGCCGAGCACTGGCCTCACAAATATAGCCTTTGTGAAGTATGCCATCCAACACAATCTGGTCCCTACAAGACGAAAGAAGAGGCTGTCAAAGTTGTGAACATCAAAGGAGCAGACCTAGACGGTCGCACAACATATAATGATTTTCACTACAATATGGGGCATTCAGAGAGCAATAGAACAGTTAAGCCTATACGGTGGGGTCCAAAGGTAGAGCCTCTGGATGGGTTAACAACTTACTCTCACCAGTTCCGAAGACATCCAAACAAGGATCAGAGCTTGTGCCCTGTCATGATGCGTCCCATGCCTACAAACACTGTTAGTCACCACCAATGCTATCCATAGCACTTCAATCTGTTACTCCCTACGTCCCACTAAAACACCATGATATCCACTCAAATTTTGTCCCAAAATCAAACACTCTTACACACTTCTGAGTAATTTTCCCCATGTGTATGAAGCCAATCCCAGCAGTGACAAGTGTCGCCTTTACCCCCACCTCCCTGTCCCACTAATCCATGGATTTCAATAAAATCAAGGTGTTTTAGTGGGACAGAGGGAGTAAAACTCATTGGTAGCTGCTACACTAACCAAATGCAGAGATCTAGCACTGTCAGGGATCTGCTACTTGAACAGTGTAGTGTGCACCAGCCCGTGCATCTGCTCACAAACTCAAGATTCAGTCAAGAATGTGAAGAAGTCACAGGTTTTGGAGACTTTTTTGTCACAAACTGTAGACAGATGGAAAAAACAATGAGAAACTCCACGAAATGTAATTCAAAGGAACACGCAGGTACATCAGATATGACAACTGCCCAAAGCTGAGGTGCTATCTAGACACCACATTGGTGAACGTTGTTAGTGTATTTGAAAGCTGCACAGACACATTCGACACTGGTGTGAAAGATATCTCGCAAACCTGAAGATAACAATCTTCCAAGGTTAAGAATCTGGAATAGAAAATTAGTACTGTAAATTGTTAGTTATTGTCACAGCCACACCAAAAACTATGCACACTTTTAGCGATCAACAACAAGACAGAATTTATACTTAAACGTTTGCATAACTTGAACACAAAAGAAGAATCTGTTTTGAAAAAAACAGGGTGTATTTCGAATTATTAAAAAAATCAGTTTTAATCGTCAAAAGTTCAGTATCTCCATGTTGTGAGCATCGTGTTGAGTTCAAAGAAGCATTTTTGAATCAACTACTGTCAATGACCTCCATTCCTAAACCGCTGACATGGAAGTAAAAAAAAGGATGATTGATTACCCAACAAAATTTACATCAATTTCACTCAGAAAGAGCTGACTTCAACTCTCCATTGGCTTTCATTTCCAATACAATATCGCAGCCACCAAGGAGCTCGCCCTTGTAATACAGCTGTGGGTACGTTGGCCAATTTGAGTAAGTCTTGAGCCCCTGACGAACCTCCTCATCCTCCAAAATGTTGAAGCTGCCAAACTCAACTCCCTCCTCCGTCAACGCATTGACAACTTTTGTGCTAAAGCCACAGCGAGGAGCATCTGGAGTTCCTTTCATGAACAGCATGGTAGTCGATTGGTTGATAACATTCTTCAACCGAGTCTCCAGATTCTCCTTCGGTAGCAATCCTTTCTCAGCAAAAACCTGGTAAAGAGAAATATTCATATTCAACATCTTTTGACAATCAAAATGATTCAATCAGCTCACTTGCTAATTCCAACACAACTCAGGTTATCCCTCTTGCCTCTACTAGAGGGAGATTAACCCCTAGGCGTCTAAAACGCCCAATATGGCCATCTGCATCACTGAACTTTGCAACAGTGGCATTTTCTCATTTTACCTCGGTTTTCTGATTGCAATACATCATTTTAAAGCTCTTGTTCTATACTGCAAGATCAACAGTGTCGATCGTGTAGTCATTTTCACACAAACAGATGATTTGCAGCAGGGGGTCCAACATTCCTACACTACAGAAAATACACAGTGGACGCTTAGGGGTTAAACCAAAAAAAAGCAGCACCAGGAAATGGAAACTACTGACCTCCTTGAGCTCGCCATTCTCATTCATCTCCAAGATAATGTCACATCCACCCAGAAGCTCGCCCTCTACATAGAGCTGCGGGAATGTGGGCCAGTTAGCATATGTCTTCATGCCCTGCCTGACAGTCTCATCACTCAAGATGTCAAAGCTGCCAAACTCCACGCCTTGTTCTTTCAAAACGTTGACCACCTTGCGGCTGAAACCACAGCGGGGCTCCTCCGGGGAGCCTTTCATGAACAGCATGATCTTCTTGGAAGTCACAATATCATGGAGCATCCCTTTCTCAGCTTCCGCCAGGCTGACTTTGGCTGTATCTTGGCTTGCAGCTGCTGCAGGAGTCTCTTTCTTCGTAGCCGTCGCCACAACAGGGGCAGCCGCAGGAATCGATCCCGCCCACTTGGCCACCTTGCTGGCCAGTTCCGGAGGGTTCGCACCTTGCATCTTGTCAACCACTACCCCATCCTGAACAGCATTTACAATGAAATGAAAGAATTGTAAGAATTGTAAAAATGAGTCAATGTAAGAGTTGAAACGAATCATTCAGGAAGCTTCAAGGATAGTAACCAAATGTACTGATAGAACAAAGCTATCATAGCCTAAATTTTTTTAACAATAGAAATGTATGTTGAAAGTTGCTACACTCTGAACTCTTTTATCACTCTCTAGTATCGCATTTTGGTATCTGCATGGAATATTTGATGTTGTGTACACATGTGATTGGAGAATCTCCACATGTCACGTTTTGAACACGCATGTAGTATTCCTTAAATCGTAAGAAACCAATATGAAGATTATACCTCTCATTTAATCCCTAAATGACCAAATGGCCAAACGTGGCCACTTCCATGTCTGTAAGAATTGAAATGAATCATTCAGGAAGCGAGAGTAACAAAATGTTCCGATAGAACAAAGAGATCATAGCCTACATTTTTTAGCAACAGACACGTATGTTGAAAGTTACTACACTCTGAATTCTTTTTTATCACACTCTACTATCGCATTTTGGTCTCTGCATGGAATATTTGATGTTGTGATTGGAGAATCTCCACAAGTCATGTTTTGGAATAAGTCATGTTGGTTGCGACATGAGGGACTTCTGAGTATATAATCAACTATCAGCTTCCGGAGTAGAAGTGGCTACTTCCATATCTGTAAGAGTTGAAGTGAATCATTCAGGAAGCTTCAAGGAGCGTAACAAAATGTACCGATAGAACAAAGATATCATAGCCTACATTTTTTAGCAATAAACATATATGATGAAAGTTACTACACTCTGAACTCTTTTTTATCACACTTTCTACTATCGCATTTTGGTATCTGCATGGAATATTTGATCTTGTGTACACATGTGATTGGAGAATCTCCACATGTCATGTTTTGAAATAAGTCATACATGAGAGAGTTCTGAGTGTATAATCAACTACTAGCTTCCGAAGTAGAATTTTTATTTTTAGCTTTGGCACTTTAGGAGTAAAATGGTCCGAAATGAAAAACCTGAACAAAGGCTATAAGGAAAAAGTGCCTGCGTACCTTGATCCAGATGAACAGCGGCACTGCTTCAACATCATACTCCTCCGAGATTTCAGAGTGTTCCTCGGCCTCGACCTGCTTACAGAGAACCGAAGCCAAGGTGGTCACACTCCAATTCCCCCATAGAACAAGCAAAGTTCAAAGCAAAAACAGAGACAGTTCCAAAGCATGTGAAATTTGATGCTGATGATTCAAAACTGTTAATCAATAAGACATTGGAAGAACAAGAGCCTTGATTCTCTGTGACAATATTTCAGAAACAGAGCAGAAACGGAGATAATTCCAGAAATTTGATGTTGATGATTCTGAACACGAACTGGTTAATACAAAACTATACATCGATAAGAAGTATTGGAACAACAAGAGCCTTGATTCACTCAAAAACGGAGATAGTTCTAAACTGTTTGAAAATTTGATGCTGAAGACTCTAAACATCAACTGTTCACAAAACTATACATCAATAACCAGAGCTTTGATTCTCTGTGACACTTCTTTTGAGGAGTTGTGGAGGGACATACACGGAAGAATTGAGCTTGCGGTGTTTCGGCGGCGAGTTGTGCCAGAACAGGCTCCATAGCCTTGGACGGCTCACACCAGGAAGCCCAGAAATGCACCACCACTAAACTGCCTTGTTTCTTTATGGCATGGGTCAAGTCTTCCTTGCTGTTGGCATCCCTCACAACCCCAGCCATCTCTCCCGAATTGGCCACTAAACCCTGCAGGAAAAAACACCCAACAAAGACGCTGATCCCGCAAACTGAAGAACATAATACCGAATCATCGCAATCCACACCACCGCATGGGATTCATTAAACTCCCACACATTCAAACTCATTCAAATTGCGTTCAAATTGGATCAAACTTACGGGAGCAATCGCCGCGACGGAATGGAAAGGAAAGTTAGGCCGATTGTGTGTCCCAACCGTTCCTGAAACCTCAAAACCCTCGAAACGATCGGCTGCGAAACAGCTTTCGAAGCCGGGAGAACAAGAACAGCAAAACACCAGAAGATTCAAGCAAAGGAAGCAGAAACTGCAACACGCAAGAATCTGCGTGTTGAAAGCCTCCGTGATGCTCACCGCCCCTTTGAGCGCTTCAGCGCCTGTTTCACTGTGACAGGGATGCTCAGTGCCCCCATTACCGTGCCATGTCTCCATCACCGTGCCATGTCTCCATCACCGTGCCCTGCCCTATCACTGCGAAGCGATGTGTATCACTGCTGAGTGTGACGTATCTTCTGGGGAACCTCACTACATGTAAGTTACACTTAGTTCCAAAACTGCAAATTCAAGCAACAATGTTGGTACCGTAATAGCTTTTCACTAACTGTAAATTACATGTGATAGTATCGTAGTACCATACCTGAGTCGCCAAAAAATAATTCAAAAAATAAAAAACGTAAAAAAATTGGAAATTATGAGGATAAAAAAAGAAAATATAATGAATTATTTTTAGCTATATTTTGCTATTTCTAAGCTATTTTTGGGCCATTTTGCACAATTTTTTTATCATTTTTTGCTCTGAAACCAAAATCAAGAAATTCTTTTCTTGAGGAACGAACCTTATTTTTCAAAAAAATATCAAATATTCATTCATAGGTGGCGATCCAGCTATGGTACTACGATAGTTAAAATGGGTTATAATACGGTGAAAAAATACATTAATATATGCAGTCTACCCTTTATAATATGACACTATATAATTTCAAAATATTATTGTTTCAAGCAATACATGTGACAAGTCATTTCTGTGACTAATCTATGTTTGCCACCTTGAAATTAGGGTTTCCTAAACATGTCATAATGGAGAGGGATAACTGCACAACTTGGGGAGGTAACTTCCAAATATTACGTAACAAAGGAGTGTTAGAGCTATTAGGCTCTAGAAGCTCTATCATCTACACCCAACATTTTGGCTTCAAAACTAAATTTCATGACAACTTGATAATCGCATATCCACTGCTATTTCAAGATTACTCTTTTGTAAACCAATGGCTTGATATTTATGTGGCCCCTTCAAAAGAGCACCATCTATATGTCAAGTTTTCACATTTCATTAGTTAACCCCTAAACTTACCGGGGTGTCTCTAGAATTGACTATTTGAGAAAAATCATCATAAAGTACTATTTAGAAGAATGTTTTGGAATTAACATACAAATGAAAGTTCTAGATTTTAAATTTTAGATTCCAACCATACTATTCAATTCACCAATACTATCACCAATATTTTATTATAAATTTTGAAAGTTAAAATTAAAAATTCCTTCTAAATCATTACAAGAAATTTGAGCCCTCTAAGAGGCCTTGAGTTTTTATTTTTATTTTAACTTTTTGAATTTTTTTAAAAATATTTAATTAATATAAAAATATTTAAAAAATGAAATCTGATGTGGCATGAGTTCGACATTTCAGATTGGATATTAAATATTAAAAGTTTTTTTTTTAAATTTTTTAAATTTTTTAATATATTTTTAATATATTTTTAATATTAAAAATTGTTCAAATAATCTTTGAACATTTTTTAAACATTTTCTAAAAAAATTAAATAATATTTTTTACATTATTTTATTAACATTTTATTTTTAAAAGTATTTTCATTTAAAAAATAATTCCAATAAAAAATTAGATTTTGGCCCGAACATCGAAAAAGCCTCTTGGAGGGCTCATTTCTCTTCTAATGTTGATTACAAACAAAACATTTACATTTTTAAAGTAATTTTTTTGGAAAGGATTTGAATAGATACTCTTAATGTGGTGATTCTTTGAATTTTTTGTGCCAATTAAATCTATGACCTCAATTTTGGATGACCACCGTTGAACTATAGTCAATGCAATTTTGGCTTGATCAACAACTTGACATACTTCTACATTTGTAATTTAAAAATAAATAAAATGTACTTTAGTATCACCGATTGAACCATTGGTTAGGACAACAACTTGATGAAGTATCTCCAAAAATTTGAATAACTTTCATCCAAGCATTGAAGAGAACGTAGGGTGAGTTTGAATCCGTTAGTCGTTCAGAAACTTGACATTGCGACGTTTCATAACATTCTTAAGCAATAGGGTATTGTACCGCCTACTGTTTGGTTGGCTTTTTACTGATAAAGTAACTCTCCTTGAAACATGGAATGAAAGATGACACTTGCCATTATATGAGGGAATTTAGTAGGAGTCAAGCAAGTAAGACAAACTTAAGATATGAAAACAAGGAGAGTCTCTTCAGAGACATTTGAGGGGAGAGTAGTTTTGTCCCAATGACCCTTTGTCCGGTGGGCACTGGGTCATTGACATCACGAACGGACACTTTATTCACACCGGCCCCGATAGCGGACCGGAGTTTCTATTTATCTATCTATCTATGAAAACAAAGAGCATCCAAGAGCATCGGAGAAATCCTTAGTAACTTTAATAGGGGTAAAAATTCTAACGCTTAAGAATGTTACGTAGGGGTTAATTAAAATCATTTACTACAGATTAGCAAAGTCCAGCTTCAAGAAATAAATACCTCAAAAAACATTGCTTGCACACCCTGCAGGACATGAGACACGGCTCCAGTCCACTTCGCAGGACATGGGACACGGCTCTGCACAGCTCACAGGACATGGCACAGCCGAAAAGCGAACTGCCCGTCGCCGACAGTGTACCGACGGACGAAGACTCCCGGAGGCACAGTTGGCATGCCACGTGGGAGGCCAGGATGGCGCTCCCGCGGCCGAAGTGCGCGAGCTCCGTGGTGGCACGCGCTCGAAGCCCGTCGCCTTGTGTGCAGCCCCGCCCTTCCCGCCATCGCCTCCCGCCACCCTCAGTCGTTCCTGAGCCCCTGGCAACGGATATTTTCGTCCGTAGCTAACTACGGGCCTGCTCTTAATTTCCCCATCAATGCTCTCTTACTTTCTATCCTTTTCCAATCAGTGACTTTCTGTGGTGAAATTTGAACTGCAACAGTGAGCTTGGCGGTCACAGTGAGGCCCGGATCTGCAATCGAAACCCAGTCTGTCTGGTCTCCAGAAATTAAATCAAGTCTTGTCATAGAATCGGATTCCAGTAGATCCAATCTTGGTAACTTACACTAAGTATGAAAGTCATAGACCCACAGTGCTTGCGTGATTGCTGGCAATTTGGGTGGTTCATGGAAACAGCCTCGTCAGTACATGTGTGTAAGCACCATTTTAATTTTTCCATGGTGGCGTATCTCGTTTTCTTGGTCCCCTGATCACATGTAAGTTGTGGCCTTGAGTTCCTTGTTGCAACTGTTATCTTGATGGTTATGTTGATCTTTATGATTACCATGACAAAGTAACTGTCAAAATGGTTTTAGAACACGAGTTTGAGACTTGCTCAACAAAGTTTCGTATGGTTTGATACTCACACCAATCTGCATGCCGGAGTGTGTAAAACGTATTAAAACCCAACCATAAACTCATGCAAATATATCGGTTGGCTAGCAAAAGGATTACAGTGAGCAGCCATGGAAGATTTGCAGGAAACCTCTCCCTGTTTGACATCGTCGCGTCTCCTACAGCTTGGCTAAATATGGCCTCTGCACAAGCAGGTTGCAGGGGTGCATTCACTCAACATGTGGAAGGCTTGATTCGCAAGAGGAAGAGCCTACATGCCTCAATCTGCCCCTGCAAGTTGCCCCCCTCACACTTCATCTATGCCACCTGGCACCCTTCCTACATGTTGGAAACCTAGAAAAGAACACTCCACATTTGGAGGGCCTTGTCCATTTTGTGACGACCCTTGATGGACGGTTTTCCTCATGTAGTGACTGTTGGACATTGAAATAGGCCCCTCTCCAACTCCAGACTTGAACAATGCCATCAGTTGTAGCTGTTGGAGACGCTTTCAAGATGCATGTTTATGTTGTTAACCAGTGTTTCCTCATCCGAAAGCAACTTACACAACTTTGTAGCTACAGTAGCACATGAACAACCTAACTTGGAGAAAATCAGCACATTAAGTGCACCCTAAAAACTTATTACTTCTAGATTACAAACAAACACTCATGTGCATATAATGACATTGTAAGAACGACATTAGTATAGAGCACGTTGGACTGGCATTTATTTATTTTTGCCACATACAACCCACACATGTTATAGCAAAGGAGAGATTGACCGAGCCCTTGGCATATTACTCCAAGGGGGACACCCACATTGACTGATAATCAACCGCAGGCTTCCATCAAGCACAAGTGGAAGGATGATCAAAAGACATGGCCACCACGGAGAGTCGAAATGGCAACCTCAACGGACCAGCATTTTCAATGTCAGCTGTTGTAACGTGTTGTTCCAACGCCGTAGAATGACATAGTTAAAAGTCCCAATGTCCCATTGTCCTAATGTTGTTCTAAGCTACTCTACCCACTTGTGTTAGAAACGTAGCTAAGTAATTCTAGAAGCTCATTGTGATAAAAGCTGATGTGCAGTAGACTTGCATGTTGAGGTGGAAGATTATTCATTGAAAGTGAGTGTGAAGAATATATATAGATCTTCATGTGGGTAGAGCAACTTAGAAGGACATTTGGAACAACAGTGGAATATTGTTCTAACCACGTTGTTCTAACACGTTACAAGAACTTTTTCAATCACTACTAGCAAAGGTGTTGCTTCTCACTCATAACAATGTCAGAGTTCACTATACATACTTGTCCTATGTGACAAATCGCACTCACCAAGTCTTGAGTGTATGGGCAATGAGTGCAAAGTGGCGCCATTTGACTCACCTACCGAGTGAAAAGCGACGCCTTCTCCTTGTAGTGAAGTAGTTCCAATACGTCAAAATGACATTGAAGTTCTAGTATGTTCTATAGAAATATCGTTCAGATCACAATGTCGTTTTACGCAATCAGGTGCCACGAGGATCAAGAGGTTAGTCCTGAGGCTAAAAATTGTGTGCTAAGAGGGACTAATGAGGAAGAAAAAAAATAGCCAGATCGATCTTACTCTATTCCTTGGGAGGCTAATTGTCATGATCCTCCCAGTTGTGTCAATGGATTCTGTTCCTAATGAGGTCAGACAAATTGTAATTAGATGACAGTTTTGGAACAATTAAAGAAACCGATCAATTCCATGTTGTGTGACTGGGTTCCAATATCAGCCTTCTTAGATCAACAGGCTCAGATAGAGCATGATTTATCGACAACAGAAAGTGTAACCCACTTTATGCTGCAGAATATTCCTTCTCGGTGATGCTTGAGACTATGAAGGCTTGATCTTGTTGAACAGTCCTTTTCATTCGAGCCAAAATTACGCAAAAAATTATGTGGACTCCATGGATTAGTGTGACTACACGTAGAATGTGAGAGAGCCTGTTTCTTTTCTAGATTGTCGCGTATTATTACCAGATGTGAGGGATCAGAATTGTAATGGCACCATGACCAAAAGAATATTACATAATTTCATACAGAAAACCTGTATTGGATAAACTTCCAGAGCTAAGCCCAGGATAGATAAGCCCAGAGGCTTGAGAGGCTCGAGAAGGCCAGCAGACATAAGAGTTATCCGTAAAGTCAAGCAAAAAAATTCCACAAGAGGAAAGACAAGACAGAACTATTCTTGTTTGAAAAGCGGCGAAAATGAATATTGGCTCCTATATTTTCAACCAATCACAATGCTCTGCGTTGTCAGAGAGATTCGAACCTTGCACCTCACCGAAGCAAGAGAGGCTCCCCCATAGCACATTTGATTTCTCACAACGGAATCTCTATGTGCCCCATGTGGTCCCACACTGACCACCAAAGCAAACCACTTGGCTCCTTGTTGCAGTGAGTGTTAGGGATTTCTATATAAACCTTGAAAACACAAGGCAACAGACGGGGTACCATGTGTTGACTTTACAGACCATAACTCAATACTTTGCAAATATTATAAGAATCTTTTTCACCATGCAAAAAAACTCTTCTTTGAAAAAACAAATTCCCAAAAACAATTTCTATTTCTAGAATTATTTTCTTGCCGACCCTGATATTGCGGTTCTATGTTGTGTGACTGGGCACCTCTTGTTATCACTAGTAGGAAATGTGTTGTTTCACTTACTATAAATGAAAAAGGAATGAAATTGCGTCGGGCACATGGATTGTATCAGTGCTGGTGAGTGGTTTTGGTTACAAGAAGACAAAAATATAAGCATAATATTCAACCACTGTTCACCGTTTAGGAAGTGGGAAATGAAAAACGACAGGTCTACTACTAGTGTACCCTCCCATGATCAGATTTCTATGTTGTGTGACTCGTTGTGTGACAAGAATTCCACGTTGTGTGACTGGTTAGATCAACCAGGCTCTAGAACATGATTTCTCTAGAACAGAAGTGTAAGCTACTTGGAGTTTTTGCTTTAACCCCTAAAGGACCCAGTGTCCTAACTAGGACATTTCAATGTTCAGGTAGGTTCCCATGGTGTCAATTTTTATTTTTATTTTTTGAAATAAATCATGTGAATTTGGTATATCAATACAAAAATGGGGATCTAATTTTTTTTTTGATTCCGACTTTTTAAGTGGAAGTTATGGAGCAAAAGGGGTTTTTTTGGGGAGAATGTGAAGTGCGGGCAAGGCTCAAAATAAACCTCAAAAATTATTTTTTTTCAACTTTAACCGTAGGATCTTGTTATAGATTACCAAGAGAGTGCATGGTAAAATTTTCATAGAATTTGACCGTACAAATTGCAAGATTATAGCGTTTGAAGTGAAAAGATGAAATTGCAGTCTTTTTGGATATTTTGACCATCTTTGAAGACATGGGAAAAATTGTTAAATTGGTTAAAAAATTCTTAAATTTTATATAAATGTTTGATTTGGTATTTTCTATCAAGAGGAAAAAAATATTCACAAGAAAATGAATAGAAAGAGGTGAAAATGATGCTCAAAAACAAGAAAAACCGCGGTCTTTTAGGGGTTAAAATATTTCTTCTCGGTGATGGTTGAGACAATGAACGCTTGAATCTTGTTGGACAATTTAATTATAGTCAACTATGACAATTAATTCTTCCAGTTTTAAACCGGATGTACACTAAGAGTCAGAATTAACCCCTAAAGGACCATAAGGTCCTCACGTGGCTTCTAGAACTAGAAAGTGAGGAAATTCAAGTTGTTGAGCTGTGAATTGCAGGGTGAGTAACAAAAAGACCTTGACTTTTTTGGAGAGCTGAATCCGTGGGTACTTTTTCATTGAAAATTCACGAAGTGTGCGAATTTTGGTGATTTTTTTGAGTTGCAAGGAGATTATCTGTGTGTCACTTCAAACCCTCATATCCTCCTTCTCAAACTTCCAAATTATGCGAATTTTTTTTCACATGTTCAAAATGATGATCTCTACCTATGGTAAAAATTTCATAAAATTTGGAGCTCTTTTGAACAATCCAATTTCAACACATGTAGATAGATAGAAACTCCGGTCTTCTTTCAAGGCCAGCATGAATACAGTGTCTGTTCATAATCTTAACCCCTAAAAGCCCAAGGGGTATTGGACAAAACATAGATGTGTTATAATATATGCCTTCCATATGTTTGATGAAGTTTGGTTCATTAAACAAAATGTAGGGAATCATCTCTACATATTATCACTACGGTCAAACTTCCAAAAATAACTTTAGATCTTCTTTTAATGAATTTTGAAGCATTAACCTTTGAAAATTTGTATAAATTATAATGTTCACTTTTAAGGTTTAAAATTTATCATGATTGGTTAAAGTTGGTTTATCTATTGTAAAATTCAATAAAGCAAAAGAAATGATGGGGGGAACATCATTACTTTTTCCAAATAGCAAATTTTATAACACTAAGACAATGTTGAGGTGAACCACCTTGAAAATTTCTCCTGGGTGGAGTTTAACTCGGATTGACATAATTCAAATTGCGTTGGAAAGTGGACTTTATTTAGTATTTTAAAATATCTTTATTTAGTATTTTCAAAAACATGCTTTTTGTTCTGAGAAGCCCCTTAGATTCGAGCATTGACCAGAAAATGGTTGTTTGATTGTTAAGGGGTTAATGACCGAGTGCCCACCAGATAAAGGGCCATTGAAACAAAACTACTCTCCTCTTTTAGCATATGTACAAAATACCCCGAACGAGTTCCATCAATCTTCTCAATGGTGGCATCTTCTCAAAAATTGTGCAAGTTTATTGATCCCATTTTTGTACAAAAGTTTCTTAAGTCTTCTTTAATTTCAACGGTGCCAATCGTCAATATTATCCAACACCAATGAGGAATTGAGCTTGTTATAAGAGCTAGTAGTCAAGAAAACAAGAGCTAAGTTCACACCCCCCCCCCCCCCACTATCGGCATATCCCAATATATATTTTAAGCATTCTTATTATTGGGCCTATATCTCATTCTTCTTTACAAGCATCTTTCCTTCTTTGTTATAAAATGTCATAAAATGAAGGGCAAAACTTAAATGTGTTATAAAATGTTATTTTTGCAACTTTGATAAAGTTTGGTCTAAAAGAGAAAATGGGAAGCACGATGTTTAGTAATTATCCGTAGGGTCAAAATTTCAAAAAATGTTTTAGATACTCATTTAATGAATTTAGAAGCATTTATCATTGAATATTCACCAAATTTATCATTGAATATTCAAATATTAATTCTAGAATTTTAGATTTGGTATGATTGGTTAAAACTAAACATTCTATTCTAATTTTGAAAAGGCAAAATTTTCAAAGGAGATAACATTATCACATCCCGAAATAGTATGTTTTATAACACTAGGACAATGTTGAGGTGTTTGTCTTTGAAAAAAATTCCTCGGTGGAATTTAACTTAGATTGGCATGATTCAAATCGGGTTGGAAAGTAGATTTGATTTACTATTTGAAAATAATTTTAATTCTTTTATAAAAATGTTTTTATCATTCAGGACAATCCGAAGAAAAGGGCAACGACTATAAAATGGCCATTTGGTCACTTAGAGGTTAACCCTTAAAGGATCAACCGCCAAGAAAGTGGACGATGTACAGATTTCATTCATGTTTTCTCATCCGTAATGCACTTTTTGCAAGGAAAAGAAATACAACAAAATTCTATGGTAAGATAGCTTCATGCATATATGATCTGATTAGAAAGGGGATGGTTTGTGAAAATTTTATGCCTCTTTTTATGTTGCAGTGATTCATCAAAAATTTCAAAGATTTTAGTCTAAATGTGCTCTTAAAAAAATTGACTCAGAAAATTAAGCAACCAAAAAATCTCCAAAAATCATTGCACTCAAAGTGTTACATTGCAACTCATCACAATAAAATTCCTCCACAGATTGTCAATATCTCATTTGCAATTGAATTACAAAATAATTTTGTAATTCAAGTTTCAGATTTTATACCAAAATATTGGTGATAGCAATCATAGATCTAACCGTATGGATAGAATCTAAAATTTATAATGTGCAACTTTTATTCATACGTCAAGTTCAAAATATCCATCTTGATTGCATTTTATTGTGCATCTTTGCAAAACTGCTGAATTTGGAGAGAGTTGAGGACGTTTAGGGGTTAATCAATTACGACAAACTCAATACTTCATATAAAAAGACAAGTAACATTTAGATTGTTAGAAGTGTATCTTCAATAACTTTTTAACAAGCTATTACTCGCAAGCTTTGACCCAACATTTGGTACAAAAGCTTCAATAAATTAAATGAATCAATACAACTTCTTGACCCTCAATTGTTTGTTGTGTAATTGGTACTTTAATAATTTAGAATGCATAATTAAACTTGTTGTCCAGAAGCTTAATTTCAATAGTTTTCTCAAAGACTATGATCTAAAACATTTGATCAAGAATTTAGGATGAAATCTCAGTTTATAAATCTCAAGAAGAATTCTTGAAAAAAAAAAAATTAAATGTATGAGAAGTGAAGAGGACTAAGATCCAACATACATACAGTGACTCCAAAAACCGAGTCTATGCAAGGAACTTGAAACTTCAAATGACAATGTAGGAAACAAGAGTGATCGAAATGAAAAGCCATAAAAACAAAAATTGTAGAGTATAAAGTTCTACACACCATTGTAATGATAAAATCATGATTTCAATTACAACAAAGTAGATATAGATGTCGAAGAAAAGTGTGTACATAGACTCGGTTTTTGCACTAGAGTGTAGAAGACACTCAAAAATTTGTCCATCGCCCTTTTGCAGCTAAAACAGCTGCAATTCGATCATGCATGCTAGCATACAATCCTCTACACTCCTCTAGACTAATAGAGTTGCAAACTTCTTGCACTCGAGCCCATAATTGAATAATACTAGTGGGAGGACTAGAGTATGAGTTCAATCGCCGTTTTAGTAAAGCCCATATGTGCTCAATAGGATTTAAGTCAGGGGATTGTGCAGGCCACTCTAAAACACAAAATGGTTGCTTCCCAAGCCATTCTTGAACAATCTTGGCTGTATGCACAGCAGCATTATCTTGTTGAAAAATGATTTCTTGAAGATTGAACCCAAATGCAAGCAATGTACCACACAAATCTTGCTCTAAAATTGCAATGTAGCCTCTAGCATTCAAGCGCCCTTGTATATTCTGCAATGACCCCAATCCTCTACAAGTCAAACAACCCCAAAGCATTATAGAGCCTCCACCATGCTTCACAGTTTGGTTCACAGCACGCACAGGGATGTTTTTTTTGTCCTCTACCCAACACCAACTCCTCCCATCTGAATTGAAACGACATATTTTAGTTTCATCACTAAACACGACCCGCTCCCAATCACTCACAGTCCAATCTTTGTGCATTTGAGCAAAGCGAAATCTATCTTTGATGTTCTTCTGATTCAAAGCAGGCTTCTTAACCTTTGTAAAAGAAGACAATCCTTGTTCTCTCAATGCATTCCTCAAGGTATTGTCGCACATCTTTACACCCGTCTCTCTTCGAAGCACTTTTGATGCCTCTGTTGCAGTTTCTAAACCGCCAACAGTAACTAGCCGTGAAGCATAACGCTTCTCCCACTCTGTTAGGACCTTTGGACGACCTCCTTTAGACAATGCTACACTTGTAGAAAGCCTCATTCTCACTCTATTAACTGTAGATTGTGCCAAACCCACGCTCTTTGCAATCTCTCTACTGCTCCTTCCTTTCTCTATCAATGCTACAATATTTTGCTCTTTCTCTCGTGAAATAGGTCTCATCTTTCTATACAACTTCTACAAAGCCACAAGAAGTATTCAAGACAAACACACGAAACCCACAAAAAAAATTTGACTCAAAACGATGAAGAAACAAGAAAATGAGAGCTCTCACAGAAGGTAGCAAGCGGCAACTCAAAAACTGAGTCTATGCGACGTCGACGTCTCTCTTCTTCTCACTGAAACCCTAGTGAAGTTGATGACGTCACCATGACATCATCTGACAGTTAACTTATAGTTCTTTTATAGTTACATTTTACATTTCCTAAATATATCATTATCTTTTTGAGAAAGGCCCACTAAAGTCCTTGTTTGACGCATAGACTGAGTTTTTGGAGTCACTGTATCAAAATTTTAATCTCTCTCAATGACATGTGAGTTTCATAATCTCTTGTTAACCTCATGGCCATGCCTAATCTTTTTAAGGTGAATCTTTAATCACTTATAGCATGCCATGGCGTCCTTGGATCCGGCTTTAAAAAAAAACCTTCAACTTGATACTCAACTCAAAACACCTGGCTTTGACTTGAGCACTCAATTGACAAAAAACATAACATAGTAGAATTGAACAATTCTTGTATGCTTACAATGTATAGAATTAAAAGGTAAGAAACACCAAATTAGCAATTTTTGCACTTGGCCAAGTGCATTGTCGGATGGCCACGACGGTGCAAAATTTGCACTTTTCTGAAATTTTACCCCTCTGAAATTTCATATATTCTCATTTTTTAACTAGCAACAACACATTCATTCATATTGAATTTATCATGAATTAAAAGAAAATTAAACATAATGTGCAATATTTTTTATTACTATCTGATAGAAAGTCAAAACATAACGCTTCTTTTTATATAAAAATGAAGGCACACATTATAAAGTAAATAGTATTTGCACTATCCTACTACATCAAAGGGTTCTCCCTTGAATACATTCTTGATCTATACTATACTACTGCTCCACTATGACCTGTTCATATGTATAATTATCTTCTTCTCCCAAACGAAAATACTTCACTCCCTCGAGGTCATGGTCTAATCCATCAACTCCAAGCGTCATACAATGATCTGCTAATGTCAATTGAACAAATATAAGTCAAATTTGGACTTCTTTAACTAAACAACTACGTTTACCAAATCACTTTTATAATTTAAAAAACCCCAAGATGAAATTTCGAGGCTAGTAATCCCTAGAAACCATAATGTTTTGTATTGCTTTCAAATTGCAAAAATAAGCAGCAAATTCTTGTATGCATTGCAAAATATGCTAAATTTAGTTTGTTTTACTTATAAATCTTCGAACCGAACATGAAATTTGGGTGCTCCTAACCTCTAAGGGCCCTAACATGGTGTTTGCTTTTTGAAATGCGGAAATTTACATCAAATATGAGTATGTATGACAAAATCTGCTAAATTTAGCAGCTTTTGACTATAAATCTCGGAACCCAACATGAAATTTGGGTGCTCCTAATATCTAGGGGTCCTAACGTGGTGTTTGTCTTTCGAATTGCGGAAATTTATATCAAATTCAAGCATGTATGGCAAAATCTGCTAAATTTAGCAGCTTTTGATTGTAAATCTTGGAACCCAACATGAAATTTGGGTGCTCCCAACCTCTAGGGGGCCTAGCGTACTCCTTGTCTTTCAAATTGTGAAAATTTACATCAAATTCAAGCATGTATGGCAAAATTTGCTAAATTTAGCAGATTATGACTATAAATCTTGAAACCCAATATGAAATTTAGGGGTCTCTAACCTCTAGGGGCCCTAACATGTTGTTTCTCTTTAGAATTGCCGAAATTTACATCAAATTCCATCATGTATGGTATATAATGCTATATTTAGCAGCTATAAAGAGAAATCCTTGACACCCAACATGAAATTTGTGTGCTCCTAACCTCTGGGGACCGTAACGTACAATTTACCTTTAGAAATAGAGAAATTTATAAAAGATTTGAGTTCCTAGTTCTAAATATGCTAAATTTAGGAGCTAATGCCTCTATGTTTGATCCAAATTTGATGTTCAAAATGAGATTGTACATAACTACGTGTAATTCGAGGTGAAAACAACATATGAATGATACATTTGAAAAAATAAACGGATTTTTGAAAATGATGCTTACCTCGACATGTTATTCGTCACAATGTTCGCTCCAATCAAGCACACCTACAAAGAATTAGAGAAAACAAGGTTATAATCATCGTAAATATGCATTTTAAATATTTTTAATGAAAAAAATATCACCTATACATCCTAAAATGCCTATATATAGAGCTATACAACCCTAACTAGTGTCGTTTGCAAAATAAGTGAGTAGTAAGAGCGTTATCTTTGTGAGGTTAATTGAGCGCGCCCTCCCAAAGGGCGCGCTTGTCAACCTCGCGGAGTTCCGCGGGGTTGACAAAGACCAGCTTCGACTGTAGCTGCAGCGGCAGCTGGAGCCGCTATTGCAAGAGTTGCAGCCTTCTACTACAACGATTTCTATTTTTTAATTTAATTTTTAATTTAATTTATTATTATTATTATTATCATAACATTTCTTTAATGGTTTTAATTTTAAAATGATATTTTTTAATTTTTGTTTGTTTTGTAGTTTTTTTTAGTGTTTTTAAATTTTGTGTCCTTCTTTGAGTTTTGTTTTTTTTGTTTGTTTTTTAAATTTTTTTTGCCTAGGTCTTTTTTGAAATTTCAGTTTTTACCAAGTAAATAATTCGAATTTAAATTTCTCTCCTCTCTTTTAAATTTTTTTCCTCTTTTTCTAGGAACATTTGTTTATTCTCTAATTTATTTTGGCGTCCTATGTTTTTAGTTTTTTGATTTATCAACAAGAAATGAATATAATATTAGAATGTACATAGCATAACATCGCAGTGTAGAGGAGCACACTGTTGAAAATTGAATCCAAAGATTATCTTCATTTGGATCCTTTTTCTAAGTAATGAGGGAATGCCATTTGTTTTCCATGAATTTTGGAACAATCGTGTCAGTGCCACTTATACTGAAATTATCGTTCTATGTGGGAAAGTTGCTGGAGTTTGAACAAAGCAAATGGGTTGCGAAGATGAAGGTTGTGTAGGATTGGCCCATGAGAAGACGGGGAATGCAAGACGAGTGGGGATCTAGTGGAACAAGGTATACGAATTGCATGGAAGCATTGTAGGAGCCATTTGGTGAGGGACACGGATGGTGACCAAATTTGCATGATTGGAGTAAGTTGAAACCTCCAAAATTCCCACGTTAACACGTCGTCAATCTCTAATTCTAAAACCCACGAGTACCAAAATTATAACCCCTTGCAACTTCAAAAAAGGTCCATTTCTGTTCGACGGGCAACAAGTGCATTGTCATACCCCCAAGTGCAAAAATTCCTAATTCAGTGTTAAGAATAGATTTTTGGAAAAGCCTAAAATAAATTGCTACAAGGTTAATAATCAATGAGGAAGCATGAAGGATTGTAGGGGCATGAAAATCCCTCACATAATGAGTGTTTTGAAAAGCCTACTTCATCCAGTTAGCTGCACATTGTCTTCTAAACATTATGATTAATAACAAAATGTTCTTCATAATTCATGGAGAAATGATCATTCGCTAGTAACTTACGAATTGTTTTGGATACCCATGTTCACTTAAACCTCTCTAACTGCACGCTCGGGAGACAAATGAGCCTCTGTCACATGTGAAAGTTGCGTAAGACAACGTGACAGATTCTCAAGATACGCAAGAATATGCAATTGACTTAGAGAAGGTTGAATGTCCTTCATTGCACAACATAATAGAGCAGTTCATGATGTTCCCCTTTGGAACTGGATCAAATGAGCATCTTTTAATGAGATCTAGTTTTCACCTTCTATAACACTCGCAAAAGGTGGTTCTCCTTTCAAGAGCCATGCCTGGAACTTCAATTCTCCCATATTTGAAGGTTCCCATGGTAATTCACTTGTTGGAAGTTAACATTGACCATGCTCATGAAGACAATGACCCTGAATGCAGGTAACCTGCCAATTATAAAAAAGGGGGACTTCATGAACTGCTCTGTTATGTTATGTACCGTTTCTTAGTCCCACTGGTAGGAAATGTGTAGTTTTTCACTTACTATAAATGAGAAAGAAATGAAACCGCGCCAAGCACATAGGTTGTGTCAATGCTAGTGAGTGGTTTTGGTCACAAGAAGACAGAAATATAAGCATAATATTCACCCACTATTCACTATTCCCACGAAATGGGGAATGAAAAACGATAGGTCTTATACTAGTGTCCATTTCACAGATGCACAAATGATGAAGTGCCAGCACTAACAAGAAATGAGCGGAAAGTGCCGTTTATTAAGGTGCTTGACTAAGTCAGTCATACGATTCTTGGGCAGCGTGAACCTATGTGGCAATCTATTCTGAAATATCACAGAATCTAGTTACACACTCAGTCATTGTAAACAGTAGACTGTTAGCAGTAGACATGAAATTGTCACAGTAGACATGAAATTGAGGCTTGCTCAGCTCTCAGATAACGCTTTCATTGTTGCCCACTCCAGAGTGAGAAACGACGCCTCTTTTTGTAGTGCTATGATCAAGCGTATAACAAAAGCCAAAGTCTAACAAAAGCCAAAGTCTGACAAAAGCCAAAGCCAAAGTCCTTACCAGTCAATTCTAATCTGTCTGAGCATTGAACTCACTACACTAAATAGTATATTTAGTGTGAGGCACATTAATTGCGAACATCACTCTAAATATCAAAAAACCTACTTTTGTAAAAACACTAATTGTGAATTCTCACACTATTTATGAAGAATAGTAACATTTTGACATTGTGATCTTTTGAAATATGGATATTTAGTGTGAGTAAGGAATGAAACTTGAGATGAAAGTTTAGATGGAAAAACTGAAATTTTAGAAATGGAATGAATCGAATTGGATGATAACTGAAATTGGATGATAAGTATGATTATCATCCAACACTAATTACCCACAAATTGACAATTAGTGTTAGACAAGGAGTAGGGGTAAGCACATTATTCATCACCTCACACTAAATATACTATTTAGTGTAGTAGAAGACCTCTCATTTTTCATTCCCCATTTTGTTTTTCAGTCCCCCTTTTGTGGGAACAGTGAACATGCCTGAATATTATGCTTATATTCTTGTGACCGAACATGCCTGAATATTATGCTTATATTCTTGTGACCAAAACCACTCACGAGTACTGGCACAACTCATGTGCACAACCCATGTGCCTGGAGTAGAGCGGTTTCATTCCTTCTTCATTTATAGTAAGTGAAAAACGACACATTTCCTACTAATGAATGCAATGTCACAAGGTTTTTACTCTGCAGGAGAGCCTCAATTTGAGCAGTACTCCCATCGTAAATCTTACATACTCATCCTAGTAGAACATCTACATAGCCTTCTGGAAGCCGTTAGAGAAAAGGTCCCTCTCATCAACAGACTGAATATCCCTTTCCGGTATGCTTGACAAGGGTTGAACTCAAGATTTTAACAGACTGAATATCCTTTCCCTGGATGCTTGGGGAGGGTTGGAATTCAAGGCCCTTTTTTTTGTGCTTTTACACAAATGAAACCGAATTTCATTGCAAGGAGTAACAAAAGACAAACCGCCTCAGCCATATGGTCAGAGAAGGGCAAAAATTAAAGGTTTTAGTGGATGTAATGGTGATCCACATATCAGAAGAATAATTCTGAACTGGTCGAGAATGGAAAGGGATCCTGGGTAGTATATTCAAGAATGTTGACACTGACACCAAAAATTGACAACCAGCAGATTCCCCAAAGGGCTTAAGAACCTTATGTATGATTGATTCAATTTGTCATCTTAAAACCATGAACCCTTGGTCCTTTAGGGGTTAACTGGAGTTCCAGAAATTTCACAAATCGAAACGCATAATTCAAAGGACACCCATTCAACCTGGAAAGAAGAACTTGGACCCAGGCTCCCAAGTAACTCTCTAAAATCCAAAACCTGGATTCACTGTACAAGATGGCCACCTCTTACAATTAATCAATACAAACACTACTACTAACTGAACCTTGGAGCCTGGAATTAATGAGGCTCCCTAAAATGAGCTCCAGCATAACACGATTTGTGCAACAAAGTAACTATCTAGTCTTGCAAACATGCACAAATCAGTACTAAAATATAAAAGCCATTGGTGCTGCATATGCTCAGATACAACATAACATATAATTAGAACTGAGTCAGTTGCTTAATCTGGCCATGGTAAAACCCTAAATATGCTATAAATATTCATGATCGACTTACTACGGACCTTTGAAGCTTGAAGACTTCCTAGCTAATCAACGGATACTTTGAATTTCCTTCCATGATTTCTTGAATTTTACCTCCCATTTGCCGCTGCGTCGGAACAGAGTTTCGTGTGCGCCATTGCGTTCAAAATGCAATAGAGATTCGCGGCGCAGAATGCAGTGTTTAGTAGTAGTTGTAGCGGCCAGGGCGGAACTCATTGTCGTAAGAGCGGCCGCCATAGGGAGCTGCATAGGGAGGAATGTAGCCAGAACGTCCTTCGTAAGTGTACATGTCGTCGTACGAAGAGCCCCGGGGGGTGGATCGATCTACGGGCGTCGTGTACGCCGGCTGCAGCACGGCTGTGGGCGTTGCTTGCGCAATGTTGATGATGTGCGCCGTCGGCATCACTCTCCGCACCAGGTTCACTACGGTGCGCGGCGACAGGCTCGACGACACCGTGATTGTCTGTGCTGGAATGTCGCACACCACATTGAACACACCTGCATCCCATGTACATCTCATCGTTCAAAAGATGTATCGTAACAAAATCTAATGAAAACACTTGATTTTTTGGGGACTTTGACCAAAATTCAAGTACAATATGGTTGATTGGGCACTTTGGGGTTAAATGAGTTGATGGAAAGCTAGAAAACGGTTAACCTCATTTCATGGTTCAGACGGGGCCACAAGTTATTGATCATTGCCTGTAGTGTTGGTCAAAAAAGAAAATAAAAGATTTGAAGAAAAGAAAAGTCCACTCTGAAAAGTGCTAAAAGCTCCTGCACTCAAGTTGAGCCTCTTGTGTACGTTAGTCACGAACCTTCCACACTGAGAACGTCTTTGATTCGGGACACGTCTACTAAGTCGTACAGAGGTGCCTTGATTATCACGTCCTGCGCATACATCAAAAGTAATACATGTCAAATTGCATGCCATGGTTCTGGATGCAGAGTTTCAACAACTAGTTGCATGCCCAGAGGTACCGATGCCACCGACAAAATGGTAAGCTATTATAAGTGCTCCATGCACACGTAGCTAGAAGTTACAACAGCAAGCAGATGAGCTTTAACAAGACGACTATCAATTAACAAAACAAGTTAACTCACGAATCTAATTGTAACGCCATATTGGTTATATTGGTCAATCCCTGTTATTTTCTAGTGTAACAGGTTACAGGTTACACCAGAAAATAACGGGGATTGGCCAAAATAACCAATATGGCGTAATTTTATTATAGATGGATAACATGGCTCCAGAACCAGTGAATTTACATGAATGCGATCTGCGGTATGAACTAGTTAGCAAGCCTAATGCGTAGTAAAGATGTGAGATTGAACTTGCGTGTGCACGCTCACACAGAAAGAACTTTAAGTCTTTAATTGTGCAAAGAAAGAAATCTTTGTGGCTATGATATCTACTTACCGGCAACACAGTTCCACGCGTGTAAGGACCGAACTCATACGCTCCACTACTCGAAGTCGGCGTGTGTTGATATGGGGTTCCCAAAATCCGGTGCCGATTGTTCACCACATACACCGGTTCTGGCTTGCCGCCATAGTAAAGCTGTGCACACAGTCACTTGAAATTAATCATCAGGGCTCCATACACAGTCTTACCCTAGACTGACAGTACTATTACCACAAAAATGAACTTAGCAATAATCTAAGGACGAAAGAAATTTCTGGAAAACCAAACCACTCTTTCTATGAATAAATTGGAGCAGCAGCGCTTACCGGATCCGCTAAAGCTCTCGACATCTTTCACCTTTGAATGGATCACGTACAAAAATCACTAACTTGAGCAAATTCGATCGTCCACCGACCTCGCAAACACCCACTTGTTCAAAAAAGCACGGACAGTCTTGGAATCATCGATCAATTGATCAAATTAGGCTAAAGAATGAAAGCTTTCTAGTTTCCAAAACAAACATGAGACACTCACAGAGCAAGTTAGAGAGAGCTTGAGGGATATCTACAGACAGTAACCTAGTTTAGTAAGTGTGTGTATTTGTGTGGTGAAGAAGAAGAAGGAGCTAGAAGGGAGAAGAGGTGAAGGTGAAAGGTGTCAGTTATATATGTGGTTCTCATGATATATTATAATGGGAAATTCTGATGTGACCTCTTCAGACTTTGGTGTTGTGTTCATGATGTTCATTCCATGATGCCGTGCATTTGCTTTCATAGGGGGCGGCTTGATTTCATACTACTGTAGTAGAGCCAAAACGTGGCTGTTTTCCGATTGCCCGGTGGGCTCCCGTGCTGCACCATGCTACGATGATCATGATCATGATCATGTCGTTTTCGTATGTATCATTGAATCCAATGGCCTCGCAGGGCGCAAAAAGAAAACGGTTGAATTATTTCACAAGCACTGTAGTACAGTAGTAGAAATTTGATCCTTTGTGTCGTTTGTGTTTGTGACTGGTCACAAAATGGTCTCTTATGACTTGATTTTAAAAAAATTGAGTCCTAAGAGACCATTTCAGTCACAAAAGACAAGTCAAAATTTCTACTAGTGAGGGTTGACTATGAATATATTGACACTGAGACTAAGACTGACTCCACTAAAATCCACCATATACTATGGCCCACAGTATTTACAAGAGGCTTCAATTAAATTTTCACCCACGGTATATACTGTGGGTGCGTGAATGGGGTACATTCATCCACTAAAACATAATTACTTTTTCAAAATAATATGGTAAAATTCGTCAAATTTGGATGAAAATTTGTTCAAATTGGATGACATTTTGTTAAATGGATGTATTTTGTTGAAATGGATGTATTTTTGTTTTAGTGGATGAATGTACCCACTCCATTCACGCACCCACAGTATATGGCGATTGTGGTGTAACTCTTTTCTTTTGAATGGCACGTGTCTGGAGGTCAAGAGAATCAAGGGCGGTGAGTTCATGAGAATTAGTACAGGCATGGGGAGTTGGGTATGGGTCTCTATCGTGGCTTGCGATGAGGAAATTGTGGGTGAAGCATGACAAGAACAGCCTCATTTGTGATATGTGGTCAAAAGAGGGTCGCTTCAACGCTCTCCCCAATGTCATTTTCAGTGCTTTTCCCAAGGTGTAGTACCCCTTGCGACGTCGTGGTCAGTTTCCACTAACAAATTGATTCATTTTTTTGTTAAAGGGAGTGCCACGTGTCGTCTTGTGATTGGTTTAGAGTGATGTGGACCTCTTGGAATCTGATGTGGAAATTCAGCTGTTGAATTTGACCCTCGTGTATGTAGTGTTGACCAGATCATGTGCTTGGTTGCTCGTCTTAACGAAAAAATTCACCAGGTATTAGTGATAGTGCCTTCAAGTTGTCGAGTCTTTGTGCAAATGACACCTATGTCTTACAAACTTGGCAGTTGGAGGTTTTGATTGACATTATTCATGCTCTTCACATTAGTACGCGAGCTACCATGAAAAGTTCAACGCTTTTAGTCACATCAAGAAAGAAATAGAATAATAATTTAGATCCTAAGAGTCTAAATTAGTGAAGAGTTTGTTGAAGGTAGTTCTATTAACCCCTAAGCGTCCCTAGCCTTTTTGGGCTTAAAATCATCATTGCTTTTGATGTGTTATAGGTCTAAATGTAAGTGAGGTATAGGAATCTCAACCGTACAAATTTACATGGCAATTGTTGAAAAGGTTGTCATTTCTTGTGCATTGAGCCAAAAAAGAAAATAAATAAATTATAAAAAATAAATTTGATGCACTAGACTTAAAATTAATTCAATGCATTTGACTGAAAATTAAATTTAACACTACAAAATTGTATTGGACTACTATGACAATTTGTGGAAAATATTTGTCATTTGTCTTTGTGGATTGCAAGATTGTAGTGGTCAAATTTTTTTTTTAAAAACACAAAAAAAAAATCTCAGCTTGCCCATCAAGGTCATTGAACATTGATTCATCTATGTCAATAATTTGGGACTATGCGATTTTGAGGTTTTTAACCGTCATCTAAGTAGTCAAGTTAATTAGTTGTATGCCACTTTTTGAAGATAGTTGAGGTGTTTAAAATACCCAAAATCATTTAGCACTAAGGCGAGTTTAGACTACAAACCTAGAAGTCCCATGCCCCTCTAAAATTTGTAATTGGCCTGTAAACTCATCCCATGACGACTAGGGTTAATTTACACTACCAAAAAGAAAAAGAAAAATGATCATGGGCGTCGAGGACCCTAAAAGGACTATAAAGTGGCCTAGTGGATAAAGTTTCATGGTCAAGTTGTTTTTTTGCAGGTTGAGCAAAAAAGGCTCTCTTGTCATGAAACCAAGAGACTATGGCTAGAAAATGTTGTTTGGATTTTTTTATTTTTTATTTTTTATTTTCTTTTGCCCAACATTATTATAGTTATTGTGGTTATAATACATTAAAAAATACCACTCTACTTTTAGTGCACGGTCATTCCTCACGGTCCAAATTCAATTTATATCTAGAGAGAGGCCCGAGAGCCTTGAAAATTGCATTTTTATGAAGTGTGATCATGAAGTGTGACCATGAGAATAATCCATTTTTTCTTGGTCACAACTCTTGGTCCATAGTCTAAATTGGCCCAAAGGAGATGTTTAAAAAGTGGCAACAACTTTTGAAAGAATCATAATCTCAAATCCCAGTAGTGAGTATAGAGCCTTCTTCCTCTATTGTAAACCAATTACGAAATAATCCACCAAATTTTTTAAATCTCATGATTTCATACTAGAATTTGACCTACTAGTCCAAAGATTACTTCAAAATTCCAACTTTTAGTGCATTGACCCAACCATTGCACCCTAAACTAACTTCTCAAGTAACCCAAAAAATGTAAACATAAGTATATTTTTGTAAAGCTCAAAACTCTAATAAGAGTTAGTTTTGCAAATGGAACAACTATATTATTCTTGTAATGAAATAGTGAACTACATAGATGAAAAGATTTTTGGAAAACAAAGAATTTGAGTATATTTTATTTTGACATCGATTCATTCATACTATTTTGAATTGTTATTTAGTATCACATAACATTCTTTAGAGACGCCTTGTAAAACTTATAATAAGCCATCATGATGCTTTAAAGCTTAGGTATCTATGATACATGTTCAATACTATCATGGGGGTAATTAAGTTAAGAAGATTGTCAATCGCTTCACAATTTTAACCCTTGACTATCTAAGCGTTCATTTTCTGAATGATGTACAAATTTCATCCACATTTTCTCATTTGTCATGCACTTTTGTAGTGTGAATTTTTTACTGTACATTTTATGGAAAGTTAGCTTCATGGATGTGAGAACCGGTTAGAAAGGGGATGATTTGTGAATTTTTAATGCCTCATTTCATGTTGCGGTGATTTACCAAAAATTCATAAGATCTTGGTTCAAAAGTGTTCAAAAATGCTCTTGAAAAAGTCAACTCATTAAATTAAGCAACCAAAAACTCTCCAAAAATCACTACTCTTAAAGTATTACATTTCAACCCATCGCACCAAATTTCATCCATAGATTATTTTTAATTGAATTACAAAAGATTTTTGAATTTTAAGTTTCAAATTTTATACAAAATATTGGTGATTGCAATCATAGATTTAACCGGATGGATAGAATCTAAAATTCATAATGTACAACTTTCATTCACATATCAAGTTTAAAATATCCCTTTTAGTTGCATTTTATAATGCATCTTTGCAAAATTGCCCAATCTAGAGAGGATTGTAGGCATTTAGGGGTTAATTTGTGCAAATTTCCATATGTGTCTGGTTTTATTAGTTTTTATAATTGTAGTAACATTTTTTTTGAAATTCAATGTCTTTCATTTTGTAGGATATATTGTCAATAGTTATATATAGCATCATGATGTCCTGGTTAAATTATTCATAAGGTTCTCAATACCTTGCTAGACCACACCCTTTACAATGTAGCAGCACTACAAAGAATCTACTACTAAAATAATCCAACTCTCCAAGCCTCTTGCTTGGACTAGTTGAAATTAGAGAAAACTCTCTATGATTCTTTCGATCCTCTGACAGATGTTTGAGATTCGGAGGTGAACAATAGAGAGGCTCAAGAACATTATGTTGTCTTTGATGCCATGTAGCAAATTTTTATCATGTTTTGAACATGCTCAAAACTCGGGAGGGGGGAAGGATCACCCTTTGTGTAATTTGGGATACATGTGAATGCAAAGGGTATTTAACCCCTAAACGTCCTCACCTATGTCCAGTTTGGGCAGTTTTGCAAAGATGCATTATAAAATGCAACTAACATGAATATTTGGAACTTGATGTAAGAATAAAAGTTATACATTTTGAATTTTAGATTCTATCCATAAAGTTAGATCTATGATTGCTATCACTAATATTTTTCTATAAATTTTGAAACACAAAATAAGAAATTATTTTGTAATTCAATTACAAATAAGATATTGACAGTCTGTGGATGAAATTTGTTATGATGGGTTATAATGTAGTGCTCTAGGTGTAGTGATTTTTGGAGATTTTTTGGATGCTTGATTTTATGAGTTTATTTTTTCAAGAACACTTTTAGACTAAAATCTTCAAAGTTTTGGGTGAAACACTGCAACACAAAATAAGGCATAATTTTTTCACAAATTGTTTCCTTTTTGATCGGATCACACATACATGAAGCTAACTTCCCATAAAAAAATCAGTAAAAAAATCACACTACAAAAAGTGCATGACGGATGAGAAACTACGGATGAAATCTGTACATCATGCAAAATATGCATGGTTGGGCAGTTAGGGGTTAAATGGGGGCTATTACATAATTGGAATATTCGAGGCATACTTTAGAATATTCCAAGTAGATTCTTGAATTATTCCTAACTTGGATTTAAAGCATCATATATTACATCTAAAATTTTAGAAATTTAACCTCCTCATGAAAAAGACGGACCTTATATTTGAACATACGTAGTTTTCTAATTTTTCAACAATGACCCCCCAAGGCTCAAAGACAAAAAATTCCTTATAACCTACTTAAATGTAGAGATCATCCTAAACTTTCTAAAAACACATAAGTCATATTTTAGAAACCTTCTAAGTATTACCAGCCCTTGCACGATCTGTAAGGTTAACACACCTAATTTGGACATTTCAAAAATTGGCTGTATAGTAAGGGCCGGTTTACACCACGGTGGAGAAGTCCACCGGTCATGAAAAAAAGGGCATTTCTCAATTGTGATTGGTCGAAAATGCAACTCTTGACCGGTGGGTGTTTACACTAGGTGAAGAAAGCAATGGTGGTGAACTTTTCTCATGGATGATAAAATGACATGGCCGCCTTACGTGGCGGCACTTTTTGGAGTTGGGCTTCTCCGGAGGAGGAGTTCTTGTCCGGCCTCAAGAGGCCGGACAAGAAATTCCTCCTCCGGAGAAGCCCAACTCAATAGAAATATTTTATTGCCTTTAATTCTTCTCCGGCACATCCACCATTTGCCTCATATAACCATGTCTTGGCCAAGCATTCTTGACCGACCGGAGGCCTTCTCCACCGTAGTGTAAACCGGCCCTAATGATAATCGGAACTACTATACAGCCAATTTTTGAAAAGTTATTGTAAAAATTACAAGGAGGATTTTATATAATTGAGCATGTTGTATTTAGAAACTATATGCAAAAATCAGAACGGTTCAAAGCTAAATGACCTAATACATTTTTAAATTCAAGATATATTCACCATTGAAGATTGTCCTAGTATCTTAATTAGGTGTGTTTACCTTAAATGAAAAAGATGATATATTATCTAGTTCAATTTTATTTAAAATACATTTACCAAATTTTTAGCAAGATTCTAACAAACATGTTGAATTTACAAAAACATACCATTTTGTACTTGCATCTAATAAATTATTTTCTAAGTCAAGCCTAGGACCTCATAATTTCTAGATGGAGGTTGAACAACAACTGGTCTCGGGGAGTGCACTTAAAGTTAAGACTAGGAATCACGTGAGTGCGTACTTTTGACCCCCCTATGTACATACTAAAAAATCACCTAAAAATTGTAAAAAAAATATGGAGTTGTTAAACACAATCTAAAGTTCTTGTTGTATAAATTTCAAATTATAATCACTTGTACATATTTTTAAATTGATTTTTGAAGCAAAAAACAACACATTTTAGTGCAAACTTCTATCATTTCTTTTATAGGATTTTAGAAACATTTGGTCCTGAAATTTATACCAAATGATAGATATATACTTAATGATTTAGCCCCTAAAAAATCTTAATTTAATAACTATTTTAAGGCCAAGTATTGTAAGGGGTATGCTATTAAAACGCACTCACGTGTATTTCTAATCTTCACTTTAAGTGCACTCCCCGGGCAACTGGTAAAGTGGAGGCACCTATAGTAAAACCGACCACCCTTTGTTCTACTCTTGTAAGTGCTCTTAGCAACCACCACCCAAGGAACCTAAATCCAACCACTTGTAATTTTCAAAGAACCTAAACCAGCCATTTGTCATTCAATCATAAACTTTCAAAAGTGGGCAGAATTATTAAGGTCATTTATGATGCAATTCATAATACTTTTTGTACTCAGAAAAGTACTACCTATATGGCAGGATATGACTAACTTTTCACTTTCAAAATTCATATAATTTACATTTTAATTGAGATTTAAAATAAAAATAAAAACACTTTTATTCATGAATCTTATCTTGTCCAAAAATAGTCTCAATTTATTCTTCGAAAATGTCTTAGCACGATAGCTTCAATCATAACGTTCTTAATCCTTAAATGACATTTTAGGTCTTTAGTGGACAGCCCAAGGATCTCTGAAAGAATATGGATTATAGATTTAAACCGGGCATGGGTGCATGACCAATCACAACAAAGAAACAAACACACAAGGAATCAATTGGGAACTTGGACAAGAATCAAATGATCCTCAATTTAAACATTGAGAACAAGCATAAAAGAATTTGTTGTTGCAAGTAAGCACATCATATGCCTCACCTTGTTGTGCATTTAATGATATGTGTCTAGTTAGAAGAGGTTGAGTAGTGCTCCTGTTAGACTGAAGCAAGATTCCTTGGAAATCAAGTCCAAGGGGCTTGGAAGGATGTTTAAGGGTTAAGCCCTTGTTGGACCACACCCTTTACAATGTAGGGAAGCTACGAATAAAATAATTCAATTCTCCATCCCTCATTGCTTGGCCCACGTTGCTTGGTCCAACTGAAGTTAGAGAAAATGCTCTATGATTCCTTAGATTCCCTGATAGATGCTTGAAGTTCGAAGGTGCAACAGTGAGCCTCTAAAGAACGTTATGATGGGCGGTTTTAGGTGCCTCCACCTTACGTTCAATCTGTATCTGGAAATGAGATCCTCGTTCAGGACCTCATTTCATTGATACGTGGGAAGGATCCTCGTTCAGGACCTCATTTCATTGATACGTGGGAAGGATCCTCGTTCAGGACCTCAGCCTATTCCTGTGCAGCTCGTGGAGACGGAGAGAGTCTCCCTGGCTATGGCCGATGGCGCTCCTTCAAGCCCCGGCCTCGGCCGTTCCATCGTCTCTCTCTCCGCGCACGGTGCTCTATTCTCAATTCTCACATCGCCGATCGATCCAGTTCTTTCCATTATTTTCAGTGAACCAATTTTTCTGTCATTTCGATGCGCGAAGAATTTGCAGTGCTGCGCCGAAGCCATCTGCCATAGCCGTGCAATCTGAGACCCGATTTGCTGTGCGGGCTTCCTCGAAGTCGTCGCCCTTGACTACCCGGCGGGTGCTGCCGTTTCGGGCTCTTCTTGCGCTCTCAGCAGCTGCTGCGATTGTTTTCTTGAGAAGGTTCGGTTCGGAATTGACTGCTGTAAGAGTAATTTCTGTTTATTTTAAATCTTGTTTTAACAAACTGACATTAAATTGCATTGAAAGGAAAAAATGTACGAAGCCCTCGCTCGGCGGGAATTTTTTTTGAATTTGAAAAATGACAATTTAAACAGTGGCACAAGCCAGCAATGAGTCGAATGATTTCATTTGTGAACGTGTATTTTTTGGCTTATTACAAGGTTTTGGTTTACTCGCTTCAACTATTGTCACTATGTTAACTTAATCGCAGTCGCTAAAATTCACTCTCAAACCCTAAAGGTCAGGGCGGGTTTCAGATTTCTAAAGTATGAAGATTTGCAATGTAGAAGAATAATTTGATGCAGTATACAATGCAATGTGGAAGAACAGTATTTAGAATTAGTAAGAATTATTAATTTCTGATTAATAATAAGAATTGTTAATTTTTGATTTTGAATTCAGTGATAGATCCATAACCACTTTCCACTTTGCTGTTCTTTTCTAATTCTCAGTTCATCAGATTTTCTTACTCCACCGTATAATAGAACATGCAAGCTTGTACCAGATTATGCTAGTAACTCAAGTGTGGAGCCCGGATGTGGAAAAAAAATACATCCTTTGCCTTGCATGCGGCTTAGCATGTACTATTTTCCACAACCAAGCTCTAGATTTGAGTTACCTAGTGCATTATATATGAAAGGGCCGATACACCTGAACATGTTACTTCAGAACTCAAAAGTGCAGAACGCCGTTTAAATAATGTACTTTAGACACTGATTTAAAAACTTGAATAGAACGCATACCGGAGTCAAAGCGTGTGTCATTGTTAGTTTGTTATAATTTGACCCGGCTGCCAGCCCCTGCGTACTGATAGTTGCTTCAGTTTCATGACTGCTTCAAATTAATGCTACAATGTGTATGAAAGTGACTGGCTGCTAAGTTTTACTTTTGGTAACTAGGTGCACAAACTCACGCTAGTGCTGCATTGATCAGGAGACGAAATTTACAACAGCTGAAAGTTCGGGGGTCAGTTGCTTTCGACCAAGGAGAAGAAATGGCCACTACGATTAAGAAGATTGATTCACACCTCCATGTGTGGGCTTCACCTGAGGAGGTTGTGTCTGTCATTTCCCATCTTGAGACAAGACCAATTAGATTAGAATGCATAATATCAGAACAAATAGATTTCCAGATTTTACCAACGTCGACCATCATTTGGGGCTAGTATTATCGATTCTTGAAAGTAGCGGTCCTGCAGATACTCCGAAGTTATGAAGATGGTTTATATGGAGAGAGGGAATTTTCAGTTTTCATTTGTGCATTCTTTGGTCTCATTGTTACTATTCTGATTGAATTTACAGGCTAAAAAGTTTCCTTACTTTCCTGGACAAGAACCTACTCTTCCTGGGAGTGCAGATGTCTTGCTGAAGGTAAGCCGAAATCTTAAAAGGCGATCTGCTTGGAGTCCATGTATATCATGATTTATTTTCAGAATTCTTTGAGCACTCGAATCTGGTTTTTTACTTCTACCTATATTTCCATCTTGTTAGAGTGTTAATGTGAGAGGTCAGCTAATAGTTTCGACAGAGCATGGCAGACGCTGGAGTGGATGGTGCCGTAATCGTTCAACCTATCAACCACAAGTTTGATCATTCATACGTCTCCAGGTATTCAAGTATGATTGAGCACTTTAAGATGGAAAGGGGAGGAAGTTTGATCTTAGATCTCAGTATTTTTAAAGTAATTTCTAGTATCTGCAGCTTCTTTCACGATGCACTTGATTTCAATCGACAAATGTTTTAACTGCCTAATGTCAATTCACGTCGTACTCTTTTTTACGAATTCTACTGGGACAGCCACATCATAATAGGAGTAAGATAGCCAGGCCTTATTTTAATGAATTTCTTGCTTCTTGTGTTCTACTCGTATCTGAACTTTTGCCGTCCTGGCTATCTTTCTCATAAACAGCTGCTTATCGTTGTGGCTGTTTGTTCATGAAAAGTGTGCTACGGAAGCACCCAGATAAGTTTGTAGGGATGTGCCTGGCGGACCCAACTGAGGGAGGTGGCGGTGTTGAAGAGCTTCAACGTCTCATAGAAGAGGTGTAGGATATTGGACAATTATGTATCACTATAGCTTTCAGTCGAAGATTTCAACTGTTGCGAACACAATGTCTTTTTATGTGGTTTGATCTGTTATTGTTTACTGCCTCAATGCAGTGCACCACTTATCTGCATCTGAAAGTAGTTTGCGGGTTAATGCAGGAGAACTTCAGCGGAGTACGTTTTAACCCATACCTCTGGCCACCTGGACAAAAGGTATCCTCTCAATGCTCACCTTCTAATATAGGATTCACAACAATATGTGGTCATGATAATTGTTTGTAGATAGAACGCTTGCAATAGCTCACAAATCGCTGAGTACGGTACTTCTCTGATGATGATCAGATGACGAATCAAGTGGGCAAGGCAATGTTTGCAAAGGCTGGAGAGCTTGGTGTTCCAGTTGGGTTCATGTGCTTCAAGGTATCATCAATATTCCTTGTCTAGTATACATACATGTTAAGTCACCTATAGTTTAGAATATAAGAAGACATCAATGGACCCTCTTGAGGTTGTTAAAAGTCCAGTAATAGCTACAATACTCCTCCATTGTGGGTTGAAGTTCCTACTTGTGCTGCTGTCTCTTGTCATGATCTATGACGAATCCTGTTTCGTATGCCACATTCTACTGCATTCAAGGCTGTGCCCCACACATCATTGCAGGTCCTCTATCAGCACTTTTCCAAGTGAAGAGGATGCTTTGATGCAAAGTTCTATTAAAGCAAGTCATGGACACGTGTCTTTCAGGGGCTCCTGTTACACGTTGATGAAATCGAGGAGCTTTGTAGAGAATTTCCAGCAACAACAGTATTGATGGACCACCTTGGATTTTGCAAGCCTCCACTGTAAGTAATTAGTTGTTGATTATTCACTAAAATTGACTACGTAATTGGCCTCTGGATGTTGTCTGAGATCTTAGCTACATCAATTTTCAATAGCATTCAAAAGTGGACTGCCAGCAGCATTGTGCAGGTTGTGTTGATGTGACTTCAACATTCATCAAGAAGCACTTATGCTGATTACAATAAGCGTTAATGACGTCATGAGGTTGTGCAGGACTGAAGAGGAAGCAGAAGCTTGGAATCGTTTACTAAATTTGTCGAAATATTCACAGGTACAGTCACTCAAAAAACTGAGTCTATATTTGAGTCTGTCAACTTTGGTGTGCTACAACTCGAGCTGTAGATGCGATCCCATTTGAAAGCTACATGAGTGTAGATGCATGCTACATTGCCCTAATCTCACTAATCTCACTGCACTTGTTCAAACTTGAGAGAGAAGGGAAGAAGAGAGGTTGCCTCGATAGACTCACTTTTTTGAGCACTTTTGAATCAACCTCCTGTGAGTGAAGCTTTGTCAATTTTGATGCGTTTGGAGTGAAATTTTTTGTGGGTGGTGTTGAATTGAAGTTATAGAAGGTTTAGGGTGAGCATGGAGAGGTTGTGAAGCACTATGAGGTCGATTTCTAAGGAGAAAGAGTTGAATGTTGTTGCTCTTTTGCAAAAAATGAGAGTAGTACAGAAGTAGCACGAGCTACTGGTTTGTCACATTCTACGATGAATAGGATTAGAAAGAAAATGCTTTCAGAGCATAGACATGCCAAAAGGAGGGCGTCCAAAGGCTCTAACAAAGTATGAGAAGCAATATGTAGTACGTGCAGTCATTGTAGGGGAGTTAGAAAACGCGGTGGAGGCAACAAAATCAGTGAAGAATGAGGCAAGAGTAGAGGTTGGTGTTGAAACAGTGAGGAATGCTTTGAAAGAAGCAGGTTTAGGATCAATAGAGAAGGTTTTTCTAAGCCAACTTTGTCTCCTAAGAACTGAAGGATGGATGGGATTTTGCTAGAGTACACAAAGATTGGACAATTAGTGATTGGGAGAGGGTTGTTTTTAGTGATGAGACAAAGGTCAATCGTTTCAACTCTGATGGGAGGACTTGATGTGGGGTTCGTGATAAAAAGAGCCTTTCAGCTCGTGTTGTTAAACAATCAGTGAAACATGGTGGAGGTTCAATCATGTTTTGGAGTTGTTTAACATCAAAAGGAGTTGGTAATGTGTGCAAGATAGATGGGAGGATGAAGGCTACAGATTATTTGAAGTTGTTGCAAGAGGAATTGTTATTTACATTGGTTGATTTTGACTTTAATCTAGATGAAGTCATTTTTCAACAAGACAATGCTCCGGTGGACACAACTAGAATTGTTAAGGGATAGTTTTGGGAGCAACCTTATGATGTTATGGAGTGGCCTGCACAATCTCCTGACCTCAATCCCATTGAACAAGTTTGGGCCTCCTTAAAACAGCGATTGAATTCTTATCCTATTGCTCCAAAGAATCTTCATGAGTTGTGGAATCATGTGCAAGATGTCTACCCTTGCATTAGTGTAGATGAGTGTAGGAACTTGTATGCTAGCATGCATGCTCGAATTGCAGCTGTTTTGGATGCAAAAGGAAGGTGGACAAAATTGAGTGCTTTGTAAAACTGAGTCAACGTACATACCCAATTTTGAAATCTTGTATCTCACAATGAGTTAATATATTTTGTTTTCTATCACTTAGATGTTGTTCATTACTTCATGCTTTACAACTTTTGTGTAGATTTTTTTTGAATTTACTCATTTGTTTTCATGGAATTCTCAATCCCATGAAACTAACTCAAACATAAACTCAGTTTTTTGAGTGACTGTATGTTGCTCTATGGGTCAATTTTCCTCCTAGTAGTTGCAGTACCAATTGTCACAGTACAGTACAGCAGACTTCGATTTCTGTTAATTTTGGGTCCCAGATGAGATGGAGAAAGGTCCTTCACTTTCAAGCGGAATTGCATCAACTAAGTGATGCCTTTGGTTCACATGAACATGAACCATAACTGTAAAAAAAAAATTGATTAATGTATCATTGTCATGCAGGTGTATGTGAAGCTAAGTGCATTTTTCCGGGTGTCAAGAGAACCCTTTCCGTACAAAGATACGTGGCCGTTGCTGAAGCAGTTACTTGAATTATATGGCGCCAACCGGCTCATGTGGGGCAGGTAATGAGCATGCCCTCCATTTCATCTTCATTCCATTGTGTTTGCAGTATCTTATTCCTGTAAGAAGCGGACTTCAAATATCCATGATGAAAACCTTCTCTCATAAACATGTCACCCATGTTAGCATCTTTCCAATGAATTATTTGTAAGCATAATCAAGCCTTCTAATATTTCATATATTCTCTTCATATGTCTGATCCGATGGTCCAAAAGCTACTTTGTAATTTTGTTAGTAAGGAAAATGCACCTAAGCTTTTACAATTTAATTTGGGAATCATGATCTATGCTATTCCTAGAAACACACACCTAAAATGAAGGCAGTCCCTAGATAGTTATGCTTTTGGGTTAGTGTCACTTTAAGGTGCTTCCACCTTAAATGAGGTGATGTACCCTTATGTTCAGGCGGTGCATTTTTTGAGTCCAAGGTAGCTTGCAAGGTCCCTGTACCCGATGCTTATTCCGTTCTCGCTTTCATTTCTTGGGTGTTGAATTTAAAAGGCCTGGTGATTCTTTCTGTTTTTGCAGTGATTTTCCCTTTGTGACATCTGAATGTGGGTATATTAATGCGTTCCAAGTACTACCCTCGGGAAATTCAGCAGGGGCACTTTGCTCAGAAGAAGATTTTGAAGATTTGATGGGTGGCACTGCTCTCTCCGTTTTCAAGGGTGGCTGGAGAGGCTCAATCTCCAAGACGGATAAACATGACCTACTATGAAATTTTGACGTACTGAAATATCTAATGCGAATGTTATTCGAAGTAGCAGGGAGGAATATGAGAGTAAGCTCTCGTGAAAAGAACATCATTCTGAAACATATCCAAGTCCGGCTTTCCAGGCTTGCAAGCTAATCTCATCTCAATTTTCCTTTTCTGAAGACATGTCATATTCATTTTGCATATCTCATCTGTTTGATTACATTTCACTGGCTTTTATTTCTACCATTCTTTAAAAATGGCAGATTAGATATAGTGAGGAGAATTAAGTTAGAAGTCCAATTCTCCCCCTCAGTATAAAGTACTTATCTCTTCTAGCTCCATTAATTTACGTAATTCTTCTCTTAAAATCTGTACTCACTGAATGCAACTACTTTAGGGCTGGTGTTCATGTCTCACTGAGCTTGCCAGACCACCAATCTGAAAGCTGTCTGAAGTTCTGGTTGCTGCTGCCCATCACCCATTAGATATTTAGATGTTAAGTGGTTGCTAAGTTTAGATTGACTGTTTTAAATTCAGACAAGACATGGAAGAGTGGACCCTTAGAGAGCATGTCAGTTTTTGATAACATTTCTAATCAATGGCTGTTGGATGGTTTCTGAGGAATACTCCTCATTACTGCAATTTCTATCCTGCTTCATATTGTCAAGGTCCAGATTTGTACCTTAGCTTGTGTGATAAGCCATTTGGGATTGGATGTTGTCAGGAGTACAGATACCACAGGTAATGGACTGGACTTCTGAGATTTGCAGTTTTTAATAACATTCTGTCCCTGCTGCAGAGAGGAGACCAGAAATTGATAAAGATGACATCTATCCACATGAAATGCATTGTGTGGTGTGACAACTCTATGGAACACATCTATCTATGTGTGACTCCAGTTATTTAAACTAAGTCATATTGCTCCCACACTTGGGGGAGCTGTATGTACTCAACAAGGAAAAAACTCATGATTAGGGAGGTTGGTTGGTTTTAGTCGCACTAATGTACTTCTGTGCCGGTATTTCAATTATGGAACGATCAACATACGTTTTAATGCTTTTGTACAAAGCAAGAATTTGGTAGTAACTTAGGATGTTAGAGTCTTCATTAGCTTCGTGCTCCATCTAAGTATTTCAGTAAGTGGAAATGACTTTGATTAATATCTTGATGGAGAACTGTGAACCAAACCTAATCCATCGCATCATGCCACTCTAGAGTGCGCCTAATGAATTGCTCTAATTACTGCAGAATGGTCACTCCAAATGAACTGGCTGATAGACTACACAGATTATTGCCATTACTGTGTCACTGAATTAGTGTGAGATTTCCCACCAATCCTCAATTAGTGTGACTTTACACACAATCCTCACTGTGAGAATTCTCAATTATTGTCATATTTTGTTCTAATACCACAATTACTGTGAGAATATTGAATTATTGTGACTCGTAGTAATGGCAATAATCGGTGTACTGAAGTACACACTCAATCCTCCCTAATTGCACATCCCTGCATATCTTGAGAATCTCACATGAATGCAAAACTTATTATTATCACTCTCCTATGTCACATTCTAATATTTGTTGTTGTGTACATGTGCGATTGGACACTTTCCACATGTCAAGTTCTAAACTCATGCACGTTGGTACTTGTAGAGACAAAGGAGCACTAATAAAAACACTACTCGCGTAGACTAGTGAAATTAAAGACCCATGAGAAGACCCCACATGTCGAACTAGACTAGTTGTGGGTTTTTTGGGGGGCATACTTCACTAGTGCTACGTAGGCAGTGTTTCTACTAATGAGGTGATATAAAAAAGTTCCATTTGTGAGTGCAATTAGAGAGGGTTTAGTGTAAGTTGGTTCTCTCTTCTAAGCCATTGAATTTTCTCACTTGCCATATCATATAATCACTACCGATAGTAGAAAAGGTGGCACTGCTGAGGGAGATGCCCAGGCAAGTGGTACCCAACAATTCCACACATGCACAATGGTTTTGCATGGGCATCTCCCTGGGAGTGCCACCTTTTCTAAGGTAGAGGCACCAATACATGTCAGTTTAAGGATTTCGGCCTATTTAGAGCGATGGTTTTCAATGACAAAAAATTGCAGCACATAAAACTTTGGGTTTGATAACCAAACCCAACTTTTAATTAATTTTGTCACAATGTATGATTTTGTTCTGAATTTTCAAACTTAATCTGCATAAACCACTATTGATGTTAGTAGGGGAACCAATACTCGTCTTTCATTTTTAGTCCAATGAGTTTGCTAACTTGGCATTCATAATTGATCACCAAACTGCTACAACTAATGGTTGTGATGATTTAATTGGGAACTCACGAAGTTGAAACAGGTGCTTGCATAGGTGACTGGAATTGGTCCCTAACAGGCTCTGATGCTTCTAACATGCATATGATACAAGAATAAAAAGCTTCAATTGACAGGCACGAATATAATTGAGAGTATGTTCATTCAAGACCCCGACATAGCCTAACCCCCATGCCACACCCCGATCAAAAACACAGGCTTGTGGTACGCACTCATTCACTCATAAATTCATCCATCAGAAGGAGGTTCTGAAATCATAATAAATTCTGCCAGACCGGTTTTCATACACATGGGTCTGCATCTGAAATTCTGAACCATTTCAGAGATTCCCGTATTCCGGGTTTTCAAATCCACTCATGTTACTAATCAAATAGACAGACGAAGTAAAAAATAAATTAAACTAAAAAGTCCCCAGTTGGAAAAATCTGCAATGAGTTGATTGATTCATAACATCCAGTAGCCTTCATGCCCACTGCCTTACTTTCATGCACTCTGCTCATCACCTTGAGCCTCCACCTGTCCACTTAGCTATTGATGAAGTATTGTTGGGTGTGGAATATTCCACACCATCTATTGTAGAGCCAAGGCAGAGATAGTGCATGCTACTGAGGGCCGCTTCACAGTATGACCAAAGGTCGAGAGGTCGTCGATTTCCACCAATCAAATTGTAAGAAACCAAGAATTAGGCCTCTCGACCCTTCACACTAGAGGCCAAAGTCCAAAGGCCGTCGTCCTCCAAAATACCTACATGGCAACACGTTTTTGACCAAGGCAACAGACTCTCGAAGGAAGTTTGGGTCGGACGGGAATGGAAACCCAAATTATGGTCGAGGGGTCGTCGATTTTTTTACATAAAAAATCAAAATTATATTTTATTACCTATTTTCAGCCCATTTCTTTGAACTCTCAACAAAGTCTGGCCACTCAATCCCACGGCCTCTCGACTTGGACGGCCATAGTGTGAAGCGGCCCTGAATGTTATGTTTGACTAATGAAAGCCCGGCTCACTACTTTAGTTTAGTTCAGCACCTAAAAAGAGGCAAATATTCATAGTTTTAAATTTTTTTTTGTGATGGACAGTTTGTGCCTAAAAAACTCTTATATGTTAAAATCCGGCAAATAGGGCTGGTTTACTCTGGGGAGGAGTAAAATTAGTACATCCGTGGCAGTGCCAGCACGTCAGAAGTGGGTGCATAATAACTGAAATTGGGCCTCTGCAACTCATAACTATTTCATGTGCATATGGTGGTCAGTGCATGCCAGAGCACTCTCACTATTTTAATTCTGAAATCCTGTTCAAGGCACCCACATGACCTTGGATTTAGCAATTTCTCAATAATATATAATACTCTGTCAGGGTCTTTTTCCTTCTCTTCATTATAAGTGTTTTTCTCGTTGGAATCTACTTCAGAATGAAAACGCTAATTTTAGTTGAGGCCATTACACACAGACAACTCTTTTATATCACCCCTTTGGTAATCAACTTCCATGAGTTCATCATCAGGAACTTTTTTATATCACTTCTTTGGTCACCAATGTACATGTGTTCACGATCAGAAACTCTTTTATATCACCTCTTTGGTAATCAACGTACATGAGTTCACGATCAGAAACTCTTTTATATCACCACTTTGGTAATCAATGTACATGTGTTCACCATCAAGAACACTTTTATATCACCTCTCTAGTAACCCATATAAATAAGTTCAAAATTTGAAATGTGGAAAGTGTCCAATCTTATGTGTTCACAATAGCAAATATAGAGTTAACCAAAAATAGTGTCACAAAGTAGAAAGAAACTTTAAACTCACCTTAGACTTGTTTTGAATTCAAAAAGACTGCAAAACTAGTTTATGGTGAGTTGGAGAATAATCTAAAGGAAGGCCCTGCACCGCCATGGGGTCTGGAACTCATAACCTTGCCGATGCTAAAGGAGAGTTTCCACAAGTTCCCCCAAGCCAAGAGACCCAACCATAGGGACTATTCATCAACAATGTTTGTCATAAATTGTAATTATATAAAGCAAATTCCAATTGAACTCTACTCATGTACCAATTGTCTACGGATATTGGAATGTGATATTGGAGAGTGTGATAATAACGAGTCAAAAGTGTTCCACTATCATAAAGTGCTCACAGTTAAAATTCTTTATCATCACTATCTAAGCAACCGACGCGGTTAAAAGGAATTTTGTAGTCTTTAACCCTTAACTGCCCAACCGTTCATTTTTGGACAATGTACAAATGTCATCCACGTTTTCTCATTTATTATGCACTTTTTGCAAGGAAAAAACATACAACAAAATTCTATTGCAAGAAAGCTTTATGCATTTGTGATCTGATTAGAAAGGAGATGATTTGTGAAAAAATTATGCCTCATTTCATATTGCAGCGATTCACCAAAAATTTCAAAGATTTTAGTCTAAATGTGCTTTTGAGATTAAACTCATAAAATGAAGCAACCAAAAAATCTCCAAAAATCACTACTTAGAGTATTACATTTCAACCCATTACAATAAATTTCATCCACGGATTGTCAATATCTTATTTGTAATTGAACTACAAAATAATTTTGAATTTCAAGTTTCAAACTTTATACAAAATATTGGTGATTGCAATCACAGATTTAACTGTATGGTAGAATCTAGAGTTCATTATGTACAACATTTATTCATACATCCAGTTCAAAATATCCCTCTCAATGGCATTTTATAATGCATCTTTGCAAAACTGCCAAATCTAGAAAAAGGTGAGGACGTTTAGGGGTTAAGGGAGTCCATGTGGTACTACATTTATTGCTAAATGCAATGGCACATTAGAGTGTACCTCTTCATTTACTTAGCTTGAGCGTCTCAATACTATACCGTACTCTCAATTTATACATTAAGGAAGGTTGTTTGTTTGTTTGTTTTGTTATATTGAGATCTACGCGATCGTGCGCCCGCATACCGCATTCTTGGTACTATTGAAAAGCTCTTGACAAGGAAGGGTGCACGAAGTTTTTTTTTTCACGTTTGGATATATGGTGTGAAAATTATGGATTTTAAATCAAATTTCATCACCATCAATTGAATTAAATTATAGATAAATTATTCTAAAAACCAAAACCAAAATCAAAAGCACCGGAAATATAGGAACGCAAGGGTATACAAGGACCTAGGGAACATAGAAAACACAGGAAATACGAAGAGCATGGGAATCATGGGGAGCACGAGACATGGGGAACATCTAGGCCAATAGTACATGGCCGCAATAGTATTGAATAATTGTGAGGAATTTATAGTGTATATGTTTAACATTAAACAATTACATATACTGCAACAATTACAAAATTCATATATTGCCACAATTAACTAATGCCAAAAGCCATGACATAAAAAGAAAATGAATACCGTACATAAATGAACAATATACAAAACCAAAGCCAGAATATTGCACCACTATTCACCATCATGACTAGAGCGAGAGGAATCATACATAATGAATGTATATCCAAAACACTTTTTCAATAGACAAACTATGACTAAACAAAACCCGTACAAGATAAAGTTTAAGAGGAATACAAATTTGAAATAAAATACCTCGTGCTTATACTATAGTATATATTCAAAAAGATAAAATAAAAAAGCAATCAACCATTACCAAAACTTAGCTCAAAATGTAAACAACATCCAACAACATAATTAGTGGTGACGCGAGATTCGAAGTTGGACCTTCAAGTATAGACTCATTGATCCTTTGCAATCATATTCCAAGCTAAATGAGTAAGAACTAAAAAATGAGTAAGAACTAAAAGACACAAAAACCACATACCACAAAACAAATAAAAATAATGATATTGTTTACTTCTTATTGATTACTAGCTAGTAGTTATTGGTTAGTGGCCATAAAATCTACCTGAAAAAAGGCTACACCTTTCTATCTTTGCCCTTGAGGCATAAATAGTTGAACAATCTCCAACACACTTTTTATCCACAATGGTCTTTGAACCAACGTTACAATTAATATGCATACAACATGATAGATTCCAAACACTACTAGAAAATCCAACTAATCTGTTGATTCGGTCGCGTTGACCGGGACACTTTTATGTCGATTTGAACAAAAAAATTGACCAAAGCAACAGAAAAGTGTCCCAGTTAACGCGACCGAATCAACAGATTAGTTGGATTTTCTAATAGTGAAAGATAGAGAGAATAACTCATGCGACAGTCACCTTGATGAAGAGTCTATTTGGGAAAGTGTTGCCAAATTTGTGCGTGCTACCTTTGATGCCCTTTTTTAAGGGTAGACTCTATGATGATAAAACAAAAAAAGTAAGAAGTAGCAAATGAAATATATCAAGTAACAAGTAAAATGCAACAAGTGTTTGAATAGGATATCTTAGGATCTAACTTGTAGTAACTCTCTCTTATGGTTTTTATGCTATGAGGAGAGTTGTGTTTTGAATGGTCACTCTTTTAAGTTGGAGTATGGTTGTGAGAAGTCAAAAGAATCTATTTTAGGAGGTTCAGGTTCAATTCTTGTATTGCCGTTTTAAGCCATTAAATTTAAGCCGTTTGGCGTTGTCTCTCATTTGAGCTAAATGTGTGATAGTTATCGATATTTACTTTTATTTTAGGGGATTATTGGCACTAGTTGTTTGTTATTTATACGTCTTTTGATGAATATAATATGTTGTAGATATTTGATAGCATTAGTGTGTATAGCTTTTAGTGCTTTGTTTATTAGTCGTAAATTGGCCTTGAGATGTAGTTGGTCAGCGAGGGTGTGTTTGACGCTATTATGTACTACCCCACACGCAGTGATTACAAGTATGGAGGCTACATTCCATCTTTTGAGGAACAAACCTCGTTTATCAAAAAATATTAAATATTCGTTCGTAGGACGCCGACCCTGTTATAGCACTACAATTGTATATGTATATTTTCAAAACATACAAAGAACAATCTTGAGTTGATACCTGTAACCAAACTTCTCAATCGCCCTTGTGGGGTGCTTAAACATGTCCCAAGCATAAATCTGATTGGTCAATGCTTTTGGATTTAAAACTGGAAAACGACCTGAAAACAAAACGTTCCAATAGAACGGAATTGGGGCTGGGAACCCAATAAGGTCCCTCTACCTTGAGTGTGTTTTCAACATGTTTGTTGTTCCATATAAAGGCGTTCACAATCACCGTACTGGAATACGAAATACGTACCTGTATTGTACAATACCTCCTGTCCATACATAGGAGAATCTATACGTACTGGCCACCACAACTGCCATGTTGACTTGCATTGTGATCAGTTAAACCCAGGGTTCTTTTTGGTTTTTGGGTCATCTAACTTTAGGCTACAAAGCTCACATGCAAGTGAATCAGGTGGCTTTTTGTTCCCTCATTTTTTTATTTTTTTATTTGAAAAACCTAGCGGTGGATCTCTGTTTTTTTCATACATCCTATCTTTTTCATTCAATATATTGACCTTTCGTGAAACCTTTCATACATCCTTTTTTCATCCAACATCTTGGCCTTTTCATCCGATACATGTTGCTCATGAAGTTCCAATGTGGCTTGCAACTCGTGCAATCCATTGCTTTGGAGGCTACATGAGGTGGCATTTTTCTCATTATATTCCCAAATGGTGATTCGTTCAGTGGATTTATGTAGCAAATTGGCTATAAAAAGCTAGGAAAAAAATCCTTGGTTAAACCCAGAGTTCACCTATAAAAAGGTGGGATCCCTAGATGATGTATAAATTTTATTTCGACGAACACTCATCGGGCTCTCTGCTATTTGAGCGATCTCTCGCCCCTTCGCCGCTCTTCACAGCCGACATATTCTTGACTCTTGAACTTGATATAAGTTGAAAGAATTCGAGAGAAGTTCCTGTTATCTGCTAATTATTGAAACATCCCAAATGGTTACCATCGCTATTTGGCACACATGGCTTGAGTTCTCCACAAACTCTAGTCCAAAGATATTTGAAATAGATAGTTCGCGGGCACCAATAAGTCACCCCAAGTGAAATCAAACATCACGAGTATGTTAAGACGTCATACTACCCTAAGCGTTCAAGGAGCCCCGTAGAGACATGTTTGGTCAATTTTCAGGGTTAAGAGCATTTACATTCATGCCATGGAAAGGTATGACACACTAAAAAGTTGGATGAAAATGCTACAGGCCCTTCCAAATATCCTTTAGGGCCTCAATCATAGCGTACTAAGTAATAACCCTTGAAATCTAAGTTTAGTTAAATATATCCCTACATTCTACTTGTGATTGGTCTGTTGACTATTTGATATATACATTTGGTGTGAGGGTGGCAAACTATAAGTTCAAGGGCTCTTCTAATACAAATGCATAAACTAGGGCCCCGCTTCTCTCCACACCACTGACCAAATGAGAAGCCATAAAATTGAATAAGACGCAAAATATTAGGTTACTTCACATAATGGGTCTTCAAGGACGAAATGGAACAATTATGGGAAGACCATCCAAGGATGTGAAAGGTTAGGCTTCATCATAGAAAGGTTACACTCTATATAGAATTGTCGACTACCATCCAGCTCTCTTATAAATCCTACAACCGTTGGAAAGCCATAAGTGGAACCTAAAACCGTCAATACCATTTTTTTAAACCAGCTTTGACCTACAGTCATCATTGGAATTAGTGTGTGAGTTTTAGCGTGCAAGGATGCAAATGCTCTTAAAAACATGCGCAACCAACAACACCATGCTCTCCATGACGACAAATCTGCAAGTTGTAGCGATATCACAATAAACTCCCTCTAAACCAAGTTGCTACTATGATTGGTGAGTTTGACAATCATTAATAGTACGGGACTTGTATTGGAACATATGACAATGTGACATTTGTTTAAGATTGTACAACAAGGTGAAATTGATACATTTTTATGAATGGATGAGAAATAAATTATTGAGATGAAAATTTACTACAGTGAAGAATAAATTCTAGAGAAGTGTGTGCATGCTCTAAGAAGCATGCCCTTTTACGGAATTTTTCCTTTTTAGACTAAATGTAAAGAACCCTCACAATAGCTAGCTTTTAATGGGGTGTATGTTGATCATCCAATGTCCAAATCAAGTATTTTCTTGGGTCTAATATATTTAGTTTCCAAATGTGATTCAAATAATATTATTTAAAATTTTAAATTCCATTTAAAAAAAATAAATTAATTAATGTAGCGTGCCTCTTTAGAGGTCCCGGTGGAGATGCTCTAAGTTGATAAGCGACACAAAAAAACATCAACAGTCCAACAGTCCTGGGCTAATTTGGGGGTCCGGGAGGAACCTGCATAACGGACAGAATAAAATTAATGGGCTCTTGGACTTTGGCATCTCCATTCAGTCAGTCCCCTGCCAATCCTGCCGGCATTATCTAACTACCTTTTTACACGTCTGTCTACTTTTTTTAACTTGGGAGGTTCCTTGAGTGTTCCAAAGAAACTGGAGTGCCATGTATTTTACCTTCATTTTATAAAAGTGATAGCTTTTATTAGAGCATCAGCAGCCTGGGTGCTCAATACCCTACGTCATGCTCAGTTTCGACATAAATTCATTGCTTCTTGTCAAATGTGCCACGCGGCATCTTGTGATTGGGTTTGGGTGACTTGGATCTCTTAAAAAGATGATGTGGAAATTCAATTTTGACACCAAGCTATCTAATCCGATCGTCACCAAAGGTATCGGTAAAATCAAGGCTCTGTAATTTTTATTGTACCTTAGTTTTCATTGGGGTAGCTCCAAAATTTTGGTTCAAACACAAAATTGGGGTGGCTGCGAATTTTGTAGTTTAGCAGGTACGATACAAAATTTGGTTAAATTTTTATATTTGAGTTTTTCTTTTTCTCATTTTTTGAAAGTAGAGTTAACCGAAAAGAGTGTCTCAAAGTGGAAAGAAACCTTAAAGTCACCTTCGATTCGTTTTGAGTTCAAAAAGTCTGCAGAACTAGTCTATGGTGAGTTGGAGAATAATTTAAAGCAAGGCCCTGTACCATCATGAGATGTGGAACTCGTGACCTCTCCAATGCTAGAGGAGAGTTCCCACACTCCCCCAAACCAAGAGCCCTAACCATGGAAACTATTCATGAACAATGATTGTCAGAAAATATAATTATAGAAAGAGAACTCCACTTGAACTCCGCTTGAAAATTTTGTTTTCGGATAACTCAAGTGTGACTAAAGTTTTGGATTAACTTGCATTAAGGTAACTATACCTTAAAGTGTTTACCTTACCAACCAGTTGAGCCTATTTACACACATAAAACAAAAAATATTTTTAGTGGGTCTTATTAGCAAGTTCAAGAGGATTCCAACGCACTTTAGCATCCATTATTTGGACACCGTATGAATAAGATATGAATTTCCAAAGTGCTGACTATAGGCTGACCTTAAAGCGACCCTAAACTCTGATGTTCAGATTGTGCACATTCTCATCAACAATAGGGTGCCATAATCTACTTATTATAAAGATTGAGCTATGGACACTTTAAGGAAATGGTCGCTTTTAGATATAGTTACCTTATATGCACGTATAATCTAGTTTTTCCACAAGGTAAGAACCCACACGTACAACCACATGGTTGGAAGTTCAAGACCTTGTAGCAAATAGGCAGCTACTGGAGTAAGGGGGGCAGCTACCGGAGTAAGGGGGCAGCTACGCGGACACAAGAGCAACTATTCAATAGACGTTGCTCGATTTAAAATTTAAAAAAATTAAACAAGTTTTTTTCAACATTTTTGTTAGACACCATTTTGGACACTCTTTTTATCTTGAATTTAAGTCTTTCTGCCAAATAGAATATACTTCGTTTTTCAGCGAGGATGTTGTGGCAACTTCACAATAATGTTATAATTGCTTTGTTGCATTCAAACTAAAACCCATTTATAGAAAACCATATGTTTATACTACATTTTAAAATTATGTATAATTGGATTTTTCAATATTCTTATTATTTTCCTTACTTCTCAAATTTTATGTCTTTAACCCCTAAGCTTGCAAGAGATCATTTTGTAGGCGCTGCCCATTTTCCCAGGCTACCCAAGCCCAAAAATTACTTTTTTTCAAAATCAAAATATAAAGTTATAGGTAAACGAGTCTTTTTTTCAATGCAATTGAAATTATGTCCATTCTATCAAAACTCTATTTAGGGGAGTTTCCAAAGTGAAACACCTCAATGTTGAAAGGTAGCTTCAACACTTCGAGTAGGCTTGCCAAAAAAATCTAAGCCAATGAGATTCATTGGGCACGTTAAAGGACCTTTTGTCTAGCTCACATGGGTTGCATGCCATGAGTTGTAGGCTCTTTCAATTGAAAGAGAGTTGAAGGGATAATCTAACTTACCCAAAATCTCTCACTTTCTTTCATACCCCTACCCAACACAAGGTCTCTTGAAAAATGCTAATGAATTGAACATCTTATCAAATTGAGTCATGCATCTTGTTAACTAGCTTGTCTCGAGGATGGTCAAAAATGGCACATCATTTTAACTTCTTTTTTTGGGTTTAAGAGCCCACTTCTTTCAAAAGAAGGTTGCCCGGATTTTTCAAAGCCTGAAATTTCAAAATCTCAACTTCATTTGCTATTGTCTTGACTAACGTAAGGTCAAATGGTTTGAAATTTTAAGGGATGGTTTATAAGGCCTAGGAATACAAGATCATACAATTGGAATGTGAATTTATTTTTATTTTGAAAAGCATTCAGAGATCATCAACGAAAATGTCCAAAATGAGGCAGTTTTGGGTGGGACCCCCTCGGGCATTTAGGGGCTAATTTCACTATAGAAAGAAATTGATTTCAATTTTGTGTAAGGAAAATTAATCAAAAACCTAAAACAATTGGGTAGCAATAAATAAATAGGAATTGCCAACTTCCAATTACATGGAAGCAAAGTGAAATTTATTTGATCCTCAACCTTTAAAAGACACACCAAGCCCCACGGGCTTTTTGGAAATTTAGGAGAATCTTGGTCATAATTTATACTCCATTGAACTAAATGGGGTTCTTTAAATGCCAAACATAGCACATACAAAGGATCTATAATTCTTTAGTATAACACCAAAGTAAATCAAAAAGAGAATCTTGTATAAAATAGAGTTTAAATGAGATTTTGGTGTAGAAATCAAGAAAGCCATGTCCTTCAAAGGTTAAATGTAATAGCAAGCTCATTTTGAATGCCCTTCAATTGAGCTGATCTTTGATTATGTTTTGGAAACTTGTCTCTTTTAAAGATTAATCGAATCAATTTGTAAACCTTAAGCAAACTATTGATGAAAATTGTTGATTAGGGCCGGTTTACACTACGGTGGAGAAGGCCTCCGGTCGGTCAAGAATGCTTGGCCAAGACATGGTTATATAAGGCAAATGGTGGATGTGCCGGAGAAGAATTAAAGGCTATAAAATATTTCTATTGAGTTGGGCTTCTCCGGAGGAGGAGTTTCTTGTCCGGCCTCTTGAGGCCGGACAAGAAACTCCTCCTCTGGAGAAGCCCAACTCCAAAAAGTGCCGCAACGTAAGGCGGCCATGTCATTTTATCATCCATGAGAAAAGTTCACCACCATTGTTTTCTTCACCTAGTGTAAACACCCACCGGTCAAGAGTTGCATTTTCGACCAATCACAATTGAGAAACGCCCTTTTTTTCATGACCGGTGGACTTCTCCACCGTAGTGTAAACCGGCCTTTATTTATACATGAGGCAAGTTGGCTAATAGAAATTATCAAACGACCCGATGGGCAAAAACCAAATGATTTTGTAAAACCCCAACACTACTTTTGTTAAAAGTACACATGCAATGTGAAAAGTATGCGTGACACAAATTCATGATTATGATTATCATAAAAGAATTGAAGTTTATGTAGTGAATCAAAGATATAGTGGTGATCAACTTTTTTATCATGCAATTTTGCTAAAAAAAAATTAAAGTGCAAAATTTATGTGCATGTTGCATGTTGCATGTTGCACACTTTTAATGAAAATGGTGTTCTTTGCTAATTATTGATTCATTTCAATACCCTCTCAAAACGCAATGGTGGAAATGTACAAATACAAGAACAAATGGGTGTATTGTAAGATAAATGGTTTTACTTCAACAAAGGGTGGCAATTTGGCACATGCCCGTTTAGATAATGTGGAGCTATATTAAAACCAAACATACTACTAGTACTAAACCATCTATAGAATAGCCCACCATTCGTACAACCAAACTCCAACATAATAATACAATTTGTAGAATTCACATATTGTCACAATAGATTCATACTAGAAGTCAATGAAGAAAATAGGCACTGAACATTAATTAACAATATACAAAACTGACGCTAGAATATTGCACCACCACTAGTTGAGCAAAAAGAGCCATACATAATGAATGTATATCCAAATTATTGTTCACAATAAACTACCTAAGACTAAAAAAAAATGTATTAAAAATCCATCGAGAGAAATACATCAAAATGCAATAATGTAGCTCGTGTTTATAATATTCACAAAGAGGCGATTAGACAACAACCAAATAGCTCACATTTAACTTGCAATATGGACAATACCAAACAACACAATGAAAGGCTACAAAATATTTAACCCCTAATTGCCCAACTATGCATATTTTGAATGATGTATAGAAACAAACTTCGTTTTCTCATCCATCGTGCACTTTTTGCACATGTGACCCAATTAGAAAGTTGATGATCCATGAATATTCTATGCCCCATTTCATATTGCAGTTTTCTAAAAAATTGGAGATTTTAGTCTAAAAGTGCTCTTGAAAAATTCAACTCATAAAGTTTAGCATCCAAAAAATCTCCAAAAATCACAACATTTAGAGTATTACATTTCAACCCATTACAACAAATTTCATCCACAAATTGTCAATATCTTATTTGTAATCAAATTACAAAATATATTTGAATTTTAAGTTTCAAATTTTATAGAAAAATACTGATGATAGCAATCACATATCTAACTGTATGAATAGAATCTAAAATTCATAATGTGCAACTTTTATTCATACATCAACTTAATTGCATTTTTTTAATACATCTTTGCAAAACTGCCCAATTTGGATAGGGGTGAGGACGTTTAGGGGTTAAATTTACGCTTTCATATATGAATTCATTGACTTCTCGCAATCATATGTCAATCTAAAAGAGTGTTTACCCAAATTATACAAGAACTACGTAACATAAAACAAATCTAAAATCCAATTTAAAAAAATATTATTTATTGTTTATTGGCTATTGATTAGTTACTAATTCAAGTTGTAGAGTTTACCTCCGAGACAAGGCACCAAGAGTAGACCTAGTTATTATTATGGCATAACAGATTTTTGAAGGCTTTATTTTAAAACTAGAAAATTAAATAAAATTCGAGCACAAATTGAAAACTCAATTACAGATACTAAGAAGAAAACAATTACACTAAATGGTGTATTTAGTGTACGGGGAGAATTGATGTCTTTTACCACAATTCGTTCAAAGTTGAAGAGAAATAGTGTCCATACACTACATAGGAGTTTGCCACTTGTCATTTCTACTTTCATTGAGAGTGCCATGTTCTTTCCAAACAATGAAAGTAACATAAGGTGGCATGCCATGTTTATTATAAAGTTGTCATATGTCATTGGAACACTACATTCATTTTTTTCTTACAAGGATACTATACCTCCCTAAAAATGAATAGTGTTTGGGTTGAAAATAGTGTCCCAGACACTCACTACGCCATTTAGTGTACATTGAAATAACCATTACTAGGGGTGGATAATCGTTGTGGGTACATTCATCCATTTGAACATGTTCGAAAATGTTTTAAACATTTGAACAAATTTTCATCAAATTTGGATGAATTTTACCATAATATTTTGGAAAAATAACTATTAGTGTTACCATTCGAAAATACCGTGGGCCACAGTATATGGTGATTTCAGTGTAACTTCACAAGCCAATAATAGTTAGGGAAGGAAGAGATTATTAATTATTTTGGTCTGCGCCGCCTGGAACTTGAAGGCTGGCTGCAATATTCTCATTCCGGTAATAGAATGGGATTCTTTTTAATAATCACTCAGACTACAATTCAAATTTTATTATTATTTTTCAAAATTTTAAATATGCTCCTATTTTTCTAAATAATAAAAAATGGGTCGGGTAAAAAACGTATGTGACTGTATTTTATATTCACCATTTTTTGGAGGATATTTTCGTATCTCCATTTTTATTACTATATCAGAAGTAGCCTATCCTAGGCATTGCTCCATTTTTTTTTGCCCACTCAAAGGGGTTTCATTTGAGATTTGCTACAATACTTTTCTTCTAATAATGATATACTACCAAGCTTTGTCATACGTTTTAACTATTTGGAGTGAACAAATAAGAGTATATTAAAGCAAAATTTATGATATCTTATTCAAACTCAAGGTGACTTTACGAATAACCCTATTGTCATAGTATATTAGAAGAAGCATATCGTATGCAATGTCCTAATTTTTGCCCGATTCTACTGTAGGTGGAGGGTAGGGTCGGCATAAACACATTTCTAAAAATAAATGTCAAAATTTGTAAGAAACTATTTCTCAAAAAGGAAAAAAATGGTGAAAAAGATAGAATTAATGAGTATTCTATAATGTTCCATTTTCCAAACCTTTATATTTTTTGAAGAAAAATAATTATTTGGCACTGAAGTGCCAACCTTGCCTTCCACCAATAGTACTCAAAGGGGTCCATCTGAGATTTGCGACAATATTTTATATCTAAGTATATAAAAGTATATTGTCAAAGTATATTATTATATTTAATAATTTTTGGATTCAATATAAGAATTTGCTTGTTCTAATTATTTGTGTTATAAACCCTTGCAAATCTATTGATACTCTATGCGTGATATTAGGATGGGATCTTCTTATATTGCTACAACTTGATTCCCTTTATTTTAGATGTGAATGATTGCTTGTATTTATTAGAATTTTTTTATTATGTGATAGAATTGTTGGGTTTAGTTTCAATTGTAGTGTGTAATTTGAATGTCTTTTGAATTTGAACTCTTGAAACACTATAAATAAAATTTTAACTTAATTAAAGATGCACAAAGTCATGAGCACCATTTCACGAAGGAATAAAACCAACTTCAAATGAGACATTACAGTTAACCAAAAAGAGTGTCTTAAAGTGGAAAGAAACCTTGAACTCGCTTTAAACTCGTTTTGAGCTCAAGAAGACTGAAAAATTAGTCTAGAGTGAGTTGAAGAATAATCTAAAGCAAGGCCATGTATCACCATGGGGTGTGGAACTCGTGACCTCTCCGATGCTAGAGGAAAGTTCCCACACGTTCCCCCTAGCCAAGAGCCCCGACTATGAAAACCATTCATGAACAATGTTTGTTAGAAATTGTAATTACATGAAAAGAACTCCACTTGAACTCCGTTCATGGATCAATTCTCTTTTCGGATAACTCTATTTTAACAAATACTGCAACTATGCATATTCCAATATGTGTATCACATAAAATTCTTTTCCATAAGGAAATTTTACTTATTAAGTATTTCAAACTATGCAAGGAGATGTTAAATATTTCTACTTTGACGGAGATGAGAAATAAACATGCCTTTTGACGCCTTTATTTTATTTTATTATTTAAACATAGCAAATTCCATCTACAAGGTTTAGTTTCATTCTTTTAAAACATTAGAGAAATTTGTAAAGTCATGAAATCTTTGGGTTCTAGTACTATGTCACTCAAGATTTTGGCATGTAGAACAAAAAAAGTAGGGAGTGTCGGGTTCCAAAAATAAAAACCAGATGATTTTTATTTTTGGAAAGCAAACTTGGATGACTGGGTTTGATCCCGCGTCGAGGCGAGCCACCGGAGAAGGCATCAGAGCACAATCAAAATTAAACCACATGATCGGAATAATACCACTGTCAAGGTTTGAACCTTGTATCTCGTAGCCCGATGAATCTGACATGCCTCTAATCCTAGTCCGACTTACCCAACATCTTCTCTCTTGAGCTTGTGTAAAAAACTTTCCGTATATTTGATTTACACAAGATGGGCAGTGCAACTCAAGATGGGTGATCTAGGGACTTTGCGAATTTCTCTATCATAAAAGATAATTGTGAAGCCACTCTAAGTCCCATCCTCTTCTAAAAAAAACTTCAAAAAGTCTCTATACAAGAACCTTGTTTGCTTGAAACAACCACCATTTAGTTTTTAGAAATTGTTCCAAAACCTCAAGCACTTTAGAAGGTCCCATTGCTTTGCCACTTTACATTTAATACAACAACAACCCAAAAAATTCAAACGAATTGTTATCTCCAAAAGAACTATCAATATTTTTGCTATTGAAGTATTACAATAAAGGCTCTTCTAATTTAACCCTCAGCCCCTAAAGGATCATGAAGTGGCATTGTGTCCAAGAATAATTTCATTACAGTAACTTATTTGGATTCCATAATTTTGACTCAACGTTGATTAGAGAACTGTAAATGTCCTGTAGGAGAACACAAAAATCCTTCAAGTTGTGCAATTACATTGATCGATCTGCCAGCAAAAATCCAAAACATCAACTACGGTGAATTTAGAACATGGTAGTTAGGGAGGTTGGTGACCTAAAGGGTTTTCAGACTAGGACGTCAGTTTTATCAAAAAAAAAAAAGTGTACAACATGTAAAACATTTGTCATTACTCACGGGTCATTACTGCATCACAATCATTATATAATAATTACATAAAATGTTCAAATATATTTAAAATGGTAATTTTATAATCTTTGGAATATTTTCTACATATTTTATATTATTTGGAATATTCTAAAATATCTTTGAAATCTTTACACATTTTATGCAATAATAATCATTAACATTGGCTTAGTGAATCACCAACATGTCACTTCACCCAACCATAAATCTTTTGGAATCAATCATTGTTGTTGTACTTAGTTTTAAAACACCACTTTTTGTGAGCATCTAAACACAATACATCTTTGTATGCTCCTGAAATTTCAAATGCTAATCATGGTTCTCAAATTTATGAGAATGTTTGTTGTGAATGATCTGTTGATTTTACTCAAAAAATTCACAAAAGCAACTCATGATCAAACCTTATAATCATGTAATATATAAGATAGATTGTCATGAAAATTGATATACATTCTCAAAACTAAGTCCTCTTTCAGTTTCAACGGTGAAGTTCTCTACATGAATACCATTGAGAGATACAACTGCTTTCTTGAAAGTATCACAAGAAGTGATGAAATTTTAGGGATGAACATGGATCCTTAGGGGTTAAAGGACATACTAAGCCCCTTGGGTTTAGTATTCCCAAATTTCAAACCTCTTTAACCATGATTTGCTAGCAATAGAGTTTTTTTTTTTATGAATTCTTTTTTTGGGCATCATCCATGAAAAAAATAGTACCAATATGTACCTACATTTTTTAAGTGTTAATTACTTCTATATATTGAGGTTAAAACTAAAAAAATACTCCTTTCTTTCTAAGTCAGGGAATGTTCTGTAAGGGTCAAACCTGCAAGCATCTTTTTTTCGAAAGTAAGAGCGTAGCTTTTGTTGAGAATTTGTTTTTACAAAAGCAAAGGCTGTAGAATAATGTTATAAAAATTCTAATTTCACATTTCAAAAGATTTCCTACAAATTTAAGTGAAAACAATTAATATAATAAAAATAAATATAGTAATATAAAAACGCATTTATCAAAATAATTATGAAGCATAATTACAATGTCTATTTAATTTCATTATCAAATTAGTTTTAGGATGTGACACTTTATTATATATCTTGATAAGTATTCAAATTGATATTCATCTTATAATTTCAATTTCAAGGTATCAATTCTTAAATATACAACACCAAAAGATTAAATTTAAAAATTTGAAAAGTATCATTCAAAATTTGATTGGTTTAAAACATTTGAGAAAATTCAATTCTTCTCACTACAATCCTTGATTTTTTTTCTTATGTGACATAATTACAATAAATAAATATAGAAACAAATGGATGCTTTATTTCCATTGTACAACAACATATTACAAACATTACAAAAGCAGATGAAAAATGCTAAGGGCCCTTCGAAAAAGCCTCTTGACCCTCTATCATAGTGTGTGATAGATGACACTTCAAATTTAGGTTCAATTGACTATATCCCACATTCTACGTGTGATTGGTTCATTGACTATTTAATGTATATTTTTGATGTTTAAAGAGTGTTTGAGGGTGGGGAACTTTAAATTGAAGGGCTCTTCAAATATAAATGAATAATTTTAGCGAGTCGCTTTTAGCGTGCATAGTTGATATCTCAAAACTAGAGAAAGAGAGAAACTCTAACACGTAGGGCCAACGTGAATGATGAAGAGTTGCTTTTAACGTGCATGGTTGATATCTCAAAACTAGAGAAAGCGAGAAACTCTAACATATAAGAGCATCTCCACTCGTACACGCTAGAGATGACTTGCTGAAATTATTCATATACATTTGAAGAGCCCTTGCACTTACACTCCTCCACCCTTGCACACCCATCGCACATCAAAAGTGCACATCAAATAGCCAATAGACCAATCACAAGTAGAATGTGGGGATATAGTCAACCAAATAGTGATTTGAAGGGCCATTTCTTAACCCTTAAACGTCAAAGCAAGCCCCACGGGCTTGGTATAAAGGAATAATTGAGGAAAAAAGTAGATTTTCTCAACCAAATCAAGCGAGGATTGGTGCGTTGGAAAGCTACTGAAAAAGCGATCTAGATTGCAAATTTGCGCCTCATTTGGGAGATTGTGGAGTCATTGACAAGCAATCAAAGTTATCTAAATGAACAGGAGTTGAGGTTGGGCAGCAAAGGTCGTTTCTTGAAAAGTGCCGCAGTGCTACAATGCCGCAACATTGCTGGCCAGCAGAGCCGTTTTTGCATTATTTATTTATTTATTTCGCCTCCGAAAATTCAGATGCCTTCCGGGCTGCCCCGCCCAGGCCCTATAGACGTTTAAGGGTTAACACGCTAGGATTGAGAGTCAAAAGGCATTTTTGAAGGAGTCTTAGCACTTTTCATCTAGTTCTAGAGTGTGAGAGACTATGGGAGGGCCGTGGTGGAGCTGCTCTAAGGCCAGGGTGAATAATGAAGAGTTGAGGAAGTGCTGCCATCTTTAGCCACTCTCAAAACTATATTATAATTTGGAAATTGTAATGACTCCATGATGAACCAAAATACATGAAAGTTTTGAAAATAAGTTCCAACTGTAGAACAGGCAGATTTTACAATGTAGATAGTCATGCTGATTATTCACCTTACCCAAATCACTGGAACGAACTACTAGGTTGATTCATCTCATGATTTGGCATCCGTCTCTAAAGAAGCATGATGTTCAAATTTCCGTCCCGGTCTCATCAAGAAACATTGACAAGTACATACCTCACAGCCCTTTGACTTTTGTTACTACCAGTAGTCCACTAAGTTAAACCAATATAATTTGTTTTTAAAATTTTATTAGCATGCAAACAAATTAATTTTGTCATGGCAATGTCATTGGCATGTCATTTTCACATGCCCCCAGGCACTCACAGAATGATTCGATTGACAATTATACAGTGAAACGTCAGAAAGTATATTCAAGATGGACAAGCTCTCTCCACCAAATGATCCACCAAACAACAATACTTGGAAACTATAAATATGAAAAGATAAAAGATATTGAAACTTTACGTGTAGGAGGAACTTTGTAAACATAGTTGGTAAAAATATATGATTACATGAATGAGGTATATGACATAACCCTTAAAGGGCTGATGGGGATAGTAGATACATTGACGTATATTTGACATTTGTTGTAAATAAAAAGTTCCAAATTGAGACCCCAATAGCTCATTAAGATCACGTCGACGTGAATTTTGACTTCACTTTTGATCTTAAACCCATAAGAGGTGTGGAACTTTGCCAAATACAATGGAATATTATTGTATAATATTGGTCGGAAAAGGCTTTCTTGACCTTTAAAGGTATTCTTGAGCTAACCAAATGGCTACCATATCATTGCCCATTGAACTCCATGTGTAATGAAAACATGAAAACGTGATGAAAACGTGATGAAAACGTGACGAACATGGATGAAAAAGTGATAGGATGAAATTTCAGGATGAAAACGTGACATCCGGGTCGTGACAATGCTCATTTATCCCTTAAAAGGCCCTTGGAGTCTCTCTCTACAACCCATATTTAACCTTATAATTGTTCAATTGTAGTTTAATACATGAATTGTGATATATTGTTATATACGCATTATCATGATTATTGATTTTACTTTGTACTGAAAATTATTTGGTCACTGATATTTTGATAAAATACCACTAAATACAAAATATACTATATGGCCGTAAAGGGCTTTCGGGCTGTTCAAGGGTTAATAATGTAGATTCGATAAATGAAGTTGCCATTGAGTTGTACAGGGTTGTTGTAGTACTGAAGCATTGAGTATTGGGTGAACCCTGGAGAACCAAGTGCTAAGCTTACAACTCAGTTCACAGAGAGTAGTACCCTGGAGATGGAAGAATGCTTCTAACTTAGCACTGACATGGAAAAGATTCATTATCTCTTCTCCTGTGGACTTTTGTGTGGATTTTGGTGTGGGGTCTTGAACAAATGAGCTCTTGATTCACATTCCCTTGGCCCACAAAAAGGACTCCAGTTTTTCCTTCAGTGCCCGTCTTCCTCATTGCCTTCCATCTCTATCATAACATTCTTTATCGGCCCCATTGTTCATCCTTGGGAATCAGCATCACGTGCCAGAATCACTCCACGAATCGTAACCTTTGGAGAATCAAGCTGAAGATGGCTTGGTAGCTCAACAAACTTATGTTTTTTTTAACAGTTTCTACATGTTCTACATCATCGATTCCGTGTTCAGATGTTGATTATGTGCACAAGCAAAAGGGTGTGCTGTAGTACTAACTAAAGAATGTTAAGATTCTTTTACTTTTGTGTGAATTTTGATGTGGGCTCTTGAACAAATGAACTCTTGATTCACACTGGCCCTACAAAAAGGACTCTAGTTTTTCTTCAACGTCATTGCATTCCATCTCTATTTTTTAATTCGTTTGTCAATATGATTGTATGTATGCTTTTATTTTTATTTTTTATGTAGATGAAAGGAAATACATTTCAAAACAAAATAATAGCAACCTGCACTCGAAAGGATATCCAAGTGATGGTTGGAGAGTACGTAGCATAAAAGAAAGGACACCTTTTTTTCTTTTCTTTTTGCTTTTTTTTAAGCAATTGCAAGAAACTCTTGTACTATTTTTTTTGTCACACAAGGTGCATCCAATCATTTTTTCATGTATAATTTTTGGAGCATTGATATGATAAGGATTGAAATTTATAATGAAAGTGAATGCTACAATTCTAAAAGATAGTTCATTTTATTTTATTAAAAAATATGTACACTAATAGTCAAAAGTAAAAATTGAAAATATGTCAAAGTTGAGATTTTGATGCTTGGTAATGCTATTGAGTGTTCAAAATTATGAAATTTGAGCTAAAGTCTAGGTGTGTATATATATGTATATGTTTGTCTACGGGGTTTACATCTATAGGGTATGAGAAATGCAAGAATAGAATTTTTTTTTCATGTTACTTAGGGCCCGCAAAGTAATCCACTTTTTGTATGTACTTCTGAATTTGGATTAATATATTTGATTTTTTTTTTTCAGGTGCATAACTATTATGGAGATTTTTGAAAGATGGTTATTCATTGAATTTTATATATATAAAAAAGGTTGTTTCTTTTATTATTGAATATTAAAAATTCTAAGTATTTATTATCTTGAGATTTTCTACTTTCTCCAAAATCTTGCTTAAAGAATTATTCTAAACCATTATTTTATAGGCTATAATATTTTAAGGGGGCTCAATATTATACATAGTTAAAACATATCTAACTAAATTTTATATTGTGACAAAAAAATTGCCCAAATGCAACAAAATTTGGAGGTATTTCTTTCAATTTCACTTTCATTGGTTCTATAAAGACAATTAGAATTGTCTACATACTACAAAAAGTTAGTCGTGAATTTTTCTTTGTGTATACATACAATACACATTGCAAACTTCTTTCTTTGCTAAATTTTTATGTGTTTCATTATCAAAGCACCTTGTACATTGTTTAGTATTGTTTTAATGTTGAAGCAAGCAATGTTTTACAATCCCCTAAATCTCCAAAGTTGTGAAGCCACAAATCCATAATTTAATCGTAGGTTATTCTACAATGAAATTTTGAATAACGTTGAATTACACAACAATGGTGTTTCAAATTTTATTTATTTTTTGCATTGAAAACAATGCTAAATGATGAACAAATTGTTTTAGAAATGAAACAAGTAAAAACCAGATGCATAGCTACTATTGCATAGTCTTTGGTGTGTAATTCATAATAAATAATCATGACATTCTTTAATATTTTTGTACTGGCTCTGAATTATCTTAGTAAAAACAAAAGAAAGAGACAATAAGAATTGTATGGAAATAGAATAATGCTCGATACAATTCAAATTTAGAATTCTAGTCAATCTTAGACTATTCATGTGTGAATGCAATCTTGGACCATTTATATTGGAATGCAATGTTGATTTTCATTTTACAAACAATGCCCATTTATTAAGATTAACGAATATTATGGATTCTTGATTCATACAAACTATAAAAGGGGTCAAAGTTTTCTTTTTTCTTACCATATGTATTTGAACATGAATAATATATGTATTTTTCATTTACTTGATAACCTCACGGAGTGCACTCAAAGTAAAGATTAGAAATATACATGAGTGCGTTTTAATAGCATACCCCTACAATTCTTGGCCTTAAAATAGTTTTTAAATTAAGATTTTTTAGGTGCTAAGTCATTACGTATATATCTATTATTTGGTATAAATTTCAGGGCCAAATGTTTTTAGAATCTTATTAAAAAAATGATAGAAGTTTGAACTAAAATGTGTTGTTTTTTGCTTCAAAAATCAATTTAAAAATATTTACAAGTGATTTTTTTTGAAATGTGTACGACAAGAACTTTAGATTGTATTTAAAAACTTCGTATTTTTTTTCTTTTTACAGTTTTTAGGTGATTTTTTAGTATATACAAGGGGGGGGGGGGTGTCAAAAGTACGCATTCACGTGATTCCTCACTCACTTAACTTTAAGTGAACTCCCCGGGTTGATAACTTGATCTAGGGCGTTTGTATGGTACAATCTACTAGAATTCTTGTCCTTGTGCACTCTTTTGAAAACTTTGAGAATTTGAAAGATTAATCTCAGAGAGAAAAATGTTTTTGTGAAATCTAAAGTGGTAGGATGGATTGTAACGATAAAAGAGAATTTTTTTTGATATAAAATTAAAAAATTGGCATTATATTTTAATGGAGGACGAAACAAAGGGTAAACTAGTGCATTGTCACAGTGCATAATATGCACTTTAAATTCTAAAAGAGAAGGAGAACCGAGGGTTGTGGATGGACTTTTGAGCTATGAAATTTTTCAGTGTTCAAATATGTGAAGAAAAATGTCTTCCAATTTTTTCAATTTTTTTGAATTGATTAAAGTTTCAAATTTTAAAATGTATTATTGTTGGACGGATTAAATTTTTTCTCTTTTTTTTTTTTTTTTTTTTTTTTTTTTTTTTTTTTTTTTTTCGATAATTTAAATTAAAAAAATGTACTTGAGATTGAAATTTGATTTTTTTTTATAGATTATTTCATCTTGACTAAAAATTATATAACCATAATTGGTTTCCTCGGGGAGGTCACTTCCAAACATTACATAACAACATGCGAACAAAGATAGGGTCCAAATAAATCTCTGAAGATAATTTTTATAAATGATTTACATTAATATAGGATGCTCACAATTTAATTTTTAGGGTACTTTTAAATACCCTTTGTTCACACGTGATACTCAAACGATACAAAGAGTGACCTCCCCGAGTTGGTTCCTAAAAAACTCTTAATAGTTAAAATTGTTTTGTTCTAATTTAATTTTTTTCTTCAAATCTAAAATGTGCTCATACGAAACTCCATCACTTATAACGCAATGACGGTGGCAAATGGTTATGATAACATGTTATGATGTGATAGGTAGAAGTAATAGAGGTAGCGAAATTTGAGCTACCGTGTACGTAAATTCAAGTGTCGTGTGTTGTACCATTGATGACCTGGGCAGGGCAAAGTGTTCATTCTGTCTCCCACTGGCATACCCTTGAGCTATAATCTCAGGCTAACTTATCTGTCCATGGAGTTTGCAAAACAATTGCAAAATGACAAATTTCAATCATCCTCAATCAATTGAATTTGGTGATCCTTTCTTTTTAAGTGGAATTCCATGCTTGTGTGGCTCGGAGTACAACACCGTATTTACCATGCCATCGTGACGTATTTCGTGGTCATTGGTATCTATGACGATGAAATCTGAAATGCCAGTCATTTGCAAGCAAGGACTCAGCTAGACTTCAATGGTGGGTTGGGTTGTCCTTCACACTTATAAGTTATAACCAATGCCATATGAGGTGAAAATTTACAACAATCTAGTTTGGACAAGGTTGCCTACATCAATACCCGGTTTTTTTTTCCATCTAAATTTAGGCTAAAATGAATGAGGTGCCTTTTTATCCCTAATTTTATTATATATATTTTTGAAAAACTTGGCAACGGATCTCTGTTTTTTTCATACATTCTATCTTTTTCATTCAATATATTGGCCTTTAGTGAGTTTTTCGTACATAGTGTCTTTTTCATTCAACATCTTGGCCTTTTCATCCATTGCGTGTGGCTCAAGAAGTCCTAAACTGGCATTCAAGCGGCGTGTGCCATTGCCTTGGTGGCTACATGAAGTAGCATATTTCTCATTATGTTCCCATATGGCAATTCACCCAATGAATTTCTGTAGCAAACAAGAAAAAAAAAACTTGATCGATACCGTAGGTTGATAGCAGTTCTGGCACTTTTGGAAAATGACGTCAGTTTTTTTGGCCTGCCACATCGACTCTTTTAAATGTCATAACCAATCAGAAAGTGACACGTGGCAAATTCATGAAATTTTAAATTATTTACAGTGCCGGAAGTGCTATCAATCTATAGTATTAACCCCTATATGGATTTAAGTTCCAATGCAACCATGTATTTTTGTGTCAAAGCATGTGATGGCTGTTATATTTCACTACACTAACATATTTTAGAACACTCTTGTACTTGCGTAGTTGAGTAAATCATTTTATTTTAGTACATAAGACAGTTTATATGAGCAAACATACATTGGTTATACATATAAAGCTGAGTTATGAAGGGTAGATCTTGCTATCTATGCCCCCTGAGGCATAGATAGACGAACTACCCCCAATAGACTCTTCATTCACGATTATCTTATAAACTAGTGTTGTTATTATTATTATTATAATAAAACCCAAGGGATGTTTAGGGGTTAATTTTGGATGTTCTAGGGCTATTTAAATGTGCTATATTATACAAATTCCTTGATACTTTTGAATTTTGTATCTACAAGGAAAATGTTCTAGTCGTGTTGAATAGAAATTAACTATATTGCCAAAGTTTCAACTTTAAATGTACATCTTTATCAAAACAATTTCAAAATAAATATATGCTTTCCTAAGACTTTGCTCTAAATTTGGTGTTTCTTTTGCATTAAAATACAATTGTTCATTTATTTCAAAAAATAAATAAAATATTGAATTTATCTTTTAAAACTTGTTAGAACTAGCTAAAATCATGGGTATTTACTTCACATTGCCCAATGCAAAAAAAAAAACAAATTGATGATGATGAAAACATCATTATGCTCCTTGAATAGTAAAATTCTCCAAATGAAGATTTTTTTAACACTTTGCACTATTTTATTTTATTTTATGAAAGTTTGACGATTGCAACCTAATTTTAGAGTATAACAACCTCGAGTTTTTGTTACTGTTACTATAGTGTCTATCCTCGAAAGGAGAGAGTAGTATTGTCCCAATGTCCCCTTGTCCGGTGGGCACTGGGTCATTGACATTACGAATGGACACTTTATTCACGCCGACCTTGAGAAAGGGCCGGAGTTTCTATCTATCTTTTCTATCTATCTGAACAACCTCGAGGCTTTTATACTAAGAACCAAGACCATTTCTTGAAATGATCACATATTAATAAAATGGCAACAATTTTACTAAGGTCCATTCAAAAAAGAGAGTTATCCTACAATTTTGAATCCTATGTATGAAATCATACTTCACGATAGCTTTTAATAAGTCACATTCATTGGTGTTGAAATTTTGATGGCATAAATCTTGAAATCAAAACAAAATTCAAACCTTTTGAACCAAAAGAACTAATACGTTTTCTTTTTTCTTTTTTTTAAAAATTTATTTTAATTTTTAAAGGCTTCTTTCGCATTGAAATAAATTTTCATTTGTGACAAAAAAAAAAAAAAAAAAAACGTATTTTATTTTTTCAATACCAATTTGTTTCTTAACCCTTAAGCGTCTACACTACAATTACCTGGTCAAACCTCATCAATTTATCATATTTTTAAATATATTATATTTTTTGGTATTTTTTTCATATAAGTTATTGCTAAATCAATTTACCCTGATTTCTTTCGTAATTATTTAAATAATAATAAAATTTATAAGATTTTTCAAATTTGTTTCTTGTAAAAATCATATTAATTACAAAATGCTCAGAATAGTATGATTTTTTTTAAGGGAAAATGTAAATAATAGTGATGAACAACAAGGTGTATGTGGCATACTTCTTGAGCTTACGTAAAGAGAAATTTAATAGAATTTTCTTTTGCAGTGTATATTTGATATTTAGGGCTTTGAGCTTTAACCACTAAAAGCCCGAGGGGTATTGGACAAAACATAGATGTGTTATAATATGTGCCTTCCATATGTTCGATGAAGTTTGGTTCAATAGACAAAATGTAGAGTATTGTCTCTACAAATTATCCGTACGGTCAAACTTCCAAAAATAACTTTAGTCAGATCATTTTTTAATGAATTTAAAAGCACTAACCTTTCAAAATTTGTATAAATTATAATTTTCAATTTTAGAGTTCAAAATTTAGTATGATTGGTTAAAGTTGGGCTATCTATTGTAAACTTCAAAAAAACAAAAGAAATGATGGAGGGATCATCATTACTTTCCCCAAATAGCAAATTTTATAACACTAAGACAATGTTGAGATGATCTACTTTGAAAAATTCTCCCGGGTGGAGTTTAACTCGGATTGCCATAATTCTAATTGGGTTGGAAAGTAGACTTGATGTAGTATTTTAAAATATTTTTTATTTTTTCAAGAAATTATTTTTTTGTTCCGGGCAGCCCGTTAAATTCGGGCAACGACCAGAAAATGGTTGTTTGAGCGCTTAGGGGTTAAAGTGTTGTAATAAACACAATTTTAACAATTTTGAAGAATGGTAAATTGGACTAAAAAGCAGTAGATAAACCCCATACTTTTTTAGTTGTACAATTTTCATTTGAAATTAGGAACTAGGTGGAAATCAACATTTGACTAAAAAACGATCAAACATAGCCCCACAAGGCTCCATTGCGCTTAGGAGTTAACGAGTAATTTCAACACATGCTCGTCAAATAGTTTAAATTTTTGAAAGATTCCATTTCAACTATTGTTGCACTTCATGAATATTCTTCAAGATTCCAATGTCCACCATTAAAAAAAAGCTCTCAAAATTTTTGATTTCAATTTTTATCTGTTTTCCCAATCATGCTATTGGGATACAATATTTATAAACTATCATCCATATAGGATAGTGTAAGAAACCCTCACAACATCTCCACCAACACTCTGGATAACTCTTTGGCTCTAGAAAAATGGATGTGTATGGGTTGGTCAATAATTTATTTGGAGGGAGACATTGGATAGTGTAACCCCGTTCAAGGCCCTCAAAACAACTCCAGCTAGTGTATCTTCTCACATCGTAATTGTACATTATGATTGCACAATCCATGTGCAGTGAATTGTGAGTAACTTAAGGTAGAGGTACCTATAGCCGATATAAGTACCCCATAACTAATCTGTAGACCTCCTAGAAGCTTTGTTTCATGAACCCAAAATCGAACATAGTACTACCCAAAAACCAATACAATGTTGACCAATCAAGAGCCGTCACCTCAGCAGCCACAAGTGTAGCTTTATGTTCGGGAACTGATTTCATTGTTGTTTGATATAGGTGAACCTATATATTAGTCATGGGCTACAAAGATTTTTTCACTTAATTTTTTTTTAATAATAAATTCAATTTCGAGAAAAAAAAATTCAAAAAAACTACCTATTCCTCTATGAGAGACCTGATTGATCTCATCTACGAAACTTCAACATCTCCCATGCTAAAATCCTTATTATATCGGTTATAGGTACACTAAAATCACCATATACCGTGGGTGGGTGAATGACGTGGGCACATTCATCCACTTGGACAAATTTTCATCCAATTCGAACATATTTTCCTCCAATTTGGATGAAATTTACTACAATATTTTGAAAAGAGAAATCATTACTAAAGCCTCTCGTAAATATCATGGGCCACAATATATGGTGACTCCAATGTACTTCCACCTTACTTAGTATTTACAGGGTCTAAGTGAGTGATGTTGGTGGGGAACTACATTACACGGCAGCCCCTGTAATTTTGGGAAGACGTTCAGTGTGCAATTCAGTGGTGCCAGTGGAGATGCTCTTACTGAGGCCCGTGGGAACTCAAGGCTTTTTACCAGACTGACACAGGGAGAGAGAAGAAAGTGACGGTTATAGGCACCACTTTAGTGTAACTCAGTGGGCAAAAATCAACCAGTTGGGATGACTGTTGCGCCCGGTCCTTTTCCTGCCATTCCTCACAGACTGCTTTTGCCCAACGTCAGTCCCTCCCTCCCTCCCTCCCTCTCGTGCTGCAGGAACGACAGGAGCAACAGGAGCAACAACACCAACAGGACCAGGAAGAACAACAACAACAGCAAGCAAGAGCCACAACAGTCCATCGTCTTCCTGGCCCACTTTCTTGAGCTGCATCTCTGACACTCCTTCCTTCCCTTCCCCAACAGCCCATCCATCTCCTTCCCTCGGCCCCACTCCCTTTCTGCCTTAGTTTCTCGTCTAGCCTCATTCCGTTGCTTGTTTCGCACTCCCTACCACTGGGCCAACCTCAATCACAACTGCTCCCTTTTCCTCAATAATCCCATCATCACTCTCCAATGCTGTGCATGTGGGGAGACGACGACGATGGTGCAGCTGTTGCATTGCTGGGTACACCCACACTCTCGAGGTCCTGGTGCTCCGAGCTCGTCGTAGTTGTAGAATCATTAGAGCGTGGATCTGAAGCGTTTGTTGCCACAGATCGTGAAGGGCGGAGCTCTTGTACAACATTGTAGAAAAAATCCATCGCGTGTGTGTGTGGGTGTGTGTATGCAGTGTGTACCGGTTTGTTTTTGGATGGTACCGGAGTCGTCACGTGTGAGGAGGACGTTATCGATGACATTCACCACCCGTTGGAAGATGATCCTGGGTCTACATTGCAAGGTGGTTTTCGGTGGGTTAAGGTAGTAGTCTTCAATTAGAACCTCCAGCCATAGCCATGTTGCCCTGTGAAAACAACTCTATGGCTCTGTGTCACGGTATGATCTCATAGCTCTACCGCCACCTGACACCCAGATCTACAATAAACAACAACCAGTCCGTGGACGTTTTCTTGGTGCAGTCAGGTGGCTGCAACGATCAGGGACTCGCTCACAATGTGGTAGTTTAGAAGATATACATCTAGAGACTGTTGTGACGAGAAGAGCGTTGAAATGGCGTCGAGCAGTATGACGAGTGAGCTGTCGAAGAAGACGAGCATCTTCGGGTTGAAGCTGTGGGCAGTGATAGGCATTTGTGTTGCGCTTGCAATTGTAGCGACGTTGTTCCTGCTGTGGCTGTGGTTGCTAGCGCGCCGTCGACCAAAGGCAGAGAAGCTACCCTTGCACCAAGTTTCAGACAGTTCAAAGGAGATCAAGGAGGTGAAGATAGACAGAGTTGGCAACACGTATTTGCCTCCACCAGACCCGGTGCTGCTCACCATCAGTGAAAACTCAGGCGAGAAGGATTCCATGGAGAAAGGCGTGGTGCACGTGGGCGACACGAAAGGCTCCAGCTTCAAGAATCCCATCGTGTGGAAAGGCCATGACAAGGCCGGCTATGTCGAGGAGCCGGTTATTATGCAGACGCAGGACAGCAATGTTGATCGCCCGGAGAAGCCGAGTTCCCTCAAATTCGACGCCAACAATTACGAGCGCGGTGGCAGCTTTCTGAGCTTGTCTGGGGGATCTGGCTCCACGCGCAGCCTCGACTCGCCCGTGTCTGCGGCGCCCGAGGTTTCGCATTTAGGTTGGGGCCATTGGTACACGCTCCGGGAACTTGAAGCTGCCACTGATAGCTTTGCTGATTCTAACGTTCTCGGTGAAGGTGGCTATGGAATTGTGTACCGCGGCCAGTTGCCTGATTCTACTCTCATCGCCGTCAAAAACCTCCTCAACAACAGGTACTGGGAGGATCCTCTACATGATGCAATTACAAACTTTTTTTTGGAGTTCCTCAATTTTCCGATCAGCATGCATTTATTCATTGTGGCATTGCCTCATAAAGCTGTGATGAAATTACATGCCTTTTCTGTGCTTCATATGGCTCCTTTTGAGTTCCTCAATTTTGTGATCAGCATGGATTTATCGATTGTGGCATTGCCTCGTAAAGTTGTGATGAAATGACATGCCTTTTCTGTGCTTCGTAGGGCTCCTTTTGAGTTCCCTAATTTTCTGATCAGCATACCTTTGTTGAGGCATTGGTTATGATGAAATGAGATGTCCTCTTTTCGCTTCATAAGTTCCTGATAAACATGCATTTATTGATTGTGGAATTGCCTCATTAAGTTGTGATGAATGACATGCCTTTCTGTGCTTCATAGGGCTCCTTTTGAGTTCCCTAATTTTCTAATGAGCATACCTTCCTTGGGGCATTGGTTATGATGAAATGAGATGCCTTTTTTGAGTTCCTCGTACTCGTACATATGTTGTGGTATTAGTGATGAGGTTTGCATGTTGACCTAAAATTATGGCGTGTGCAGAGGGCAAGCCGAGAAGGAGTTTAGAGTGGAAGTGGAAGCAATAGGACGTGTTCGGCACAAGAATTTGGTGCGATTGTTGGGATATTGTGCTGAAGGTGCTCACAGGTAAACAAAAATAAAAAAATAAGCCTGATCCTACTCAACAGTCATTCTGCTCTGCTTTGCATTATTATCAACCTGCCCAACTCATGGTTTTGCAGGATGCTCGTGTACGAGTACGTGGATAATGGCAATCTGGAGCAGTGGCTGCACGGGCCTTTGTCTCAATCCAACACACTTCCATGGGAAGCGCGCATGCGGATTGTTATGGGTACTGCCAAAGGGTGAGCTCTTGTTGTATTGGTGCATAAAATTTTCTTTCTTTCCTTTTTAGGTTTTGAGGTCCAGAGAGCAGAATTTTCTTATCACGTTTCTTCTGTGGCCTGTGATGATCAGATTGGCGTATTTGCACGAGGCTTTAGAGCCGAAGGTTGTCCATCGAGATATCAAGTCCAGCAACATTCTAGTGGATGCACAATGGAACGCTAAAGTCTCTGACTTTGGTCTTGCGAAGCTTCTTGGTTCTGGGAAGAGCCATGTAACCACTCGTGTCATGGGAACATTTGGGTAAGTGATACATAACACAGAACTTTACGAACCCGCAGTTGTTTAAATTCTATGCTGTTTTTTTAATTGATTGCATTGCAGGTATGTAGCCCCAGAGTATGCAAACACAGGCCTGCTGAACGAGCGAAGTGACGTTTACAGCTTTGGGGTGCTCCTCATGGAGATTATCACAGGCAGAGATCCTGTGGACTACAACCGTGCTGCTGGAGAGGTACAAAGCCCATCGTCCTTTCAAGCTAAATGATTTTTGTTTTTGTGCTGGCATATTACTTGATGCTTGATACGCTCAAAATGGCCTAATTAGGACTAAAAGATTTTTTTTTTAAAAATTACCAGAGGCGTGATGCTAATAAAAGAATGTGGTGAATGCAGATCAACTTGGTGGACTGGTTGAAGCAAATGGTGGGCAACAGACGCTCAGAGGAAGTGGCAGATCCAGCCATGGAAGTGAAGCCAACTTCACGAGCTCTCAAGAGGGCTCTTCTGGTGGCTCTGCGTTGTGTTGATCCAGACGCACTGAAAAGACCTAAAATGGGCCATGTTGTCCACATGCTGGAGGCTGAAGAATTCCCCTTCCGCGATGTACGTGAAAAATCCTACCAATTTTGAATCATCCTTCATGTTTACACATTCGATTACAGAACTCCCCATTCATTGTTTACATGTTCTATTATAGATTACAAAACTCCCCAATGTTTACATGATCTATTATTATATATACTAGAATCGAATGACACTATTATGTGATTCAATGACCTTTCTTAACCGAGTGCAGAAAATGTTGCAGGATCGTAAACCAGGGTCAAGCCACCCGCGTTCGCACCGCACGGAGGCACAGAACCAGGAGCGACTGCTGCAGAGGCTCTCAAAGGGGCAGTCAGCGGACATTGACAGTGACAACTCCGTAGACGAGAGCCCTGCCAATCGTAGTTTCGTGCGGCGTGCGCGGGCGTATGAGAATCTAGCCAACACGAACTCACCTCGCCGGTATGAAGGGTGATGATGATGAGGAGGAGGAAGAGGAGAATATATATACATATCTGCACATGCACACACAGGTCTCTCTCTCTCGGTCTCGAGCCAAAAAAACACTCCCCAATTCCTGTCCTCAGTGTGCTACAGGAATTCATCCCCTCCACCACCATTGTCAGCAAAACAACGCTAAGCAAGTTAGATCCATGTCGGTGATTATCATCCCAGGGTGGCTATGGGAGGGGATGTGAGGTGGATGTAAGTACTATACATTAGACTGTACTTAAGTTATAGGAATCTAGGATTGGTCACAGAGAGGTAGACTTGGTTATGAACTTTGTGATCAGATGGGGTAGCTCTTTCGTTCTCCACCTTCTGTTTCGTGTACTCCAGCTCCGAGGTTACTTTTTTTTCTTTCTTTTTCTGGTTTTTAAATTTATTTTTTCAGTATGCCAGGCCGGCTTATCATTCAGATTTTTTCATGCTTCTGTTGCTTTTCATTTTTGCCGACTGTTGGTTACTTACTAGAAGACTATTGTAGGATTGAGTAGAAATTCCCTCGTCGTCATCCAAAGTGTATGAATTCAAGATATCTTAGGGCGTTTTGTGCTTTTGCATAGTTTGAAGATTGTATATCATTGCACCTTGGATAACTTAGGTAGGTACAGGATACTATTTGCGTCGCTTTTTATCAATATGTAGGAGTGTGTTTTTCATTTTAGAGCTGTGGAGAGATCCTTCTCTTGAGAACAAATTTTTGTCATTATGTATGAATTTCTTATGCAATTTCAAAATGACCCCATTTTCATTGAAAGATCTGAGGCCAAGACATTTAGGCAAATCATGCTTACATCCAATTTGGTAATTGGAGGTCAACCAAGTGTGTGAATTGATGAGTTGTTGGGAACAAAGGTTGGCATAGTGGACGTGATTTGGTCCCTCTCGGTTTTAGTATCTATGGACAAGGTAAGGTGCAAACACCTATTGATATGATATTATTTAGAAGAAAGGAGCTTGGTTATGGGTAATGTATGATAGGCTAGTTGTGCTTTAATTAGCAGGAAAAAGGTGGACTTTGGGCATCGAGGAGTAGTGCAAGAGTTTGGTGTCCAATGCTGCCATTAGCACTAGCTTGATGTCAATATATACCGGTAGTGGCCTTAGGTTGCATACACTACTGGTAGCACTATTCCTTGGTGCTTAGAGCATGCGCACCCACCCTACTCATGCATCTACCATCATAACATTCTTTAGCTAGTATTGCAACACATCCTAATGCTTGTGCAGAGAATCAATATATGAACATGGAATTGATGATGTGGAACATGTAGAAACTATTAAAAACTAGAAGTTAGTTGAGTTGCCAAGCCATCATTAGGTAGAGATGACTTTGATTCTCCAGAAGATTATGATTCCTGCAATGATTTTGACGTGCGATGCTGATTCCCAAGGGTGAACAATGGAGTTGTTGAAGAATGTTATGATTTTACGGAATATTTTGGATGAGTTTTTTTTTGACAACTCCTGTACATGCTCTATGATGGCAAATTTGCAATTGATATAGTGATGTCACAATAAACTCCTCTAAACAAAGTTGCCACTATAATTAGCAAGTTTGACAATCACTAATGGTTTGGGGACTTATGTTGGAATACATGGCAATTTGACATTTGTTTAGGATTGTGCAACAGGTGAGATAAGGTAGAAGAGCCGTAAAGTGATTAGTGCCCCAAAATTGATTGTAAGACTTCTGACACAACTACCCATCACTTGACCTAAAATTGATAAATTGCACTATTCACTGGAAAACAACCTACCAATGGTATTCAAGCATTGAGAGTCCTTGAGAGGATATTAGTGATTGGTTTTGGGTATTGCCATGAATGGAAATTAGTACTACATACGTAGGACATGGGGGAGCCTATTGATCAAAGTGAGTCACGAAGTACTTTCCACTTAAAAAAATTGTACTAATTTCAATATTGGAAAATAAATTGAGAAAATATTGTATTCCTCGCGAAAACTAACTTCCAACCTAAGAAAATTATCTCCCTATTAATGGGTCGTCCAAAAATAGTTTAGATAACTTAACCCCTAAACGTCCAACCGTCCAGTTTTTGGACAATGAATAGATTTGAACTCCGATTTTTCATCCATCATGTACTTTTAGTAGTGAGGATTTTTTACTGAATTTTTTATGGGAAGTTAGCTTCATGCATGTGTGATCCAATTAGAAAGGGGATGATTTGTGAAAATTTTATGCCTCATTTCATGCCACATTGTTCCACCAATTTTTTTGAAGATTTCAGTGTAAAAGTGCTCTTAAAAAAGTCAACTCATAAAATCAAGCAACAAAAAGAATCTCCAAAAATCACTACAGTTAAAGTATTACATTTCAACTCATCACAACAAATTTCATTCTTAGATTGCCAATATCTTATTCGTAATCAAATTACAAAAGAATTTTGAATTTTAAGTTCCAAATTTTATAGAAAAATATTGGTGATAGCAATTGCAGATCTAACCATATGGATAGAATCTAAAATTCATAATGTACAACTTTTATTCATATGTCAAGTTTTAAATATCCCTCTTAGTTGTATTTATTAATGCATCTTTGCAAAACTGCCAAATCTTGGGAGGGTGAGGATGTTTAGGGGTTAAGTTATCGTTTTTAGGTACTTCTACCTTACAATTTTGTGGGTGGGGGAGGAACAAATTAACGGGATGAAAATTTCATTAATTCCAGAGAAGGGTGCACCGCATGGTCTTACAGACCGCCCTTTCTACTAATGCATGTACCACACAACTATGTCATTTCCAGACTCGGACTCTTCAGTGGCAATTTATACTTGCGGTTTGTCAAAGCGAATCTATGTCGTGTTGCTTGTATAAGTGTGATCTCCTGCTTTAGGAAGCATCCATCCACGTCCTGGACCCAACAATATCTCGTCAACCTGCTGAAGTAGTAGACTGAGCTACAAATTACAAGTGAAGCTATTAGGCATAATTGTCCTTTCATGCATGAGGAATTCCAAGCTTGTGAAGTTTTGGACACGAACTTTTCGTTGATCACATCCCTCCGTCCCACAAAAAGACCTTGTTTTCACAGAAATCCATGGATTAAGCTTAATCCGGTGATTACAGAGGGAATATGTTGACTGTGATGCAAATCCATGAATTAAGTGAGTGTAGGAGGAATATTTTGATAGCCAGAAAGTGCATACATGAGCACAACCCATTAACAACATGATCTAAATCCATAGATTAAACTGCCAACATTATTTGCAATGCCCTGAAGCACTTGTCAAGCGGTGATTGAGTACAATTGGAAACGATGGTTTTATTTGGGGACAGAATTTAAATCGATAACTGGTTCTTTTTGTGGGATGGAGGGAGTATGTGACGTGTAAATTGTGATTCGTGACAACATGTGATTGCTTGCTGTTATCCGCAGGGACTACTACTGCTGGTGTTTTATTATTATTATTATTATTATTTTGGTTATTATCTGTAAGTTGGTCGCGCTTGACCAAAATTGCAGACGGTCATCATTTGCTTGTTTGCAAAGAAGGGCCAGCTTTTCTGGGGATCCACCAGGTGAATTCAGCGTACAGTACTAGTCTGTCAACCCTCACGGCCTCTGTAATCTCTGACCCCTTGGGACAGAGTGGCCATCTGCCTGAGTGCAGAAAGATGCGCTGCCACCTTCAATCATCATTGTGATTGCATTCTTGCATTCTTGCCTTCTTGCATTATTGCATTACTTTTAATTTATTCATTTTGGTATGAAAAATGCAACCACAGGTACGTCAAGACCAGCGTTGTCCTGGCCGGTGGTAGCGTATTTTACGCTATCACAAAACGTGATAAGCGTAGAGCATGCTCACCCTACCACTGAATTCTCAAGAATCGTGGATGAAATTCAACATGCATATTCAGAGAGGGTGAGAGAGCCATTGAATACAAGCACAATATAGAGACACTTCTATAACTAAGTTTAGGAAGGGCTTTGTATCTTAAATTGATAGAAATAATGATTACCCATGTATAGTGATTATGATTGATTCACTGACTACATTGAGGGGCACATAGTGATTTAAGGATGTGGAGACAATAACTTGAATGTGATGATAGTGGTCAAGGGGTGAATTCATGGAAAAGGGTGCGGATGCTCTTACAAGAGACAAAAGGCTGGTATTGACTTTGTATGACTTTGGTTCAAGCTCGAGGCGTTGAATTTCACATAAGATTTGTACAACCAAAATGGACCTTGTCTCAAATAGCAACCCTACAAGAAGCCGGACACTGAAACCTAAATATTGATTGCACAAGATGTACACAACCAAAACACGAAAACCTGCCTAGGGTCGATTTTGGACACAATACTTTGAAATTTCATAGCTTAAATTCAAATAATGCATGCTAAATTGTGTTGGACTCCTCTTAAACTTGCGAATAAGAATCAATTAAAAAATATATTTTGTTTAATTATAGTAAATATGCTTAGTTGCTATTAGTGACAATTATGAGTGAAGATATCAATATGTTGAGGCTTGAGTCCCATAAATTTACTTTCAAAAATAGTACTGTCATTTCAATTTAATTTTTACTACAGCATGTATCATGGTCTTATGCACAAGAATGACTGACTTACAGGGTTGGTGTCTGCCTAGTATGGTCGCAGTTCTACTTTACAATTTATTTCAGCAGGGGACAGACTGAAGAGCCTGTAGCATATTTTCTTACAATATGAGAACCATGGTACTAAGCCAGAGCCTTTAATTAAAAAGGTGAGCATGACTAGACACGCAGACTGATACTGAACCAAGCCATACGATCAACTAAGTGAGTGCGCGAGTGGAGTTTGGTATTCTACTTACACGGTCCGTCCATTATTGATGCCTCGGGAGAAAACCTGTCGGAATGCAACTGGTCGCTCAGGTCCCTTCAGAATTGTGGATCCCGGGAGGGTAAGGTGTTTACTTCCGTGGTCACCAATCCGCTGACCACTCATCATGGGATTGGGGCATATCATCCAGCTGCGATGAAATACCGTGGAAGCTCTGTTCGATCAAGCAGCTAGTCGCGTAGTCTCTCCCTTAGTATTTACCCTAGATTGACTTTTATGGCTTGTTTATACTGTTTAGCCATGTAACTCCTTGAAAACGATGCGTTTCCGTAGTCTCTCCCGTGGTTGAGCAGCGACAATAAATAATCACAGCCACTAGCGCCGACCTCGTCACAAACCCAACAACAACAACGCCACAAACCCGGTGTGCATCTCGGCGGAGCCATTAACGGCCCCTAAAGGACCAAGGATTCATGGTTCTAAAATGACAAATCCAATCAATCATATTATGAAAATTACAGTTCAGATGGGTCCAAATCTTACATCAACGGAATCAGTGAAGAACATTGCATGTATTGGTCAAAAAACAAATACATTTGAAAAAAAAAAGTTCACATAGAACCTACTCAAAATTGCTTTAAAAAACATGAGGCCCAATTTGGGTTTCTTGGTCCTTTAGGGGTTAATACCTGCCGATTGAATCGATGGGTGCATCAAACATATGTTTTCTCATAATTTCTATGTGTGTTTCCACCCATATTCCATGTATGTTTTCACATGTTTTTTTGCATCAAATAGGCGGAGATATTAACCGATAGCATACTGACAATTTCTTGTTGAATTCAGCAAGACTTATTTTCTTTCAATTTTGGATCTCTTCCAAATTTTTTTAATATTACTCTTTTCTCTCTTTTTAGCTTCATCAGGTGCACTTGAGTTTCAATACTATCAACACTTGAAGAGAATTTTGCAGATTATTTTGTTCCCTGAGTTCGTTGGGTTGACTCTGTGTGTCAGAAAGTCATACACATGCATATATATATATATATATATATATATATATATATATATATGTGCGCCAGGAAGGCGATTTTTGTTGCATACTTTACATCTTGCATCATGCTTAACCCCTAAATGCCTAGAGCCCTCTCCAAATTCGGCAGTTTTGCAAAGATGCATTATAAAATGCAACCTAGAGGGATATTTTGAACTTGATATATGAATAAAAGTTGTACGTTATGAATTTTAGATTCTATCCATACGGTTAGATCTATGATTGCTACTACCAATAATTTTGTATAAAATTTGAAACGTGAAATTCAAAATTATTTTTTAATTCAATTACGAATAAGATATTGACAATCTACATATGAAATTCTTTGTGATTGGTTGAAATGTAATACTCTAGGTGTAGTGATTTTTGGAGATTTTTTGATTGCTTAATTTTATGAGTTGACTTTTTTTAAACCACTTTTACACTGAAATCTTCAAAATTTTGGGTGAATCACTACAACATGAAATGAGGCATAAAAATTTCACAAATCATCCCCTTTCTAATTAGATCACATATGCATGAAACTAACTTCCCATAAAATCTACAGTAAAAATTCCACACTACACAAAGTGCATGACGGATGAGAGATTATGGGTGAAATATGTACATCGTCCAAAAAATGGACGCTCAGGCAGTTAGGGGTTAACCCATAAAGGACAATACAAGCCCCACGGGCTTGATAGTATTTTGGGAGAATGTTGCTCATAACTTCTACTTCGTTGCACCAAATGGGGTTTTTTAAATGCCAAACTGGGCACCTTGGAGGGATCTATACTTCTTTAGAATAGAACCAAAGTAAATTAAAAAGAGAATCATGCTTAAAATGGAGTTAAAAAAAGATTTTGGGTGTGGAATCGGGAAAGCATATGTCCTTTAAGGGTTAATTCTCCGGGGATTGTGTAACAGTGAAGACACGAAATGGAGAGTGGTGAAAGCCATAGCCATACTTCCATTTCATAAACAATCTACATTGAGCATAGTTAGCTTCCACCAAATTTCATTTCTTCATATCATGATTTTTAAGTGCCGTTAATTGACATGGCTGTTTAACCCCTAAACGTCACAACGTCCAAAAACTGGACGACTAACAGATTCAAACCTTCTCTACGTTCTCATCAATGCTTGGATGAAAGTCATCTAAATTTTTGGAGATACTTCACCAAATTGTTGTTCTATCTAATGGTTGGATTTAGTGATACTTGAGTACATATTTTTCTAAAATTACAAATGTAGAAGTATGTCAAGTCATTGACCAAGCCAAAATTGCATTGACTGTAGTTCAAAAATGGCCTTGCAAAAATGAGGTCATAGATTTAAGAAACACAAAAATTTCAAAAAATCACCATGTTTAAGAGTATCTCATTTCAAACTCATTCCAACAAATTTTACTAAAAAATTATTAAAATTTTGTTTGTAATCAAATTTAGAAGATATTTTTAATTTTAACTTTCAAATTTTATAATTAAATATTGGTGATAGTATCAGTGAATCAAACCGTATGGATGGAATCTAAAATTCAAAATCTAGAACTTTCATTTGTATATCAATTCCATGATATTCTTCTAAATAGTACTTTATGATGATTTTTCTCAAATTGTCAATTCCAGGGACACCCTGGTACGTTTAGGGGTTAATCCCTTGAAGAAGCCTAAATTGAGCCTCATTTTTTTAAAGCAATTTTCAGTAGGTTCTATGTGGACTTCCTTTTGTTCAAATTTGTTTTTTTTACCAAAAAACATAATATTTAGGTTCACTAATTCTTGTGATATTAAATTTGGTCTCATTTGAATCATATTTTTCACAATGTGATTGATTGAATTTTTCATTTTATAACCGTGAACTCTCGGTCCTTTAGGGGTTAAATGGAGGCAATAATTCCTTAATTTTGCTTGATTATTGCTCACTATCTCAAATGGTCATAAGTCATGTTATTTGATGCTTGATGAGAATGGCCGGTGACATGCTTGTCTTTTAGGTAGCCCAGAAGGCATCTAAATTTTGAAAAAAAAAAAAAAAAAAAACGGCTCTGCTAGCCAGCCACTGTTGAGGCACCGTTGCATTGCGGTACTTTTTTTAAAACTACCTCAGCTACCCAGCCTCAACTCCTATTCAAATCGATTACTTTGATTGTTTGTGGATGATTTCACAATCTCCCAAATGAGGCGCAAGTCAAGAATTTAACTCGCTTTTTTAGTAGCTTTCTAACGCACCAATCCTTGCTTGTTTTGGTTGAGGAAAACTACCTTTTTTTTTTCTAGATTATTCTCTCATAAAAAACCCATGCGGCATGCCTTGACATATAAGGGTTAAGATGTTCGTGCTTTACAAACGTAGTTGGTAAAATATTCATTTTCAATGAAACGCTATAATAATCTCAAGTAAATTAGTTTAGGTACTCACACTACGTAGAATAAACAATGTAGTTTGTACATCTTAGTAGGGAAGACTCATCAAATATCAGTAATTTAAAAAACAACACCTCTCATAAATTGCCATGGAGCAAAATCTGTGAGTGCGCATTTTAATGACCATTTGTATACCCAAATTGAAATGTCATGCATCCACGTCATTTTCTTTTATGCTCATCATATCCTTTCCAATATATGTTGTGATCTAATTTTGGTTTACCCTACTATCACTAAATAGTGAACTACTAAGCTCAATTCAAATGTGAAAATGCTTTTTCAATTTTAAACTATTTTTAAGTTTTTTATATTCCACTTAATTAAGCCCCTTTTTTTAAATACTTGGAAAGACTTTGTTTTTGCAGTCTTTGGCTGTGGCCACTTGGTATTTTCTCATGATTACTTGATATTTGCAAATCAAAGTCAAAGACCAAAATGCCTAACTTGGCATATATGGCACACTTGGCACACCTAGCCTACCTAGCCTACGTGGCTTACTTGGCTTACATAACTTCCTGGATATACTTGACATTTTGAGATTTGGCTTTGACTTTGCAGTCATTAACTTTGCCTATGTGTGGTATTTGGCCACAACAACCTAGAATTTAGCATTATGATTTATGTCGTGTCCAAAATTGTGTTCCTCAGCTTGTTTTTTATTTGGGAGGCAGAGGCTCTCTTTGTGTTGCAATCTGAGGTTGCTGATCATGTTATACCACCATGTTCAGGTCCATGGTATTATTGTAATCCTGGTATTATAAAACCCCAATTTTTTAAATTTTATTGTCTCGGCCCCACCAGGGGAGAGACTACGGAAATGCATCGTTTTCAAGGAGTTACATGGCTGAACAATATAAACAAGCCATAAAAGTAAATCTAGGGTAAATACTGAGGCAGAGACTACGCGACTAGCCGCTTGTTTCAAAAGCCATGTCCTACCTTCGTTTGCAATGTCTGCTTCCTAATAATGTGTCATTAGTATTCGTGGTTAGTACATACCAATGCTCCTTGATAAGATTGTTGAAATAATCTTTGCAATGAAAATAATCTTTCATTTGCGCCCAGAAATTTCAATCAACATAAAACCCCATGTTCCTGTTACAGATAGCAACATGCTACTTTTTGCTGTGCTACCGAGAGCTAGTACCACGTCACTGTACAATCTATTCTGTACTCCTGAAGATTATTATACATACAAGGCATATCAACTTTGCAGCTTACTCTATCACAAGAGAGACGCATCAATGCTTGGACGGCCACATGTTGCTGCTCCTTTTCAACATCATAAATAATAATTCTTGGGGTCAGGAATGGGAGGATTGAGGATACATGAACCTACAACTTCTCCTTTTGTCACAGCATCCAGCGCTTTGCTTACCATGTTCAAAGGAAACTGCAAAAATTGAAACAAAAGATGCTATTTCAGGATTAATCATGAAAATCTTGATGATCAAGGAACGGTAAAGACAAAACATACTACAATTACATGTATCAGGGCAGTTATAAAACATGTTCTAAAACCACTTCAGACAATATATATGAGTACAGTGGAGCAATACAGGAACCTTGTTGGTGATCTCCACTTTTATTTCACCCGCCTTGTGTAACTCGAAGAGAAGTTGTGCACCTTCTAGAAGGTCTTCTCGGCGCTTTACATAGTCCTCCAAAACGGGGACTGCCACTGAGAAACTTCGCCTTCCTGCAGATACTAGACCTATGTCAGTTTTATGATTCGTTTCAATGAACAGACACTCACCACGGAACCAACCTAAGCATATGCACTCAACACCAGAATGTGTGAAGTTTCCTCTTATGTCTTCTGACCAAGAATAGACATCGTGACACTGATCATTGTAGAAAATCTAATCATAATCTAACTAGGAAACCGTAATGCACAAAAAGGTGCAGTCTGCGCATATAACTTTCATTGCTGGCTTCTTGAGTTCATGTCAACCACGGGAGATTTATCTACCATCAAGACTCTAGTCAAAACAATTGAGCTCAAATCATCGCAAGTTTAACCCTTAAAGGACCAAGGATTCACAGCTTTAAAATGACAAATTCAATTGATCATATTGTGAAATATAATTCAGACGGGACCAAATTTTATATCACTAGAACTAGTGAAGATCATTACATGTGTTGGTCAAAAACAAAAATAATCGAACAAGAGGAAGTCCAATTAGGACCTACTCAAAACTGTTAAAAAAAACATGGTCACCGTGGACGCTTAGGGGTTAAAAACATTTTACAGATTCACTCATAAGCTGAGGTACGGTAATGAAGTACCTGGAAGGTCATTAAAGTTGAGAACGGGAGCATCAGCACCTGTTGCACCGAGGCTGACCAACATTCCCTTTGGAGCCAAACAATCAAGGGATGCCATGAAAGTGCGTTTTCCTACCAAATCAACAACAGCAGCAGCTCCTTCCCCAGCCATGAACTCCCTCACTTCGTCGACAAAGGCAGAGAGTGAATGAGAGTCCAGTACAACAACTTCATCACACCCACGCTTAGACTGTGCAGGTTCAACATCATTCTTGGAGGTGACAATCCCAATGACATATGCTTCCAGATGTTTGGCAAATTGGGCGACTATGGATCCAAGCCCGCTGACCACGTTGTGAACCACTACGACATCACCACGTCCAAGGGGGTTGAGCCTCTTCCAAAGCATCCAGGCCGTCAAGCCTGGAAACAGCAACGCAGCCGCTTCTTCGTCGGTAATGCTGGAGGGGATCGGAATCAGGCAGCTCGTTGGCACTACACTTGCCTCACTCAAGGCTCCCTTGTTGGGAGGGTTTACGTAGCCCACTCGTTGACCTATTCGGTAATCCAACACTCCAGTACCTGCCAGACTCCAAACAAACAAGCCCCCTTGTGAACATATAAAAAACTTGAGCTGGACACAAAGATAGCTGTGAAAAATATTCAATACAATGAGACGGTTTCAGTAACATTTAGACAGCATCATAAATCTTGAGAATCTTCCTACATCTTAAATTTGGAAACAATAGGCTTTGCTCTATAACGTTGTTTTAATGCAAAGAGTAGCATTAAAACTATGATAAAACAACATATGATGTCAATTTGGTGTCTTTTCAATATAGTTTTTGGTATTGAAACTACACCTAAACGATGGTATATAGCGAAGCTTGTTGTTACAATAATGTTTCACTAGCCTTCCTTCCAAATTTGAGATTTATGTCACAGTGATTATACGAAAGCCTCCCTATGTATCATGCGGAGGCCTCTGTATGATCATTGTGACCGTAGAATGACGAAGATTCTCGGGTAGCATGTAGAATAGTGGACGTTCAAAAATCACAAACCCTACAGAGCGAAGCAAGTAGGGTTTAAGCTAAGGTCAGAACAGCTGCTAGGTTGTGTAGGTCGTTCTGCTTCAGATTGAATTTTTTTAGGGTTTAGGGATTGATCACATTGATTTTGGTCTATATAAATACACTGAGGTTCGCTATTCTACATCTCTACCAGATTCTCTTTACAATGCAATGTAAAAATTGTTAAATTTACTGAAACTCTGTTAGTAGTAAATGTGTATGAAGCCATTGAGGAATGATTTAAAGATGGCTTCAAAGCGTGATGACAAATGATAAGGGTTGCAGGTGCACATACGTACCTAGTTCAGTGATAACACCAACAGCGCTACTGCCAGGGGTGAATATTGAATGACGACCATGATGGCCTCCTCCTCTACAATCCTCCACGTCTGGGTAATTGAACCCAATGGCAATGTGCCGAACCTCAACTTCATTGCAACCAGGATGCGGTAGCGCAACCTCTTCCAGTTGGGGATGGTGACGGCCTCCTACCGTATGCACACGCACAGCTTTCACCATGCTCCTTCCTTCTGGCCCCAAAACCCTAACCCTAAAACCTCTGTCAAGTTAAACCATTCGTGCACTCACTCTCTCAGGCACTAACCATCCTTCAAAACGATTGTTCATCATCCTCTGGCGAAATCCTTGTTGAAGTGATCTCCATGCAATGCAATTTCTACTTGACCGAAAGTGCCCATAATGAGTAAAGGGTATTATCTCATTCCATCTTCCATAGGACATCCATTGTGCTTCTAACAGGGTATACCCTACTCCAAGAAATCAGGACCAGCTGTGGCAGCTTCAGATTGGTTCTAAGCAGTACATTTACAACCCGTAATGTATTTTCTTATGCACACAATCTTCATAGTGTATTCCAAATCTTTGTAGAGAACTCCTCCTTATCTCTTTCTATTCTCAACTCTCCATAGTGTAATACTCAAAATAAGATTTTACAAATGTGTGACATGTGTCGTAGGCTATACTAGACAAATTACTTCATGGACTCGCCACGTAGTGCTAACCACAGACCTTGTCGCTTCATGACTTGAAGATAGCATGCATCTGCTACATGCCATAGCAGAGCCCATGGAGTACTCTATCTAGTACGATTAAAACTAAACGGAGTAGCCCTCTTCTCCAATATCTTTGATGGGCATTTTTGTGCAAAAACTGTTTGATAAGAATTTCGTGAAGAATTTATACTTAAGTCACATGCACTTTTCATGAAATGCGACGTTTAAGCAAAAGCAAATTAGAGAATAGGTTGGCCAACATTGCCAATGAGAGTGCAACAAAAACCAAACCACTTACCTTCACTCAATCTTAACCAAGACTCCACAAGCGAATCGCCCGGCCCGGTAAACAAGATAGTCACGCAAAGAACTAAACATTCAAAAGAAAAGCAGGAAGCAGCTCAATGCGAATAACCTCGTGAAGAAGCTTGTTAGTTAGTGAAGCGCTACAGCTGAGTGACATGAGCATTTCCTCTACACTGCGCATCTCTGGGGGGGAGGAAAACGGAGAGGAAGTTGCTCAAAACAGGGGACTCTTATTATTCTGTAGAGCGTAGACATCGTCAACCCAGTCATCTAAAGCAGCGCTCTCCGTCATGGTGACAAGTGGAAGTTGTGGAACCCACTCTCCCTCAGAGCTCCATAACATTCTTTAGCCCTTGCTGGACCACACCCTTTAGTAAAACTGTAGAGAATCTACTAATAGAATAGTCCAACTCTCCAACCCTCTTTTGCTTGGACCAGCTGAAGTTAGAGAATTTTTTTTGTGCTTCCTCTGATTCCCTGACAGATGCTTTGGATTTGGAGGTGCAAAAGCGAGCCTCTAAAGAATGTTATGTCTTCTTCTGGATAATGCTTCTCTCCTACAAAATTTTGCTATATCTTAAGGTAAGTTAGTAGCACCAATAACTGGGAGGTATCAATGGCTGCGAGCTTTGGATAGCCTGTAACCGGGAATCATAGGGTAATATTCCGAGAGTAGTTGGTTTAGAAGTGAAACAAAAGCTTAACCCCTAAATGTCCAACCATGCATTTTTTGCATGATGTACGGAAGCAAACTCCTTTTTCTCATCCATCATGCACTTTTTTTTGTGTGGATTTTTTTACTATAGATTTTATGGAAAGTTAGCTTCATGCATGTGTGATCTGATTAGAAAGAGGATGATTTGTGAAATTTTTATGTCTCATTTCATGTTGTAGTGATTCACCCAAAATTTCAAAGATTTCAGTACAAAATTGCTCTTAAAAAAGTCAACTCATAAAATTAAGAAACCAAAAAATCCTCAAAAATCACTACACTTAGAGTATTACATTTCAACCCATCACAACAAATTTCATGTACAAATTGTCAAAATCTTATTCGTAATCAAATCACAAAAGAATTTTCAATTTTAAGTTTCAATTTTTATACAAAAATATTGGTGACAAGAACCATAGATCTAACGGTAAGGATAGAATCAAAAATTCATAATGTACAACTTTTATTCATATATCAAGTTCAAAATATCCCTTTAGTTACATTTTATATGACAACTTTGAAATTCTCCAAATCTGGAGAGGGGTGAGGACGTTTAGGGGTTAAGTGCAATGTGCACTTCAAGTTTCAGCCTGTCCAATGCACAAGAAGAGCCGCTTTTTGAATCTGTTTGGTGAAGAAGTAGGGTCAATGATCAGCTGAAACATTTTGCAAGTGAGAATTCTTTGGCCACTAGGGTTGACTGTCCTATTACCAACCACTTAAGCAATCTGACCTATATTTGGCAGTGGTAAATCCGGAAAAAAATTATGACCGCGTTCGAAATAGGATTTCATGAGGATTGCAAAAAATTGCAACTTATAATTTGCATTTCTCAATTTTATACAAAATTCCAAAGTGCAAAGTAACCTCCGACCCAAAACCGATCACATGCTCTAATGTACAAATGAGGTACATCTTCCCTTTTAATATCTAGAAATTAGGCAAGAATCAGGGTGGTTGGTTTTAGGTACGTGGTTGGTAATAGGACAATCAACCCTACATTACTCTACTTGTTTGCAACTCATAATCTTGAACCCTAAACCCTAATTTCAGTTCTCAACTCTTGATGTAAAAGAATAGGGCAGAGCCATGAGCTACCTAGAAAGACCAATGTCTTTTTCATCCTCAACAATGGCCGCAAGCTTTTAAAGCATTTCGGTGGAAAGGTTAGCATTCAAATCTTATTGAATAGTGGATTTGTGATGTGTGCATTGAGTTCTGTCTGTGGCTTACTTCATGAATTATACCAAGTTTGAGTGGCTTGAGAGGCTGATTAACCCTTTAACGTGCCAGCGTCCACTATGTCGACGACGCACATATTGAAACTGCTAGATTTTCATCCAAATTGAACAGTTTTCATGCACCAAAATTTCTCTTGGTTCTTGAGCAAGTTGACTATCCTATGTACGGTTTGGATCTTCAAAATACGTTATTGTGATTTTTAGAAAAACAACAGAATTGGTTTATGTCAAGTTTCATTCTTAGTTCCAAAAGTGGGACCTTAAATATGATTTTCCTAAATAAGTAGGATCAAATAATGGAAACCATACCATCTCGTAGTGCATGTTACTCCAATTTCATTATCATATTTTAAATTATTATTTTTTGCTAATTTGGGATTTTAAATTGAATTTCAAGAGAAAACCTTGCAAAATTAATTTAAAAATATTAAATAAAAATAGAATAAATCCAACCGTACAGATGTGATCTTCACATTGACATTTACAACTTTGCTTTGACCATCAACCCCATTTTTGGTTTTCGTCAAACATTTTATAACACTTCTTTGAAAACAGTGTTGAATCGGGACGTTAAAGGGTTAATGGGTGAAAAAAAACGGTATATGTGCAGGTTACAAATGACATATTGAACTGTTTTTACTAAGGTATGTGTATGCCCTGAGTTTTTATTAGAACTGATGCTTTTGTGCGATTGTTCAAAGTGGCCATGTCTGGTGGTGGATTCTCCATATGAAAACTAGCGACTATTGTGATGCTATGTGTGAGCTTTGTTTTGCAGGCAGTTTTGTTGTTTTTGTCGCAGCAAGTTTCACAAGCATCACGTGAATTTTTGTTGCTCTTCTACAAATATTTTGATTTCACAAGTGAGCTTGCAATGAAATGATTTTTGATGAAGCAGGGGGGAGATTGTTAGCTTGAGTCTTGATTATGAGGGTCTTTGTTGCGATGAGAGATTTGTGGGTGGGAGGTGGTTGAGCTTTTGGATTGTCTCATGGATGATGATTTGAGTCAGTCCTCATTTTAGGATGAAATGCATTTTGTGGCCTTTAGTTGTGTTCTGTGACAAAACTAGAGTGTTGATGCATTGAATTTTCAGTAGAGATGAAGGCCAGGAAGCGGACGGGGCAAGCTGATGGAGACACAAGTGTGAAACTGGATGTTGAGCTATGGAGCAAACTGTAAGATTGCATCCCTCTACACACTGTATACGAAAAGCTGCCTTACTCAAATCGCCTCCACCTGCACGTTGTATGCAAATAATGGAATCACAGGGCATTGCAAAGAGTGGAACCGAAACCCTACTTTGTGACCATCTTTGACTTGAGTCTGTCACCTCATGCAACGTATTTGAACCGATTTATCAAGTATAAAGCCTCTAAGAAATTAAGTTGTCAACGCCTCCCTTTTGTTCTCTATTGGACACAATACTTTTCACCATTTGAAGTCGAAGGTTTGATCTCTTGCACCCATCCAAATGGGATGGACCAGTGGGGCGTGTACAACATCCGTACCAGAACATGGCATGAAGTACCTTCAGCTCCAGGACTAGAAGATTCAGAAAATTCGTTTTGCGGGATGATGGTGGACACGTCTGAAAAGTCCTACGCTTTCAAGCTTGTTTTAGGCAGCACTGATATGAAGATGCAAATCTATGATTCCAGGAGCCAGTCGTAGAGTACACGTGCTACACGGAGGATCACTATGACGATCAATACAAGGTCCTTGTGTCAGTGTTTTGCGAGGAATATTTGTTGATTTTTAACTGGTATGAGAACCGATCAAATGCTCTTGTGCTCTTCAATATGAAAACAAAGGAATGGGAACCGGTAGGCTTGCCGAAAGGAACGTTGTTGAGTGAGATTGATGAAGATTATGAAGCTGATGTGGATGAGGTTGATGAGGTCGACGAAGTCGAGTGGGATGAAGATGCTGATGATGATGAAGCTGTTGACTATGAAGATTGACAATCACGAAAGACTAATTACTTTAATTGGCATCATTTTGTGTAAGGATTTTGGAATGCAAGGGTCTTTCTGTGCTCATCAAGGTGAGTCAGTCAGGAGGGAATGTTGCAGGGTTGTGCATTCATTTTGTTGGAAGAAAAACAAAACCTTTCTTCTATTGCAGATGTTTTGGCAGCGGAACAGTAAGTTTGATCACTGGTTAGTGGTTCTCTCAGCGTTTAGATTGTTTCAACTTTGAATCTTGTGGTGGAATTGTCCAAGCATGTGTGTGTACACGGTCTGCGCTATAATAGATTATAGCAACTATGCAGATTGCATTGCGATGTATAGCTAATGCAGACACAAGAATTTTAGGGCATACTGGAAGTTTGGCATATTGTTTAACTGATCTTCCCTTATATTTGTAATCATGTAAATAACAAGTGGCTAGTCGTGTAGTCTCTGCCTTAGTATTTACCAGGGTAAGATTTACTTTTACACCTTATTTTTACTTTCTACTGTTCAACCATGTAACAAAGCATTTCCGTAGTCTCTCCCCTGGTGGGCAGAGACAATAAATCTGGTTGCTCTTTCTAACATAAAATAGAACAATGCAGAAATGTCAATAGAGTTATCCGTAAACTAAAGGGTTGAGTGGGCCTTAGTTTGACTAAAATTTGGAGAAACGAAAACTATTGAGAGAAATTCTAGGAAATCAAAAGAATGGGTGAGTGGGGACGGTCTAGGTATATATAGCAAGAACCTATTGCCAGAAAAGGGGCTAGCAATCACTTTCTTCATGTGTGAAGGTGAATAATAGGAACTTGGGTGAGAAGTTTTTTAGCACCGATTTTGGTGCTTTCAAAGTTTGCATCCACAGTTTTTTTTTAGTGCCCGACACACGTTCTTTTTTGAGGATTACTGTCACTATTCACTCAAACCATGGTCCACTCACCCACTTTTGAGGGACTTTACGGATAACTCTAATGCTTCTTTTTTTTTCAGCGAAACTTTGCCAGACTCTTCTAAAAAATATAATGTATAAAGAGCTAGAAGCTCAACCACCCCTTAAAAAATAAAAATTAAAAAACTGCACAAGGTCATGTTGAAGTTCACCTTGTTTTGAGAGAATATTAAACTGAAGTGACACTCTTTGCAAGTGATATAAGTATGATATTACTGTAAATGGTCATATTCATTGCAATTTTCAATCACCCAATTGAAAGTGGAGAAATTTTGAATTGGCTAGCTAAAACATCAAATTGGTTGGGTACACCTCAAAATCTATATTAGTCATAGATTTGAGAGCTGTGGGTATTATGTGAACATCATATTTTTGGCATTCTAAAATTGTCATTTGATAAATGTGATCATTTGGATTTATATATTAATAGCTCACCAAAAACCTTTAGCATTTTAAAATATGCCAATTTTTTTAATTTTTAATTTTTGGTATCAATTGAGCAGCATCAATTGCAAAAGAGATAAAATACAAAGCCGCCACATCAAATTCGACTCAGGGCAGAGAAACCAACTAAGGAAACTAGCGGGGTCAAATGTGACCCAAATAATGCGATCCCCCTGTCTCCTACAGATGAGTTGTGGTCGAACTTAGCATACTCAACCCTAGCTAACCAAGGTTGCTTTTTAATTTTCTCACGGGCCTTGGCCCACGCGCTGCGCGCGTAGTCTCCAAGTCCTTTCCAAATGCTACCTCTGATCCTCTCACTAGGCCATTTGTCTTTGTTGAAGACCAAGTCGTTCTTTGCGATCCATAGGGACCACATGGTAGAGCCTCAAAACAACATCCAAATTTTACTGACGAGCCTGAATCTCCTCGGCAATCTCTTTGCGAAAATAGCAAAATATACCAATTCAACAAATATGAATTTTGTAATATAGTTGTTAGCAGAAATAACAGTCAACACATAATGCTAAATTTAGTGTTCAACTACGGCAACTATATTACTATTTCATTGGTTAATCATTCTAAGCCATTAGATCAACCAAAACACACAAATATAGGCATTCTTGATTGTGTAAAACAACTTGGCGTTATGTCCAATAATGTTGTCGAGCCTCCCAACTCTAGAGTATTCTTTAATTCATTAAATCCTTATTAAGTTCTACAGTTTAATTAGAGACTAAACTTGTTTGAACAATGTTGTTGCAACATTAGAATGTTTGAAATTTGATAATGTTCTGCAATAGATTTCCCAAAAATAGGGAAAAAAACTACAAAAGGTCTACCGCTTGACGCATTGCAGGGTCTTGCAAAATATATTAAACTTGATAAATTCCCTTAGATTTGTAGTGTTCCCCAGTTTTTGGATTTTTCCTTGTGTCATTTGCTTGTGCGTTGTTCCAACAAAGGTTAGACAACGTCTGACATAGTATTCACTTCAAGGGGCCTGCTTCAAGGGTACCAACATGGATATCTCAAGAGATTTTATTGATGCTGAATTAAGCATCTAATTTTCTTTCAAGTGGTCTACCTCCAAAAGGAGGCGCCAAAGGTAGACCTCGCTATCCCTCAAACATAGATAGACAAACTACCTCCAACATGCTCTTCTTTGGGCGTTTGTATAGTACAGTCTACTAGAATTCTTGTCCCTGTGCACTCTTTTGAGGATTTTGAGAATTTGTAAAATCCATTTCAAAGAGAGAAAAATATTTTTGTGTAATCTAAAGTAGTAGGATGGGCCGTACCGATAAAAGAGAAATTTTTTTTTGATAGAAAATTAAAAAACCGGCATTATATTTTAATGAAGGATGAAACAAAGGGTAAACTAGTGCATTGTCACAATGCATAATATGCACTCAAAATTCTATAAGAGAAGGAGAATAGAGGGTTGTGGATGGACTTTTGAGCTACTATGAATTTTTCCAGTGTTCAAATATGTGAAGAAAAATATCTTCCAATTTTTTCAATTTTTTTTGAATTGATTGAAGTTTCAAATTTTAAAATGTGTTATTTTTGGGAGGGATTAATTGTTTCTCTATTTTAAAAAACTTTTTTGATGGATATATTTATTTTAATGTACTTGAGAATGAAATTATTTAAGTTGGCTTATTTTTGGATTTTTAAATATAGAATCAAACCTGAGCTATATTTACATTCAAAGTTTAATCATAAATTGGTGAAACTGATATTAAAATGGGAGTTTTGATACTCAACATCTTCAACATAAAATCACTTTAACATTCTAAATTTTTATTTTTGGATAATATGTACATAAACTTAGAAGTTGATTCACTCATTTTTGATTGAATCATTGCTACATAATTTTCAAATTGGTTTGAAAGTTAGCTTTTTAAATAAAATGCTCAAAGTGCATAAATGTGCACCAAAATGTAGTTAGTTCACCAAGAGAAGTTAGTGGACCGTACCATACAAACGCCCCTCTCCATTCACACTACTATTTGAGCTGTTGTTATTAGAAAAATTCGCAAAGTCCATGGCTCACCCACCCACAGTTGCACTACCCACTTTCTATTTTATAGATATCCGCAATGTCTTTGTCACATGCTCAAGAGAGAAGATGTCGGGTGTGCCGAGCTAGAATTAGAAGCCCATGAGGCTCTTGGAGCCACAAGGTGCAAGGTACAAACCTTGGTGGTGGTAGTATTCCGGTCACGTGGTCTAATTTTGAACGGACTTTGGCGCCTTCCCTGGTGGCGCGCCTTGACGCGGGACCAAATCCAATCACCCAAGTTTGCTTTCCGGAAATAGAATTCATTTGGTTTTTATTTTTGAAACCCGACACTCCAACTTTTCTTGCCTTGCAGGCCAGAATCTTGACTGACATAGTACCGGAGCCCAGAGATTTCATAACTTTACGAACTTCAAGCATAGAAGAAACCAAAGAATGGCTGTGCCAAAATTAGGGTTTTCTGGTCTCTTCGCCCAGTTTATAGGCACAGTTCTGGAAATTCATTCATTAGTGGGATTCACACATAATTGATCATAATTGAAGAGGCACCTTTGATTGCTTTTGAGGTTCGAGCATCAATTTGGAGTCTGCCTGTGGATTAGCTATAGTAACATGGATGAAAAAAAAAATGCCTTCAAACTTCCAAGAAAAGCTACCTAAAAATAATAAAATAATAATTAAAGTCAACATAAGGTTCTTCAACAGTTAGTGGACTCCACCCTTTTCAATAGTAGCGCTCTAGAAGCTTTAACATTAAATACCATGTCTCACCATCTAATCTTTAACTAAAGATGATGTGGACTTGTCCATGATTCCGAATCTACTACAATGATTCGAGAATAGTGGCCAAGATTATGACGTCAACAATAGAAGGTCTAAAGAACCTTAGGAAGAGCCACATAAACTCTAAAAACGTTTTTATCATGTCAACCTGGGGAACAACAAAGTACCACCTTCCCTGTGGTGTGAACCGGGCCTTAAAAACAAGGTTTTCTGATTAATGCTAGAAAGGAAAAAAAAAATGTAGTTCATCTGATCATGCTGTCATGTAGGAAGACAACATCAGCATAACGGGCAGATAGGACATTCTTTTTGCTCTGTTAAGTTCGGACAAATTAAGGTTTTAATAGGAATATTTTGTGAGTATGTTCGAATACGTTTGAATATGTTGATATAAGGTGGGCGGGAGGCTAATCCGACGGTGAAATGGCCCGTCGGGCACTGCGAAACCCTGGCTGAAATGCATCATGCAGAATGTACTAACCATAGTCCAGACTGATGATTTTTTAATTTTTTTTGGCATTTAAATGCCAAAAAGCACCAAAAATAATTGGCGTGTATCAAGCCTTAAGGAAACAATTGAAGAAAAAATGGATGAAGATGCCATATTGTTCCAATTTTTGAAATTTATGAATCGGATGAAATCACCAATTTTTAACAAAAGTCATTCAAATATGGATGAAAAGATAGTTTTATCCAAAATATAGATGAACTTGAAAATATTTGGCCACACCATTTTATTTTATGTCACCACTTAGCACTTCTCCAAAAACTAAATATAAATAAAATCCCTAGTCCAGACCGTGAACCATATGATGTATTTGTACAGGTAAGAAACATGCCTTCATTGAAGTCATGAACTGTTGAAAAGGAATTGTTCAATTCTGAGGCTCAAATGCTAATAGCATGATGGAGCCACTTATCAATTTTATTCTATTGGTGGTACCGTAATCTGAGAATTGAATTGCAGAATCAAGTTTCTTGCCAGCATTCAACGAGTTCATGATATATGCCAAAGATGCTCTTTGTGCCGTGAATTTCTTGGACTAGGATTCCAAGGATAGATAGATAGAAACTCCAGACCTCTTTCGAGGCCGGCGTGAATAAAGTGTTTGTTCGTGATGACAACGACTTTCAAGGATACCAATAAGGGGTGCCAAAGTGCGAGTATTTGCCCCAACTTTAGTGCACACTTCTGCAACAAGCTTTCAAATGAGGACGTGGTCCTTGTCTCCTTGAAGGGCGGTGGCAAAATCTCGCAATGCCAATTCACTAGTAGAAGGCAATTGGTTTGGTGAGGGTCTCGCAAGGATTATGGGATGCACCACAGAGGAACCGAATTGCAAAGTCTCGCCTCCTAATATCACAAAACAAATCATCTCCAATCACCCACCTAGTTTCTTCTGATATCAGTCCCCCATAGCGAATTCAAATGTAGTACTAGAAGAAGAATAATGACGGCAATGAGCTGGCATAAATGGAAGGTCATTTCTCAAATGCAGTACTACAGAGTAATGAGATGAATACGGATGATTGAAGACTATTCATATCATTTAGTAGCCTTCATGCACTCTTCTTTTCTTTCATGCACTCTACCCATCATCTTAGGACTCCACCTCTCTAATTAGCTACTAATAAAGGTCATGTTGGGTGAGGAATATGTTGTACAATCTCCTCTAGGGCCAGGCATAGGCACTGTAAGCTACTGAATGTTATGTTAGTTGTTCTGTAAGGCAGGCTACCCGTTCCACAAAAACTGCAAAACACTTTGAAACAATGAGTGTGACGTATCATAGACACGCCAATTACTATGCACCTTTTGCACAGTACCACACGTGCACCTTGTTGATTGTTTTATTTGCATTGAAGTGCACGGTGATTGACAGTGTATGGCTATTTAGCATCTCTACGATAAAAAGAAGAAAAGAAAGAAAAAGGAAAAAAGAAAAAGAGAAGTATAAGTAAAAAATGATTGACCAGTACGGAGGCGTCGCTACATGGGATCATGATCCACACTTTTCTTTTCTTTTTAAGTTTTATTGGAAGGTGCAGTACGGTAGCCATCAATTGACGTGCAAAAAACACGAGAATCAATCAATTTTCAATGCTAATTTATTGCTGGATACGAGTCGGATTGGCAATTGACCCTAAACCGCTCGTGAACCAAGGTTGTGCACCTTGTGTATCCACGGCGTCTTCAATCGTCGCATGGAGACTCAGTTCCATCGTTGAGGATAAGCCAAAACGCAACTGTAATTGCAGTTTGGATTGCTCGTCGTGGGAACTCGTGGAAATGGCGACACCAGACTCCGATTCTTCGCTGTCAACAAAGAGGTAACCTTCTCACAATCACAACAGTACCCTCATCACATGTTTGCTAGATCTTTGTGAGCGTGGGAGCTTGAACGAGCAAACGAGTTGCAATCAATCTACTCACAATCACAACAGTACCCTACTCAGACACATATTTGCTAGATCTTTGTGAGTGTGGGAGCTTGAACGAGCAAACGAGTTGCAATCAATCTACTCACAATCACAACAGTACCCAACTCAGACACATGTTTGCTAGATCTTTGTGAGTGTGGGAGCTTGAAACGAGATGCAATCAATCTGGAGTTGCTTGTGAGCGAGTTTATGGATATGGGTGGACAGATTGGACGGCAAAGTGGCAATAATCACGGGCGGGGCGAGTGGCATCGGCGCGGCGGCGGTGCGGCTGTTCGTGGCCCACGGGGCGTTCGTGGCGATCGGCGACATCCAAGATGCGCTGGGCGCAGCGCTGGCTGAGGAACTCGCGCCCCGGGTGAAGTTCTTCCACTGCGACGTGACGCAGGAGCGCGACGTGGAGAGCTTGGTTTCCTCCGCAGTGCGCGAGTTCGGCCGCCTGGACATCATGTACAGCAACGCAGGGATCCTGGGTCCTGTCACTGGGTCGCTCCAGGTACGGATTACCAAAATCACCATTTTGGTCTACGACCCAAGGTTTTACCCCGGGTCATGGTTGTGTTCAAATATTAAATGTAAGTTTGTTTTAAAAAACTTGTCACGGGCAAAAAGAGTTATCCGTAAAGTCACCTTCATTTTGAAGAATTTACCATGAATTTTGCTTTAATATACTCTTACTTGTTCACTCCAAATAGTCAACAGGTATGGAAGAGCTTGGTGGTCTATTATTATTAGGTGTGTAAGAGCTTGATTGTCTTCAAACTCATATGAAAGCTTTTTGGGCACCAAGAAAGGAGCTCAAAAAGTTTTCATATGAGTTTGAAGACCACCAAACTCTTACACACCAAGCTCTTCTGTACCTTTTAACTATTTGGAGTGAACAAATAAGAGTACATTAATGACAGATTCTTCAAAATCAAGGTGACTTTACGGATAACTCTAATATGTCATGAATTTGGCACAACTTTCGAAGATTCTAGTTTTGTCAGGAATATTATATGCATATTATCAAGGGTCACCTAGTAAGACGGAAAGGGTCATTTTGGTATGCTTTATCCAGGAGTTAGACATTGAGGCGATGGACCGCGTGTACCAGCGTTTTTTTTTGTGGCTACAAAAAGTTGCTGGCAGCTACTTAGAAGCAGCTGCCAGCAACTTTTTGTAGCCACAAAAAAAAACGCTGGCGTGTACGCCGTGAACGTGTGGGGCGCTGTGCTGTGCATGAAGCATGCAGCGCGCGTCATGGTGCCGGCGCAGCAAGGCGTCATTCTGGCCACTGCGAGCGTGGCGTCCACGCTGGGCGGGATTGGCCCCCTCTCCTACGCCGTGAGTAAGAATGCACTGGTGGGGTTGCTCAAGGGCGCGGCGGCCGAGCTTGGGCCGCACGGCATCCGCGTGAACTGCATCTCGCCCACGGGCCTGCCCACGCCCATGACCCGGCAGTACTTCGCCAATTTGGACATGACAGAGGAGGAATTCGTCTCGTTCTTTCAGATAACATCAGCTTTCAAAGGGAAGGTTCTCATGGCCGAAGACGTCGCCAAGACTGCCTTGTTCCTGGCTAGTGCTGATGCGCAGTTCATCAGTGGGCATAACCTGCTTGTTGATTGTGGCTTCTCTGTCACCAAAAGCCACCCGGCTGATGACCTCGTCGCTGATCATGGTCCTGCCTCAAAAGAGAACCGGAGTTCTTAATACTATAGTTGGCATTATGGTTTTGGAACTCATTTGAATAAGGTTTTAACCCCTAAATGCCTAGAGCCCTCTCCAAATTCAGCAGTTTTGCAAAGATGCATTATAAAATGCAACCTAGAGGGATATTTTGAACTTGATATATAAATAAAAGTTGTACACTATGAATTTTACATTCTATCCATACGGTTTGATCTATGGTTGCTATTACCAATAATTTTGTACAAAATTTGAAACGTGAAATTCAAAATTATTTTGTAATACAATTACGAATAAGATATTGACAATCTGTGAATGAAATTTGTTGTGATTGGTTGAAATGTAATACTCTAAGTGTTGTGATTTTTGGAGATTTTTTGGTTGCTTAATTTTATGAGTTGACTTTTTTAAGAGCACTTTTACACTGAAATCTTCAAAATTTTGCGTGAATCACCAGAACATGAAATGAGCAATAAAAATTTCACAAATCATTCCCTTTCTAACCGGATCACACATGCATGAAGCTAACTTCCCATAAAATCTATAGTAAAAAATTCACACTACAAAAGTGCATGACGGATGAGAAAATATGGATGAAATCTGTACATCGTCCAAATAATTAAATGACGCTCAGACAGTTAAGGGTTAACTTACGTGTGTTGATGAGCTTTGTTTGTGGATGCACTTCAATCAATGGTGTACTAAGTAATTCAAATTTGGAGAATTTGTGCTTTCCACAATTAGGTTCTAAATCTGATATACACAGCATAAGAGCAGGCCCAGCAGCATCCTTTTTTCACTCACCAACGCTATTTTTGACTGATAAAGTGCCTCTCATAGTTTGGAGTTTGATATTTCAACACCAAATACTGTTCATATGGCGGAGGTGGTTTCCACATCAAACACTTTGTCCTACTCTGTGACAAGACCATGCTCCCACTTTATGAAGTTAACTTTAGTAAACTTATTCTCCATCATTATGATTGTCCCAAGTTGTGACAAAAGTAATAGTTTAAAATTGATTGATGACCTCTATTCTAGGCACACTTGGTGTTTGTTGCTGGGGAAGTTCCTAATTCTCTCACACTATCTTAGATGTGGACTTAGTGCACACTGACGAACTGTTGGGCTTGCTCTAATCTCCATGAGGATGTTATAATCTATTAGCAAAGAAAAGAATCCTTGAAAGATTGAGTTTTAGAATAGGGGATTAGTTATGATTTATTACTCTTCTTCTCCAATGATTGCTTCTCATATGTAGATTTTAAGAATTCATTATAAAAGACTTCACAAGATGAAATGACTTATCCTATGGAAAGAACTGAGAAAATTGTACAACTTGGAGCTCAAGAGTCAAATCATGCCTAAGTAAAAAGTAAAAAACATCATACATGATTTGACTTGGACACGGCAAATTTCAAAAACTCAATGGGGTGTATCTCGGTCATTCAGTTTCCAAATATTATTGTATTTATGTGAATAATTTTTTATGTGCATCCAATGATAGTAAACTCAATTTCTACTTATGTGGGAATTTAAAGTTACAATTTATTTGGTGGGTCAATGTGCCGAGTTCAGGGGAGATGCTCTAAGGTGGATTGAGATACTTAGGGCTGCTTTACATATGAAGTTGAGGTCGTCTTTTCTTGGGTCCAATTCAACCAAATTTCATTCTACATGTACTAACCATAAGGCTAGCCTCGAGTACTCAATATAATAAGATTATAACAGAGGCCATTTCTTCCATGTCCAATGGCGTTGGGGCCAAAGAATTGAAGGGAAGAAGAGACCAATAAAAGCAATTTAGATTTGCAAAAATCCAAGGGTGTTGATTATTGGAAAAAAATAAAATTCAATGAATTTTTTTTCTTTTCTTTTTATTGAAATTTGGAAACTGGCCCAATGCCACAAATTGGTCTTTCATTTTTTGGTGCATTCAATTCTTTGAATTGGGATTGTATCAAACCTTATAATTTTTAATTAAAAAATTGATTTCATAATTTTGGCCTCAAGTCTTGGTGTAAAAGGGTTGGAGTTAGTTTCGGGATTTAGACCAATGAGAAGTGAGGATTCAAGCCCTCTTACACATTAAAACAACATTGACTTCACATGTAAATCGCCCTTCTCGGCGCCTTTAGAACATGGCCCTTGTACCTCCGGCTGGTTCTGACACATAGCCAAAATGAATAAAAAGTGTTGCAGCAAGCCCTTTCAAATAGCTCTCTAAAACATAACCTTTCTTGGTCAAGCATTACAAGAAATTTGAGCCCTCTAAGAGGCCTCGAGTTTTTATTTTTATTTTAACTTTTTGAATTTTTAAAAAAATATTTAATTAATATAAAAATATTAAAAAAATGAAATCTGATGTGGCATGAGTTCGACATTTCAGATTGGATATTAAGTATTAAAAGTTTTTTTTATAATTTTTATAATTTTTAAATATAATTTTTAATATATTTTTAATATTAAAAATTGTTCAAATAATCTTTGAACATTTTCTAAACATTTTCTAAAAAATTTAAATAATATTTTTTATTTTATTTTATTAACATTTTATTTTTAAAAGTATTTTCATTTAAATAATAATTCCAATAAAAAATTAGATTTTGGCCCGAACATCGAAAAAGCCTCTTGGAGGGCTCATTTCTCTTCTAATGCAAGAGGCCCAGTCAACCTAAGTTTAGTCAATTTTATCGTACATTCTACTTGTCATTGGTCAACTAACTATTTGGATCGGAAAACACATTTGGTGTGGCATGGTAGCCTACATTCATTTGAAAGGCTCTTCATCTATAAAATGAAATATGAACGTGTTAGATTTCTTGTCCTACAATGGAGATGCTCTCATAGTGCCCTAAGTTATAGCGGAAGAATATAAAAATATATTGTAGTAGTGTTACCCATTTTTAATAGCAATAATTATATAGAAAGAAAGAAGAGACATCATTGCGCTGCTGGTGCAGTGGTATCATAGTACCCTCCCACGGTACTGACCGGGGTTCGATTCCCCGGCTGCGCACATTCCGTGATCACATTTGGACCGCAGTTTTTTTTACTCTACTCTATCCAAATACCGGTATTACATATTACAATTCAGTGCATTGGAATCCTATCAAAAATAGGAAGCAAATTTTTTTAAATTAAAAAAATAAGGAATCATTCTGAATAACGTAAACCCCTCAAAACATGTGAAGGTTCCATACATCAGTTAAATCATTAAATTCTCATTACTAGTTCACATTCACAACTCGAAATTCTCAGAGACCCAGACAATGTTCAAATTACTTGTACATCGGACGATTTCACACAATAATTTTGAAAGCTTGCACCCAGCTAGGGCAGTCACTGTGAGGTTTGTCGTCAGGAGGTTTGTCAGCAATGCAAGAAGGACCGAGGTTTTGTTGAATATCTGCACAGTCACGGAAGATGAAGGCATTCAGCGCACAGTCAAGCATCACATAATTTTTATTCGGGACTCGATCGGCAGGTGGACGACTCCCGGGCGAACTTCATTTCATTGCACTGATCGATATCCAAGTCTCTGAGATCGTCTGTTTTGAGAACGTCAGCTTCATATCATTACGTGACACAATCTTGATTAATTAATTAAGTCACCGAAACCATGCCAGCTGCTTCGATCAGGTACTTACATACATTATTATATCACGTCGGTCTTCTGGCTTTGTTTAGGGTTGATTGCGTCGGATCGATCGCTCTGCATGCACACTCCCACATTAATTCCAAATGATTCTAGAGTTCCCTGATGTCAATATTTGGCCATGGCCTGTGAGGCCTGAGCTACTCTGGTCCAAGCTGAGAATTAAATGCCACTATCATTTCAAGTGGAAGTTGGTATTGATAGCTGGTAAATGATATGATTTTGCAGAGTTACTGACATGCCAACGCATGCATGCATTGATCTCAGGCTCCTAGTGTGGAACTGTTTGCTGTTGTAAGTTTCTGTATAATTGTTAATTACCTGCAGAGGCGACGGCAAAAAGAAATGGTCTCACGAGCTGAGCTGAGAATTCGCGGTACGTGAATCCCGGGGCTAGTAGCAACTCTTCGTATTATGTACCAGGTGGACCGGGGTTCGTAAGTCACTAAAGGGTGGGTTCTAACCTTATTATAACCGTATCATATGCATTTTTCTATAAGCATTCTACTTACAAGAAGGTTGTCTTCCCAAACAAACGACTTCTAGTATGAGGGACAAACTCTCTACCACACAAGCATTCTACTTGCAAGAACATATGGTACAAGTATCTTGCTATTATTAAACCTAGGGTTCACCTATTCAATGGGCACCCGGGGACCTTTATCCCTGGTACCCTGCTCACCAATGAGCATACACCCCCAACATTCTATTTTTAGAAAATTTGGGGGGAGTATATGGTCATTGGTGAGCAAGGTAAGGGGGGCCGTCCCCAAGCACCCAGTAGTTAAAGGTGTGATCTGGAGACGATGTCATACTTTTTTTATGTCATCGAGCTTTTTGCTACCTGAGCAAGCTCTCACGGCTTTTGCCTTTCTTGCACCCAACTTATCCTTGACTCTTGAACTTGATACTTGTATGTTTAAAAGTTCCTATAAGCGGTTACGAATATGTTTAGCACTCTTTGGCACACACAACTTGAATTCTATACGAACCCTAATTCAAAGAAAATTGAAAGAGAAAGTTTGCGGGCACCGATAAGCCACCCAAGTAGAAATAGATGTCACGGGTTTTGTGACAGTCATATTTTCTGTTAACTAGAAACCATAGGTTTAATGTCTTGGGTACTTGCGAAATAGTCTTATACATGGGACATTGACAACTAAAAGACACTTGCATCTTAGGACAAGAATTTTTTTCTCGTGTGATGGACCCTAATTTGTCGTTCGAGAATATCATCATTCAGAGTATGTTGGAATATTCTATGTATATATAAATATATTCTATAATATTTGAATACTGTAGAGCTTTTGTCTAAGGTATTTGACACCGGTCTAATGAGACATTATACGTCTTGTGCGACATTAAGCAGATCTGAGAGCATTACCACAATTGGGTGGCCATATCTGTATTTGGAAAACTGACAAGTACTTGATTTAGAAACTGTGTAAATTCGGATTCATGAATTTGAAGAACCCGATTGGCAGGCAAGAGGCGCATTCTATATCTACTTCACTGAACGGGGAGTTTTCCAAGGGAACCAGCTAAAATCCAATTTTTCACAAAAGCAACCGGTTTTAGACAAGGACCCATCTGGTTATTACCTATGTGTCATATGAGTATCAAAACTTTTATCCGGATTCTAGCCTAAACTTATGAGTTTCAATCGGTAATTTGGCAATTTCATTCGGCTGATTTTACACTAACTGCCAGATCTCCCCGTACATTGATCTACTTTCATATTAGGCTTGAGACTTCATTATTTTTTGGATACAAAAGATTGATGGTAATGCTTTACTAACCTCGCATATGGCTCTACGGGCCTCCTTCCAAGTATTGGTGGGGGTTCTGGAAAGTTGGAAGTTACCGATGCCACACCGAAATGAGTGAACTCAAGAGTTTGTTTTCAATTCTTGCAAACATGGGTGTCCATCGGTGGTTCTTGAGACTTGAATTCTCGTCTTCTAGCACCTTTCACGAACCCGATCCTAGCTTACATGGAAGCCTATCATAAGCAATCACACAACAAAACGTTGCATGCCACAAGAATTTAATTTCCCTTCAAGGACAGATGATTAATTTGGACACGACTTCCCTTGCACTACATAAGGTAGACATACCCATTACCACCTAGCATTCAATTCTCCCCTCATGTACAATTTATGTACATTTGAGTTTCCAAAATGCACACCATCAGTACATGAGTGCGGAATTGAGTGCTAGGTGGTAATGGGTATGTCTACCTTACTCATTTGTACACTCTACAAGGAGAAGGCGTCACTTTTCACTCGGTAGGTGAATCAAACGGTGCTACTTCGCACTCATTGCCAAGGCGCTCAATACTTGGTGAGTGCGATTCGTCACGTAGGACAAGTGTGTACAGTGAGCTCTGACACTATTCTCAGTGAGAAACAACGCCTTTGCTAGTAGTCACATTTTCGTAGGACTAGTAGACACAACATTGTTGACACACACGGTGTTGATGACTGTCTTTCACTTGAGACACAAATATCACAAAGAGAACCTAAAATTTATAAAATTAAATTAATTTAAAAAAAATAAAAAATAAACAATAACCAATAACTGGAATCTATTAGTCTCTCCACTCTCTCGTCGTGCTACCCTTGTTGTGATCAAGAACAAAGTTAACAGACCCAAGGTTGTCATATTGGACGGGTTTGGATCATTGGAAGAATCTTCATTGCATCAAGTCACGTCAACAAGTATTTTGCTAGGGAAGGCTAAGCCACACAGGGCATAAACGACGTTTAGCAACATATTAAGCTTGTGAAAAATGAGTAAAGGCTTTTACTTGTTTTATTTATGAAATGTGATGGTAGATTTTTACTATTAAACTTTCGTTCCCTTATAAATTAGAGTTTCATGATGTCAACAAACTAACATTTACAAACTCTATTCATTAATTGGTGGAAAGGTTATGTTCATTCAAATGCCACATACATGTAACTTTGAGTTCATTCTTATTTTGTATACATGCATTTGAATAAGTTTTCCATCAATAAGTTTGACTGTACCCTCCTAGACAAAAAGAAAAGAACTCCCATCTTTTAAAAGGCCGGCGTGAATAAAGAATTCATTTGTTCAAAATCCCACACCAAAATGCACAACATAGTGGGAGCAAGAACAAGAATTACATTATTCCTATGTAGCCTCCTACAATGGCCTATGAGGAATCTAAAGACAAAGAGGGACATTGGCCGGAAGATGACCCTTTGTCTAAAAATTTGCAAACGCAAATGAAGGACCATGATTAATTCCTAAACAACCATTGATTAATGATTCAAAAGTATTGTGAACAAAATAATTTAAATAGAACCAAATTTTATATCACTAAAATCAATCGCCACCCATAGATAGAAAAATTATCTCCAACAGACTCTTTATTCACGATGATCGTTAGAGATATCCAAAAAGAAGACATGGTATCCTCCTTTCTCACACTTTTTTTTAGCCTTATATTAGTTATTCCATCACCTACATGTCTACAAAGAGCATATGGCCCGGCTTGGATGAATTTCCTATGGATGTAGAACAAGTGGTCAACTTTGGAGATTTTGGCTTGGATTGGAAGAACATGGCCTTGCATAGGATAGGTCCGAAGGTCAATTTTAACAAACCTTGCATATACTTCTCATTGGTGAAGAAAAGCTCAAGGGGGCCATCCTTGGAGTAATTTAGGATACATGTGTGTGCAAAGGGTATTTAAATGGGGGTTATTACATAATTGGAATGTTTCAAGTATACTTTGGAATATCCGAGATATATTCTAAATAGATTCTTGAATTATTCTTTAATTGGATTTAAAGAATCTTATATTACATCTAAAGACCTATAATTAGATAGAAATTTTATGTCCACTACTAAAAAATCGGTGTTCAAAACAATATATATTGCAATGAAATTTATTGTTTGTGCTAGTTGTTTCCAATGTGTAATCGAGTGCGTCAGTCAATAGAAATCTCTTGATCCAAAACATTAAAAAAAATTAAAAAATCAGATCTTCCATAAAACATATTAACCTTTAAGTTCTTGAGGGTTTTTGCTACAAACTAAATGTGTTATAATATGTGTTATTTATGAATTTTTTGAAGTTTGTAAAATATGAAAGTTGTGATGTGTAATCTCTAAATTTCATCTATATGGATGAATATCATCAAAACCATTTAGATTTTTTATAAATAAATTTTAAAAGAAAAACTTTGAATATTCATAAAAAATAAATTATTCAATATTTTATGTTGAATTAAATTATTATTACTTAAAAGTAAAAATGTTCATCACATGGATAGAAGTTGCCAAGATTTAGAGTTTATAATTTGTCTAAATGTCAATTTAAACAACACTACGTAAGAATAGTATAGAATTAATAGTTTAAATGAAACATTTCCAATGGGTATTTAAGCATCTTATTAACCTTGTGCTTTTAACCAATCATACCAAAATTCAAAGATAAATAATTAATTTTGTATTTTTTTTGAATCTTGGAAGTTTATTAGTTAGATATTATATATATAATTGTATATGATGAATTTTAGGAATCCGTTTGCATAGATTTGATTTAAAATTCATAATTTATAATCTATCTTTGTATGTCCATACAAAATATATACTTTATCATGCATTTTTTCACACATTTACAAATTTGATACTTTTGTAGATTGTTCCAACATCTTCACCACCCAACGTTCTTTATTTTTTCTGAATTTTTATGAACACATTTTTAGTGATCCAATGACATATTCTTATAGGAAATTTGATTCTAAGTAGGTTAGGCCCAAGAAACACTCAATTTGGACACTCCTAGCTCATTTTACAACACTTTCTATTTTTGGAACGACCACTTTTAAGTCGCCTCGGCACTTAAGGGTTAAACTTGCTTGAAATTCTTTTTGCATATCTGGAAAAATTTTATGACTTGCTCAATCAAAAAAATTTGGCTACCAATGTTTTTTTTTGTCTACCGGATCAAACTTTTGGGCTACTCAACAAAAGATTTATATTGCTTGAAATTTCAAGCCCTGACCAAACAATGCCACGAGATCCATCACAGTCTGCCCGGGCCTCATTGACAGCGGCCGGATTCAAACTCACAACCTCCAATCTACAAACCTTGATCTAAACCATCATACTAGTACGTGGATTTGCTTGTGCGAGTGATTGAGAATTTTTGTTAATTATAAATGTACATCATCATTGGGAATTTTTTTACCATGTTAAAAAAACAAAATTCTATTTTTTATTTTATTTTTCCAATTTTTCTTCTTTGCATTAGATCATGCAAGCTCTTTCATACATTTAGAAAAAATTTCAAATTTCTTTTTTATCTTTTAAACAAAATTGTGATGGCTGGGAGCTTTTTCTTTTTTCATAGCGGATTTTGGATATTTTTAGCAATGTTTTAAAAAAATCCAATTTTTTGGGTAGTAGATCATGCACGCATTTTTTGTATATCTAGAAAAAACTTCAAAAAAAATTAAATGTTTTTAAAACGAAATCATAATGGCTAGGAATTGTTTTTTTCATAGTGGACTTTGGATATTTTTAGCAATGTTAAAACCTTTTTTTCCAATTTTTTTGCAGTAGATCATGCAAGTTTTTTTTTCCTATTTAGAAAAAAATTTAAAATTTTGAAGTGTTTTTTAAGACAAAATCGTAATAGTTGGGAGCTGTTTCTTTTTTCATAGTGAACTTTGTATATTTTTTGCGATGTTAAAAACTAGTTTTTCCAAAAAAATAAATTGTAGTAAATCATACAGGCTTTTTTTATATCTAGAAAAACTTTAAAAACTTTGAATCTTTTCTCCAAGAAATCGTCATGGTTGGGAGTTGGTTTTTTCACAACAAATTTTGGATATTTTTAGCCATGTTAATAAATTTTTATTAAATTTCTTATGCAGTAGATAATGCAGATGTTTCTGTAAATTAAGAAAAAGAATTCAAAAAATTTGAAAATTATTATTTTTTGACGAAATTTCCCATGTAGTTTGAAGTTTTTTTAAAAAACAAATCAAAAATATAGTGTATATTGTCTACTAAAACATTTTTATTATTGGGATTGACATTTTTCAAAACTTCAATATAAAACTGCAAAATAAGTATTATGATATTATATAGTATTATGTTTTTATTATTTTATACATATATATATATATATATATGTATGTATGTATATTATTACTATAGTATTACTACATTATTATATATGATGAACTTGTTGACTCTATTTTTATAGAATTAATCTAAATTTTAAATTTTGCAATCTATTTTTTCCTTTTTTTGAAAAATTGATGCTCCATGATGCACTTTTTAACATTTACAAAATTCATTTGGTAATTTTTAAAACTTGTTGAATTTCTATTGATTCGGTCACAACTATTCTTGTACTTGTAATACCAACAGAAACTAAAAGACGTTTGTTCAACCCTTTACAAGAAGTTGTTAAATATATCAAGTCGTGATCACGAGTGCCCAAAACAACAGAATTGTTAAATTTCTGGTAGTTTGGTCAATATTTTCTAGTAATGTTCCCTATGAAGAAAATGAATCCTGTATTTTAACTCACATAGTTTTTAACTTTTCGACAATGCCCCCAAGAAAGAAGAGGGATAAGAGATTTTGAAATAGGTAGGTCCGAAGGTCAATTCACCAACCTTGCGTATATTCCTCATTGGTGCAGAAAGAGGAGGGGTGAGATTTTTGAATTGGGTAGGTCCAAGGGTCAATTCTCACCAACCTTGCGTTATTGCTCACTAGTCCAAAATAAAGAGGGGTGAGTTTCTTTGCATTAGGTATGTCCTAAGGTCAATTCTCACAAATATTGCATATACTACTCATTGGTGCAGAAAAAGGAGGCACTAGTAGAAATCTTGTTCAATGTGACTTGTCTTTAAGGACTAATGTCCTTTGTAATTTGTCTTTAGTGACTCGAAGTCAATTTTGACTCACCCAAGATAAATCAAAACAACCATTTAGTCGTTAAAGAATAGTTACATTGAACAAGATTTCTACTAGTGATTCTTTTACATATGAACTACACTAAATGGCGTATTTAGTGTCCGGAACACTACTTCTCAAATCCGAACACTATTTGATTTTAGGGAAATATAGTGTCCTTGTAAGAAAAAAATTGAATATAATAGAGTTATCCACAAAGTCATTGAAAAGTGGGTGACTGGATTGGACTTTGAGTGAATAGTAGAAGAGTTCCCCAAAAAAGAGCTTTTGTTTGGAACTAAAAACAAATGTTGGGTGCAAAGTTTGAAAGCACCAAAAACGGTGCTAAAAAACTTCTGACCCAAATTTTCCTGCGCGTTCCGGAGTTTCTGGCAACAGTCCAACCTAACACCGCAAACGATCTAGGTTTAGTAAGCTTTCTCCTATGCGACAAACTCTGACTCACACTAAATCAAGGCACTCACCCAACCTCTCTCCCCTATGAATGACTCTAGTTGAATTTACGTTTTCAACAATTTTATCATGATACTAGTCCAGTCAGCCCTCAACTTTACAGATAACTCAAGTGTTCCAATGACATATGGTAACTTTATAATAAATATGGCATGCCACCTCATGTCACTCTCATTACTTCGAAAGAACTTGGCACTCTCAATGAAAGTGGGAATGATAAGTGGCAAACTCCTATGTAGTGTCAAGGGACACTATTTCTCTTCACCTTTGAACAAATTGTGGTAAAAGACATCAATTATCTTTGAACACTAAATACGTCATTAAGTGAGGAATATACTAGACTTTCTTTAGTAGAAGAAAGGCAAGAGCCAAATAAAAGAAATGTAAAGTCCTTGTATATTTTATGAAGCTAGCTTTGAACTAGGTTAGTAAGTGTTAACGGTAAAATAGTAAAGTACCGGTAGTCTACCGACCTGGGTTTTTTACTCCGGTAATTTTCGAAGTTATTATAGAAAGTAGATTTAGGAAAGCCTTTTTTATTGATTTGACAGTTAGGTCAGATCGGGTTGTACTTTGTATATAAACAATAGAGCCAATCTTCTTGGCATTAGGGAAAATGTGGGGTCCCCAAAAGGCCCTCTAAGGCAATCCGGGTTAGGTGAACAAGCTGCCCAAACACCCCTCCCATTGGTGAAGGTCGCTGCCTACTGACAGTGTCAGAAGCCGCAGTGCTGGTAGTGTTGGCAGTGCTGGCAGCGTCGATGGGCTCGACCCACAGAACTGCACTGCTGGCAGCGTCGTGGCACCATTAGTGCCAGCGTCAAAAACGTGCGGGCACCACTGCAAATTTTCTGCACGTGAAAAAACCAAAGGCCTTTTGGAGACCCCACCTTTCTCCTAATGCAAGGCACATTTTTCCGAACTCTAGTTTCAAGTTTCTCTCTATTTTGATGTAGTCTTCTTTCTGGTCTTCATTCCTTCCGAGTACTACCTCCTCAATATTCGTGTATTTGTTCTCTTGACTACTTGGTTTGAAGTTCGTACTAGCTACCAAGTAGAGGTCGGTAACAGTCATAAGTGTTGTATTTCGACCCTCATGGAGTTAGTCTAAGAAACTTTCTGTCAAACTCTCCCTTAGTTCTATCAGCTCGGTATTGAGATACCGGACTGTTGTAGAGGAAGAGGAGCTACCAGTAAGCTAAAATGAAAAATTACTGAAGTTTAGGATTTATCTCCCTTTGTACAATTGCTTAGTAAACATAAATAATTATTGCTAAATAATGTCAGGATCATATGGAAACCTCCTATAGTTTGGTAGTATTTTCTAGAATCTTCTAGATCCTTGAGTTTCACAAAAGTTCTAGTGTCAAATGTCCCATTATTGAAAGTCTTCTAGAAAATTTTATTCATAGAAGTCTTCTAGAAGTCAAATTGATACAAGCTCACATTCTACACTAAATAGGGTATTGAAGGGACTCATACAAATTTATCGATAGTAAACACTATATGAATATTTACCATTATTGTACAAAAACTCAGTAATGTCTTATAAGGCAAAAAACCAACAGGTAATTTCATTTGTCAATTGAGGATTACAATACACTAACACGAGGTAGACAACCAGGAGGTAATTTTTGATAAGGTAGACATACGTGAGGTGATTTTTTCAGGTGAGTCCCTTTAATTGTTTCAGTCCCTTTGATTTGCTTATTCAATGTGGAAGTTTATATCAAGTCTTCTAGTAATGGGACACTTGATAAAATTTAAGCTTCTAAAAGACTTTTATCAATAGAACTTCTAGAAGACTTTTAGCAATGGCACTTCTAGAAGACTTCTATCAATGGCACTTTTAGAAGACTTTTATCAACAAAAGTTGTTTTTCTGACTTTTATAAAAAATCTTCTCTTGTCAACAAAGTTATCTATAAAGTCTCACTAGAAGAGGAGATAATGAATAGAAATTTGCAAAATTCAAATTTTAAATTGAAAGGTGGCTAAAACTAGTTCTAACAATGTTTGAAGATATACTAATACAAAGACCAACTGTGTTAGTGAGCATGGAACATGTGACCACCCAATGCTACATGGAGTTCCTCCAATGCAAGACAATACTATTCATTGGCTCCCCGATTGTTCCCCAAAGGTTCCCCCCAATGTTCTTTGTGGCTTGCCTAAGCTAAGCGATTAATACTCATTTAAGACTCTCTGTGAATAATTTGAATTTGGCCTTTAAATGTGGGCTCAAAAGATTTTATTCTTTTGGTACATTAGATGAAAGACAAGGTCAGCACCGTCCTACTGAATGTTTTAGAATTTATTAATTTTAGAAAAAATGAGTACTGACATAAGTAAATGAGTTTTTTCAAGATTTACTTTCTTACAAAAAAAACTTATTGAAAAATTCCCAAATATTTTGTTATCCACATTTCAAAATATTCTCCACCTATTCTACCCTCCACTTAAAGTATATTTCTTTTGCCATCTCCAAAATGATTCATTCAACTCTTATAGGTATGGAATTAGTCATTTAGGCATTTTGAGGTAAACCTCAAAGTGATAAAGAAATCATTTTATAATTGTTGTGAGGTTCACTATACTTTTATTCTAGAAAAGTACATGAGTTCATGAATAGGGTGCTATTTATGTTCAACAAGTAAAAATTTAATAAAATTCAAAGGAAAATAGTGTTTCCAAAAATCACAAAAGAATTTTTTTAAATATTCTAAGTATATTTTAGAATTTTTTTAAACTATAAGAATGTTACTTATAGGCCCTAAAAAAGTGTCCTTTGAACGCATATTTATAACTTTAATATATTCTTTCAATATAGTATTGAAATTTGACAAAATTGAATTTTTGCGTTTGTGTGATGTGATGTGTTGATGTTGAATATTATACTGTTGTTTTTGCAAATATACTTTATAGTTGGTTAAATTGGTGTTGATTTAATTCATCTCTTGTCGCTATGAGTGTAGGGCTTAAAAGTTTCTAGTTGGAGTAGTGAAGATTCAATTTTTGGAAAGTGAATGGATGTTCTTTGTTTGAGATTGTGTCATCAATTGATGCAATCAAATTATTTAGTGTAGGTTTAAATTGTATATGTGTAATTTTTGTGTTCAAAATGCAGTGAGCTAATGTAGCAATTGTTGATTGATTGTGTTATGTATGTTGCATATGTATGAAGTCATTAGAACTTTTTGTTTTTGTCGAACCAAGTGCAATGTTATAATCTCCTTGGACTATAGGAATGCTCAATGATGGGAAGTTAAATAGCCAAGTTAGGAGCATACATTGATTGCATCTAAATGCTCAAATAAAGTAGTAGGATGTGCTATGCAAATTATTGAATAAAACCAAATTGGAGTCATTCTGAAATTACATTTACCTTTAGACTAAATTCTAATAAGTCTTGAGTAGGTTGCCAAGTCAATTATTCAACCTAGTTAGAATGATCAATAGAATAAAAAGTAATAATAAAATTGTCAAATATGAATAAAAGATCTGTATATGAAGAGATAGGTTGAGTTTGTGAGATATGTTGATAAAAGAACTTGTGCAAAAAATTATGCCCTAAAAGAATATTCCAAATTAAAGTCAAGAGAATAAGATATATGAAGAGATTTGTATTGAATTGATGGTGAGAGAAGCCAAATTGGTGAGATATGATGAGAAGAGGGAATTTGTACAAAGAAGTATGCATCAAAGAATATTCTAAGTTGAAGTTGAGAGAATAAGATATTTGCAAAAAATTGTATTGAATTGATGGTGAGAGAAGCCGTATTGGTGAGATATATTTGAGTTATTCGTAAAGTGAGTGAAGTCAACCTTGATTTTGAGTTTGCATTTGAAAGCCAAAATCCTCAAGGAGGTCATTGTATTGAAATTAATGTAGGCACCTGCGATAATTGATGGTAATTAAATGGGGGCTATCACATAATTAGAATGTTTGAAGCATATTCTGGAATATTCAAAGTATATTCTAGATAGATTCCCATATCATTCCTTACTTGAATTTAAAGCATCCTATATTACATCTAAAAGTGTATAATTAGATGCAAATTTTACCTACCAATGAATAAAACGGATCCTATATTTTAACTCACGTAGTTTACTAATTTTTGATAGTAATCTCCTTGGGCCAAAATCAAATTATTCTCAGAGAGTCTTAGACAAGCAATGATAGCTCAATTTGGGCAAGCCAGAAAGAACATTGGAAGAACCTTTGGGAAACAATTGGAGAGCCACTGAATAGTATTGGCTGGCATGGGGGAACTCTATGTAGCATTGAGTAGTCACATGTTCACATTATTCATGAATTGGTCCTTGTATTAGTATGTCTTCAATCATAGTTAGAACTAGTTTTAGCCACCTTTCAACTTGAATTTTGCAAATTTCTGTTCATTATTTCCTCTTCTAGTAAGACTTCATAGATAAATTTATTGGCAGGAGAGGATTTGTATAAAAATTAGAAAAAAAAAATTGTTAATAAAAGTCTTCTAGAAGTCCCACTGATAGAAGTCTTTTAGAATGCATTTACATTGAATAGGGGTATTAAGGGGACCAAAAATTAAAGGAACTTATCATGTATAAATTACTTTGTGGTAAACTTTATTATTGTGTAGTTAAAAAAATATAAAAAATTGTGACTCTCTGACTATTTGCGTCAAAAATTAAAATTAAAAATAACCATGTTTTTGTACAATAATGATAAATATTTATATAGTGTGAAATGTTGATAAATTTGTATGAGTTCCTTTAATACTCTATTTAGTGTAGAATTCTTGTATCAATGTGACTTCTAGAAGACTTCATGAATAAAATATTTTTGGAAGACTTTCAATAATGTGACACTTGATAGGAACTTTTGTGGAACTCAAGGATCTAGAAGATTCTAGAAAATACTAGCAAACTATAGGAGGTTTCCAACTTTCCATTTGATCTTGATATTATTTAGCAATAACTATTTATGTTTACTAAACAATTGTACAAAGGGAGATAAACATGGTTGTCTATCTAGATTGGAGGTCATGTTTTAACATCAGGATGTCACAATACGTTTGTCATGAGACTCATGACGAACAATGATGCATCAAAATTCTTGATGACAGTAAAAACTAGAAAAAAATTCGTCAACCTTTTATTATTTATTTTACACTATTAAATTTGGACACTATTGTATGATTCATTTTTGGCATTGATTTGAATTGATGTGATCAAACTTATTATAACTAGTATTTATCTACTTTATGCATTAGTTAGTCTTATCACCACAATTATAGAACTAGTTGTACTCATGCAATGACCTATCAATTCAAGCTATACAAAGTTGTCATGTCTAACACCATTTTTCAACTTTAGGTGAATTAAATTCTTAGGTCAACTTGATAACCCCAATTGACGTAAGACTTTAATACACGTCTAGTGTCCCCACGATGCCACCACCGACATTGCGTTGTTGGCATAGTTCATGGCGTCCCAAATACCACCCGAAATAACTACGCATCCAACAAGGCGCTCCCGAGCGCTCCCGAGCGCTTCCCCTGCAACAACTAAGACGTCCAAGAATGCAAAGCCGAGTAACAATGGCAAAGCTGCTACACAAACTAAGAAGGAGATTCATCACCACGACCATCATGTGTTCGAGAATGACTCACCCAAACATCCTAAAACTGCAAATTATGTGAAGCTCTCGGTCTGTAGTAGCTACTAGAATGATGAGACTGTGAATGTGAAAGCTACGTTGGCACCTTCTAGAGGCGATGGCGTAGATAGCAAGCATTCCGATGGGCGCATGGAGCTTGTGTATCTTATGAATTGACGTAGCAAGCTGGTGAGATTGCTCACCGAATTCTTGTCTTGTGCTGGCACCTTCTAGAGGCGATGGCGTAAATAGCAAGTATCCCTATGGGCGCATGGAGCTTGTGTATCTCATGAATCGACGTAGCAAGCTAGTGAGATTGCTCACCGAATTATTGTCTTGGAATACAATAATGTCTACATAGAATAGTGAAAAATTAAACATAAATGGCTATCAATGTATTTTCTAGTTTTACTATCGTCAATATTCCTAAGGAATCTTAACATGTCAATGTCTATCATGACATATGTGTTATGCCATTAAGACGTGAAAACATGACGTCAGGTTAGGATAGACAACGTTGGAGATAAATCCTAAACTTTAGTAATTTTGCATTTTAGCTTACTAAAAGCAAGTTCAAAGCAAGCTTTATAAAATATACAAAGACCTTACATTTCTTTTATTTGGAACTTGCTCTTCTCTTACTACAGTAAAACCAGTATATACTAGTTCATATGTAAAAGAATTACTAGACTTGGAAATCTTGTTCACTATAACTAAAGTCTGTGGTGACTAAAGTCAAGTCACAATGTTCATAAATTTAGTCGTTAAACACAACTCACATTAGACAAGATTTATACTAGTGAGGGATGAGATTTTTTGCATTGGGTAGGTCTCAAGGTTAATTCTCACCAACCTTACGTATACTGCTCATTGGTGTAGAAAAGAAGAAGGGAGAGGGGGGGGGGGGGGGGGGGGAGGGGTGTGTGTGTGTGAGAGTTTTGCATTGGGTAGGTCCCAATGTCAATTCTCACAAACCTTGCGGATGCGGGAGTGTGACATGGTTTGCATCTTTGTCGTGAGGATTTTTATTTTTTATCCATCCAAAGTAGTTCAGTTACATTCATATAGATTAAAGATGGTTTTGATTACAAATCTAAACCATTTACAAATCGTCATACATTTATAGTGAACTAAATATCATGTCCTTTCAAATTTAAGAGGGTGGAAATGGGAACATTTTAATTATTACAATCTTCTTTAATATGTATGCATGTATGGGAAATTGGGAAATGGGAATGGGCTTTGTAACATGGTTTAAATCATTAAATATTTTAATTGTATTGCTAAGGGTTTAGAGTGGATGCGTCATGATCATCCTATTTTTGTCAATACACTAATCATATAGACCACCAATGAATTCAAAAGCCTTCTTTATTCACTAGCCCTTCATTAGTAACTTAAATTTTTCAACATAGCTCTTACTCATTTACCACATATTTCACTAATTATTTCTTGACCATTTATAAAAACTAGATACGAACATTATTTAATTAATAAAAACCTAAGGCCACGTCATACTATGGTACTTCTCATTAGTGCAAAAAAAGGAGGGGGTGAGATTTTTGCATTGGGTAGGTCACAGTGTCAATTGTCACCAACCTTGGGTATACTTCTCATTGGTGCATAGAAAGGAGAGGTGAGATTTTTGCATGGGGTAGCTCCCATAGTCAATTCTCACCAACTTTGCAGCGTATAATTTTTATTGGTGCGGAAAAAGGAGGGGTGAGATTTTTTGCATTGGGTAGGTCCTAGTGTTAATTCTTATCAACCTTGGATATACTTCTTATTGCTGCATAAAAAAGAGAGGTGAGATCTTTTGCATTGGGTAGATCCTAGTGTTAATTCTTACCAACCTTGGGTATACTTCTTATTGCTGCATAAAAAAGAGTGGTGAGATTTTTGCATAGGGTAGGTCCCAAAGTCAATTCTCACCAACCTTGTAGCGTATACTTCTCATTAGTGCGGAAAAAAGAGGGCTGAGATTTTTTGCATTGGATAGGTTTCTAGTGTCATTCTCACCAACCTTCTATATACTTCTCATTGGTGCAGAAAATGAGCGATGATATTTTTTGCATTAGGTACATACCAGGGTTAATTCTCACTAACCTTGTGTATACTTCTCATTGGTGCAGAAAAAGGAGCCTGGGTGAGGTTTTTTTGCATTAGATAGATTCCAAGGTCAATTCTCACCAACCTTGCAAATACTTCTCAGTAGTGCTGAAAATGAAGGAGTAAGTTTTTTTTTTTTTTTTTTTTTTTTTTGGCAAAACTTTGGCCCCAAGTTTACCAAAACTTTCTTTTTTGAGAATATCTCTCTATTGAACCAATATTATGATTATTATTTGCACCATATTATAATTATGAAGAACGTCACATGAGTTCCTCCATAAATAAATAAATAAAATAAATAAAATAAAATAAAATGAATTGGACCAAAAAAGTTCCCATGTACCCTAGGTACTCAAATCTATTTAAAAAATCATGAACTTGACGAATTTAGGCATCTGTATTCACATGGGGTTCAATTTTGTACAATGAATTGTTGGCTTGATAATTGATAGTCATCATATAATTGAGTTAACCGGAGAGAGTAGACTTATTGGAAAATAAAATTACTTTTCAAGCGGAGTTCAAGTAGAGTTCTCTTCCTATAATTATATTTTCTGACAATTGTTGTTCATGAATAATTTCTATGGTCAGGGCTCTTGGTTTGGCGGAGCGTGTGGGAACTCTCCTCTAGCATTGGAGAGGTCACGAGTTCCACACCTCATGGTGGTGCAGGGCCTCCTTTAGATTATTCTCCAAATCACCATAGAGTAGTTGTGCAGTTTTTTTGAACTCAAAACGAGTCTAAGGGCTGCTTCACACTATGGCCGAAGGTCGAGAGGCCGTCGATTTTCACCAATCGGATTGCAAGAAACCAAGAATTTGGCCTCTCGACCCTTCACACTAAAGGCCAAAGTCCTAAGGCCGTCGCCCTTCAAAATGCCTACATGGCAACACTTTTTGACCAAGGTTGACGGACTCTCAAAGGAAGTTTGAGTCGAACGGGAATAAAAACCCAAACTATGGTCGAGAGGCCGTTGATTTTTTTTCATAAAAAATCAAAACTTTATTTTATTGCCTATTTTCAGCCCATTTCTTTAGACTCTCAACAAAATTTGGTCACTCAATCCCATGGCCTCTCGACTTGGACGGCCATAGTGTGAAGCGACCATAAGGCTACAGGAGAGTTTCCACATGCTCCCCTATGCCAAGAGCCCCGACCATGCAAACTATTCATGAACAATGATTGTCAGAAAATATAATTATAGGAAGAGAACTCCACAGCTCCACTTGCACTTTGCTTGAAAAGCAGTTTTGTTTTCGGATAACTCTAATAGAGCATACTTTGTGGACAGGCGGGTGGTGCCCAACCTCGGATGATGTCCTTGCGGCTGCTTTGGCAATCTGGGAAGCTTTCTGCTCAATGGTCCAAAAGGATTGGCCTTCAGTGAGGCAGGGATGGATGGCTCGGAACCGAGACAAGGGCGCGTCGGTGGCTCTCCGCCACATCGATCAGATCCTGCACTGTGCACACGCTAGTAGGAAATGTGTCGCTTTTCACTTACTATAAATGAGAAAGAAATGAAACCGCGCCAGACACATGGGTTGTATCGGTGCTGGTGAGTGGTTTTGGTCACAAGAAGTCAGAAATATAGGCATAATATTCCAGCACTGTTCATTGTTCCCACAAAGTGGGGAATGAAAAACCACAGGTCTGCTACTAGTGACACGTTCAAGACGATGGCCGGGTTCACGTAGCCTCGAGGGAATGGCGACGTCAACAGCACGCCACGCACAACAGTCGCGCTGTTCCCAATACGCCAGGTACGCAATGAATCTCCGTGCCTCTCGAAATCCCCAATTCGGTCTCAACACACACTCCGGCTCCGGATTCCCTTTGATTTTGAACGCTATTGACGTTTTGCTTGAGCCACCGTTTCCACATGTTGGCACAAATACTCCGTCTCTATCAAACCTGAACATTCAGGCGCAGCGTCAGTCTGGTTACTTCTAGTTGATTACAGTGACTCCTAGCATGCCCTTGTACCCTTGCAAAAAAATTATTTAAGTTCTTTCTGTGACAAAATCCTAGATCCGGAGGATTACTGCAAAAGCACTGACAGAAAATTAAGGCAGGGGCACCAATCTATAGTACTTGCCAAATTGTGATTGATGTCCATTTAGGCACCAAGATACTGCGTGCCCAAATGGGCTCCATGCTCTGGCATTGTAACTCGATGCCCCACGGACACCTTTCTATCAGTGAAGGTGTTTCACTGCATCTCTTAATACTGACGTTTATAGTATATTCTCTTGGATCTGGAATTTTTGCTGGGCATCTTAATCAAATTCAAAATATAAAGATTTGTCCATCTTTGAATTTTTTTTATTCAATGCACCTATGCATTCTACAGTGATCGTCACGATTTTGAAATAAAGCGATTTGGTACTCCCTCTGTTCCGAAATAAAAAGGCATTGGGAACACTGCTTCCAGTTCTCAAAGGTGCTTTTTGTTTTCGGAACAAAGGGAATATATTGGACACTGGGAAGGGTGCAGCCTACTAACTCTAGAATGTTACGGTATTATGTGCCTCCGGAAAAAACTATGATTAAAAATCATTAGGCAATGTTCAAAAAGATACCAACCTGAAAAAGATGTTGGAGATTCCCACATCGATCACTCACTCACTCACTCGGCTGAACTCGACATCGATATCAATTGCGAACACGGGACTTGAGTCCCCACGTAGCACTCTACACAGGAATAGCCCGAGAAATCAGGCATTCACGCAAGGATCTAACCCAATAAAATCCGTGATGGTGGAAGCTGGGAAACTAACTTAACTTCCTGTACAGAGAGAATTCAGAGATCCCGTAGTTGATCGATCATGCGAAACGAACAAGTTAGTTGTGATCGATCGATCTCTTTCACCGAATTTAATTATCTCAATTTAAATCCCAGATCGATCGAGGTCTGCTGATTCTCTTCACAGACATTGAATGATTGATTGCCAACGGTAGCTTCCTGGCTCCTCGTACTAGCGCTAACTTACTGTTATGCCCCTGGCTGTCCTTGGAGGGGGCGGACCTGTAGAGGCATCTGTGGCACTGTGGTAACTTTGTTTCTAGATTCCGGTCAATGGATCGGAGCGCATAATAATTTTCCATTCATTCTTGAGCAGCAGTTGGCATCTTTGTAAAAGGAATCTAAGACTACATGCACAGCATTTTGAGTGAGCTCAAAGAACTGTCTGTTTTGTTTCTTTTTATTTGACACAAATGAAACGGAATGAGTAACAGAATACGGCAAACCGCCCCAGCCACATGTTCTCAATTCACCCCTGCATGCTACAGTGATTGCTATGCTTTTTGAAATAAAACAATTTGGTTTATATGGTATTGTATTTTATACTGATTATTAAAGCTTTTAGAAATAACAAAATGATTTGATACGTACCGAGTAGGGCCTGTAAGCGGTCATGGGGTGAGCCCTGTGACCGCGCACAGAGCAGAATCTGTCCTGCACAGCCCGTTCACTAGCGTTAATGGTACAGAGCGAAGTGCAAAATCGGCACTCATCAGCAGAATTGACACTCACTAGCAAAATTGGCATTCACCAGCAAAATCGGCACCCGCCAGCAAAATCAGCACTCATTGTCGATTCTGCTTTAGAATATGCCTCAGGAAAGGGCCAAATACTCCGCCTGTACCGTTAACGTGTAGGGCAATCCATTTCAACAGGGCTTTCTCGGTGTGAGGATGAGGGTGACGCCTGATGCTTTTCCACCTAGAGAGCCCAAGGTCGAAATGGATTGCCTTGAGTAAAGCACATTTAGAAAATTTTCTTTCTTATATGAATGAATGTATGAATTTGGATTGTGTCAAATTCTCCCGAGACTAAATTGTAACATTTTTTCCAAAAAAATCATAAACCCTAATAACGAGTTATAAGGGTACAATCATATTCTAATAAAAAATTCTTGAGTGCTTTACAGTTAACCCTTAAATGACAAAAGGGATAAGGGTAAAACCCCAGGTAAAACCTAGATGTGTTATAAAATGTTACTTCTACAACTTTAATGAAGTTTAGTTCACAAGAGAAAATGAGGAGCATGATTTTTAGTAATTATCTGTACAATCGAACTTTCAAAAAATGTTTTATATACTCATTTAATGAATTAAAAAGCATTCAGCATTTTATATTCACCAAAATTACAATTTTATTTTTAGAATTTGAAATTTGGTATGATTGGTTAAAACTAAACATTCTATTCTAAAATTCAAAAGAGCAATTTTTTCAAAGGAGCGAACATCATTAGTTTCCCGAAATAGTAAGTTTTATAACACTGAGAAAATATTGAGGTCTTTGTTTTTGATAAAATCTCCTTGGTGGAGTTTAACTTTGATTGACATGACTCAAATTTGGTTGGAAAGTAGACTTAAAATCCTATTTGAAAAAATCTTTTATATCTTATGACCTAGGTTTTTTTGCAAATTTTAAAATTTTAAAAAATAAATATAAATAAAAAAATTGAAAAAAAATTCCTTTGACATTTGTGTGAAATCCACCTTTTCTTTTTGCTTGGGTTTGAGAAAAAAAAATTAGAGATTAAAAATTTTAAACTTTTAGTGTACTTATCATACTTTGGAAGATATTTAAATCTTAATGCACTTGTCATCTTTTCAAGAAGTTGTTTGATCTTGTTGCATTAATCATTCTTTATATTGATTGCATCTAAATGTTGAATTACAATAAGGTAGTAGGATGTGTTGTGGAGTGAGTTGTTGAGTAAAACCAAATTGGACTCATTTGAAATAATGTTTATCTTTATCCTAAATGTTAATAAGTCTTGAGTAGGACACCATGTTTATTATTCAACCAAGTTAGAGCGTTCAACGAAATAAAAACTAATTATAAATTTTTTAGATATATATATTGAGATTAACTGAGTTGCTGAGATATGCTGACATAAAAATTTGTACAAAAGAAGTATGCATAAAAGAATATTCTAAATTGAAGTTGAGAGAACGAGATATTGGAGGAGATTTGTATTGAGTTCATGGTAAGAGAAGTCCTCGGAGAAGATAAGTTGGTAAAACATGTTGAGAAGAGAGAATTTTTACAATGAAGTATGCATCAAAGAATATTCTTAGTTGAATTTGAAAGAATCATATATTGGAAAAAAATTGTATTGAATATTTGAATTCATGGTGAGAGAAGTTGAATTGGTGAGATATATTTGAATTATTTAAATGGCAAATACAAGCGTTTAGTTAATTTTTCTTTTTAAATTACCATGATGAACACAAGTGTACAATAAACACGAGTATACAAAATGGGAAATACGAGTGTACAGTTTAAAATTAAATAAAATTAACATAGTAAACACGAGTGTATTAAATGGTAAACACGATTGCGTCAAATAGTAAACACAATTGCATTAAATGGCAAATAAGACAGAGGGTATAGTTAGAAATTAAAAAATTACCATGGTAAACATGAGTGTACAGGAAATACAGGTGTACTAAATGGAAAACACAAGTGTACAGTAAAAATATTGTGTTTTTTTAAAGTAATGGTAAATATATAAAGTATGAAATCTCAATAAATTAGTATGGGTCCCTCTAATTCCCCTATTCAATGTAGAAGAGTTGATCTAGAAGACTTGTGTCAATGTGACTTCTAGAAGACTTCTATGAACAAAAGCTTCTAAATGACTTTCAATAATGGGATACTTGATACTTCTATAAAAGGATCTAGTAGACTACGAAAGATTTTAGAAGATACTAGCAAACTATAGGAGGCTCCCATATGTCCGTGATACTAGTTATCTATAATTATTTATGTTTACCAAAAATAAATAAATAAATTTGGAGCCTAGGAGCTTTGTCCCATATATGTCTATGAAAGTAAAATTAAAATTAAAATTAAAATAAGTAAAAAAATCAAAATAATTAAAATGAAACAATTGTTGACAATAGTTCATTTGATGTGACACTAAACTACTAAGTTTATGGATCATTAATTTTAGCATGCAATTTTCAATGCCCAACATGACAAAATAAAGGTCCACCCGCACACAAATAGTTAAGTTTTTATTAATACAAAGGTATGTAGATAGGGGAACTACCAGGGGAACTACTTTATCCCTTATGAAGGGTTAGCTAACGTACGTATTTGGGTACTTTAACTTATGCCCTACCACCTAAGCAATGACAATTATCTCCTTTCAAATGGAGTAGAATGGCCCTTACTAAGAAAAGAGACATCCTTCTTAAACTAGGGGACACTAGGGGGACATCCTAGGGATATACTAACATCCAACCGAATATGTGCAGCCTTGGATTAGTGAATTGTTTAGGTTTATTCATTAGCTTGGGCTAGATAACTCCTATGTGCGGCCCAACCCTAAGTAGGCTTCAGTTCAACAATGGAATGATTTTGTTAGATGTCCCCATGACCCCATCTCAACCCCGAATTTGAGAAGCCATGCGTGTTTTACATTAACTTAGAATGAATGCGAGGAGCTTCCGTTTGTGCATGGTTAGGTCAAGTGTATTTTAAATTTTAAATTTTAAAATTTTGATACAAAAGGTCTTAATGGGTTCTCCTACTAATTTGAAAAATTAAAATTAAAAAAAGAAAATATCATAAATAAATAAATAAACTAAATCAAATCTTAAAAAACAAATACATGGTATGAAACCATATTAAGACTTTTGATGAATCAAGAGCTTTTTTCCCGGCCACGAGGTTCTAGTATAAAGGGAGATAAATCATAAACTTTAGTATTTTTGCATTTTTATATTGATTTTAGAGATGACTCTAGTACACACAATTATTTCCATAAAATTAAATAAATTTCAATGTACATCTGTAACAAATATAGAAAGATTATCCCCAAGATTAAAAACAATCTCAAAATCTTCTCATAGAATCTTCATATGAAAAGAATATGAACTATTCTACTGTACATGAATCTTGTGTCAAAATTGAATTTCCATGTCAAATCCACGTCACCTTGAACACTCAATTTGCTATTTATGCACTTGGCCAAGTGAGCTCATTTCATGAGCAAATTTGGCTTAAAAAAACTGGCTAAAAAGTTCTTTAAAAAAACAACAATTTTTGTCTTTCTACAATCGCTTTCATTGTAAACAAACAATTTATTTATTTTTATTTTATCCTTATCTTTATCTTTTCTTTTCTCTTGATTTCTTTCTTGTCTATTTTCTTGTTTTCTTCTTGTCTTTTTTCTTGTCTTCCTTTCTTGTCTTTCTTCTTGCCTTTTGTTTTTCTTCTATTTTTCTTCATTATTTTCTTTCCATTTTTAGCACTTCTTGTGCAGCTACGGATCCGACACTCCCACCAAGGTTTTTTTTCCTTCTTTTTTTAGAGTTCGCTTGCGATTTGTGTCGTTCAACCCTATAAAAAAATAAAAAAATAAAACAGGGCGGGTATAGCCATCGGTTGAACTCTAAACCGCAGCAAAGAAAAATAAATTATATATTTATTTTGCTATTCTCGGCCGTTAGGTGCGCGGCCGCGCACCCTATCCCTTCCCTCTCCCTCCCCTCTCCCTCCCCTCTCCTCATATAAAAAAAGAAGGAACAAAAGAAGAAAAGAAAACAAAGAAGAATAAAAAAACATTCAGGGTGGGTATAGCTGCCAATTGTACCCTAAACAACCGCGAAATAAATAAAATAATGATAATAATAAACTAATAATAAAATAATGCTATTATTGGGCGTGGGTGCGCGGCCGCACACCCTATCCCTTCTCTATTCCTCCGCTCTCCCTTCTCTCTCCTTCCGTTCTCCCTCCCTCTCCCTTCCCTCTCCCTTCCCTTTCCCTCCCCTCTCCCTATATATATGAGGAGAGGGGAAGGAGAGGGAGAGAGAAGGAAGAGAGAGACGAAAGGGATAGGGTGCGCGGCCGCGCATCCAACGGCCAAAAATAGCATTTTATTTTTTTAAATTCTTTTTAAATTTATTTCCGTTGTTTTTTAGAGTACAGTTGGCGACTGTACCCACCTTGAATGTTTTTATTTATTTATTTACATCTCTTTTTGTTTCTTCTTTTTTATATGAGGAGAGGGGAGGGAGAGGAGAGGGAGAGGGAAGGAATAGGATGCGTGGTCGCGCATCCAAAGGCTGAGAATAGCAAAATAAAAATAAAAATATGTTTTTTTTTTGCCGCCGTTTAGAGTTCAACCGATGGCTGTATTCACCCTGTTTTTCTTAAAAAAATTTGGGTAGGGTTCAGCGGCACGAATGGCAAGCTAAACCCTAATGAAGAAGGAAGGAAAAAAAAAGATAAAAGAAAAGATAAATATAAGGATAAATAAATGAATTGTTTGTTTACAATGTAAGGGATTGTAGGAAGACAAAAATCGTTGTTTTTTTGATAATTTTTTAGACAATTTTTTTTAATGCGCCCGGGGGCCAGTGCATGATTATATGGTCAAATGTGTAAATAGCAAATTGCGTGTTTTGGGTTTTGATCAAATTTTGTATTGCTCCTGACCAATATTTGAGTGTCCGCAAAATTGGAAAGACCACATTAACTTTATATGAGTAGAGGGTGAAATTTCTTGTTTGTCCATGAATAGGGGGTACTTGGGCCAATAACTGCTTGCGAGGCTACTTGGCATTGCAGGAGGTTTCCGAAATGAATGAAGACCAATGAAACACTTTGAACTTGAGATTTGATGGATTCTTTCCTGCTACGTAGTGTTTGATTTTAGTCTTTACATCTCACCCAACACCTTCATTGTCATCCACATGTCATTGGATTTGCTCATAATCTATTATTAACATTTGCTTTCGATGGGATAATTCTATTGAAAATGGAGAAAAAAATGAAAAAATGAGTTTCCAAGGATCCCATTAAAAGAGGCAAATAAACAGTTTAGAGCAAATAGAAAAATAGACTACAATTAAAAAGTAGCGGAAAGTAAGGAACCACTACAATTGTTTTTTTTTGGTTGAAACATCAAAACAAACGAATCCCATTTTAAATTATTTAAAATGAATACAACTTATTTCAATCACCAAAAAATAGTCATTAAATAGATGTTGAAGTACCCAAATAAAATTATCTATTTAGTATGTAACTCAGCAAAACAAAACAAATAACTCTCTATAACTAAATAAAAATCAATCCATGTGAATCAACAATAGAACCAACTGATTTTCTTAACAAGCCACACCATGTCTTCAAACAAAATGAAAAGGAAAAAATAAAATAAAATAAAATATTTTGAAAATAAATTTTTAGTTGTAAGTTTGCGCATCAAAAGAATTCCAACAACTTTCCTAGTCATTAAGGTAGAATGTCGTGAAACAGTTACTACACCCAAAACCAAATTATAGAATGACCTAGATTCCACATCTCATGTGAAATTTTGCCATCCCTTGGATCGAAAATTTCGGGACTTTCCAAGGTCTTCTTAATTTTTTAAACTCTCATTGGTAGTAAATTTGTTCTTCACAACTTCTCGCATTATGTGTTTAACTTTTAGTGTTTTTAATTATCATACTTTGGAAGATGTCTAAAACTTGATGCATTTTTCATCTTTTCAAGAAGTTATTTAATCTTATTGCATTAATAATTATTTAGGAGCTCTGTACTTTCAATATACTTGTGTTTATATAATAGTGTTTAAGTGACTCCAATAGCAAGTTGTAGGAGGATGAAGATACACAGCATATGTTTTTAACAAATTACTTGTTGTTGGATTATATGGGTGCATGTGAGGTCTTTCACCAATATTTAATTTATTTGTCATGAACATATGGAAACCTCCTATAGTTTACTAGTATCTTCTACAATCTTCTATAGTCTTCTAGATCCTTCCATAGAAATTCCTATCAATTGTTCTATTACTAAAAGTCATTTAGAAGCCTATATTGATAAAAGTCTTTTAGAAGTCCCATTCATAGAAGTCTTTTAGAAGTTCCATTAGTAAAAATCTTCTATAAACTTCTATCAACTAGAAGACTTGATAAAGCTTCTACAAAACTTTTATCAATAGAAGTTTTTAGAAGACTTCCAATATCGGGACACTTAATAGAAATTTCTATAGAAGGATCTAGAAGACCATAGAAGATTTTAGAAGATATTAACAAAATACTGGAGGCGTCAAGTAGGAGCTTCGTCTCATCAACAACTGGGAGACGTCAAGTAGGAGTTTCCTCTCATCAATAGTTGGCCCATCGTTTTTCAAACATGGTGTCAAACTGAAGTGACAATGAGCACAGTCGAGGCTAAGAGCAGCTATTATGAGATATATAGCACATTTTAGTTGCTGACTCTTGTAGTTCAAATGATTTGTAGCTAGTTACAGTGAGCACATAATCCATTTACATTTGAATTTTTATATACTAGTCTTAATATAGTAAGAAAAGAACAAGAGCCAAATAAAAGAAATGTAAAGTCTTTGTATATTTTATGAAGCTAGCTGTGAACTAGCTTGTATAAATTAAAATGAAAAATCACTAAAGCTTAGGATTTATTTTCCTCTATATTATTAATAAAAAATAAAAAATAATGGAAAATAGTGTCATAGACACATGGAAATGTTTTAATTTCAAGACAAGATCTATCTATCATTTTTTATTCTAGGCATAAAAATGAAATTAAAAAAATAGTGAATGAAATGAAAGTTGAGCATTGATATGATTTACTTTGATATGGTTTGATCTTGTTTGTATCTTATTGAAGTAGGAATGAATTAGATTTGTAGATGTTTTGAGGAAAGAAAAGAAGGTTCTTCCATCCACCTATGGGTACTTATTTGGAACACACACCAAACTTGAGGCTTTGAATGTTTGGCTAAAGTAACATGGCTAAGTCACTAACCTTTCATTGGTATTTTTGTCAAAGATGGCTTCTTGCTAGTTGCTGAAGTCAAACTTAGAAAATTTGGCACCTCAATAATAACCCATGAAAGCTAATATCTACCTTTACAAAAAATAATAATTGATGACTAACATAATGTGGTTCTATGACTTCTATCCCTCTCTTTTGAAGCTTTCTTTTCCACATTTGCAAGAATTGTTAAAGCTAGAAATTATTTATTAATTGAACCTCTAATTCATTTTGAAACCAACTATTGTAATTCTTGACAACATTCTTCAAAGATGTCATTGATCAAAGTGGGTATGCTTATTCAAACAAGAGTTTTAGTTAAATAAAACTATTTTAACCCCTAAAGGACCAAGTGTCCTAACTAGGACATTTCGATGTTCGGGTAGGTTTCCACGGTGTCAATTTTTATTTTTATTTTTTGAAATAATTATGTGAATTTGGTATATCAATAAAAATATGGGGATCTAATTTTTTTTTGATTCCGACTTTTTAAGTGGAAGTTATGGAGCAGAAGGGTTTTTTTTTGGGAGAATGGGCAATGCGGGCAGGGCTCAAAATAAAACTCACAAATTACTATTTTTCAACTTGAACTATAGGATCTTGTTATAGATCACCAAAAGAGTGCATGATAAAATTTTCATAGAATTTGATTGTACAGATTGCAAGATTATAGCGTTTGAAGTCAAAAGATGAAATTGCAGTCTGTAATTTTGGATATTTTTTGACCATCTTTGAAGACATGGGAAAAATTGTTAAATTGGTCAAAAAAATTCTTAAATTTTATTTAAATGTTTGATTTGGTATCAGGAGAAAAAAAGTTTCTATCAGGAGGAAAAAAAACATTCACAAGAAAATGAATAGAAAGAGGTGAAAATGATGCTCAAAAACAAGAAAAACCGGGGTCCTTTAAGGGTTAAGAACTTTTAAGCAACATTATAAAGATGAAAATTTCTATAACTTGTAGTGGAGATGTCTTCCTTTGATTACAACGATTATATGGAAACCACCTTATGATTCATAGAGAGGCTTCCATGTGATCACTTCAATCATAGGGAAAATCATTAATTACTTATGAATGATGAGAAATATTCTCTAAATATCAGTGGGCTTCCGAATCAACTTCTATTGTGTTCCACATAAACATCAATATTCATAAAGAGCGCAATAAATTGTGTAAAATAGATTACATTCATTAAAAAGATAATACATTTAGTAAAAGAATTTAACATAGGTATGATGTCTTAAAAATGACAATTTAAGGCAAATGAATTTGACAATTTAAGGCAAATGACAATTTAAGGCAAATGAATTTGAAAAGATAACAAGGCATTTTAACCCCTAACTGCCTAAGCGTCCATTTTTTGGACGATGTACAGATTTCATCCATAATTTCTCATCCATCCTGCACTTTTAGCAGTGTGGAATTTTTACTGTAGATTCTATGCGAAGTTAGCTTCATGCACATGTGATCCGATTAGAAAGGGGATGATTTGTGAAATTTTTATGCCTCATTTCATGTTGTAGTGATTCACCCAAACTTTTGAAGATTTTAGTATAAAAGTGCTTTTAAAAAAGTCAACTCATAAATTAAGCAGCCAAAAATTCTCCAAAAATCACTACACTTAGAGTATTACATTTCAACCAATCACAAAAAATTTCATCCGTAGATTGTCAATATCTTATTCGTAATTGAATTACAAAATAATTTTGAATTTCACGTTTCAAATTTTATACAAAATTATTGGTAATAGCAATCATAGATCTAACCGTATGGATAGAATCTAAAATTCATAACGTACAACTTTTATTCATATATCAAGTTCAAAATATCCCTCTAAGTTGTATTTTATAATGCATCTTTGCAAAACTGCCGAATTTGAAGAGGGCTCTAGGCATTTAGGGGTTAAGACAAACAAAATGGGTTTAACATCACTTTTGTCAAATCCATAATAAACCATGTCTCAACTATTGTTGCCAATATGGTAACTGAAAGGGCAAAGTCAAACATGTTTATATTTTTTTCAAAAAAAACTTTGACAAATATAATATTTGCAAAAATTCTTTAAGATTATTTTTTTCACCATATAAAAAAACTTCAAGAAAAATTAAAATTCCAGCATTCATTTTTAGAAATAATTTTTGTCAACCCTACCCTCCATCTAGTCTATTTTGTTTGGTTTTTTGTTAGTTAGTAGAGCGAAACGCATCCTAGAATGTAGCTAAATAAGGAAAAAAATGAATAGAATCATATATATACATATACATATACATTTGTTCATCCATGAAATCATCTATTATAAGACATTTTCATCCAAATAGTGGCAATTTTAGTATTTTTTGAAAAGATTTGGGCGATTTCATCCACTTCTTTGCCCTATTTTTTCTAGTGTAAAAACAGCCACTCCCAAAATCGGATAAAATTCCAACAAAAATCTGCCAAAAATAAAAAAATAAAAAAATAAAAAATAAAAAATAAAAAATAAAAAATAAAAATAAAAATAAAAATAAAAATAAAAATAAAAATAAAAAAAAATATATATATATATATATTTATATATATATATTTATATATATATATTTATATATATATATATATATTTATATATATATTTATATTTGGCTGCCTCTACCTACTAACAATGAGCCTAAGGCTAGATCACATTTTTATTCAGTTGGGTCTCGCTGTCTCGCCCCTTCTCTGCCTCTTTCCCTACTTGGCCATTAGCTCAAAATTATGCGTGCTACAAAGGGTTGGATGTGTGCGAATGCATCCATTTATATATTACTTCCTTTGCCCTTATAAGAAAACCATGAAAACTACTCTCCAACAAACAGTTAGTTTTCATAGTCTTTTTATAGGACATAGGGACTAGCTTTTTAATTCATGCCGGTCATCATCTAGTGGGTATAATTTGAAACATGATCTTGTCACTTCTGAAAGAGGTAAGGACCTCAAGTCTTCAACTCTCTACTTATAAAATTTGAGTTTGAATTTGGTCGCCGTTTCGGCGATAATTAATTATTTGACTAGTGTCTCATAATTTTAATTTGACATTCTATGAAGTACCTAAAATTTAATCAATTTCTCCAGAAAATGCCTAAATTCTCAACAATTCAATATAATAAGAATTTTTCATATTAAAACTCTTCTAGATATAAAGATTACAAAGTTTCTAAAATCAAAACAAAGTCATATTTTAAATTTAATGGTGGAAAATCTCCAAATACATAAAGGTCTTCATACAATACTTTAAAAATCTTGTGTTGGGTGAAGCACATGGGGCTTAGTTTGACTAGATCAGGTTCTCAATAAATAATTTAAATGAATTGGTTTAGAAAATCGTGAGAAGATTTTATTGGTTAATTATTTGCACACCTAATGAGGGGAGTTCATGGACTGTCATGTTCTAAAGAATGGTAGGAGGCAGTAAATGGGCTATAATATTAGAATATTCCCATGTGATGGTCAGGATTCCATGTGTAATTCCTGGCAATCCATGTGTTGCGGAAGGTGGTTAATTAATTGGACCATGTGTTCAACATGACTTAATTAAATATTCTGGCATACAAATGGCGAAGTTGAGGTACCAATATGGTATGTGACAACTTAATGCAATTGTAGGGATAGTTTATGAGATTGGTGAATGAACAAGCGGCTAGTCGTGTAGTCTCTGCCTTCGTATTTACTCTATATTCACTTTTACGGCTTGTTTATACTATTCAAGTATATGACTCCTAGTTTTCGTAGTCTTTCTCCTAATTGGGTAGAGACAAGAACATCCTCATAGCATATTTTTCGTCCAACAGTTGAACATGGAATATACGATAAAATCCTCATGACATATTTTCCGTTTGACAGGTGGGCAGGGAAAATTTACACCCTCTATTTACTTTTACGGCTTGTTTATATTGTTCACGCATATGACTCTTTGTTTTCGTAGTCTCTCCCCTGATTAGGTAAAGACAATAACATCCTCATGGCATATTTTTCGTTCGACATGCGGACAACTGAAGGACATAACATTCAATAGCCTTCAAGAAGGCCGCCTGTTAGTTTCACCCACCTTTATATATGGAGTGACCAGTGATTTGTAATTGAATGGGCTATTGAATCAAATAAACAATTACAAGACACTGTTGAATTATGACTGAGTGAGTGCTTTTGATTACTGTTCACTAGATGGTTAATTGCTCTTGGTTAATGCCACCTGCTCCATACCTACTGTGTTTAATGCCACTTGCCCCATACCTACTGATGTGATGTGGAATATCCCACATCATTTCATTGGGGAAATGAAATGATGTAGGATATTCCACATCATTATGTTGGAAGAAAGCAGCAGTCACAAAGGCTACTGAATGTTGTGGAAGAGACAATAAAATCCTCATGACATATTTTTCGTCTGACAAGCGGGCAGGGAAAATTTACACCCTATATTTATTTTTACGACTTATTTATACTGTTGAGCCATATGACTCTTTGTTTTCGTAGTCTCTCCCATGATTAGGTACATCAGGAATTTCCGACCCCACTGATTCTGCACTGATTCAGTGCGTTTGTCGTAAAACACTGATTCCGCACGTCATACGTGCATTTAGAAGTGTCGTTACAGTACGGAAGTGACATGCATTACTAAGATGTCGATGCAGTGTCTTTTCCATGATTATCAAAAAAGTGTTGTTTCCGCACGGAAGTCGAGCTTGACGGAATCCGTGCGTTAATCGTGTATCTACATCACATGGCTGATAAGACACGGATAACGTGCAGTTTTAGTTAATGCGAATTCAGTATCGTATACGTATCATATTAATGCCTTTTGTTATATTCGTGCGATTTCAGTATCTATTATAATGCAAATTATTTTCGTACGACATCCGTGTACAATATTTTAATATATATTTTGGAATCTTTTGGAATCTTTTGGAATCTTTCAAAATATTTTATATTATTTTGGAATATTTTGGAATATTCCAAGAATCTTCTTTAAATTATACTTCCGGTTTAATTTCCCAAAACATTTTTAGATCTACATTTATAGAGTTTAGAAGCAATACACATTAAATTTTTTAAGAAATAACACTTTATATTTTTAGAATTCAAATTTGGTATTATTGGTTATCATTGTACTTTTCATCATAGGAGCAGAAAAAAATAGCTCACAACCACCACGATTTTGGCAAAAAATAAATAAATTAAAAATATTATGAAAAAAATCCTAGATATAGAAAACGTCCTACATAATCTAGTGCAAAAAAAAAAATTGGAAAAAAAGATTTTTTCACATAGTTAAAAACATTCAAAGTCCGCTGAAAAAAAAAAAAACAACTCACAGCCCTGAATCCCTGATTTGCCACCACGATTTTGGCAAAAAATTCAAAAATTCAAAAAATTATGAAAAAAATCCTATATATAGAAAACGTCCTGCATAATCTAGTGCAAAAAAAAATTTGGAAAAACAATTTTTTTCACATAGTTAAAAACATTCAAAGTCCGCTGAAAAAAAAAAACAGCTCACAGCCCTGAATCCCTGATCTGCCACCACGATTTTGGCAAAAAATTCAAAAATTCAAAAAATTATGAAAAGAATCCTATATATAGAAAACGTCCTGCATAATCTAGTGCAAAAAAGAAAATTGGAAAAAAAGTTTTTTTCACATAGTTAAAAACATTCAAAGTCCGCTGAAAAAAAAAAAACAGCTCACAGCCCTGAATCCCTGATCTGCCACCACGATTTTGGCAAAAAATTCAAAAATTCAAAAAATTATGAAAAAAATCCTAGATATAGAAAACGTCCTGCATAATATAGTGCAAAAAAAAATTTGAAAAAAAAGTTTTTTTCACATAGTTAAAAACATTCAAAGTCCGCTGGAAATAAAAGTTTGATAACTACCAGTGGAGTTCTATTCTATGCATGAAGAGTTTGAGGTGGTTTGGTGGTTTGGAACTTGAGTAGCAACTGGGAGGTTGAGAGTTCAAATCCCACCGTTGGCGATAGAGCTTGGGAAGCTATAGTGGGCCCCACCGCATGTGCGGGCAATTTCCGTGTAATTGAAGTGGGTAGCGAGGAAAGTAATTATTTTATATTTTTTAATATTTTATTTTATTTTATATTTTTTAATAATACTATTTTGATCAAATTTAGATATAAAAAGAAAAGAAAATCTAGATATGGAAAAGATGATGTTGCACGAAAAACGCACTGAATCAGTGTAGTTTTAAAGACGATTAAAACACGACATTTGACGACTATAAACAGTGCTGAATTCATACGTTTTCAATGGATGTATCAATCGTGTCGAATCAGTACTATATCCGCTTGTACGAACATCGTGTCATATCAGTGTAGTTGCGATGAATGACGCAACGATGCGGAATCAGTGCGAAAATCGTACGAACCCTAGAAATATCGGAAATCGCACTGAATCAGTGCAGAATCAGTGGGGTCGGAAATTCCTGATGTAGAGACAATAACACCCTCATGGCATATTTTTCGTCCAACAAGTGGACAAAGAAGAGACAATAAAATCCTCATAACATATTTTCCTTCCGACAGGCGGGCAGAGAAATTTACACCCTATATTTATTTTTACGGCTTGTTTATACTAATCAGTCATATGACTCCTTGTTTTCGTAGTCTCTCTCCCTGAATAGGTAGAGACAATAACATTCTCATGGTATATTTTCCGTCTGACAGGCGGGTAGGGAAATTTACACCCTATATTTACTTTTTACGGCTTGTTTAAACTGTTCAGGCATATGATTCCTTGTTTTTGTAGTCTCTCTCCCTGATTAGGTAGAGACAATAACATCCTCATGACATATTTTCCGTCCGACAGATGGACAGAGAAAAATTTACACCCTATATTTACTTTTATGGCTTGTTTATATTGTTCACGCATATGACTCCTTGTTTTCGTAGTCTCTCCCTTTATTAGGTAGAGACAATAACATCCTTATGGCATATTTTTCATCCTACAGGCGGACAAGTAAGAGAGTGACAATAAAATCCTCATGACATATTTTCCGTCCGACAGGCGGGTAGAAAAAAAGACGGGGAGGGGTGGGCCCCAGTTGAAGGAAGATGTGATCTAGCCCATGCACTACAACGAACCCCAATTTTTATAAATTTTTAATGAAATAATAATAGTAAAGATGCTCAGTTGCTATTAGTGCCCATGCTAGGTGGCTAGGTGGACAGACCTGAGAGGCTAAATTTGGAGCTCTCCTTCTCACAGGCGGTGAGTGTGTCCAGAACCATTTCAATTGCATTTTGCAGAACCATTCCGCCATGCCACAACTCTGCTGTGCAGACAGAGCCTCAGTCTGTTTTGCCCTCCAAATTAAAGTCAAGCTCCCCGCGCCGGCCACCACCATAATTCAAATTCAAGCATGCAAGATCTATTGATCACTCTGTCCTCCGGTCGATCGACATGAATAATGAACAGTCTCGTGTTCTCCGGATTCTAATTCTGCAACCATTCGAACGTTCCGAAAAATAATCTTTCTGCCTGGGTTTGTGTACTTCCGTCATCACAAAAACAGATCGAATCGACAAAAAATTAGAACGCAGTTGAACTGTACAGTAAGGAATATTCCGGTTTTCCAGTATGTCGATAATCTCCAATTGGGTCCCATTGGGATCGACATTCGAGATCGACCTCCCGGGAAAAATGTTTTGTTGATGACTAGTACTCTCTGTAATCGAGACAAACGTCACCGTCTCATACAAGTCGTGATCGAGCAGTCTAAGAAAGAGCTATCTCACCATCTTCTGGATCAGAAGGAAAAAACGATCCCGCTTTTCTGTTTTGTACTACACCTTGTTCATTTCATAATTTGTTCGCCCTAATTTTCATGCTCTTGCGAGAACAGTACAGCCAGCAGACGCGTCCTGCACAAGAGAATCGGTACTTAGCATTTGATCGTTCGACAAAAATCCCGTGGAGGGAAAAGTCTAGGTTCGTAAGAGTAGGTACAGTAACATGACATCGACGAAATATATATATACTGGTCGTTGTAATATACTTGTTCAGAAATTAAGGAAAAGAAGCAAGTTTTACATAAGTTATGTGCACTGACACGTACTCGATCGACGATCGACTGAGATGGCCACGACTCACGACTAGAGTCAGAGAATCAGGGGGTGGGTGAGTCACGCACCCTAAAAGATTAAAAAATTAAAAGGAATATGGAACAATGGTTCCACGCAGATCTGTATATCCAGTGTTTGTTTGTTGTCGCGCGTGCATGCTATCCAGAACTGGAAGACACACTATCTGACCTAATCCCTCAGTCCATAAAGGACAACCGCAACCCAATTTAGTTCAGGCAGAATTAACGAAAAAAAAGGTAGCCAGGGGAACGACGTGGATGAGATCCAGTAGTAGTACATAGCAAGCGAGGGCCTGAAGAACTGGAACATTCCTCACAGGGTAAGTTTATAACATTCCAGTTCCTGCTCGCCGCCTTTGTTCTCGCTCCGTCTCTCTGTTTCTCAGGTACTTGTCGATCACTGCTCGTGTCGCCATAGCCGCTTGTCTGCTGCGCCCAGGCTGCTCTGCCCTACGCCGTAAGTTCGCATGTGCAGCACCTTCATCGCTGGCAGCAACCATCTACTTTCATTCGTGCAGGTATGTATGTACAGTAGATGTCCAGATTTTCTTGCAGCTTTTTCTGGAAAGTAACCCAGTTCGTGTATGGCCAGCATGGCTGCCGCGGAATCAATTGTTTCAGTCGCCGCAAGCTTCTAAGTTTATTCAATTCTCGCCAAAGTGTACAACAACTGAAGTACTGTCTGGGGCGTTTTCTTCTTCTTCTTCTTCTTCTTCGTGACCGTGCGTCGACGATCCAGTTTCTAGCGCTCGTATCGATGGTTGTACGCGTCGTAATTTGGTGTCGCCGTGGGTGTATAGGGAATTTCTGTGAGTGTTTAGGGAACCCTATCGATGCATGCCTAGGTTTTGTCAGTCTCGCATTGCTTGTTGTGACAACATGGGAAAAGTTGTCGATCTCTAACCGCTTGACTTGGAGCCGGTTCATGGTTTATTGCGTCGATCATGCCGCATTGTGGCCTTGCCATCAATTGGTTGTGGCGTTACGATCCTGAGCGTATCGATGTGCATGCAGGAAGGAAGGAGGGGACGATGAGGATTAGGAAGCCGCTGCATCGAAATGCGAATACCGTTGTCAGGGTTAATGTTGCGCCCGAGGAGACGACGGCCATTTATGCTGTGGGGGCAACGACGAAGAAAGGATGGAAGAAGAACGAAGATGACGACGATGGCCGCGCCAAAGCATCCTTGGACACTGTGTCCACGCTTTCTAGGCAAGCGTCCCTGATGCTCGACGGCTCCAACTTGTCCGTGGATCAGTTATGGCACGAGGAGGAGCTTGTGACGCGACATTATGTACGCCGTAGCAGCAATGTGGCGCTTCGCAACAAGGTACGAACCTCTTTGTCCATCCATGGCTGCTGCACGTATGAAGTTTCCCATAACTTTTCTTGTCACAATTTTCCTTTCAACAGCCACGATATTATTCCCATGTTTCTCAATACCAGTAAACGGTGGAAGTCATGATCGAAAACCTAATTGCCCCGACTGAGGGTGGCGCCATAGCTTGCTCTGCTTAGCATGGTATCCTCTGTATCGATCACGCTTTTGTTCTGCATTGTATACAAGAAACAGGGAGCAGGCGACTTCTTGTTTACGTTTTCTTGTTCGCGGCGCAAAATTCTTTCAAGAGCCATGTTCGCCTCGATTTTTATTAGTAATTTCGAGTTTATGTTGGAAGCCTTGATCGAAAACCTAATTGTTCTGAGTGAGGGTAACGCCATAGCTTCCTTTACCATAACATGTCAGCTGCTCTTTCTTGAGATCCTCTGTATCTCTCACGATTTCGTATGTTTCGAATTTTCTAAGCAGAGTATGAGGTCGCCTTTTCTTTGGCGAGTTGCTGTATTCTTGGAGGATTATTTCTTGATGACGGCTTTGAGCAGTCCCTCTGAATTAGGGTTTGTTGTCAGAGATAGGCGACTTGATGTCAGATATACTCTTTCCGTCGTTTTAACCAATACGTAGGGGTGTGCTTTCATTGGGAGATCACTATAGCGATTGAATTCTTATCATTATGTATGAATTTCTTATGCTGTTTCCATAGTGGGAGGTTGTAGACCACTGTAAGTGAGTAGAAAACTCCAGATCAGTGGCAATCGACGTTTAGTTAAGTCATGCTTAAACCACTTGCTAATTAAAGGCCAACCATACATGAGTTGGTGTTGGTAACAGGGTTGGAGACGGTTTTAGTATTTTCTACCTTACCAAAAAAAATGGAATTTTTTTGTGTTGCAGGTAGACGAAGGAGACGAGGAGATTAAACAGGAGGAGGTGATGTCTGATGATACGAAGCTACCTTCTGCCAGCAAACCGAATCCTGAAGAAAACCCTTCGACAGCACCGGAAGGCTCGTTGCTGCACACTTTGTATTTGCAGCTGTTGGCTGCTGGCAGTGAAGGGATCACATTGCGAGAGCTTTTTACAAGCTTTAAGAAGCAGACAGCGTTGCCAAGTTTCGGAAGCAGCTGGAAGGAGCAAGTGCGAATTCACCTGAAGAAAAATCCACACTTCGATGAACGGAAGGGATACTACCTTCTGTGCACCCAGCTGCGACAACAACCCAAGCGCAGCCCGGCAGCTATGAAGCGCCCCTACATGGGTGTGAGCCCCAGAACTTCTTCGGGTCGCCCTGTGAGGACAGCCTTTAAATCTCCAGTAGTGCAGCAGCAGCCCGGCTCCAACCTTTCAATGGAGAATCAACATGAAGGTTTCCATTCCTTGCCCCTGACTCTGCACGTTTGAATGAGCTGAACAGATCATCATTCTCTCCATCGTCACTCTCTCGAAGATTGAATTCATTTTAACCCCTAGAGAATCAAGTTTTAGGTCACTCTCATGGTGTCTATGGCAGTTCGACCAACACATGCAACTGATTCTGGTGACACAAAAATTTGGCCTTATCTGATTTGTATGTTTCATTTTAGAACCATGAATCCTTGGTTAATTGTGTTGTGTGAGTTTTCAGGCGTCCAGACTCGGAGGAAAGCATATGAGAAGACGATTGAAAAAGTTCTGACGGAGTCGGCGAAGGAGTTCGAAAAGATGCAGCAAATGGCAAGTTCTCCGGGAAGTAGTTCTGGAGGTCCTCCCGATGTGGTGACCACAGGAGAGCCTACAGACGACTCACCGGTGACGCCAAGTAGGAAGAGGAAGTCTTTATCAGACAATGAGGAGCTCCTGGAGGGTTGCAAAACCATTCGAGGCTCCTTGCAGGCAATGCAGGCCAAAATTGTCGCCGAGACCGGAGTTCAGCTTGGCGTGCCCTGTGCCAGGAAAGACGATGCTCGCAAGTGGCGGTGCCCTTTGATGGCTATGGAGGGTCATACCCTCTGTGATCATCACAAATCCTTACAACTGCGGAAGAAAATCAGAAAGCAAGAGGAGTATAACAAAAAAGCCAAGCGACGTGGGGAGGAAGATTCAACAAAACTCAACAAGCGGCGCTTGAAAGCAGAAATTTGCTCTCCCGGGAAGGAAGACAATGAGGGTGGTGCTCATGCTGTAGAAGCTCTGGTGGATTTGCAGGGCCAGCTGGAGCTAGTATCATTGGACACCGAGGCAGTCACAGAGGATGATGCAACAATCGAGGAAGCAGAGTCCGAAGTATTAATCAACCAGACTGGGTCTCTGTCACCAGACGGTGACAAAAGTATTCATTACGAGAAAGCCATTCCAGGGTCTTTGAAAGCATTGCAAGCCAAGATTGTTGCTGAGAGTGGGGTTCAAAGTGGGGTGCGCTGCGCCCGGAAGGATGGCAGCAATGACTCGGCCCGGAAGTGGCAGTGTCCTCTGAATGCCATGGAGGGCCACACGCTCTGTGAGCATCACAACTTTCTGAAAGAGAGGAAGAGAGCTCGCTACGCAGCTGCCAAACAGACGAAGAAGACGAAGGCTGGAGCTAGACGTCGAGGCAACAACTTGCCTGAAAGCCATACAGAATTCGATGAATTGCCACCAAGACCATTCAAGCCGAGTGAGAATCTGACGACCTCTCGGGGCCCTGATGAGAAAGGAGACCACACCGAGTCCACAGACACAGATGACAATGTCGAGCCTGCCAAAGGAAATGCAAAGGACGACGATGATGACTCAAATGCAGAGCAGTTGCCGCCTAAAGCTGCACCCAAGCGATGGTATGTGGCAGCTAAAAAGACCGCTGCAGGATCTGTTGTTACGAAGGAAAAATCGCAAGACCGAGAGACTTCACCTCTGATTCGGCAACCCACCATCCCACCTCTGCCTGCGATGTATGGTGTTCGAAGAAAAGCAGTGAAGAACCGATCTCTGCTTTCGTTGTGACAATTGTGTGCTTTGAATGTTCGGACTCATTTGCTCATACAGGTAGGCTTAGAAACATACAAAAATCATCACCCTCGAGGTGAGGGCCAATACTTTAGGCAGTTTGCCAGACTTTTTGTAGTCTGCATTTTGAAATCAGCTTGCCCTCCCTCACGTGTATAGTTGCGTTACATGGTTTAGGATCCTTGCAAAATGGACGTCTTGTTCGTTGGATCATCAACTTGATACTCTTGATCTGTCAACCATTTCTGTTTTGCAGTTGGCTGTCAGATCTGATTTTTTTTACCTGGATGCTCTTCTCGTGCTCAGAAAGGGTTCCTTTGTCGAACTGTTTTCGTAAATATTTTCCCAAACTTAATATGAGCTTCAAGTTTATTGATTGGAGAAGTGAGCTCCATTTGATGAAGGAAATTCTTGTGCAATTGGGTGGATTTTATCCTGAAGGATGTTGAGGCCTCGATCATTATATTCGTGAGGAGCTACCTCAACACCCTTGCAAAAGGCATCTTTGTGCACAATATTGAAGTCCTCTCAGGTGGGAGCAATTTACAGAGTTCTCACAACTGGATGGAATCTTATACATTTAAAAAAAAATTAGACTGCCTTTTACACCCATGTATATGCATAAAGTATTAGAGTAAATAAAAAATACAAGATGTCAGACAAAGTCATAATCTATCCTCCAAATTAAATAAGTGTCAAACCACCAATATACAACGAGCGGACATAACTGCTGAAGACGTTACTCTTTAATCGAGTCAGTTTGCAAGGAGCTTTGGGAACATGTTCCATCACTCAGGCTTAGTTCAAAACAGATCACAAGAGATCTAAACCTCCAAACGAGCCAATTGCAAATATTTATCTCAAATCATATTGATGGTACTTCATACGACTGCGCCTATATTAAAATACTATAGGTGAACACTGCACTGTAATATCCACGAAAAACATATTTTAGTGTATTGGAATTCTTTTCAAAATGGGGACATAATTCACAATTTTGTTTGTTTATTTAAGGGCCGCTTCATACTATGACCAAAGGTCGAGAGGCCATCGATTTCCACCAATGGGATTGCAAGAAACCAAGAATTCGGCCTCTCGACCCTTCACACTAGAGGCCAAAGTCCAAAGGCCATCGCCCTTCAAAATGCCTACATGGCAACACTTTTTTGACCAAGGCGACGGACTCTCGAAGGAAGTTTGGGTTGGACGGGAATGGAAACCCAAACTATGGTCGAGAGGCCGTCGATTTTTTTGCATTAAAAATCAAAACTATATTTTATTGCCTATTTTCAGCCCATTTTTTTGGACTCTCAAAAATGTTTGGCCACTCAATCCTACGGCCTCTCGACTTGGACGGCCATAGTGTGAAGCGGCCCTAATAATGACATATACACTCACCAGCTGAAAGCAAGGGAATGAGAAAACTACCTTGACCCTTTTTAGTGCCCAGGTCAGTTTTCCATGAAACCCATTTTTCAGAAGGTGCAATTGGATGGGTGGCAGTTTTGCACAAACGGATTGCTTAAAAAGGAATTCAACCATACTAAATTGAGCGTACTTCAATTTCATGCATTTTGTTCAAAGCTCGTGTACATCCGACGTTCATTTGCAAGATCATGTCTCGTATTTGTACTTGCACTACCATTGAATGTGTACACAGACTTCTCTTTGCTGAACTTCATTCTGATATTTTAATTAAAAAAATTATTTTTTTACAAAACTTGGACGTGACTCGCAACTTCAATCTCGGGGGGTGCACTCTACATTATGTTTGAGAATCACGTGCGTTCATGACCCCTTCTAAAAACCTCCTATATATGAGAAGCTATATGTCTAAAATACCTTTGTATACAGATGTATTCCGTTTTAAATATATGTTTAGTGTAAGTATACGTGAATATTTTCAATTCTAAATGTGTTTATTGTATGTATACGTAATACGGTAGTGTTCAAATTAATACCCCTTTTGTGCACTCACGTATACTCGTACATGTATAGTACAGTGCACTCCCCGAGACTTCAATACCTTCTCGGAACAATTTTCTATACCACCTTCCAATGATTACTCAATTTTTCAAAGAATTTCAAAGTCCACACAAGAGGTACACGTGCAGTTTTTGTAATAACTTTATACGTTAAAATATGAAAGGAATTGGTACATTGATCAAGATCATAATATATATACTAATGGAACATGAACTGGGACATGAACAAGAGAACACAATCCAAAAAAAAGAAAACAAGATAACGAACTTCCAAACACAAGGAATACCGCATAATACATGTGCCGTATTTGTAAGTATTTGCTATATTTTGAGGTATTTGGAGTATTTTGGTGTTTTGTACATAGGTATTTTGATAGCTTCACAACTCCAAATCAAATTATTATTTTTTTGCATAAAATGCACATCGCAGACCCCTCCTCTATTTTTCAAACAACTAAGTTCCATTAACGATAGATGTGGAGCTATACCAAGAAAACACCAAGCAGTGACCAAATATTGGTCTCATGGGCACTAAAGGCTTAACTATCTTCAAATCAAGGTCTAACCCTAAGGACTGCTTTACATATGAAGTCAAGGTTGTTTTCTGGTAGAGCTCATTCAACCAAATTTAAGACCATATTAGCCTTACATTAGAGAAAAAATAAACCCTCAGGAGGGCCCTTTGAGTTTGACAAACAAGTCTATAATTTGGGTCTTAGGGGCTTATTAAAGAACAAAGACTCTGACTAAAATTAGTTACCACCTGATGTAAATCAAAATTAGTTACCACCTGATGTAAATCAAAATGCTGAAAATCAACATGCTGTAATCAACATGCTGTAATCAACATGCTGTAATCAACATGCTGAAAATCAACATGCTGAAAATCAGCATGCTGAAAATCAACATGCTGAAAATCAACAATGCTGAAAATAAAAAATGCTGAAAATCAAAATGCTGAAAATCAAAATGCTGAAAATCAACATGCTGTAATCAAAATGCTGTAATCAACACACTCAGTGAATTACACTCTGTAAATCAAAATGCTGTAAATCAACATGCTGTAAATCAACATGTATGCTGTAAATCAACCTTTGGGGTAAAAGTGGAACCAGGCCTGTAATAGTGCATCATGGCTATTAGTATGATTTTGAAAACTGTGATGGCTCTAGAAACTTTCTGGAAGGGCCCTCTCAAGGGTCCATTTTTTCTCTAATGATCCTTGGGCATTCCTAGCTTTTTTGAGTTTAAAAACATCATTGCATTTGGAGTGTTATAAGTCTAAATATAAGTGAGGTATAGAAATCTCAACCATACAATCTTGTAGTGTACGTGTTGTAGATGACGTGAATCAAAATTGGAGCCATTTGGCCACATAGATTGCAAGATCATAATGTTTAACTATAATCTATATACTTAGTGATTCGAAATAATCATATAAACACTCTACTATAGAAATATATAGAAACTTGGCCTCCGGAGAACTTGAACTTCAAGGCATTTTTTTATTGTCTTTTCATCTTCTCCGGCATACCATCCCTAGCCTCAAATAACCATGTCTTGGGCTGAAATTCTTGACCGACCGGTGCACTTCTCCACTGTAGTGTAAGCGGCCCTGAGGTTATCCAAGAAACTTGACCTCCGAAGAATTCCCCTTTGAAAAAGTGTCGCCATCTTGGTAGCCATGTCATTTTTTTCATCCATGTACAAAGTTCTCCCCCGAAGGACTCTTGGCTATAGAGTAAACCACCACTGGACAAGAGTGCACTCTCGGCGAATCATATTTCAGAATTCCCCTAGAATTCGTGACCGGTGGACTTCTCCACTAGAGTGTAAAGCGGCCCTAAGCTAGCTATTGTAGCCATTGTTCTTTTTACAGATCACATGTACTTTATTATTACTTTGCAGGGCAGTTAGTAAGCTATAGGAGAGGATGTGAACTCTTGACCTCTGCAATGCAGTCTTCACAGAGCATTACAAACTATTTCAGGCTACCAAAAGGCTGCTAACTCAGCCAAATTGCCATGCACAAATAATAATATAATATATTAAAAAATAAAAAGTAAAATAAAAAATAATTTTTACAAAATATTTTGATATTTTAATATAATGTAGCACCATTTCGACCACGTCAGACTAGATTTTTTAAATATATTTTTGTGAAAAATATAAACATAAATATAATATTATTATTTTATTATTTTTGCGTGGCACTTTGGCAGAGTTAGCAGCCTTTTGGAGACCTGAATTTTTTTTAGTGACCCAGCTTTGAACAATCAGACCTAAAGGCAATTGCAATGCAAGACCCTTTATTAGCTTGGAGGAGAGAGACACAAGGGATGCATAATTGATTTCTAGAGCCTGCTCACTTGAAGCGTATATTAGATAATTGTTGGAATGTACATGAAGACCAACAAAATTAACCCTAAATGCCTGGGCCTATGATCATGGAATCATGCTTTACATGTCACATTCAATTTTTCAACTAATAAAATAAGTATTCAATTATATATTTTTAGTAAATGAAGCCATGTGTCTACTACAAATCATGAAATTTTCATAAATTTTGGTGAAAATTTGAAATTATTAGGATTTTTTCGAGTGTTTGAAAGAAAATTCATATCAATTACAAAATGTACTAAAGAATTCCAATTTTTTACCAAGGGTGTAAAGTACAATGAAGAGCTTACAGTAAATGAAAATCATCTGTGTATCTAAGTTTAGATTTTTTTGGCTACATCATGGTAATACATATGGAACTTGTAACTCCAATAAAATACTCAATTTTCAAGAGTTTTCCAAAAATTCAAAGTGGAGTATAAACTAGACTTGGTAAGCTTCACTTTGTTAGTTAAGCTCAAATGCAATAGAACTTGTTTTCATGGCTTAAACTTGGTTTAAGTGGAAAAACAAGAAAAATCCAAAATACACTACGTGGTGAACCATTTTTACGACTCTTTTTGTGGTTGGAATATCATGTAAAATCCAAAAATAGCTTGAATAATCTGAATTTAACTTGAAGAGGTGCCAATGTGCCATGACCAACAAAAATCCTTCACAAAAAGAATTGGAAGGAAATCATCCATGTAGCAGTTGGAATTGAATAGTGAGTTACATTCATAACCTGGTTTTGGCCTCCCAAGCATTTAGGGGTTAATATGTGTTGATGTGGGAGTATAACTTGCCATGCACATCCATAGAAAGAGATAAAAGGTAGAGTGTCCTATTCATGACATGTGACTATTTGTGACACCAATCCTATAGTACTAGAGTTCTCATTTGTGCCATTATCTTATCTTTTTAGTGCCACTTTGAAAGAAATATAGGAATGAGGTTCCAAAAGTGGCACTTATGGGTAGAAAAAATGGCGGTTACTTAAGAAGAATGAACCAATTTTGTCAAGCCAATGTAAAAAAATATCCAAATTATGTGGCCATTTTGGGTTAAACACATGGGTGTATAATACAAGACTTGTGGTAAATACAAATGAGGGCAATGATCATTATGGTTTGCCCTTTTGTCTAATATAGGGATCCTATTGGCAATTTTAGAATTTCTTACAACATTCTTCATAAAATTATATACTTTTTGTAGAAATATGCTTCCACTCTAGATTCCACTTGCTATGACTTTGTGTTTTAATTCACTACGTATGTGATTTAAAAAAATTAAAAATTGAAAAATCTAATGACCTTTTTAGGATTAAGATCAATGTCACAAATAGGACCCACTATCTTGGAGTTGGTTGTTCATTTTCAATGAAGTGGACTTTTTTCTACTACATTTTCAATATTTTTCTTTTTAGAGTCTAAGCCAAAATTAAAGTACCTATATACATCTAATTGTGATCTTTATTCAAAAGTGACCCTATAGATTTTTGTTTAAAATGTACACTATCTAAACCCAAGAGCCTAAGGTCAAATATGGGTATACCTAGTATCATCATTTTAAAAATTCATAATTTATTCATAAAGAGTCCAAAAAATATATGTTAAAATGCGTTGAAGTAATGAAATCACCTTTCACTCACTAATAAAACCTAATGTTCAAAATTAAGGCAATCCAAATATTCAATAGTTAGAACCATGCTCAAATACTTATTGAACCATAACATTAGCTTGAACATGCTACATCACCCTTGATGAATAGTGTTTTTTGATTCATTGGATATCCTTTTCTAAGTCACAACCTTTGTAACAAAAGAATTTTTTGCACAAATTGACATTTGATTCTCAAAGATGGGGCAAAGTTGTCTAACTAGGTGGATATGTAAGGATCGGATGTCCTAATTGGACACGGATGGACGAACGGACATGTCCAATGGTCGGACATGGAGGACATATTCTTTGAAAAAAAACATAGATATTCTTTGAATATGCTTGAATATTTCCTAGTTGAAGGGACCTGAGGTTCATCAAGCAGACCAATGGTTAGCCTTGTTTAGTAATTTAATAATGGTTTAATTATATATTTCAAATTTTTTTTAATAAAATTTTAATAAAATTTTAAGTAATAATAATAAAATTTGCCCGGTTTTTTAAATTCATTTATGTGCATGAAGGTGCTGGTTGCTCTCACGGCCCCGGGGAGTGCACTTAAAGTTAAGACTAGGAATCATGTGGGTGCGTACTTTTGACCTCCCTATGCATGTACTAAAAAATCATCTAAAAATTGTAAGAAAAAAATATGAAGTTAAACATAATCTAAAGTTCTTGTTGTGTAATTTAAAAAAAAATCACTTGTAAATATTTTTAAATTGATTTTTGAAGCAAAAAACAACACATTTTAGTTCAAACTTCTATCATTTTAAAAAAATAAGATTTTAAAAACTTTTGGTCCTAAAATTTATACCAAATGATAAATATATACGTAATGATTTAGCACCTAAAAAATCTTAGTTTAAAAACTATTTTGAGGCCAAGTATTGTAGGGAGTAACTATGCTATTAAATTGCACTCACGTGTATTCCTATCTTAACTTTAAGTGCACTACCCGGGCTCACAACCCTTTGGAGACATCAAAATCTTTATAGCGAAACTTCGTCGTTCACAACCAACCCACAATCATGTTTTGACAGGTAAGAGGAACTCAATCTTGAATCAGTGTGATCTTTTCAACAACATGTCATTCTAAGTTACAAATGCACTAATAACACATAATATCACATGACCATCTCATTGAGAGTTTGAAAAGTGCCTTAATTGCCACTCATTTATACAACTCACTTAACCTTTTCACATTTCATTTACATTGTGATGGAAATGGATATCAAAAAGGGTGGAATTGAGGTGGGTTTCATAGAGGGTGGAATTGGATGTGGATTGGAACTAATAGGTGTGTCTACCTTAATGTCAGAGCATGGTGCCCAACAATGGATTTTTGCTGTTGCTAAGTTTAACCAAGTTGCTATATAAAATTTGGGTTGGCTAATTGATACAAAGGATTTTTGAAAAAGAAGAAGGAATAATAGCTAGATTTCGTACATAGAGTCAAGATGTGTACCTCTTTAACCCCTAAGCGTCCCGGCGTCCATATTTTGGACGTTTTTGAGGGACATTCAACTTTGAAGAGCTGTAACTTTTTCAAACGTGTCCGATTTTGCTGAAATTTTGAAAAAACTCCCCGCATGATGTATGGAATGTGTGGTAAAAATTTCAAATCAATCTGAGATGAATTGAATTTTTGGTGATCATTTAAAAGTAGGTATCTTTTTTTTGGACAGTTCTGTGAATTTTGATGGCAGCAACTTTGGGGGCTTGTATCTCCTTCATCCCAAGTCCGTTTTCAATAAAACTTGTCGGGTTGGATTTCCCTTGAAGTCTAAGTATCATGGTAAAATTTTCATGTCAATTCATGGTGTTATGAATGTTTGGGAGTCATTTTAGTGCACGGGTCTAGTTTGGACCCTTTTTGCTTTTTGGTTCAAATGGGTCACTTTTCGGGCTACTTTTTGACATGGCAAGGCCATTTTAGGGCACATTAAATTTTTTCATGAGGCTTTTTTGGTACCAATGTGTTTATATGATGATTTTGAACTACTTTATAGTTGAAAGTTTTTTCATTTGAGTAATTTTGAAAACAAATTTCACCTCTAACTGTGTTGCTAGGAAAATTTCAGCATCCTTTTTTAGCACTAAAACACTATGATCTTGCAATCTATATGGCCGAATGACCCAAAATTGATCCACATGATCTACAACATGTATGTTGCAAGATTGTACAGTTGAGATTTCTGTACCTCACTTACATTTAAACCTATACACTAGTAGAAAACATGGTCGAAAAGAACCGCAGCCAAAATCGGCTGCGGTTCTTTTGACCACCCTGATCTGCAGTCGCTAAATGACTGCAGATTTGTTTTTTTAAATTTTCGATTGCAATTTTAATCATTTAGGGGCGTGTAACATACCGTTGGAAAGGTATTTTCAAGACCTTTCCAACGGTATATTACACGTCCTAAAATTCCTAAAATTGCAGTCGTAAATCAAAAAAAGAAAAATCTGCAGTTGCTAAGCGACTGCAGATCAGGGTGGTCAAAAGAACCACAGCCGATTTTGGCTGCGGTTCTTTTTGACCATGTTTTGTACTAGTGATAACACATCAAAAGCGATGATGATTTTAAGCCCAAAAAAGCTAGGGACCATTAGGGGTTAAACTTAGGTATCACTTAGGTATTTCCTAAGTAGCACATGTGTATTACCCTGACATTACCTATATATTAATATGAAAAGAACATCCAAAGAGCCTTATTGCTCTTCAAGCCATGAAAAAGGAGCAAAAATGATGAATTGCCTCTTGACAAAAAAAGTTATTGCCGTTATGACCAAAGTTACTTTTGACATTGAGTTAAGTTAGTGACCTTACAACATCCTCAATGGGGCCTCTAAACATGCTAGGTGTATTAAAATTATCTTTTGATGTAGATGGAATTAGAAAGTCAAATTATTGTTATTAGAATCACATTTAAAAACTAAATATAATAGACCCAAGAAAATTTTGATTTGGACATTGGATGACTAAGATACACCCCATTAGAAGCTAGCTAACTTCTAAATAATTAAGGGGCGTCTTCAAATTTAATCTAAAGATGGTTTATAGTGTCAAAGGCATGACACACTTCAGCACATTTGTTGTGCCTTTGGCCCTTTAAACCATCTCTAAATTAGATTTGAAGAGGCCTCTAATTTTTTTTGGAAGTTAGCTAGCTTTTAATGGGGTGTATCTTAGTCATCCAATGTCCAAATCAAGATTTTCTTGGATCTATTATATTTAGTTTTTAAATGTGATTCTAATAACAATAATTTGACTTTCTAATTCCATCTACATCAAAAGATAAATTTAATACACCTAGCATGTTTAGAGGCCCCATTGAGGATGCTCCTAGGCACTATCCTAAGACACTATTCCTTGGTGCTCAAAAACCACCATTTCTACTAATATAAAGAAAGAGGGTGATACAGTTGCTTGAAACTTGAACCTGATATAAGAGTTATCGGCTAATTCACCTTGAATTTGAATAAGATCCCATGAATTTTGTTTTAGTATACTCTTATTTGTTCACTCCAAGTAGTTAAAAGGTATGGAAGAATTTGGTGGTCTCTCATTATTAGATGTGTATGAGTTTGGTGGTCTTTAAACTCAAGGGGAACTCCAAAAATGTCTATTTCGATGGCAAAAAAAGTTCTCCTTGAGTTTAGAGACCACCAAGCTATTACACACCTAATAATGAGAGACCACCAAATTCTTTTATACCTTTTAACTATTTGGAGTGAACAAATAAAAGTATATTAAAGCACATAACATTCTTAAGCCCTAGACTTTGTACCCCTACTAAAGTTTCTAAGATTTTCTCCGATGCTCTTGGATGCTCTTTGTTTTCACATCTTATGTTTATCTTACTTGTTTGACTCCTACTAAATTCCTTCATATAATGGCAAGTGTCATCTTTCACTCCATGTTCCAAGGAAAGTTATTGTATCAGGAAAAAGATAACCAAGGAGTAGGCGGTGCAATAACCTATTGCTTAAGAATGATATGAAAATTCATGGGATCTTATTCAAACTCAAGATGAGGTAGCGGATAACATAACATTTAGTAACCTTCATTGGCTTTGCCTTTTGGTCACATCCACTATGAAAAAATTTCATCCAGCTACACATGAATGAGAAACCGGATTCAACCTTTCCAACCCTACACTAGACTTCTCCTGATTCTTGACAACTTCACTCAAAAAATGACATTGCCCTTCTCCCCATGCAAACTGTTCATGGACCTAATACATTATTTTATTTCAATTGCACATGATGTGAGGCAACTACACTACCAGAACACATGGGGACAATTTTTTTTTTATCAAGGCAAGACACTGTTCATGCATGAGAGTTGCATTGCTAACCTGCAACTGTCCGTTGCTACTATTGTAATTTGTGATTTCTTGTCAACTTGAGTAGCTACTAAATTTTCTATGCAGTTCATGTAGCATATGCTGCAAATTCTCTTGGGATGCAAAGCTACTGAATGTTATGTCTATTATGGTGGCACATGCAAACCCCAAAAGGAACTGAAGTGCTCCTTCTTCCTCACCAACTTGAAATATTGTTATTGACACACTGTAGCTTGCCGGCTAAGTGACGAAACCCCAGCCATGGCGAAGCTCTCCAAACCTCAGTCTCGTCTTTTGCAGCTCGCTTAATTGTGGAGTGGATTGTTGCAAAGCAAATCCAGCCTCGCCCACCTCAGGCTGCAGCTTTACTACTTCGATCATCTCTTTCGAATTCCAAGCCTCCATAGTTGATTAGTTCTGTACGTTTGCAGCGTCGGTGGTGGAGACTGGAGAGCTCAAACAAGGTCATTACCATGCCTACCGACTTTTCAGTTCTCTCACTTCAATTACTTCCTTGACTCCGGCTATGTTGACTGTTGTGCATGTCTAGTACCGACTTTTAACGAAGTTCTCACCTTAATTGAACCATGCTTGGCTACCGCCCCTAACTGTGAGTGGGTTAGAGATTTTCATTCATGTCAGTCTGCAATTGCTCTTCTTGATTTATTAGATGCAGCCCGTTGTCGTGTCTCTTCTAAGGATATATTTTTGGACACCTTGTGATGTTGTTATTGAGTAACACTGAATGACGAATTTTGGTGACAACAATTGTGCTTGATGGCCCTAGTGCAACGATTACTTTTAATACGATTATATCTCACACGTTCTTACTTGTGTAGCCTGATTGAATGTTGGCAGGCATGTCTTTAGGGACTAGTTCTTGTTCTACCGACACATACAGGTGCGAGGGAATTATGGCAAAGGTAAGCATATATGCTGTCCAATTCAATCAGTCATGTGTTTTACCACCTTCTCCAACAAAAACGTAGACTATGCCAGATGCACAAAATATTAAAATTATAAAGAATCCAATTTTATGCTGTGATATGCAATTAGAAGCTTGAATGTGTGAATATTCTGACAATCATGAGTCCCTGAGTCAGGCATCCTCCATATTCAAATTTGAAAGCTTTTGAATACCGAAGTTCACAAGTAAGTCTTCGGTAGCGATTCTCCAAGGGAGTGAACTGGAATCATAACAGAGGGGACAGGTAACATTTAGGAACTGGCCTCAAATGTAAAAAAAACAATATATAGTGACTGTTGATTTTAGGTTCATTGTTGGTTTAATTTGGGTATTCAGGAGCTGAGACTTGGTGCGAAGGAAGGAAAAGCCCAAGATGTTTCGATCATCTTCGTACCAATGGGGGCAAACAAAGACCAAAAGGTAGCCGTCATCCATCTGCATTCCCATGTGTTGAGCACTCACAGCAAGTACTTCGACACATGCTTAAGCGAGAGATGGAAAAAGTCAGCCTCGCCATCTACATCGATGGAGTTTGTCCTGGAGGTTCAAACAGATGTTCAGTATTACTTCGATTGCTTTGCTGCCATGTATCCACCATTTGCGAAGACTTTTGAAGGCGTCCAACATGGTGTGGAGCTTCTGAAAGTGGCCTCGCAGATAGATTTTCAGGAACTCATGGGACGCATCTCCCTCTACTTATCAACCATGTTTTGGTCGGAGGAAGACGCGGGTACGATTCGAGAGTATTCAACTTCCCCGGACTTTCCCCGCATCCATCTCCAGGATTTGGTTTCCCGGTTGGGTATGGATGAGAGCGAAGAGGAGCGTCAAAAGCAATTGTGTGACATGATTCGAGGTTGCTCTCGTGCTTTCTTCGAAGCATCAACTCAGAAAGGTGTGAAATTTCCAGAGTTTTTACAGGGCATTGGATGTCACGGTATGCCTTCTGATTTTTCTAAGATGGTCATTGGGATTGTAAGTCAAGAGGCCAAGGAAATGTTTGCCAACATTGAAAAACAATGGACTGAAAATTCTTCCTACGTATCAAACACGACTTATACGATTAGAAGTATGTGTTGGATATTGGAGGCTTTGCTGAAGGAACAAGTGGCTGAGGAACTAGTGCAAGGCATTGTGCATTTTGATGCAATTCCGAAGGTCGCCAGTGAATTCATATCCAATTATTACACGTATGATTCAGAAACAAACAAATTTGTTAAGATTGTTTTTGAAATGTACAAAGAGGTGGCAGCGGGACGCTTGTTGTTGAGACCGCCAGAACGATTAGCACTGTTGACGAATTGGCAGGTGGTGATGAGCTCCACGTTGCTGGATCGTAAAGAAGTACAGCAAGCAACTGCAAACTTACTTTCGACTTTGCCCTTGAAGCAGCAGACAGAGTTAATAAATCTGCAAAAGGAGAAAATTCATGAGTATATTGGTGCAACATCTTTGATTTCGATGGTTTTAAAGCATAAAATTAGTTAGCAAAACTACGGCAATCAATTTAGATTCTCAGAGATAATATGTTTGTGATAAGAGGAAAATAGGATAGGATTGGAATTGGTTCAACTTTCTACGAGAAGGGTAGATGGGCTTTACAATGTGATGAGGGCAATTTTCCAGTTTGTAAAGATAGATAGATAGAAACTCTGGCCACTATCGAGGCTCGCGTGAATAAAGTGTCTGTAATGTCAATGACCCAGTGCCCACCGGACAAAGGGCCATTGGAATCAGTTTGTAAATTAATAATGTTGGTGGCATTTAACCCTTTAGTGCCTAGGGTGGTTCTGGAGAAACCACAGTTTTTTGGGTGATCTTTTTTTAAAACTTTCTTTCTTGAAATTAGGAATGCTATCAATAGTATTCAACCGTATCAATATAAGCATAGCTTAATGAAACAAGTTTTGGTTAAATCTTGGTCAGATCGGACCGTTGGATTGGAAGATTATAGTATGTCTTTGAACCGTATAATGCACATTCAAAAATGAGATTTTGAGGGGTGTGTGACTTCAAAGTTAAATAGAATTTTGGTTAAATTTTCAGAAATGAAAGTGAAGCAGTTCAGCAATGACCTATGTCAACACCTCTCCATTGCAATCTTTCATGTCAAGAACTGACTCACACATAATTATTGTGAATTTCATAAGTGAGAGTGACTTATCTATGTACGGTTTAAGACAAAATTTATACGTTAAAATAAGAAAGGATTTGGTACATTGATCAAGATCGGAATACATACATTGATGGAACATGAACAAGAGAACACAATCCAAAAATAAATACAAGATAACAAACTTTCAAATACAAGAAATACCGCATAGTACATGTGTTGTATTTGTAAGTATTTGCTGTATTTTGAGGTATTTGCAGTATTTTGGTGTTTTGAACATAGGTATTTGGATATCTAAGAAAGTCAGATTTCAAAATTTTCTTTTTGCATCATCTGCATAATCAAAAGTTACACTTCTGAACTTCAGACACCGAACTAAGATAGTTCACAGATTTTACAGCATTTCATTTTTTGGTGATCTAGTGACCACTTACTGGTTACCTAGGCACTAAAGGGTTAAGAAGAATCCTACAGTGGTTTCTTTTGGACTTGTGTAAATCAAGAGGATTTTTTTTTTTTGTTCTTATTCTTACACTAAAGTCCACATTGTGATGGAAAGGTGATGGCCTGGATTATAAACCACTTACAATAAATGTCTACCATTGTATTAATCAATGATTTTATTTATTTTCTCACATTTTTAGAACAACAAGCATCCTTGAATCTAAAATCATTTATTTGTCAAGATTTACAATTTGAACCATCAAGATTTTTTATTTTTTTCATGTAATATTTGAATATTTATGTAACTCGTCACATATAACCAAAAATTTCAAAAGATTGTAAATACATACAAGGAAAGGTAAATACAAGAAACTAAGGATTTTGGATGTCAAGTGATTATGGAATTTCTTTTGACGAAGGTAGTGCGACTTGCCATCTTATCAGTTTGATTAATCTTTTACTCAAAATACATGACTTATGATACTTAGAGTGAGATTTAGAGTTCGTGACACTAATTGCAACCTACTCTTATTAACCCCTAAATGCCTAGAGCCCTCTCTAAATTTGGCAGTTTTGCAAAGATGCATTATAAAATGCAATTAAGAGGGATATAATTTGAACTTGATGTATGAATAAAAGTTGTACATAATGAATTTTAGATTCTATCCATACGGTTAGATCTATGATTGCAATCACCAATCTTTTTGGATAAAATTTGAAACTTAAAATTCAAATTTTTTTTGTAATTCAATTACAAATAAGATATTGACAAACTGTGGATGAAATTTGTTGTGATGGGTTGAATTGTAACACTCTAAGTGTTGTGATTTTTGGAGATTTTTTGGTTGCTTAATTTTATGAGTTGACTTTTTCAAGATCTCTTTTGATTTGTTTTGAACTAGGATCTTCGAAATTTTTGGTGAATCACTCCAACATGAAATGAGGCATAAAATTTTCACGAATCATCCCCTTTCTAATTGGTTCACACATGCATGAAGCTAACTTCCCATAAAATCTACAGTAAAAAATCCACACTCCAAAAAGTGCATGACGGATGAAAAAACATGGATGAAATCTATACATTGTCCAAAAAATTGATGCTCAGGCATTTAACCCCTAAATGACAAAGGGGGTAAGGGCAAAACCTAAATGTGTTATAAAATGTTACTTTTGCAACTTTGATGAAGTTTGGTCCAAATGAAAAAATGAGAAGCATGGTGCTAAGTAATTATCCGTATGGTCAAACTTCCAAAAATAGTTTTAGATACTCATGTAATGAATTTAGAAGCATTTACCATTTAAAATTCACCAAAATTATAAATTCTATTTTTAGAATTTGAAATTTGTTATGATTGGTTAAAATTAGACATTCTATTCTAAAATTTAAAAAGGAAAATTTTTCAAATGAGAGAACATCATTAGTTTCCCAAAACAATGAGTTTTATAGCACTAGGACAATATTGAGGTCTTTGTCTTTGAAAATTTCCTTAATGAACCTCAATATTGCAAATGAAATGTATCAAATAACACTAGAACATAATCTTGATCCCCAATTTAGACAAAAAATAAAAACTTGAAAAATGTCATTTTCTGCCTATGGACAGTCACTGTTGTTTGGACTGCGACTAGAAAATGGTCAATCAGGCATTTAGGGGTTAAGGGTTAAGTTTACACCACCTTACCAAATTGTGATTTAAGAAAAAATTAGAAATTACATAACTTTTTATGGTCAAGGTTTTTTTTTGTTTTTTTGGGGACACTGTACTAGTATACCGGTACTATGCAAGCAATGGAGGGTAGTCCCTCTATATTTAAACAAGTGGAGGGATAGTGTAATGCGTGATGCATTAATTAATGTGGTACGTGGTCCAATTTATTATAAAACAAAAAGTACAGGTCAACATGGTCAGCATACATCCCTTCTATTTACCAGTTTGCCTTTAAGCCTCAAACAAATGAAATAAAGAAGTGAACTTCTTCCATGCTTCTTATATTTTCCAAGTGGGAGGAAATTAAAATGCTTCAAAGGTATGAAGAAGAGAAAGTCTACAAATTAATTCCTTGTATCTACATGATAAGTAACTATGTGTTTAAAGAGATGCATATTGTAGAAAACTCTTTAGTTAGGAGAATTGCAGACATATGAAGATAATGTATGCACCTCAAAGTAATAAAAGGCAGTGAGAGCCAATCACATTTTTAAAATTCTTTTGTAAAACTCTTGTTTTTCCAACTAGTTAATAGAAAATGAAATTGAGGGGGGAGAGTGGCTCTAGGAAGCCAAAAATAAAAACCCTAGTAATGATCATACTAATGATGAAGATATATAAAACTTTCATAAACTTATAAAATGTAGATAGAATGTCATTTATTCAATCAGATGTAAGCATGTTCAATCAAAATTTAGAATTTTTTTTTTAAATTTAATAGTATTCTGGAAGTTTTATTTTCATATAGTATTTTATTTTTATGCTTTTTTTTTGAGATGAAACTCCTACTGACAATATTTTGATGAAGTTGTGATTGTCTATTTTGATTAGAAAGAGCCCAATTTGCAACAACAATTTAAAGGACCAAAGCTTCAAAGATGAAAAGTAGAAAAAACCTCAATAAACTTAGGAGTAAATGAATGGATGCATGTTAAAGTAAAAAGTCACTACACTTACCTTAATGAGGGCTCTTCATATTGACAAACAAAATAAAACTTACATTCTCATAGGTTCATATCATTTCTTTTTTAAATTTTTTTTAATTAACCCTTTAACGTCCCAATTCAACACTGTTTTCAAAGAAGCGTTATTAAATGTTTGATGAAAACCAAAAATGGGGTTCATGGTCAAAGCAAAGTTGTAAACGTCAATGTGAAGATCACATCTGTACGGTTGGATTCATTCTATTTTTATTTAGTATTTTTAAATTAATTTTACAAAGCTTTCTCTTGAAATTTAATTTAAAATCCCAAATTAGCACAATTTTTTTTAAATATGGTAATGAAATTGGAATAACATGCACAACGAGATGGTATAGTTTCCATTATTTGATTCTTCTTATTTTGGAAAATCATATTTAAGGTCCCACTTTTTAAACTAAGAATGAAACTTGACATAAACCAATTTTGTTGTTTTCTAAAAATCATAATAACCTATTTTGAAGATCCAAACCGTACAAAGAATAGTCAACTTGCTCAAGAACCAAGAGAAATTTTGGTGGATGAAAACTATCCAATTTGGATGAGAATCTAGCAGTTTCAATCTGTGCATCGTCCACATAGTGGGCGCTAGCGCGTTAAAGGAATACACGGGGCACTGGTAGAGTATGTCTGGCCTTCAAGGGTTATCAATCCCCACCTCAGGGAATACACATGAGTGCGTTTTAATAACATACCCCCTAAAATACTTGGCCTTAAAATAATTTTTAAGTTAAGATTTTTAGATGCTAAATCATTATGTATATATCTATCATTTGGGATAAATTTTAGGACCAAAAGCTTTTAAAATCTTATAAAAAAAATGATAGAAGCTTGAACTAAAATGTGTTGTTTTTTGGCTTCAAAACAAATTTTAAAAACATTTACAAGTGATTATTTTTTTAAATTTATACAACAAGAACTTTAGATTGTATTTAACAACTTCATATTCTTTTTTACAATTTTACAATTATTTTTTAGTACATACATAGGGGTATCAAAAGTACGCACTCACGTGATTCCTAGTCTTAACTTTAAGTGCACTCCCCGAGATCCCCACCCCAATTCAAATGAATGGAGTTGAAGCATGTTGCAACCATTTGTTTTTCCATTGTATGTATGTAAATATCATAGCTGAAGGGTAGGGTTAGCATAAAAATATTTCTAAAAATAAATGTCAAATCTTTTAGAGATTTTATTTTGTATTTTTTGCAAGGAGAAAAATAGAATCTTAGATAACATTTACAAAAAAATTCATTTGCTGAACCAAGTTTTATGAAAAAAATATTTGGTATTGATGTGTAGACCTTGGCCTCCATCTACATATAAGTATTAACCCTTTAGTGCCCAACAAACTAGATTATGGTCACTTCAGTGTCAAAAATGCAAATAACAAAAAATCCGTGAAGAATTGGACTTTGAATTGTGAAGTTCAGAATTGGAGATTTATAATACACATCTTCTTTAAAAAAAAAATCAATTTGGAGTTGTGCAATTATCAAAATACCTATGAACAAAATGCAAAATATTACAAATACTTGAGAATACAATAAATACTTAGAAATACAACAATGTACTATGCGGAATTTCTTGTGTTTGAACATTTGTTATCTTGTTTTATTTTTGGGATTGTGTTCTCTTGTTCATGTTCCATTAATGCATGTATTCCGATCTTGATCAATGTACCAACTCAGGCTTTCATTTTTTAACCTCTAACTGCCCATGTGTCCATTTTTTGAACGATGTATAGATTTCATCCAAAATTTCTTATCCGCCATGCACTTTTAGTAGTGTGGATTTTTTACTATAGATTTTATGGGAAGTTAGCTTCATGCATGTGTGAACCGATTAGAAAGGGGATGCTTTGTGAATTTTTTATGTCTCATTTCATGTTGCATTGATTCACCAAAATCTCTAAGATCTTAGTTCAAAATAGTTCAAAAGTGCTCTCGAAAAAGTCAACTCATAGAATTAAGAAACCAAAAAATCTTCAAAAATCACAAAAGTTAGAGTATTACATTTCAACTCATCGTAACAAATTTCATCTACAAATTGTCAATATCTCGTTCGTAATAGGATTAATGTTTTTTTTTTAATTTTAATTCTTGTTTTATCAAAGTTGTAGTATGTTAAACATATATTTTCACGTTTGTAAAAGAAAAAAAATTATAATTTTAAGTTAATTGTATCATTGAAATTCAAGGATTAAAAATTCAAAGGTAGAAATAGTTTTTGATAACCAATTTTGATGAGATGACAAAAATAGATGATTTGATCAATGCAATTGTATGTTGGAACCTTAGCTACATTTTGGTGTCTATTATTATAATAAATATTATTTTCAAGGTACATGAAAATTTTGAAAATTGAAAATGACACCCTAAATCAACAAAAAAGAAGCCCTAACATTAAAGGTCAACACAATACAACAAAAAACCATCCCATTTACGTCATAAATCTTACCACGCTAGTCAGAGAGCTAGAAGCGGATCTCCACTTTTTTCTAAAAGACATGACGTGCTAAAAGTGACCCCATTCTAAAAGCATCGTTTAATACGTAATGAGATGTAGAATTCTTAAATATACCGGTATTCATAATAAGTATTTCAAGGAGGGGTCGCTTTTAAAAGCCTATGCCTCTCCAATTTCAAATTTTTATCACTAATTTCACAAGGGTTCAAAGAAATGAATCAAAGTGGGTTAAATGCAATTTCTATCAAATAGGAATTGCAAACTTCTTGGCATTTGAATGGAACCAACGCTACATTATGACGGCAGATTTGATAGATCTGTTAGCATTCATCGCCATTAACGTTCCTTCCAATGGCCGCACTAATGCAAAAAACTTCTCTGATGATTTTTGCACACATCCCATACAACAATTGTGAAAACGCTCCTCACATTAAGATACATTTGTCACACTTGTACAAGTTGCATTTGCCTCTTTTTCCATATCTATGACTCAATTTGTAGAATGCAAACATTTAAGTTTTAACCCCTAAATACTCAAGTATTCATTAGATGGATGATCATGTACGTTTTGGAAAGTACACTTTATTCAATCAATATTTACTAAAGAAGTTTCAAAGAAAATCATGTAATATACTAATTTATCAATAAAACAAATAAGGTCATATTCGTTATATTGAGGCTTTTCGCAGATTTTGAGACAGAGTGCTAGTTATTCAAAAATTCATTTTAAAAATAGTAATTGAAACCAAAAAATAATAATGCTCAAATAGTGATTCTATAATGAAATTCTAAAAGTTTGTATTGTTACCTATTTACAAAAAAAATCTAGTAAAGAGATAAAGCGGTTCATCTTTGACTCGAGGATAAAAATGAGACTGCAAAATGTCTCAATATAACGAATATGGCCTTAAATGCTCTATATGAATCAATGGCATAAATATTTTGAAAGACTTTCTATTATTTATTATGGATTTTTAAAGTTAAATTTACTATTTTTGATTTGAGCAATTAGGGTTAAAGACTCAAATCTAGATATTTGTTGTTTTAAGGTTAATAGGTTTGCTATTGTGGACTAACCTTTCCTTCCTCGGAGCTTGGAAGCCTTGGATCCTCATAGAAGAATCCCTTAACTCCTTTCTTTGCCTGTTGAGTACTTAATGACAATATGAGATTCATTGCATCAAGATAATTTGTATAGTTTCTCACATCATTCATTGATTACATAATCTAAGTAACACCAAATTCATTCTAAGAACACAAAGTCATGTATCATTTTTATTTATTTTAATTATCTTATATTACTTATACAACCTTCAATAGTACACTCATTGTGGTTCTAATATGGTATTTAAAAGTGAAGTAGTACATAGCCATCCACCTCCTCTAATATCTTTAATGATCATTTTTGTACAAAAACGGCGTGATAAATTTTTTACTCTTGATGCACAATTTTCAAAAGTCGCTTGCATTTTCAGTGAGTTATTATTTATTAAGCAACCAAGTTGTGGTTAAAAAATATATAACAAACATGCTTACCTTGGGATCCTCATGAGGCCAAAGGGGTCTGACAATTGGTGGCCTCTTCTTCAACCTCGCAGTTGTTTTGATGGTCATTTGGTTTGCTTGTCCATAGGTGGTAGTGTAATGGTTGTTTCGGCTGTGATCAAGGTTCCACATATAGTTTGGATTCTCATGACAAGGACGCTGCTCAAGCCAACTTACTTCTTCAAACTCAATAGTTATTTTATGAAATTTTGTGTTTACTGTCTTTATCCTTAGAAAAAAACTTAGCAACAGTTTCAAAAATGTAGAAAGTTCTAGTGCTTAATGAAGATGGCACATGTATTTAAAACAATAGTAGATTAGTAGCCTATGGGGCTCATTATTTCAAAAAATGAGATTTTTAGAATCGTAACATGTGATTATAGGACCATTAGCATTCTAAAACTATATAATACTAGGGGTTTAAAAAAACTTAATCAATGAGAATTATATTGAGAATTGTACAAAAAATTAGATATGAAAAGAGACATAGAATTTATACATTTCTATTTGAGGTAAAGACAATGGCAATTAGTTGCTTGTTGATTCATTCGAAAAATAAATCCTTGAGTGATTCATGTTCCAGAGTGTAGTAATCACTTGCTGACCTCAGGTTTGTGGCCACAATAACCAGGCGTCTTGCCACCCCATTCTTCCATGTCTGGGACATTATAGCGAGGCAACATAACATCATTGGCTGGTGAAATCTCCTCAAGTGGAATAAATCCGCCATAGCCTGGAATGTGCTTTCCTCTTTGATTTTCTTCCTTCCACACCCTCTCCTCTAATTTTCTAACCTGCAAGTTCCAATCCATACACTTGCAATTATTTAAATCAATCTATAGAGAGGTAGGTATCTTCTAACTTGTGTATTCTATTTTTGTTTTATTTTTTACATTGGCTAATTTATATGCTTGGAAGTTGGAACCTAGTCAAGTATATTTTAGAGCTATAATGCTCATGATGAGAAATCTTGAAAATGTAATGATTCAAAATTGGCTTGAGCATAAAAATTACAGACTATAGTGTGCAACTTTCATAACATCCACCAACACTTGTAGGCAATTGTCATATTAATAAGTATCTTTGTGGAGTATATAATATGTTTCTTGGTCTAATCAATTGGTGCCATGCCGCAAGTCAATTGCGAAGTCAATTAGCACTATTTATTGACTTAGAACACCAATAGAAACAATTGGAAAATCAAAATGTGCCATGTTGTCTCAATTTTCTATCGTGGTCAAATATGATTGATACTGGTTGTAAAGGAGATGAAGACGACCTATACGATTGATGAAGACGACCTATACGATTCTTAATGCACGTAGTGGTGCAATGATATGTCCCAACTTCTAGTTTTCTACTACTTTGTAATTTTTGATGAAGCACATTCAAAATTATCTTTCTTGGACTATGGTCAACAACAATTTTGTATTTAACAATTGGTATATACAAAAAACATATTCATAAAATAGTAATTGTCACAACTCACTCTTTCACAAAGCATCTGCATCTTTGATTGCTTATTATGTGATAAAATGCAAAAAACAAAATATTGAAAGCCAATCGGTGTCCCTAGCCACTTGAAAATTCACGTCAAAATTAGGGCATGATAATTCATCATTAATGGCATGAATTGTTATTTAGTATGCTTAATTAGTGAGATTTATTATTTTGAATGTGATTAGTGATTCTAAAGACCTATACCATAGAATCAAACAATGTCAACAAAGTGTGGCTCTTCATTTATTTGGTTCTATATGTCTCTTGGTTACTACATCAAAGGTGGATTGGTCAAAGTGCCAATATCTCTAATTTTTTGTTTCACAACCATTCATAACTAGTATTGACTTCATCATGTTAGTTCACATGCTACTAGTCACTTGAAAGACTTACTTGAATTTTTATTTACATGGCATTTGATTTTTCATAACATAGTTTATAATCCTAACGATGAGAGTTTCTTCAGCAACTGTTAGTATCGCATGATCCTAATCCAAATTAATAATTAATAATTCTAATCAATATTTTTTGAAGTAGAAACTAAAAAATGATGTCACCTACTAAATAATTATGTGATAAATGCTTTTGGCGGTCCTTCAAAAAATACCAATTCTAATTCATATTGGATTTATGACTAATGCCCTTGTGTAATATCAAAATCTAATTGTTTTTTTCCAAAATTATGGGGAGAGTTTTAAAAATGGATTTCAAAAACTTTCATTTCATATTCTCATAATCCTTCCTAATTTTAAGCCGCGACTTTAGGAAACATTTGGCAATATGTTGTAGTGGTTGTACCAATCACGTTTCAAGAATGCTTGGTCAAATAATTGGTATTTGTGTGATAGAAGAAATTGAATGAATGACCAACTATGTAGGATCAAGAGCAAGAGAGGTGTTTGTGTTTGAGCCATAGTACATGTGCTCAAATTTTGAGTAACTATGAATAGTAGGTGAATGTGTAAAATATTAGCTTCTAAGTATGAGGAGTACACAATCATCTTCCTTTACCATATGAGTGTGTAATAAATATCTAATATATATGAGGATTTAGAGTACAAATGTACTTAACTTAGATATGTAGTACATGAGAATGTTATATTGTAGCTTTAGGTATAAGAACACTTGACTCTTGGACTAAAGTTGAAGCTTGCGCTGCACAAATTTGGTTCCATTTATTTTTAAAGGACAAATCTTTGCTTTTAGTTTAGGGTTGAGGGTTTAGGGTTTAGGTTTTTAGGATTTAGGGTCAATAGATTGGGGGAATGCTCTATGTACAATGTTTTTTTGGGCGATATAAAGTAAAATTTCACCAAAATAATTGTTTACCACCAAGTTTTTGTAACGAAATCAAAGGAAAAAATAGATGAAAAAGTCAAAATACTACAAAATCAATGTTATAAAAATATTGAATAAAATTGTCTTGAAATTTAGATCAAAATAGTGTGCCTATATGGATGATATGCAAAATATTTCAAAATATTAATGAGTATCAAAATTGTTGAGTCTCCAATTCATTCTCTATCTCAATATTTATTTAAAATCTAAAACAAAAATACTACTCTATCAATGATTGTCTTTTGGTCATTTTGATGAGCATTGTGGTTCATTAGAGAGAGTACAAGAGATTTTGGACCCTTGGTAATTCCCAACTCATAAAAACAAGTTCAATGATTAGTTAAACTAAATTGTATATAAAACAAACATTTACAATATTTGTCATGTAACAATATAGTCATTCAAGGTGAAAGTATTATTGGATGAACCAATAGTACTGTACATTACTATGTTTTCTACAATTTTAGCAACATTGCAAATTTAACCCTTAAATTAGTGCCTACAACCCTCTTCAAATTGGGCAGTTTTGCAAAGATGCATTATAAAATGCAATTACAAGGGATACTTTGAACTTAGTGTATGAATAAAAGTTGTACATTATGAATTTTAGATTCTATCCATACACTTAGGTCTATGATTGCTATCACCAATATTTTGTATAAAACTTGAAACTTAAAATTCAAAATTCTTTTGTAATTTAATTACGAATAAGATATTGACAATTTATAAATGAAATTTGTTGTGATGGGTTGAAGTGTAATACTCTAAGTGTAGTGATTTTTGGAGATTTTTTGGTTGCTTAATTTTATGAGTTGATTTTTTTCAAGAGCACTTTTGAATACTTTTAAACTAAGACCTTAATTTTTTTTTGATGAATCACTGCAACATGAAATGAGGTATAAAAAAATTCACAAATCATTCCCTTTCTAATCAATTCTCACATGTATGAAGCTAACTTCCCATAAAATCTACAGTAAAAAATTCACACTAGAAAAAGTGTATGATGAATGAGAAAACGTGGATGAAATCTGTACATCGTCCAAAAAATGGACACTTAGGCAGTTAAGTATTAGTTAAATGAATATAGTATAAGCAAAACTAATGCAAGACTTATAAAAGTGGTATACATTAATCACACATCTATTTGGAAAATGTTATCATCCATCATATTTATAAAAATTCCATTCATGATAAATTCCCAAAGTTGATATTGGAATCTATGAAATTTTTCCACTTCTATAATTAGCACTGTCACACAACCAAATTATCAAGATTTATTCAAAACACAATTATAATTTTTTTGATATAGGGGAGGTTCATGGTGACTGTTGGTTATAAAATCACAGACACCTACCTTTATGCAATTAACCAAAACATTTTAATTCAGTTGATTGGCATATTCTACTGAAAATACTAAAAACATGATAAATGAAAGAAACCCTAAACCAATTTTCGGAAGCACTAGACCACTAGTCTGGTTGAAGAAAGTAGTAAATATAATTTGGTGATAGAATACACTACCTAAATGCTATTTGCAAGGCTATTTGTATAGTAAGGTGTGATAAATCAAACTTGCAATTGTGTACATGAAATTTGGGAGCTTCGTGCAAAGAAACTCAAATTATACCGGTACTGTAGGATGTATAAAGAATATCAACTGCATTGATTGCCTTAGAGTTGGAGACATGGAGTTGGGCCCCAAGTTGGGCATAGTTAACCTTTTAATTAGCGATTGGAAGTAATTACCTTAGAAACTAACTAGTATCCAAAAGTTGCCCATTTTGGTCCACCATACCTTACTTCTACCCTATAACCCTCTTTCTTCACACTGCTTTGGAAGAACAAATAAATCTCTATTAGTACTTTCATGCTCATTTACAAGTTTTTGACATGTGAAAGTTGTCCAATTAGATGACTGTGTACACTATATGACATTCTAAGGATATATACAAATGTGCAATTACAGAGTCTCATTAGAAAAGGTTGAATGTATAGTCGACCGTCTTTTATCATTAGGCCTACACAATAAGAGTTCTTTAACATTTAGACAGTAATCACATATAACCGGAAAGGAGGGAGAATTTTTGAATTATAACATTTACGAAGGAACAATAAACCGGGTGAGGCCAATGAAGGATATCATCTATTCATTGAGAAGGTTGAAAGTATTAGTGAATGTCGTTTTGTCAACAAGTAGAATGTCTAGCTATTGCAAAGCTACTTCCTTCTCGATTGCTACACACTTTCAATTGTCTTACAATCACTAGTATCATTGCTTTGTTGACCAAATATAAGTGCAAAGTATCAACTAATTGACTAAATTTGTCATGTATCTTGTATGAGTGGCTAAATAAGTGGGCAAACGGAAATCATGTTACGCATGGTGAATGGAAATAGCTTGATATACAACGTTAATTTGAAGTGACACATATGAATTTTCTTGTTATTCGGACCAAGGTTATTCTTGAATTTAATCCTGAATGTATTTTTAAATGAACATTATATTAATCATTATCTTCTTTTAATAATGAATGCTAGGCACTAGTGATACAGTCAATATTTTATAGCAATTGTATGAGTTCATCTTTTTCTATGTACTGTTGTCTACTACAAGTACTTAAACCATGTAGACCGTGCTGTCATTTATCATCACTTACCGGCCAAGCCATGTGCTCATCCACCCCATTTAGTGAAATCTAACTACAATGGAGGTGCATTAACACTATGATTGAAGAGTAGAAGCTTGACAACAATAAACCATCAACACTCTTGACATGATTTTCAATGTATATTTTTACAGACTGAGTATGAACACCGTAACATTTAGAGTAGGATAACAATAAACCAAGTAACAGTAAAGAAGGGTCGAACTGTAGTAGCATTGTTTTACAGTGAATGTCACTAAATTGAGACCAGGGTGTTCCAATAGATGTCTATCTGAGGCCGGTCAATACGAAACATGTCGATCAATTGCACTGCAAATTTTTTACAAAATTGATCATAATATTAAAGCTACTATCCATCAAATCCATACTAGTATATGCCATCCCAGAGTGTGAGTACAGAACGCCATATGTAATGGAATCTAGATGAATTTCCCCGAAGAGGAAAACGGCAGTAAGTCCTCTAAAATTCTCTAATTGAACTCCGCTTACTTTCAAGAACTACTTGTCACAAAATACAATTACTTGCAACACAAGAACCAAATCACCAAATCCAAGAACAGTTATTAATAGCACACAAATATATGATTCAACCGAACTGCTATTAATCGTTTCCCACTAGAGCCACTACACGTACAATTTTCTTGAGTCGGTGCATGTATTATCAGGATCGATATGGATTAGTTGAATTTTCGGCAGTTGAGCCGGATGTTTCCTGCAGTGCCGGTGAGCACGTTGATGTTGCCCATGGCGATCATGGCGGCCTTGAACTTGGGGCCGAAGGTGTTAAAGTTGGTGTTGGCGGCGACCAAGGGCTGCGTCTCGGCGTCGTTCTGCAGGTTCTGGTCCGAGGTGAGCAGGCCTTTCTTGGCCTGCAGGTTCTTGTAGTAGGCCTCGTCCAGGTTCGTGGGCGTGCTCAAGTCCAGGTTCACGGTGTTCGTGCTCCCCGCCGGACAACTGGCTTTCAACGCTGCGGCGTACGTGGGATCCAGCGTTGGGTCTGCTGGCGTCGTCAGCCGGTTCTGCACGGCACTGCAATGCGCTACACCCACGCTGTGTCCTCCTGCACTCACTCACACTAAATATTTAGACTACACACTCAGTAAATAAACATTAATTACTCACATGCATAGTTAATTACCGGTTTTTCAATTCTAGGATCGTGCTACGTTTGGAGCGGAGAAATTAACTCAAGCAACGCAGCGGAGTAAATCAAGCAATCTCACAGCTTGTTAAGCAACATTTAGGAACCGGAATCATGTTGGTATAGCTAGCTACTCCCTTAACGTTGCTAACAAATATAGCGATCAGTGTATGATCTGCACAGATGTTATATATTCTCGTACTAACTCATAATTAAACTACACACTAAGTGAATCAATATACATTACTCACCTGCTTACCGGTAACTATTTCAATTCTAGGATTATACACTGCGTGCTAAGTTTGATAGCAACGGATGGGAGTAACTCAAGTAACGCTAGGAGTAAATCAAGCAATCTTACAGCTCGTTAAGCAACATTTAGGAACTGTAATGTCGTTATATATAGCTACTGACTCCCCTAACGTTAATTTCTAACAAACGTAGCGATCAGTGTATGATCTGCACAGATGTCATTCTTGTACTCATAAGAACCTTGGAATCAGAATCGTTTCTTTATTTGTTTGCAAGAGGCACTACTAGAATCATATACTTTGTGCTAGCAACTTAACCTTGGGAGTAGCTCAAGCAACGTTACAGCTTGTCAACTCCTGGAAGTTCAAATTGCTTGGCCCGTTGCATGTTAGTTTTAGCATTTTCGAGTAGGTCCTATATGGGATGAACTCCTCTTGTTCAAATTTATTAGTTTTCTGACCTACACGTACAATGTTCTTCAATAATATAAATATACATTGTTCCGATCTGAATTATATTTTTCACATTCAACATGATCAATTGAATATATCATAATTTCAAAACCATGAATCCTTGGACAGGTCCTTTGGGGGTTAAGCAACATTTAGGAACGGTAATTATGTTGTTATAGCTACTCCCCTCGTGTTGCTAACAAACGTAGAAATCTAGTAGTGGGATGGCGCAAATTTAAGGAGGGTTAGTCACAGCCATACAATTAAGACTGACTAATTTATATAAGCTTTTTGGTCATGGAATATTGTCACGCAATCTCAAATATTTTCTTTATGTAAAATCTACTGTAGAAGAGGTACATCACTGACAGATAAGTACTCTTGTCAGTCTCATGAAATTAACGAACACAGTGCAAACTTGTGATGCATCTGCTAATATTATAATAAATCAACGTGGGGATGCACATTTAAGAATAATTAATTATAATACCTGAGAGAGTGACCATCTGATCCGTGGACAAGCCCACCCCAGAGAAGATTGACTTGAGCAAGGCTACACTGGCGGTGAAAGGAGGCAATTTTCCATTAGTACTGGCAGCCGTGGAAGTGAGTCCGTCTCTCCGTCCTGTGGCCACCTTCCAAGTGATTCTGCCTCCCGACAGCTGCATAGAAATTATATAATTAATAAACTAAAAAATTTTGAACCAAAAGATATATGCAAATTCAACGGAAAGAACATTAGAGGAATACTTAAGTATCTGTACTAGCTCCACAATCCCATTACGAATACATGGAAATGTGGAATATTTAACCATATCCAAGAACTTTGATATATACATCTCCGTGGTGGAGTGAATTGTACAGTTACTGTATCCTTGTGTGTGACTTGCACTTGACTTTCTTTTCATTTTCTAAATAAAATACAAAAGAATTTAAACTAGATTAGTACCAGTTTCACGCTGAGTTGGGAAGCCAGAGCCAAAATGTCGGCGCAGGAGACAACACCGGGGCAAATTTTCTCGACTGCAGTCTTTGCAGCGTCGATGACTTCAAAGCCGTGCAGAGTCTGGTTTGGAATCGCATCTTTCTCTGAAGGTGAATCGATCAGCACAGAGCCATCACATCCCTACATCGATCAATCAATCAATCAACAAAGTTAGGCAACTGACATCGATCATTCCAGTACTACTCAAAAATACAATTAATTAATTTTAATTAAGTACATACATCTATTCTCCTCCAGGGTAAAACCCATGATGCATCCAATGAAACCTTCATTTGTTTCCAAATCAAAAACAAAAACAAAAACAAAACAAATCAAAATTCTCCAATTTCCTAACTAAGATGATCTGTACATGAATGTCCTTCAAAAACTAGGACAGGTGTAGATTTCGATGTTAACGAATATTAATGAGCACTTTGAAAGCCTGTATTAATGCGCGTTGACTTGTAAAACCAAATGATGAGATCGAAATTAGTGTATAAACTTACATTGACGAAGCAGTCATGGAAGTGCATGCGCAAGACACCCGGAGCGGTGGCTCGATTCGAATTGAAAGCTGAATTCACAGCAGAAGTGATCACATTCTCGGCATTTGAGCAGCTGGTCTTGTAAAAGTCCGCCACAAGCTGAGCCTTCACAGTGGAAATACTCAAAATGGCGAACCACAGGAACAGCACTCCAGAAACCTGGCTCGAAATGGTGTTCTTCAACATCCCCATGATGATAAAAGCCACAATAATGAATGAGCTCCACTGAATATACGTTTATGTATCAATTGACGAGCTGGCACTGCAGGTGTTCAAGATCTTTGCAGTTTGTGTTGGTGATATAATTGGTGATGGGAGTACTTATATAAGATTTCAGCTTCACTAGAGTGGGAGTCATTAAACAATGATCGATCTACAGCTACGTAATACGTTGATTTGCAGGTTGACCTGGGGAGGTTGACATTGTGGTGCTTAGTGTACGACATCATTTTCTGTAAGCACCTTGCGAAAGGGTTCAGTGGACGATTCCTAGATTCTTTCAAGAGCTTGGATCCAGCTGGGAATGCGATTAGTCAATATTCTAGTTAGACAGACACGTCGACGTCTAACTGGGGTCAAACATTCAAAGACAAGCATATTCTTAGAATAAATTTGGTGTTGGGGAGTTTTTTTTCAGTATTTGAAGAACCTATGATCTACCAAGCTCAACATTTGACAAACAAAGCATTTGTCTAACTAAAAATCCAGTTTATGTGGGAGGTGGTGGTAGTGATAGCATATTCAACGCTCATCTTAACTTCAATTTCAGGAATTTCAAGGAATGATGCCTGGAAAATCGATTTTGTTGATTCAAGTCACTAACTTGCTATCCTTAAACATAATTAGATTATCGAACCAAATCCAAACCTAATCGACAATGATGATGACTCATCAAGATTGTAAAACTTTCTTGAATCTTCCTATCTTAAAGGCCAATTTCATCAAAATAATGAAAACCCTTCATTTCACCAAATTGTTGCTCATGTGAAATGGATTTAATATGAATTGTCATATTTCATAAAATGAAAAAATCTCAAGAAATTGGAACTAAGTGCATAATGTCCAATAACCTAGGCCTACACAATTCTAGTTTTGTAAGCTTTGTATACTTGAATGTCATGTGCAATTATGTGGTTTTGTAAGCTTTGTATAGTTGAATGTCACAACTATGGTGCTCTCAAACACACCGTTTTAACACAATTTAAAATGATGTTAATTATAAGCCTAAAAGTTTGATAAGACAACCATGATTAGACATTCCTTTGATTTTGAAGTTCTAATTTTTTTGAATTAATAGGATGAACCATGTGACCGTGTCAAATTTGTTGAACTAATGAAATTTCATGAAATTGACAATGTTCTAAATGTCTACCTAAGAAGCTCTAAGATCTATAATAGTCTTAGTTTTCTAATTAGAGGTTTTTGCATTTGAATGTGGCAATTTTGACACTTTGAATTGCTCTGACCAACTAAACAAAGGATTATATGATATCATGATACATAAGATACGTTGTCATGGTGCTTGATGGGCCGCCTCCTGTCTTGTCCGGTTTGCTTGTCTGATTAACTTCCCACCACATTATCAAAATATTCAAGAACATTCATAAAATATTCTTACCAAAACCCTAACTTGTTCAACTTATCCTAGCATGACAAAAGAACTGTCATGCCTTTCCATCCACACCCAAAGGGCATCTCCAATGCTGCAAAGCCACCCAATGTTGGCAATCTTTAGATAATGATACATTGTGAACCCCCTGCCACATGTTTCCTGAAAGTGTATCCTATGGTCGCAATAGAGTGGCGACTGCCGATATTCTCGGGGTTCGGAGTTGGGTGGGGGGCATTTTCAACGTTCAACAATCACTACATGAGGGAAATGGTCACAAAATGGCTAAGGCCCTCTAGATTTGGAATGTTCTTTTGAGGTTTACAACTCACTCCATGTGCGAGCCGTGATGTGACTCAGAGTCGATGGAGCGGGAGGAATAGCCTGCAGGGACAAAATATAGAGACCCGTGGGCTCTGTCTCCTCCCAGCCAAGCCTCTACATGTTGAGTGGTTGCACCCCTTGGCACATGCTCGTGCAGGGGCCATATTTAGCCAAACTGCTCTAAGCAATGTGCAAATGGAGGCCACCAGTTTTCCATTAGGATCAACCAGTCAACTGAAGTGAGTCAACAGAACTGCAGATCTATGCAATATATTGGTAGTGCAGGTACTTCACAGCTGCTGCCGTTACCGCAGAATCTGCAAGCACTTTAGCACTCTGACTTACGCTGCAAAAGTGACTTCCTGCGTCCCCCAAGTTTAGGGTGGAGTTGAACTTCAAGCAAATGGAAGCGGCCAGCGTCGTCAACGACTCATCATCATCACTTAGTCTAGCTATTGTAAGAGTTCGCAATGCATGACTGAACATCATGTTGAATGTGCAACTGTGTGTGTTTTATTTTTTTCCATCGCAGACCTGCACACAGGGAGAAATAAAGACATTCCCACATGGGATTTCATATGGGAAGTGGGACAAAATTCCCAGAATTGTAACTTTCTTGCGATGATTGTAGTGTATTTTGATCTGGGAAAGTTACAATCGTGTCCCTGTTTCCCACATGGGAATCTTGTATTTATCTCCCTGTGCTGAGTACGTCGTCTTGATTGACTGATATTTAGTGAAGGTCTGACTTGTGAGGGCGTTGAAGCGTTTAGTTTGTCAACATGGTACGGCCCATGAGGAAGGAACGCGGAACGTCTTCAGCGTGGATGAATGTCAAACGTACATAGAAAGACAACTCTTTCTAGCTCAAAAACGATTCTCGGTGTTTCTTAGCTCCAGCTACGGATATGGATTTGGGTTGACCATGAAAGCTTAGCCACACAAAACCCCTGTTGAGACCTTATCAATAACAAGGGACGCCTCTTGCTAGCTTGTTTTATTTTATTACATGAGTTCTGTTTGAATTTCAAACCAAACTGGGATTCCATTACTGCCAGCTAGCTCTTGGTGTACCATGAATTGTCGTTGACAAAGTGAGTTACTTAAATAACTGGTGGACGGTCGATCTCTTGTTCTCCTAGTTTGCGAAAACAGTTTTTACCTCAGTCTTCACTATCTGGTAGTCTGGCCCTGGCATGAATTACTATCATTTCGTGCTCAGATTAATCATTTCCACAACAAAATTAATGTTGAAATGGAAGACGTACGTTGACTGAACTGTTTGGTTTTTCAGAGGATAATTTCAGGTTTACGAAATCAAGAACTTTGCGATTGATCTTCAACTTCATGAGAAGCGAAAACCAGTGACAGATCGATCACTGTAAGTACTACGCAGGTACATTTTGCAACATCGGTACATGATAGTCCGGGATGATGAAAGTCAAGTACTGGGAGCACGAATTGAAGTTGACTAAATACATGATCGAGGTCGGACAATTAATTAAGGTTGCGTCGATCGGTCAGTGACGTAGTTCCTGAACCTGATGAGGTGAGCTACTTCAGGTTCTTCGTTTGCTAGATAGCTATATAGTGTAGGTCGTTGTTCTGAAAGTCAGACGATTCAATCCTCTCATACATATGGCGAAACTCCGTAGTCATTTCGCCCCGTAGACTCTCTGTCAGTCGTGCTCGAATGAATTCGATTAAATTAGACATTACCCAGTCAGAGTTCGATCATTTGATTGTTAAATTAAGTATATTAAAGGTAATGACATCCTCTTTCAGTTAGTATGATTTATTCTCCAGCCAGTTGACTAATAGGCGGCCGCCGAGCAAGTGCAAACCACTAAACTAGGTGGAGATCATTTCGTTGCATAATCAAATTGTGGTGTGTACGACTTTTGGGGATTCTCAATTGCTCATGTTGAATAACTTGCGTTTGGAAGGTCAAACTGACTGCCAGATGACAGTTGCTAACTGAGCACACCTATCGCCTAGTTCGTGACTGTGCAAGTTTTCGTTGCTAGGCTCTGAAGGATTAATGGTTTAAAAAATGAAAATTCAATCGATCATATTGTGAAAAGTATAATTCAGATGGGACCAAGTTTTATATCACCGGAATCAATGATGAGCGTTCATCAACAAAACAAATATTAAATTTGAAGAAAAGGATGTCCACATAAGACCTAATTAAAAACTGCTTTTTAAAAATCAGACCCAATTCAACCGGGACTCTTGTTGCTTTAGGGGCAAAATCGAAAGACAACGTTGCAGTCAATGGCCACGTCGAATATGCTTCTACAGATTACACTCACGCAAGTGGTTTAGATGTCAAATAAGAATCAAGCATAATTATATTATTTTTTATATGTATAGATTCTCTTTTATATTTGTATATATTTACTCCGGGCTACATGTAAGGCTTGAAAATATTTCATTCTGACCTTATCCACTATCCACACAATCAGACTCGGTAAAATCTTCGGCAAGAATTTGCTAGGAGTCAGATTTACAGAAACTTAATATTTACTTGCTTTTTGACAGTCAGGATCATAACATTAATTCTTGAGCAGTTGAGAGGATTCACAATTCTCTGCTGCAGATGGTTAAAATAAATAAATAATTTTAAAAAACTAAAAGTTTGGTATTCACTTTAGTCAGAGGGCATGCATGGTGCTTTATGGGTAGTCTGTGTGTGTGTGATTTTTTCCCCAATGGTGTACAAGATCATGTTGCTTAATCACAAATCTACATTTTGTTTTGCAAAAGTGTTAAAGACAACTCTTGAAGGATGTTATGAAGCTGCTCCTGCTATTTATGAGAAATTATAGGAGGATAGCAATTCTACGTGTGTGCTTTTCAAGTGCGCGTAGGCTTCATAGTGCAAATTTGCCTCTATTTTGTACTTGAGTTGGGCCTCCTTACTACCAATGGCAAAGTCATTTACACTAATCGGCATGTAGAAAGTATACATGTAGAAATGGTCACCTCAAATTCCAAGTGAGGACTTTGAATAGACATTGGATTGTGAATTTTGCTGTAGACGTGCCTACTTAAGGTCATTGTTGCAATTCCACGTAAAGAATATGTATTCGACAACAATAGACAAGATTATGAGATATAACCATGCTCTTTAACCCCCTAAGCGTCCCGGCGTCCATATTTTGGACGTTTTTGAGGGACATTCACCTTCGAAAAGCTGTAACTTTTGCAAAACGTGTCCGATTTTGCTGAAATTTTGAAAACACTCCCCTCATGATGTATGGAATGTGTGGTAAAAATTTCAGATCAATCCAAGATGAATTGAATTTTTGGTGATCATTTGGAAGTAGGTATCTCTTTTTTGGACAGTTCTGTGAATTTTGATGGCAGCAACTTCGGGGGCTTGTATCTCCTTCATCCCAAGTTCCTTTTCAATAAAACTTGTTGGGTTGAATTCCCCTTGAAGTCTAGTTATCATGGTAAAATTTTCATGTCAATCCATGTTGTTTTGAATGTTTGGGAGTCATTTAAGTGCATGGGTCTAGTTTGAACACTTTTTGCTTTTTGGTTCAAATGGGTCACTTTTCGGGCTACTTTTTGACATTGCAAGGCCATTTTAGGGCACATTAAATTTTTCATGAGGCTTTTTTGGTACCAATGTGTTTATATGATGATTTTGAACTACTTTATAGTTGAAAGTTTTTTCATTTGAGTAATTTTGAAAACGAATTTCACCTCTAACTGTATTGCTAGGAAAATTTCAGCATCCTTTTTTAGCACTAAAACACTATGATCTTGCAATCTATATGGCCAAATGACCCCAAATTTTATCCACATGATCTACAACATGTATGTTACAAGATTGTACGGTTGAGATTTCTATACCTCACTTACATTTAGACCTATAACACATCAAAAGCGATGATGATTTTAAGCCCAAAAAAGCTAGGGACCCTTAGGGGTTTAAACCCCTAAACGCTCATATGACCATTTTCTAGTTGTTGTCTGAATTCAACAAAGTGCCCAGAACAAAAAAAATATGTTTTTAAAAATAAAATAAAATAAAATTTAAAATACTACATCAAGTGTACTTTCCAACGCAATTTGAATTATGTCAATCCAAGTTAAACTCTACCTGGGAGAAGTTTTCAAAGTATATCACCTCAACATGGTCTTAGTGTTATAAAATTTGCTATTGGAGAAAGTCATGATGTTCCCTCCATTATTTTTGGTAGCTCCTCTTTTTCTACAGTAGATCGGTATCTAACTACCGAGCTTGTAGAGTCAGAGAATTCTTAATGGAAGTACTTAGATCAAGATCCTGTAAGAGTCAGAAAAGTAGAACTGCTATGACTACCAACCTTTCCTCGGTAATTGGTGTAAATCTTACTCAGACTATCCAGCAAAAATATTAACACAAGTACCGAGAAGGTAGTACTTGGGAGGAGTGAAGGTAGAAAGAAGAAGAATCAAATGCAAGAAAAATCACAATGAAACTGTAGTTCGGAGAAATACGGCCTTGCCAATGAGTTTGGCTCTATTGCTTATATACATGTACAACCCAATCTGACTAGTATCTGTCAGATCAGTAAAAAAGTCTTCCCAGATCTACTTTTTGAGGTAAATTGGAAAATTATCGAGGTAGTAAAAAACCAGGTCGGTAGTACTTCCAGAAGTTACTATTTTACCGTTAACAATTTCTTTTGTTTTTTTGAAGTTTACAAAAGATAAACCAACTTTAACCAATCATTTTGTTTTGGACTAGGTAATGTCAAAGTACAGCCTTGTTATATACTAAATAACTTAAGAGAATTGATAGACTTAGTGCATTACGTTATTAGAAATAATGCTTAGTTGTACTCTTAAATCAAGAATGTTTAAGGGTGACTGTATTTTTCGGGTCATCAAATGATTCATATTGAAAACAATGTTATATACCCTCTTCTTTAGCTTCATGAGAAATAACATGTTGAACCATAGAAAGGGTGAGGGATGTTATTTCCAAAACAAGGTTGTATTTTCACAATGCCAAATAATATAACCTCATAGTACTATGTTTGATGAAAAGGCAAAATTCCAAGAAATTGGTACATTTGTGAACACCCTTTTGGCACCTCAGATCCATATGATTCCTAATTCTGAGAACTTCCTACACATCACCGCCACAATTTTGGCACTTTGAAATATACCATTTTAATGAACTTTAGAGACCTCAGTTCATGATTAAAAAGAATGACATCATAACTTCAGAAAAGGACAACATTTTTATGACATGTAAACATGCTTTCTATATCCAATGTGTCTTTGCCACTGGTACAAAAATCAGCTCTATTGCAATTATGGAATCGGTTTTCAAAATCAGGCTCCTAAATCCAAGCATAATTTTAATTAAAAGAGCCAATCCTACTTGATCGATGGCAAAAAAATGAAAAATATGGTTATAAAACTAGAAATCATTGAGTGCCGAAATAGAAAGGAGAGTGAGTATGGACTATTGAAGTGGTGAGAAGATTACAACTAGCTCTATCTCTGGATGAATTTCTATATAATTAATGTCTTCGTGTATTACTCTTGCAAGGTTAGAGACAAATGCATTATTCAATTGATTTCAAGATTGGAAAAGTCCTTTTCAACAAATATCAAATTCTATGAATATTCTTCAAGATTCACTAGTCATACAAAATAGAATGGTTTTGGAAAAATAATCTCCTAAAGATTTGGGCTTCTCTTCTTATAATTATTTTTTGCCGATTCCGACAACCGACGACGGTAGTCATTTAAAGTTCACTTTATTACCTTATCCTCTTTGCGTCAGGAGACATATTTGAGGTCTTGTTTGAAAGCTCTTCCTTCAGACACCGGGCCAGTTCCTTTCTGAGAGTCTCCCTCTTTTTATTTGCCTGCCAGAGATTAAAAGGTGCTCAGCATTGAGGCCAACAGTATACCAATGAATGAAGTCTTTCAATCTCATTAGAAGAAACTTTGTAGATTTGGTTCCATTAGTTCCCAACTAGTTGACCTTCCATGTGTAAAAACAAAGTCATTCACTTATTAAGATTTAGAGTATGTGCCAACAAGACCCTTTTTCTGTTGCATAGTACATTTGTCGTTAGGAGAATGGCCTGATATGGGTACCACTTTTACGCGTCTCACATAGTGTAACTCATTTTATGTGTGTTAGAAATTCCGTCTTTTAACACCATGTATATAGTTGCAGCCATGGTGCCTATAACACCTAATTTTTGTAATTATCCAATTCTGTTTCTTACCAAAATGATATTTCTCGAAAATTACACTATTTTTGGAGGGGATGGCCATCACCCATTATGCAAAACAAAAGCTCTCCAGGAGTTGTGTGATAGTGAAGAGAGGGAAATAAGAATCTTGCGATCTAAATGACTGGACAAATAACTAACATTTCTTCCAATGTAGAGAATAGGACCATGTGATGCATCTCTGTAACTAGGGTTGTCATATTAGGCAAGTCTATATCATTGAATGTGTCTTTGGACAGTCCTTTTGCCTTGTTAGGGTTGGACAAATTAGGGTTTTGATTTTTGATAGGAATGTTTTGTGAATATGCTCAGATATTTTGATATCAAGCAGGCCGGAGACTAATCCAACAGGACAGCCATGTCTATTTAACACAGTATTTACTCGAGTCAGGTTGTTATAGACAGGACAGAACATGTTTAGTGTGAAAAAATGGAAGTGCAGAAAGGATTCAAAGTCTCCACCTCTGTGTCTTGAGGCAATGCCGGCAGGGGCTGGGCGGACCGTCTCAGTTTCTGAGGACTAGAATCTGCTTTGCTTTCCAACTGCCTAAAAAACCTGATTTGCTTCTCGCGTGCCGCTGCACACTCATGTCAACAAAGAGACGGTCGAGTGCATCAGTAACTCGAATTAATATCGAAACATCGAATCCGTTAAAGTGCACAAAACCATGTGCACTTATTTCTTAATCCCCAAGGACCAAAGATTCATGATTTTAAAATGACAAATTCAATCGATTATATTGTGGACATAATAATTTAAATGTGACCCAAAATTTATATCACTGAAATCAACGAAGAACATTACATGTGTTGGTAAGAAACAAATACATTCAAACAAAAGGAAGCCCACATAGGGCCTACTCAAAATTGCTATATAAATAATAATAATAATAATAATAATAATAAACATGAGGCCCAGTTTGGGCTTCTTGGTCTTTAGGGGCTAATTATCTCATTCCATGTACACAACCTTCAGTGCAAAAACTGCTTGATAAGAATTTACGTTTAATGCACAATTTTCAAAAAGTTACGTACACTTTTAATGAGTTTTGACTTTATGCCGCAGAATGTAGTCAGTGTTGCCAGTATACATATTCAAGTGAGATTGAAAAGAAAACGGTTTTCTGGAAATACATAATAATCAAAAGCAGCTCGTATAATTAATCCCAAAAATGTAATACAATTGGTTTTGACGAACTTAACACAGAATGCGTTCACACTAACATTTTTTGTGAGCTAGGATTCGATCCCGTTGCTGTTCCAAATAGCGCCTTCGTTGTTGAATCTCTCCATCATTCGCCTGTTGACAGAGATCAAAAAAAGTTGTTTAGGCTCACCTACCTAAGTGGTTTCATAGATTTACACTTTGCAATCTCCATACTTCACGATTGACAAGTACGGGTACACTTTAAAACTCTTTTATATCACACCTTTGGTAACCAATGACATACACAAGTTCAGAACTAGACATGTGGAAAGTGTCTGATCACATGTGTACACAATAGCAAATATTCTAGAATGTGATATTGGAGAGTGATAATAACAAGTTCAGAGTGTAAAACTTCATACATTGAGATGCAGAGATTTTGGCTTCCACTTTTTGACGTCAGCAAGTAAGTCCTCAAGCATTCTGCATTTCAACAGCACACACGGGGAATATATTCATTACTTTGTTCCCAGTTTTTCTTTATTTTGGCAAACTTAAGGTTTTGTGTCAAAAACCAAAATCTACACATGTCCTAGTTAGCTAAGGAACCACTTTTGCATGCATCTCATTATGAAAAATTGCCAATTATTTAATGAATACTGCATTACACGTTTTGATTACAGAAGACTTTGAAACGACAATCTAAGCAATTTTGACATCCACCAAGCTGAGGTTGTCTTTCAAAAGTTGATCCTATTCTGATTCTCTCTAGAATCTGTCGATCACAAATATCACCCCAGAAATCCAAGTTGGTTCCCATTCAAAGTTTGACAATTTTAGACGAAAGCCGAATTCCAAATAGCAGAATTCTAAAAACGAATGCCAAATTTTTTGGAAAACACTTCTTTTCGTATGGTGAAAAAGAAAATCTTTACAAAACCTTATTTTCCATGCATTGTATTTCAAACAAAATTGAATATTCGGCACAAATGTGCCAATGCTGCCTCCACATACACTCAAACTCTTTTATTATGACCGACCGGTACTCTAAAATGACATTCTAGAATATCCTTTACACCTGCCACACTATCATTCAGTATATTCACAATGTCATACTGAAACAGTTGGTGAGGTTAAAGAGGCTTGAGTGTACAAAAGGTGACAGGAACAAGAGACGGTTAAAATGCACTGGTTTGTGCTTCGAAATCATAGAAGCTTGACTGGAATCTCTTTTAACTTACTTGGAAGTTGTGGGTTCTGGAGCTTGCACTTCTTCTTTCTGCTCTTGGCTTTCTAAATCCTCACATCTGGCCTCGTCAAAGTCGTCACCGAGCTCATCATCGTCCTCATCTATTGAAATTTCTGTCTCTGGCTCTCCCAGAAACACAACCTCCCGAGGAGTCTCGAAAGACACCTTCGTGGTCCTTGGATTTTCGTTTCGGTGACACTCCATGTCCTTAGCATCTAGTACCTTCTCTGTTGTCTTTGCGGCTCTTATGTGCTCTTGAATGTGAACTTTGTCACTCGGTTTGGAGCTCTCATTCTCAAACGTTCTCGTCGATTCGATTCCAGATGAAGTGGAGGGTTCCCTGTAGACCTAAAATATGTGTGTCACGGAACAAGATGGCCACAACTGGCTTATGTAATGTGGAATTATCTCGGTAACCCCAATCATAAAGATATTACTAACATGAGAAGGACACTTGAGCATATTTATTATTATTATTATTATTATTATTATTATTAGAACGGTCAGATTTTGAAATATGTTTGTTTGAGAATCAAAGAGGATTCCAATGCACCAAAGATTGCATTATTTTGATACCATATGCAAAAGTTATAAGGGTTCAAAGTTTTAGTAAAATGAAATCAACGGAAGATTTGATGTTGAGGTGGGTGTACATTCTCAAAATGAAAAAATATTCAATGTGCAAGTTTTTGGAGTGTCATATTTAGCAATAAGCTATGGTTTACACTTGGAGTCAAAGCCAAATTTTTTGTTTCCATACAACTTCTATTGACTCTTTGCTATGTTATCAACGGCAAGATAACGAGCAATAGTTTTGCTTTAGAAAACATGAAATTTAGCTCCCTCATTGGTAGAAGAGTTGACTTGACTTTAATGAGTTTAGAGTAGGAGTTCAAGACCGTCGTTTGCTATTTACCAAATTTGGATATTTGAATTTAAAGATTTAGTGTGTAAGATGGCCCCAAGTGGTATTGCGTTTCTCTCCTTTGGGATCAAGTTCGGACCATGTCAGACTATCAATAGCAGCTCAAGGCAATTTGGCACCAAATACAAGAATGTACACCAAATTGGTGTTGGCATTGACTCCAAGCCTAAACCGGTTCTTTGGATGCATTGGGAATTTTACCTTCCTAGAACCATTCTTGAGCATCAATTGTAGATTCTCACCTTGTTGGCTCTTTCGAATTATCATCCTCATCAGGTTGTTTTTCCGTCTCCTCTAGTGCCCTAGAAAACCAAACTTATATAGTGATTGATGGTTCGGCAATCAAGTTAATATGAGCATAGCAATTGATGATTCATTAAGCCGCTTGCCAACAGAGAAATCGAAAGCCCAATAATCACGCCTAGTTCTTTGACCCCTAAACGTCCCTTGGGCTCCATATCTATGACCACTATATATTTGCTCATATAATCCATCTTGTGTACTACATAACGTTCTTTAGAGGCCCACTATCGCACCTCCAAATCTAAAGCATATGTCAAGGAATTAGAGGAATCACAGAGAATTTTCTCGAACTTCAACTAATCCAAGGGAAGAGGATTGGAGAGTTAGACTATTTTATTAGTAGTTCTCTACTAACATTGTTGCTACAGTGTAAAGGGTGTGGTCCAAAAAGGGCTAAAGAACGTTATGTAAAACACAATTATGCATACTCAAATATTCTACATACTCAAGTACAAATATACTCTCAAATATGTTGGTGTAGTGAAATACACTAGCATGGGAACTTTGGGTCGTTTAGGGATTAAGCATTTGTAACCTTTGAGAGGATGAGCACATACAGGCTGGTTGTAGAGTCACATTTCGCAGCTGAGATTACATCCTTCACCTGCCAAAACCCAAGTGAATCCAAAGGTTAAAATAACAAAGAAATTCAACTTGATCGTTCCCAAAAACAAAATTAGGAATGTTTAGACAACGTCATAAAGAAAATCTTCTTCATAATGCCTAAGGAGGTCTCCCTAATTATGGTCACTGTGGTCATAACATGATATATATAGAGGCCTCCATATGATCAATATGATTACAGGGAGACGAAGATTCTCTCTCTTCATGATGTTGTCTAAAAGCTCCCGAAACGTACATTCAGGTCCAATATGCTTACGAATTCCCCTTTGCAGGAATTTTTTTTAGAAACTTTGAACAATGCGTGTGTACTCAAAAATGATCCAATTTGAAAACCGTAAAGTGCGTTGCAATCACGTTGGAGTGTACTACAATGTCATTACAAAGACTCCAACGTGATTGCAATCACGAAGGACAAAGATGAAATGATACAAATCATTCAACAAGTATAGGCTCAAGTATCTCAAAAAAAAATTCAAACGCTCATTTCAAATTTGCTTGCTAGAATGGACACTAATTGAAGCAAAGGGTGAGAGCACTCAATGGTAGATAGTGTATATACTATTTTTAACTTGTTGTATGATTTTCACTAATACATGTGTAAATTTGTAATGACATTATAGTACACTCCAATGTGATTGCAACGCACTTTACGGTTTTCAAATCGGATCATTTTTTAGTACACACACATCGTTCAAAGTTTCTAAAAAAAATTCCTGCAGAGGGGAATTCGTAAGCATATTGAACCTGACTGTACAGTCTAACATCGTTGCTATTTTATTGGTTTCCAGGTGCTCATAAAGACGACCATATTCTTATTCTATAAGTAAGAAAATTCAGCATCAGTTGTTAGGGAATACGCGCGATGGCCCATAATTATCAAAGGAGCCAGAATAACAAAGAAATTAAACCCAGTGCACTTACTTTTGCGTGCTGCTGGAATGCATCAGCAAGGGATAAGGACTTGGCTGTTTCCTTGTCACTCTGTTGTTGCTGCTTCGACACATCCGAGAGATGATCTATAACAGAGTGGAGATCAACTGCACCCCGGCCATTGATAGTGCAACCAGTGAGTGAAAAACTCAATTTTCAGTGTTCCTTGCGTTCAACTGACAGGGAATAGACACTTACAGCTAACATATTTCTTCACCATATATAGTCAGTGTAACTATCAATGTGGCTTCAGTCCAATAGTAAGAGTTGCTACCAGGTTCTTCAAGCTCTTGAGATGGATCTGCAATCTGATGCAAAGTCTGATTGCTGATCTGGAAATTTCGCTTCAACATCATCTCCTGCACATACATGCTTATTTAAATTATGCAAATCATTCAAAGAAATAATACTAGCGTTCATTCTACAACAACAGATTATCCAAGTGTACTGAGTGGAGACTATCAGTGAGTCTAATAACACCATGTTCTAATAGTGCCAATTCCACCCTCATGTTTTGGTGTACATTCCAAATCAAAAATGTCTATTGTCGGTACATGGGACAGAATTAGAAACATGGTGGTAATAGGTTAATTAATTGTAAATGCACATTTTGAGAATCTCCTATGATGATTGGACAACGCCACGTGTCAAGTTGTTAACACATGTTAGAGTGCATTTAAAAGCTCATTTGTGCAGTGCAATTAGAGTGGGTTGAACGTACCTTGAAGAGGAGGAAGTCATCCACGGTGAGGATGGATGTCACCACAATGCTGTATAATGATGCATGCACCTCACTGCCAATTATATTAAGCTCAATCAGTGTCTACAGCATCAAACAAACCCTAAAAATGTACAAAATTTCATCAAATCCAAAAATTGAATCACGTACTTGGCCAGCATGTGAACAAAAGTGGGGACAGGAACTCCCAAGCTGTTGAGAAAATCCGAAATCAAACCATCCACTAGCTCCTTAAAATTCCCATGAACCTGAACCCCAAGTCATCACTCCATCAAACCCTAATCAGGCACCCCCATGGAACCCTAATCTGAACCCACCGCATTCATCAAACTTACGATGGTATACTCAAGCTTATTGTCGTCTGAATCTTCAAACATGCCACAATTCTCGTCAATGAAATCCAGCAAGGGCACAGAGTAGACAGGGCTCTCCAGGAACCTTGAAACTGCATCCTTCATCCATAGCGGATCGCTACAATACTCGGAGCCAGCCTTTGTTTCCATTGTGCAATACAAAAATTAGTTAATTTTTCCAACAGATCACGCATATTCTTCCATTCTGATGAGATTTCTCTGGCCTTCAAGCATGAAGATTCTTATCATGTGTAAGTTTCGGACAGACGCGTTGTTGGTCCTGGAAGCAAAAATCCTAAGTTATCCACAATTCAAAAAATAAACAAAATAAATAGTGAGATATGATCAGAAAGTTCTGTGTAAATCCTGTGCAGGTGCCCCTGGCAGATACATTACCCATCATGTCAACTGATAACTGCTACGCAACAATGCACGTGTTGACATGCAGGTGGGTGGATAAATGCCCCATAACTTAAATGGTATGTGCTCCGCAAGTTCCGGCCAGGCGGAGCAGCCTCACTGACAGACTTCAAAATTGAACAGGTAACCGGGTGGGCCGGTTGCTCAGCGCCTTAAACCTGCTCGGGCCAGAGGGGGCCCAGGGGCGGGCGGGGGAAACAAACAAGGGTGGGCATGGAGGGCCTGGAAGTCAGTGAGTTCTGGTTGATTTCGCTTTGGCCGAGTGGTTAACCCTTAGTGACGGATCGACCATTTTCTGGTCGCAGCCCAAATAGGAGTGACTGTCCCCCAACTCTAAATCCCCTCTCGACGTTAACCCCTAAAGGACCAGAGTGTTTTTCCTCCAAAAACACTCCAATGTTGCCATTTTCACTCCCCCATGCAAAAAATCCAAAAATTTGTTATTTTTTTACCTTCTAACTGTAAGATCTTGTCCTAAACTACTTGAAAAACATACACAACAATTTTCGTTGATTTTGACCGCATGGATTGCAAGATAATTGCGTTTGATGGAAAAAAACACCCCAAAAAAACACATGCCCGAAAATTTCAAATGCGTTTGACCTTGGCTACATCAAAAAAACCTTACTACCGAAACCTGTCGCACTTCACTTTCACATTCTATATGATGTTACTTAGTTGTGTACCAATTTTCGTTGCGTTTGGAGATGTTTAGGATGTTGAAGAACACCTTGCACTTGTTGGGGGTTTAAAAGTTCAGAAAAGACTATGTTTTTGGAATTGCAATATTTTCGACTTTCTTTGTTTAAAATACAAATCCGAGTAGTGAAACACAAGTACATTCCACCCTCTATAGAATGGCGAAAAAAAATTTGAAAAAAAAAAAAATCTCCAAGTTTTAGAAGACATGTAGCACATTTTCTAAGAATTTTGGGGGTTAGGGGGGAAATAAAGGGTGGAGGAAGGGAATTGAAGTGCCATTCCAATGTTCATGACCCCACTAACTCTCAAGGTGTACTGCCACGTGGCAGTCCCTCATTGGACGGTTTTTATTTTTTAGTTTTTATTTTTTTAAATGATTTTAATTTTCAATTTTTAAAATAATATTTTTTAATTATGAAATTGAACTTTTAGTTTAAAATAATATTTTTAAATTTAAAATAATAATTTTCAGTTTAAAATAATAATTTTTATTTATAAAAAAATTAAAAAAATTAAAAAATGTTATTTTTTAAATTTTTTTAATGAGTTTGGAAAATGGGGTGGTCTTCTGCCCCTCACAGTCCACCCCATTTTCCACACGCCGCCCATCTTGTTGCCCCCCCCCCCCTAAAATTCAACTATTTCTCTACTGCCCCGCTGCCCTTTCTCCCGAAAAAAACACATTTCCCCTCATAACTTTCACATACGGTGTCGGAATTCAAAAAAAAAAAGAAACCCCATTGTCGTGGCGCATTAGGGAATCTACTATTAAATCTCCTTCAAAATTCGATCAAAAATGTGTGCACCAGAACCTACCCGATTCTCTAAATGTCCTAGTTAGGACACTTGGTCCTTTAGGGGTTAATGCAAGAGGACAAAAACTGCCCCCTATTCTGTGCATGTAGGGGCCTACCTTAAAAAATAATCCCCTCTTTCAAGGGTTTAAAATTCTCGAGGGGGTCCTCCGAGAGAATATTGGAGCCGTAGGCCCCATATTTGAAAAAATATATGTCAAAAAAAGACCCTAGGGTGCCCAAAATGGAAATTTCAGAAAATGGGGCCCATGGGTGAATAGTGTTTGCATTAACGTCAAGGAGGGATTTAGAGTCGGGGTGATTGTCCATGGTCAGGAAATGACATTTTTCAAGTTTTGATTTCTTTTGTCAAAATTGGGAGTAGAGATCATGTTATATTGTTGTTTGATGCATTTCATTTGCAATATTGAGGTTTAGTAAGGAATTTTTCAAAGAAGGAACCTCAATGTTGTTCTAGTGTTATAAAACATACTATTTCGGGAAAGTTATGATATTATCTCCTTTCAAAATTTTGCCTTTTTAATTTTTGAATAGAATGTCTAGTTTTAACCAATCATACCAAATTTCAAATTCTAAAGATACAAATTGCAATTTTAGTGCATATTACATGGTAAATGCTCCTAAATTCATCAAATGAGTATTTGAAAAAAAATTGGAAGTTTGACCGTATGAATAATTACTAAACATCATGCTTCTCATTTTCTCTTTTGGACCAAAATTCATCAAAGTTGCAAAAGTAACATTTTATAACACATCTAGGTTTTTCCCTTATTCCCTCTGTCATTTAGGGGTTAAGGCATGTGCCTGCTAAGTACATGGGGTTTCTCCACAAGAGTTTGAATTTCTTAGGCGACGGCCGATAACGATTCCTACAACTCAGTGACATCTTTCCCATCACACTTCACATTTTGCTCACATACAACACTCACTTTAGTTTCGAAACCAGAGTGTCAGTGAATCCCAACTTTATGTTGGAGGAGTAAGGTGATGCGCTCTATTTGTGCCACATTTTCAGTTGCACCCTTTGAAAATGTACTGTAAATTTTTTAATGAATATAGAACACTACAACACAAACTCATAGCAAGTGGAAAATTGTTTCTTTAATATCATATGTAATTTATATAATAAATTTATTAAAGACTAGCGTAATATTAGTGTCATAAGTGTAGGAAAGAAAATTAGGGAGTCAATTTGTGTCAATAGTTGGCGTTTCAAATGTTGGCTAAAGTTGCCAATGCGAAATTATCCAAAGGACGATTATTAGAAAGATAATTGTCCATTGCCATCGGAAAATTAATTAGCCGCTGGCATCGACTAATCAAAAAACTTCTTTATCTCCTGGAGCTCCCTGAATGCACCTGCAACGAGAATGATCTTGGGCAACAAGAATGTGGGAACCCACTGCAAGGAAAATGATCTTGGGCAACAGGAATGTGTATGTGCAGCGAAGTGACTACAAGGTGGAAGTACGCTACACATGGTACACTTTCGGAAAAATCCAACTGTATTAGGAATGTACATTCTTTTGATGTAGTATTAAAAGTACTTTTGATGGGTTAATCGTAGCCGTTCATCAAATGATTGCATACCAACCCCACCCGAGATCCAGATGCACCAATCAGTATTTGAATGACTCTTAGTCACAAATTGCTCTAGAGTTTGAACCGGAAATAGTCAGTCATCATCGTCTCTCCCCTCACATCTCAGGAGTTATCCACCAGAGCGATAAGTTTAGTTGTGCATGTGCGTGTGCGTAAGAGGGCTTTGTCATCGTAGGCAGTGTGTGAGGGAGCTCTAAATGGATCTTTGTCGTTGTGTGTCAGGGAGCTATGTTGTTGTAGGCAATAGTGTTTTTCTTAGTAACGCAATGGCGAGTGCTATTGTAGACTACGGCAATAGTAGGTCGTGTTTTGTTGTAGGCAGTGTGTCCTCATTTTGTATGTCGTGCACTCCTTCTATTGTGTTCTCTCTCTTTTCTTTCAATTCTTCTTTTTGTATTGTTCTATTTGTAAATACAAGTATTTTAGTAGCATAGAGAGGTTGCCAACGCTTCTAGGATTTAGATATATAATAAGGTCAAGATTTTGAGTGAAGAAGAAAGAGTTTGTTTAGGGTTACTAGTTTTTGGAAGCAACGTTTGATTGAAGAAGTACCTCCCCTCCAGTAGTTTATTTCATGTTCTAGTAATCATGTCTTTTCTCACTTTTATAGGGATTTTGTTGTTCAGTTTCCGCTTGAGCATGTATGTCAATGCTACCTTCTTATTTATGTTTCAACTTGGTTATAGTTTTTGCGGCTATCTATATGAAGTTTTTGCTTTTTTTGCGGCATTTACTAAATTGGGGTTTGTTGTTGGAATTGGAGTTTAGGGTTCAAAGTTTTAGGGTAGAATGATGTAGATGAGGAACAAATTTGTGGCTACCTATGTAAGTAGGTCTGGAGTCTCTTTCGAAAGCAAAGGTGAGGACAGTAAAAGGATGGACAAATTCTTAGTGTGGTCGAGATTGAGGACCTCATTGGAAACTTGAAGAAGCTCTTTGTTGAAATGCAATGGTAAGATTTTAAGACAAAGTAAGGGCTAGAGGACAACGGGATGAATCCCCATAGATTGAAGAAAGAGAAGAACATCCCCGAAATGTAGATGACCAACTTGTTTGGGCGGTCCAAATATGCTTGGGATGATTGCACAACCTTTGAAGTATTTGCTAGAGTGAGGCATTTGCACCCTTTGGTGTACCAAACGGCTAACTTGGAAATTCCACAAAATCGCATGACAATATGTTTGTGTTTAAATAATATCAGCGGGAGAAAGTGCAGAAGAAGAACGTAAATTGGTGCAAGTTTGGAGAGAAGACCAATTATCGCCACCATCAAGTTAGGGGTATTTTCATGCTAGGGTGTCATAGTCCTCAACAAAAAAAATCTAATGTTGTAAAGCATTTGTATTAATGACGTAATATAATAAATAGGAAAAATACCAAAAACATTTTAATGTAGTAAAAATGGAATCTTTTGGAATATTTTCCAAATATTTTATATTATTTGGAATCCTTTTGAAATATTCTCATAATCTTTTTGTATATTCCTGCTAATGTCATTTAATCCGCTTGCAAACGATGTCGAATGCATATTCCAGCCATGTTGCATGCTCCATTTTAATTAGCCAACCAAGCTCGCAAGAAATTTTTGGGAATTTGCCATTTTAAGGGGCGTTTAATGTAAAAGAACAAAAATTGACGCCATAACCTCTAATATCCACCTTGCTCACAAAATCTTTTGGAATATTGTTTGCATACAATACCTTTATGTTATAGGAATTGAGGGAAATTATTGCCATCACTATATCTTCAATGAAACGTATCAATTAAGGAAATAAAGTATTTATACTACAACATCACCAAATACAATGTATTACATTTTGGTCCAAATGCTATTTTATATTATTTTTAATTATTAATATATATACATCCTAGAATACCTTTTCATTGTGGTTAACTTTTTACCAAAAAACTAATTTCAATGACCAATAGAAAATGTTTACCGTCACATTTCGTTTGTTATGCGATGTCACACTACACATTTTGGACGCCCTACCGTGAAAACACCTTTAGATATGAACAAAACAAATCCAAGTTGGAACATGGAATTCAGTAAGGTTTGCAGATGAAAAAACTAGCAAGAAGGAGATTAAGATATTAGTATAAGTGAAGACGAAGGTGAAAGTTGAGGCCGGAGAGAGCTCCTTGTTGAGGCAATCAAATGGTGAAATAGTGAGTTCCTAGCCTTCATTTACTGTGTTTTGAGATTTTTGAATTGTAATATCATTATGAGTATTTGTAACCACGTGTACCACCCATTCTATGCATAAATTTTGTATTAGGGTGGTAATAAGTGTATTAATTTGAAATGCATCCAAGCCTTGGTAGATCTTGATTGGTTTGGAAGTTTAAGAGTTGGAAAGGCAAACTAAGAATTAGAACATAGGGTTGTTATGTTACAATGTAATGAAGAAAGTGCACGGCTATCCACCCAACGGGCAGAGATCTCAAGGTTAAATTGTCCAAACACAAGTATGTGATATTATGTTTCCTACAAATTTCTTTTTTTGGTTTGTAGTAAATGTTGCTTGATTTTCTTCAAGCCACTTTAGTTTAAGCACTAAATATTTTCCTCAGGGAGTGCACTATTCAATACAGCCAGGAATCACATGCGTGCATCCCCCTTATTAAAACACCCATATATACATTTTTTTTTGCTAAAATCAAGCAATATATGTACAAATCTCACAGCCTCAAAATACATTTCCTTATGTACACAAGGGCTAAAAATGAGGAATTTAACTTCGAGCCCCATGTATATCTATTTTTTGCTCGATTGAAATATGTCTCCCATACATACATTTTGTACATGTTTGTTCTAAATAATACCCTTGTTGTGCACGCATGTGTATAATTACAGTACTTGAAGAGTGCACTCCCTGCAATATTTTCACCTGTACTTGTAATATGTAGTGTACATTGACTTTGCTAAATATCTTTTGCCAAACAATTTTAGTTGTCTTAATACTTTGGTTAATTTCATATTATTTTTTAGAATAGAACTAGTACTATTACTACAATTTTATAAATCTCTACTTGAGTAAGATCTAGAACATGTTCTACGTACGTTCAAGTCTTACCATGCAAATTTGAAGAGTATATTGAATTTGGCAAAAAAACGATTCTTTGGAAGGAGAATAAACTAGATCGTTCACCAATGTGTCAGAGATGTCGTTTCGCATTACTAGTATATTTTCTAATGCAAAGTTTTGCTTCATTCGTAAATGAAAGATGAAATTCATTGTAGTTAGCGCAATTATCCAAGTGAAAGCAATTCTAGACTACAATGTTGTATTGTATCCTATGATGGAAGACTAAAGCGCTTATGGTATTAGTGAAAAACAAATCGACAACCATCTATTGTCTCGACCCAGAGTGGGTACGGTGTAATTATTCGATTGCAGTGCAAAGAATGATTTGCACAAGAGAAGGATTTATAGTGTCACAAAAAGGGACTTATGGTGTCACAAGAGAGGGGTTTATAATCCTGGGGACAAATGTTGCAGTGCATACAATATAAAAAAAGGGCTTGTACCCCTTAGAATGGATGTTCCAAGGCATACCGATGTTTCTCACAATGAGAACATCAAAAATATTTTCATTAAAAAGTCTATATTGGGAATTGTTCCCTCTTTTTTGTTTCTATCAACCTCACAGAGAATTGCCTTAAATGTGTCAATTGTATTTTGTCATTGAAGGTTGACAAACTTGATCAATTAGTACATCAAAAGAAGAGAGGGAACATCAACTGCTCTATTTATTTTGTAGTGAGTGTTACCTTTTACAGACTAGGAACATACTAGTCATGAACGATAGTGGCGCTCTCTTGTTTACATATATTGTGAATGTTTTTACACACACATAGAACGTTGGATCCTAAGGCAATCCAATCGATGGGTTTTTCAATCATGGCTACTTTAGGAATTAATTCACCGCTCTGTTGAATGTTGAGCAGTTTAAATATTTCGTGAAGGTTATGCTATTGAGGTTGTTTTCTTTGATGGATACAACCGTATCTTTATAAAATGATGAAATTAATGATGGTTGGGTTGATCTTTTAAAGCATTCCATTTCAATGACATAACTTAAGTATCAAAGGTGAAGAAAAAACTAGATAGTATAATCTGGTCTCAACTGTTCAATCATAGAGAGCTTGTTGATAAAACCATGAGAGAGGAGTTTTCCTAACTCTAGAAACAACACCCATTAGAAAATCAATGAAGGAAGGATTTAGAAATGTTGTATACCTCCTCATTCTTGATTGTTTGAAGAATCAAGAGCTTGTAGTGTTGAACCTTAGAATTTTATAAAAGCGGTCAGATTTGAAAGTAGAATCAACAAACTTTAGAATGATTAATTCACTACAAAAATCTATGAGATGAACAACTCAGAGAGCATGAGGTTGATAGTTTTCGTTACAAGATTGGAGTTTTTGAAAAGGATTTAAAATATTAGTTGACCTCTTGAACAAATCAGATGATTCCTACATTTAGTCCAACACTTGTTTTTGTCAACTAAATCCTCCACCATGTAGCTCTAAAGTGAGACCATATTCAAGATGATCAAGTATTATACAATGAATATTGGCTATGGGAGATCATTATAAGAAAATAGTAGAATAAGAGAGTTGTTGTATACCTAGAACCAATTCTTAATAAACAATGAACTCTACAATCTCTTGGTAGATTTTGTAAGCACCGTAGAAGATTCAAATGGTTGAAGATTGAGGCGCTAATAGATTTAGAACTCATTTTCATAAACTTAGTCCCAACAATAATAGACTGAGACATTGAGTTCATCACTTGTTCAATAGAGAATCCCCAGGCTTGGAATTTTAAGCAATACACACGATATCAAATTTGACCACTTGACGCAGAGATAAATAGTTTGAGTATAGAGTTGAAGAAAATGAATTGAGAAGAATATAGACAATTTGCAGTGCTACATAGAGTGAGCAAGACTGAATTAATTAGTTAGAATGCTGCATACACTGTGATTTGATTTGTGACTCATGGTGTAAAATAATATCACTCCGCAATGAACAGTGTAACTTCTCGAGAGTCAGGCAATTCCCTTGTGGCGTTTTTGGTGGTTTGTATGCTGGGAGTTTTACTTCTCATCTGGTGGATTGTAGAGTGTTTTTCCGGAGCAAATTAATATCATTCAAATCATATTTTTGGAGGTGCCAGAGCCATTTTCAATGCATCATTTTCGGAAAGGGGGAACTTTAGCACTTCAATGGCCGATTGGATGTGTACTATACACGATTCTTGGTAATTCTAGGATGAGTATATTGATTTCGACGGAACGGTCTTAATTGTAGGGCGTCTACATGTGAACACAGTAATGGATTTGAGATGTTAAATTTGATCAAACGTAACAACATGTTTCGAGTCGGATTTTGTTTTAGACTTCTAGAAAACCTCAAGGTCAACCAAGTTAAGCGACATCACACCAAGATTTGCCATCAAGCCAACAAACAAAATCAATCCAATTACAATCACAATGTAAAAGTAAAATGTTGGCGATTCAAGCTCTTTGTGTGTCATCTTTTTGAACATTGTGAGTATATCTTCAAGCTTTTCTTGTAACAACTCACCCTCCAAATTGTGCTATATTGATTCCACTTCCTAAAGTTCCTCTTAATACTAATAAATAAACAAAAGACCTCTAAACACCAACAAAATTATATTGTTGATTTAATCTATCAAGACCGCACATGGTTTTTTGATGAAGAAGTCATTTAATTATAAACCCAAATCAAATGATCACTTCCTTCCTTAACCTCTAACAAAAGCGTCTAAAGAGCCCAATATTGCCAAAGGAGGGGAGGGTGTGGAAGTTTGAAAGTAGCCAAAAGAGACGTTTTGAGCTAAATTTTTGTTCTACCACTCAAGTGGAAATGGAACTGCGAGTTCAATAGAACTTTTTGATTGATTTATGATTCCTTGAAGCGTTTGCTTCGCTTTAGATTCTGCAAGTGATGCCGAAAAGGTTCCATTGTTTTGAACAAGCTAGGAAAGAATGTCGTTGAGTAGCAAAAGTGCGCAATCAAAAGGAGCGTCTGGGAGAGCGTTCAAACCTTTTTAAGAAAAGAGGAGAGCGTTGAATTTTAGGTGATTCTCATGCACTGGACAGAATTTTGGTGATGTGCCACTTTTTGTTTTCTTGATTTGGATAGGTATTTGTAGCTATGAACATGTGGACTGGTGGGATCTAGATACTTTGAATGGCCATGTTTTTTGGAGTTTTTTCCATTTGTAAAGTTTTTTTGCATCAACTCTATCTCTACATGATTGTCTAATGGGATTAGCCAATATGGAAATCCTTTTTGGGAGGAAAAATAATAATTAATGTCCAAAATCTATATTATTGACTGCTGCCTAAATTAGCAAACATGAAATTTTCAACAGGGTACAAGCATGTTTGGGATACCCCATAAAGAATGTCACACTATAAAATTGTGATTTTTTTTCCCTTTAACATAGATTAGATAACAAATTTTATTGTGAAAGCATGATTTTAATTTTAGCTTCACTTGCATCAAGTAGAATACAATATGGAAGTATATTAAAAAAAATCTTTTAATTGATTAAAGTTGTTAATATGATTCCTATAGCCCACATTCAAGATTATATCACAGTGTGAGTTCTTAATTCAGGAATCAAAAAGGAACATAAACACTTAATGAAAAGTGTTTGTAATTGACTATATTGATTTATGATGTTCTAATAATCAATTCTAGTATTTTACAGCATGAAATGTGGTATGTAACCATTTTTTTATAATTTTCACGATCCTCTAAAATATTATAAAGAGGGACTACATCCAAAAGGACTTCAAATTTGAAGTTTTTTTTGGATTTCAAATTTGAAACATAAAAAGTGAGTTGTAAGGTAGTGAACAAATAAAATGTTCATGGTAAAATTCTTATATATACATGTCTATTTTCCATTGATATAATATCAAGTACTGAATCCTAATAAGTAAGAAAATTAAAAATTAATGATTTTATACATTTTTATTTATAAAACGATACCATTACATGTGTTCTAATACTAAGTAATGTATTTAAATATTACTTTCATTTCTATTTGCAAAATATGACATTTAATTTTTTTTTCATTCTTGATTCTTAGTTCCTGACTAGGGTACCTCAAGCATGCTTTTACTCAATAGTGGGGATTTTGCACATTTATTTGGATTTTAGATTAAACTGGCTTGAAATAGTCTAATCGATAGTTGGGTATATAATGACCAGTTTGGATCGTGTGATTACCAGTTCAAATTTCCAAGGATTCCGAGAATGTACCAAGGGTTCCTTATTTGACTTATGTTAAATGTGTTTAGCAAGACGCTTAAGGGTTAAGAATCCTTTAAAAAAATCTGGTACAAAGCAAAAAAACCTTGTAGCATCAAGTTTCATCTCGAATAGGGATAACACCTACAAATCCTACATCACCTTGTCACTTTGTTACTTCACAATGCACATCCTAAACAAAGTCTCATAAACTTTAAGAGATGAGAAATTCTAAAAGAGATGACAGTGAGAGCAAAGCAAAGAGCAATTGTTGTACTCCTAAAACTCTTAGGTCTTATTTGAAGTGCGACACCTTCATCATTCTCCATCACTTCCAAAAAACTCAACCAAAAAACCAAATGTAGAAAATCCACCTCCAAAGTCCCTTTTTGTACAACTCTACTCTAAGAGTCGATACTCATGTCTTCCTGAAAAGCTTCTCTGCATCAAATCCACCAACACTTAGAATGAAGTTGCGTCAGCACTCCTCTCTTCACAGCTATTTTGGAAGGAAGGCAAGCACTTGAAGAAAGAATTTGCAAAAACACAAGACCAAAACTATAGATCTACACAAATTCATGCAAAACGGCCACAAACGTTCCAACAAGAGTAAAAAGAGCTCTCCTGATCAAGCCATGAGGCGGAAATTTTACAAAAACTTCAAAGCGTATATTACATACCGAGATTACATAGACTTATTTGTATAGTGTATTTATATTAAAAACTTAGTAAAAATATGGTCACTTAAGACCGCGTTCTTTCCATAGTTAACAAATGAATTTAGCATCTATCTACTAATTTTGAATCTTTCCAGTGGTTATAGGTTACGAGAGAGAATGGCCTTTTCGGCATTCCATAAAAGGACGCTTCCAAGAATGCTTTCTCATTTCCAAGCTCAGTGGTAGCCGCTACTAGCCTTACAAAATCAATTGCATCATGAGGATGTGATTCTGTAGTCGATGGAGAGATATACATCTACCTCGGGTAGGTCACTTCCAAATATTACAAAACAACGTGCAAACAAAAACAAGGTCCAAATAAATCTTAGAAGGTAAATTTTATAAATAAATTACAATAACATAGGATTCTCAAAACTGATTACAAGAATAGAAATGAGAATATTCTCATAATGTTACTGATTTTAGTAAAAATTACTTTTAATTTTTAGGATACTTTTAAATACCTTTTGTTCACACGTGATACTCAAAAGATACAAAGAGTGACCTCCCCGAGACATCTACACTTTTAAATGAAATTATTGTGGGCAAAAAAAAATTACTTTATACAAGCTCAGAATCTACGTATTGTACCCGGTCGCCAGGGTCGGCGGGTCATGCCAAATATAATAAAATTCCTCAAAATGATGCAAATATTCTTGAAGATTCTATTTTTCACCATAAAAAAATTATTTTATTTTTTAAATTCCTAAAGATTTGGGCTTCTCTTTTTATGATTATTTTTTACTAATCTAGCAACTAGGTATAGTAACTGGTTTGACACTAATGTGCCCAATAACTAGTGTTTTTGGAATTTTTCATTTTGGCACTACGAATATTTTCACTAAGCTAGAATCAATATGGGCCTTGGGTACCATGCTTTAAGACTATTCCTTGGTGCCCAAAGACTATCCATTCTACTAGTGTAGTGAAATTCATCTTCAACCTTTTAGATAATTAAATATCCCTAATTTTTCCCTCACAAAATTGCAAGAGAATTTATAGTGTAGAATTTTTAACATTAATGTAGAATTTAATATGTAGTATGGAATTTAACAATACCTTCTATTATATCACATCCTATGTTCTCTCACCAAACTTCAGGCACTAGACATATCCCAAGTTTAAATCAAATTTGACATAAATTAATTAATTTTAACCAAAAGAAAGTGACGCATATCACCTAGTAGCTGGTATCAACCTCTTGAAAAGTTGAAATGTAATGAAGTTTGACAACAAAGGGTTGAATCTAAAATGAACATATGATATCCAATCCGAAATTCACTAATATGTACTCTCACTAGTATGAGACTTTGCCACAATAAATGAGTTGTACATAAATGTGATAATAAAGAATTTGAAAAGAATAAAATGGTTTAAATCGTCTTCTTCAGTTGTGCATTCCAAATACTTCTTTAATATTATTTTATACAACATTATTAGCATTATCAAAAATGATGGATGTAGGCAAATTCTTATGACTTTGTTATTCAATCGTACGATGAGATGGTTAGTTATGTAGGATATGTCCTACACGACAAAATCTTAGAAATATGTCAAAAATAACCCCAATATTCCGAGAATATTATAGAATATTCTTGATATTGTAGGACTAAAGGACGGTCGACCCATCTTTGCCAAATATTTCTTTTTTCCAAAAAAAGATTTGATAGATAGAATATTTTTAAATACTCTTTAATATTTTCTTTTTCACTAAATAAACTAATAAAAATAATAAAAAATTCCAAAAATTTTGGCATTTAATTTTTAGAAAAGAGCTTCATGTGATGTTTGTGACAAGTATGACATTATTTGTCCATTTGTCATCTACAACAAGTTAATAACCATGGAGAAAACTCTACATCATCTTATGGAGTTGGAGCACCTAAATTGTAACATCAAAGAGGTTGGAAAACCAAGTTACATGTTGGTAGTCATTTACCCTTATTTTCAATAAGGGGATCCTTTAAATTCAATATTTATAAATCGAATCCCTTAAATTCATCAAAATTTTACAAGACTTTGAAAACAATCTCAACTTAAATGAGTTCAAGGATAATTCCTCGTCTCTCAACCATTGAACAAACCGTTTTCACGTACATCTCAAACTACTTGTTTTTTCTTTTCTTTTCAAAGACCGTGAACATTCATTGTATTGCGCAAAGATAAAAAATACAAAGGGGATGACCCTCGTCCCACAGAAAGGTAGGCAAACAAGTCACCAAACTAGGAGAGAGGTGCTACTTGGGCATAGATAGATAGATAGATAGAAACACCGACCCTAAAGAAAGGGTCGGCGTGAATAAAGTGTCCGTTCGTAATGTCAATGACCCGATGCCCACCGGACAAAGGGACATTGGAACAATACCACTCTCCACTTTCGAGGATGGACACTATAGTAACCAAAGCAAAGTAACAGTAAGAGTAACAAAGGAAAAAAGCGAAGTAATGATGGTTGAGTGCTAGTTTGTATAAAGGTATGTTTAGTGTTAAGTTTTATCGCCAAGTCATGAGTTCTTTGGTTGGTTGGTGAAGGGCGTTGTATTACATTTATGTAGTCCGGGTTCGAAACCAATTGGGCTCGTTGAGCAGTGGTGTGGTACACATGGCTTGGTGCTGCTAGTGAGTTATCATGGCAGGAAAGTTGTACTAACCAACCGGCCCTTCCTATCCCCTGAGACAAGTTGAGCTAGTTGTTGAAAAGAGTAGCTAGCAGTGGTTTTCACCACTACCCTCCCTCTTTTAATGTACTACGTCTGTTGGTATTGTTTGATTATTCTCTATACGTCTTTTATGTAAAAGTATAGATCCGGCATACTATATGGCAATGGTATTTATTGCTTTGAATGTGTGTTTTATGGAGGTTTCGCAAATGTTGAATTTTGTTTCTAGTTGTTTCATTGAGGGGACGTGTGTGGTTCCTCTAGCTCCAGCTGTAATGATTATGATAGGATCTACTTTCCAACCTTCTCGTATGATGTTATTAATTAGAGGTTGATATTTTAAAATTTTCCTGCCAATTGTTTCTGGTGAAAATCTGTCGTTTGTGTATGTGAATTCTATGAATTGTATGGTTAGGTTATCATCGGGGTTTAGAGGAGGTGGGCTTTGGTATAGGAGGCCTTTAATGCATAGTATATCTGGTTTGAATCTGGCATTACATTGACATCTTTGTTGATTACAAGTACATGGTAATAACCATGAAGGAACTGTGTTTTCTTGTGGATTATTGTTGAATGTGCCCGCATTCATGAGAGTGTAGCATCTTGATTTATTTGAGGATAGTATTAATTTTCTTAATTCCCATACTGCTTTGTTGTGTCTTTTGGTTCTTAGTGCGTACATGTGGTGTTGTTTGCATAGTAAAAGTACATGTAACCATGTATCTGCATCTTGTGAATTATATATGGGACATGTTTTTTATGGGAATCTTTGTATACCGAAAATTAATTGCTTTCTGGCATTACCCATGTATTGACCGGTTCTAAATTTTAGTATGCTTGTTTTTTGTGCGTGCTACTTGGGCACCTCAAAACTAAAGTTCAAACTACTTGTTACTTACCAATGTGAACAAGGATAGTAAGGTCATTTTTGGACTACTATCAAACTACTTGTTACTTACCAATGTGAACAAGGATAGTAAGGTCATTTTTGGACTACTATGCAATGTCCCTCCCTGAAATTGACATAGCCCAACAAACTTTGTTGTACAACTCATGCTATTGGGGCTGCTGATGAGATACCCACCAGTTGACTGATACTCTATACACCTGCCATCTGAGAATCTTTTTTCTTTTTTGCATTTTTGGCACAAATTGAAAAAACTCAGATGCAAGAAAGTAAAGTACAAAGCCACCATGACAACAACGATGCGTGCCATAGAAAGGCTAGCCTAAGGGTTGCTTCACACTGTGGCCGTCTAAGTTGAGAGGCCGTGGGATTGAGTGTCCAAACTTTGTTGAGAGTTCAAAGAAATGGGTTGAAAATAGGCAATAAAATATAGTTTTGATTTTTTATTAAATAAATTGACGGCCTCTCGACCATAGTTTGGGTTTCCATTCCTGTACGATCCAAACTTCCTTTGAGAGTCTGTCACCTTGGTCAAAACTCAAAAAATGTTGCCATGTAGGCATTTTGGAGGGCGACAACCTTTGGACTTTGGCCTTTAGTGTGAAGGGTCGAGAGGCCGAATTCTTGATTTCTTACAATATGATTGGTGGAAATCGACGGCCTCTCGACCTTTAGCGATAGTGTGAAGCGGCCCTAACTATCGTAAAGATTAGAGTTGAATGCCACGTAAGTGACATGACCATATTGTCTGGTGCAGATAAGCTATTGTTTGCCCTAAGTTTTGTCAAGGCTTATGTGCATGGAATCAGGTTAGATCCAGATTAGACAATTCCCTATTTCTGCTGAGCAACTTAGAACACTCGTTTGGTTTCCACAAATGCTAGTAAATAAGGTAGAAGCATCAGAACATGTTAGAAACCAATTCTAGTCACCTACGCAAGCACCTGTTTCAACTTCATGAGCTCCCAAACATATTATCACAACCTGTCTATTAGTTGTAGCAGTTTGGTGATCGATTATGAATGCCAAGTTAACAAATTGATTGAACTAGAAATGAAAAACGAATATTGGTTCCCCTACTAACATCAATAGTGGTCTATGCAAATTAAGTTAAAAAATTCAGAACAAAATCATACATTGTGACAAAATTAATTGAAAATTGGGCTTGATTATTAAACCCAAAGTTTTATGTGGTGCAATTTTTTATCATTGAAAACCATTGCTCTAAATGTGCCTCCACCTGAGCTCAGTCACACAATTGACGACCACAAGAGCAACATTCACATGTGCATTTGAGGATGGCAAATTCAGAAAGTATAATTATTTTATAAAACTCATTTCTTCATTGCCAACAATTCATCCAATTGACATATTTTCATCTAATTTTTATAATGACTTCATCCAAAACCTGGATGAAAGAGCACCACTTGCTCAAAGAACGGAAAATTGCAGAAAAATCCCTGAAGTAGAGGTACCACTGTGCACTGACAATGCAGGGCACCACCATCATTGCAGAATCCACCATCTAAATAGTGTACCCAAGCAACCCCCCAAAATGACCAAAAAGCAGGAGAAAAGAAAATAATTTTGATAGGGAAAAAATTCACACTGACGGACAGTGTGGGTAGTAGCTGGAGCAAAACCATTACAAGTTGTTCAATATTACTGCTCAAATTCATAAATTGCTATCGTGCCAACTCAGAAAAGAAACTGCAACTTACATACTCTATAAAATAGAGAACACTAAAACCATTAGGACTTGACCTTGTCTCCTATATACCAACACCTTTGTGATCCCTTAAATCAACAAAATTTACAAATTTGAACATTATAAATGAATGTACAAAACCTGACATTATGTCCCATAACATGCTCAATACACTGCTAGTCCGCTACGAGACTATAAGTAGTTATCCATAAAACCAAGTTTTAGGCAAAAAAAAGATGGGATTCAATAGACAAGTGTACGTATCAGCAAATTCAAACTAAGTACTTGAGCCATGCACCCATCATTCAAACACAAGGTTAACCGCCTCCAAGCCCATCATATAATCTCCATCATCACTCTCCACAGCTACCTGCAGTTTGTCTGCTGCCACTGTCTCCTTGCAGCTGTTTCAAGCGCCTTACTTTCCAAGGTAAGCACTTTGCAGAGCTTCAGATTATCATGTACTAAACCTTCTTAAGCGCGCTCCCGCCACAGTAGCAAGTACAATGAGCTGTCTGCATTGTTGACGTTTCAGCGTTTATGAGAAGACGTCGATGTTTGGTGGTGGAAAGTACGTACCAGCAGGTCCCCAGCAGGCAGCTGTGATCGATACTCTTGAGCCTGAGCAATCGTTTATTAAATTGTGTGAGCAGAAGGAGTAAGTGAAGTGCTCGTATTGTCCTTCAGGTTGGAGCAGTTTTTGTCCTAGGTTGGTTGCACTGTCTTTCTTTGTGTGAAGGTTTTGCTGTTGCAGAGTTGTGAGCAGCTATGGCGATGGTGGTGGTAGTGTTGGCGTTGGCAATGCTGGCCATGGTTACAGAGACGGCACCGAGCCCGCCGAACTGCGACTCGGCTGCATCGGCGTTGCTGCCATGCTACTCTTATGTGACGGGACCTGATGTTAAGCCGCCAACAGACTGTTGTGGAGGGCTGAGCGGCTTGAACTCCAACAGCCCCACCTGTATGTGCCAGTTGATCACGCAGCTCAACGGCTCCTCGGCCTCTGACCCCTCCGTCAACCTCACCAAGGCTTTCAACCTCCCCAAGGATTGTGCTATCACTTTGAAAACTAGCGATTGCCCAGGTACGTAAACTCACCACTCTTACCATGCATAACCCCAAGTTTGTTTTCTCTCTTTATTGGAACAGACAACTTGTCAATGTATGTTTTCATGACTTTGTTTGGAAAGTCTGAAGTGAGCCTTGCTAACAACCTTAGGAAAGGTACAAGCCATGCTAGTGGGGTTAACTGATTTTGAGAAGAGTCTTCTTTAATATGTATGGTTGTCCCTGATGTTCATATCCATGTAAGGTAGATGATACTCTTTTCTTATGTCATTTCAAGCATTTTAGCCTATGTAGGAGTTTGATGAGATAGTGAGTATAGAGAGCCCTGTGGGTAGCTCACTTGAGAGAAGTTAAGAAAAGTGAAGTGAGCCTTGCTAACAACTGTGGGGAAGCCAGAAGATAGTGGTTTTTCATTGAGGATTAACTGATTTCGGCACTACAAGGATCATACAGTGTTGTTAGCAATGTACGTGGAGTAGTTCAAGCATCATTACAGCAACATTTAGGAAGTATAATGTTTTATAGTTACTCTCCTATGTTGCTAACAAATGTAACAATCAGTATATGATTCTAGTATTGTGGACAGTGCGTTCTTTTTCTGGTTGTCCGATCCTTTACGTTCATGTAAGGTAGAGGATACTCTTTCTATCATTTCATTGGGAGATGTGGAGAGATCACTTTGTTTATAAGTCTAGCCAAACTCTCGAGATCGAATTTTTATCACTATATGAATTTCTTAGTTTGAGGGTCCATGCAGACTACTACTGAAGGGAGAGAAACAACCCCATTTCCCGTTCTTTAATAGCAGTGATCATATACATTTAGCAAGTCATAATTACCTCACTTGCTAATATGAATAGATGAGTTGTTGGTACAGAAGAGGGCCCGTCTGTTGCCTAATGGTTGCAGTATCCTCTACCTTAACCGTAGGTAATATTATCATTTTAAGTTTTTTCCTGTTCCAAGTTAGGGTAATAGGATCATGTAGTTATGACCGAACTACTTATTTATTTTTGAATGTAGTGAAGAAATTTGATTGCAACTGTGCCACAAGGAGAAAATTTAAGTAATTCCCTAGTTTTGTGTTACTGAAATCTTTACTTAAACGGGTTTTGGTGTTTTGCAGCTCTGGCTAATTTGCCTCTAGCACCACCTGCAGGCATTACTCCAACCCCTACACTTCCAACCACCTCGTCCTCAGGTATATTATTTTCTTAACACTCCTTTGCCGCCCAAGTTAAATATTTTCTTGAACATGCTCTTACAGGTGGACAAGCTGGACTTGTAAATCGTAGATTTCCACAGCTCTGATTTGCAGCCAACATTTTTACAAGCCCGGCTTTCTGCATATCAATTCAAAAGGATGGCTTGGGTGGTTTCTGTCAGCGTGTTTTTTGGAGTGGCTGTGCATCCATACATGTTCCGAATTTATGTTTATTGACTAAAGATGGCAGTCAACTGACAAAAGCCATAGTTACCAGTGTTTCCAGCTTACGTACTAAATTGATGTACTTGTGGTGTGATTTTTGTTGTGATAGGTCCAACTGCAGCAGCAGGTCCTGGAACTGCAGTATCAGGGAATGATGTCTCTAGGCTTAATATGCCAACCAGCTTGGTGATTGGCGTGGCAGCTGCAGCTGCAGCAGTCCAAGCCTTCCTTTAACTAGAGTTAGAATCTCACAGTTTACGAGAGAAGCTGGGCTAGTTAATGAATTTTTCTGCTTCTCTAATGACTCTTTTATTTGATCACCATTTTTGAAACACTTGTGTAATGGAAGACTCTTCACAGATGATATGCAACTGGTCTCCTGTGGTTAACCCGTTAGTGCCCAGGATGGTTCTGGAGAAACCACAGGTTTTTGGGTGATATCTTTTTAAAACTTTCTTAGGGATATTATTAATAAAATTCAACCGTATAAATGCAAGCATAGCTTAATGAAACAAATGTTGGTTAAATCTTGGTAAGATTAGACCGTTGGATTGGAAGATTATAGTATGTCTTTGAACTGTATAATGCACACTCAAAAATGAGATTTCGGTGGCTGTGTGACTTCAAAGTTACATAGAATTTGGGTTAAATTTTCAAAAATGAAAGTGAAGATGTTCAGCAATGACCTATCTCAACACCTCTCCATTGCAATATTTCAAGTCAAGAACGGACTCACACATAATTATTGTGAATTTTATAAGCGAGAATGACTTATCCATATATGGTTTAGGACAATAATTTATACGTTAAAATAAAAAAGGAGTTGGTACATTAATCAAGATCGGAATACATACACTAATGGAACATGAACAAGAGAACACAATCCAAAAAAATATACAAGATAACAAACTTCCAAACACAAGAAATATTGCACAGTACATGTGTTCTATTTGTAAGTATTTGTTGTATTTTGAGGTATTTGCAATATTCTGGTCTTTTGTACATTGGTATTTGGATATCTAAGAAAAGCAGATTCCAAGTTTTCTTTTTGCATCATCTACATAATCAAAAGTTACACATTTGAACTTCACACACTAGATTGAGATGGTTCACAAATTTTACAACATTTCATTTTTTGGTGATCTAGTGACCACTTACCGATTACCTGGGCACTAAAGGGTTAATGTATGTCTCATTTGTCACACCCTTTACACTGTAGCAGCATTGTAGAGAAACTACTAATAAAATAATTCAACTCTCCAACCCTCTTTGCTTGGCTTAGCTAATTCTCTGCGATTCCGCCGATCCCTTGACAGATGCTTGAGATTCAGAGATGCACAGTAGGAGGGTTGAACGTTATGTAAAAAAAAAAGTCATGCTTCTGATCAATAGTGAATGAGAAGTTGTGCAATGCCAAACTCAAAAGGCCCGCTCACTGAATGGGGAGTTTTCCAAGGGAACCAACCAAAATTCAATTTTTTACAAGAGCAACCGGTTTTAGACAAGAACCCATCCGGTTATTACCTATGTGTCACCTGAGTATCAAATTTTATCGAGATTTTAGCCTGAAACTATGAATTTCAACCAATAATTTGGCAATTCCATTCGGCTGATTTTACACTAACTGCCGGATCTCCCCGTACATTCAACCCGCTGTGTAACATATCCGTCCACTCGACGCTCATCACATGTCATCTCCGCCCAGTGATGGCTGCATTGTAAGGTGGTTACCCCATTCCCAACTGAATAAGAATTACGGATGAGGCATTGATATTATTTAGTATTATTTTTTTTAGAGTTAGGCAAGAAGAAATAGATTTCAACACAAGTTGAAACATATTTTTTGAATGAAGAATGAATTACTTATAAATTTTCAAAGTTGAAGTATGACACATCCCATTCACGTCATATAGGTAGAGCTCTTTCTGTCTAAAGAAGATTTGTATTGCACACGCTAAAGATGCTTAAACCAACAACAACGAATCCATGGCCACACTTACATATACTAAAACCAACAAGAGAGAACCCATTGCCAACTGTAACTCATGCTACAACCAACATCATTGCAGCATTGATTGTGGAAAATGCCCCTAGCTGTTGGTTTAAGGCGCCAGTTGGGAATGGGGTAACCACCTTAATCATCACCAGCATTCACGCCTTCATTGGTTTATGTCAGTAAACCTGACGAACTGAAGTGAATGTAAAAGGAGGAAATCTCTGGGTTCTCTGGGTTCACCATGAACTAAATTACAAATTTAATAATTCCCAGTATCTTATGACCCCAATACTTTAGTACCATAGCTGGGTCGCCAAAAAATAATTAAAAAAATAAAAAACATAACAAATCGGAAATTATGAGGACCAAAAAATGAAAATTGAATACATTATTTTTAGCTATTTTAAACTATTTCTAAATTATTTTGGGCCATTTGAAGCCATTTTTAATCATTTTTTTGCTCAAAAAAGGAAAACCAAGAAATTCATTTTTTGAGGAATGAACCTTATATTTCAAAAATACTAAATATTCGTTCATGTGGTGGCGACCCAGCTATAGTACTACGGTATCATATTCACTAACAATAGAAAACGTGTAGGGTAAAGCACCCCAAAGAGGGGCTTCACGAGTATAAGGTCACTGGTTCGAGGGCTTAACCGGAGTTCCAGTGCCCTTATACTAGTGTGGCCCGAGATGGGGTTCTTACCATGCATAAAGAACTAATGTCCCGCTAGTGACGTTTCCAAGGTCTAACACCCTCATCAGCCTGAAGCGTGGTGTTCACCAAAATAAAGCCACTCCAGATACAAAAGGAAATTCACAGAAGCTCTTTACGTGCACCTTCAAAATACCGTTGAATATTGTAAATACCTTTGTCACTCCCACAACTAACTAGCTTGATTTGAAGTTACCCACATGCAGTTTCACATGTACAAATTCAATCATCTATTTGTACAAGTGATTGGACTATGACCCCAAAATTACTACCCTCCACTTATGGTACACGAAAGAATCACTCTTCAATAATTAGCAAGTATTGTAAGCATGACTTGACTAGTAAAACTAATCCTAATTGATTCATCCAGATCAACAAAAACCAAAATAGAGGGTGAATAATTGGGACGTACAAACAAACCACAGGTTTGATCACTTGGAAAAATAGAGCCACTTATCTGCAAAAGTATGCCAAAAGGACAGAAGGCCTCCACAAATTCCCTGGTCTAAAGCCAACTTTATCTCCTGCTGTCTAGAGACAAGGTTCCAGCACGTGAGCATCAAAAACGAGTAACATTAGAGAGTAATATGGTCGCCATATAAGAAGATTGCTTCTTAATTCTTCCAAACTGCAATTGGCAGCTAAAATTGCAAACAAGTGGAACTATGATATTGATGACAGTAATGGTCTCCAAAAAAATTGATAGAGCAGTAGTATCTATAAGGCTAATAAGTTCCCTTGTACGCATGCCATTTTAGCTTCAACTGCATCAACCAAGGATTTATGCCACAAACACCACGAACTAATTTGGGATCAAATACATTAAAGTTGACTCCCTCTAGGGTTTGTAGCAACACTCCTGCCGGTACCTATAAAACAGCAAAGATGTGTCAAAAGCATGTGTTGCAACAACTACATTGACATCCCAAACCATTCAGAACAGTGCACTGCAGGTTCCTACTTTATAAAGGTATTGAATCAGACCGATAACATTTATACCATTTTGGCAATTGATTCCCAGCCGGGCATAACAGATTGGTAAATGTAATAATTTCTAAAGAGCTGCCCCGTATATTCACGAGTTTAAGGTCACAGTGGTAGATTCCACATAGCAAGATGAACGTGAGGTATAATACCGCAGGTAAAAGCACGGGTATCGCTGGGGCAGGGACTGTTGAAGCAAGTGAACGTGCTTTTTCCAAGTGCGAATTTGCAACGGAGGCAACCTGCATGCTCATCAGAACCACCGCTATAATCATTCAAAGAGAATTGACCAGCCTAAACAAAAATATACCCAAACGAGCTTTTTAAATTAAACGTAACTGCTTCAGCGCCAAGATGTTACCTCGTGGACGGCGTTTGCTAAAGCATCCATATTCTGCCCACGATACAGTTCTTCCTGAGCCAATCCATACTGTCACATGACCACAAGAAATCAACATCTTTTAGAACATGCATCAGGAATACCAGGACCAAAAGTTTCTATAAAAAGCGGATACAGAAGAAGAGATAACCTTTTCCACACAAATGAACGATCAACGATTCTTAAATTTCTATGTCCTAACCTTAGCCGCGGTCTCAAGTGGTATGTAAGATCGGCGGCGAGCACCATGATAAGGAGAAGCTCGTAGCAGAAGTCCCATCCCTGCTGTTTTGCCTGCATCTCGAAACAAAATCTGTGAAGTCCAATTTCTTATGATTATGCAACTATCTTACGTTCAAAGGCGTGTGTTTAGAAGAAATCGTGCCAGCTAGCATTTCAGAAGATTGTCTACCTGGGCTGGTTGAACAATGTAAATAGGAGCAGAAACTCGAAGTAATAGGATTATACAAAGTTAAGCAACCAAGCCTAGAGCTGAAATTAGGGTGACATTTAGTGCAATATCTCTGTTGAATTTCTTTAAGGATAGAAAGCACTGTTCTCAATACTCTCGCACTACAATGGGGGCTTACAAAAAAAATTGATCCATACTCCGCACTAAACGTAAATCACATAACCTCTCCCATTCTGACCAAGTATGTTACTTGAAGAGAAGAGGGAATCAATAATAAAGAAGTCAAGGTCGAAATAAATTCCAGCAGATATGTTTGTGTGATCCTTGCAACAACTTACCAATGTGGGAAGCCGCATGGTCAGCTGACGTATTGCGTACACCAGATGCCTCCAGAGTAAGATACAAGAGAGATGAAGCAGTATCTTCAGCATACCTTTGACAAAACCAGTTTTTGTGAGAAAATCTCGCTGCACAACTTCACATACCAAGGTCTTATATTTGATCAATACAGGTTTTTGACCAAAATAAAGTAAGCAGCGAAGCTTAATAGCTCATCCACAAGATGATGTATATACCTACCGTTCAACTTCCGCTACACTAATAGGTGAAGTGGCATCCAAATCCATCATCTACAAGATAGTTAACAGAGGAGACAGAATGTCAATAGCAGCAAATCCAATCAAAAAGCACGTGGAAAACCTCAGAATCTCAATGGTACAGAATGCTAAATAATGAAGCAACAAGTCAGATAATCATTTCCTGACAAAAAGCTAGTAGCAACTCAACCGAGAGAACCAAGGCAATGTGGTGGAGCAATTCAGAGAAGCCCCCACAATCGTACCCGAGCCTCTAATAGGCGTGTAAACCAATGCTTGCTCAAACGGTTCTCATTAATGACAGCTCCAAGCGCTTGAACAACTGGATGCTCCAATGTCTTTCTCTGTTCGGTAAATGCAAAATACGAGCAGTCACTTCTAAAAGGCAATGAAGAGTAGCAACGGGGAAATCAATGGCAAATTATCACGTTATCACCTCTAAATACTTTCAGATGCGGCACCTGGCAGTCGCTGTGTCTAGCTCAACACTGCATCTACTTGCAAAGATAGGCATCTAATTATACTGCTTCACAAAACTAAATCCAAGATTCTAAGGAGCTCAAACTAATAGCTGATCGGCGAATTTGGCATGTATCTCGAGCTACCCGATTCTAGAAGCTCCTTGTAAATTTCTGAGCTAGAAAAAAGCAAGATATTCGGTAAACAATAGCACTAAAACAAAAACTATTTTACCTTGTATAATCCATCAACAGCATCACGCCACCACGCTAATCGCATCATAGCCAGATTTGTCTCTTTCATATCACCAGCCTATTTACAAAATAAACAAAGAACTCTGATTCTCGTGAAACTGAATTACAAGAACAAAATATATAACCTTTCGCCAAATAAATTACATGTGAGCAATCGTTCAATCAATCCACAGATCCCAGGAGCAAATGCATTTGAGGTGCTGTACGCACTGATCGCATTCGACGAATGTTTTTTTTTTTTTTTTCCAGTCCCGTAACAAGAAGTACGAGTAACAAATTCTAAACAGCCTTCCATTCCGCATCCAAAACCCTAATTTGTGAACACTTGGCCACATTTTTATAAATAAAAAAATGGGAATTCAAGGTGCAAAAAGAGTTGTAAGGATGGTCGCATACCTGCGCCGTCTCGATGTTAAAAGCTCGAAGTGCAAAGGCAGCCGCACGGGGACCTGGCGGCAGATGCAAGGCACACAAGTAGTTTTCATAGTCGTTCGCCCTGCGCTACCACCAACATTAGGTACTAGTGTAAAACTCCATGCAGTCAGAGCCTTACGAACACGTAAAATGCATTCAGCAAGCTAAATTTGCTGGAATTGTCTCAAAAGAGCTCCAAAGAACGAAAGGAAAAACGATAGTACCTGACTTGTCGAACACAATAAGAGAAAGCATTGCGAAGTTTGGCGGAAGAGACAGCCGTGGTCATGAAGACTCCTCAGGACTTTGGCAAACGTTGTTGTTGTCTTGTTTGGAAAACCACGCAATGGCAATGGCAATGGCAATTGCAGGGGTTGCAGGGGTTTAGAGTTTAGGGTTTAAGGAGCATAGACGTAAGGCATTTTGGTGCTCAACTCCAGCGTCGTGCACAAGCGCATGGCTAGCCTGAAGCCAGAAGGAAGACGGCGTCGTGTAAATCAGCTGGGGCCCCTGCAAAAACATTTCTCCGCGCGGCAAATCCAAGCTGAATACCGTGCGGAGCCCTTCTTCTTCCTCCGCACCCTCCGCGCTACTCCATTTCAATGTACTCCACGCTATTTGACTACCTTTGCACTGTTTCAGTTGCTGCATTGTCGTGCCGGGCTAGCTATTGTTGTGGTCCCTGTAAATACTACAGTACTCCCAAAATTATGTGGTTTACATCACATCATAAACTTCTCTCCCCATCGATTTTTACTTGTTCCAAGTTAACCTTCACCCCTAAACGTACCAGGGTGTCCCTGGAATTAATGATTTGAGAAAAATCATCATAAAGTACTATTTAGAAGAATATTTTGGAATTGATTTACAAATGAAAGTTTTAAATTTTGAATTTTACATTCGATCCGTATGGTTTGATTCACCAATACTATCACCAATATTTTATTATAAATTTTGAAAGTTAAAATTAAAAATTCCTTCTAAATTTGATTACAGACAAAATTTTAATATTTTTTGAGTAAAATTTGTTGGAATAAATTGGAATGAGATACTTTTAAACATGGTGATTTTTTGAAATTTTTATGTTCAGCAAATCTATGACCTCATTTTTGCAAGGTCACTTTTGAACTACAGTCAATGTAATTTTGTCTTGGTCAACAACTTGACATACTTCTACATTTGTAATTTTACAAAAATATGTACTCAAGTATCACTAAATCCAACCATTAGATAGGACAAAAACTTGGTGAAGTATCTCCAAAAAATTGGATGATTTTCGTCCAAACATTGATGAGAACGTAGGGTGAGTTTGAATTTGCTAATCGTTCGTAAACTAGACACTATAACGTTTAGGGGTTAACCCTTAAAAGTACCAATCCTTTCAACACAAGTAGATGTCAGCCTCAAAAATAGATATTAGCATGGTTCAAACGTACATGAGGTCTACATGAGAGGACCATTGCAAATATAAAATCTACTCAAAAAAATTGACATACTTGCATTTGGAGGCCTCTCCAATATTATCAAGATCTCCCCATCACAAGAGATTTACTTTAATTGGTATAGAATTTAATATGCTTGCAAAAGTGACTTGGATGAAAGTCATCTAAGATTGTATGAGAAAGTTACAAGACTTTGAATTTGTTCGTGATTCAGTTTCTGGATGTTAAGACGTTGAGGGATTAAAGGGAGCATTTACCTTAAAACATGCGTATCTACTGCAGTGTGACATTTCAGCCATGCAATGTCAAACTGTAGTAGATTCACACGCTCTAAGGTAAATGTTCCCTTTAAGATATAGTTACCTTAGTTTGATTTAGTGATGAAACACCTTGCACATCATTTTGACATTGAAACAACATTGGTAGTAACTATATCATTTGTTTAATTTTTTTTTTAGCATTAAATAATGTACAGAGGAGAATTTATGATGATAGAAGAAATATTATTTTAAAATAGTGATAAATAGAAAAAAGAATGTAGCAATGACCTAAGCGGTATAAAGCGACACTTAAGGAAGAAATGATGGACCCTTTACACATAGCACTATGTTGATAAATCTTGAAGTTTGTTAATGTTTTGTCTCGTGTTTTGTTCCAAAGCATCACATCAATGTTCTTGAAAGTTGGCTATGTTCAATTTGTAATAGTTAGTTTGAACTAATTAACAAGCAATCTCTGAGTCAATCAAAGAGAAATGACTGATTGTGATGGTTTCAACAAACTTGATTGAATTTGGAAATTGAAAACTCAAAGTGTGGTTTACATGATTGATTTATATACTAGATTAAAAAGTGAAAGCAATTTGGTTTACAATGAAAGCTCCATTTTATTCATTGATATAGCCCTCCAAAGTTGAGCACATTACAAAGTGGGTCATGCCTCAAAAGTTGAGTTTAGACCAAATCATGTCATGTCAATGACTCAATTTAATGCAAATTGGAATCTCATTTCATCTTTGCATCACATTTAACCCTTTCAAAACCAAAATGAAGCAAGTTCAATACACATTGTTTTTCAAATATTCATAGAAAATTAAAAAAAGTCGTAGAAAAGTTTGAAATTTTTAGGGAAGGTGGGTAATTTGATGAAGAATTTCCGAAAATATTCATTGGAAATATTATTCTTTTTGTAGATTTTATGGCTTGTTGAATGTTGGATCTAATCGAGGGACGGAAGGGGTGGTTGTGAATGGGTTAACCGTTAAATGCCCATGTGGACCAACGTGTCAATTTCTATATCTCATTAGTTCTCAAAGGCATGACCACTGCGGTAAATTCGAGGTTCAATTGGCCTGATATGGTGAACTCTCACAAAAAATATCTACTGAACAATTGATCAAATTGGGGTTCTGTAAGTTGCTACGAGTTCCATAGATACTAAGTTTTGGCTATGCCAAGCGCCAGTTTTGTTCAAGTACATCCGGATTCAATATGTCAAAAGCCACCCATCAAACTCTCTGTGGTTGACTCAAAGATTGTTTGTTAACTCCTCGACAGACTATTGGTTTATAAGTAGATTTTTTAACGTCAACAAGGGAGGCCAAATCCCATGGTTACAATGTCATACTCGAAGGTAAAAATATCCAATTCCATTACTATCTCCAATTATGACATATAAAAACTTTTTTGAAGTGGAGTTACCATTGCTGATGTTTTCAATTTTATATATGGCATAATATAATGTAGTCTACTTCCAGGATAGGCAAGAAATATTTATTTTACCCCATATTCTATCAAGATCATAAATTATAGGAGGTTTGTGCCTAGAATCTCAGAACTTACAAATTCAAGATTTTGCTCATAACCGTTCTAAGTTGCAATGGATGAATGATTTGCAACGGGTTTTTTTGTAGCAATGTTTTAAACTTTCAAAACTACTCATAAAGAATGTCAACATTTTTCAAAATTTGCCTATAGATCTACCTAAGATTCTCGGTGTGTTAAAATAATTATTAGCCACTTTTTTGTCCATCCTAGGGGCCCGGGGGTTGCACTTAGTGTTAAAAGCCAGATATAACATGTGTGTGTTACTTCCAAATTAATACACCTATATACGGTTTTTCTTTCATTAAAATAAATGATATACATACATACATATAACAAAATAGAAGATTAATGTATGTATGCATGTTCAAAGTAAATTAAAAAAACAAAAGCCTAACATATGTATACAATGAAAAACATGGCCTAAAAAATAGGCCTAAATTTTTTTCACTACAAAGGTACTTGTTTATCATTGATAAAATCATTAAACAAATTTTTATCTGTAGGATGTAACTCATACAAGTTTTTTCTTACTACAAAAGTTAGTGAAGCTATTGCAATAATAGTTTCTAAGTCTACCATGATATGATTTGTCAAGTTCATAGTGATTTGTCATGATCCATGATCTTTTTTGTACCAATACAATCCAATCTCCATATGAGATGGTCGATCCAACAAATTAATTGGTTCTCTATATCCAACCCACCTATTAGTGATTTTTTTACGCATTCTATAAACCCTTCCTAAATACCAAGTTTGAGTGAATGGCCCTACATGTAAATTTACAATTTTTATCACATTAAAAATGGGCTATGTATATTTACGAAATTGAACAAAGTAATACCTTAAGCTTATGTATATTTTGTAAGCCCACCCCACAATTAATACCCCTTTTGTTTGCTCACGTAGTTCCATACAGGATATTGTAGTGCACCCCCTGGACCTAGGGGTAGACGAGGAGGTAGACTACAACAATCAAGAGCTTTTAGTAAAGATATTTTTGAAGATAATTTAAAGTTTTCACTCATTTGTCAAAGTAGTCACAATTAGTGATCCCAAAACTTTCTAAAATTAGCTATATTTATACCAAACAAATTTTTTGTGCTACTAGTACATTGTAGGTAAAAATAGTCATTTGCAAAAAAAATGACAAATTTTATAAGTCAATAGACAATTTGCTAAGTCGTTTACTTTGGAGGTAGCATCAATAACGACCAATTAAGGCATCATTAGTACTTGGCAACTAATAAGAACTCTCTAAACATATTTTGTAAGAATAATTTTATTTTTTCTAAGTCAAAGTAGTTTTTTCATTAGTCAAAGTAGTCAAAGTAGTTTTCACTCATTTGTCAAGGGTTCAAGTTTTCACTCATTTGTCAAAGTAGCCACAATTAGTGATCCCAAAACTTTCTAAAATTAGCTATATTTATACCAAACAAATTTTTTGTGCTACTAGTACATTGTAGGTAAAAATAGTCATTTGCAAAAAAAATGACAAATTTTATAAGTCAATAGACAATTTGCTAAGTCGTTTACTTTGGAGGTAGCATCAATAACGACCAATTAAGGCATCATTAGTACTTGGCAACTAATAAGAACTCTCTAAACATATTTTGTAAGAATAATTTTATTTTTTCTACATAAAGTTACGAACAAAACTGAGTATTGATTTGAAACTTTTCCATTCAAACAACCATACCATGAGCATCAATGAGCAAAGTCCAAAAGTGAATATACAAAAGTTGTAGTGTGCGACATATAACACATTACTACAGAAGTTTGAAGAAAAACTCAATTGTGATTTGAAAGAAAATGGATTTCAAAGTTAGCTATGTCTAAAACTCGGTTTTGTGCGATATAATTTGGAACTACTTTAAATTTTGTCAATTTTTTCTTAGAGCTTCAAAAAAACTTTTTGTGCCTTGGCATGTTGGTATACATCATTTAAGATTGTTGTACACAAAAATTGAAGGAAGTTGATATTTATAGAATTTAAAATATTCACAATTTGACAAACATGCAAATGATGTTGGTTCTCACGATATTTGAATTATTTTTTGGAATTGAGAGCATAGGACTGCATTGGCCATTGTATAGAAAGCATAGGTTGCAACATGAACCATTGTTACATCTTAATGCCCTTGCATTTGAAATAGTTGTTGAATAGGCCAATTCATTCAATTTATATATTAGAGTTGTATGATGCAGTTTTTTGGTCTAACTTTTTTGTACAAAGTCTAGAGTCCATGACGCACATACTCAATCAACCAATTGAACAACTTGTTTTTTTTCGTGTTCAGTATCATCAAAAAATTGTCAATTTTATGAAAGTCAGTGTAATTTTTGGCAGTTTTGAACTCTTTGATGATATTGAAAATGATATGTTTTTTTTTTTGATTTGTAGGATTGAGTATGTGCGTCATGGACTCTAGACTTTGTACAAAAAAGTTAGACCAAAAAACTGCATCATACAACTCTAATATATAAATTGAATGAATTGGCCTATTCAACAACTATTTCAAATGCAAGGGCATTAACCCCTAAACATCCTCACCTATGTCCAGTTTAGGCAGTTTTGCAAAGATGCATTATAAAATGCAATTAATATGAATATTTAGAACTTGATGTATGAATAAAAGTTATACATTTTTAATTTTAGATTCTATCTATACAGTTAGATCTATGACTACTATCACTAATCTTTTTTTATAAATTTTGAAACATAAAATAAAAAATTACTTTGTAATTCAATTACGAATAAGATATTGACAATATGTGGATGAAATTTGTTGTGATGGGTTATAATGTAGTACTTTAGGTGTAGTGATTTTTGGAGATTTTTTGGATGCTTGATTTTAATAGTTTTTTTTTTCATGAACACTTTTAGACCAAAATCTTCAAGATTTTCGGTGAAACACTACAACACAAAATGAGGCATAATTTTTTCAAAAATTATTTCCTTTTCGATCGGATCACACATACCTAAAGTTAACTTCCCATAAAAAATTCAGTAAAAAAATCACACCACAAAAAGTGCATGACGGATGAGAAAATACGGATGAAATCTGTACATTAGGCCAAAAACGCCTGCTTGGGTAGTTAGGGGTTAAGATGTAACAATGGTTCATGTTGCAACCTATGCTCTCTATACAATGGCCAATGCAGTCCCATGCTCTCAATTTCAAAAAACAATTCAAATATCGTGAGAACCAACATCATTTGCATGTTTGTCAAATTGTGAATATTTTAAATTCTATAAATATCAACTTCCTTCAATTTTTGTGTACAACAATCTTAAATGATGTATACCAACATGCCAAGGCACAAAAAGTTTTTTTGAAGCTCTAAGAAAAAATTGACAAAATTTAAAGTAGTTCCGAATTATATAGCACAAAACTTAGTTTTAGACATGGCTAACTTTGAAATCCATTTTCTTTCAAATCACAATTGAGTTTTTCTTCAAACTTCTGTAGTAATGTGTTATATGTCGCACACTACAACTTTTGTATATTCACTTTTGGACTTTGCCCATTAATGCTCATGGTATGGTTGTTTGAATGGAAAAGTTTCAAATCAATACTCAGTTTTGTTCGTAACTGTACTTGGGTAGTAAAAGTAGCTGATCTTCTGCATGGGTGGTAGCATAATGCACTAAATACCACAAACTAGTCATGGGATCACTGGCCACAATACATTTTGTGATCCATGTTCTTATTTTTTTACAATTGATAAAATTATCCTTTTCAACTCCAAAATCTCCTGCAAATTTCACAAAGTTCAAAATTTTCAGGAGATTTTGGAGTTGAAGTTTCACTTTAATTGGTGGCACAAGTCAGTCAACCGAGAACACAGCCGTTTGTTTCAAAATCTAATTAAAGAACTAAGTGAATGAAAAGGGAATGATTGCATAAATCCGTCCTAAGTAGAGTAGTGTGCCACGCCATTATCATCCAATTTCTGTCTGCTCTGTCTTCTCCCGCCTCCCTTTGCCTGTAGCCCCGCAACGCCTTTCGTCCAAATTTTGAATACGCGTCCGCCATAGCCACACCCTACACCCTCAGTGCCTTACTCTCTTCGCATTGTACCATTCTTCTTTTGCAGGTTCCCCTGCGACCGTTTTCGCACACTTGCTCTTCTGCGGAGAGAGAAAATGGTCCATTTTGGTTGGTTTCAAGGGATTGTGATGTGATCAGGAGTTCGCAATCAACGCGTGTGAGCGCTGTCGGGGGTGATCGAGGCTGGACTGGAAGCTGATCGTGGCGTTTGGCGACCTACATTGCGCATTGTGCGTTGTACGTTGCACGCGGTAGGGGCATTGCAGTGTACATTGGAGTTAGGAGCTTGAATTTCCGGTAAAGCTTTCGTCTCAGAATTTGATGCGTGTTTCGGCACACGTATCACCCTCACGTTGTTTGGACAGTGGAATATCGAGGTTTGTTTTTTTTCACTGAAGCAGAGCATTTCAAAAAGTGTTCTTAGACTGTGACAATTTTTTGATCGAGGTCCCGCTTCTTGATGTTCCTGACATCTTGGTAGAGTAGATAATACAGAGTAAGCGTTTTGAGGTGGACAGTTGTGGACAAATCCGAGCTGCATTGTCGGTTTGCTTTCTTTTGGCTGGTTTAGGTCTAGAGATAATTAGAGCTACCTAGCAGATTGGCTTGTAGGTTTTCATGTGAAGCTCGAGCGGAGTGGCCATGTCTTGATGACATGGTTATAGAACATTGTACTCTTACAAGGTTCTGGCTTTACTTTCTGTGAACCATCACGTGTTGCAATTTATTACGTGCTTCACCTCGGCAAGTTTAGTTTGAGTGTGGCATAAAGAACTGGCGAAGCCTCTGCGATGTGAGATGCAACAGGCCATTGAACTAAGAAACAAGTCGCGGGCTATATTCCTTAGTTTTGGGAATCAGCCACGCAGCTTTTAACGCCTGTACAGTAGAAGGCGAATTTTCGACCTCTATCCTATGCTGAGTGTAAGGAGGATCTTCATACGCTGCTGTGGTTGAAGAAGTGGCTCCAAGCTAGCACTGGGGCTGCCTTTGGGCTTTTTAAGTATCTCTGATGAATCAATACCACATCTATGAGGCGATCGGGCGAGGAAAACACTCGGTGAGTTCACGGTTCCTGACAGCATCTTTGCTCGTGCTTTTCACAGACGCAGTGAAAATGTCAGATTTATATTTGTAATTTCCATTCTACTCGAAGAAGAGTTTGAGGTATTGAGAAGACATCCTGAAAATTGTGCTTTTATGGAGGCTGACTTGCTGCAGGGAGTTTGTAGATATATTCATTCCGGCCCTCTGGCATTGTTTACGAATTTTGCTACTTTTTTGGTACCTGTAGTTGGCATTCCCTAGATGCTCATGTAGGTCTTGATAGAAATGGTTAAAATTATTGTGTTATATTGCCGCTCTGTGCTTGGAATTGTGGAAAGTTATTTATCAAGTAATAAAAGTTAGTTCGAAAGTAGCTAAAATTTATTATTGACATAATTATCATAGGGTTGAATCTAAATATTGACAGTTTGAAGAGCTTTTTACCCTAAACCGCGTTCCTGGTAATTTCTTGACTGCGTAAGTATCCATTTTTCGCTGAAGCACGCGATCAGATTCCTTGAATTCAATCCAAAATAGAGTCCAGAGTTTGTATGGTAGTGCGACCGATACTGCTGTGGTTTTTCAGTTATATTCATGATTCCAGTTTTGAGATTTGTGCCTGGCCAACAGGCTGCTCCAGCTCGTACCAAATGTGTGTTGTGCTCGAAATGCATCAGCCTGTTCCACCGTTATATCGTCTTCGGTAAAGTCGTACTGTCTCAGTGGAGTTAGTGTTGCAGTCGACTGTTAATGCATTACAAGATAATGGAGAATGCACTTCAAATGCCTCCGTGTATGTCGTTACGACCTGAGCATGAGATGTTATGGGCACTAGGAGTTTGACGCTCTTGCATACAATCTACACCTGGTCAGTGTATGGCGTGTTCTTTTCAGCCGCATCGAGATATCGTGGCTTTTGAAGAGCAATTAGGTTCTTTTAGCAAATTGCTTGATGACAAGGATGGAGTTCTCGAGGCCGTCGCTCTGAGCCATTTAACACGCATCTTTCTTGACTTAGTGGAGATGGTTATAAGTTGTATCAGGAGTTTTACAACACAATGAACGTCGGAGCTGTCTTCAGGTGGTTATATGATTATTCAACATGAGCGCAATAGCTAATATTTAGTAAATCGCTGACCTGGTTTAATGACAAAAAGTTGCTTTTACTCATGCAGACTGTGTACAAAGGAAGGAAGAAGAAGACAATCGAGTATTATGCCATCAAGAGTGTTGAGAAGAGTCAAAAAACAAAGGTTCTGCAGGAGGTGAGTTGACTCTAGACCAGTCCATTGCTTGCATCCTGGGGCACCGTCACATGCCTGCGACTTTAAGGTCCAAGTGGACTCTCAGGACAACTGTATCTCATTCTCTTACTGCCACTTCTGTTTTTTGAACAGGTTCGAACCCTCCATTCACTTGACCACAACAATGTTCTCAAATTCTACGCTTGGTACATTCTTTTACCAGTGGTTGATTGATGCCAACATTTGCTTAAATGCTAATATATGTATATCTACCGTGCAGAGTATGGTTGGTTTTTTGCGATTTATGTCTCTTGAAGTACGACTTCATTGTACAAACTGGAGGTTCTCGATTGTTAGTCTTCTTGCTCATAGCTTGTGTTGTGTTAACATAGTCTTTTGAAATGACAGGTATGAAACGTCAGCTCATTTATGGCTTGTTTTGGAATACTGTGTCGGAGGCGATCTCTTGACGTTGCTTCGGCAGGTGAGTAACTACAATTTTTGTCTTCCCACTACTGGTATTACAAAGCATCAGTTTCTAGAGCAGTTCCCGGGCTTTTCTGATGGAACGTTCAGTGTGTATCAGATGTATTATTCTGAACGGTAGTGAACACCACTCGATCTAAAGAGTCTATTGATCTTATCAATTTTGCATTCATTGGTGCCTTGTAAGCAAGAACTTGCAAGTTCTATTTGGACCATTTTCATGCAGTTTAGAACCGCAAGGTCATATTCTTTGGTTTTGTTACAAGATTGAGTATATGTAGAGTGGCAGGTCAATTCATTGGACTCTAGGATAAATAAATTATCTTATTGATTAGTAGCAAGATTCTATTCTCATTAATCTCGTTTTTAACACCATTATGCAGGATACTCGAATGCCTGAAGAATCCATACATGATTTTGCTCGGGATTTAGTCCAAGCTCTACAGTATGTCCTGTGAACATGTTCAACTTGAATTCTGTTGCTATATAGAATGTTTAGTATACCTGGTGTTCCCTAGATATGGCTTAACACCATGATTACAAAGAAGTCTGATCAATTATTGGTGATTATCAAGGTACACGGGGACTTAACAGTGGTACCAAGTAAGAATTGACATGTACTGATCTCCTCTGCTTCAGAAGTACAGCTTGCAGTGCAATTTGGTGCTTGACACTATAGTCTCTGTATTGCAGGTTTTTACACTCAAAGGGAGTAATTTACTGCGACTTAAAACCATCAAATGTGCTCCTAGATGAAAATGGTCGTCTTAAGGTTAGTATGCTTTACCTGCCTGACTCTAGAGGACCTGTTCTAAAACATATATCTCGGCGTTGGCTTTTCTTTTCTTCAAATCTTGAGGGTACCAGATGAATCTTCTAGCTTTGCAATCTAGTGTTGCAATCCGGTTTTGGACAAGCAATCATCTTTCTTTCTTAGGACTTCATGCACCATAGTGACTATGTGCAAGGTTATGCTTAACTTTTCTTTTAAACCAAGATTGAAAAATAAGGTAGTGAGGATATAACTGCGTCAGGTCTTTGTCTCATATATATATATGTCCTTTTCCAGCAGCATGTGCGCTCTTGCCACCCGTGCTGCTCTGTGTCTCCCTCATCCAAGATATGTTTGTGGGCCGGAACTTGTACCTGTATATGCTGTATAAATACTCAATAATCTTTGATTGCAGCTTTGTGACTTTGGGCTGGCAAGGCGACTTAGTGATATCGCCAAGAGTTCTGTCCAAGAGGTAGCTCTCATACCTTATGTGACTTATTGTGCGTGTCCTTTGCCTTCAATTTAACTGTCTATGCAACCAAATGATCTGTATTCACTATGTTTATGCAAGTGATTCGTATTCTTGTGATAACGATGCCCATCTTGGTCTTGTAGGTAGTTTAAGGCATTGATTAGTCTGACCTCTACCTAAAATATGCTTTGGATAGCCTCACCTTTTTTGTGTTTAGCTCACCCTTTCCTCGCTAGGTTGCATTTTGCTACATGATTCTCTTGGAGTGGCTGAGATTGTCTTCCATTGGCAGCTACCACAAGCAAAGCGGGGCACACCATGTTACATGGCGCCTGAGCTTTTCCAGGAAGGAAGCGTGCATTCATACGGGTCCGATCTGTGGGCACTGGGTTGCGTCATGTACGAATGCTACGCTGGCCGACCCCCATTTGTTTCTAGCAGTTTCACTCAACTGGTAAACTCTATAATTTCAGATCCCATGCCACCGCTATGGGGAAACCCTAGCCATAATTTTGAGGATTTAGTGAGTCGCCTGTTGATCAAGGATCCTGTGGAGAGAATACAGTGGGATGAGCTCAGGAATCATCCATTCTGGAGAACAAAGTGCAAGACACTTCCTTTGCCACCACAGCCTGCCTTTACAAATTTCTTACGACTCACTCACATATCTTCATCTCCTGAGGAGAAGCCGCAGTTGACGAGTAGGAGTACTCCTGTTGAGAAGAGGGCTCCAGATGGGAAAGGATCTGCGGTTGACAGGGCTACTCCGCGTGAGAAAAGCCAGAGTCAAGCTAAGAAGCTTGAAACTAAACAAGATGTGAAAGGAACTGTTCCTGAGAATAGGAATCCTGGTCAAAGAGAAAATGGCAGGAAGGTGGTTAAAGGACCAACTGGCAGTACACAACCGAAGGAGTTGGACACAAAATCCAATGGAGGGGTAGCGGCAGTGAACCTTCTTAGATTGTCAAAAATTGTAAAAACCAATCTGCTAAAGGAGACTGAGAATGATACTTATCGACAGCAATCCAATGCAAATAAGGCTTCTGATGATACTGATATTACTTTAGAGAATCATGACTTGGAGCTCAACTTTGGTGAAGAAGCTGAAAGTGATACTACGGAAGAGGAGGATGACTCTGGCAGCAATGGTGCCAGTCCAACTGCTTCAGCAGAGGAGAAAGATCTTCACAAGACCTCCACGAAATCCTCGCACACACCAGTTTCCAAAGCTGAGAGTAGAGATTCAAATACTGGGGCTGAGGAGCCCTTACCAGCCACTCCACAACCTGAAACCAATGGTAGGTCTGAGGATCATCTTATGACGCAGACTGAGGTTGAAGGAAAGCAGTTGGATGCAATGCGTCATGTTGCAGCAACTCCACCGGGTGTGGGCATCCCAAGAAAAGGCTCGCAGCGTGGCCCATCTGGTACCGAGGAGTCAAAGAAGGAGCCTGTTGTTGGTCCTCCAAATCCTTCCAGACCTTCAGTGGTGCTTTCACAATCTCTTTGGCACCCGTCAGACCTTTCTGTGAGGCCAATCATGCTGAATCGGCGAATCGAGAAGGTAATGTTTATTCCCGTTGCTCATGTTATAAAATATGGACGTCAAACGTTGTCACTGATTACTTGGAACTTGTTTGAGTAATTCTAGAAAGTGTTTCTGTCCATGTTGTCTGTGGCTGTCGCCTCACAGCCGTAGTGTTGCATTGTGTTCTTGCTGATTACTCCATGTCATAAGAGACTCTTGTGCTTACACTAAGTTGATTGTTGTAGGCCTGAAACTTTCCTTGACACTGTAATTCATGTAACAGGTTCCGGAATCAACCTTTGACTCACGAATCCTGCCTGCTGAGCGGCTGATGTCTTCTGAGTTTGTGAAGCTGGAAGCAGAACAGCAGGAAACCTTCTTGAATAAGATTATGGCGAACGTTCATGGGAGCACTGTTCCAGTGAATGAGAAGACCAACACGTTAAAATATCTCGAGACTCTATGTACTAACATTGATGCAGCAAATATATTAATCAATGGACCATTAATGCCGTTGCTGGTGAAACTGTTGCGCACTGTGAAAATTCCAGCCCTGCGTGTGCAATTAACATCTGTAATGGGATTGCTTATCCGGCATGCTACGCTTATCGAGGAGGAGCTTGCAGGTTCAGGGATTGTAGCAGTTTTGACTGAGACTTTACGGGATAAACAGGATAAGGTGCTCATATCTATGACTACTCTGTGCTTTCATACAATTGTTCATCACTGTTTATTTCAATGGGCACGTTCATCTAGTCGAAGTTATATTGTGCTTACAGAATAGTGCTTTTAATGATTTTAAATATGTCCATCTTTCTCTATATTATGATTCTTCATGTTGTGAAGTCTGTATGTCAGCAGGTAAGGCGCTGTGCTATGGCAACACTTGGTGAGCTTTTGTTTTACATTGCGACACAGAATGAGGGATCTCCTAGGTCAGGGGGTGGTCATGATAACTCGGCTAAGGACGTCAAGTCTTCAGTATGGCAGGTATGCACTCGTGATATGTCAATTTCTTATACAGTTTACTGTTGCTGTGTGATTGTTGGAACAATTTCCTTAGGCTTCTAGCACTGCTGATCCTAATCTCTTGATATTTGCGCTTCAACCTTTCAAGAAGATGCTGCTACAATTTAGCTCTCCATACCCCTCTTAAGAGAATACATGGTGCTTGAGATTGTCAACTGCATTGAGACCTATGAAATTTAATGCAGATTCCGGGTACAACGATAGCACTGGTGGCTTCGATACTAAGGAAGGGTGAAGATGATGTAACACAGCATTATGCTCTGAAGACCATTGAAAATATTGCAAGTCAAGGTGGGGAGTGGGCTCAACGCTTCACAAATAATGAAGTTATTAATAATCTTTGTTACACTTTCCGAGCGTCAGCTAAACCAGAAAACCTGAGGGCAACAGCAGGCTCTTGTCTAGTTCGATTGGTGCGTTTTCAGCCAACCACAATCCCCTTTGTCCTGGAAAAGCTCACCTTTAAGGAGCTTGTGGGAGGTCTGGCTAGAGGGAGTGCGCGAGAGCAGCAAGTCAACATCAACCTTCTCAACATGGCTCTTGTGGGCAGTAGTGTCATCAATAATATGAGCAAGTACCTGCTTGCCCTGTTGGAGGAAAGGAGCTTGGTACCTAGTGTGGTTGCGATGCTGGAGCAGGTATGTTCTTCACGGTTTCAAACGGATTATCTTCACAGTAATGCATTACTTAAGGGTCTAATTTTAGAATTTGTTACAACCTGTGTGTGGGCACTTTAAGAAGTGCATCTGTCCCACCCTTGTTGTCTTTCACTTGTTTATTCTTTTTTCAAATTAGTTGCAGCCCATTTTTGGAACTTCTTTACTATTGTGATGGTACTTACCTCTTCAATTTTTTCTCAGTTTTGCTGAAGTAGTGGCGGAAGATTTTCAATACCAGCTGTGCTGCAATAGCCTGGAAATGGTCTATAGGGCACATGAATTCCAACAGCATATTGACAGCTTCTGTATGGAAGTTACATATATTGTGAACAAAGACCAAAGAGGTGTACTGATTTTCCCTTTTCTGGTGCATATGGAATCCCAGGGTCCAGAAATATTGCGTGGGAAGGCCTTCGTATGTGCTGCGCTTCTGTGTAAAATTAACCGTCGATGGCTCCCTTCTCTCTGCAATGCCAAGCTGTTGCCTGCCGTAGAGAGGTTAGCAAAGGAAAAGGATCCATACGTGCAGCAATGCATGGAGGCTTTGGTGCAAACTGTTGTCAGTGTTGTCCCCACTATATTGGAAAGTATTAGCACAGATATTGCCCAGTTGGCCAGTGGAAGACGAACTCCAGGACCTGGCTCATCACCAGCTCGTGGGACACCAAGAAGTTCCCTTCCATTGTTCCCGGTGGTATTGAACTTGATGAATAGTCCCACTTTCAGAAGTCGTATGGTTGACGAGCCTTTGTTGGAAAGACTGGCATCCTTTCTTAAGCGGCTAGAGACCTCTTCTTTTCAGGTCAGTGTCCGTGATTACTGATGAGCATTTTCTTTTGTAGATACAACTGTTGCATGTTAATAGAATTTAATCTAATCTGAATGCTACCTACTTTCTGTGCAACACACTCTTGGTTCTAACTAACGAAAATTTTGAGGTTGGAACACGATACAAATATCCTGGAGTTGCTGTTTCTCTTGGTTGTTTTCCAGCTAACCATATCCTGTGGTTTTACTTTGCTGCTGAGAACTGCAGGGACAAGATGAGTTCCAATCCACGCTTTTACAAATAGTGGAAGTCATGTCTCAGCAATCAGCCACATTGTTGGCTCACCCTGACAGTTTCATTGCAAAAGTATTACCGAGCCTTGCTGTCTTGTATGATAAGAATACCGATGGCGATATGCGATTTCTGTGCCTCAAAGTCTTCTTCGATATCTTGGTTGTTTTTCTTGATGATATTTCATCCGTCAACACTACAGAGGATCAGCAGCCGTCAACAACTGTTTTGAGTGCTCCCAGAAGGTACCTGAGACCCCTGTGTTGCCGCCTTTTTTGGTAGTGACATGTCGTTAGAACAGCCTGTACCAATTGCTGTGTTCACTACCAAACTATCAAATATTTGTCTTCAGCTTCTGGATTATCCTAACTGTTTGTGTGCTAGTTTGATTGGTACGAGTCTTTATAAAATTTTAATTGTCCCACGTTTCTCTGAGCGTCACCTTTGGACAGTTATACTCAACCAAGAGCTTTATGAGGATTTGTAGTCCAATTTGTGACCTATGGTTTATGCAAACCCCTTTTCTTTTGCTTCTATACATTATTAGCCGTGTGATGAAACTGTAGTTTTGAGGAAATCACATGCACTTACTGGAGGCAGCATCTTGTGCTTCAATTTTGGTTAGTGCATTTCTGGTTAGAGATGCAAGGTTCGCTTCAGTTCAAGACCTGTTGCTCTGAATAGTTTCGGGACGTCTCCCCTACTCAATCGCCTTGTCTTTGTTTGCTGCAGGGAGAAACTTGAAGCGATTGTCAAGCAGCACTTTCTACCTATGTACCCTATCCTTGTTGAGGATGAAGATCCTATACCTATGTACGCTCAGAAACTTCTGGTTATGCTGCTCGACCTCAGATGCATCCAAATTGAAGACATACTGCAGCTCAAACTTGTCTCTCAGTTCTTTGAGTTCTTGCAAGGTGACCTGACCAGCATCAATCTTCACAATGTGCGGCTATGTCTATATTTGGCATCGTCATCTAAAGTGGATTCAAAGGTTCTGTCAGACCTCCGCATTGTGAGGCATGTGGGAGCTCTATTGGATTTTGTGCATGCTAAAGGAATGCAAGATTTCCTTGACCCGGTGCTGTCAGTGTGCCGGTTTCTTCTCGTTCGCAATGTTGGAGATATCTCGAAAATTAGTGGCAGCAACGTATTGTCTGCTACTGCTGCCAACGGAAGGGATCTTACTCGACCAGGTACAAGGAAATTCTTATTCTCTCGGGAGTTGGGATTGTATTGCGGATGCTGGAACCGTGTCCTTGATAAAGAGAAGCTCAGAATCTGTGAGGTTTCGATATGGTGTTTTTCTCACTTTTTGGTTGCTCTGTAAACAGCTATACAGGATATTGGAGACATGGGACAGCATTCAGTCATCTTCTTGGAGCTTTGTGGAAGCCGAGAACCACAGGTTGCAGAGACAGCAGCTGAGTGTTTAGTTTTGATGCTCAAGGCTGCTCCACAAGCAGCAGCCGGGCCCATATTCTCTAGCTTGAGTCGCTTCGTGAACTCGCTGGAAGCCTGTGCGCAGTCTCACACTCCGTCCTTATCTGCCAAACTTCAGAGCCAGCTTCTGTTTGCAATCTCAGTGTCGTGCAAAGAACTTCGTGAGAATAAACAGCCCCTTCGAAATTCCTCACCTTCAAGTCCCGACTTTGTATCGCTTGAGAACATGGTCGTGCGATTACGGAAATCCAGCTCGCCACAAGTAGCAGAAGCTGCAGTTAGTGCTGCCTTAGAGTTACAGCGCGTACCTCGGTAGTGCAGAGTCTTGACAACAGTCATGTTTGCAGGTCAAGGGTAGAGGAGCAGTAGTTTACGACCTCGACAGTGGTCAACATTATTCAGAATTCACATCTCCGGGCAGCCACGGTTTATGGCAGCATACTACTAGTCTTTACGTAAGGGTGTAATATAAGTAGAAGAGTTGATGAGATTAGGTCCACACATCTTATCCTTCGGGTATGAAGAACAACCAGAGTTTGTATTTGACCAAACATGGGAATTGTTTAATATGGTGGGCACTGAACTTGTACTGAATAGTGTGGCCCATTCTTCCATGATTTGACAAACAGGTGCTTCATACAGCAAAAATCGCTTTCTTATCAAGCTGATCATCTTCTAGGTACGTGGTCCCTCTCTAAACCTTTGGAAGCGTTCAGAAGCATTTCTAGGCTTCAATCTATATTTCAAGGTTCTGAACTTGCTAACATCCTTGAATGTGCGTCAGATTCTAGGAGGCCCCTTTCATTTATGTCGACTTTTGTGAGCGTGAGTAGGGAAATAGGTGAATGAGACAACAGTGCTGGTATGGAAACAGTCGACACAAGGAACCCATTTTTTTCTTTAGGAGTTGGGAGATGAGTGGCAGAAAAAGCTTAAACCAATTAAAAGATTGTTGAATGGATTTCCATTTGTCACAGAGTGAAGAAAAACTCTGACTCCTAGGGCAGTGCGAATGAAGAGTGTTGGGATAGTTATACTTAGCCACGTGTTCCTAGGTCTCCTTTTGGAGGTATTCGTTGGTTTTGTCCTGTATGGAGTAGAGTCTGAGACATGTGGAGAGAAAATGAAGTCCTTAGACGAGAAAAGAGAGTGAAACATGGATGATTGAGAGTTCATTATTTTTACATTTGGACTTGAAGTTTAAAAACCCTAAACTAACAGAAAGTTTAAGGTGTAGGATTTAAAGTGTAGGATTGAAGAAAAAGATTAAAATATAATACTAGTTAAAATAAATAGTTGCCATGGTTACCGTATGTACTAGAGTGAATATGGAGAGAAGAAAACTCTCTCACGTGCAGTCCTTTATGGTTAGGAGAATTTTTACATTCCATAGTTTCACATGTTACACAACATCTACTTACACAATTTTCTTTGAGTTTTTTTGTCCAATTTGCTCTCCATCCTCTCGTCTATTTCACTGTTTTTTCCTAATCTGCTAATTTCATCATCAATTATGTTTTATTACACATTTAGTCCATATTAATAGAAGCACAAGTATATTCTATAACATTCCTTCTTTAAACCTTGTGATATGTACACATCAAAGTCTTTCAACCTACAATCAATGTTGCATTAATCCTATTAAAGGTCTTTATTTGATATATATAATGAACTTATCATTGCCACTCATCAATCATTCTTTTGCAAGATTGGTTAAGAAGATAAAATCCTTCGCAATATGGTTGTTTTGTTGTAATTCACATGAGTTCAAAAATGGGAGTGTGCCCTTTGAAACCAAATACAACGTACATGAGGTGTGCATGAGAGGACCATTGCAAGCATAAGATCTACCCAACAAATTTGACATACTTGCATTTGAAGGCCTCTCTAGTATTATCAACATCTCCCCATTACAAGAGAGTTACTTTAATTGGTAGAGAATTTAATAGGTTTGCCAAGGTAACTTGGATGAAAGTCATCCAATATTGTATGAGAAAGTTACAAGGCTTTGAATTTGTTCATGATTCAGTTGTTGAACGCTAAGATGTTTAGGGGTTAAATCCTTTCAACATTATTTTTGACATTCTACCCTCAAAAAAGGTCATCAAGGGTAGCATGCATGAACTTGGTTCTAGTAGCCAAGTTGGCAGCACTTCCCTCAACAAACTCTTCATTCACGTTAGCCCTGCACGCTAGAGTTTCTCTCTCTTTCTTTGTTTATGACATTTAAATCTCAAAAAATAAACAAATTTTCAACATTAAAATATCAAAAACAATGTTAAAAATATCATTTTTCAACATTAAAATGTCAAACAATGCTGAGATGAGCGATGAAAAAACATCCTTATTTTGTAGTGTTAGTACTTTCCCATCAAAGAGCAAAGCATACATTCAGCCAGTACCAAAAGGGCAAAGTCCTGCCCCCAAACCTAATTCAACCAGCATCCTGCTCACAAAAAGTACTTAACAGGCTCGACATTCTTCAGCTGACAGATGGTAGAATCAGTATATTTACTCAGTTTAAGGTAGGGGAATCCCATTCCAACAATGTCCTAATCCCAACACCCTAGAATCTTGAACAATGAGTTCATATTGCTCATGCAAATGTACCTCATCTAAACATCAGATCTTCTTTTGATTTTAGGTCATTCACCAAAAACACTTTGAACCCTCATAACTTTCTCATACATCAAAATGATACATACTTAGTTGCATTGGGATCCCTTTCCCATTGGATCCCTTTCACATTGTCAACAAGAATCAATAAATAGAATTATAGATCAGGAAACTATGGTCAATGCAAAATGTGTCGGTTTAAGATTTCTCCTACACTCAATGCCCTAGGTGAGAATGTCACGATATAACAAAACTTCACCTTCACGCCAGTTCAACCCCCCTGCTTGGGCACCTGTTTCAAATTCAACTTCACCGACACACAAACCACAGTTTCATCATGCACCAGGCAGACTATTTATCTAACTGGAAGCATCTGTAAATACTCAACATTAATGCATGAACTAAGAAAAACTCGGTAAGAAAATGAAACGGACAATGGAACTCTCGAGGCGGGAAGGCCTGACTTACATGTATAGGATGCTTGCAAATGGTAGAGCAGCCATTCAACCTTCTTGCAGTGAGCCAGAGATTGAAATATATATCACCATTCCTTGATGAGCTTGCAAATCATGATGCACTCTTCCCGATTCCCTCCCCACATGCTGATTTGAGTGCGTGACAATACAAGCTGGAAGGGAAACGGAGAGAGTGTATGATGATACTGAAAACTGAATATTGGTTTCGAATCGATCCTCACGGCGTCATTTCAAGCTCTGTGAACTCTACAGATCGGAAGGAAAATCTGGGCACTGCTCCGAGGGAAGAACTTACTCGTCTAAACAAACAAATCTACGGATCCAGCTACACGTACGGCTTACGAAACCTGGCACCTGTTTCAAAGCATACTAACGTAACAGAGTGAAAGCTGTGAGTTGCATATCCCCTGACCGCTCAGTCCTAATATATGGTGCGAGTGGCCCACCTTGGAATCTGGGATTCTAGTCTAACCAAAAACCAAATTGTTAAACCAGGTCACCAGGTCGGAATAGGTCAATCGTTCTACCATTTCAAGGGTCGGTGCAGCTACCCGACGCCAACGCCGACAAACCAGCAGCTTCCGGCGCTCTCAAAATGGCATCTTCACGTACTATGTCTGTACTACCTACATACCAGTGTCCATCGGTGCGCAAACCTAAACCCTGAAATGCAAAAAAGCTGTAACTGAGGGGTGCAGATAAGAAGGAAGAACTCGGAAGTCAACAGATGCAGGACTTCGTCTCTAAATCGAGCTTGGGACAAAGTTAGTCAAGTTGCATAAATCAACTTGGAGTTGGTACGGAAAGAGCTACGGGAGGTGGTACGGTTTGCAAATTAACCGGCCCACCCTACCCTAGCCTGCACTGGGTGCACCGACCTTCAAACTCACGCACAAACGCCTTGGAATTTACATCTAGATCGAGGCTCTGTCCCTATAGCGAGTTAGCGACTGGCTCAGTTCTCGGGTACTAGAACTTACTCAAAATTCCTCTCCATTCACTGTAGATGTAGCTTCTGGACAACAAACTTGCAAACAAGGCCGGACCCCGCAATTCTAGTACCGCGCAAGATGAGGTTAACTAGTGAAGAAGTGCGAGTTCAGAGATGTGTGAACAGCGCTCACTGCTGAGCCACTACTGCTTGATCTTTTCATGTCGACACTTTCGGCCGGCGCGCCTGTTACGCTTGTGACGTACTCCTGTCGTCCAAGCGCAGATTCGATCGAGCAGCCCAGCTGTCCTGCAGGCCTGCCCAGCCTAGTGTGGGTTCGAAAGCATCTTGAGCTCTTTTGTCATGATCTGCATGCCAACAGTTGACTGTGTATTCTCTAGCAACTAATTCCATCAGCAAAACTACTAAAAACTTCTTCATCAAGAGCAGTGCTCAAGAGGTCTCTCTTGTGATTCTACTAATCGCAATGTTTACAATGCATGAATTGACTTGACTTTGTTGATATCTTTATAGAGAATTGAAGGTTCATATGCATGCATTTTCAATGTGAACGTTAAAGACTCACGAGAAAATCTTTCATGACTTTCATTCACAAAACTCTATCTTTCTTCCATATCTAATTGATTCTTTCTTTTGATTCACTTACTTAAATTACAACATGCTCAAAATGCAACTTGACTAACCACTATTTTTATATATATACTTGATTAAATGAATGTTGTTCACTAACAATGAAGATGAAAATCACAATGAATGTCATGAATGATCTTCTCGTGACTCTTTAATGTTAACATTGCAAATGCTCACACACCAAGCCTTGAATTCTCTATAAAGATATCAACTTAGTCAAGTCAAATCCTGCATGAAGTAAAGAACACAATTAATTGTCTGATCAAGTTGACGGCCGTACAACCTTGTAAACCGAAAAACCCCTTCGGTGAAGAACTTGTGCACGACCTTGAATTTCGATCGAGTCTAAGAGCTGTCGGAACTGCCTCGCTCAGAATTGTAAGCTAATGTAGACCGTTAGAGCTTCTTCGAATGGGATTGCATGATGTAGTAACACCGGAATTATTAATAAGCGTACGAAGATGCAACTGGCGCTCGAAAGCCAGGAACCGCGCAGAGATTCACAAAATAATGAGAGAAGCTAGGCCCGGCCCCGAGTGGTACCTGCAGACAGGCATCAATAGTTGGATAGAAAAGAATCTATGAATTCAAATAGTTACTTAAGCACGGAACCCGCATCAGTACATTCTGTGTACCTTCCGGACGACACTCTTGTGCACAACGACATTCAGGCAGTGAGTGTGCATGAGATTTACAAACTCTCCTTTGAAGTCCAGAGAAAGTCCCTTCCTGACTACTGTTCCTGAGCTCCTCCAGCCAGCAAGGAATATCTCATCCTTCATTCCTTCCTGTGGATTCATGGGCAGGGTTGAATTCAAGGTTTTTGATGAATCATATGCTGCCACCTTGGCTGGTGACTCACACATCGAAAAAGGATTCCTGGTGATTTGTCGGAAATGAAATGGAAGAGCAGGCCTGTACTAAGGACCTTGGCTAATATATGAATTGTTGTGATCCTGTTGGTCGGTGGTACACTAATATATACTCGGTAATAGTTCTATAATGTTGGTAGGTAGTATATATGACTTTAATTTATCAATGTCTCACTATTTGTGACATATTTAAGTTATTGTGGGCAGAAATCAAGATAAAATGTTCATTTTTAAAGTGATTCTAATTTTTCTCCCTCATTGATTCCGTACTCAGAGAAGATTTTACCTGACGTCGGTGTACAATTCGTCGGCCTTCCAATGATATCTTTTTAATAGTATTTTTTCAATAGTATTAATATATATCTTTTCAATAGTATCCTTTCAGTAGTTTTTAATAGTATCACCACGAAATATTATTCAAAAATATCATTGAAAGGGTATTAATATCCTGTTAATAATCTACTTCTACTATACATTTGAGCATGGGTTTGTCTCACTTGACCGCTCCGGTCTGGAACATGTTCTCCACAATCACTTCTTTCCCTCAAATGTACTATTCTATCCTCAGGTGGAGTATTTTATGCCCTGAAATGTGGAGTGGTGACTGCACTGGCTATGTGTCATGTTACATGCATGGAGGATTGTTAATTGCCTGCTCTACACATGGTTGCTGCTTGCCGAGGTTGTTTCATCCAATCCATATATTTTCATGTGTTTCTTCATCCGCATTTTCATCCATATATTTTCATGAGTGTCTTCATCTTCATTTTCATCCATGTATTTTCATCCATTGTCATCATCCGCATTTTCATCCATATATTTTCATGAGTCTCTTCATCTTCATTTTCATCCATGTATTTTCATCCATTGTCTTCATCCATAAGTATTATCTGCCATATTCATCCACGTTTTCCATCCGCTATTTCCATCCACATTTTCCATCTGCAAATTTTCTTCTTGGATGCTATTGCTTACATGGTTTTGCATATTCAATTTCGCCCACATAGATTTACGTACACGATTTTGCTTACACGGTTTTGCTTTACCCTTAAAACCTTGAGGAGTATCGATACTCCTTTGTCCCACAATAAGCTTCATATATCCTGAAATAGAAGGGTCCATTCTAGCTAATATGAGACAAGGGTGCCTCGTTTTGAGTGCTTTGGAGAGTCCTTTGGAGAGTTCTTTGGAGAGTAGTTAGAGACAAAAAGTCATGATTTACATTCAAAAATCAAATTTTTAATGTATTGATTTCAATTTTCATTCACATAATCATCATTCTCATCTAATTATCCCAAAATTCTTACCAAAAACGGTTATTTATCATTTAGAAAAGTCCTTAGTGAGTCATTAAACCACTGATGACAGAGCTACTTTAGTGCTTTTAATAGTCAATTTTTTACAATATATTGCTTTCATCTTATACTATGTGTTGTATATCCATGTTGGAAACATTCATCACAAACTTAGGAAGTCATGTTTTTGCAATGTTTTACATGTTGTTGAGATGAACAGGGGTGATTACGTTCGACATACGTTTTACGTATTTTTATCGTAGAAAAAACGTACGAAGGTCATATTATAAACATGTAAATTTTATCATGATGTGTTTTTTCATATTTGTAATATGGCATTCATACGTTTTTTATATGATAAAATTGAGTAGGGAAACAAGAGGCTTATTATAGAACATAGAAAGTATTGCACAAAACACAGAGTGTTATAAAACCATTTCACTTTAAATATTTACCAAAATTAAATTTTTTATTATTTAAATTGAATTTTTGTATGATTGGTTAAAACTATATAATACATTATATTCAAAGGAATAAAAAATAAAAATTTGATGACAAGAACATCACTACTGCAGACAAAGGACAAGTTTGGCAAAAAAATTCTAAATATAAAATACTAGTAAAAATTTTAAGAAATTATTTTTCAAAAAACATTTGCAAAGAAAAAACAAGTAATTCCGGGAACATTTGAAGTGTTGAACTCTATTAAAAAAAACATTAATTAACTCGACATAGAGGTATTGAACCTGTCTTTCCACTACGATACTTTCTCCATATAGTAATTTTTTTTATACTACAACATTGTAGCAGTGTTGGTCTTTGAAAAATTCTCTAAAATGAATTTTAACTTGGATTGGCATTATTTAAATTGGATTGGAAAGTAGACTCGACTTCCTATTTGTATTTATTTATTTATTTATTTATTGTTCCACCTCAAGAAGGCTATAGAAAATGGGTTGCGATTAAGAATTGGTCGTTTGGGTGATTAGGGGTTAAACGATCTTGTTTGAACTTGTCTTATACAATGTTACTTTGACACAACTTCAATGGTATTTCTTACACTACTAAGAATTTAAATTAATTTGTTTAAGAAGCATCTATTATACAATTGTCGATGAGTTTGTCTCACAAGACCATTCCATTCTAAAATTTGTTCCCCTTTGGAGAGAATCAAAGCTTTTGGGAGGGAATGTGTTATAGAGTTCAAACAAGTGATGGTTCGCATTTTTCTCAGGTCGATTCCTTAGTTTGCTATGTAGAATGGGTCTAGGTGGCGACATGATGAAGTTCATCCAATGTATAGATAGAGATTAGAAGGTGTAGATGAAAAAAGGCCTTCTGATTGTATTGGCAGTTTTAGCCATTCAATAGAAGGCCTTTAGAAATTTTTGGAAACGGTCTTTTCAAAAAAATGTTTTAGTTTGGTAATTTGTAGTGTAAAAATGAAAATTTTCAAAACAAAATAGCCATACAATACATCATCATTGAACTACACTACTTTTTGCTGATAGTGCCACCCACACTAATTATTTTTCTGAGGCTATAACTTTTTACAAAACATGAATATTTTTACCAAGAGAAAAGATATTGAACTGTGCATGTAGGAAGAACTTTGTAAACATAGTTGGTAAAAATATTCACGTTGCGTAAAAACAATGTTGTCAAAATGTGAGCTTGTGACTCAAGACTTTTTAAGGTAGATTTTATATAGTCCATTCCATAATCCACGGTGAGAATCGTGAGACTCTTCTACTTGCAAATTGAAAACATGGGTTTTGTTGTTTGGTGATGATTGATGATTGTGGTTGTGTTTGTGATTGTGAACATTTATATGGTGTTTATTCATGTTTGAGAATTCAATGAGTTTATTGTTCAAGTTGTGTCGGGTAGATTAGGTTGATATTTGGAGTCTTTAGAATTATTGCTTATGATGTGGTTTGGGGTTCTTTTAGGTTTTTCTGTTTTGTTTATTGAAGTGTTGATCCTAATGTATTGTTTTAGTGTAGTCTATAATGTGCATTGTTTTCGCGTGTATTAGTGGTAAGATTATGATATTTTGTTTGTATTGGTGGTTCTTCAATGTAAAAGAGAGAACAATTGGAAATGCAGTTGGATTTGAGTACTTGGATGAGGATTGAGAAGATACAAATGATGCCTTGGCAGATAGAACAATACATTCAATGTCATAATTTTCAATATATTGTGGGAATCCACAATTTCTGTGACAAAGATAATTAGGAGTGAAGTGAATACTAGGACAATGATTATTTGGACTGACTCCTAAAATGATGGTGGCATGTGGATGGTTTCTACATTAAATAGTTCTTAGCCGTTGGTGGCAATGGTAACAAAGTTTACAAGAATAGTTTACTTGTCGGTGCTATAAGCTGCTTTTGATCTTTTTGTAACCCAAGTCAAATTATTTGTCTCATTGTTTTATGTGATTCGACTTCGATTTGCAGTAAGGAGCTCGGTGGGGTTTTTGGAAGAAGGCGTTTGTAGCTTTACGTGGAGAAATCATCTATATTTAGAGTGATCTTGCTCTTATAGAAATCAAATGAATTTCAGATAGATACTTGGAATGACAATGCAATATTGGTATTGAATTTGTAGTACCTCGTATGTTCGGATTTGGTTTTGTTTTAATTTTTTAATTGCAGGTTGTAGCCAAATGGTACTCCAGATGACATGTGTAGCTAATAGTCGACATTTTTGTGCACTCAATATATGAATTATGAGTTTGTTTACTTCATTAAGCTACAAGATGTTACAGTTAAAAGTGCCCTAAACGATCTCATTTTTGAAAATTCTAGCTTACTTTCAAAGGAGGTTGTTGTGTGGCAATTTTGGCCAAAACTACATCAAGAATTTTAGAGGTAACGTTAATTATATCCATTATACTAACATCGGCGTGCGCAACAACACAAGTTCCATTAGTCTTCTATACATTTGAGCATGGGTTGTCTCATGGCCCATTTACACTATGCAAATGCAATAGAGAATCTGCATTCGTCAAGTAAGTTTTTGGTAGCTACAGTGTGCTCCTGTAAAATTTATTTTTTATAAAAAAAGCTGCTCCAACGCATTTTGGGTGCGGCAAGAAACTTGCGCTCCACCAACGCACATACATTGGCCAGAAGCAGGAAGAGACCTAGGCTCTGACACTGCAAGAAATTGTATATTATTTTTGAAATTTACCTTGCAGCATTCTAAGAATACAACACAAGTGCTCGAGCTTCTTGGTGTGAATGGGCCATCACTCGATTGTTCCGAGGTGGATCATGTTCTCCGAAATCACTTTTTCTCCTATAGGGTAGACGACCTGTTTCCGATCAAGCCCCCAATCACGCAGTATAGGGCGACCTATTTCCGTGAATCAGCCTGTATTATTTTCGAATTCATTTGTAAACGGTGACGGAAACATGTTTCTTCTTAATATGGAATGGTTGGCGCCAAGAATGGAAACTTGTTACCGAGTTAGTATGATATCATGTGTTCCCGAAATCTAGTTTTACAGTTCTTGGAAATAGGTCCGCCTATATTGCGAGAACGGGTTGGAGAGAATCTTCACTTTGAAAATTCGTAGTAAATTCAATATTGCCCCAAAATTTGTTCAAAAATATGTGACCTTCTTTAAATCTATTTCCCTACACTGCAAAATTATTTGCCTATTTGTTACTCCACCGGAAGTATGCTGAATTGCTTAAGGTGATCGGAAACAGGTCGTCTACCCTAATGTAGTGTTTTTTGTCCTCAAGCGGAGTGAGTATTTTTTGCCCTGAAATGAAGTGTTGACTGCAATGCCTATGTGTCAACAGGCATGGAGGATTGTTGGTTGCCGGCTGTACCAGGCTGTACACATAGTTGCTGCTTGCTGAGGTTGTTTCATGCATATATTTTTACGAGTTTCTTCATCCGCATGTTCATCCATGTATTTTCATGTATTGCCTACATCCATAAGTTTATCTGCTATTTTCATCCACATTTTCCATCTGCAATTTTTTTCTTGAATGCTATTGCTTACATGGTTTTGCATATACATAACATTAAGTAGCCTTGAAGAAGGTTGCTTGTTAGTTTCATCCACCTTTATATATGGAGTGACCAGTGATTTGTAATTGAATGGGCTGTTGCATCAAATAAACAATTACAAGACACTGTTGATTTGTGACTGAGTGAGTGCTTTTGATTACTGTTCACCATGGTTAATTGCTCTTGCTTACCCCTTTAGTGCCCAGGGTACTGTAGCAGGGAGCTCTGGATTTCAGTGCCTTTTTCCATTGTGATTGAGACTACCTGAAATAGAATGGATTAAATTAGAAAGTAACCGTACAATTCTATTCTCAACTGGAGAGCACACATTTTATTAAAATTTGAGAATCATCCAATGGTGGGATTGGAAGATTATAGTATGTATTTGAACTGTATAATGCACGCTCAAAAATGAGATTTTGGGGGGTGTGTGACTTCAAAGTTAAATAGAATTTGGGTTAAATTTTCAAAAATGAAAGTAAAGAAGTTCAGCTATGCCCTATGTCAACACCTCTCCGTTGCAATCTTTCATATCAAGAATTGACTCACACATAATTATTGTGAATTTTATAAGTGAAAGTGACTTATTCATATACAGTTAGGACAAAATTTTATACGTTGAAAATTGACATGGGTGGGTACATTAGTCAAGATCGGATTACACACACTAATGGAAGATGAAAAAGAGAACACAATCCAAAAAAATACAATAAGATAACTAACTTCCAAACACAAGAAATACTGCATAATACATGTGTTGTATTTGTAAGTATTTACTGTATTTTCAAGTATTTGCAGTATTTTCGCGTTTTGTTGATAGGTATTTTGATAGTTGTACAATTCCAAATCAAAATTTTCTTTTTCTGTAAGGTGCGTAATGTATGTGGCAAAATCTGAACTTCAAAACTGAAGTTCCAATTCTTCACGGATTCTCTGCTATTTGCATTTCGAACGTTGCAGTGACCATAATGTGGTCAGCTGGGCACTAATGGGTTAATGCCACCTGCTCCCATAGCTCTTGATGTGATGTGGAATATCCCACATCATTTCATTGGGGGGATGAAATGATGTGGGATATTCCACATCATTTCATTGGGGGGATGAAATGATGTGGGATATTCCACATCATTTCATTGGGGGGATGAAATGATGTGGGATATTCCACATCATTTTGTTGGGGGAAGGCAGTAGTCAAAGAGGCTACTAAATGTTACATATAGTTTTTGCTACACAATTTTTGTCTGCATAGTTTTACGTACACCATATTGCTTATACAGATTTGATTATGTGCGTCATAAACTCTAGACTTTGTACAAAAAAAGTTAGATCAAAAAATTGCATTATACAACTCTAATATATAATTTGATTGCATTGGCCTATTCAACAACTATTTCAAATGCAAGGGCATTAACCCCTAACCGCCCAACCATGCATGTTTTGCATGATGTACGGATTCAAAGTCCGTTTTCTCATCCATCATGCACTTTTTGCAGTGTGGATTTTTTATTGAAACTTTTATGGGAAGTTAGCTCCGTGCATGTGTGATCCGATTAGAAAGGGGATGATTTTTGAAATTTTTATGCCTCATTTCATGTTGTAGTGTTCCACCCAAAATTTCAAAGATTTTAGTCTAAAAGTGCTCTTGAAAAACTCAACTACTAAAATTAAGCAACCAAAAAATCTCCAAAAATCACTACACTTAGAGTATTACATTTCAACCTATCACAACAAATTTCATTATTAGATTGTCAATTTCTTATTTGCAATCATATTACAAAAGAGTGTTAAATTTTAAGTTTGAAATTTAATACACAAATATTGGTGATAGCAATCGCAAATCTAACCGTATGGATAGAATCTAAAATGCATAATGTACAACTTTTATTATTCATCAACTTGAAAATATCCCTCTTAGTTGCATTTTATAATGCATCTTTGGAAAACTGCCAAATCTGAAAAGGGTGAGAACGTTTAGGGGTTAAGATGTAACAATGGTTCATGTTGCAACCTATGCTCTCTATACAATGGCCAATGCAGTCCTATGCTCTCAATTCCAAAAAAATATTCAAATATTGTGAGAACCAACATCATTTGCATGTTTGTTAAATTGTGAATATTTTAAATTCTATAAATGTCAACTTCCTTCAATTTTCGTGTACAACAATCTAAAATGATGTATACCAACATGCTAAGGCACAAAAAGTTTTTTTGAAGCTCTAAGAAAAATTGAACAAAATTTAAAGTAGTTCCGAATTATAGCGCACAAAACCGAGTTTTAGACATAGCTAACTTTGGAACTCGTTTTCTTTCAGATAAGAATCAATGAGTTTTTTTAAAACTTCCATAGTAATGTGTTATATGTCGCATACTACAACTTTTGCATATTCACTCATCGACTTTGTCCATTGATGCTCATGGTATGGTAACGATGTTTGCATGGAAAAGTTTCAAATCAATACTCAATTTTGTTCGTCACTGTATATGAGGAGAGGAGAAGGAGTGAGAGAGGGACTTTGGGTGCATGGCTGCGCACCCAACAACTAAAAATAGATTCAAAACATTTTTGTTTACTTATTTATTTTTGGGGCGGCCGCTTTGTGGGATTTAGCAGCATCGAAGGGCCAAATAAAGTTTTTTTTTTTTTTTTTTTTTTTTTTTTTTTCTTTTTTAGACTTTTAAATCAAGGTTCATACTTGGACTCCTTTTAGTCTACTGCTGCTTCTTGTTCTAGGACGCCTGGTATACCTGAATTCTTCCAGAAGGATCAATTTTGGTACCAAACCAGGATGGCTAGGGTTTCCATTACCACTCCTGACAAAGCAGATTCCACATTGACACTCATGGTTACGCTTCTGTGTTCCCTGCGGCTCTTCATCACTGCCTCGTTACTCGTGCCTTAATGTATGGTCGGTTGGCCGCATAGTTGGCAACGAAGAGTAAATGAATGGTTCATTTATACAATCTTAGGGAAGAACTTCCTTGCAATTGCTTCTCCAAGTAGTGTGCTTACAAATTTAGACAAACTCTAGCAAACTCTAAGTATATTTCTGAATTGTTTGGTCGTAAGCTGTAAGAGCTCTTTCTCGTTGTCAGGATTCTGGGTGATCACACTGCGCCAAGATGGTTCTCGGGTCCCAGAACAACGGCTAACAGGTTCTGCACAAGTTTTGTGTCACTTCATTTGCTTGATATCCAATTTGCTTTCTAATTTGCGTTTGTTGAACTACTTCTTTGGTGATTTTACGATAACAAGTAGTGGTACTCTGTAGACACCTTGTATACGTCTCCTAGCACACTAACGGTTTGCTGGTTGGCATGGGTACAGGTGAGGAGTACCACCTCCCGAGGATTTCTTCACAAATCCACCTTATGCTATTGATATCAAGAGTACCGTCTGTCTTCTACGAATTTTCTTAGTTCTTGAAACTATTGTCTTTTCGTGATTCTTTGCCTTAAGCTTTGTTAGTTCCTTCTGATGTTGATCACTCTTCGTCTCTTTGATAAGGGTTGGTAGTGTGTCAATTTTTCTTTAGTTGACACTCTTAAGTTAACATGACTTTTGGTACTACCATTCTGCCTTTGCACAATGTTGGTTTTTATTTCCTTGGATATGATTCTTTGCTACTGTACCTTGAACTTGCAGTCATTGTAATCCCTGGCTTTGGCTCTCTTAAATTTGGTAGACTCTCTTGAATGTTTGGTAGACTCAATCTACTTTGTCTATCTAATCTTGATTCTTCCTGAGGTTTTTTTGCTACTACTGTTAGCTTTGCTTTCTATTCTGTTCTTTGAACAAGTTCTTGAAAGATAGCCAACTCTAAGTTGTTTTTTTCTTTGTTGTTCATGAGATGGATGATGAGAGGGATTTAGAATCTATTTTGATTGTTATCAAAGAAGTATCGATAAACCCCCCCTTTTTTTTGGCGGCCGCTGTGTAGGGTTCAGGAGCACCCCACGGTCCAAAAAATATAATTTTTTTTAAAAATTTAAAAATTTAAAAATAAATTAAAAGATTTTTATTTATTTTTTTATAATTTTTTTTTAAATGTTTTTTTTTTTTTTTTTTTTTTTTTTCTTTGTGGCTGTCGTTCAGGGTTCAGCAACCAGAGCTGAAGAAAAAATAGAAGAAAAAAGAAGATAAGAAGAAAGACAAGAAGGAAGCCACAAGAAGAAAGACAAGAGAAAGACAAGAAAGAAGACAAGATAAAAAAAAAAGATAAAGATAAAAAAAGTACATAAAAGTATTGTTTGTTTACAATATAAGGGATTGTAGAAAGACTAAAATCACCATTTAAAAATAAATAAATTAGATAAATCTTTTTATGCACGTGGAGGCCAAGTGCATGATTATATGGCCAAGTGTGTAAATAGCGAATTGCGTGTTGTTAGTGGCAATGGTTACAAAGTTTACAAGAATAGTGTATTTGTGGGTCCTATAAGCTGTTTTTGATCTTTTTGTAACCCAAGTCATATCTTTCTCCCATTATTTTATATAACTCGACTTCGATTTGTAGCATGGAGCTTGGTGGAATTTTGGAAGAAGGCGTTTGTAGCTTTAAGTTGAGAAAGGATATGATTTTTAGCGTATTCTTGCTCACTCGGATTTTATCGAAATCAAATGAATTTTTGACAGTTACTTGGTAGGACAATGCAATATTGGTGTTGAGTTTGTAGTATTGCATGTGTTTAGATTTGACTTTGCTTTAATTTTTGGATTGCGGGTTGTAGCCAAATGGTACTCTAGACTACATTTGTAGCTGATAGTCAACATTTTTGTGCACTCAATATATGAATAATGAGTTTGTTCGATTCATTAACCACTAAATGGCTACAACCCTCTCCAAATTCGGCAGTTTTGCAAAGATGCATTATTAAATGCCACTAAGAGGGATTTTTTGAACTTGATGCAGGAATAAAAGTTGTACATTATGAATTTTAGATTCTATGCATATGGTTAGATCTATAATTGCTATCACCAATATTTTTGTATAAAATTTGAAACTCAAAATTCAAATTCTTTTGTAATTTGATTTCAAATAAGATATCACTAGTAGAAATTGTGCCAAAAAGAACCGCAATCGAAATCGGATGCAGTTCTTTTGACCAGCCTAATTAATCTGCAGTCACAAAATGACTGCAAATTTGTTTTTTTGTTTAGCGACTTCAATTTTACAAAGCTTGGGGCGTATAATATACCGTTGGAAAGATCTTAAAAATAACTTTCTTACGGTATATTACACACCTCAAAATTCCTAAAATTGCAGTCGCAAAATGTAAAAGAGAAATATGTAGTCGTTTAGCGACTATAGATCAGGCTGGTCAAATGAATCGCAGCTGATTTTGGCTGCGGTGTTTTTGGGCCTAGTTTCCTGCTATGTATTGACAATGTATAGATGAATTTTTTTGTGATGGGTTGAAATGTCATACTCTAAGTGTAATCTCATAAAATCTATAGTAAAAAATGCATACTGCAAAAAAGTGCATGATGAATGAGAAAGCATAGATGAAATCTGTATGTCGTTCAAAAATTGGACGCTTAGGCAGTTAAGGGTTAACTCGGGAGAAGTTTTTATTTGTGGTTGAGAGAAAATCTGAGATTGAACTACAACACTTAAACATTGCATTGCAGTTGTAAAAATAAGGCGAATCACTACTAGAAATGACAATCCAAAATGATCTTGCGAAAATTGTCTTCATGTCCCCTATGACTCAAGCGCACCTCCCTGATTGGAAAACGACTTAAGTGGTGGGCGGTATCCTTTATGAGCCAATCACAGCAAACCATTGTCCCATATGACAAGTCGCAGTGGACCGCTGTCCTCATACTATTGCCTAGCCCTCCACTATGTAAGATGAAAATCATTCCCAAGGTTGTCATAGTAGGCAATTTTGGATCATTGAATGTGCCCTTCTGGTTGATAAATAGTCTTTTTGCCCCTTCAGAATTTTGGGTTTCTAGGGTTTAGGATTTTCATAGGAATATTTTATGAACATGCTCAATTATTGATTTCTAAGAATGTACTTGAATATGCTTGAATAGTTTGCTATCAAAAGGGCGGAAGGCTAAGAGTATGGTCAACAATGACTTCCAACACGCCAAACTCACATCCAAGATAGATTGTGAGAAGCTCTCACTTCCCCATCAACAAACACCAAACTTGTATGCCTCAAATGAATTTCATGAACAAATTACATACCACTACTTGGGCACCAAATTCTAATCATCAATTTAGGAGAAGAATTTTCCTAACTTTTTGTTTCATAAAGTTATAGCATAGTCTTGTAAGAGAATAGGAAAATCCATTTGATGTGCTACAATCAAGCTCAAATGTCTGGCGTGCAAAGCGCAAATGTCCGCAAAGCGCAAATGTCTCCAAAGCGCAAATGTTTGGCGTGCTAGAATCAAGCTCCACAATCTAAGAGCTGCTTTACACTGAGGAGTCGGGCCCATCGTTCTTGGGGCAATGAAACAAAAAATCAGCCCATATTAACCTTAGGCCTGACCTCAAGCACTCAATATAATAAGATTACAGTTTTTAATGAAATGTGCACTCAGGCCCAAGCCCAAAGTTTGGGATTTCATATTTGGTGAACCCAATGAATTGAGTCACGCCCATGTAAAAGCTTGTCGGATTTAATGTAAAAAATGTTTTGGTTGCATTGGGCTCGACCACTCGAATCCCAGTGTAAAGGGGTTGGGCCCAAAGAATGGCTTCCAACCAATGAGAAGTGAGGATTGCAGCCCATTTGCACATCAGTTTGGGCCCAACACTTAGTGTAAAGCGACCCTAAATATACCTTTATCATCCCAAAGTGGAGTATAGAGTGTTGGAAGGGGTGCTGCTGGCCATGCTCTAATCCAGTAAGTCCCTGTGCACATGTAGACAGACGGTCTGGGATAGCAAACAACTATGATCATTCCAAAGCAGCCTTTAATTTTACAGTGATTTTTTGCCATGATTATTATATCTGAAATTTGGATGACAAACACAATACCAGGCAAAAGAAATTGGATAAAAAGTGAATGAAATCACCAAAAACATAGATCTCCAAGAAGTGAAAATGCCACCAAATTTTTGGACGAGGTTTCGTAATTTCAAACAACATGGTGAATGAAAGTCTACGGAGTACTGAATTGGTGGATGGAAAGCTAACTTAGTCCAAAAAGGGAACGGAAGATTGCAAACCAGGGTGGGTGTCGCTCTTGTACCGGAGACTGAAGGAATATTCTGTCAACGACAAAGCAAGGCATCGCTCAATGTGATCGATGCGAGCATGCAACGATTCGATCTCACTGACGCCATCTCCGTCAGCCCGGGCGGAATGATGCTTAATTTCTGCCAATTTCGGCACTTGGCCACAATGGCCACCGGTTGCGACAGATTCACCAACTTAAATTGCGCGGCTCACGTCGTACGTACAGTCACGCTCGCTAGCTCAGTCACCGATCCTTGACCTCTTCCAGGCCCAGTGATCGAACAGGCACTCTAGCTCTTCTGGCAATCGCTCTTAACTTTTCCCGATTCTTCTTCTTATTATTTTATTATATATCTTTTCCTAAGGAGGAGAACGCATATTCACTTGCTCGACTGGGTGGGTGGATCCCTGAAAGCGCGCAGCAGTTTAATTACCGATGCAAGGATCAGAAAACAACATCGATTCAAAACATTCCAGTCAATAGTTGGAGGACGCATGCTCTGGTTTGCACTCTAACTTATGAGGAAAGTAACAATCAACAATTATGAGTAAAAACTGATCATCGGCACAGAGTAGATTCTGTGTTCAACGTTCACAGGGTCCGGTAGAATGGTTCCTGTCGTCACATGTAAACAGTAGTTTAATTTGTCGATCTTGTTAATTCGGCCTCCAACATCGCATGGAAGCTTGCACTATTAATTCTTGGAGTTCGCGGGTCTCGAAGTTCTCTCGTCTCGATTAGTACTTCGGCCCTTTGTTGTGGTTTCTTCTTTTAGTTTCTCCCGAAAAGGGCAATTCAGGTCTCATAGCTGAAAGAGAAATCCTGAGGTCGAGAGTTCAAATTTCTCTCACCCCACTTTTGAATCTCTACATTCCTCTCCTGTATCTTGTGGTTATACCAGAAATTCAACGAATCAGGTGCCAATTTCAATTGATCAATTTGTACACTCAATTTTATTTTTCTATCACCCCTTTGGTAGTCTATCAAAGGATTCAATAATTTGTTAAATTATTCTTGTGCCTACATGAAACGATTAGCGTACAATGTATAGCAATATAAAACAGATACTTCAAAAGGATCTCTTTAGTTGAATTGCACTTAGTAGAAAGGTGGTCTTTGGGCACCAAGGAATAGTGTCAGAGCATGGTACCCTTGCCCATATTGGTACCAATATGGACACCACTGTGTCACTATTCATTGGACCTCATTGGACCTCATTTCTACTAGTATTGGCGGAAGGGTGAGTGCACTTTCAACTGCAAAAGTATGTGTTGATGAGTGAAACTCTCTACATTTGATGTTCGAGCAGTTAAAACCTCTTTTGTTTAGATTTTAAAGATTGTTTTTAATAAAAACTCGTTTGCATCCCAATAAAAAAAGAAAAAGAGGGGGGAAAAGAGGAAAGGGAGAGAAATTTCCAGACGAGTTATAGCACATAAGATTCCGGGTCTGCCAACCACCACTCTTTCCAGCCGTATCGGTTGCCGTACCTACCCGTACTGAACTCCGTACGGTCCGTACGGAAAGAAAGGACCCACGTGGAGGCTATAAATAGCAAATTGGTTCATGTGATGAGTGGCCGCTTTGTCTTTACCACAATTAAAGGTAGGTAACTTAGCCCCCTCATCAGTAAGAAAATTGCTACAGCCTTTAATTCAACAGTTTAACTTATTTTTGATAGAAAATTCTGAATTCTTTTATAACTTTATAGCAACTTACTCTATTTGGAAAATTTTGGGCTCATTTTGACATGTTTGGCTAATTAGAATGGGGGTGTCAAATTGTGAGCTTGTGAGGGAGGCTAAGTAGTGACATGTTGCTAACCTGTAATCCATGACCTTAACTGCAAGACTCTCACCAAAACAGTTGAATTGAACCCGTTGGTAGGGTTTTCAAACTCCTTGCAAAAGTTATTGCAAATACTTGCACTCTATTGGCATCCCTAATATCTCCAAAAACTAGATCTTTTAATGAAATTAGCCAAGAATTTTCTCTTTAACCCATGAGACTAAATTTTGTACCACGAAATTTCACTGAAGCCACATGCCTCGTTATTTCCGTTGCCTGGCCGGATGTCGTGCGGCGCGCGTTGAATTGTAACACACTGACAGACCATTCTTACTCCGTCGTCGTCGTCATTGGCGTCTGCCAGACGAACGAGTAGTTGGGCGCACTCATCAGCAGTTTTACTACTGTACTAGTAAGTTATTGGAGTAGGTGGCACCCCTCACTAACTGCAGTTACCGCCCCCACATAACTTAAGTAAACACGTACAACTAAGTAACTTAAACTGATCGATTATTTTGCAGATTGACATACTGTTTCGTAACCATCACCCCATGTAGATCATGCCTACGGTTGGATCATGACCAGCCATTCTGATAACTGGTACCTAGTTTAGAAGAAGAAAAGAAATCAATCGGTTTTTCAGTTGGGAATCTCATCAACGACCATGTAAGAAAACCACCCTTGCTTCAGGAATCTGTTTTCATGAAACTCAACGCTGAAATTCACACTCAAGAATGGCTGGTAATGCCTTTGAGATTGTAATTGTAGGAAGACATGATCTTCATCCTCATGAAGACATAATCGTCACACATAATTGAATCTGCTTGATAATCTCTAAACTGCAATCCAAGAAAACTAAATAAATTAGTGAAAATGACAAGATTACCGGCACTTTTCCAGGCGGAACCTCAGATCTATACCAGTAGTAGTTTTTAGAGCTCGAATGCCAGTTACCAAATCGAATGACCATTTACATTGCACTGCACCGTCACGTCAGCTTATCATTCTGAATTCATTCCGAAAGATGTTCCGACCTTCGGGTAAATTCGCCGCTACTTCCAGGCAGCTGCCACACCAACACAATAGTGAGACTATATAGAAGGGTCATTCCTCATTGCAATTACAGATCCTTGCACTCTTCTGCTAAGTTCCCCGCTTTAGTTTTTTCTCACGGAGCTGCTCCTTCATGATTTAGCTTGAGGTGGAGATCGAGCGTGTATTCATGAACGCCTAGTACGGTGTTGCAGTTTGCAGTTGCATGGTCCACTCTCTCCGTTTCCCTTCCAGTGCTGAATTCAACTCAGTTCTTAGATCCATAATATCTTTCATTCTATCAGAGGATGTTGATCATTGGAGGGGAATCGGGAAGAGTGCATCATGAGCTGCAAGCTTGAAGAGTGACGGACTTGCAAGTCCTTTTCATACTCAAGTTGTTGGCCCATTCAATTAGCAGCTTGACACAACATTCAGTACATAACGTTCTTGAGAGGCCCACTGTTGCACCTCCTAATCTCAAGGGATTAAAGGAAAGGGATTGGAGGAATTGCAGTGCATTTTCTCTAACTTCAGTTGAGTGCATTTTCTCTAACTTTAGTTGGGCCAAGCAATGAGGGTTGGAATGTTGAATTATTTTATTCGCAGTTCCTCTACACTGTAAAGATGTGGTTCAGCAAGGGCTTAAGAATGTTATGTAGTCTTCATGCTCTTTGCCTTTCCTTCATGCATCATCTTGGGACTCTACCTGTCCAATTAGATACTGAATTTGGTCTTGTTGGGTGTAGAATATGTTTGGGGAAAGGCAGAGCGACTGAAATGTTATGGAAGTTTCATCACCCACTCTCTCCGTTTCCTTTTTCATGAAACTCAGATCTAGGAGTAGAATAGAAGTGGATTAATTTCTAGCTGAGCAGGGAATCGGATAGAGTGCGTACTGAACTACAAGCTTGATAGCTTTAAGTTCCATTTGAATACAGGATGCTCTTTTATCAGGTGATACAGAGTAGTACTACTTATTAGTGTTTCGGTACTGATTCTAGACTGAATGATTTGATGGCCTAGATATACCTGCACTGAAAAATTATTTCATCTGATTATTAGTAACTGAAATATTGTGCTTGGTTTTCACCTCAAATTGTAACTTTTGGTCAACTCCTGAAATTTGAATTTTGACTTTTCATGCACACACTAATTTTTTTTTTCCTCATTACAATATGCTTGTATAAGTCATATGCGAATTTGAATTTTGAATTAGGATGCAATTGTTTCATTTTGACCAAAAACTCTATAATCACAATATAGGTTTAAGGGGTTAAATGCTGTTGATATTACTATGCTGTCTGAACCATGCTAATATCTATTTTTTGAGGCTAGCATCTACTTCTGTTCAAACGGTTGGTATGTTTAGGGGTTAAAAGATAACACCCTTTTCTGGTAGTGTAATGATTAGAGTTATGCTTTTAACCAATCAATTTTTATTTATTTATTATTTTATTTTGTTGAGAACTAATCAAAATTTTGACTCCAAGACAAATTTCATGCTTGGGAAGACCATTTCAGTATAGCTTGACAGTGAGTTGTATTTTATTGACACAAATTGAAATTTTATGTTCCAAGGTGTTGAAGCTCCTGCTGAGATCATTCAATCTGCACAGCCACAACAGTGTTAACCCGTAAACGTCCTCACCCTTCTCCAGATTTGGAGAATTTCAAAGATGTTTTACAAAATGTAACTAAGAGGGATATTTTGAACTGTCTTGATGTATGAATAAAAGTTGTACATTATGAATTTTTGATTTTATCCATACTGTTAGATCTGTGATTGTTGTTGCCAATATTTTTGTATAAAATTTGAAACTTCAAATTCAAAATTCTTTTGTAATTTGATTACGAATGAGATATTGAAAATTTGTACATGAAATTTGTTGTGATGGGTAGAAATGTAATAGTTTAAGTGTAGTGATTTTTGGAGATTTTTGGGTTGCTTGATTTTATGACATGACTTTTTTAAGAGCACCTTTACACTGAAATCTTCAAAATTTTGGGTGAATCACTTACCTCATTCAACATGAATTGAGGCATAAAAATTTCATAAATGATCCCCTTTCCAATCGGATTACACATGCATGAAGTTAACTTCCCATAAGATATATAGTAAAAAATCCACACTGCAAAAAGTCAATGACGGATGAGAAATTTGTGTTTGATTCTGTACATCGTCCACTTTCTGGACAGTTGGATGTTTAGGGGTTAATGCAACATCAAGGATTCACTAGTCCTACATGAATCTCATGATTAGTGAAGGCTTAAATTTAAAGACACGTTGTAACTACAACTTAATAATTCTAAAGTTGTTTGGCATTGTAAATGAATCAAGTTCGCTTATTTTAATTCTAAATGCCCAAGTAAATTGTCATATTCTGTCATTTAAGGAGTAAAGTAACGAATTTTAGTTAATTTTTTTAATGATAAATGCATGATCACAATCTGTATTTGGTTGATACTTCAAGTCATTAGGGCTATTTTGGATTTTTCATGGGTTTCTTCAAATATGAAACGATTTCTACTATGTACTACCTAACCCCTGAAGGACTAACTGTCTATTTTTTTGGACGAAGTACACATTTTATCCACGTTTTTTCATCCATCATGCACATTTTGCAAGGAAAAGAAATACAACAAAATTCTATGGCAAGATAACTTCATGCATGAGTGATCCAATTAGAAAGGGGATGATTTGTGAAAATTTTATGCCTCATTTCATGTTGCTGTGCATCACCCAAATTTCAAAAAATTTAGAATAAATGTGCTCTTGAAAAATATACTCATAAAATTAGGCAACCAAAAATCTCCGAAAATCACTACACTTAGAGTATTATATTTCAAAAACAAATTTCATCCACAAATTGTTAATATCTTATTTGTAATTGAATTACAAAATATTTTTAAATTTCAAGTTTCAAATTTCATACAAAAATATTGATGATAGCGATCCTAGATCTAACTGTAAGGATAGAATTATCTAAAATTTATAATGTGCAACTTTTTTATACATACATCAAGTTCAAAATATCCCTCTTGGTTGCATTTTATGATGCATCTTTGCAAAACTGTCGAATTTGAAGAGGGGTGAGGACGCTTAGGGTTAGGCCATTTTCAGCCTTCTAGCTGTTCTATGCATTTTGGCCTTGAAAATGATTGACCTTCACTAATAAAAACAAAGTTTTTCAAGTCTAATTTCTAATTTACATTGTGATTTTTTATTTTTTATTTTATTGTCTCTGCCCACCATGGGAGAGACTATGAAAACGCTTCGTTTTTGAGGAGTTACCAGGAGTTATGCGCCTGGACAGTAAAATGAAGCCGTAAAAGTAAATTTGGGATAAATACTAAGGCACAGACTCCACGACTAGCCGCTTGTTTTGTATTTTAAAATTGAGAGATTTCTTACTATCAAAATTTGGATAGATATAATTATAATTACAACACTTTCAAAGGATTATCCTATCAAATTTCAATATATAAACAAGATGTTTCACCACAATTTTTCAGTGATATTTTTCATAGAATTGAACACTTTGTGTAAAATTTTGAAATTTTTTGAGTACATTTTGTAATTGATATGATTTTTCTTGAGATACAAAACTTTGAAAATTCACAGCAGTTTCAATATTCTTATAAAAATTGTAAAAACGTCATGACTAATAGATAACACACTGTTTCATTTTTGAAAAATATTTAAAATTTGATATTTTTGTTCAATTATGATGGCCAAAATAATCACAAAAATTAGAGCTTGACTCAACAATTACAAAGTTTAGTTTTTAGGGTTGGTCTTCAAAATTTCCTTGATGGATTGGAGTCATTTTGGGCATCTATTGAGCAAGTGTTCCAGATGAAAATGAGATCCACAAAAATTTGTCACTTTTATATTAGAAAACACATTTGTTAGTTGAAAGTCACAAGAATAAATTCACCACCTTGAATGTCATTTTATGAAAACAAGCACCTCACTATTGAAAAACTTAGTCATAAGTACTATTATTGTAGGTAGCATTTATTTACCAAAATTGCTAAATTATAAAATAGTCAAATTGTTAAATCAATTTTGTAGAAACGTTAAAATCAAACCAAAATTTTCATCCATTTCACAACTCTTCATCCAATTAGTACTACACTGATTATTGTCATTCCTGTGAGATACTAACTATTTACTCAAAGCTATGACTTTTTACAGAAGACAAATTTTTTTACCAATGTCAAAGACATTGGTACTACTGATGTAGTAGAATGTTCATAAACATATTTCGTAAAATTGTTCACCTTGCATAATAAGATGTAGCCATATTAAAACAATTAGTGTGTCTCAGTAATGGCACATTACGAAGAAACAATGGTCATAGGTACCACGGCAATAGGCATGTCTGGGCTTCTATATGAGAGTGTTTTGTCGTTGCGGAATTGTAAGTTTATTGTTGTCAGGGTTTTGGCGATGGCGCCCGAAGCGGCAAGTGTATCATCATCAAGCTCCAACGAGACGGAGCGGCAACAGCAGGAACTGGAGGAAAATGTTTCGCTTCTGCTGTCCGCATTCGCCTCTGCGTCCAACCACAATACCTCGTTTTTGTACAGTCTTTTTTTCTCTCCTTGAATTGGCAAATCTCAGTTTTCGAGAACACTCTGCAAACACTCGGTGAATTTCGCGTTGATTCGATTTTCGCAGTGATAGAATATAATCAATTTATTGATTAATGTTTTGACAGACTGGAGCTTTGGAGGGAGGAGCACGTCCAGTACCTCAAGAAAGCTTACCGTGGTCTGAGTGCATCATACAGCGTTCTTGATTCGAGGTATTTTTCCAGCACTTGTTCTCAATCGTGGTCTCAATTTTATATAGTTTTTGGCTAGATCAATCTTCATGAGAATCCTCTGTTTTATATTGACAGAGAAGTTGCAACATTTAAGACCTAAATGCCTTTATTCAAGAGTTTTCAAATATTTGTGGATTAGTTTAGTTGTGTGATAGTTGAGTTCTTGTTAATTAAATTTGGCTGACGATATGGTTCAATCCTCTGAAGAATCCTGTGTTTCATATTTACAGAGGGATCGCGAAATTCTAGACCTAAATGCTTTTCTTCAAGATTTTTTAGTTCTGTTCTTGATTATCGGAGAATCGAGTTCTTATTTAATTATTTTTTGGCTTACGATATGGTTCAATTTTCTTTAGAATCCTGTGTTTCATATTTACAGAGTAATAGCGAAATTCTAGTGGTTTCTCTTGACCTAAATGCCTATATTCAAGAAATTTCAATTTGTTTTTGGATTAGGTTAGTTGTATGCTTGATCAATTTGAGATTTGAGTTCTTATTTGATTATTTTTTGGCTATTGATATGGTTCAATCTTCTTAAGAATCCTCTGTTTCGTATTTACAGAGGAATCGGGGAAATTCTAGCGGTTTTTCTCTAACTATATGACTATATTCAATTTTTTAAAAACATTTTGTGGATTAAGTTAGTTGTGTGCTTGATCATCGGAGATTTGAGTTCTTATTTCTCTGTTAATATTGTCGAGCTCTTGTGATGATATGCATATTACAGTATTATTCTTTGTAGCGGCTTAGGTTGTCTCTGCATCACAGGTAGTAATTGCAGCGAGGTGGACATTCTTACGATTTTTTTGTTAGAGCAGTCATTTTTGCGTTTGGGCGTGTGAAATTCAAATTTTCGGAAAATCATGATGTGCTCAAGATGGATTGTGAATTGCGGATTGGTGCAGTCGGCCATGGCTGTGCTATTGGATTTTGCACTCGCTTGCGATGCTCAATCAACCCTTTGGGATAGGGATGGACAAGCGAACGATCGATTTTCTGTCAAGATGTGAGGTCTGTTTTTTCGCGTTATTCCTCTGATGTAGTTAAGGGTTTAAGGAACAACAAAATTTCAAAAATGTAACTGGCCAGGTGTGTGGAGTTTAATGGTAACATTTGCACAGCATATTCAGTTACTGTTTGCTGCTGATTGAAGAGCTCATTTTGAATGTGAGTGTAGGATCCGAGTGGCGGTTATGGTGGCAGACCTGGACAGGTATAGGTTATCTATGCATTTAATTTTTTTTATCCTGCCAATATGGAAACAAAGATCTTGTTGATTTGTACTCATTTCACCCGAGTTGGTCATTAATCAATGTCCCGCGAGAGATATATTCAGTTCATGTCAAACATCCAGTTTGTACATGTCACACAACTTAAGATGTGTTTTGGGGTTGGATCATAAGTATGTACGTTGTTGAGAGAAACCTTTACAGATGGTTCTCTCTTGGTGCTTTACAGTCATTGTGTGTGTAATTTTCATGAAATTTCAGATGGCTCATTTGGCAACCACATATGCTGCTGTAAATTCCCTCGTAACTATTGGTGGTGAGAAGGCACTGGTTTCCATCAACAGGTACAAACGTTTGTTTCAAACCTCAAAGGCATCACGTGACTAAGAGCAATAGTAATTACCACACTGTTTGAATTGATGCCATGATGACAGTATCGCATTTGTTAATCACACATCTTTCGATAATCTTGATGTCTGCACCAATTAGTAACTCAATCTGTTATAATTTTTACGGTTTTCTTTAGAAAATCTCATTTATGATCAACATAATTTTTTCAGCGAAAACGAAGCATGCTGCTGCTTCTTAAAACGAGAGCCTTCATATTTTGTTTTCTATTTGTGCTTCTTGAGAGCATATTTTATGTCTCGAATTTTTCTAGTTTTAAAGGAATGCGTTTGTGCCCTGACTTTGCAACTTTATATCACAGATGCAGAGTCATTTCTAGCTCCCTTCTTATGTGTCTCCATTAGATCAAATCTGTTGTTTTTGGTGTTCTTGAAGTACATTGCATTTTGTGGTAGGAAAAGTTAGCGTGTTCAAGATATCGAGGGATACCATGTTTAAGAGGCATCTGCAGGTAGCAGGGATAAGGTGCTTCGTTTTCTACTTCGCATGAAGCAACCCGATGGGGGCTTCTCTATGCATGAGGGAGGAGAAGTTGATGTGCGTGGTTGCTATACTGCTATCTCTGTAAGTTCACCACGTGATCCACTTTTTCTGTGTTATTGTATGAAGCCTTCATTTTTAGAATTGAGACTTTTGGTACACTTTTCAATTTTTGGCATGTAGCTACATATAGTTTTGTAGTGCTCTGGTTTTTGAGATTCACTTAGAGTTGCGCTTTGAAAATGATCCTCAGTGCCTTGTTTTTTCATGGTACTTTGCAGGTGGCGCATATTTTGGATATCATGGTGCCAGAAATTGTTGAAAATGTGGCTCATTATATCTTGAGGTCAGTTCCAAATCTGCAATTTTTGTTTATGGCTTGAGAGCGTGCAAAACGTTTTAGATTTTGGTATGCCTCCAGAATACCTCTAGGATTTTAGTATTTCAGATGAAAATTTCCCCTTCTGCACATTAAGAGCGCTTTTGTTGTGGCTGTAGGTGCCAAACGTATGAGGGAGGCATTGGTGGTGAGCCTGGTGCAGAAGCGCATGGCGGGTATGTCACTTTCTGTGGAATGATTAGTGGGCCGACCTTGAATATTTCTGCATACTGCTGGTTTTGTGCGGCTTGCTGTTCCTGGTGCTGATCGTCTGTCATATCCTCACAATGCAGTTCTATGCTATGTTCACCACCTAGTGTTCTTAGTCTGTTGTGGATGATATCTTGTAGGTACACGTTCTGTGGTCTGGCAGCGCTTGCACTCATTAACAAAGTGGATGTGATCAACCTCCCCAATTTACTGGTGAGTTTTGCTGGTGCAGATGACTAACGCAGTTCTGATAGATTGTATGCTTTGTTACTTCGCTGCAAATATTTTATTTCTGTTTCTGTCCGTACACCTACGTTTCGCTTAGCTTTATCAAGATTTTCTAACGCTGTTGGCCTGGCAAACAGAACTGGGTAGTATTTTGCCAAGGAAAAGTTGAAGGTGGATTTCGGGGTCGCACCAACAAGTTAGTAGATGGCTGCTATTCATTCTGGCAGGTACTTCCTAGTGTTTCGAGTTGCTCTCAGGAGGCGATTGTGTAACTTCAATGATGAGTTGTAAGGACTTCTTTGAACTGTGCAAGTTGGACTCTACTATTAATACATTGCTTGCATACACTGGATGATTCTCGCTGATTTGATCACCAGGGCTTACTTATGAGGTGGATATTTGCAGGGGGGTGTATTCACAATATTACAACAGATTATGCCTGAGCTTAACCGACAGCAAATGGCCAGAAATACTCCTGTGTGTACAGCACATGCCCAGTTTGTTGCTGACTCGGTATTGAATACTGGTAAATACCTTTATTCATGCGCACTCAGACAGTACTTATTAGAATTTGTTACATATGCTATTCACAATCTTCACTTAGCATTAGATTCTGGCAATGTCAACCTAACCAGGGTTAGGTTGCTCTTAATAAGCGTTCAGCACTTCAAAAAATATGTCTAACCAGATACCACAAGGCAAATACTGTATAGGGTTTTGTCCATTGATTGTGTATCGTTTTGTTTGGTCGTGCACTGTTGGTTCATTTTGTACACCAGCATCCATAGAGACCTTATTTGAGAGTTCAATTCAATAGAGATAGAGTTTCCGAAGTTCAGGTGACTGGCACCTATCATACAATGTTTGTGGCCCTAAAATCCTTTCATTGATACGCATGTGATCAAATTGCTGCGCTATCAGCTAATTCTCTGATTTTTAGGTTCTATTAGACCACCTTCAATTGCCAACTAATTTTCAGAGTATCTGTATTCCAGAGGATGGTTTGACGCAAGGACTTACATCTGGTTCTACAACTTCAGAGGAGGGTGCAGCTCCAGGTAGCTCAAAAGTAGAATTTGGAGGTACCGAAGCAAGGACTGATGGGGTGACCACTGATCGCCAACCAACTGGAACCTCACCAATTCACATGCCACACGAGGATGATTCAAGGGGTATGCTTAACGTTTTACTTCGAAATCTGAACCTCTATAGTACACCATGCAACTTTCCTAAAAATTTGAATCTGAATTTCTCGAGCAGCTGTATACCGGTCGTGGTTCAATTCAGATAGCTGTGTTTCAAAATCAGTTTTCAGTACGTCAGATCTTTGTTGAATTGATGGGAGTTGTTTGCAGGTTCTGCAAGTGGACTTGTGACAGCTGAACAGCTCTTTCCCGTGGTTGATCATCATGTTAGAAGGGCACCCATTTCTGTAACTTTCGAAGAAGTTGAAGATGAAGTCTCAGGGATGTCGAAGCAAGCTGATGATAAGGTTGAGAACTCAATGCCGACGCAGCCTTCTATTGTGGACCAATTATTGAACGAAAATGAACAGATTTTGTATGGACCTCTCTACAACTCTCAGGCACTTCAAGGCTACATACTGCTCTGCTGCCAGGTACAAGACAATACTAAATATCACATCTTAAACCTTGAACGTTTGTCAAGCATAAGCCTCCTAAACGTTATGAGCTTTCTTCCATGAATATGCAGCATTGACAGCTGTAGATCGAGATGAATGCACGCCATGTGGGGAGGTGCTTCTGCTACCGGAGTTCTGTTGTGTCCTCAAGCCGCTTATTATATGGCTCTTGTTACACTGCTGCGTGTTCTCATGTGTAGCATGCTCCTCTGTGCAGGTATTGGACGGGGGTCTGCGAGATAAACCCGGGAAGTCGCCAGATTATTACCACACTTGCTATTGCCTCAGTGGGCTCACACAAGCCCAGAGCAGCGCATCTCACCGTATCAACGCCCCTCCACCACCAAAAGCTGTACTCGGTCCTTACACGAATCTCCTTGAGCCTGTCCATCCCCTTTGCAACGTAGATCTGAACAAGTACAATGATGCAGTTCGTTACTTTAGACATCGTCCTTTCTAGTCTGGCAATTCTTTAGGTTCCATGAGCTCCTAAGGATTCTCATTTTCATCTCAAAATCCAATTTTGTACGTAGAAGACATGCTTGTCTTTCTGCACCCCTCTCTGTACATGCATGAATATGAATACAGTTTCAGCTTGCTCTCGACGTCTTTGTGGGTTCTGGTACTTTGGCCAAATGATGTTCTGCGTATTTTTTTAGGATGGACTTTACTGACCCCTCACATGATTTTAATGAAATACAGGAATGGTAACCCTATCTTCCTTCAGGCCTTGCTGCTGGACATTACTGTAGCTTCTGGTAGTGTGCACTTGCTCACGAATACTAATTTTTTTTTTATCTTCGTTGGCTTCTTGGGTGATAATCGTTATGAACCCTCACTCAATGTATTATTTTAACTGCAGCTGAGTCAGAGCCTCTGACACGCTCTCCAGCTCACATAAATTCTAAAGTATGGTAGTCCCAGCACCGCGCAAGTCCCCATCAGTGGGACCCGGAAGATAAGGACAAACATGGGTGAAATTTTCAAACACGAGGTAGAATCCGAGTCATTATTCTGACCAACATGCACATCCTCTAGCATCACGTACGGACAGAGGGAAGAAGTTTGATGGAGGACGAATTCTTGACAATTGTGAAGAAGTGAACAGATTCAGCTGGGTCTTCTTCAGTGTGCGGGTTGCATCGCAGGTTTGCGCAACCGTGCAGCGAAATTGTTGGGTTTCATTGAAAGGTGAGGAAATTTCTCCTCCCTACCTTTAATTTGTTGAGATAGTTGTAATTCCGAATGGTTGCATTCTAAATTCCGAGCGGCTAGTTCCACTTCTTCGATGAATAGATGAGCACATAAAAACCCTGAGCAGCATCCGGGGATTTTGCTTTCATAACTCGCGTGCCTGTGTTTGGATTGTTAAGAAACAGAAGATTGTTTTTTTCCAAAATGTGACGCATGTCATCATGTGGTTGGTTGGTAATCTCTTGAAATGTGACATGGAAATTGAATCGTACGGTATACAATCAGAGCGGAATTACGCAATGCCAAAACAGCTCTTGGTTGCATGTAATTAAAGAAGTGACCCAGTCTACGAGAAGAGAGAATTTACGTTACCTCGTCTTATGGTGACCGACTGTATCCCATGTTTCATTCACTGCGGTTTCTAAGATTTGAAATAAAATAAAGTCCTGTGTTAACGATACTTGTTTGGTTTTTATTTGAATTTGAATTTTTTTTCAAACTGGTGTAAACCATGGTTTGAACAGGGGCAAGCAACCCTAGAGCAAGTAATTGATCAATGAAGGAGAAGTGCAGTCACAGCAGTCTGGGATTTCAGAATCATAGTAAACGCTTTGATAATAACTAGAGACATGTGGATTTACGACACCTTTTTAACAGATGGTTGCTTTCTCAGCAGGAGATTCCAGCCTCCTCATCTTTTGAGCTTGTCCGACCAAGCAACAAAGAGGCCTAGGTAGTTCCTATTGCCAAAGCTGGTACTAGGCTTTCAGTGGCAAAGATGGCATCAAAAGCGCAGCTGGTGCAGTCTGTTGCTAGGCGCGCACTTTCAAATCGCCTGAAAGGTCAAGCACCCCTTGTGATTCAAAGCCAAGCGCACTCTATATACACACAGCCATCGGATTCTCAGCAGTCTTCTACCACTGAAGATCTCATTCAGATGGAGCACAAATACAGTGCACACAAGTGAGTTATTATGTGTCCCACAAATCTACATATGTGTAGTCTTGCCTCCAATTCATATATTTCCTTTTCTTATTTGAGGTCTTATCTATCCATTATTTGGTGTGGCTGCACTGTGTTCAGCTTTGTTGTGACCGATTGTATCTCTCATTAGCTACTATAAGGTAGAGGAAACTATTTACTTTCCTGAAAGCATTTTTACATATGTAGGAGTGTGATAGGAGTGCGACATATGCCAAGTCCAATACATCCATCACTTACAAATAAGTCCAACCAAGTCTATGAATAGATGAGTTGCTTTTGAACAAGGGATCAGTAGAGGAGACAGGATCAAGTCCCTGGCGATTTTATTATCCTCCACCTTATGATTCTGCAAATGTCTTCTCTTCGCAACAGCTCCTTTCTGTAAATGTTTCCTCATTTCCATGGTCAGTTCTTCGTTTGAGGTAATGTACTCTTAAATTCTTGTGTGGTTTTCACTCTAAAGTATAAATGGGCTATTTCGTGAGGTGAGAACTCGTGTGTAATTTGTATGCATGGTTTCCCAGTTACCATCCTGTACCGGTGGTGTTCGCGAAGGCAAAGGATGTTGAAGTGTGGGATCCGGAAGGCCGCAAGTACTTGGATTTCCTCTCAGCTATCTCTGCTGTGAATCAGGTACTTGTGTGAAGGTTATGTTTAAATTGCAGTTGTAGAGTACGTTTTAGTGTATCTTACATGAATTTCTATGTTGTATTATATTCGGTTCTGCGAAACCTGAGTAGGTATTTTTCTGAATTATTAGATCGGAGTAATTTCCCATTAACATATTTTTATTGGCTTGGTTTGAAGGGTCATGGCAACCAAAAGATCATCGATGCTTTAGTAGATCAAGCACAACGACTGACACTTAGTTCGCGAGCGTTCCATAACGACAAGCTCCCTATATTTGCCAAGATGCTGACGTCCATGTTTGGGTATGAGATGATGCTGCCTATGAACACGGGTGCTGAGGGTGTTGAAACTGCTGTGAAGTTGGCTAGAAAGTGGGGCTATGAGAAGAAGGGAATCCCCAAGGATGAGGTAAATTACATTTATTTCATCCTCTTTGTTTTTGAAAATGATTCACATTCTGTTTGTGGTTCCTTTTGTGCCGCAACAGAATCTTTGAGCAGATTTGTAGATTGGACTCTGTTTTCGAGAAATATCTGTTCCAGTAGTTGTGTCTAATCGACCGTGAATGGTCTTGATAAATTATAGCGTTCGTTTCTTAAAATTATCCTGGATGGGTGTCCCCGTGTGAACATGATATGCTGAAAATCTTGATATGAGTCTGAGTTTACATGTACTGCTTGATGGGTACTAGGCTGTGATCATTTCATGCTGTGGTTGTTTCCACGGCCGGACAGTGGCAGCAATCTCCATGAGCTGCGATAACGAGGCCACTCGTGGTTTTGGACCAACACTTGGTGGTAACGCGAAGGTCGACTTCGGCGATGCTAATGCCCTTGCAAAGCTGCTTGAAGGTCAGAATTGTTATATCAGCTTTCATGGCACTGATTCCCTACTTTATTCCAATCGAGAAATTGAGTGCTTGCATACTCAAGATTGGATTATGGCTCAGGTATAAACTCAATTTCTTAGGCTTGGTTTTCAATTTTTGGAACGCCACTTAATGGCTCGGTCATGAATGAGCAGAGACGGGAGACAAAGTAGCTGCATTCTTATTCGAGCCCATCCAAGGAGAAGCTGGGGTATGCTTGTAAACACGATTTTTCATTCATCTACTTTATTGTAGTCAGTATCGTTTCTTGAGATCTCATTGTTTGCATGCTTGTCTTAGCCACACAAATTACACGGATTCTCTGAAGCCGGTTGGTGGTATTGAGTCCAATATTATCAGACTTGTCTGTTCATTCGTGGTTAAGGATGATTTTTTGAACCAGCTGCATGCCCTTGGTAGTCAACCACGAACTAGACATCTCTTGTTACGGTTGTTAGAGAAGGAAACATTTTCCAGATTTTCTAGTCGAACGCACACTCATGTCCATGTTGCCATGTTTTACAAAATGATGTATCATCAGAAGAAGATTGACGTGTACACAGGTTGTGATGCCGCCAGATGGTTATTTGAAGACGGTCAGGGAATTATGCACGAAGCATAATGTGCTGATGATAGCTGATGAGATTCAAACAGGGATCGCGCGTACAGGGCGTCTCTTGGCATGCGACTGGGAGGATGTTCGACCTGATGTTGTGGTAGGGTGTGGTCATTGATGTCCTTTTGACAAACGATGTGAACAATCTAGACACTCTGTTTTGTGCACTGGGATTGTGAGCTTCCGTATGCTTTTTGATGCAACTTTTTCATGAACAGATTGTTTGTAGAAACATGAGAACTTACTAGTTGCAAATTGCAGATCTTGGGGAAGGCGTTGGGAGCAGGAGTGTTGCCTGTAAGTGCAGTACTTGCAGATGCGGACATCATGTTGTGCATTAGACCGGGCGAACACGGCAGGTACATATGATGTTATCCATGTGTATGAATGTACAAAATCGTGAGTGTCATTGGATGATGTACATCCTCAATGCTCTTGAGGTGATGGGAGTAGATTTTACATAAGTCGTTCCTTATCAAATGAAAACTGAGTGAATCAATAACAAGTGCTTACTCTCTGTGATACATTCCAGTACTTTTGGAGGAAATCCATTAGCCAGTGCTGTGGGCATCGCTGCCTTAGAAGTGGTGACACAAGAAAATCTTTGTGAAAGGTAATTTCTCGTTTTAGTTGATATTCTCAACGACTCTCCTACAGTATGCTTGTACCAGAAATTTCCGTCCGCCTCCTGTTTGTGAAGTGTATCTCCTTAGATTGTATGACATTCCTCCTACCCCAGGGGTTAGATTTATGTTGGTGGAATGCATTTCTACAGGCACATTATTTCTTGTGTAGGAAGTTGGAATGCCTTGTATTGGCTAGAGAAGATGTGTAGGAATGATAATTGTGCTTGGTATGCGTACTGTGTACAGGGCAGACAAGTTGGGAGAAGAGCTAAGAGAGCAATTACGAGCTGTACAAAAGTCACATCCCAAGTTGATTAAAGAAGTTCGTGGCCGTGGGCTTTTGAATGCTGTGGTGCTGCAGCAGGCAGGGTTGGGCAACGCTTCAGCTTTTGATGTGTGTATCGGGTTGAAGAATCGAGGAATTCTAGCGAAACCCACACGTGGGAATATTATTCGCCTGTCACCACCTCTCACCATCAAGTACATTTCTAACGTTTCAATGTGCTGCAACGAACTTGCAAAGTTTTCAATAACTTTGGATTGTTTCAAGAACCTTTAGACAACATCAATAAAAGAATCATCCTTTCGATTCATGGAGAGGTCTCCCTATGGTCGAAGTGATTATATCATGGGGAGGCCATAAATCATGGGAAAGATTCTCTTTCTGATGCTATCTATAAATTCCTAATTTTACTGGAAACACTGATCTGATTTTGATGTTATCATCTGTGTTCATATTGTTGTGGTTGTTATCCGTGAATGCAATGCTTTTGAGCAAGCTGTTGCTCCCGGTGAATTTTTACTTGTGTTTGTAAATTTTGACTGTGCAGAGGGGAACAAGTAGCACAAGCAAGCAAGGCATTGAGAGAGGTTCTTGAGCTCGATTTGCCTGGCATGAAGCTGCAAGCTGAAGACCGCCCTCCGAAAGCTCCTGATGCATGTGACCGTTGTGGACTACACAAAGACTGATCTTTGAGCTCATGAGTTGGTCGCCATTCAAGCAGGTTCTGTATATGATATTCTGGTTGTCTCTTTCTTAGTTCCCAGAAAAAGAGAGTTTCAGTCCAGTGGATAGTACTTTCATCCTGTTTGGTGTCATGGAATAGCTTCAAGACTAAAGTTTGAAGCTTCTGTGGCAGGAAGAGTTTATCAATAAGAATGGAGGTTTACTGGTAGATATGGGGACAGTATTGGTCTTTTATTAGCTCACAGTAAGTTTCATGCTCTGTGGAACCAAATGTTTGCAGTGTTTGAAGCATGTTGCATATGCCAGCATAATAGTCTTTAGAATGGTTGGTAGCACGCTTGGGGAATCAGAATTACAGTTGCAATTAGAATAAAGTAGGATGACTGTAAACTGAGTGATTTCATTGGTGAACAATTATTAATACTTAATGAGGTCTTATATTTTAATCAAATATAGAAAATTAGTTCTAGACGTAGGTGATTTCCAAAGACGAAATTTGAATATTATATGCAAAAGTTATGCAAGGTCAAAGTGGAATTAATAGATTTTCTGAGTCCATGCCCTAATTTTCAATGTCTTCTTGTTGCAAATTGTGCAAGGAACATCTATCCATTGCCTAAATTTATTAGGCCACTCTTTTGGGTACACGCTTGGTTGACAATCATCCTACCTTAGTTGGATATTGGTCCTCAAGAAGTTTGTATTAAGAGAGTTAGGGGTCTTCCCATAAGGAGCATGTGCCTTACCCATGAAGGAATAAACTAATTTTAGTTCTTGCTTTGGATTAGAGAACGGGTGCTTGAGAGGTGGGACGGGCTTCCCACTTCCTCATACCAAAGCCGATGTCTTTCACGAACCCGCTGTCACTTTTATTAGAGGAGATTGAACTGTGAACTGGTTGTCTATTTGAGGCAGAGCGGGGTTGGGTGGCTCATGGGAAGGGCTCTTAGTTGGTTTAGAGTATACAACATGATCTCCAAATGAAATCCATGATTTCTAGTGATTTGTCATTATCATCTAACATGCCACCCCACACTTAAATAAGAATGTTGGATCCCATCATAGTAGTGATGATTCTGCTATAAAGTAGGTCATCAAAAAGTGTTCATTTTTTTGTTCTTCCCGATTTGGATGACGGGTTGAACCTAAAATTAGAAATTAAAAAACTAAAACAAAAAAATATTCATTTGATACAATTTGAAAAAAAATAAAAATGATTAGACAAAACCTCATGGAATTATGCATGGTCAAAGTTTAGTTGACTTCAAGATATGCAAATTTTTGAATTGTATATCTCACATAATATTGACTCTCAGGAGAGGCACTTAGTGTAATTTTAAGGCATCACATGTGTTAACGAGGTATTAAACATGGAGTTGTTACCTCATGGTTTTTTTTTATTATTTTTAAATGGGCCCTATTAGTAGAAAAATAGCTACTTTGTGACATTAAACAATACACTATTTTTTCTTTGAATTTGCCAAAGTGCTGAATATTATGGAGGCTATAGTACCTATATCTAGTTGGGAAAAATTGTTTAATTCTGTTGTTAGCATATTGAAGGAACAAAATATGAGCCAAAATTCAATGAAAACATAGACAAAATAAAATACAAAAGGCAAAGTAGTTGTTGGTAAATCAACAACATCAATGAAGGGGATTTGTGTAAAAAACATAACAAACTGAAATATATGCAACAAAAAAGTGATAGTTACAAAATACTCACACTTTGAAAGTTGCACAAATACCAGAAATTGAACCACACAAAGCAAGTAATTGACCAAAACCCTCCATCATCCACGTCATTGCATTGAAAAAATGCATTTTTCCAATCACTTTTATTTTTCCCAGTGGCTTACTTTCATTATGTAATTTATTTATTCTCTACACTTTTTTACCAACTGTTAATTTTAAACTATATATTTTTAAACATCCTTTGTATACGCACCCCTATTTTTTTTAATAAGAGAGATTGAACTATTTACATACCCTAATTTCTTTTTAAAAACTTTCAACTTTTTTCCTCCAAAGAATCAATGATGCCCTATTTTTTAATTCATACACGTTTTGAAATGAACGTTGAGTGCTCCCCACTCTCATATTGACTATTTAAAAAAAAAAACAACTTCAATAGATGGGTTGGGAATTTGCAGGGGGATAATTTTTCAAATTTTTGCTGAAAACATCCGATTTTAGAACTCAAGATATTGACCATACTATAATTAAGATGCATCAACATGTAGTAGGGATAAGGTGCTTTGTTTTCTACTTTGCATGAAGTAACCTAATGCTTATGCATAAGAAAGGAGAGGTTGATGTGTGTGGTTGCTACACTTCTATCTCTATAAGTTCACCACATAATTCACTTTTTATGTGTAATTGCATGAAGCCTTTCATTATTAGACTTGAGACTTTTAGTAGAATTTTCAATTTTTGGTATGTAGCTACATATAGTTTTATGGTGCTCTGGTTTTTGAGATTCATTTAGAGTTGTGCTTTGAAGATGATCTTTAGAGCATCTCTAACGAGATGTGCTATAGGCGCGACTAACCGCTCTGGCGTGCCCCATGACAATTTTTGATCCCCAACGGTACCTCACCAACACCTAGGGCTCTTCACAACTTCACAACTTCACACGGGCATAGCCAAAATCTCCAGTATCGAGGGCCTCTTCAAATGCCCTTCTTTTCTATACATGTCTTCTTGCATCTTTGATGGAGAGCTTTTAGGTGACGTGGAAGCATTCTAGCGTGAGGAGGTCATAGCAGAAACTGATAGAGAGTGGTGCCGCAACACATAATTTGTAAAGAGAGTGATGTCGTTTAATATGTGGCGTGCCTGGATGGAACTAGGGGCTTGCCAAATCCAAATTAGGTGAAGGCGAGCTTGTTGAAGGTCTGATGGCACGTCTACATGGCGCGCCACTGTTGGAGATGGTCTTACTACCTTGTTTTTTCACGGTACTTTGCAGGTAGCGCACAGTTTTGATATTATGGTGCCAAAAATTGTTGAAAATGTAGCTCATTATATCTTGAAGTTAGTTCCAAATCTACAATTTTTGTTTATGGTTTAAAAGCACACAAAACATTTTAGAATTTGGTATGCCTTCAGAATACACAATGAGATCCTTTATAATTCCCTAACATATGTAGGAGGTTGAAGCAAATTCCTACGTAGGAATGGACCTTATAAAAGAGTTTCAAGTTTTCCTTGTATACGTGTATTTGGGAAATTTAATTTCCCTGCTAAAATGTGCGCCGTCTACAAAGTACCATGAAAAAACAAGGTACTATGAAAAAAATAAGGGAATATAACATTACATAGGGAATTTGAACTTGAAAGGAGAATTTCTCAATTCGTCCCAGTGAAATATGAATTTTATTGTTATTTTTAGTCACAAATTTTGCTCCCAATACATTAGTAGAAATTTACAGTGTCTCGCTACACTATGTAAACTTGCAAAGCATCATGGCCTTTAGATTCTATAACCTTTTGAAGTCCTTGTCATGTTAGTACAACCACTAAGTTGGGTGAAAGCACGAAAAAGTGTACCACCTCTAACTCTTATGACCATTCAACAATGCAGGGTTCAAAAATACATTATAAATTTGAATTTCGTAAAAAAATAAATAACAGTAAAATAAAACACCTATTGTTTTATAAAATCTACCAAAAAAATTTGAGAAAATGATCTTCAATAAGTAGTTATAAATTATTTATTGACGTAGAAATGGCCAAAATTGAAAAAGTAGTTACGTACAATCAACAAAGTTGATATAAAACAAGCAAAATGTATATCAAAACAAATTTTTTTCTACTTTCTTTTTAGACAAGGACCTCAATTCTATCATTATCTCAAAGGTCATAAAAATTATATTTATGTTGAGTGTATTTAAGGCCATCAATTTTGCAATCAAGATTGGAGTTAGGCATTCATTTTCAAACACTACTTTTTGTAAACTTTTTTGAAGATTTTGTTCTGAAAATTTGGGTTCAAGTACCTATAAGAACTCTAAAGGGCTTCATGAAATTAAAACCAAAATACAATATATTTTGATATAAATTTATGGCCTTTGACCAAAACAATTATGATTTTAGTATAGCAGACTAACTTTTTGGTACAATTTTTCATGCTTTCACCCAGTTAACGAAGTAAATCCAACTATATTCCTCTTTCCAATTCTTTATCCTACTTTATTCTAGACTCAATCTCCAGTTGAATGAATTAATAATTTATTTGGAGGGTTTGTAGGAGGACTCGTGAGCTTTTAGTGAGTTCACAAATAAAAGCAACTACAATTATTCACTAGCGTAGTATATATTACTTTTTAAACTCTATGTAGGGCTCTATTCCCTTTACATTTTGAGCAAGTACATAACAAATAAAATTTTCCAATGTTCACACAGCTCAACTAAGTTGCATTAGAAAGACGACTGTCAATTATCTCAGGCTGAATAGGCCTGTCACAAGGAACATGTTGAAGAGGCTGCTCTGTTTGACTACCTCTATAGTCAGTATAGTCTACGATTTGTCAAGGTCTATTTTCACCTCTACTCCTAACCACATTTGGATGAATCTTGCCCTCTTGGTCAAACTATTAAATGTGCCTTCTTTTGGTTCTAGAAAGTATAACATTATATCCATCTGTTGGGTGAAAACACTTGTAATAACATACGCAAGTAACGTATCTGCTTCTTCACCCCTAGGCATCTTGATCATAAAAATGTGAAAATTCAAATTCTAGTGCCCACATTGATTGAGTTGACCTTCATCTTGGTCATAGACACAATTCAAGAATGCAACAGATATTATTGATATGGGTGACTATATATTACAGTATCGGGATTGGGAGCCAGCTAAGTTGAAGTACAAAATGAAGTACTTGTAGGAATGGGCTTGGTTGCAAGATCATCCGTCTTGGTCCTCACTACGCTTTGGGATCTTGTCTTATTGTTGATCGTTGTGATCTTGTGCAACATCTAGCTTTTGACCAAGTGGTGGCTAAAGACTGGACACTAATAATGGGATTTCATCTCACGAGTACCGTCTTTATTCCCCTTGACCTTTGGGCGCATATATTTTTAATACATGTGAAGTTGTATTTCGGTACATTTTTTAGTTAACAAAAAATCAATATGGATTATTTTTCAAACTACATGCTTATGATGATTTGTGATCAACACAAAGTGCAGTTGTGTTAAATTGAGTTCTAGTATAAAAAGTTTAATTAAGTTATAACACACATTTCGTTAAAACAGAACTACCAGATTGGAAAAGTAATGGGGAATGCTGCCCTTCTCAATAGAGATAGGTCCCCAATAGAACTTTATAGAAAAATTGGAGACCTATCTCTATTGAGAAGGACAGCACTCCCCATCACTTTTCCAATCTGGTAGTCTAGTTTTAACAAAATGTGTGTTTTATTTAGAGTTTCATTCCTAAAAATTATTTCTTATAAGGAAATTTTAGGTTTCAGGGGCCTAGGAGGTCCTCAGTTCTACAGCTTCCCGCCATTAAGGTTGTGTGACCGTTTCAATCATACTTGAGCGTGTATTTAATAAAAATAACTAAAAATAAACGAATCTTGATTTGGAGCTACAATACACTGTAGAACACTGTTAAAACTGTGTTCATTTCATGCTGAAGATGCCATACATGCCACCACTGGTTCCAACCTTCTACTACCACGTGGAGGTTACAATACACAATTATTTCCTCCAGGCTTCTCCGTCCTTCCAAGGGCTTCCTCTTCCTTCTTTGGACTCTTGAAATCTCTCTTGGCTTCGTGGACTTTTGCTCCAAAGAGAGGCATGGATCAATTGTAGGATTATTAAGTAAGTTGAAAAAATTTCAACTGACTTTTGAGAAAGAGACAAAGCCAGGACCGCATCCATGTAGATAGGTCTATGTGATGACTCGGTGATTTTTTGTCTCTAAGAACTATTCTTCCGGAGGTTGAGCGAGAGATTGAGAGAGTGAAAGTTGGCTTCGATATTTTTTCGTAATCAATCGTTGGCTACTTCTTGCTCTAGAGTCATAAAACATTGGTAATTACTGTCTTGCGAAAGTTTCTACTTTGAAATCAACAAATTTTGTCATCTAGAACTTTAGAAGTGAATGTTCCTTTATTTGAGCTTTATTTGAACGAAGAATGTTACGCCTAGGAATGTTGGCTTGTTGATATCCATACATGCACTAAGTTGGGAGTATCCTAGGCTTGTGGTAGTCGGGGTGGTAGTAAGAGGTGTTACCTTGTACGTTGTAGTATGTTTATAGATGGGACAAAATGGACATAGCCCATATCATTTATGAGGCAAAATTCCAAAAGGTGAGTCATCACCTAAAGTTCTGGAGAAAGATTTCCTACTAAAAGAATCAAGCCTTGTCTCAATAATCATATTTCCCACTAAAAATTTCCCGCTCAATTTACACATGTAAGATGATAAGAGGTTATAAAAATGTTATGTAAGAGACCAAATAATCTCAAGTTGCCAACTTGTCATGTCTTCAAGCTTGTTTATATTGGAGGCCTGCAAGGGTTTGCATATTCCCCTTGCTTTCTACCACAAATTGCGGACATGGGGTGTGGTATGCTCCAGAGGTCGCTAGTTAGCCCAAAGGGTGCACTCTTTTATGTGTGTGAAGAATCACGTGAGTGCACAAGAGGGGGATTAATCAAAACATTAATGTACGATATACACATACATTAGTGATATTACAATTTGATAAGAAATAAATATTTGTGTAGTCCTTTCAAGATGTTGAATACATGTATTTATATGATAGGGTTTTACAAGCTTAACTGCATTTAAACTAGGATTGATGAAATATGAACAAAAAATGAAGCAGGCAGCTTTAACAAAGTCTTGGTTTGTCGGCACGGGTCTAGTCAGAGAATGCGTAGAAAAATTGGTACTCAATGGATAGAATATAGGGATCCAGTTGATTTGATGGTTTGTTCATTAAATATAAAGGTTGGTTTGTGTTGGTACTAGACTGAGTCTAATGGATCAAAGTGGACTTATGATTTTAGAGATCATATTATGGTAAGTCTATAAACAGTCATTGCATTAACTAACATGACTTATGGTGTTCAATTAGAAATGTATGAATTACACCTTTGGGATAAAAAATCTTCAATGATTTTTTAATGAAAAATAAAAATTTGACATTGTACATAACAAAAGGAGATTTCTATCAATTTTTTAATTGTTGTATATTTATGTTATAGGTTTTTATTTTTATTTTAAATTCATATATATTTATTTATTTATTTCCCCAAATTTTAATAAAGAGTTCACCCCTTGGGCTAGTTAGCGTTCACAAATATTGTAGCCGGTCACATGGCAACATTGTTATAATTCTCCTGTAGTGTTGCCTTCTTTCATGAGTTAGTCTATTATGTATTTTCCTTTATATATAATTTTCTTTCTTTTATTTAAAATATTTTTTAATCTTTTTGTGAGTCACTAAATGCAACTCAAAGTACTATTGCAATGACAAAATCCTCTAATTCTTTGCTTATTTTTCATTGCAAGTATTGCCTAAACTTTAGAAGAATACTTGTAAGCCATCTCAAACGCCCTAGTTCCTCACGTACTTGGTGCAAATCAATCAAGGTACGAAGTTCTGAGACCTGTTTCATCCATGCTCTACGATAAATGTGGTAAAAAATGCGGTTATTATGACATCAAATGTTTCTAGCTCAAGCTCGCGTTCATCAAATACTCCAGATCTGTACAACTGCTCATCTTCTAATTCCAATGCAAACATCGTTAATCCCTATTCATCCTCCAACTAATCTCTTGGGTTACCTTGATATGTTCTCTGACAGTATTAATTCAGCTTCACCATAGCCATGCTTGTTGGTTGGATTGGTTGTCAAACGCCAATTAATCAAATTTGACTATAACCACCTAATTTTCTTTCAAGTTGCAACTCTATTGTTATGACACTATACCATATAAAAAATTTCTTGCAAAATCAACATGATTTTATTCTGAATTATGTAGTAGACATTAATCTGAGCTGTTGAAGAACTTGGTTGGGTATCAAAAGAAAATTCGATTGTTATAGAAACACGGGATTGACGTTTAGTCAAAGGCCATGATTCTATTTGCTGTAGTTGCCCATTTGTTTAGGAAATATTGTTCACTACTCTTCCAATTCATTGTTGAAGTTGTGTATGAGGTACCAATAGATCCGCATGTTTGACATCCCATCTTGAGGAGACTCTTACGCAGTCCTCTGCAATTGACAGCATCAGCCTAAATTTGAGATCTAGAATATTTTTCCATTGATTTACATACAAAATCTTATTACAATGTGGATATGGTTGCCTATAATAAGATGCCAAATTTGATGTCTATGCAGTGACTCATGCAACATACTTTGGTATTCTCTCCCAAAGAAGAATGTGACCATCTTCCAAGAATATTGACTGTGACCACAAGGGCTTTGACCAACTCTAGGTCAAATGCTAGAGCAGTTGCCCCATTTAGAATTGGTCATATTGCTGCAACTTGCACTTTGTTTGTAGGGTAACTCAAGGTATCCAAGTACTTGGATTTTGTCTAAGCTTACTTATAGTGCCCATCAGGAGTGCACGCAATTGAACCTTCAAACAAGTACCTGATTCATAGTAGAGTAAGCTGAGAGGAAATCCAAGTACTTAAAGACCTTAATTATCTTTCTTGATCTAATTGATTTTATTAGTTACTGGTGTATTAGAAGGTTTGGGCGTAGTGCCGTCAACTACACTCTTTAGCTCTTTGCCCATCATGAGTACACACATCTGGAAGCTCTAGATATGAAAATTCTGCCCATTGAACTGGTTGATGTTTGCTACAACTCTATTTGTGTCTATGGTGAAAAAATAAGCATATTATGCTACAATGCTAAAAGTGGTTACTATTTCTAATGCAAGCTGACACGCTAGAAGCCTAAAAGGGGCCCATAACCTATTTTGGGCAGTAAGGCTACTATAGTACACACAAACAAAAGGTGAAGTATGTTCACTCTTGACCAAAAAATCACCCAAAAAAAGTACACGATACATGGTGAATTCCAATGCTATGTATTACTAGGTAAACTAGAATTGTATTGATCCTTTACAACAGTATTTTGCACAGGATGCAAATACTCACAAAGACGTACAACAACTACATAGCATCTCAAGCCACGGGTACAACAAGTGTCCTCTATGTAAGAAACGATGAGCTGTCAACTTTGGTAGAAAGCCTCAGGCAGGAGCGGAGTTCATTATGGTTTTTGTTGGGCATATTGATTCAAACTATGCATCCGTGGTGATGAATGCGGACGACACTCCACATCGTGCTTGCTCGTATATATTGGGAGATATTTACATCTTACAAGCCATTTAACACGCTCTCCAACTGCCATGGATTCTAAAGTATCATATACCAATTATCTTATTTAGTTCGACTCAGACTAATAACAAAAACTCGGACTAACTGTGGAATTAGAAGAAATTCTGAGTCGAAACAATTGAAATTACTTGTAGTAATTGTGGTAATGTATGTATAGTGTGGTCTATACTAATTTTTTAATCCAGATTACAATGCCAAATTTTAATAAAATATTATGACAGTATTATTTGTAGGTGTTTGAAAAATAAAATATTACAATATAATAATATTATATTATTATTTTCTCGGACTAATTTGGATGGAACATACCAGAATTAGTCCAAGGATTTGTATAATGACTGGGCCTAATTGTGGCTCTCATAGTAAATAAAATAAAGGATGTAGTCCCAGCACCGCACACTTCCCCCATCACCGCATTGGCCAGGAAGGAATGAGAACAAGTGAAGGGGGATAAGGACAAACATGGACGAGATTTTCAAGCACCACGTAGAATCCGAGTCATTCTGACCAACTTGCACAATCATCCTCAGTGTTTTTCCTGTGTTTTTTTCTTGAAGCCTAACTGGCGACTTAAAAAGAATTGGGAAAGAGTATTTGGCGAAATTTTAAGCCTACAATCATATTTTCATAGAAGTTTTCATATTCTGGTAATTCTCTTCATAAAATTTGGCTATCTTCACAAAAATATAGAGCAAATCAGGCGAAAAAATTCAAAATTTTCTCATTTTTTCCTTAAAAGAGAAATGCCATATTTTGTAGAAAATCTGGCGAAATATAGCAACCCAATGCACTTTGTGGTTTTGGATTTTGATAGTTTTTGTCTTTGAAATCACATTTTGAAAATCAGGGCTGGACACTATATGTAAAAATTATGTATCATTTCTTCTGGGTACCGTACATCGAGAAGATAAGAAGTTTTGTATATTAGGAATGAGATCCTTGCAAGAGAGAAGAAAAACCATGAAAATGCGATCTGATTCCATGTTTTTATTCCCAGTAGATAATTTTATACAATTTTTCAAAATGAAAAGTTTGTCAAATCCTAAAACCATTTCCTAATCTCTTCAATAACCAAGTATTACAATGGAAATTTTTGTGCAAGGAATCACCCAAAACCTATAGGCCATTCTGCCAATGAACCGTTCCTATCCATTTATGCAATGCACCCTATCAATTTCAAGATTAGTTCAGTTTCAAAAAATAATCACAACTTGCACCCCGAATCATCACAGTTGTTAAACATTCCCCGAAATGAGTGAAGGACGTCACTGTTCCAGTACAAGTCTATCGTCTAGTTAGTGAGATCTTCATAATTTTCCGTATTTCTACCTTATTAAATTGAGAATATATGCAACAATAACATCAAAGCTATGTTTCAGATCATTTTCCAAAAAAACTTTGAACGTTTAAAACTTTTGCATACACTTGTTGACAATAATTTAAATAAAATTGGTCAATCTAATATTAGAAATTGTACGAATTATACTTCAATGACTATTTATCATGCTCTAAAGGAAAAGGCTAAAACCAACCTAAAAAAGAATGCAAGTTTATGATTTCATTACCACCAATCATAAACAAAATGCGAAACAAACAAACTCTCTCGATTGTGAGTAGCTCTTTAGCGCCTTATAAGCAGGAACTTTACGCCCTTATATTTCAAACAAGCAGCTAGTTGCGTAGTCTATGCCTTAATATTTATCCCAAATTTACTTTTATGGCTTGTTTTTACTGTCTAGCCATGTGGCTCCTAAAAACAAAACGTTTTAATAGTCTCTCCCCTTGTAGGGCAGTAGGGGAGAGAGAGCAAACAAACAATGAATCCACCAAACAAAAACTAAAATAAATAAAATAAATACAACAAATATAAATAAATAAATAAATAAATAAATAAATAAAAATGTAAGATTAAGGTTCTATCTCGTGTGAACGGGATTCCGGGCCTCTGGACTGAAGTTACGCTGAGGCACACGAACCGGCAACTTGACGAAGAGCGTGGTCACCTGCATTGAGAGAAGTGAGATCCCAGCTCTGGCTGCGCTCATATTTCATGCTCGGGTTCTTTTTCTTTCGCAGATTTGGAGCAGCCCCGCAAAGAATTGCAGCAAAGAAGTTTGATGGAGGACGAATTTGTGACACTTGCGAAGAAGTGAACAGATTCAGCTGGGTCTTCGAATCATTTCATTGTGGGCGATGCAGCATCGGAGGTTTGCGGATTTTCACACAACCGTGCAGCGCAATTGTGGGGTGAGCAAATTTCTCCTCTCTACCTTAAATTTGTTGAGATAGTTGTAATTCCGAATGGTTGCATTGTAAATTCCGAGCGCATAGTTTCACTTCTTCGATGGATAGATGAGCACACGAAACCCTGAGCAGCATCCGGGAATTTTGCTTTCATAACACTGAAGAAATAGACTCGCGTTTCTTGTGTTTGGATTGTTAAGAAACAGAAGATTGTTTAAGTGACGCATGTCATCATGTGGTTGGTCGTAACCTCTTGAAATGTGACATAGAAATTGAAATTGCGATCAGAGCGGAATTACGCGCCCTTGGTTGCATGTAATTAAAGAAGTGACCCACTCTATCAGAAGAGAGAATTTATGTTACATCGTTTTAGGGTGACCGACTGTATCCCATTCAAAGCAGCAGAGTTGCTATAAACTGCGGTTTCTAAGATTTAAAATAAAATAAAATCCGGTGATAACAATACCTGTTTGGTTTTTATTTGAATTTTTTCAAACTGGTATAAACCATGGTTTGAACAGGGGCAAGCAACCCTGATCTAGAGCAAGTAATTGATCAATGAAGGAGAAGTGCAGTCACAGCAGTCTGGGATTTCGGAACCATAGTATACGCTTTAAAAATAACTAGAGACATGTGGATTTACGCCACTTTTTAAACAGATGGTTGCTTTCTCTGCAGGAAATTCATCTTTTGAGATTGTCTGACCAAGCAACAAAGAGGCCTACGTAGTCCCTATTGCACAAGCTGGCCTTAGGCTTTCAGTAGCAGAGATGGCATCAAAAGCGCGGCTGGTGCAGTCTGTTGCTAGGCGCGCACTTTCAAACCGCCTGAAAGGTCAAGCACCTCTTATGATTCAAAGCCAAGCGCACTCTACAAGCACAGAGCCATCGGTTTCTCAGCAGTCTTCTTCCTCTGAAGATCTCATTCAGTTGGAGCACAATTACAGTGCACACAAGTGAGTTGCTATGTGATACCTATCCATTATTTGCTGTGGCTGCAGTGTAACTCATTATTTGTTGTGACTGATTGTATCTCTCATGAGCTACTCTAAGGTAGAGGAAACTATTTACTTTTCTTAAAGCATTTTAACATAGGTAGGAGTGATTTTTGAGAGATCACTATAGAGCTGTGGAGAGATCTTTGTGTACAAGAGCCAAATTTGTTGAGATCAAATTTTATCACTGTCCCTTGCAATTTCAAAGTGAGAGGTTTGTAGACCACTGGAAGTGACAATAGACAATCTGATTTTTATTCAAAGATCAGTGGCCTTCGACATTTAGCCAAGTCACATCTATCACTTACTAATAAGTCCAACCAAGTATAAGTGGGTTGTTTCGTAATGTGAGCACTCGTGTGTAATTTGTATGCGTGGTTTCCCAGTTACCATCCTGTACCGGTGGTGTTCGCGAAGGCAAAGGATGTTGAGGTGTGGGATCCGGAAGGCCGCAAGTACTTGGATTTCCTCTCAGCTTACTCTGCTGTGAATCAGGTACTTGTTTGAAGGTTATGTTACAATTGTAGTTGTAGAGTACGTTTTAGTGTATCTTACTTGAATTTCTATGTTGTCTTATGTTCGGTTCTGGGAAACCTGAGTAGGTATTTTTAGATCGGAGTAATTTCCCATTAACATATTTGTTGTTGGCTTGATTGAAGGGTCATGGCAACCAAAAGATCATCGATGCTTTGATAGATCAAGCACAACGACTGACACTTAGTTCGCGAGCGTTCCATAACGACAAGCTCCCTATATTTGCCAAGATGCTGACGTCCATGTTTGGGTATGAGATGATGCTGCCTATGAACACGGGTGCTGAGGGTGTTGAAACTGCTGTGAAGTTGGCTAGAAAGTGGGGCTATGAAAAGAAGGGAATCCCCAAGGACGAGGTACATTACCTATTTCTCCTCTTTGTTTTTGAAAATGATTCACATTCTGTTTGTGGTTCCTTTTGTGCCGCAACAGAATCTTTGAGTGAATTTGTAGATTGGACTCTGTTTTCGAGAAATATCTGTTCCAGAAGTTGTGTCTAATCGACCGTGAATGGTCTTGATAAATTATAGCGTTCGTTTCTTAAAATTATCCTGGATGGGTGTCCCCGTGTGAACATGATATGCTGAAAATCTTGATATGAGTCTGAGTTTACATGTACTGCTTGATGGGTACTAGGCTGTGATCATTTCATGCTGTGGTTGTTTCCACGGCCGGACAGTGGCAGCAATCTCCATGAGCTGCGATAACGAGGCCACTCGTGGTTTTGGACCAACACTTGGTGGTAACGCGAAGGTCGACTTCGGCGATGCTAATGCCCTTGCAAAGCTGCTTGAAGGTCAGAATTGTTATATCAGCTTTAATGGCACTGATTCCCTACTTTATTCCAATCGAGAAATTGACTGCGTGCATACTCAAGATTGGATTATGGCTCAATTTCTTAGGCTTGGTTTTCAATTTTTGGAACGCCACTTAATGGCTCCGTCATGAATGAGCAGAGACGGGAGACAAAGTAGCTGCATTCTTATTCAAGCCCATCCAAGGAGAAGCTGGGGTATGCTTGCAAACACGATTTTTCATTCATCTACTTTATTGTAGTCAGTATCGTTTCTGGAGATCTCATTGTTTGCATGCTTGTCTTAGCCACACAAATTACACGGATTTTCTGAAGCCGGTTGGTGGTTTTCAGTCAAATATTATCAGACTTGTCTGTTCATTCGTGGTTAAGGATGATTTTTAGAACCAGCTGCTTGTCAACCACGAACTAGACATCTCTTACGGTTTTCAGAGAAGGAAACGTTTTCCAGATTTTCTACACTCATTTCCATGTTGCCATGTTTTACAAAATGATGTATCATCAGAAGAAGATTGACATGTACACAGGTTGTGATGCCGCCAGATGGTTATTTGAAGACGGTCAGGGAATTATGCACGAAGCATAATGTGCTGATGATAGCTGATGAGATTCAAACAGGGATCGCGCGTACAGGGCGTCTCTTGGCCTGCGACTGGGAGGATGTTCGACCTGATGTTGTAGTAGGGTGTGGTCATTAATATCCTTTTGACAAACGATGTGAACAATCTAAACACTCTGTTTTGTGAATTGGGATTGTGAGCTTCCGTATGCTTTTTGATCCCACTTTTTCATGAACTGACCAGTTGCCAACTGCAGATTTTGGGGAAGGCGTTGGGAGCAGGAGTGTTGCCTGTAAGTGCAGTACTTGCAGATGCGGACATCATGTTGTGCATTAGACCGGGCGAACACGGCAGGTACATATGATGTTATCCAAGTGGTATGAATCTACAGTATCGTGAGTGTCGTTTGATGATGTACATTCTGAATGTTCTTGAGGTGATATCAGTAAGTTTTACATAAATTAAATGAAAACTGAGTGAGGCAATAACAAGCGCTTACTCTCTGTGATGCATTCCAGTACTTTTGGAGGAAATCCATTAGCCAGTGCTGTGGGCATCGCTGCCTTAGAAGTGGTGACACAGGAAAATCTTTGCAAAAGGTAATTTCTCTTTTTCGTGGATATTCTCAATGACTCTTCTACAGTAGGCTTGTACCAGGAATTTCCATCCGCCTGCTGCTTGTTAATTTTATCTCCTTAGATTGTATCGCATTCCCCGCTTTCCCCCAGCGGGTTAGATTTATGTTAGTGGAATGCATTTCTACAGGCACAATATTTCTTGTGTTGGAGATAGGAATCCCTTGTATAGGCTAAAAATGATGTGTAGGAATGATTATGGTGCTCGGTTTGCGTACTGTGAACAGGGCAGACAAGTTGGGAGAAGAGTTTAGAGAGCAATTACGAGCTGTACAAAAGTCACACCCCAAGTTGATTAAAGAAGTTCGTGGCCGTGGGCTTTTGAATGCTGTGGTGCTGCAGCAGGCAGGATTGGGCAACGCTTCAGCTTTTGATGTGTGTATCGGGTTGAAGAATCGAGGAATTCTAGCGAAACCGACACATGGGAATATTGTTCGCCTGTCACCACCTCTCACCATCAAGTACATTTCTAACGTTTCAATGTGCTGCAAAGAACTTGCAAAGTTTTTCAATTACATCGGATTCTTTTAAGAACTTGTAGACAGCATCAATAAAAGAATAATCCTTTTAATTCATGGAGAGGTCTCCCTATGGTCACAGTGATTATATCATGGGGAGTGCATTATCTCCCTATGAACCACGGCAAAGATTCTCTTTCTGATTCTATCTAAAAATTCCTAGTTTTACTGGAAACACTGATCTGATTTTGATGTTATCATCTGTGCTCATATTTTTGTGGTTATCTGTGAATGCACAATATTCCTAAGTCATACTTTTGAGCCAAGCTGTTGCTCCCGGTGAATTTTTACTTGTGTTTCTAAATTTTGACGATGCAGACGTGAGCAAGTAGCGCAAGCAAGCAAGGCATTGAAAGAGGTTCTTGAGCTCGATTTGCCTGGCATGAAGCTGCAAGCTGAAGATCGCATCCCTCCGAAAGCTCCTGATGCATGCGACCGTTGTGGACGACACAAAGACTGATCTTTGAGCGCATGAGTTGGTCGCCATTCAAGCAGGTTCTGTATTTGATATACTGGTTCTCTGTTTCTTAGTTCTCAGATAAAGAGAGTTTTACTCCAGTGGAGAGTACATACATCCTGTTTGGTGTCATGGAATAGCTTCAAGACTAAAGTGTGAAGCTTCTGTGGTAGGAAGAGTTTATCGATAAGAATGGAGGTTTACTGGTAGATATTGGGACAGCATTGGTCTTTTATTAGCTCACAGTAAGTTTTTTTCTCTGTAGAACCGAAGGTTTGCAGTGTTTGAAACAAGTTGCATATGCCAGCATAATAGTAATTAGAATGATTGCTAGCATCCTTCAGTTAGGGAATCAGAATCACAGCTGTAATCAGGATAGTGGGTACTGATTCTCACGAAGTTTATATAAATAGAGTGAGTTAGTTGGTAGATCATACAACATGATCTGCAAATGAAACCAATGTTCTAGAGTGAATCAATGATTTGTCATTATCATCTCACTTGCCACCCCACACTAAATAAGAATGTTGGACCCCATCATGGTAGTGATGATTCTGCTATAGAGTAGGTTATTAAAATGTGCTCCTGGGACCATTTTTCGCTTTTTCCTCAATTTGGATGACAGGATGAACCCAGAATTAGCAATTTGAAAGACCTAAACAAAAAAAATTATTTGATGCACTTTTAAAGAATGAAAATAACATGACTGGACAAAACTTCATGGAACTATGCATGGTCAAAGTTGACTTCACGATATGCAAATTTTTGAAGTGTATATCTCACTCAATATCGAGTACTTTAATAAATAAACAACTCCAATAGATGGGTTGGGAAATTCTGGTGGAGGATAAATTTTTACATTTTCGCTAAAAACATAATTTTGTAGCTCAAAATACCATCTTTTTTGACCCAAAAAACCTTGTGAAGGCCTCCTTGTCCTTTGACCCCTAAACGTCCAACCGTCCAGAAAGTGGATGATGTACAAAATCAAATACAGTTTTTTCATTGACTTTTTGCAATGTGCATTTTTTACTATGTATTTTATGGGAAGTTAGCTTCATGCATGTGTGATCCAATTAGAAAGGGGATGATTTGTGAAATTTTAAACCCAAACTTTCGAAGATTTCAGTGTAAAAGTGCTCTTAAAAAAGTCAACTCATAAAATCAAGCAACCAAAAAAATCTTCAAAAATCACTATACTTAGAGTATTACATTTCAACCCATCACAACAAATTTCACGTACAAATTATCAATATCTTATTCATAATCAAATTACAAAAGAATTTTCAATTTTAAGTTTTAATATTTATACAAAAATATTGGTGACAACAATCATAGATCTAACGGTATGAATAGAATCAAAAATTCACATTATAAGACATCTTTGAAATTCTCCAAATCTTGAGAGGTGAGGACTTTCAAGGGTTAACATAATTATATCATAGATAGAGAACATGGGTTGACACATGTGTACCAAATATTGAAAGTTCGGTAGATAAAACGGTCACAATATTCTTCAAAATTCATTTTGCACCACACAAAAAATTCTCTTGTCCCCAAAATTGCATCATTTATTTCTGAAAAATCTTTTTGCCGACCGTGCCCTCCACGAGATATGAAGATCATCATCAAAGTCCTGACAATCTCTCTGACTTGACAACCTCCAGTAGTCCAGATGACTCAACCTCTTTCAAGGACGTACAGGTTTGACCGAAACTTAATTCTCAGCCAGTACCAAACTTCTCTGCACCGATGCCTGGCTCTCGAGTAGCTTCTGCCCTGTGGACTTTGATCACCTCAAGCTCGACTTCAACAACTGAAGATTGCTGGATTTCTGGAGGAAGATTGCTGAATATCTGACCTAGAACACCATGTAATAGCATGCAGAATCTAGCAAGGTCTGAGAGTGTGTGAGGAGATTGCAATGGTAGGAGTTTGGGGACGAGTTGCGCAAACTGTTCAGGGACGATGGTTCATAATCGCAGTCTGCGTGGTGGTGAACATCGCCAGTGCAGGGGCGTACAGTTGGAGTGTGTACTCGCAGAAACTGAAGACCGTCTTGAACATCAACCAAGAAACGCTGAACGTGATTGCTGCTTTCAAGGATTTGGGAGTGAACTTCGGGATCCTGGCAGGCTTGTTGTTCGATTACTGGTCGGGAGCAGGGGTACTCTTGATCGGAGCTGCGATGACAGTGACCGGCTACTTGTGTGCATGGCTAGCAGTAACCGAAAGAATCCGTCCCTCAGTGTGGCAAATGTGTCTGTTTCTCTTCATCGGCAACAACTCGCAGCCCATGTTCAACACGGTCGTCTTGGTGCAATCGGTAAAACTCTTCCCTGCCAACACGGGCGTCACCATCAGCCTCCTGAAAGGCTACATTGGCATCAGCGGCGCCATTCTGATCCAAGTCTACCAAGCCATTGAAGGCTCGAAGAATCCGGAGGCTTTTCTGTTGCTCATGGTGTGGTTGCCTGCGGTTGTCGCCTTGCTGTCCATACCCGTCATCAGTCGCACATTGACGCCGTTCCGCGGCCTCCCCGATGCGAAATACTTTTATTGGTTCCTGGCTGTCGGCTTTGCGCTTGCGTTTTACCTTATGGGTGTGCGGGCGGCGCAGAACTTGTCAAATGTGAGCTTAATTGGCGAGCGCGTGATTGGAGTAGTCTTGCTCATCCTCTTGATTTTCCCACTCTTGGTCATCACTTATGTAGCTGAGATTCATGGTAAAAAAAGTGCAGATCATGGCCATGGTGTACTGCCGACTGCCGTCAATGGCAAACCATATGTAGCTGAGATTCATGGTAATAAAAGAGCAGATGAAGGAGATCTTGTACTGCCGGCCGCTATCAACGGCAAACCAGAGAGTACCGAAGAGCGCGATGCACTAGAGAAATCTCAACATCAGTTTGTGGGCAATGATCTAATCAAGGTACTAGCTCCTTCCCGGACTTTAGAAAAATGAAACAAATATTAGAAAATCAAAATCGTTCCATTAAATTCATGTACATTGAAAATGTGTAATTTCTAGAGTTGTGAAATGACTGTTTTAGTGAGACAGTCCCGCCTCTTTGGAACCCATATTGATCAAACACTTGCCGTTGTGAAAGAGATGCAGGATGTTAGTCGTGAAAGTGACGAAGAGAAGCTATGGCCAAGGAAAGGAGAAGACCACACGATTTTGCAAGCAATTAGTAGCTTGGATATGTGGCTGCTGTTCGTGGCAGTAATCTTCGGGATAGGTGCCGGGCTAACAGCAACTGACAACATGGGCCAGCTGGGGCTGTCTCTAGGCTACTCACCCACAAAGGTGAACACCAGCGAATTTTTTTGTGGCTAACTTATATATCACCAACTTGTTATTCAAAAAATGTGCTTCCTATGTCGCTATAAGAAAAATTGGGTAAAAAAATAGAGTAGATCGCCATAATCATATGTATAACTAACAATTCTATAGAAAGCTATGTATTTGTAGTAATTTTTTTTGTAAATCACCAAAAACACTTTCTCATAACATTTTATAACAGTAGGGATCCCCTACTGCTTGGATCGAATTTTATAGATGCAATAACTTTTCTTGGAATTACGGTGAGAGAGGACATTTGACATTGTATGAGGGAATTAGTAAGAATCAAATAAGGAAAACTTAGTTACTCCCTCTATTCCAGTTTGATTGTTGCAAATGAACAAAAAAAATAGTGTTGGTTTACGGCAATCAAATTGGAACAGAGGGATTAAGATGTGAAGAAAAGAGAATTCAAGAATATTGGAGAGAATCTTGGAAACTTTAGTAGGGTACTAGAAAGTCTAGGACTTTAATTAGAATGTAAAGTATTTTTCAAGTTTCAATTTTCAAATTGCCAATGGGACTCCCTTTGAAATAAATCGCAGGTGAACACGTTTGTATCGCTCCTGAGCATTTGGAATGCCATAGGGCGATGGACGGGCGGGTTTCTGTCGGAGATTCTGCTGCAAAGGTATGGAACTCCGAGGACAAAATTCCACACTGTGATGCTCCTGGTGATGGCGTTTGCGTTTCTGCTGATTGCAGTGAACGTGCCCGGATGTCTCTACTACGGATCCATTCTAATGGGCCTTTCGTTCGGCACTCAGTATTCCATTACGACAACGATCGTTGCAGACGAGTTCGGCTTGAAATACTTCGCCACGCTCTACAACGTGCTCGGGATCGCCACCATCGGTGGGTTTTACATGTTGTCGGTTCCCGTGGCGGGTCGATTCTACGATGATGAAGCCAAGAGGCAATTCGGCAATGCGTACACTGGAAAATCCTCTAGTCTCGTGTGCCATGGCGCGTCTTGTTTTCGACGCACCTTTCTCATCTTGATGGGGGTTACTGTCGGTGCCGCCATGTTTGCTGGCGTGCTTTGGTACAGGACCAGGAAACTGTACAAAGAAATTCAAGCCAATTATCAACAGTCGAAGATCGAGTACAGTGTTTAATCCACATGATTTCACGCCGAGAACGGTATGTAGCTCCTCATCTACTCACGGTAACCTTTGTCATTCATTGAATTGTACACTTGTAAACTTGTAATCAACCATTTTGTCTACACTCTGAACTCATTATTATCACATACCAGTATCTGCGATTCGTTATTATCACACTCTCCAACATCACATTCCAGTATATGCAACTTGTTATCACACTCTCCAATATCACATTCCAGTATCTGCAACTTGTTGTTATCACACTCTCCAATATCACATTCCAGTATCTGCAACTTGTTGTTATCACACTCTCCAATATCACATTCCAGTATCTGCAACTTCTTGTTATCACACTCTCCAATATCACATTCCAGTATCTACAACTTGTTATCACTCTCTCCAATAACACATTCCACTATATGCAACTTGTTGTTATCACACTCTCCAATATCACATTCTAGTATCTGCAACTTGTTATCACACTCTCCAATATCACATTCCAGTATCTGCAACTTGTTATCGCACTCTCCAACATCACATTCCAGTATCACCAGAGAATATTTGCTTCTGTGTGCACATGATGTGATTGGAGACTAGATCCACATGCGAAGTTTTGAACTCATGTATGTTGGTTACCAAAAATGTGGTATAAAAGAGTTCGGTAGTTGTAATACATCTTTGTTGGGCCCTGCCAGGGACTATCCATCATGTTCAAAAACAACACTTCTACTAATACAATCCTTTTTACACTATTAGGTTCTGGTTTGGAATATTTGGACATAGGTTTCAGCGTTCTACCTAGTTCAGCCATCTCAATCTCAAGGTTTCCATTGCGGCTATCTTCATTCTTCTCTCATCCCTCTCTCATTTACAAACACTAAAAGGAGAGGCATCGTTTCTCACTCTGGAGGATCCTGTCCATTTTCGCTTTTCACTGTACACGCTTGTTATACATGACGAATCACACTCACCAAATCCAACCAAAAAATTGGGGAGTGCGAAGTGGCGCCGTTTGATTCACAGGGCCCTATTGAAGTTTATTTGTTGAATCTAATTCTCTCAATTCTCACGCGTTACACACACAAGAATATACATACAGAAGTCTCTGATCCTTTATTCAATTACGCCACTGTAATGTGAGTACACTTCATAAAACACCTACAATGGTACCATCACTCTACAGTTCTCCCAGAACATGCAGCGCTACGCAGATACTAACTATAACTATGAAAGACTAAAACTAACAGGAAACAATGCAAGGCTAAATACGAAACCCTAAGAGAGAAGGATGAATGTGGATGAATGTGATGAACGAAATCATCCAATACTCCCACTCATTCAACACATTCAAAATTAGTAACTATATTCTCCCACCTATTGAATGAGTGTTTTATGATGGAAAATTGGTCATTCCAATCATCTGACGAAACTTGTAGAAGGAGTCACGAGGTAATGGCTTGGTGAAAGCATCCGCAACTTGGTCCTTGGTGTTGACGTAGATATAATCAACATGCTTGCACTCCCAGAACTCACGAACAAAGAAATAATTCAGGTCGATATGTTTGGTTCTCTTGTGATAAACTGGATTCTTAACTAGGGCAATAGCTCCTTGATTGTCACAGAGAATTGTCATGGGTCGAGAACATGGAAGATTGAGTGTGTCATAAAGAGAGTCCAACCAGTATGCCTCTTTCGAAGTCATGGCCATGGCATAAAGTTCTGCAACAGTAGTTGAATCGGCAATAGTACCTTGTTGAATGCTGGCCCATGAAACTACACTATTTCCGTAAAGATAAATGTATCCAGTTCGAGATTTTCGGCAGTCAAGGTCGCCACCAAAATCAAAATCAGAGTAACCAGTAAGTATCATTTCTCGGTGACGGCCAGAATAACATATTCCCCAGGATTTGGTGACCTTAAGATAGCGAAAAATCCGCTTTATAGCTGCCCAATGAGATTCTCGAGGTTTGGCTTGATAGCCAAAAACTTTGCATACAGCATAGGAAATATCCGATCTAGAGATCACCATAGCATACATTAAACAACTGAGGGCTTCATTGAAGGGTTCTGTTGTGATAGGATCAGTTGCATCATCGCCTTTCATGAGACGTACATGAGGATCGGAAGGGCAAACGACAGGGTTTGCATCAGTTAAGCCAAAACGACTAAGGATATCCTCAATATACCTGCTCTGATGAATAAAAATGTTGAATGTAACTGGGTTTTGATAGATTTGAAACCCCACAAAATAATCCACCTGTTCGTCAGTGACCTTGAATGCAGTCTTCATGTATTTAATGATTCGAAGGATCATAGAGGTCGTCATGGAGCAAATAATGCCATCATCGACGTAGATACCAAGAAGAGTGTGAATATCGCCCGAAGCGTTGTGATAAACACAGGGATCAGCTTTACTGGGTTGTAAATCAAAAGTCTTCAGAAAAGTGTCAAACTTGCGATTCCATTGTCGAGAGGACTGTTTAAGTCCATATAGGTTGCGGTGTAATCTGCATACAAGTTTTGTATGATCTGGAGAAATGAAACCAATAGGTTGTTTCATGTAAATCTCTTCTGAAAGGTCTCCATTGAGAAAAGCAGTCCCAATGTCAAATTGACGTAATTCCATGTTCTTCTCAGCGGCAGTGGCAAGTAACACACGTATGGACTGGTGTTTAATAACTGGACTGAAGGTTTCTAAATAATCAACGCTTGGTTTTTGAGTAAAACCTTTGGCCACTAATCTAGCCTTGAATTTATCAATTGCTCCATCAGTCTTGTATTTATCCTTGTACACCCACTTATTTTGTACAACAATGCGGTTTGCAGGTAGATCAACTAAGGTCCAGGTGTTATTCTCTATAAGAGATTGATACTCTTTGTCCATTGCTTCCTTCCATTGGTCAGCTTGTGGAGAATTCATCACTTGAGCATAAGTTTGAGGTTCCTTGAAAATTTCACCCATAGCAGCGAGTAAAGCAAAAGAACGGGTCTGTTCCTCTTGGTCAGGTAAGCTCGGAATTTCGACTGCAGATAGAGCGTCGTCATCAACTGAAGCTTGAGAAGAGCAAAAGGTTAAGTTCGCCGAAGATTCAAGAGTACTAAAATGTTGTTCATCAATAGAATAGTCTGGCTGACGGATAGTTTTGTCAAGAAGATCAGTCATCGAGCGAAACCGTGGTCGAATAGGTTCAGACTGCGGTATAGATGTATCACCTGTGTCCATGATGTTTCCGGGATCTCCCACTGGAATAACAGTTTCGGGATCAGAAACACCTTCAGTAGTATCTGATGCTATGAGTTGCACTGATGGTTGAGCAAAAGTATCTCCCATTGATGAAGAAGAAGCTCCAGTAGTGTCTTCAGATGAGAGATGAGTCACTGGCAGTGGTGTTGAAACGGTATCAGTGCCTTGTTGCAAATCATAACTCTGAGGAAAACCAATATCTCGAATTGAATGAGAATCAGTAGTCTTGTCTGATATTGTCTCTAGGTCGAGATAAACAGTTGGAGAGGGTTTATAATGAGGAAATGTATTCGAGTCAAAACGTCCACCTGCCTCATCAAAACGAGCATCAGAGCTCTCCACCACTGAATCGTCAAAAGGATTCCAGAATCGGTGTGCTTTGCTTGTAGAACTATATCCAATAAATATCATTGGCTTGCTCTTCGGTTGTAAGTTAGTGCGTACTTGTTCATTTATGAACACATATGCAAGGGATCCAAAAACCCTGTAATGAGAAACAAATGGCTTTGATGGAACCAGGCTTCAAAAGGTGTAATATCACATGTTTGTTTGTTAATGGTACGATTGATTAAATATACTGCAGTATTAACTGACTCAGCCCATAATCGAAGAGGAAGGTTATTTGAATGGATCATACTTTTAGCACTTTCCATGACAGTCCTGTTGTGTCGTTCAATGTAGCCATTCTGTTGGGGCGTATAAACTGTGCTAGTATCATGTTGAATAGCATATTCTGTAAGAAAGGCTTGAAAAGAACTGTTGATATATTCTGTACCTTTGTCAGTCGGAAATTTCTCTACAGAGTTACCAGTGTCCCGTTGAACAATCTTGAAAATCCTCTTGAAAAACGAAAAGGCTTCATCCTTCTTTGCAGAGAAATGTACAAAGCAGTAGGATGTGGCATCATCTTTTAAGAGGTAATAATACTGAGCACCATTGATAGACAGAGTACCCATTTTACCAGAAGTATCACCATGTAGAAAACTACTAGGCTTGTGAGCACGGGTCTTCTGTGAATTAGTTTTGTATATCGCTTTGTGTTGTTTACCTAGTAAACATCCATAGCAAAGGGTTTTCAGAACCGAACAGTCTTCAAGATAGAAATCAGAAAGAGATCCAACTCGGCTCATGCGCTGAATAGTTGGAATATTTACGTGTCCCATCCGCTGATGCCATACTAAAAGATCCTGAGGCTTGGATTTAGGAGTAACCGGTTTTCCACTAGGTAAGGATGTAGAGGTGACTACGTTTACAGTCGACGGTAAGATCACCTTTAAGTCTAAAGGGTACAGACGATTCACGTGTTGTCCTTCAAGTACCTTAACTCTATTTTTTGATCGAAACTCACAATAGCCAGGACGATCAGGAATTTCGGAATGAAATGACGTACCTGATTCTGATACAAGGCCAACTGAGAACAAATTCCGTCCAATCTCAGGAATATAGATAACATTCTTGAGAACGCCTTGAACGTAGACACCGTTAATACGTCTGTCGATAAGAATATCACCGCGTCATTGTATCCACATATTGTGGTTATTAGCAGTAGTGACTGGCCAGCGTCCATGATCGATGGATTCGAAATTTGTGAACCACTCCCGACGGTCGGTCATGTGCTCAGTAGCAGCAGAGTCTGCGTACCAAATGTCTTTGTTTACAGCCGTTGTTAAACACGCCATCGAAATATAGAACGTCGTAATAAAGGCAAATCCAGGCATACTTCCACTTTCATCCTCATCGTTATCTTGAGTATCCTCTTCATCTTCATCGCTGGAATGTATGGTGAGGCTTTCAACTAAATTAGCTTCAGTAACTCCACGCTTTAAATCATCTCGCTGAGAATTTTTTCTGAACTGTTGCTTGGAACTAGAGGTTCTCTGATTTGAAGACCTATCAGCTTTGTCTTTAGGACATTCGGAACTCCAATGACTGTAATCACTACAGTTAAAGCACTTTGTTCATTTCTTGAGGTCATTGATGTACTCAACATCTTTAAGATGTTGTTCCCTGCGGTTAAGTTTAACAGGAGGTCCTGATCTAGTGAAAAAAGCTTTATCACTTGCTTCATCCACATTCCCTTGCATTGCCAAAAGAACTTCGTGTTGTACAAGACGTTCCTCAAGAAGATCAACTGTTTGGGATTCTATCGGATCATTTGCCCAGGCGGCAGTGACACTGTTATAGCTGGGAGGCAAACTACAGATGATCTTAGAAAGAATCATGTGACTAGGAATAGGATGGCCTAAATCCTGAAGAAGTAGAGCCATATTGTCTACATTCTGTATATGAGAAGCTATATCATCTGTGCGTGACATACGGTAGTCAAAGAACTTTGCCTGTAGATTGAAAACGTTTTCAGCTGTCTTCTTAAGATGGAGAGAGCTTAATTTCCTCTACATTTGTGCAGCAGTTGAACAGGAAGTAAGCTTGCCAAGAATCTTCGGACTAACGCCAGAACTGATAATATATCGAGCTGTAGCATTCTTTTCGTCCCATTGATCAAGGAGTTTCTGTTCCTCAAAACTAAGAACAGTTCCTGGTCCCATATTAAAATTCAGGCGAGACTCTAGGCCGTTCACAACATTAATCACCTTCTTATGCTGGAAAACAATTTCCGTGTGATATTTCCAGATCGAGAAACCAGTGCCATCGAAAACCTTAATTCCATAGTTAGACTCAGATTTCTCCATAGCTACTAAAAAACGATTGAACAGAGAACAAGAACGTGTAAAGATGTTGGGGTAAACAATAACGTGAACGTTTACAGAACGTAAGCACTTGAACGTAAGTACTTGCACTATAAACATTTGAACGTAAGCACTTGAACGTAAGCACTTGAACGTAAGCACTTGAACGTAAGCACTTCGAACGTAAGCACTTGCACCGTAAGCACTTGCACTGTAACTACTTGCACTTAACCACTTGAACGTAAGCACTTGCACCGTAAGCACTTACACCGGAAGCACTTACACCGGAAGCATTTACACCGTAAGCACTTGAACGGATGCGACTGTATGAGTAACGAGTGACGAGTAAGGAATAACAAGAAAAACTAATATATACTATGCTAAGAAAGAAGGAAACAGCGTAAAAAATCTATGAGTAAAAAAATCTGTGTCTCTATCGCCAATCCGCCATAGCCATAGCCAGATATTTCTTGAAAAAATAAAAAAGATGACAAGAACGATGAAGAAAGAAACGGAAGAATCAATTAAAAGCAAATAAACTAAACGAAAGAAAAGCAGAGTAAGCGCGATCTAAGCGGTGAGAAGTCCCATAACCTATTGAAGTTTATCTGTTGAATCTAATTCTCTCAATTCTCACGCGTTACACACACAAGAATATACATACAGAAGTCTCTGATCCTTTATTCAATTACGCCACTGTAATGTGAGTACACTTCATAAAACACCTACAACGGTACCATCACTCTACAGTTCTCCCAAAACATGCAGCGCTACGCAAATACTAACTGTAACTATGAAAGACTAAAACTAACAGGAAACAATGCAAGGCTAAATACGAAACCCTAAGAGAGAAGGATGAACGTGGATGAATGTGATGAACGAAATCATCCAATAGGCCCTTTGTATCTACCGATACCTTGTTTACATGTACAGGCTTGTCAAAATTGCGGCAGTAACAAAGACGTAAGGAGAGTGTCCAACAGATTTGGTTCCTATGCTGCTCACTGTGGCATTCACAGAGGAATTCGATTCCATCAAGAAAGGATTCCCTGGTCGGTACCTGCGGAAGATGCAACATTTTTTTTGGATCAAACTCAATGCGCATGTATATACATAACAGCTCTCCTTACTTATTTGATCTGTCATGATGAGTACGTTTGATCGATACAATGCAACAGAAATACCTCTTTAATATGATTTTTTCTTTTTTAAAGATATTAGAACTAAAATAATTAAAATATCCTCCACACTTGTTATACTATCATGTAGCTCATTTAAACTATGTCATAGTCATTTTTTTTTGGACCCAGGTAGTCAGATTAAAGAGGTCAAGTTTTCACACAGTATTTGGATAGAAGTGTCACAGAAGTGTCGGTAAAGGTTGGATTAAGCGTACGTGAAATTGAACCCTGTTGCAAGCAGCTGAGGAGGAATGGTACCGCTGAAATTGTTATTTTGGATAGACCTGTTTGAACATTGAAAATAATTATTCAAGCATATTTTCAGAACATATTCTCAAAATATTCTTATCAAAACCCTAATTTTTCCAACCCTAACAAGGCAAAAGGACCATCTTGACCACCCGTCCGGGCACGTTTGATGATGCAAACCCAACCCATATGAAAATCTTGTTGTCACCTATTAAATTTCGATTGCTAAGAAAGAAAGGATTTGTGGTGGTGAAAACTTACAATTCTGTCAAGCTTCCCATAGTTGTCAAAAAGTCCGGAAGCGGCCCACTTAATTGGTTGTTATGCAAATGCCTGTGCACAGAAGAGTATCAGAGAACAGAATCTTGATTCATTTTCACAAGGCAAAAATCACACTTTCAAGGAGCAGTGTTGTTGGAATATCATGGCCTGAATGTCAACAATGTGAATTTAAGCAAATGACACTCACAATGTGGCCAAATTCGTCATTGAGGACAGGTTGGGAAATGGCCCTGTGAGGGAATTGTTGTCAAGCGACCTGCATCAAGTAAGAGAAATTATTACACATGTTGTCACAAACCTCAACATTGCCAATCAGGGAGTGAGTTTATTTCTCGATAAAAACCCGGATGAAAATTAACACAAAACCTTGATTATATGGGATGCCAAAGCCATCATTCAAGGACGTTGTTCAACTTACAAGCTGGTGATATCCAGAAGAGCAATGGTAGAAGCTGGGATGGTTCCCTGTAGATTATACCCTGATAGACTCCTGCACGACTCACACAAATAACGTAAGAATTCAACATTTTATGAATTCAACATTTTAAGAAGATACGTATCAAAGAAAGATGTGACAGGATTGGTGCATTTTGGATGCCCTACTTTTTCTTGAATTAGGAGATGGACTCAAGGAGCTTTTTCAATTTGACACTACAGTAGTACCAAATCTTTTCTATGTTATGTTTTTTAGGATACTTTTTAATATAATTGTTTAACAAAAATGTAACATAAATATTTTTTTGTTAAATCTCCGTTAAATTGAATTATATGTATCTTGGAGAACACAACGCATAGATAATTTTGTACTAATTTAAATGCTATGATGGACTCACCCTTTCATGTAACCAACTTAATTTAAGGAACTCATTCTTAACCTACCTCATGAGTCATTTGCCTGACTGACACTAATTATTCTAATGACCGGCTAATATTTGACATTGGATTTAATCTCTGAAAACAAAAAACAACAACCAATAAGCCTTAATCATTGTACAAAAACATCCAATAATCCTTACACTTCTTCCACACTTGTCTGCAACGTTGAAAGACTCGGTGTGCTACAATTGAGCCATGAATACTGCACAGGAAGACAAGGATCTCCTGTCCATTCTGAAAGGTTCCAGATCATCTTCAAAGACTCAATTGTTTGTGCTGCACAAATAACAAAACCCGGCCAAGTTAAGAAACACGATACATCAACTGTCGGTGGGGTTTGAATTAGCGAAAACGCAACTGCCTTACCATCCTGGTCCAAGGTAGTAGAAGCGGCGACATCCAAGATTGTGAAAAGCTCCATGGCGTTGACCAGGGGACCCAACCTGGAATTATTTATGGGATAAAACGTGATGAGATCACTCAAGCTAGTCCACTGTACATTCCAAAAATACCAGTAATAGGGCTTGTAATGCTGGTGGGTGAAATTGAACGGGTTTACGTATGAATCCTGTGTCACCGACGGCACCTTCACCATGTACTCGCGCGACACGGAGGTTGTGGTGTTGTCCAGTTCCGCAAAATGAAGAATCAAGTGTGAAACCGGCGAGTAGACTGGAATGCTTATACTTAAGTTGCCATTCTGCACTGTCACCGCTGTTTGAAGGACGACCTCCGGTACAAGGTTTTTATATGTCGTGAGATTTATACTGTGCGTCGTGGATAGAACTGTCACCGGTGCCGTGCTGTTGCTCAACGATGCGCTTTTGGGTCCTATTGCACTCCAGTACCGATCGTTGTAATCCGTTGGAAACCTGGCCACATAATGCAACAATGGTTCGACAAAATCAGCAATAAAAATAAAATAACATGGCACAATATTCATCAACTAGGCTTGAAGAAAGACAGAATACTTCAATTATATATATATCAACAATTATCCAGGCACCAGGCACTCGTCTAGAACCTCATATCTATACCAATTTATATGCAATAGGCTAATGAAATATTCATCAAACTAGCTTTGCCTGTGCTGAACGATTGCATCGTCGTATTCAAAAGTTAAAATGCCCCGCAAATTTTAAAGAGATTAGCATTTTTCAAGTCAATCTCAAATCTATACCACTGCTAGCTTTCCAAACAAGTTTTCCGTTTTAAAATATGCCAATTTCACTAAACGGCCATCAGTTAGGAAGTTGTCGAAAACATGCACAAACATTAGTAGAAAAGGGGTACTCAAACAGAGGGCTACAGTGTGAGAGCATGGTGTCAAAGGCCTATTTGGACACTAGCTCATTTGGTACCCAAATGAGCCTTTGGCATCACGCTGTCAGTGTAGCTTGGTGCCCAAATACTCCTTTTCTACTAGTGAAGACTCAGTGGAAACAAAAATTAAACAAAGAAATAGATTGATGATTTTCTTTTATTTGAAAATAAGATACAAAACTGAGAAAGCCTTGAAATTTTTAATACAAAACCTATTCTTGTAGGCATAGACAAACACATAAAAACCAATATATGATGGATTCACAGTTTCAGCCATTTGGACAAACTAAGCTTTTTTTAGCAAGGACGTGGCCCCTTTCTCCTTGCAGAGCGGTGGTAAAAACCCCCAATTTCAAGTTGCGAGAAGAAGTTATGCAAATGTTTTGGTAAGAGTTTCGCAATTCTGAGTATGGATTGCCGGAGGCACCATGTAGGAATCGCATAGGAGAGTCTCGCCTCAAAAACTCACACTCTGACACCCCTTTAAGGATGCATTTTGTGAAATCGAGCATTCCTAGTACGAGTCTAACCTCATTAGTAGCACAAGTGGGTAGAGCAATTTAGAACGACATTTGGAACATCATTGAAACGTAGTTCTAACCACATCGCTCTAACATTGAGTTGGAAAATTGAAATGTGGTTCTAGCATGTTAGACTACAAACGCCAAATTGGTTATTTTAAACTACAGACATGTCTGTAACGCCATATTGGATATTTTGGCCAATCCCTAGCTATTATTTTGTAGCGTAACCTGTAACCTGTTACACTAGAAAATAGCAGGGATTGGCCAATATTATAACAACATGGCGTTAAAGATAAGTTGTTCTTAGAATGTGTTAATCCAGGCACCTGCTCCCAGTAAGTTGTGCTGAGACCTCATAGCCTTGATTTTGCCAGCCAAGAGTGTTCTGGCCGACAAATAGATGTCTCTTCTCAAATCAAAAGTTCCTCAACTGTAACAACTGGCAAGAAATTCGATCAGTTCTCTTACCGAAAGACAAGAAATTCGATCAGTTCTCTTACCGAAAGACAAGAAATTCGATCAGTTCTCTTCCCGAAGGACAAGAAATTGGATCAGTTCTCTTACCGAAGGAAGGGCTCCATGCCAGTTTGGCCACCGAAGTTCCACCTGGCACGGGTGCGGATGATCTTCATATCCGACAAGTAGAGATCGAAGCGTTTGTCCATGACGGCGGGGCGGAGCGAGATGGCCGAAATGAAAGGACCGTCAGGTCCGGGGAGCAAGCACAAGAAGGTGGTGTTGCCTAGTCGGGACCGATACGTCACCTCCCGGTAGACTTCGGCGTTCAGAACGGTGGTGACGTTGGCGACGACGGTGGCGTCCACGGAGAGCTGGAAGCTGGGCGCCACGGGTCCCAGGAGATTGATGTTGCCGGCCAGGAAGGAGGCTCGCAGGGTGTAGTTGGTGGCGGGCGTGACGGGCAAGGTGTAGCAGAACTTGTTGGGAACAGGGTCGTTGAAGTAGCGGAATCGCTTGAGCTCGGAGTTGGAGTCGGCGATGCTGGTCAGGCCCGTGGCGCCCGTCGTGATGAACGCCGTGTCTGCCTGCCATTGCAGTGTTGTCTGCGGGTCCACGAAGCCCGTGTCGGCGCCACAGGCGATGTTCAGAAATCCTGACACTCCGTCCAAGTCCAACAGTTGTCGGTAGCACACTCAGTCACATGTTCACCGACATTTTCTTTAGAAGAATTTTGGTCCTCGACAACGTGGACAGGTCCTCAGAAACTAAAAAAAGCTAAATCCAAAGCTGTCGGTAGTACAACTTACTTTTCAATCCGTTCTTCAGCAAAAATTACCGTATATACAACGAGAATTTTCTTTGAAACTAAATTGTCCAAGCACTGATTTTCAATCTGAGAGAAATTATGGCTCTTCAACATTCAAGCATTTGTAGAATTCCAAGGGTTCTTTACAATGAAAAAACAGAATCCAAAGCTGTCAGTGGCAGTCACATTTTTACCGACATTTTCTTCTTGAACAAACAGTAGAAGAATTTTGGTCCTGGCCTTTACAACAACGGGTCATCAGAAACTAAATATTCCAATTCCAAAGATGTAGATCTGTACGTAGCACAAATGAGAGAAACCCGTTCTTCAACAAACATAATGTAGAATTTCTAAAAACATGTTGTCGGTAACACAAATTTTCAATTTATGAGAATTCTTCAAGTAGCACTAGTACTTAGAATCAATTATGGTCCTTTACAACAGAAATTAAAATGGTCAAATCCAAAATTCTGAGAGGATTCTTCAGTTGAGAAGCAAGTTCTACGGTCAGAATTTGGATCCTGTACAACAAGTCCTTAAAATCAAACTGAAATTGCACACTGGTACATAATTGCAATTAAATCTGAGTTGAATATAACATGTTGTAAGAGACCAAAACTAGCTCTAGTAATGAAATTTCGGATTTTTCAAGTGGGATGCAGGAGTAATAACCTTGTTGGGCTCTTGATACTTGCCCATTGATGGAAGCGTACACCACCAACAGTAGTACCGACTGAATCGATCTCAAAATGGCCATTTAGCTAGCACCCCTTGCAGATCTTCTGATCAATAGCTGCACCAAAATACCGTCAATTCTGTGTTCAAGTGGTGATCAAACTCTCCTACTTCGACAGAAAACAATCAGATATTTTTTGAACTGTTCTAATGCTGGATATTCGCAACAGCTAGCTGGAGATTCGCAACAGTTTAGAGCTCACGCACAAATGCGGCAGAGGAGCCACCAAAGTCCTGTCGGTAGCCTTTCTCTGACTGTGCTCAGCAAACTGAAGCTGGTAAAATACAAGATGTAATGGCTTTTGTTTTATTTGTTTTAATAGTGACTAGTATGGGCCAATGTTCCCCGTGATTTAGCCATGCTTTTACTTCTTTTTTTTTTTTTCAGAATGATTTATCCATAATTTAATTCATTTTATGGCGATGAAATTCTATTAAAAATCCATAACTTCCATATTGTACTAGGTTCAAAAGCAATGAAACGACTTCAGTGCAAGCCCTTACGCCAAGAATGGGCCCAACAAGGCGGTAACCCCATGGTCCAAGAGATCACAACCAAAGTTGTGTCAACGTGTCCGCCCACCCAACGAGCCTCATGCTCGCTCAGTTAGGATTACGGTTTGCTAATCACCCGAAAAGATTAATTTCCATTTACCAAATCCACATGTCGTACACGTTGACACTCTAACAGGTTCCACGATGTTGTCACGTTGTCACCACGTAGTTGTCATTGCATGGAAAAACAGGACCACAACTACTTTGCTCAAAATACACTACAATGCTGCCATTTCTAATTCCTAGGGCACAATTTATTTATTTAAAAAAAATTCACAATCCAATTGTAGAAAATTTTCCTTTAATATTGAAGAAATGTGTACAAAAAAATTCACAATCTTTGAGCCTAAAGATTAGAAGATATATTATATGTTTGAAGTGAGAATGTGTGAGAAAAATAAAACTTGCGCAAAATTTTCAGCTACATATTTTTCTACTTATTCTGAAAATGTTCCACTACAGAAACTTGTCACTCTTCACTTTCACAATCTATACAATGTTAGTTACTTGTATACCAAATTTGAGAAGTAGGAGAATGGTTTAACATACTGAAAACAATACTTCAAGTAGAGGAGGTGCAAACCATTGACAAACACATTTAATTTTATTGTGAACTTAGTTTTGTTTAACATCTCAATCAAAACCATAAAAACAAAGCTTCTTGTCTAATTTTGAAGTAGAAAAATAATTTACAAAAATTAACAATATCTCTAATAGCTATCTCTAAAAAAATTGTTTTTCTCCATCCTACCCGACCATGCTAGAAATTTGACGCCTATTGGAATGAAAATTTTGAACTATGGAGAGATTTTCTTCTTACCATCCCAAATAATAATATAATATCATTCATGTCAATTCCTTCCGTATCAAATTTTAAAGCTATTGGAGTAGTGTAGCATTTATCAGGAGTTGCCAGGCCTTGCGAAAAAGCGACTTTGAGCCCCGGGGGGGTGCACTCTACATTATGTTTGAGAATCACGTGCGTTCATGACCCCTTCTAAAAACCCCCTTGTATACGAGAGGTTATATGTCAAAATTATACCTTTGTATACATATATATTATGTTTTAAATATATGTTTAACCCCTAAAGGACCAAGTATCCTAACTAGGACATTTCAATGTTCGCGTAGGTTCCCACGGTGTCAATTTTTATTTTTATTTTTTGAAATAAATTATGTGAATTTAGTATATCAATACAAAAATAGGGATCTAATTTTTTTTTTGATTCCGACTTTTTAAGTGGAAGTTATAGAGCAAAAGGGGTTTTTTGGGGGAGAATGGGCAGTGCGGGCAGGGCTCAAAATAAACCTTAGAAATTACTATTTTTCAACTTTAATCGTAGGATCTTGTTATAGATTACCAAGAGAGTGCATGGTAAAATTTTCATAGAATTTGACCGTATAGATTGCAAGATTATAGCATTTGAAGTAAGAAGATGAAATTGCAGTCTTTTTGGATATTTTTTGACCGTCTTTGAAGACATGGGAAAAATTATTAAATTGATCAAAAAAATTGTTAAATTTTATTTAAATGTTTGATTTGGTATTTTCTATCAAGAGAAAAAAAATATTCAAAAGAAAATGAATAGAAAGAGGTGAAAATGATGCTCAAAAACAGGAAAAACCGCGGTCCTTTAGGGGTTAATGTAAGTATATGTGAATATTTTCAGTTCTAAATGTGTTTATTGTATGTATACGTAATACGGCAATGTTCAAATTAATACCCCTTTTGTGCACTCATGTATACTCGTACATGTTTAGTACGGTGCAGCCTTCGAGCTTCGAGCAACATAACTTTTTCTACCAATGTCCGGTGGGAAAAAATATATATTCCCACGAAGCTCTTGAAATTCCTCAAATTCCCTCATAGTCTGCATGTAATCTAAAACAATCTTACTGCATCACAAACAGGGAGAGATTAAGACATTCCCACATGGGATTTCATATGGGAAGTGGGACAAAATTCCCACAATTGTAACTTTCTCGGGATGATTGTAGTGTATTTTTGATCTAGGAAAGTTACAATTGTGGAAAATTTGTCCGTGTTTCCTATGTGGGAATCTTGTATTTATCTCCCTGTGGTACAGATGCAACCACTTTTGACAGTGGGTTGCTTATCGCTTTTCCAAGTGATTGGAGTTGACCCAAGGCAAAACAGATAGCCTCCTGTTGATTTACGGTCTTCTAAATCGCCGGCCCAATCCGCGTCGCAAAATCCAGATAGTACGCTTTCCTCCCCTCGACGGTAGATTAGGCCAAGATCAATGGTACCACGGAGATACCTAAGAAGGAGACGAGCAGCTTGCATGTGGGACTGTTGAGGAGCGGCACCGTATCGGCTGAGGATGCCAACTGCATATAGAACGTCAAGGCACGTAATTTTCAAAAATAGCAATTTTCCAACAAGGCGTCGGTATTCATCCGCGTTGACAAGAGGGGAAGCCATGTCGTGGCAAAGCTTCAGTCCCGGGAGCATAGGGACAGCAGCAGCGTTGCATTCCGCCATACCAAAATCGTCGAGAATTTGTTGGATATATCCACGTTGAGTGAGCACCAGACCATCAGAAGTAAACAGGAACTCGACGCTTAGTAAGTAACTACGTAGCCCCAAATCAGTCATATCATAACGTTGTAGTAGCTGAGACCGAATGCTAGCTATGCAGGTAGTAAAATTACCCGCGAGATATACATCATCAATGTAGAGTAGTAAGATAGCTATTTGATCATGATGTATAACATAGTAAAGATTTGGGTCAGAAGTGGACTAAGTGAGTCCCAATTCTTTGATAAATTGGTCAAACTTTGTATGCCATGCCCGCGGGGCCTGCTTAAGGCCGTAGAGGGCTTTGTTGAGACGACATACTTTGTAAGCCTGACCCTCGATCTCAAAACCCTAGGGTTGTTGAACGAAAACTTCCTCCTCAATTTCACCGTTGAGGAAGGCACTTTTGACATCGAGATGATAAATTGGCCATCCGTAGTGCCCACACAAAGCAGTCACGGCACAAATGTTGTCCCATTTGGCAACATGGGCAAAGGTCTCAGAAAAATCGAATCTTGCCCGCTGCTAAAAACCCCAAGCGACGAGGCGGGCTTTTAATTTGGCTATAGTACCATCCGGGTTGGGTTTGGATTTAAAAATCCATTTGGTGGTAATTGGGCGACAATCGGGAGGACAGTCAACTAAATCCCACGTATGGTTGCAAGTAATGGATGCCATTTCATCTTGAATGGCACGAAACCAACCAGGATGAGAGAAAGCTTCTTCAATTGACTGAAGTTCAGGAATCATGGTTGCGGAACCGATAAAATAGTCTTTGAATGTGCTGGGAGGCTTGCCTGCTGTCACACGTTGGGATCGGGACGACCTGTTGGAGAGAAGCTGATCAGGTAAGGCACGTCTTTGATAGACACGAAACGAAGTAGCCGTTGATGTATCATCAGCTTTAGGATCCACAAGATTTGGCTTCAGGGCCCTAGAGGAGTTGAGGTGGTCATCTGTTGATTGTGGAGTTGACAAGTGGCCGGTCGCAAAGTTCGGAACAACAGCAGTAGACTCCGGCAGTGATGCTACAGGGACCACGGAAGCAGAAGGCTCGGCACTGGTTGGATCAGCAGAGAAATCATTGACTGACGGGGTTGACATCGATGAGTCCCCGGTAACACCAGCAGAGCACATTGGAGGCACCTTCTGAGCCGATTTTGATGGATGTGTAATGGACACATCTGCAGGAGCAAAGGAATCTCCGAGGTTAACAGACCAAGTAAACGATTGTCTTGATGTGGCACTCGGATGGTCGAATTGAGGATAGAACATTTCAAATTCATGAACATGCACATCTTTTGAAACAATAATGCGGCGTAGAGAGGAATAGTAGCACCTGTAGCCTTTTGTAGCATTGTCATAACCAAGAAGTACGCATCGGAATGCGCGTGGTGCAAGCTTTGGAAGATGCAGACGCACATCCTTGACAAATGCAACTGAGCCAATGATGCGCAGATGGCTAACGTTCGGCCTATGTTGATGAAGCCGTTGATAAGGGGTCACACCAAGATTCGCACGGGTGGGAGCTCGATTAATAAGATAATTTGAAGTTGCAGCAACTTCGGCCCACAAGAAGGATGGAATGTTGGCGCCCAACAGAATGCAACACGTGCGTTCCATGAGAGTTTGGTTCTTGCGCTCTGCTACGCCATTTTGGTGCGGAGTGTGCGGTTGTGTGAACTCACAATGAATACCCTGATTGGCACAGTAAGTGTCGAATGCTCCAGATCGGTATTCTCCTCCGCTATCGGAGCAAAGGCAATGAATCTTCCGATTGTAACGAGTTTCGATCAGGTGGTGAAACTGTTGAAAGACAATGAATGTCTCTGCTTTTGTCTTGAGAAAATAGATCCAAGTTTAACGACTGTAGTCGTCAGTAAACGTCAAGATATACTTCGTACCGGAAGGAGATGACGGTGAAATAGGGCCACAAAGGTCAGAATGAATGAGATCCACAAATCCAACTGCACGACGAGTTGTTGTTTTTGGTGCGGCTTCACGACTCTGACGACCCATCTGACAAGTTGAACAATCATGAGGGAGGGAATATGATAAGTTGTCAGGGATTCCTTTTGCATGTTGGTGGCCACTAAGTCGGGTGATGCTCCTCACATTCAGGTGGCCAAGTCGTAGGTGCCAGAGAGTGGAATCATCATGAACAGTAGCTAAAATTGGAGTTTCTAAAGGAGGAGTAAGCTGGTATAGTCCATTCCTTTTGACACGGTCTCCCTGAGCTATGATAGTAAATTGAGACAAATCAGGAGGTTTGATTGTATAAAAATGCGTGGAATCAAAATATACGCCTAACTGTTGGTCGGTAATTTTTCCTACAGAAAGAAGATTACGAGTCACGCCCGGCACATAGAGAATCTTGGAAAACTTTATTTCATCATTGTGCGCATAATCGCCTGAACCCACAATCGGATACGACTGTCCATTTGCAATTTCGATGGACGAGTCGCTACCAACTTTACGTATTCCACTAAGAATGCTAGAGGAACCAGTTACATGTTTGGAGGCCCCGGAATCTACGTACCAAACATCCGAGGGCTGGCGAGGTTTAACAGCCACGAGATTCGCCTCCACGACTTGATCAAGATCACTTTCATCGTCAAAGTTGTCGACTGCTGCCTCTGCAAACTCAGCATCACTTCCACTGGAGTTTACCACCGCATTGGCTGAAGCATGCGACTGCTTCCTCTGGCGTTCAACAGCTCGTTTGCCAAGTTCTTTTGTGAGATCTGGGCAGTCTCTCATGTAATGCGTATGGCTGCCGCACCAACGACACTCAGGTTTGCGAGGATGGTTGAGAGAACCAGATCCTCCACTTCTTCCTCGAGTGTGGGTTCCCTGTTGGTGAGTTTCTGGAATTCTTCGAGAGCTACTGTGAGGGAGTCTCTGGCTCTCTAAATTTCTTCTTTCGACAGAGTGCGCCTCCATCGAGACGTGCTTGGATTGTCGGAGTGCACGCCATGCTTCATCATGAAGTAATAGTCCTGTTAGAGAGACCAAATCGGGAAATTGATCTCGCAAGCCTATGGAGGTGACAAAATTTTCGTAACTCTCTGGTAAGGCATTCAAGACATGCTCAACTATTATTGCATCAGGCATGTGCTCTCCAATTGCTACGAGTTGGTTGGAGATGTCCCGCACCTCCTTGAGAAATTCCGCCACTAATCCACCTTTTTCTAGCTTCAAGTTCTGGATCTTGCTCTTCAGCAGCAATCGGCGTGCATTTCCTCGTGTTTCATAGAGGGATTTGATGATGCGCCAAACCGTAGCTAGATCCTGCTCCTCGCCAATGTGTGCGATGACTTCATCGCCTACTGCTAGACACAGGATAGCTAGCGCTCTCTGTCTTCGGCGCGCTAGGATCTTCGCAGCTACTACTGCAGTGCTGCAACAGCTTGGGTCGCTTCCTCCTCAGCTCCTTCGTGAGCCTCAGGATCTGTACTCAATAGTAACTGTCCGGTAGTGGGAACGACAACATCCCACAGGTCCTCCTTCTGAAGAATATTCCTAATACGGAATTTCCAAACAGTATAGTTCATAACTCCGCTAAGCTTGGACGACTCTCCCATAAGCTCACCACTCCCTATCATGACTGAGTCACTTCCTTGCTAGGCACGATCTAGATTACTCTACTGTGGTGATTGGTGTCTTTGCTCTGATACCATGAAGAAATCTCAATCGTAATCGGTAATCCAAAACACCTCGTAATCAGATAAGTTTACAGAGAAACTGATTGCACTATATACACACTAACTAGTCTACTAGTAACATTAAAGAGTATCTACAAACCTTGATTATCCTACCTAACTTGGGTATACCAACTGAATCACGGTGAATACGATATGATTCTACTATGGTGGCAGACTGGCAGGTCAACAGACCCTGTTCCATCTTTGTTCCTTCCTACGAACACTATTGGATGAAGTATCAGTGAGTAGTGAAAGTATCCAACAAGAACCCTTTTGTGTTATAATTAGCTTCGTGCACTGGATTTCTGTAGTTTTTCCATCGTGATTGATACTATCAGAAATAGAATGGATTAAATTAGAAAGTAACCACACAATTGTATTCTCGACTGGAGTGGAGAAAATTTGTCAAAATTAGAGAATCATCCAATTATGGTGGAATTGCAGGATTATAGTGTGTCTTTGAACCGTATAATGCACACTCAAAAATGAGATTTTGGAGGGTGTGTGATTTCAAAGTTAAATAGAATTTGGGTTAAATTTTCAAAAATGAAAGTGAAGATGTTCAACAATGACCTATGTCAACACCTCCGTTGCAATCATTCATGTCAAGAACGGACTCACACATAATTATTGTGAATTTTATAAGTGAGTGACTTATCCATATACGGTTTAGGACAAAATCTATACATTAAAATATGAAAGGAGTTGGTACATTGATCAAGATCAGATTACATACACTAATGGAGCATGTACAAGAGAACACAATCCAAAAAAATAAAACAAGATAACAAACTTCCAAACACAAGAAATACCATGTAGGGGTCCATTCAAGCTAATATGAACCGGATAAGTTGTTAGCAATGCTTTTTTGGAAGCATTTTCAATGTGATGTTTGATTAAAAAAATTATTAGAAAAGAAAGTGATATGTCAATGTTTGCAACATGTATATAAACTCATAGTACAAGATGAAAGCAATAAACAAGCAATTTGCTATTTACGCATTTGACCATATATTCATGCACTTCGCCTCCAAGCACATTAAAATATTTGTCTAAAAAGTTCTCTAAAAAATAGTGATTTTTGTCTTTCTACAATCCCATACATTGTAAACAAAAAATTCATTTATTTTTTATTTACCCTTGTCTTTAACTTTTCTTTTATCTTTTCTTATATCTTTTCTTTTATCTTGTTTTCATTCTTGAATGTCTTCCACAAGTCTTCTTTCTTGTCTTCCATCTTGTCTTTCTTCTTGTCTTTCTTTTTCCTACTATTTTTCCTTCATTCTTTTCTTTCCATTTTTGGCTCTTCTTGTGCAGTCGCGGATCCCACACCCGCACCAAGGTTTTTTGTTTTTTTTTCTATTTTTTTTCTTTGTTAGGGTTTAGCTTCCCATTCGTGTTATTGAACCCTACCTCCCAAAAAAAATTAAAAAATTAAAAAATTAAAAAATGGTGGCAAAGAAAAAAATAACAAAAACACAACAAAAACAACTTCTTTTTTTTTCTTTTTTCACTTTTCTCGGCCGTTGGGTGCGCGGCGGCACTTCCTGTTCCTCCCCTCTCCCTCTTCCTCCCCTCTCCTTCCCTTCTCCCTCCCCTCTCCCTCTCCCTCCCTTCTCCCTCCCCTCTCCTTACCCTCTAATCATATAGAAATAAAGAAACAAAAGAAAAAAAACAAAGAAGAAGAAGAAAAAAATAAAAAAACATTCAAGGTGGCTACAGCTGCTACATATACCCTAAACAATGGCAGAAAAATAAAATAAAATAAAATAAAAAAATCTTTTTCTTTTTTGCTCTTCTCGGCCGTTGGGTGCGCAACCACATACCCTTACCCTTCCCTCTTCCTCTCCTTTTCCTCTCCCCCTCTCTCTCCTTTCCCTCTCCCTCTCCCTCCCCTCTCTTCATATATATAACGGAGAGGGGAGGGAGAATCTCCTCACTTACATATGGGAGAGGGAAAGAAGAAGGAAGGAAAAGGGAGAAGAAAGTGAGAGGGAAGGGATAGGGTGCGCGGCCGCACACCCAACGGCCGAGAAGAGCAATTTTATTTTTATTTTTATTTTTTTTTTTTTTTTTTTTTTTTTTTTGTTTTTTCCGCCGTTGTTTAGTGTAGAACTGGCCAAATTTTACAATGGATAAGTCACTCTCACTTATAAAATTCACAATAATTATGTGTGAGTCTGTTCTTGACATGAGAGATTGCAATGGAGAGGTGTTGACATAGATAATTGTTGAACAACTTCAGTTTCATTTTTGAAAATTTAACCCAAATTCAATTTAACTTTCAAATCACACGTCCTCCAAAATCTCATTTTTGAGTGTGCATTATAGGGTTCAAAAACCATTAGGGGAGATATGGAGCATGAAGAAGGCCTCCACTTTGGATCAACTGAATTCAGCTGGCTAGAATTTTTAAAATAATATATTTTTTAATAAAAAATTATAAATAAATAAATAAATTTTAAGAAAATAAATTGCAGTCTGACGGGACAGACCGTCTGCCACATTAGACTGCAATTTTTATTTTTATTTAAAACAAATAAATAATAAAATAAAATAAAATAAATTTTGATTGGTTGTTGCTGGTTCACTGTTGATTAGTAGTTTGACAAAGGGAAGGGACCTTCTGAAGGCCTAAATTCTCTCCTAATGCATACTATAATCTTCTAATCCAACAATCTAATCTTACTAAGATTTAAGAGACACATGCTCGATTAAGCTATGTTTCCATTTATATGTTTGAAATTCCTTCCCTAATAGTGTGTTGCACACCCTTCTTGCTACTACACACATTGAAGTGTTTGCAACTTTGCACACCCTTCGCTCACTCCTATTTTCACTCCAATATCTTGGAATACTTTTATTAATAAGGTTTTTTTTTTTTTTTCTGATTACGTATACGCACACCCTCGTGTAAACAAGCCATAAGTGAATTCAATATAAATATAAATAAATAAATAAATAATATATTTATATTTATATTTATATTTATATTCTCGATTCACATGTAATAACTCACTCCCATTCAAGCCCCAAAAGCAGCTCCCAATTCTCTTCAAAAATAAACGCAGACACGCCCATGTTGACAAGTAGTTATATGTCAATTAATTATTTATTTAAAGGAATGCACCCTTGGATTACTAATTAACTTTCTCAACTCGACCGACTGTTCCCGAATTGCCGTGTGCCACCTTTAGTTTATCATTAACTGTCTAACTTTTTTTGTAACAATGGAGACATACTTTGACATTTTTGATACCATTTGTTGAATTCACACTCAGAGGATAAATGGATCATTCGTTCAGTCTGTGCAAAAGGTCCAGCCACATGCCTTGACTTTTGGCACTGGATGGATCAGATATAGAACTCGTGCTGCCGGTGATCGAAGCAGGGTCCCACGGTGATCGGAGCAGGGTTCCACGGGGACCAGGCCCTTAGCCTCTCGAATTTCATGCAGTTTCTTATTGTCATTCCGAGCTTGGTCGAAGCGCAATTCGTTAAAGAAAAATTGAATAGAATAGGGTTACCCTAATACAAAATTTGTGTTTGAAGGTACCCTAATAATCTTATATTGAGCTTGAAAGGTCAGAAAAAGGCCAAAAATTACTAATGTGACCGAAAAAGAGGAACACCGTAGCGTGCAACTACCCACTACATCTTGTACGGTTTTTCATCCATCCAAATTTCTCTTGGCTCTTGTGCTAGTTCACTATCATTTGTATAGTATGGATTTTCAAAATAAGATTTTTTGATTTTTTGAACAACAGCACAATGGGTTTATGTCAAGTTTCGTTTTTAGTTCAAAAAGTGAGACCTTATACATGATTTTCCAAAATAAGTAGGATCATATAAAAGGAAACCATACCACCTCGTAGTGCATGTTACTTTACTTCAATTTCATTGCAATATTTTTTAAATTTTTTGTGTTAATTTGGGATTTTTAATTTAATTTCAATAGAAGACCTTGCAAAATTAATTTTAAAAAATTAATAAAAAAAATATGATGAATCCAACATATTGACATTTTACAACTTTGCTTTATACATCAACTCCATTTTTGTTTTTCATCAAACATTTTATAACAAGTCTTCAAAAACAGTGTTGAATCGGGACGTTAAAGGGTTAATATCCTACCTACCAGCTATCATAGTTTAAAAAATTGGCAATTATATATATCCAGGACATCAACCACAACATGACACTTGCACCAAGTCCGAGGTCAATGTCACAGTTCCTCCCTCTCCTGTTGAATCTATTTGTGTATGTCATGACCTTTTAGGGTCATTTTGAGTCGCTTCTGGCTCATTTTTGCTCCTTATCTCCACAAACCAGCCAGGGTGTGGACTCTGATTTCTCACAAAATTTCAATTCTAACTGAATATGGAAAAAAATAAATCAAAATATTCATTTACAGTACATGCTATTTCTTCTGAAATTCATTCATGAAACAAGTCAGTGATAATTAATGAACACTGGTCTAGCATTATATTGATCCTGATGTCATCTACTAACACTGGGAGGATCATCGTGACAATTAGCCTCCCAAACAATAGAGTAATCTGAGGGGACTAAAAAAAAAATCCCTCACTAGCCCCCTTTTTTCTCATAAGCCCCTCTTAGCACTAAACCTCTTGATCCTCCCAGTACAGTGGGGTCCAACATGGAATGGCGTTTTTGGTTTCGTTGTGAGAAATTTTTTAGTACTGCCAACTTTGAAAGCCTCCCGAGAGCTCAAAAATTGGTATCTTACCACGAAAGTTTTACCAAAGACTCATCTTTAAGTTAATTATATGTATGCCAAATTTCAAGGCCAAAAGATTCACCCAAAAAAAGTCATTCAGAATCTACCAACATTGGTAGCTGTGGAAAGTTTTTCACTGCTGCCAACTTTGACAGCCTCCCGAGAATGGAAATTGTTTTTCCTTACTTTGGTTTTTTTTTGGTAGAAACCAATTTGTGTTAGTAATATATGGTAAAAATATCAAGTCTAAAAGATTACTAAAAAAAAAGATATTAACAATCTACCAACATGTGTAGTTGTGGGATACAATGGGGAAACCATTTCATTCCTATCAACTTTGAATACTGCCAACTTTGAAAGCCTCCCGAGAGCTCAAAAATTGGTATTTTACCACGAAAGTTTTACCAAAGAAATATCTTTAAGTGAATTATATGTATGCCAAATTTGAAGGCCAAAAGATTCACCAAAAAAAAGTTATTCATAATCTATCAACATAGTAGTCAAAGTTGGTAGCAATGAAATGGTTTCCCCCATTGTTTCCCACAACTACACATGTTGGTAGATTGTTAATATCTTTTTTTTTAGTAATCTTTTAGACTTGATATTTTTACCATATATTACTAACACAAATTGGTTTCTACCAAAAAAAAACCAAAGTAAGGAAAAACAATTTCCATTCTCGGGAGGCTGTCAAAGTTGGCAGCAGTGAAAAACTTTCCACAGCTACCAATGTTGGTAGATTCTGAATGACTTTTTTTGGGTGAATCTTTTGGCCTTGAAATTTGGCATACATATAATTAACTTAAAGACGAGTCTATGGTAAAACTTTCGTGGTAAGATACCAATTTTTGAGCTCTCGGGAGGCTTTCAAAGTTGGCAGTACTAAAAAAATTCTCACTGCGAAACCAAAAACGCCATTCCATGTTGGACCCCACTGTACAACTACACAAATGAAAGAAGAATTGGGAATGCAAGAGTGGCATAATAATTAATGAATAATTAGTAAAGACTTGGAGCATGGTTCATGGAGGATCCAAACAGGTGGAAATTGGTCATCCTGCATACCCTCCAAAGCCAATGCTGTTGACATCATTTGCAGTAATTTCTATCCTGTCAGCAACACAATACACACATCCACAGACCCAACTCGCACACACAAGAACATGGATTCAGTACTGAGCTCCAACAGCTCCTGTACGTACGCACTCAAATGGCAGCAACAATTGCATGATGTCAACATGGAGGATCTCTTTTTGATTCTGTAAATGATTCAAGACGGTTGACAGTCTTGCAATACAGGACTCACCAATCTAATCAATTATACATCAATGTCAGCCCACTAGCAATTGCCATGGCAAGAATCATATAATCTACAAGCCTGAAAAAGCCTAAATTTCTGCTCTCTGCACCTCACTGTCGAGGCGTGGAGTCCTTTACCAATGTAAGAACTATAAAGCCTGTGTGCATTCTAATGCTCAGGCAGAATGTTCTTCAGAGTCATCAGCTCAAGCTCAACAATCTGTCATGACGAAACCCGAACTACAGTTCAGAGACTCACGGTTTCACTTTCGCAAGCTGTGATCAAACAGTTCAAAACAAAAGCGTCCCACACTCTGGATGTTACTGTTACAGTCACCGAGTTATCGCTTCAAATTCTTAATCTATGGAGCTACAGCTCAGACTCTTCCTGTGCACACTCCTCAAACAGTGAGAGTATTCATAATGTACACACCTGGGCAGGTCTAGTCATGGCGATTGGTCAAGATGCAGAGCTCCATCATTCGTAATAAGGTTGGCTTCAACAGTTTCAAATTTGCCTGACCTTGATTCATGTGCAAGGCTCCAGACTACACCTTGATGGGGTCCTCGTAACAAGCAGTCGGTTCAACTCCACCGTAGAAGTCAAACCCGTACATGTCGGTATGCCTGATAACATCCTTGCTCAGGCCTTTGCAGTAAAGGCCTGTCGTGTAGGACAGTAGCGACAGGGCAGCTTGGTCCTGCCGGTGATTGTAGCGGTCGGAGCCCTCCGGAGCTATGCATTGCCTTGTGATGGAGCATTCATACCACGGACAGAAAAGTTTCGTATAACTGTCTAGAGTGAAACCCATGCGGGATGCATCGCAATTACGCTGGCGTTTGAGGTATCTGTAGTCGGCTTGGAAGTATTTCAGCTGCCCTGGATGAGTCCATTCCTCCACTATTCCTTCGGATAGATGTCCGCCAAATCCTTTTGCCTTTACCCAGTCCAAGCTCTCAGTTAAACCCTCGGGAGTGAGAATGCGGCAACCAGCATCAAGCCACAGTATGAAGCCCCGCTCTTGCAACACTATGCGCGCCATAATGGCTTTCCATGCATACTCTCCTGCATTCACCAAAAAAAATAAAAATACATGGCTTCTGGAGTTCTGAACAAGTGGTTATTGTATGGACGCCTATCACCGAACACTTCCAATTACCCTGCACTTAACCGAATCTTGAAATATCTAAGTGAACACTTAACCGAATAGCTGCATTTCTGGCTCCTTTGGTCAGACCTACCTGATTGAACAAGGTAACTTAAATTGATTGATAGAGAATTTTCCAGTTTTCTTCAAAGTTGAATCAAATTTCATTTCTGTACCAAAAAGGAAAGAGTAAAAAAGTTCATATTGAAGTGTGCGAGCATGATTCAGAAATATTAAGTAATATTGAGAGGGCAGAGCCAAATAAAATGAAGAGTCAAAAACACTCTCTTGTATCTTTTTCGAAAGGTGAGGTTTTTATAAAAACACCAATAACAAAAGACATGCACCTGTTCACAACTTACTAATCTACTAACCCACTAATTTTATTTGAGAAAATAGTGTAATTGAAGATCAAGTGGCAATATGCACGGTAATTGACTTGCATACGAAACTGTATATCATTAGGTTTAGGGTTAAGAGAAGGTACCTTTGCCACCGTCGTGAATGGCGATGAGGTCCTTGTTCAGCCGCATCCAAGTCGGGTAGTTTTCAAAGGGAAACTTTCGAGCCTCGGTCTTGATGCCCAGAGCTTCCAATTCCAAGACCACGCAATGCAGATACTTCTCTTGCTCCGCGCTAAACTCGTCCATGGTCCAAGCCACTACAGAGACGTTATAATACTTTCTAATGCTAGAGGCCGCCCTACCTATTGACCTCAAAAGAAGAAGCCCATACTTGAAGTGATTGCTACTGAATGCTGTCACTATGGTGGGTTTCCACTCAGAAAGGGCAATAGGTTCCTGTGTTAAATCAGGGGTGTCCAAATAAACCACTTCACGCTCCTTGTAAAATATCTCTCTCGTCCATGCGGGACACGCTTGTTCCACGTACTTAGTGCTGTGACCCACCACAAGCGTCTTACAGCTTACCTGAAACCAGGTAACCAACAACATCAGACCAAGAGCTTCAAGCAAAAACCATCTTAAAGCAGAAAATTAGTTCCATATCCGTACAACCATACTCACTCGCTCATCGCCATTCTCATCACAAACATGAAGTTCCACTCATTGACTTTTTTTGTAAGTTTCTAAAGACCCTTTTTGTAAGTTTTTGATTTTTTGGTTAAACCCTACGCTGGACGATCTGCACAGGTTAGTTCTCACAAAGCACTCCATTAGGGTTTATGAGTCATCGATGAATCCGGGATTCGGGGTGTCCGTAGCATCAGACCTGGAGGAAGAAGCCCTAGAGTATGCTGGCTTTCCTCCTCCGGGTCCTCTGTATTAGAAACTAACCAACAAGTTGTATCAAATACTCCGTATAATATAACAACACAGAAGGTCAAGAAACAGTGCATCTGAAAGAAATGGCTCTTGAGAATACCTAAAATGGTGAAACGAAATCTACCGGGCTAGATTTCACTGCTGAGACACAGAGCAAGGTAATGCAAAGGACCAGAAACAGGATCAGAGGTGCGAAAAACCAACCCGTTGCTGAGACTCCGGCAAGTCGAGGAAGCTTTCGCACTTGACAGCCGGCCCAAGCGCATCCCTGGCCAGCTTACACACAAGCGAGGTGTAATCCGTGCGCACCAATACGCCCTGCAAGTTCGGTTCCACTAATCCCACGTCCCCTGAAATTCCAGCAACAACGAGGACGCGCTGGAAGATCCTCCGGAGCTTCCAAAACGGCAGGCTGTTGAACGAGGGCACGCCGCTGTCATCGCCAATGACCAACACCACGCAGATCGTGGCGTTGCTGCTGCCCCGATTCGATTGGTGATGATCAATTCGCTCGGGCGGCAGCGCTGCAACGGAGTTCGAGCAAGCAGAAATTGCGTAACTATATTGCCAGTAGTAGCTGGATGTGGCAAGAGAGCTTAATAATAACAACAACAACACGGCCCCTGGCAGGGGCTTACACCTTGATAGCCTTGAGCGCGCCATCCTTGGCTTGTCGTCCAGATCTAGAAGCTTGTTGATTTCCTGCTCATGACTGACGTCATGGTTTTAGCTCGACCGACATTCAACTAACTGACCTAATTCTCAATCCCCATCACCTTTGAATCCCTAGCCCTAATCTCTCGAGACTCAACGGAAGTAAGTAGCATAGCAACCAACAAAAACACTACTGATGGAAGTGTAAGATGCTTGTTCTGTGCAAGAACAAAAACAACCCTAATCTCACGAATCCCTGTTTTTCAACAGAAGTAACATAGCAATCAACAAACACACTACTGATGGAAGTGCAAGATCATGCTTGTTCTGAAAGGAGCGAAAAAGGAAAGGAGAAGAACTGAAGAACTCCAAAAAAGGAAAAGGACTAAGAAGTAAATATATGGGTCACCTGCCATGATCCGGCCCCAGTAGTAAGCCAGGCTCCGGGGAAAATCCTCTCCACGTCATGGAATCACTGCGTTGGTACTTCATGTTAATAAGTTAGTCCGACCTCCACCAATTTGTTGCAAATCCTCCACTGTAGCATACAGCTGCCCGAAAAACTCCAAGAATGGCTCTTCTTTCTTCAAAACTTGTACTGGAAACTTGCGTTCAAGGCAAAGTGATGAAGCTCCAGTGCATCCCAAAGACCTGCACAGCAAGTGAGGAATGATCCATCGCCGGCGAGCCAGGGATACGATTGTCGAGGCTCAAATTGAGCTCCAAAGTGTGAAGCTCATTGTGTTCATCAGCGGCTCTCCATGCTAAGCTTGTTAGTTTGCTTCGTGACACGTGTCCTGTGGTGACGTGTCACTAGTAGTGACTTTCGAAGGGCTTTGACTGGTTACTTCAGTGCATTTTGGGGGTGGGACTGCAGTCTCCCAATCTTGTTTATATTTATTGTGGATTCTTAAACAAGTTTTAAAATTATATTTTTATTGCTGTAGTAATATAAATGTGTAATTAATATATAATACTAAGTAATATATGTTCTATTATAATAGTACAATGCATTGCATTCAAAATTATTTAAAATTTTACTTAATTATTTTGGTATATTTTGAATCATTCCTACATGGACAGTGTGAAAAGGGTATTCAATAGGAAGTGGACTCTGAAAGAATGCAGTAGTCTTTGTCCTTAGTATAGAGTCAATAATTGGGGCTTTTTTAGACTCTTCTAGATCCCCTTTGTTACTTTGTTATTATTGAAAATGATATGTTAAAAGAGTGTTATAGAATGTTATGGAGTATATTGTATCAAATGTTTCCAAAGAGACACATGCATAACATTAATTTATTAAGTGATTGAATTGTGACAGAAAAGTGGCTATGGGAATTGACGAAAATTTGACTTTTTTTTCATTGGGTGGCTTCATTTTCATGATTCTTGATAATCAAAATCTTTTACTTATTACTTGAAGTACCAATATTTCACTCCATCCATGAACATAGAGATAATAATTTGGGGGTCTACTACGCATTATTTTCTTATATCAGCTACACACAAAAAATGATTTGACCCCTATATATTAAAAATTTAATAAATTAATGGAAATTTGAATCCTATATATATATATATATATATATATATATATATATATAAAATAATAAATTAATGGAAATTTGACCCCAACATATTAAAAAAATTAATGGAAATTTGACCCCTATATATAAAAAAATAAAATAAAATAAATTAAAATTTGATCCCTACATATAAAAAAATTAATGGAAATTTGACCCCTATATATAAAAAATTAATGGAAATTTGACCCCTACATATAAAAAATTAATGGAAATTTGACCCCTACATATAAAAAATTAATGGAAATTTGACCCCTACATATAAAAAATTTAATGGAAATTTGATCCCTATATATAAAAAAATTAATGGAAATTTGACCCCTAGTCATATTTTTTGGTCAATTAGAAACTCCTTCCCATACATATAATAAGCCTTCACGTTCAATTGAAATAAACCACTTACATGTGTTTAAAATATAAAGTTTAAACAACATATCAAACCTTTTTATGATGTTTTAAGAAAAGATTTTTTTTTTAAATCCAAATTATTACTAGATTTTGGACTTTAATCCCTAAAGCCCGAGGGGTATTGGACAAAACATAGATGTGTTATAATATGTGCCTTCCATATGTTTGATGAAGTTAGGTTCAATAGACAAAATATAGAGCATCATCTCTACAAATTATCCGTACAGTCAAACTTCCAAAAATAACTTTAGATCATTTTTTAATGAATTTAAAAGCATTATATAAACAATTAACCTTTGAAAATTTGTATAAATTATAATTTTCAATTTCAGAGTTTAAAATTTAGTATGATTGGTTAAAGTTGGGTCATCTATTGTAAACTTCAAAAAAGCAAAAGAAATGATAGAGGGGAAGCAAAAGAAATGATGGTCGTTTGAGCGTTTAGGGGTTAATCCTTTGATGCATTTGCGTCCATATAATAAACAACAAATAGATTGTAAGCGTTTTTTTGAGTATATCCCATATAGTTTTTCATCCATCCAAATTTTCCTTGGTCCTAGTTGACTACCATTTGTACTGTATGGATCTTCAAAATAAGATATTGTGATTTTTTTTTAAATGACAAAATTGATTTATGTCAAGTTTCATTTTTAGTTCAAAAAGTAAGACCTTAACAATGATTTTTCCAAATAAGCAGAATCAAATAATGGAAATTATACCATCTTATAGTGCATATTATTCCAAATTCATTATTAAAAAAATTATATGATGAAAAATGAGATTTTAAAAGAATATTCGTGAATATTCTTTTTTCCGACCTTTATTTTTTGAAAAAGGTGTTGGCTCCCATTGCTCTACGGTATTATGCTATGTTCGCTGTTATCACATCCAAAAATATATTAAACTAACGAAAAAGGAAGATGGTGGTCTCAATGAGCACTCCCGGTGGGACTCGAACCCACAATCCCCTGATTAGAAGTCAGATGCCTTATCCATTAGGCCACGGGAGCCAGGCTGACCGACGTGAACGTACTAATAGTTTAGTACTAACATTTGGTGGTATACTGGTATATGCCGTTATCGAAGCCGTGAATTCTTCTTTTATTTCATCAAACTGAATTTGACTTTTAACATTGTAACACTTGGCCTTATTAGCAAAAATATCTTCTTCAGAAGCACATACAGAAAATCCACATAGAGAAGGGCAAATCTGTAATTACCAAATGGACAACAGTATAGATGTACAGTATAGGTTCCAAATTTTAGAAGAATTCCTGCCAAGATTCCAAGTCTCTAGGTGAATAATACTAATACTAATACTGTTTATTTCTTCCCCATGTTGACTAATACTAGGATATGCTCTCAATTGATGCTTGATTGAATAAGACAACATTATCAATTTGATGTAGAATTGTCAGTGCCTGACTACCGTATACAGTGACCGACCCTAGTGCAACAAATATGACATCTAAAAAGCACCTACAAAATACGAAAAAACGATTTCTCAACTGAATTACATTCTATCAGTTTGCTATTATCGCAGAGAGGAAACTTCACAACTGGGTACCTACAAACTGCACAATTCAATGATCAAAATAGAAAACATTTAAATATCCAAACATTTAGGACTGAAAATATTGCCACTCCAGTAAAAGACCAAGACTTTGTGGTTTTAAAATGACCAAGGTTATATGGTTTTAAAATAACCAAGGTTCATAGTTTTCAAATGACCAATTCCATGAGAAAATTATAACTCAAATGGGTCCAAATTTTATATCACCAGAATCAGTGAAGAACATTGCATGTGGTTGTCAAAAAAGAAATAAAAAATTGGTGAACAGAAAATCTTCATATGGCCTACTAAAAAACATAAAAAAACATGATGCCCAAATCTGAGCTTCTTGGTCCTGCCGCTTCTGAACACTCAGTAACAGAACATTGAGGTTCAACACCGCCACCATCATCGCTATAATGAAGTGACGAAATTCTGAACTGCCTAATAAAATCAGAGACATACCAAGATCAGAAGTCATCGTCTTGATCCCAGGACTGCTGTTCATCATACCACCATGTCTTTACAGTGCAATCATGCGAGCAGCTGCACACCCACAACAAATCTCAAAACCTAGAACTGATTGAGCCATTACCGTACCCTTGGGTCAGTTTCAACACAGTTTCAGTGTCGAAATAGTTCAATTTTAGAATTCACTGTACGAAATGCCATTTCTTAATTTTCAAAATTTTGGAAAATTTACTAATTATGTCGTTTCAGATTTCACAAAGAACCAAAGACATTTAAATAATTTTTTTAAATTTGGACATGCTTCCAATTTTTCTTAATTATTTACGAAACTGACTCGCACGTAGGGTACACTGTGCCTACCACTAGCGATTGTGAGGTAAACCACCCTATTTGTGAAGTCACCCCATTTGTGCCACTATGTACCAGTGGTATACATATCAAAATTTTAAATGTAAGACCTTGATACATAGTGATCACAAAGTGGCACAAATAGTCACATGGCACAAATAGGGTAGTTTACCTTATTAGATTAAACTGGAAGTGAATTGAAATAATAACGCAGTACTCAATCTTGGGAGCAATTACCTCACGAGGAGACTTTGGTGGGCATTCCAAACAGCTCGGTAGGCAATATCAGTGTGGCTGTCAGGGCTGTGGCTGCCCAGCCTCTGAAGTATCTCTCCCGTTGCTGCATCCCAAATGTACACAAAGCCATCCTGATACAAGAAATAGGCTGATTTAGAACGAGCAGCATTCAGCAATTCGAAAACCTTCGTAACTTAAGTGGCTGTTTGCAAGTGTCTACCCCAAATAGAAATGAACAAGTTACTTATGTCTCTTTCCATATAATCCTCACTAACTGAAAAAATCAAAAACCCTTCTGGACAAGCTTAGAATGATATTATTCCTATAACCGCATGTCATGATTCTGAGATTCATTCTTTGGAATGATGCACCCCAACATGCTACTACTGCTTACAACACATGTCATTGGATACCATAACTTTCAACATTTTCAAACCTTTGCTTGGGGTAGAGACAATAAATGATGTGTATCGTACAAAATATGTGATACTCGGTATGAAAACATCAGGTCTAAATGGGATTAAATTTGAAGCTAAATCTAGGCGTTTAAAATCGACCAAGGATAAAGGCTCACTGTCGGCTGAATGGAAAAAATACCTCAGAACCGCCAACAACAAGAGACTCGTCAGGACCAAAACTTGCCCGCACAAAGTTTTTACTTGTATTTTGGTGACCCTTGAACCTCCTTATAGGTCGTGCCTGGTAACATCACAATAGAATCAAATTGTCTGGTTGGAAATTCGGATTAGATTTTCTAGAAACGTAGTGGTTAATTTCTCTAATGAGACGTAAAAAGCGCCCCAATCCCAAATGGCTGAATCCATTCCTACAGAGATCGGTGCACAGAAAGGATAAAAAGATGAACGAAATTAAATATACAGGAACTGACCAGTCGCACATCCCAAAGACGATTGGAGTTGTCCTTGGACCCACTCAAGAGAAGACCACCAGCCTTGTTCATCTCAACCGAGGTTACTTCTGCAAGCATACACAATTGTTACAATGAGACAAGCCAAGTCCACACAGCAGCCTTAAGAATATACTTCATGGCATGAGGCGAAAATGGAATAATACCTCCCAAATGAGAGCTGTAAGTCTTCACACAAACGCCACTTACTAGATCCCAAAACTTGATAGTGCTGTCCTTGGAACTGTCATCACAGAAACTCAGAATTCAGTAAACAAATCTGCTTTCCCTACAAAAAGTATTACAAGGCTCTTTTGAGTTTGGAAATCAGATAATTGTCTGAGTCACTATTACTCACCCACTAATTACAAGGTTGCCTAAAGGATTGAATATGACTCGAGAGACAGATGACTTGTGCCCACTGAAGGTGCGCAATAATACACCAGTCCGAGCATCCCAAAGCTTCACGGTCTTATCATATCCCCCTGTCACTACGTAATTCTGCATGAACGATCCATCATCAGATTTCTATAGAATTTCTTGGCATCATGACTAGGAAATTGAGCTGTAATAGTGATGAGATGTACACTCAGAACTCTTTTATATCACACCTTTGGTAACCAACATACATGAGTTCACAACTTGGCATGTGAAAAGTGTCCAGTCACATGTGTACACAATAGCAAATGCGATATTGGAGAGTGTGATAATAACGAGTTCAGAGTGTACATTAGATTGGTGGTATTTGACGCTGTAAACATCACCCTCGTGGCCAACCAGAGTAGCTGAACATGGCGATTTGTTCGACCCTCGCAAGTTCCAAAACTGCGAGAAACCATTCCGATGTTAGGACACGTTCTGAAAAACCATAGGAACGTCCCTTAAGCTCAAATCGGGCCTCGTTTTTATTTTTCCCAGTTTTGAGTAGGTCCTTCGTTGACTCCTTTTTGTTCGAATTTATTTGTTTTTAACCAACACATGCAAAGTTCTTCATTGATTCCGGTGATATAAAATTCGGTCCCATCTGAATTATACTTTTCACAATATGATTGATTGAATTTGTCATTTTAAAACCATGAATCCTTGGTCCTTTAGGGGTTGCAACCAAGGCTTGTACCTTCACAGTGGAATCCCCAGAGGCACTCGCAATGAGGTCACCACTAGTACTAGATGTTACATCCCAGATTCGAGATGTATGACCTCCTCCACTGCCGAGCTCTCCATCACCCAAAACCCGTACACAACGACCATCTTCCACATCCCATACTCTTAGCGTATTGTCACTGCATGGCAGCCACAAAAAAAAACCATGACCATCTTTAACGCCTAAATGCCTAAACATATATATATGTCCTGTCAATCCTGTGTGGGTGTTGTTTCTGGAAAACTGCATCTCCTATATTTGGAACCAAAAAGGCTACCTTCGCATTCGTACTCCATTACACACTTTTCAAAATGTTGAGAAATCAAAATGCTCATGTATGTCTGAATTCTCCTTGTGAAAGATTTACTACAAATAAAAATTGGAACACATTAGAGATATCCCTTTTAACATCTATCAAAACTTTTGTGAGTACAGCAACATGTCAAAACTTTTTGAGTTAAAGGATAACTCAATTAAACAAGAAATTTACTAGACTGATTATAGCATGTTGATAGCCTCAGAATTCTAGCCTATTGTCACAATGCAATAGAAATTGAATTTTTGCTGAATTTTCAAAGTTTAAATTGATTTGAGAAAGATCAAGAACTTCTAATCACCATGCTTAACATGTTTTAAGACATCAACTTCCAAAAAGCTGTAAAATTTGTATGTTATAGCACATCTAAGTTTCAGTAGGCAAATCAGGGTTAGGTATACTACACTGTCTGGGTACACATTCATTGACGGATAGTTAGAATATCCACTGAGCCTAGAATATATGAGTTGTGACCATGTCATTGAGTGGTGGAGAAATGCACCTTGAGCCTGAGACTATCTGCGTGCCTTCTTCTCCAACAAATTCTACACATCTGCCCCAACCACCAAATCAAAAAGCATAAGACAGCAGCCCCTGCAGTTCTTAGTGTATCAAGCGCAAACTGAAGTGGAGCAGATGATTGACATACTTGACATTGCTGCGATGTCCACGAAATGAGCTCTTCTGCGCATTGGGAAGAACAAAGCACGTGTAATCCTCAAGCAATCTGCCAGAACCAGTGCACTCGTATGAAATAGGCCAAGGGGAAAAACCTAACTCAAACATTTCTTCATTCACATGTGAGCTAAAACGAAAGAATAATGTCAGGTAAAACCATGAGTACGCCCGGGTTGTTTCTTTTGACCTGGATTCTCCATAACAATCATTCATATAACATATTGCCAAGTATGACTCAACGATTTGACTAAGACTATATAAAGAAGGGTGCAGTCAAAACTACAATCAACAAAGCATGTGAAGAGTAAGGAGGAAAGGGTATTTACGTGGGGACACTAGGAACAACTTTGGGATGATATCTACTGAACTCGATCTGGTACCGCACAGCCTGTTTTAACAAATGAAGCAGCCGTTGTGGTTGCAACTCATGCCTTGCAACTATTTCACATCACATAGAAAATATCAGAAAGTTCATCATAACCTCGTCTGAAACAGGATGACCAGATTCTACGGCTCTAATCCAGTTTGAAGATTCCAACATCATAACATTCGTAGGATGGGACCTTTTGAGAAAAGTGCCAACTACGAGTTCTTTAGAGCAAAGTCATGCCACACCAGAGTAAACTAAGGCTTTGAGATACACTCTCACGTATGAACATAGTGGCCCATAGGCTTCAAGAGCTCTCACTTGTTCAAATCGAGCTAAATTTGGCGAAACAAGGGTGTCAAGGGTTACTTTTCATGTGGGGGATTCCTTTTCATGACAATTTAGAGGGTGCTCAATAAGGGTTCTCTAGGATGCTATGATCACTGCTTAGAAATTAACGAATTTCACTCTTCAGGAATCATCTCTTAAGACATGAATCAAACTCAACTCGATAGAAGTTGCATTTAAAAATCACACACCTGCAATATCATTATTTTCAATCTCCAGCATGGAAGAAAACTGATCCACAAGTTTTTCTCTGCACAAGACACAGAACCAGAAAATCAATACACGAAGAAGGTCTACAACCATACTTGACTTATTTTTCAGCAAACAAGATCCAAGCTCTTCATGTACTCAGCAGCTTATCACGAACATGTGTTCAGCACATACACTTCTGCCTCCCTTATAAAGAAGAAATACATCCCATACAAGGCTATATATTTCAGATATAATTTAATATAGCACGTTGATCATTTGAGCAAAAAGAAACGTCACTAAGGTCTTTGAGCAAATGGGAAGTACCGAGAACTTGCAACACCCTCCCAACTCTTGAAAAAAGGTGCATCTTGGATAGACTTGCAGGTCAGAAGGTAGCACAAGTCCTTAAACTCGTTGTGCAAGCTTCCCATTTGCTCCAACGGTTTTAGCCTCTTGGTTAACAATGCAAACGCCTGTAATGCACAAGAATGAGAACACAAAAGTCTGAAAATCGGTTTAAAGGAACAATAAGAAAATTCTCTGGCATGTTCTACAATCTGAGTACCTTTTGATACTCCAGCTGCTCGATCAGCTCAAGATATTGCTGCTTATAGACAGTGTACAGAAAGTGCTTGTGATCTTTCAGAGGCGTTTTCTGGACCAACTTCTCAATCTCCACCCACTCGCCATCTACATCAAAGCCAAAATGGTTGTCAGCTCTACCCTGAAAACAAACCAGAGATTGCAGGAACATGTGAGAAGGGCCAATGTACCCAAGATAGCTGCCTTGATGCGCTTGAAATGGGATCGGTTTCGCAAATTCTCGGTGAAGCGCACACTTGCTTCGTCCTGGATTGTCATGATGGACGCCGCATAACCCTCGTCCTGAAGGTACTGGACTATCATTCGCACAACATCCTACATTCACCAAGACCATAAAATAATTGAAGACACAATTGCAATGGTAAAATACACAAGGTAGTAACTTTCACGAGCTTATCGCACTTGAAAAGTGCCATCCATCACATGCTCTTGTCAACAAGATCATAAACAATTGAACAATGGTGAAATACATGAAAATCTGGAGGCAGTGACTTTCAGAAGCTTATGAAGTGCCATCCATCACATGCTCTTGTCAACAAGAACATAAAAAGATTGATCACACAATTACAATGATAAAATGGAAAACAAATTATAGACAGTAGCTTTCAGAAGCTTATTGGACTTGAGAAGTGCCATCCATCACATGCTCTTGTCAACAATTGAGTAAAACAATTGAGCAATGGTGAAATACATGAAAATTTGACTTTCACAAGCTTATAAAGTGTCATCCATCACATGCTCTTGTCACGATTCGCAACAAGAACATAAAAAGATTGAAGACACAATTGCAATGGCGAAAACCAAAACAAACATGGAAATTTGACTTATTGCACTTACGAAGTGTCATCCATCACATGCTCTTGTCAACAAACATTAAAAAATAAAAGTGTAGGCATCATCTGCAACAAGAACATAAAAAGGTTGCGATGGAGAAATGATGAACAAAGAAACTTGTGGTGATTTCAGAAGCTTATAGCGCCATTATCATTCAATAGAAATAAAGAATGGAGAATGAATCACCTCCTTGATTTTGGGGTCATCGTGGTCGAAGATGGCATCGTCGTTGCCGATGGTCCGTCGAGGAGGCCCCGCGTACACGGCAGCTCGGGCTCGCTCCGTGAGGTCCACATGATTATTGTGGTTCCCATTCCCCTCCTGCCTGCAATCGAATCATCAATCAATTCCCTACACGGAAAGAAATCACCATCGCTCGGAAAGAAACAGGGGTTTAAGGAGATTGAACCTGGACGTGGAGGAGGCCGAGGAAGACGAGCAAAGCGATGTTGGAGCTTGATCAAACGAAGAGGCCGCGCCATCTGCCATCTCTCACTCGCAAAAGCAAAGCTCCTCTCCTCACACAATCGTCATCTTCTTCCGATTTCTAGCCTTTTGATCAATTCTCAAATGCTCAATCTACGGAGAGTTTCAAACTCTGAAACAAAGCCCGCCCTCGATCACTGCTGCCGGCCTCTGAATCTAAACCCCAAAATGAGAACACCCAATTACCGCATCGATGGCGGGTCTCTGTGTGTGCAGATGCTTTCAAGTCCAAAACCAAAACCACGATCCCAGAATTAGCAAACCAGAATTTTTTTTCTTTCTCTTTTGCTCGATCTCTTTCGCTTTTGGTCAATCTCTGTCGCTTTTGCTGGCTCTCTCTCTTTTACTCGATCTCTTTCTCTTTTGCTCGATCTCTTTCTCTTTAGCACGATTTCTTTATCTATTGCTTGATCTCTTTCTCTTTCATTCTTTCTCTTTCATTCTTTCTCTTTTTCATTATCTCGGTTTCTTTATCTTTAGCTTTATTTATTTATCTTTTGCTTGATTTCTTTCTCTTTCATTCCATCTCTTTCTTTTTAGCTCAATTTCTTTCTCTTTTGTTTGCTCTCTTTTCCACCCTTAGATTTTGAAGTGGGGATAGATAGATAGAAACTCCGGTCCTCTTTCGAGGCCTGCGTGAATAAAGTGTTTATTTGTAATGTTAGTGATCCAATGCCCACCGGACAAAGGGCCATTGAAACAAAACTACTCTCCTCTGTTGGAAATAAACACTTTAGTGATCAACAACCAATGAAAAAAGTAGCCATAAACTAATGGTTGGTATATGTTGTAATTTTGGTGTGGTGCGAGATCGCCAAGTCAATTGCGGTTGATTGGTGAAGGGCGATGTATCACAGTTATGTGGTTCGGGTTCGATTCCCATTGAACTTGAGGTAGGGAACTTATACCCATGGCTTTTATGAACAACTTTAGTTATTACCATACTACCTTTTCAATTTCGGCACTCTTGTGCCAAATAATTATTTTGATTTTAATTTTTAAGTTCGGCAATTCCAAAATATTAGAATTTTGTGAAATATTAATGTTAATTTTTAAAAAAATTGAAAAGTAATTTTTTAAATTTAGTCATGAAAAATTAATATAATTATAGCTGAAATTGTAAAGGTAATACGTTAGAATGAATTTTATTATTATGGTTGTTTCCTTTTTTTACCTTTTTTACAAAAAACAAAGTTTTTTTGTTGCAAAGAAACATATGATTATCAGGCAAACAAAAGCGCTAAACAAAATGTATCGTTTAAAAAAAAATTATGGATAGAAAGATAACTGAACATAAAAGTCTGGAGGGGGGGCACTTGAAGTTCCAAATAACAATCATGTTTATTTTTTGAAATTGTCCTCATTTTGGTGAATTTCTAATATGTTAAAATATGCATTGTTTGGATACCATATGGATAAATTTCAAATTACATGATATTATTGATTAACCCTTAAACGTCAAGAGGGCCTGGGCGGGGCAACCTGGAAGGCATTTAAATTTTCGGAGAAAAAAAAACGGCTCTGCTGGCAAGCATTGTTGCGGCACTGTAGCACTGCGGCACTTTTCAAGAAACGACCTCAACTGCCCCAACCTCAACTCTTGAGCTCCTTTCCCACCTGGCCTTTGTTAGGACTAGGTCTTATAGATAATAATCCTCAAAGACTTTAAAATATATGGTTTCACACAGAGTTCGACCATACCTATGCATTGTACACTCATACCCGGGGTTTTAGGGTTTACATAAGACCGGCGTGTTCAGATATACCCGGGTATTACAGCTTTACTGTCCAAGTGGCAGATTGAGCAGTTTAAGGGTCCGCACCCAGTCACACCTGCGTAGTGGGTCTTATGTTGTCATATCCGTGGGACAGCTGAATATCGTTTCTGCTGTGGGTGTGATGGCGTTGGCTGCATTTCCCTTTCAGTTGCTTCTTGCTGGGCAGTGGGTGTTGTTGTGCGTTTCAGTGATGATATAAGCTCTTGTAGTTTGGGTGTTGGGGAGGATTTCTTGCGCCATTTCTGTGCGCGTTGGATGTGTCGCTCGGATATTACGAAGAGCTGTAGTTGTTTTCGTGGAATCTGTGGTAAATTGTTAGGGGGGGGGCTAGGGTTTTGGCGGAGCCATGGCGGGGTTTATTGTGACGCGATAGTGAGGGTTTCGGGTGCTGCTATTAGCGGCGGTTTGTTTTGAAGAATCCGGCATTTTGTTTTACGTCGGCGTGCGCACTTCAAGGTTATATTCCTCGATCGGTTTCATACTCGGGAGTTGTTGTGTTGTTGTTGTATATGCAGTGCGAGAAATACTGCCATTCCGTCGCTCATAGCTTCGATTCAGGTACGTTCTAGTTCGAATTTTTTATTTATTTTTGGTTTCTGTCATTCACGATTGTATGGAATTTGAGCGCAACTGAGAGACTTCAGTGTCTCTTATATTGCTTTTGTCACGTGCTTACTATGGGGTTGTTCATGTTCTGCTAGGCTTCTTGGGAGCTAGCTGTTGACGAAGACAACACTTCCAACTCGTGAGGTAAGCTTCATCATGCTCTCACGTTTTTTTCCCTATTTTTGCTTTTGTGTTCAATGTTTTTTTTTTTGGGGGGGGGGGGGGGGGGGTAATGAATAATTCTTTATGAATTTGTATTGTGTAGTTGTTAATCTTGTCACGGATTTAGCACTCATACAATGGAAACGCTGGCAAAATTTACTCAAAATTAGGGTTTGTTTTATTGCATGCCTGATTGTAGATTAATGTCAATGTACTAATACTTGGTGCTTAAATGATGTGCTAGATCTGTGTCTACGAATCTATGGAGAAAACACAGCACTTCAGAATCTTGAGGTAAGCTTCCTCACCTAGAGGAAATTTCGCTTCTTCTGATCCATTCTGATCCATTAGTTTCATTGTTTTTATTCAACATGGTTTTCAGAGAAGTTGCAGTAGTTCTGTTGTTTTGGTGTCACGGATTTGTCACCGATACGTTGGAACGGTGGAATTTTTTTTCCAGAATTAGGGTTTGTTGTAGGCCTTTGCATTGCAGTTCATCAAGAGCCATTTACTAATGCTTGTGGTTGGACATGTTTTGCTAGGTCTTCATTCACCAATCTGACGAGGGGTTTAGGGTCCCGAAACTCCTGCTCCAAGGTGAGTTCTCTTTACATCCGGCATAGTAGTACGTTTCAATTTTTTTTATTCTTTACACTCTGTACATATTATAATCCTGAATGTAAATAGATTAGAGTTCACGGTCCGAGGGTTTGGGTTCCGTTCAGTTCTTGTTTAGGGGATACGCTCAGTTGCACACGTATGATATTTTGGGCAGTGGATGTAGGACTGATCGACTGGATGTTCCTGTTGGGTGTTCACAGAGAAGGCACCGCTCTGCGATTCCACCTGAGGGTTTAGATGGATCACGTGTCACACCCGGCAGGTCCTCTCGCATGGAGTACGTGGTTAGTACTCATGCTCCTGAAGATCCATGAGGCCCTCCATATCCCAGTGTTAGTGGAGGCAGAAGATGAACCGGAGGACCAGATGGCCGCTCTTGTCCATGGGTTCCAGAACCACGACTTAGACGCAAGTGCTATGCTCCGTGCAACATTGCACAACTATAGGTTATGTACCTCTTTCATGTTCCTTGAAGAGGATTTGGGGTTTTGGGTAAAGCCACGATCGACTATTTGGTTTTCCAGATTCCTCATGGAGCAATACGATAACAATAGATGGGTCCAAATGTTTCGCATGACAAAACCAGCCGTGTTTGCCCTATCCGGTTTGCTTAGGCCCCATGTAGAGAGAGCGGATACAAAGTATAGGCTTGCTGTTCCAATCCTCGTGCGTGTAGCTTGTACTCTTTTCAAGCTATCACATGGTGCGAATTTCACCATTTGTAGTGAAATGTTCGCTACAGGAAGAAGCACCGTCTCAAATGTGTTGTGTGAAGTAGTACACGCCATTAATGACACGATGCGCCACGAGATAGTGTGGCCAACTGGTGACCGATTACGTGAAAAGCAAACCAACTTTTCACTTCTATGTGGGTTACCGGGGGTTGTAGGGGCGATAGACGGAATGCATATTTCTATTGCAAAGCCGCGACACGTGCTGAGTGATTACTACTACTTTAAGTCTGGTGGGTATACTCTTAATTGTCAGGCTATTGTTGACAGTGACAAGAGGTTCCTTGACCTATATTTAGGGATGTCTGGGTCAACTAACGATGCACGCATGTTGCGTCGATCTTCTTTGTTCAACATGGCCAGTCAAGGGACTTTGTTGGACCCTGGTGTATTGCACGATGGGTTTACGCCGTACATCATCGGGGACCTTGGATATCCCCTTCTTCCGTGGCTTATGGTTCCTCACCGTACATATGGGCAATTAACGGTGGCAGAGGCATTGTTTAATAGAAAATTGCGCCGTGGCCGATGCGTAGTCGAGAATGCGTTCGGAATCTTGAAGCAGACGTTTCGTGAGTTGTTGCAAAAGTCAAATTTGTCTGTGACATTCCTTCCCGACGTGATCACAGCTTGTGCAATTTTGCATAATGTGCTACTAGGGCAATCCCATGAGCAGGTTGAGGAATTGCTAGAAGTGTTACGTACTGAAGGGCTTGAGGGTGAAGTGGTAGATGATCCAGATGTTCCCCATGATGCTGGAGATCCCAATGCAGATATTCCACCAAGTCCAGTGGCGACAGAAAAAGAACCGGCCTCGGTGTCTATCTCAGCATGCAGCGTCGACAGCAAGGGTAGCCGGCTCATCAGATAACGAATTCTCTTCACAATTTCGTCTATGAACCAATGCAATGAATTTAATCACTATACATTTGCATAAAGACAAAAAAACATTTGATCTCCATGTCCATGCAATGTAAATCACAAACTTTAATTCCAAATAAGTTATACATTGCAAGATTGAACCACTTTGCTAAAACTGCAAATCATTGCATTCTTGCACTGCAGGGTGAAGGATTCAGATATCTTCGAGTCACTCAGTGTCGCTGGAGCTTTCAGCATCACACATACTGCCTGGAGCAGCTGATCGGGTTCTCTCCTCCGCTGTGGGTGTGATGCCGGAGGTTCTGTCCACGCTGGGAGGTCCTTCATTCTGTTGGCCGGTTGCAGTTGCTGTAAGACCCGGGTGCACTTGGCTGTAGAAGGTAGATGTTGGGTTAGAGAGAGTACTAAGTCCATGGAAGGCAGCAGTTACATGCTGTGGTAGGCTCGGGATGATGAAGGTAGAGGCCGGAGGTGTTGGGGCGGTTCCTTTGGAGGGAGAAGTCACATGCTGTGGTAGGCCTGCAGTAGTACCAGCGGTGTTGTTTGGTGACGCATACATGTAGCCTGTTGAAGTAGGGAAGGCTGTTGAAGTAGGGAAGGTTGTTGAAGTAGTGAAGCATGTTGATGTAGGGAAGCCTGTGTGGCCACCGTGTGGCATTAGAGGCAGTCCTTGAGCGCTTGTCATGCTCAAGCTGTGGCCTATTACTGTTGATAGTTGCGCCAAGCAACTCACCATCTCCCCTAGCTTTAAAATGGCCAAACGGGCATTTTCATTTGCAATTGTGGCATTTTCGTAAAGCCGTCGGTCCTTTTCTCTTTGGTACTCCATCTGCTCATTGAACAATTTAAGTTGAACTTCAATTTTTGAACGTTCTAAGTCGCGGCTTGCATCCGCGATATCCTGCATTTTGGTTGCCATAAGCGCTCCAGTGGCTTTGGTAGCGTCGGCAATAACTGTGTGACCCGAAACGCTCTTACGGTGGACACCTGTGTTCCCACCACGCCTATGCACAACGTGTTGAGATGTATCGGATGAGCTCAGAATGTGGGTTGTTATGCCTGGGGGCAGCCTTGAAGGTTGTCGCGAGCTTAGACTTGCAGTGGTATCAGTGAAAGCTAAACCGACAGCAAGTGCAGCAGTGGCCATTCGGGGTGACCTCGGCGGTGTGGAACCTTCAGTACTGTCAAATGGCTTGGGCTGAGACATCTGCAAAGGATCCTCGCAGTCAGGTTCACTATCCCCCTCTTCTGCATGTTGTTCTGCGTGTTGAGGCCTTCGATAATTTGCATCATTGGGTGCTAGCATGTCGCGTACGTGTGGTGGTTGCATCTGCGGTCTGTTCCCGTACCATTCGTGTATCGCGTCGAAGACATCTTGCGCGAATTGACGCGGCAGCCCTTCAGCTTTGCGCTCACCAGCGGTAAGATCCCAATACTCATGTACGTTTCGACCCGTTCTGCACAAATAATCTGCTATGCGTTTGTAGTCTGGCAAGATCTGGTTCCATTTCGTTTTGCATGCGGGCCCGTCTCTTAGAATTGGCGAGTAACCACCACGCATCACGTGTTCAGAAACACGGTTCCACTTCGTCGTTTCGGGAGTCATTAAGTCTCGGCCATCCACGGTGTCAAGTTCTTCTAAAAACTGGTCACGTTTAGCCTCGATTAAGAAAAATATCTCTTGGGGCACCCAGTTCGGTCCCCGGTCTTTCCTAGCTCGTTTTGGTTGGCTTGGAGATGCTGGAACCGCAGCAGGAGCCGGCCGAGCAACGCCCACAGTAGCATGTCCACGAGCGGGAGGGCGTGTGTGTCCAAAACTCCCCATCACCCCTGTATAAGCAATTGTATGAGTATTGAACATGTATAGAATGTGTTGCATTTGTATAATTAGTGAACATGTTTCTAAATGTAGCGCACACATAATACTTCTGATAATTAACATTCCTTTCATTTCAATTCTATACATTAAACAAATTCTTACTAAAGCATCGAAGAGTTGTTTTGTGTTGTGCAGGTCCATTTTCCTAAAACTGTTGCGCAAATACTATTGATGTTACATAAACTTCTTCAAATATGTTTGTCATACATTAAACAAAATCTTACTAAAGCATCGGAGAGTTGTTTTGTGCTATGTAGGTCTATTTTGTACGAGGCTGTGCGCACAGTAAACCCTAAACTAAATTTTACCAATTCTTAATATATATGTTTTGCTATAGTCCAATTGCGCAACACCCTATTTTTTTAAATTCTCATGTCATATAGCAAGTAAATAACAAAACAACGAAGGATTGTAATAACATACCACTAACGGGCATGGCTGTGGGTCTAATCGGGGCTCCATAACCTTGAGAATCCAGGCGGTTTTCCATGACAATATTCTGCGTAAACAAAACATTGGTTAGGAACAGTATTGAGAAACCCTGAATCTCATGAACTATTGTAGCACACCTAGTGTTATTGCAGCGTGCTTCTAATGTCACGCACAGTGTCCATGAGAAAAAGAAACATCAGATACCATTGCGATAATAACATTGGATTCATGACGGTCAATGTCATGGGTACTATCACAAGCGCAATCTGCTTGTCTCAAGAATATTACATGGAAGTGTCCTATTCTCATGGCAGAGGCAGTTTGAGGAAAAAATGAAGCATGATTGTGGATCTGTACGGACTTTGATTCACAACCGTGGTTCATGGACAACATTACAGAACTGAATGCTAACAGTTCAAAAAAAAAATTGCCGTAATTGAAATTATAAAGACGTGGGCAGTACCACCGTCAAGGTCAGGCAATTGTTTCACACAGACGAACGTACTTTGGAAAAAAAATCAGCTCCATTGAACGCATTGAAGCATATGCAGCGCAGTACAGAACAGTCCTAAACGGAGTGAGCAAAAACAATACCTCGACGGTGACTTCGTGCAGCAATCCAGGTACGTGATTCCACTCATTTGAATTGAACAGTGTTGCATTTGTAGGCAGGGTCTTGCACAATCGGAGCTCTTTGGGTCACGATGATTTTGCGTAGTTCCGGAGTCTTTGAGCGACGGCGCAGGAATTACGGTGCGCTCTTTGTGGCCGCGTCGGCAAACGCTCTTTCGTAATGACATGTAGTGCCCTCTTGTAGATAAAACCGGGGATACCTTTCTGAAATGTCCATATTCGAAGATTTAGAAGCCACTTGGTCTTAACTACCCACTTCCTCTTTTCTCGTAGTTCACTGAAAAGTAGCTCCCTAAAATTTGCTAACTACCGTTCTTTTCTCTTGCCACATGGGCGGCCACCTAGGATCGGTGAATGCTAAAGCACGATGGTGTGAACCCAACCGGCCTTTCCGCCCCTACCACCGCTCTTCCAACACTACATACTGCCAGGTGAGATCATACCTTTGTTCATTTTGATAACTTTGATTGCTTGTCAATGATTCCAAAATATCCCAAATGAGACGCAAATTTGGAATCTAAATCGCTTTTTCAGTAGTTTTCCAACGCACCAATCCTCGCTTGATTTGGTTGAGAAAATCCACTTTTTTCTCAATTATTCCTTTATAAAGAGCCCGTGGAGCTTTTTTGACATTTAAGGGTTAAGAAATAACTAGAAAATTCATTGGTTTTTTATTCACTTTAGTCACCACATGGGAAGTAAGAATGGATTAATGTTGACTTAGGATTAAATTTGGAACATGTATGTGATAAAGGTAGTGAAGACTAACGCAAAAGAAGGACAAGAAACTTCTACTACAATCATCATTTTATTTTATTTGGTGCTTTAAATAATTTTACACATAAATTGACAGAACCAACTAATGTAAGCTTCGAAATTTTAGGAGATTACAAATGGCAAATATTGCTAATTTGTTTCTACAATGGAACAACAAAAGCAATGTATCAAAATACTGTAATCTATATGAGTTTTGTAATACCTAATAGTTTTTGGACATATATGTTTTATTGGTGAGCAAGATTTTTTATTTTTTTAAATGCCAACCCAAATCAACAATTGTAGACTATAAATTTGAAATTTGAATCATTAGTATTTTTGCTTGGAAGTAGTCTTGCACCAATGGCTCTTTGTCCGGTAGGCATTGATTCATTGTTAAGATGAACAAACACTTTTTTCACGTTGGCCTCAAAAAAAGACTGGAGTTTCTATCTATCTATCTAATTTTTCCTTGTACTCTTACTAATCAAGCATGGTCAATTGGTATAGTCACTATACCTCATGTATTACCAAAATACAGACAAAAATCATAAAAAAAAAAACATGAGAATCTCATCTATATAATATAATTATCTTATAACCATCAAATTTTCAATAGTTATGAACATGAATCAATAAGAAACTAGCAAAAAAAATAAGATTCCATGCACATAGTTTGAAGTAAAGAATATCTCCAATGTATTTTATAGAAGCATCTTTAACTTTGTAATCTAAAAGCATCTAATTTTTCATAAAGTCATGTGTTTTCATGACACTTACTACCCTATGTGAAGGTCAAAATTCAGACATAAATTTATTATTTTAAAATTTGTCATAATTTTCAAAATATAAAAATATTGTAAAATATTAGCAATTTTTTTTAATATATTTTATACCTTGTAATAAAACCCTATTCTATTGAATAAAGATATATAAAATAAAATAAAATAAAACATATATATACTTAAATTTAACCAAACACTCTTTTTTTTGTGAAAAAGAAATCAATTTGACACCAAACTTTCAAATCAAACTTTTGAGTACATACCCTACATTATGGTTAATATCAACATAAATTAATTATTTTTTTGTCAAAAAGTGCCATATGTCCTTATTTAGGATGACATAAACCCCTAAAATCTTACGTGGAAATTCAAGTTTTAACACCATGCCACTATCTAAATATGACCCTTACATATGGTATGGAATACTCGATGATTTTTCAACTTATGGAGAAAAGAACCCTATGGCAATGGATCCCCCAACCTATCCAGGGTCTTTTTTCCTAGCATCATGTTACCAGACTCCAATGTCGTGGCATAGTCACAATGGTCTAAATATGGATGAACCACTCTCCATTGCATATATGGAGTACTACTACAATGCAAAAACAAAAAAAAACCCTAAACCTACCTTATCATTTCTTTCCAGTCCGTAAAAGAAATATCATTTCCTTCCAGTACGTAAAAGAGATAGTATTCCTTTCCAGTCCGTAAAAGAAATTGCCCACTGGGGTTCGACATTTCCCGCCATGTCCCTCAGTCGAAAGGAAATGCCGGATTAGTGATAGCGCAGCGTTTCTGAAGGAATGAGATCATTTTGCAGGTGAGGAAGCGGCGTACAATTAGTTCGTTCTTGTGCACAAATGCTGTAGAATGCTGTACAATTTTCCGAATGCTGTTGAATGCTGTAGAAATCACAGAGTTCGTGAAAAGTTGCGATGAAATGATCTTAGACAGTCGACAGTGAAGGATCATGGCGTGATGCCGTAGGGTTGGTTTTGTGTGAGACAAGAAATCACCGGAAGTAAGGAAGAGATGCAGATCCCCGTGCGGTGCAGCTGCGGTGGCGAGGAATGCAAGGAATGGGCCATGGTGGAGCTTCAAGGCTCTCTGGAGATTCAACACAACACTGATATTCACAATCTCACCATCGGCTCTCTCTGCCGCCCTTCCACGGTCAGTTGCAACCAAGACTTTCTAATGTAAACCAATGTTTGGCTGAACTCTTCTTGCATTAGGTTTTTGCTTTCGGTTTTCTTATACCGGAATAAATGGCTCTGGATGCAAGAAACCCTAATTGAGCTTTTAATAGGTCATATGAGGACGGTTTATTCTCCAACCGATTTTGGTTATGAAAGATTTGGTCTCACTTGAATTCTTTTCTTCACAATACGCCCTCTTTTCCAGTTTGATTGCCGTAAACCAAGACTATTTCTTTGTTCATCTGCGGCAATCCAACTGGAACAGAGGGAGTATGATCAATCAAATTGGACATTTTATAACTATCAATAGCAGCAAAAATGTCGGTCTTGTCTCATAGCAGCAAAAATGTTTTGTGCGAATTTTAGTCAAGTGTCTACCCAAAAAAATTGATGCTAATTTTTACTCATTTTTTGAGGGAATCAGCCACTATTTTAAGCAAATGTGGTGATATTTGCTAATTTTATATTATATAGTAATTTGTTACAAATGTATTAGAATATTTTGTCAAAATTGGCTATCAAATCTTCATATTTTGTTCAAGAGGCTGAAATTCCTCACCTTCACTCGTCTCACAGAGGTTAATCTATGGTTTCATTCTAGATTTTGTGCTCAATTCTCAGCCAAATGATTTGAGTGATATCTTATTTGAAGTTACTAAAAATGTGCTATAATAGGCCTCCTAATTTTGAAGTATTGAGATCACATCAAGTGTGGTAAATATGACAATAGAGTATATTTACAAAGCAGTTTTTTTGGTTTCTTTTTATTTTTGGGTCAAATCTTGTGAGTAATAGCTTCAATGAACAAGCCCTTGCTCCAATTTTTTTGCTCAGGACTGCTTGAAGTTTGTTGTCTAGAGTTTCAAATGACGTCAGCAAGCCAGTTTAGGACACAGAAGATTCAATTCTTGATGGTTTCTTTGTGATTCTGGCTTCATTGACCCGAAAAGAATGTGCACGCAGAGCACATACAAACTGGTGATTGGCTACCATGAGATTGAAGGCACGAAGGTGACACTGAAGAAGCCTCTCGTGATTTTGAAGAAGGTGAAGGACTCTGATGACATGGAAATTGATTCTGGTGAATCAACATCTGCTCCAGTGGAGATGCATGTCGTCGGCATCATCAGACATAAGCTTCTCTTCAAAAGCAGACCGAAGGCTCTCATTTCAAGTAAGTCCATTTCTTTGTGCTTCATGTCATTGAAGAGAGTGTTGATTGCTTTTATTTTTAACGGAGTTAATGTCAAATTGTTGTTTAAAGGACCAAGAAGCCTGAATTGGGCCTCATGTTTTTTTAAGTAGTTTTGAGTAGGTCCTTTGTGGATTTCTTTTTGTTCAGATTTATTTGTTTTTTGGACCAACGCTTGCAATGTTCTTCGTGTATTCCGATTATATAAAATTTGATCTCATTTAAATTACGTTTTTCACAATATGATCAATTGAATTTGTCATTTTAAAACCATGAATCCTTTGTCCTTTAACCCCTAAAGGTACTCACTTGTTTTGTAAAAGTCAAAGCATTACAGTTCGTATACTTGAAATATTGTATTGTATGATTTATAATTTTTCATAGATAGTCATCAACATTATGGAGGTATGACAAAAATGATAAAACATGATTGGAAGATGATTGGAAGATAATTTAAACATGATTGGAAGATAATTTAAACATGATTGGAAGATATTTTAAATATTTACAATTTATTTCAAGTAAAAACAAGATAAATATTCAAAATAAATATTTTTTTGTCAAATTTATTATCAAAAATTATATTTAAGGTAGATAAGAGTTATGTTTACAAGTAGTAAAAACAGAAAGTGAAGAAATTAAAAGAGATGCATGATTGGAGCATTCTTAGAAAGCCCTTTGTATTTTGGACACTCGAATTTCAAATTTCTCGACGATGTAAAATCTTCAAATGAAGTCTATTCTCCAATCCCAATGGTCAAAAGATGTATCATAACTTAACTTAAACATCTAATGAAAACTCCAACTCCAATAAAGCTAAAGCACTTGATTTGTTGGGCCTTCGACCAAAAATCAAGCATAATATTGTCGATTGTTGATTGGGCATTTAGGGGTTAAGGGTTTAGCTGCAAGATAGCGATCTTGTTGTTTTTGAGGGTATAAAATGTCACTTCCTTAAGTTCTGGAAATTTTGTTCTTTTTGCAGAACAAGAAGTGAAACCAAAGAAGCAGCGGACATTACCAGGCACTCCTGTAGCCCAATCCACAACATGATTACTTTACTAGTTAAGCATTTTTGTACTGCCCAAACTAAAACTAGAAGTCCACCTTAGAAGCCAATAATTCATTATATCAACTTTCAATATATAATTCTATTGTTCAAAAATGTAGCGTATGATTATTTTTTTCCTTTTTATCACCATCTTTTGTCACCATCTTTTGTCACCATCTTTAAAGTTTCCTAAATGATTTATTTCATCTCACTCTTGTATACATGAAAGTGGCCACTTTTGGCCATTTGGGCACTTAGAAATTAACTTTGATTGCATGGGTGTTGCACTTCAACAAACTTCAGTCTAAATGCTCCATTTTGTCACTATATTTGAATGAAAACATAAAACTTATATTTTTCATAAATAATCACATTTTTACTATTTCATATCATGATTTTCAGAACATTTTATAGGCGTTTGAAATCAATATGATTTTTTTTTTTTTAAATGTGAAGAAAATTCATGTTAATTACAAAATATATTCAAATAATCTAAAACTTTCACTACCAGTATGTATATAAATTATAATGAATATCATCATATGGTTTTTAAATTCATTCCATTTTGGAAATTCAAGAGTCCATCATAATACAGTGCTTTTGAAATTTTGAAATGCAATAAAGTATTTTAAAGTATAATTAGTGTGGCCCAATATTTCCCGTGATTTAGTCATGCTTTTGTTTTTTATTTTAGAATAATTTATTCGTAATAGAGTTATTTGTAAAGTCACCTTGAGTTTGAATAACATATCATGAATTTTGCTTTAATATACTCTTACTTGTTCACTCCAAATAGTTAAAGGTATGGAAGAACTTGGAGGTCTATCATTATTAGGTGTGTAAGAGCTTGGTGGTCTTCAAACTCATGGAAAACGTTTTTGGGCTCCTTTCTTATCCATACGTATACAGTCTCATTATATAATAGACTAGCTTGGCCCGTACCAGAATCCTATATAGTGGAACCATTCTTGTGTGCTTGAGTAATACAACATGTGTTACATAATAGACTAGGTTTGTGCCAAAGTTTGACATGATAGTTTTGGTGGTAGAATCATCCTTGCGTGCATACACTGTGTGCTATACTAGGTTAGCTCGTGCCAAAGTTTGGTACAAAAATTCCATTAGTGGAACCATCTTGTTGTGCACGTGTGTACAGCCTATGTTATATACTCTATTATATACTCCCTCTATCCCACTTAAAGACCATGTTTTCTTTGTAATGTACAAAAAACCACTGCATTTTCGTGGTACAAAGGGAGTATATAATAGACTAAGTTTGTGTTGGAGCTTGGTATGACAATTTTGACAGCTAAATCATCTTGGCGTGCATCCGTGTACAATTTACATTATATAATAGACTAGGTTGGCTTGTGCTGAGATGTGGCACAAACGTTCCAATGACAAAACCATCGTGAAGAGTGCGTGTGCATGCATGCACTACCGTACATTATATAATAGATTGACGGTTAGTATTTAGTCCTACAAGTGGCTTGGACACATACCGTACCAAGAAGGCAAGGTTGGCACTTTTGTGTCGAATAATTAATAAAAGTTCAAAAAGTGGAGGTCAGCACTTTCAAAAACAATTATTAAAAATTCGGCTATTAATAACTAACATTGAATTTTACTAGCGGCTAAACGTTTTTTTTTTTTTTTTTCTACATTTTTGTTGACTTCATTTTTGTTGATTTCGACAAAATACTTGATAAATTTATTTATTTTTTCGACATTTTTTTAGGGAATTATTTTCTGCCGACCTTGCCTTCCTGGTACGGTAATCAAGTTAATGAGTTATATGTGACTAGCAATCGTAGGGTGCGGTATATAATACTCCCTGTGTCCCATAATAGATGATGCTTTTTATTGAAGGTTAGATTAGAATGCCAAAGCCTCACACAAACACTTGGAATGCATAGGAAAGAGATAATCTTTACTCATGGGCTGCCCCTCTTAAGTAGCACACCCAAGGGAGTCCCCTTGGCAAACCATATGGGACATTAGCCCATATTCCACTCCTAGTACACTAGGATCAGCCCATATCACTTGGGAGACCCAATTCTCATTACTTCTAACTAGTACCACTTCTCTAGTTGCAAGTCTAGCTCATTCGTATCATCTACTCTAGCTAATGCGCATGGCTATGAGCAACTTCAGCCCACGCAATCATCCTACTTCAACACTCCCACTTTGCGAATAGCCAAAGCCTTGGAGCCCAAATGCCACCACTAGTCTTTGATGTCGATCTCTCGCAAGTGCCTTTGTGAGCACGTCCGCCACCATGTGCTCCGTTGGACAATACTTCAACTCTATCACCTTCATCTCTAACTTCTCTCGAATGAAGTGATATTGCACATCAATGTGCTTTGTACGTGAGTGATGCGTTGGATTCTTCGCCAATGACATACTCCCTTGGTTGTCACACATGATTGTTGTAGCCTCCTCTTGAGTGCATCTCACATCCGCCATTAGTTGCCTCAACCAAATGGCCTCCTTCGTACCGTGGCTCGTCGCCATGTACTCCGCCTCAACCGTTGACGTGGCCATGGTTTGTTGGCGCTTGCTATTCCATGAAACGGCCCCCGATCCAACTTTGAACATGTACCCCGTGGTGGATCTACGATCATTGGTATCACCCGCATAATCCGCATCACAATACCCACTCAACACAATGTTGTCACCTCCAAGACACAACCTCACATCACTTGTGCCTTTCAAGTACCGCATGATCCTCTTGACCGCAACCCAATGACTTGAACCCGATCTTGCCATGTGTTGACTCACAACGCTGATTGGATACGCAAGGTCCGGCCTTGTTGCAATCATAGCATACATCAATGACCCTACAGCTTGCTTGTATGGCACATCCACCATAGATTGAGCCTCTAATGCATACTCCTCATCGGTGAGTTTCACGAGTTTGGAATTCACATCCAATGGAGTGCCAACCGGTTTGCAATCCTCCATGCCAAAGCGTTTGAGAACATCCATAACATACTTGCTTTGATTCATTGTTATGGTGCGTGTTGCTCTATCTCGCACAAACTCAACTCCTAAACAAAAGTGCAACTCACCCAGATCACTCATCTCGTACTCGTTCTCAAGCATTGCCTTCAATGCCTTCAAAGAGCTCATACAACTTGCAAGGATGATCAAATCATCCACATATATGATCACGATGACCACATGTTGCCCCTTTTGCATGAAATACAAGCTGTGATCAGCGATGCTCCTTGTGAACCCGATATGAACAAGAAACGTGTCAATCTTTTGATACCATGCGCGTGGAGATTGCTTCAATCCATACAATGACTTGTTCAACTTGCAAACAAGGTTCTCATTACCTCGTTGCACAAATCCTTCGGGTTGTACCATGTAGATGTCCTCGTCCAACTCGCCGTTCAAGAACGCCGTCTTCACATCCATTTGATGCATTTCCAAATCCATGGCAGCCCCGATGGCCAAAATGCATCGAATAGTGGTGAATTTCGCCACCGGTGCAAAGGTCTCATGAAAATCAACACCTTCGATTTGTGAAAAGCCCTTTGCCACCAATCTTGCCTTATAACGAACCACATCACCCGTTGCATCTCTCTTTGCACGAAATACCCACTTACAACCGATAGCGTTGCGATTCTTGGGGAGGGGAGTCAATTCCCAAGTGCCATTGTCCATCAACGATTTGTACTCCTCTTGCATGGCTTGCTCCCACTTGTTTGCATCATCACAACTCAACGCTTCACGAATCGTCAATGGAGCATCTAAAAGTGCAACGTTTGCATGCTCCTCCTCACCTTGAGGGAGAATATGATTCTTCCACCACTCGCCAAGTGGTCTACGATTTCTCTCTGGATAACGACGATCGCTCGAGGATGCATTGTCTTCAACCGCCGTTGCTTGTGCCTTTTTCTCGCCATTCTTCGTCTTCAAAGGTCGCTCCTCAATATGTTCTTCATCACCACCATCTTCGTCATCTTCGTCTTCATCAACAATATCAATAACGGGAGATTTGGAAGATTGGTCCACAATCGCTGGTTTATCGCCACTTCTCCCACTTGGACCATCGTCCAAATTGTCTTCAACTTTGGAATTCTCGCAAAATGTCACATCACGAGCTCGAATGATCTTCTTGGTGTCGAGCGACATGAGCCTATACGCCTTGGTACCTTCACAATATCCAAGAAACACACATTTTGTTGCCTTGGCCTCAAGTTTGGTTCTTTGAGAATCGGGTACCTTTGCAAATGCGATGCATCCAAATGTGCGCATGTGCTCCACGCGGGGTGGCCTCCCACTCCACGCTTGCTCTGGTGTCATGTTTTGAACCGCACTCGTCGGGCATCGGTTGCGTGTGTACACCGCAGTCACCACCGCTTCCGCCCAAAGGTCCAAACCCAAATTTTGTGCATGCAACATACTCCTTGCCATTTCCACAATTGTTCGATTTGCACGCTCTGCAACTCCGTTTTGTTGTGGTGTATATGGCGTTGTGGTTTGTCTAGCAATGCCTTCTTTCTTCAATAACTCTCCAAATTGGTTGGACATGAACTCGCCGCCATTATCCGATCGAAACACCTTGATCTTGTGCTCGGATTGCTTCTCAACCAACGCCTTGAACTCTTTGAACTTCTCAAAACACTCGCTCTTTGCTTTGATCGGATACAACCATATCTTCCTCGAAAAATCATCAATGAACGTCACAAAATACTTGCAACCCCCCATAGACGTGGTCTTCATTGGACCACACACGTCGGAATGCACAATCTCAAGAACCTTGGTTGCACGAGTTGCCCCATCAACTGGAAACGGTGAGCGTTGTTGCTTGCCTTCAATACAACCCTCACATGTGAATGAACTAGGTGCGACGTGTGATTGTGCAAGATCCATGCCACTTACCATTCCACGGAGTGCTTTCACACTCTTGACATTCAAATGCCCGAGACGACGATGCCACAACGCCAACTTGTCTTCGTTTGAACTCGATTGCACCAACGTTGCCGATTCCGCCGCGTGCATCTTGGAAAACTTGATTTGGTACAAGCCGTTGACTTCGTGTATAATGGCCACCTCCTCACGACTTGGAGACAACACAAAACACCCTTGGTCGCTAAATTCCACTCGCAAATGCTTCATCACCAAATGTCGCACCGATAAAAGATTTGCCTTCAACTTGGGAACGTGGAGGACATCATGGATGGTAATTGTCTTCACACGACCCTTCACCTCGGTGTCTACGACGATGGATCCTTTACCCACGGCTTGAAGAACCGTATCATCACCCAAAATGACATTCTTTGGAGATATGACGTGATATGATTGGAAACAAGTCCTAATGGGCGCCATGTGACTCGAGGCTCCCGAATCAACAATCCAATTGATCACACTACCATTGCATGACACGTCACTTGCCATCATTGCATACTCGTCCCCGTCATCACTACAAGAAGAGACGCTAGTCATAAATGTGTACTCATCACCTGCATCGTTGACCTTTGTATTGTTGGCACTTTCCTCTCTCTTGCGTTTGTAGCAAAATTTTGCCAAGTGGCCCTTCTTACCGCAATAGTAGCATACCTTGTCTGTAGAGCTCCCACTGGCACCGCTCTTGGATTGCTTCGCCATAAGCGCCGCGCTATCGCCACGAGTCTCGTTCTCTTTGCGCCGCGAGAGTTCATGCAACAACCGTGATGTCACATAATCAAGAGTGAGCTCGCTAATGGGCCTACTCTCCATAGCAACGATAAGATACTTGTACGACGGCGGCAAACTCTCGAGGAGCGTCATAACGATATCACCGTCCGTAATGTTGACGTCTGCGCCGTTGAGCTGATCCGCAAGAGCCTTGACTTTGTTGATGTGCGCCAACATGTCGTCGTTTTCTTCCATCTTGATGGTGAAAAACTTGCGCCTCAAAAACAAGATATTGACCAAGCTCTTTGCCTCATGAATATTGCAAAGCTTGGCCCATGCCTCGGCGGGAGTCTTGCACGACCGAATATGAGAAAGCTGGGAATCAGAAAGATTAAGAGCCAAAATCGCAAAGGCCTTTTTCTCTCGCCGAGTGTACGCAGTTCGTACCCTAGCCTCGGCGTCGGACGAAGGCGGTTCCTCACTACCCTCAACTATCTTCCACAATTCTTTTTCGGCCATGACCATTTCCATCTTGAATTTCCACAAGTGGAAGTTGACGCCATCGAACTTGTCTACAACCTTAGCACCTTCACCCTCAAATGTAGCCATATCCTTGATTGAAGGACGTACGCTCACAAAATTCAGCCCCTAGAAAGCTAAAAAATTGTTTTTATGATTTTTTGACAATTTTGTGATTTGTGAGGCAAATTGCACACGTACGTGCTTCTAATGCCTCCAAACTAATTCCAAACACTAAATCAGCACCTTTGTGCTACACATCAACCTCACAATACTCAATCGTGATGGTTCTTAGTGAATTTGCACAAAATCATACCACAACACCCTAACTAGGAGAATTGCGCACTCGTTGGCTCAAATCCACTCAAATCAGCACCCTTGTGCTTCACAACACGTAATGCACCCTATGGACACCCTTGTGCCTTCCAAGGACTCTAAATCAATGCAAATTCAGCCCCTTCAAGTCCTAATTGCATTGAAATTCATCAAATCAGCCCCGTTGTGCATTCACTAACCCAAACTCTAATTTTGAGCACTCCAAGGGTATAACTCACATTCCAAACCCTTGTGCAAGAATTGCAATACCAAAATCAGATTGTAGACTCACCCCAAGAGCCTCAAAGCATAAAAGTGCATTGCAACAACACAAGTGCACAAATTGAGCACAAATTGAGCCAATAAGCTCCAATAAGCTCCAATAAGCTCCAATATACTCCAACAAGCACCAATAAGCTCCAAAGCTCCAATTCAGCCCTTGTAGACGTGTATAAACTCCAAAGGTGCTCCAAAGTGCTCCAAAAGCTCCAAATCAACAAATGATAGCTCCAAAGTGCGAATTCAGCCCTCCAACACGTAGATCAAAGGTAGGAAGATTGTAATACCTCCCAATGTCGAAATCAGCCCACCAAAGCTCGAATTCAGCCCTCCAAAGTTCCAAATCAGCGCTCCAATACTCCAAAATCAGCGCTCCAACGCACGACCTCCACACAATGAGCAATCTAATCTTTGACTCACGCAAAGCACATGAGTGGGCCCATAACCTATTGAAGGTTAGATTAGAATGCCAAAGCCTCACACAAACACTTGGAATGCATAGGAAAGAGATAATCTTTACTCATGGGCTGCCCCTCTTAAGTAGCACACCCAAGGGAGTCCCCTTGGCAAACCATATGGGACATTAGCCCATACTCCACTCCTAGTACACTAGGATCAGCCCATATCACTTGGGAGACCCAATTCTCATTACTTCTAACTAGTACCACTTCTCTAGTTGCAAGTCTAGCTCATTCGTATCATCTACTCTAGCTAATGCGCATGGCTATGAGCAACTTCAGCCCACGCAATCATCCTACTTCAACACTTTTGAGAAATAAAATTGTCCCAAATTACTTGATGAAAATCATTTATTCAATTTGAAATTGTTGTTTTACAAATTCTAACAAAGAAAAATCACTAAACATGTGCACATAGAGTGTTTTGTTTGTGAAGCTTGTCTTTGCTCATATGTCGATCACAAACAACATATGAGCTAGCTAAAATCAATGCTAGCATATGTTCGTTGCATCGAAGTACACACTGCAAAAAAACATGACCATGTCGCCACATGCCATACAGACTATAAAAACAATATGATGCTGCTTTGATAGACAACTACTCCGAAATAGGACTTAACTATATTTAGAATTTGATGAAATCATTCTAATTTGCTTTATTTCTTATTCTTTTCAAAAGCATCATCTATTACGGGACGGAGTAGATTATACTGGTACTGGTCTTATTTGCAAAAAGTAGCTAATGTGTATTGAATCTGAACTCATTCAAAGCATAAAGTCTGATTACAAAAGAAGTGGCAGAATTCATGTAACTAGTTTGGACTTGCAAATCACTGAGTTGATGATCATGTAACTTTGCAATAATCTACAATTATTCCATGCAATTGACTATCTAAGAACACCTTTGCTTACGCAGATATTCAGACTGCAACAATGATTCCTCAAAAATCACAGATCTTGTAAAAACAGACTAGTGTTTAACATTGGAAGGTAAATTCCCATGCATTTCCAACAGGGGTGTGTACACTTATAACTAAGGTGCCTCCACTAGTCACCGATTTAAAAATCCAGAAAGGGATACATGAAGGCTTGAACAGGTTATGGGCGCAATGTGCCCCCAACTATTATCATCATGCAAATGGATTGCAGCCTCTGCCAACTTTCTACAGAAACTATATGCAGCTGTCTAACTGCAAAACTAGCCATACCTATAACTTGAATTTTAACTCAAGCATGGACCATTCCCTCCTACCAACAAAAAACCTTGTAATCATATAAGGACCTCCAGGAAACTGGCCAAAAAGTACACATCACCTCAAGTATTGCAACGAGCTCAACGTTACAAATGAATGTCAATAGATGTAATAGATATGCCCACCAACAGGGACACGTGTTACTTGAACCCTGCATCCCAGGAGTCGTCACCCCACCCATCGTCTGTCTTATGATTGGGAGCAGATCCAGTATGGTGGTCATCTTCGTTGTCATCCCATCCAGCCCAGGAACCAGTTTCTTTCTTAGTCATAGTCTGGGGTTTCGGCTCCGAAACTTTCTTATCTTCCCATTCTTGCCAGCCTTCGTTCGACTTCGCAGGGGCATCCCATGCATGATTGCCGTTCAACTCCTGGTATCCAGTACCACGATAATCAAGAGAACCATAATTTGAGCCGTATTGTGAGGAGGAACTGCTGATTCCATCTTTAGTGTAGGCTTCCACTTGTTGAGATGCCATAGCCATGACTCCACGCATGAACCCCCAAGCTTTCTGTCCCACTTCGGTGGTCTTGGCTGCCACCACTGAGACTGACTCGTTTACTTTCTGGTCATATCCTCCATCTCGTACCTGCGGCAATCGGTATTTATCAATAACAGGAAATCGGAATCTGCTTGAGCTGCTTTGGAATAAAACTTTCAACCTGCAAAGGCACAATTTCAAGGATACGACCCCTCACCTTTGCTTGAATGTCACTAGTGCCTGCTTGAATTGTGGACGCTGCATTCTGAGCAGCTGATGCTGCCACGGCTGATAAACGACTGAAACCCTGCAAAAAGATTCCAATTAGGTTAAAATCGATGCAAACAACTTTTTCCAATCATTAATGATAACATAAATTTGTTCTCACCTTGAGACTAACGAAAAAAGTATGGAGTTCCAAGCCAACAAACCACCGGAATTCAACCTCCAACTGAGTACTTGAATTCTCCAAGATAACGTGTCCACTAGAACACAAAAACGTCGAGCCCAAGATCCGAGCCTAGCACTAAGGCAAAACGAATAACTGACAATGGCGGCAATAACGTGCTATGAAAAGTAAGGTGAACCCTGTAAAAAAAACATAACAAATGCAGGTGCGACGCACTGAAAACAAAGTCTGCCTTGTTCGTGTAACCAATCGTGAGAGACATAAGGTTCATCAGCAAGACAATAGGACATGGTGTTGTTATAACGAGATGCTATTAGAGTAAAAAAGGATCATACCTGCGTCAGTACAGAAACTGTTTCGTTCAACACATCTCCTCCTGCAGGCGGACCTCTCGCTGGCGGAGGTCGTCCACCACCGGACCCGAATCCCACATACTTGCCGCCCTGCGACGGTGGCAGATTATCAGGACGCGAAGCGTTCTCCATCTGCTTGCGCGCGAAGAAAGCATCCTTTCCAGCTGCAGACGTCTCCAGCTGCGACTTCGAGTACATATCACCGGAGCTGTGAGATCGAGGGGGTCCACTCCCACCTGAACCTGCACAGTGATTTTTGTTGTTGCTAATTTTAGCCAAATTGCTACATAAAAATTGGGCTAGCTAACTGATAACAAAGGGACTTTGAAAAAAGAGAGGGAATAATAGTCAGATTTCCTACATGGAGTCAAGATCTGTAGCCTCATTAAACCTAGGTATCACCCAGTTACTACCTATGTAGCACATGTGTATTACCCTGATATTACCTATATATTAATATGCAAAGAGCATCCAGATTGCTCTTGAAGCTATGGAAAAGTAGCGAAAAATAACTGTCTCCTAACAATAAAAAAAAAATCACTGCACCTGCAATGGAAGTTTCGGAGCCATGTCGTCGGATGTTTCCACTGCCACGACTGGGCTCCTCATCCCAGTCGTCCCAACCATTGCTCTCCCTGCTAGCTCTGGGACCACCTCCTGTGGCGGTGACGCTCTCCTTCACTACCGGCGGAGCATTCCACGACCTACCCTCCGCTAACGACTGAATCCTATCGCGGTACACCGTGGCCGCTTTGGAGTTGTACTTCGCCACAATGTCGGTCTCCTTCGGGATCCCGTACTGCGCCAGAAAACTGTTGAGCGCGGAGTTTCCACCGGCCTGCATCTTCTTCAGCTGAATCTCCGACCACGAGTCCATGGACACAGATCGGACAAAGCTGATGTGCACGCCGAGACCCCGGTGCTTCCCCGAGCACTCCAAACACATGAAGATGCCGTAAGACACCGACGCCCATTGCGGATTCCGCTGAGGACAGTCCACGCACGTCTTGTTCCCGGGCTGCGCTTGCAACTCGCGCAGCTTCGCCGCTGCAGCTGGCGACGCCATGGCTAAAAAAACAGAGCTCTAACCTCACCCCCACCAAACCCTGAACCCGGTAACTTGCAAAGAAAGCTCGCGCTGCTCCTCATCCACAATTGACCACACAAACTGCGCAACCATGAAGGAAAGAAACGCACAGATCCCCGTCCGCTCGCCTCCCAGAAGCGAAACCCTAAGCAACAGCAAAACAGGGTCGTTCGGAGGCGATTCGAGGCCAAAGAGCGCACAAAAACAACCGGGAGAAAGAGGAAGAGACGAGGAATCCGATGGAGCCGTCCGGAAAGGGCCGCAACGCCGCAGCAGCGCGAGAGATGGGCCGTAGCAATGGCTGCCTCCCGTCCCTACCGAGGCGAGCTCCCTCCGCGTTTGACCTCCTCGTTCAGTTCCTTCTGCCGTGTATACGCAGTCGCCGCGGGATCGGAGATCTAGGATATCTTTAGATATTCATCTTCCCCCTGCGTACATGTTCGAAGCTCCTGTTTCGTTAATAATGTGGGGCGTGTAGGATCTAAGATATAGGTAGATTTTCATGTCCCAGATCTACGGAGTTCAATCATTGTGGAGGACCAAGCATTGCATGTGTTGTGAGGTTCTTGACATGGTCTGTGAATTCATTGGGGCATAAGTTAACCCCTAAACGTACCAGGGTGTCCCTAGGATCGACAATTTGAAAAAAATCATCATAAAGTACTATTTAGAAGAATACTTTGGAATTGATATACAAATGAAAGTTCTAGATTTTGAATTTTAGATTCCATCCGTACGATTCGATTCACTGATACTATCACCAATATTTAATTATAAAATTTGAAAGTTAAAATTAAAAATTCCTTCTAAATTCGATTACAAACAAAATTTTAATGTTTTTTCTGTAAAATTTGTTGGAATGAATTTGAAATGAGATACTCCTAAATGTGGTGATTCTTTGAAATTTTTGTGTTTCTTAAATCTATGACCTCATTTTTGCAAGGCCACTTTTGAACTACAGTCAATGCAATTTTGGCTTGGTCAACGACTTGACGTACTTCTACATTTGTAATTTTAGAAAAATATGTACTCAAGTATGACTAAATCCAACCATTAGATAGGACGACAACTTGGTGAAGTCCCTCCAAAAATTTAAATGACTTTCATCCAAGCATTGATGAGAACGTAGGGAAGGTTTGAATCTGTTAGTTGTTCAATTTTTGAACGTTGTGACGTTTAGGAGTTAATCACTAAATGCTTACAATCCTCTCCAAATTGGGCAGTTTTGCAAAGATGCATTATAAAATGCAATTAAGATGGATATTTTGAACTTGATGTGTGAATAACAGTTGTACATTATGAATTTTAGATTCTATCCATACGGTTAGATCTACTCTTGCTATCACTGATATTTTTGTATAAAATTTGAAGCTTAAAATTCAAAATTCTTTTGTGATTCAATTACGAATTAGATATTGACAATCTATGGATGAAATTTGTTGAGATGGGTTGAAATGTAATACTCTAAGTGTACTGATTTTTGGAGATTTTTTGGTCACTTAATTTTATGAGTTGACTTTTTCAAGAGCACTTTTGAACGCTTTTGAATTAAGATCTTAGATTTTTTTGGTGAATCACTGCAACATGAAATGAGGCATAAAAAATTCACAAATCATCCCCTTTCTAATCGGTTCTCACATGCATGAAGCTAACTTCCCATAAAATCTGCAATAAAAGAAGCACACTACAAAAAGTGCTTGATAGATGAGAAAAAGTGGATGAAATTTGTACATCGTCCAAAAAAATGGACACTTAGGCAGTTGAGGATTAATGGAATAATAGATCCCTTTCATTTCATCAATTTCTACATTCAACTCATCAATACAATTTATGCATGAGAAGGATTTGCTTTTAGTATGGAATTCCTATTTACTTTTAATATAACTTTTACCATGATTTTCACTTTTTGACTTACAATTAATTAAGTCTTACTTTTATTTTTAGCTACAATAATACAATTTCATTTTAAGACATCTTACTTGTACTTTTAGCTAAAAATAAATTTACGGTATAGACAAAGTGTAAAAAAAGTGAAATATTACACACACCTTCATTCATAATTGCCAAGGTGACTCTGGCATGATTGTTCCGGTAGCAAAACCGTCGCGGGGTTCGTGCACGCACAACTGTACATTGCATAATAATCTGATTGATTAATTGTAACAACGACCTAATTGCGATAACGCTTAATATGACAACATGAAAATTCTAGAATCAAAATGAAAAATGTTCTCAGATGTGTTGTAATTAGGTCAGTGTACACCCTAGTGCAGTGAAGGTGGGGAATATATGGCTCATTAGCAAAAAGGCTTATGGGATTTTTTTTTCAACCTTAAAGGCTGACGCCACTTTCCTTTTGTCGAATATCGAAGGCTTCCTACCTTGTGGAAGTATGACGAATGGGCTACAGTGGCGGATTTTATTAAGAGCAAAACAAGCGAAAGTGATACGTCGTACGTTGAAACTTACTTTGAATCTTCAGCCGTGTACAATGTATGACCCGCCTAGGCTCAAGAGGAGGCAATTTAGGGTTTAGGGAGCTGATGTCAGGGCCAACAAAGGTAGTTGGCAGCAGGTCACCATGATGTCACTAGGGCTAAGGCAAATTCAACCAACCTAGCAATCAGGCCACGCAGCATGCGACGGTGGAAAGCATTAGGCAATTATTCCATTTAATTTTATTTTTTTCCTTTGTTGCAATTAGCCACATGAATACAAATGTAGCCACCTGGCGAAAATTCGCTCACTTTAACTTCACTGCCCTAGTGTATGTATGTGAGATTAAAATGTAGTTTAAAATATGTTGCACTTTTTATCTGGAAACCATTAATATTGCATGGTTATCGTAGTACCTTGGCAGCTTTGACAGTAAATAAATCATTTTCAAAATTGTTGAAATTTATGGAAATTACATTTTATTTTTTTAATTGCATGGAAAAAGATAAGAATCTGAAGGAATAGAGTTAACCGAAAAGAGTGTCTCAAAGTGGAAATAAACCTTAAACTCACTTTAGACTCGTTTTGAGTTCAAAAAGATTGCAAAACTAGTCTATGGTGAGTTGAAGAATAATCTGTAGCAAGACCTTGCACCGCCATCTGGCGTGGAACTTGTGACGTTCCCAATGCTAGAGGAGAGTTTTCACAAGTTCCCCAAACCAAAAGACTCGACTATGGGGACTATTAGTGAACAATGAATGTCATAAATTGTAATAATAGGAAGAGAACTCCACTTGAACTCCGCGCATAGAGCAGTTATGTTTTCGGATAACCCTAAAACTCCCTAAATTTTGAAAATTCAAAGATTTTTTTTAGAATTTCATTGATTATTTGACATGAAAGTGTTGAAGATGCCATGGTACTACGGTATACAAAAAAATGGATAAAGGACAATTGTGACTTTTGGAACCATATCCCCAATTTAAAAAACACATTTGTGACTTTGGACTTGTTCAAAAAGAAAGATGAAACAGGGGATGAAACATGAAATGAAACGTGGTTGTGATTTTTGGACCCCTACCTTCAAAAAAAATGGAAACACATTTGTGACTTTTAGACGTGTGCCCTTGTTAGAAGGGATATTTATGAATTTGGAACAATACCATAATAAGTAGGGATGGTGAAAGCACATGGATGTTTAACGTTAAAGATGAAAAAATGAAACATATGAATATTATAGATAAATGGCTCAGTCACCTTGAGAGTAGATAAGGATGAATACTTTGGAATTTAGTCACATCATAAACATTCACGCCTAATAGTTGATGAACAAATTAACTCACTCAATTTACTATCTCTATAGCTTACAGCTTTTCTACAAACATGTATAGTTGACTATAGTACATCAACATGGTTTAGATTTAAAATTTTATTTTAGTCCATTTTCAAACCTTCATTGGTATTTACTATATAATATGTATTGTGCATACACGCATGTTCATATGATTCCATCGTAGGAATTGTAGTGTCAAATTTTGAGATGAGTCAACCTAATCTAATATAATACAATCCAATTTATATGATACAGTGCCTCTAGTGTCCATCAATCATTCAAGGTTTAATCCAAAGTTGTATTTTCTATTTATTACTTGATTATTTGTTACTCTATTTCATTCTTGGATCTTTACTTCAATTATTAAATTTGGTTATATTTCAAAGGTATATAATTGATTTGATAATCTTGTTAATTCACATCTTGTTTCAATTAGTAGCTTTGTAAATTAAAAAATTGTACACAATTATACATGTATTGTTTAGATATATATAAAAACTACTTTAAAAAATGTGGTTGACCCCGCAATACTCTTTAGGCAACTCAAAATTTTCCCCTGGGTAGTCTAAGCACAAAAAATCGACCAAGTAGGCCATAATTTTTGTCCAGGCGACAAAAATAATTAAGGGCAACATTGATATTTTTGAAAATTTTGATTTTGTTCATTTTTTTAATGTTTTGGATCAACATATTTTTGTTGACCGATGAACTGGACAACACCTTCGAAACAACTATAACAAATGTGAACAAAAAAATTGGTTTTTAAGTGCAAATTGTTGTTTTGGTGTAAAAAGGGGTTCACATTTTCATTTTATCTTTGAAATCTCGTGCGGTATGGATGCCAATGATCAAAAAATTCTAAAAGTTGGCTATTGACAGTTAAGTTGATTATTTTCAAGAACGGCAGTAGTCATTTGGGAGTAGAAGAGGTGTCATTGAAGAGGGAAATTTTCAAGTATAAGTAGGACAACCATTGTCTTCGTTTTTCAGCAAACACGTGTGGTTTGATTCTTTTTAGCAATCATCTTTTTGTGTGTACATTTCTTCTTTTTCATTGATTAATAGTACATTTGTATACTCTTTTGTTCAATTGGAGTTTTGTAGTGATTGGCAATTCTCTAAGTGTTTGTTTTTTTAAATAAAATTTGTGTGAATGATTAACTAAAGTGTGAAGTCTGAATATAGCTAATGAGGCTATAATCTGGAAATCGATATATTGGAATGATTGTGTGAGTATTGTTTCGAACGAACAAATATGGTTCAGTTTGAATGTTTGGAAATCAGTGTGAAGTGTTGAATGGAGCTTTGCATATGTATTGAATGTTGGCAATGAAATATGGAAACAATCTAATTGTAATAAGAAAGATATATATTCTTAAATGATGTGTATGATTGTGTGACTATCAATTTATATTGTGGTTAATTGTCTATTGCCAAGTACAAATGTTAGCTATAGTCTGAGAGTGTGTTAAGTGATGTATGTTCATGTTCATATTTGTTAGCATGAGTACATATTGAAAGTTAAAATAATCAATGTGAGATATTTGAGTGGAAATCCAAGTGTTGGATTTACAGTTGATGATAGCTTTAATCTTGTAGAGAATGGTTGAATGCAAATTGTGATATGTTGTCTTTGTGAGTAATACAATTAAGGTCATAGATTGTATATCGGAATTGATGAAACCGTAGTCTAGGTGTGCTCTCTAGATGATTGGAGTGAATGGATGTTGTCCGGGTAGTTGGATCAATAGAATATATACTTGCTTCACAAAGACAACAAACACAATGTATATGTTTTAGAATGATAATTGATCATAGAAAAATTGTACAAGATTATTGCCTAAAAGTTCACTATACATTAATTGATTATTGCCAATGAATGATGCGCCTTAAGAGAACCCTACCCCTACAATGTTTATAATTTATTTATAGACTATTGCATTTGTATGGGATTGCATTCATAAGTCTACTGATTGACTGAGATACTTACGGATCTCACTCACGGGATTGTACACGGGATTTTACAGCTAACATCTCTTTTTAACCTATTTAACACATTATTTCCTAAATAAAACATCATTTATCTATATGTGACTTTAGTTATCTAAAACTTTAGCTAACTTGAGTCTTCCCAAAAGAATCCAATCTTTTAGTGTATTTTTTTGAGTGTTTGTTTCTATTTTTTTGTACTACACCAAACAACATATTTCAATGCAATATTTTTTGTTTGGAAACCAATTCTCTAGTAGTGATTCTAGGGTCCGATGAGGCAATTCCAAAGACCGAGTCATTATGGCGTGTGCATGTACAACACGTATTATATAATAGATATTTTATCACGATTGGAATAAAAGAACTTCCTGAGGTCAACCTAATAATATTTGTCTTTAAGCTAAAGTCCAAGAATAAGAAATAAACACAACTTAAAAATTCATAGCTTTTAGTGCTTTAGAATCCTTTTCAAAATGAGGACAAAATATTCAATTTTATTTTCATTTGATAATAGTAAATACACTCAACAGCTGAAAGCGATGAGAATGGGGAAACTACTTTATAATAGTCTCTTTCAAACAAATTTACTCTAAATTAGGCTGAATCAAGAACAAAATGAAATTTCTTTACATGAGGTAGTAACAAATGATTGATCATGCCACATAATTTTGGCTAGTTCTTACACATGAGAAGGCCACCTCAAATCCTCAATATGACGGATGTTTGCATTATATATTCAAATAATGTGTTTCACATAACAAAATTCAAATAAAAAATAGTGTAATTAATTTATATGTACTATTCCAGTTGGTACTAAAACATTCAATGTGCTATACATATTAATTGTATAGCACATTGGGAGGAGATTGAAATAGGGAATTTTTTTCATTTTTTATGAAGTGCCAAAGTGGCAATATATAATGTTATAGTGGTGCTCCATATTTCAACATTAGTCCACATATTGGATAGAAAATATCACATTAGGAGATATCACATATAAATTTGTATTATTTTCATCCACAATCTGGTGATTTCATTCAAGATATTTTTGTAATTTGAGGTTTTGTGGCGAAAAACTTCATGGTTTTTGTCCATTTTTTAGCAAGATTTTTTTTTTCTGGTGCAATTTGGCGATATTTCATCCCATAAAATTGCCCTTGATTGAATCAAATATTGCCTTCTGCAAATCACTTGGATTACACTATTGTGACATGTTTTTTTTTAGGCAACCTAATATCTCCAATTGCTCAAGTTCACTTTCTATCATCTCACAACTAATGAAGGAATTCAATGAACAGCACTAAAGAAAACTTTGCTACTACTAGAGACAAACCACATCCACCGTAATTACATCACAATAATTGGATTCACATAGAAGGAAATAGATTATTCGCCTCCAAAAAGTAATGTCAAACCTTAAGCTACTTCACCCTCCAACTCCAAGTATTGTAGAAACTTCTTCTTCAACTCTTTCAATATTGATTCAAAAGAGGGCCTAAGCCAAGACCTAGACCAAGCTCTATCTCAATCACCTTGCCAACACCTTTTGAGTAAGTTTTGTATGTTGTGATCAGTCGATAGAAGCCTTGCACCTCGAATAACATCATGATCGTCTCGGGTCCCAACAAGGTCTCTAAAAGGGATGCAACAGTCAAAACTTCATAACAAGTCATTACATAACTATATACATCAACTGCCCAATGTTTTGTCTTTTTAGAGTTTTTACATCCGTCTTTTCTTTTGCCCATAGCTTGTAAACTTTTGGGGCTCTCCAAAACCAGTCCTTTGCACCTCTACAACACATTTGAAATCCGCAACCTGACAATCATGTAGAACCCCGTTCTCAAATCTAACAAACACATTAGATGTTTTCAGATCTTTGTGCACAACTGCGTTCATTTGTACACAACGCATACCAAAAACAATCCAGTACATGATTTTGAGAACCTGAGGAAATAGAAAAGGTGGTCCAAGACCATTGTTCACTAAGATGTTTTGATCAATGAGTTTGCTCAAGTCCATGCAAACACAAATTTTCTATCCCTCAACAATGTACCACTCTCCATGTTGAATATAGTGTATCGAGAATGTATTTATAGTTTAAAAATCAATGCGTATTGTACAAGCTACAACAAGAATCCATATTTACCAAGTGTTGTGACAAACAATAGGTTCTCTAAATTATAACATGCAACAACAATAATCCATATTCATGCTAATTTTCAACAATTTAAAAATTAATGTGATGCACTCTATTTATAATCCATGCTATTCCCAACTATATACAAATTGAAATTAAAAATGTACTTGCAAATATGCCAGTTTTTCTCAATTATTAGTATATGCCTGGAGAAGTCATTGTCAAGAATTTAGATAACTATGAGAGAACAAATATAGGGTGTCTTTTATTCATTTGAGATAAAAATTATAAATTTATAGAAGTAATATAGGGTGTTTTAAAACCAAAATGGGAATATATTGAGAATATTCCTATAATAAATATGTAATATACCCTAAATGTACTATAAATAGTAGAATATTCCAATTTTTCATAGCCCCCCATTAAATACCCTTTATTTGGTTATATGTATCCAAAATTTACACTAAGTGACTTCCCCGAAAGTATATGGTCTAATGATTTAGATTTAGACAAATACATTTAGTAATACCGGTACTATAAAAAGGTGGTCTTTGGGTTCCAAGGAAAAGTGCTAGAGCTTGGTGCCAAAAGCAACTATTCGCACTATCTGAATTTTTGAATGAACATATGTTGAAGAACTTACGACTATAAGAGCTAGTGTTCTTATGTTTTTTTTTCTTTCTTTTAAAAAATAAAAAAATAAAATTACGTGCATCAATTTGTGGCTAAGACAAATAATTTTTTGCCCTTTAGAAATATTCAAACATTGTAAAGGGGATTAGATATTTAAATGAATTATGAATATTCATGATGCATTTATAAAATCAACCTCATTCTTTTTAGTTAAATCTCTTAGAAGTTAAGAAGTCAAAATATGGCTTAGACATTACATAATAGAAGTCATTTGATAATTATGATCTCATATAAGTTTCAAATAGTACCCTTGGGTGTTTTCATGCCAAGGTGTCGTAGTTATCAACAAAAAAAGTTTCTAATGTTGTATAGCATTTGCATTAATGAGTAATATAATAAATAAGAAAAATACCAAAAAATCTTACTATGGTAAAATGGAATATGTTGGAATCATTTTGGAATCTATTCAAAATATTATAGTTTGGTCCAAATACTATTCTACATTATTTTTCAAATTATTAATATACATACAATCTTAGAATACCTTTTCATTGTGGTTAACTTCATGCCAAAAAACTAATTTCAATGATCAATAGAAAATGTTTACTACCACATTTCGCTTGTTATGCGATGTCACACTACACATTTTGAATACTCTATTGTGAAAACACACCCAAATGACTTGACTTTTTACCACAATTTAATTAATTGTTCATTGATACATTTATCATAAAAATATCAATTCATTTTTAAAACCCTAATCAAGTGGGATTAGATCCTAGAATGCTAAATATGACAATTTGATGCTTAGTGAATGAAAGGATAGTTGGGACACCCCTATATTAATATTTGTCCACCCGAGCTACATTAATCAAGTCAAATTTCATCAATTTCTCACTGCTGAATATACTTTTCAAAGTATTAATATTTTCACATAATAAATAGATTTTTCTATTGACCCCTCAAGATTTTTTGAATGCATTTGGTCAAATTTTGCCTCCAAATATTCTCTGTCGAACATATGCAAAATTTAGAATTAAAAATTTTTAATTTAAAATTTGAAACATTGAACTACAAAATTCTTTATTAAATTTTTTGACGCATGTCCTCATAATATTTCAAAGTGAAAAAACTTCAACAATTGCAAGATCATAATGCTTCAGTTTAAAAAAAAAAGTTGTAGTTTCATCAATCAAACTATTTAAGAGAAGATTTGTATGTTGAACAACTTATTCTCCTTGGTATCATGTTAGAGGATTGAGTTGAGAATTTATTAATTTTTTTTAAAAGAAAATAACAATTGACTTTCATTCATCAAAAAATCATAACATGGAAAAGGGTACAAGCTTGGAGAAGGCATTATCGAAAATATAGATAACGATGCGAGAACAAAGACAGGGTGTCATTTATTCAAGGTTGATAAAAATTATATATATGTTTGATATACTATAGCCTTGAAGAAATGTGAAATAGCACATTACATATAATATAGGGTCACTTGTATCACCCAAAATTATGTTTGTAGTATTTCTAAAGTAGCATTGTAGTAATTAGTAGGAAAAATAATTATTTTAGGGTGAGTGTTTTTTAGGATGTGTTGTGAGAAAAATTTAAGAAATAGATCATAACTATGTTAGTAAACAAATTGTGGATGTTGTAGTAATGTTGACGTGGTTTGTTTTGGGGTTTGCGGACTTCTTTTAATGTTTTGGTGAAACAATTAAGTGGGTTAGTACTAATGGGCTTAGACATGTAACCTATTTTGTAGATAACATGTTGCTTTTTGTATTCATAGTGGCACTCTTGTCGTATAATGCATTCAGTTCCTGACGTTGTAATGCAATGCTAAGGCATTTAAGGAATTTATTTAAATTTTTAAATAAGGAGATCATAATTTATAATTACACACAAGGGGGCAAAGAAATTGAAAAAAGTATAATTATTAAAAAATGCAGGGTCCACTAAAATATAGAAAATGAAGTAAATAGTTCCCCAACAAATATGTGTTGTACGCTCATGTATCCCAAAGAATGAATTAAGTGACTTCCCCGGGGATACAGGATGAAAGGAAAACTAATTTTTTTTATAAATATAATATTAAATTAAACATGCCAATTCCAATGGTGGAAATGTTGCAAGAAGCCATCTACACATGCCATGCATTTTTATTTTTTTATTTTTTTAAATTGTGAAATTTGAATATATAAACAAGCTTCACATGTTATTTTTTTCAAACAATTTTTCGATTGCCTAAAGAATAAAACTCCTCGGTTTTTTGCTTCAATAATAAAGTTATTTTTTTGCTTCAATAATAACTCCTTGAATGCATGGAAGGGTCAATCTATTGGGAACCAAAGATCTAATTGCTAAATTAAAATATAAATCCATTTTTATGTTTGTGAGACCTCAAATGAATCATTTGAAAGTGTTTGAAAAAGAAGATTTAACGTACCAACAAAAAGAGAAATTTTGTTTATATTATTGAATGGGGTAAATACATTTATTTTATTTTATTTTATTGTACATTGAAATTTAAAGATCACATTTTATTTTAGTTTAGAAACCAAAAAGTTAAGGATGTGAAAATTGCTAATCAACAACATTCAAGCGTAAATACTACCCACACAAATGGGGACCATACAATCTCTCATCATTGAGATTCAATAATTGCTAAATTGAAAATCACTAAACCACACCAAAAAAGTTATGCACTGCAGCCTTCAATTTAGGTTCTTCTAAAACTTATTTCTACAATGTTTGTGGATCCAACAAATTACATCTATGGCAGTTTAAGATTCAGATGTAAATTAGTGTGGAATTTTGAAATAATGCGGACCACACTAAATCACCTTTTCGGTGTAGTTTGAACGGTTTCAAACCCAAATCAGCCAATCTTCGAAGAGAGCGCGAAATTCGTCCGTCCCCGCCAACCACAACACCGTCCGACATGGCACCCTTCACCCGGCCGTCCCGCCTAGGTGGCAGACCATGGACCTACGTGGCGAACCTACGTGGCCAGCATTAGGGTCTTCGTCCGTCTAGCGAGCGTGTTCCTGTCTTTCCAGAGCTTGCCCTTCGTTGTCATCTTCTTTCAAGCTCTGCCTCCACAACGCTCCCGCTTCTCAGCTCTTTTGAATGAGTATGGCGAAGGAGTGCGGGCGCTTCATGCTCCTCGCCGTGCAGGGGAGGGGTGTCGTGCTTCTGTAGAGTTTGCGACTGGATTTTGTCTCGTGTATTTTCGTCAGCTGTGCAGTTCATGCGAGTATTATGTGCAGGGGAGTGCCGGGGAGCACATTGTAAAAATTTCGGAGTTGTTGGCGCCTCTGGGATCGCTGCGCTCTGGTTGTGAATGGTCGGGTGTTCCGAGTGATTTTTGAGCTTGGTGTGTTCTTTGCGGCCGTTGCTGGGTTGGAGACGATGAGCCGGCCCCTGTCGCAGCCCGGATTTCTAGGTTTATGAGGTTGTGACATGTTTTAGGTCTCGCCTTTGTTTTCGTGAGCTCTCGCATCCCATTTGGCTATTTTGGTCACGTCATTGCCGTGTTTCATTCGCGCCTCCCGTTTTTGTGAGGTTTTGTTCGAGACTCAAGAGTTTAGGGGTTTTCAAGTGCCGTGTGTCCCGTGTTTTTATTCGCAAAATTGGGATCTCCAATCGAAGCCTACATTTAAGGGGTTTCTCTGAAGACTTAGGATATAGCCGACACTGTACGGGGCTTTAGCGTTCACGGCCACAGGATGCAGGTTGTCGGAGGAGTTGGAGATGGTGTCATCTTGTGCAGTAGGGAGATGCGTTATGGTTATCCTGGATCCTGATTACCTCCTTTCTCTTCATCTGTTGAGGCCTCAGGTCCGTGGGAGTAGAAGGGAATTTTCGAGAGGAGGGCTTCTAGAAAGGCTCCAATTGAGTCGGTACAAGAACTACAGTGTGTCATTGTCCTTGTCCTACACCCCGCGGCCACTCCCTAGTTTATGGTGGCAATTTCAAAGCGGGCGGCCGATGTTCAGAATCGCTAAGCGGCAGTAACTCGTTTATTTTTTCTTTCGAAGACAAGACGAAGGAGTTGCCAAAGTGCTCGGATTAAGAATATTGGGATTTTGTGCACCGAGTATTTCCATGGACGGCCGCAAGCAGGTACTGTCTTAACCTTATTTGAACAATTCTGAATTCTTTTCTCCCACGTAAGGCGGCCGGGTTAAGCAGCTGTTATTTCGTCGGTAGCTGTAGTCCCACTGCTTTGAATGGCAGCAGGTTGGGAGAAGATCTGGGTTCATGGAGCAGTTCAAACAGAGCTTGCAAGGGGGGATGAAAATAAATTACGAGCTTTGGTCCTCGTTTTATTTCCCGATTATTTCTGGTGTGACATCCCGTTTCGCACTTAAATACTCAGGTTCTTTCGCAATGGCAGCTTTACTTTCGTGCATAGGATGAGGATGGTTATTAGGGGTCAAAGTTGTCTTTATCTTCGAGGAGAGAATGACATTCGGTTGGGTCTGCCACGGTCTATGAGTAACACAGCATCTTAGTGCACAGAACGTGAAGGTGACCATGCAACGCTTAGAATAACTTATATAATTTTGCAGTTTCATGCCACATTGTTTACTGTTAGTAGCCAACTCACAACGAAAAGGATGCTCTTCTTGCTGCTTTAGGGCTTAAGGTTGGAATACAAATTGGCAGTGGAGGATGGATGGTTCTGGGATGATTTCCGGGGTTTTACATTTTTGGAGAACTGAATTTTTGAAGTTCTAGTCTACGCGTAATCTAGCTTTTAGAGAAAATGAAGAGGGAAAGGGTTTATGTCTGGGAGCACCTTGAAGTCGCACGTTTAGGGTTATTTTTCCCAGGTCTAGTATACTCTATCCGGAGTTTAATCTTCACCAGCCAAGCCACACGCATTTGAAAAACACTAGCTGAAAGCTGATAATGCTAAGTTGCTGTGTACTTGGGTGTACGTTTTCTAAAATGCTCCCGATTAGTAAACTGGTGTTCCTATCTTATCTACTTTATTTGTATTTAAAAAAACAGGTTTCATTTCTCCATTTTCTCTCTCAAAAGCTTTTGTGAAGAGTAGCCGTTCATGCTCATTTGTTCTCCTGATCCTACCTTCTCTGTAGATTGCTTAAGCACAACATTCAAAGTGTTTAATGCTGTTGTGAACGTTCATTATTCGTGGTCATTTCACAATCATGAGGCCGCACGCGTCTGGAAAACCTGGGTTATAGAACGCTCGCATTATCTTTTAATTTAATTTAATTTAATTTTTTTACTAAGTTGTTTGTCTCTCTGTGAAGTTTGCAGTACTGGAAATATGTCTATTACCTCTGTCTTTTTTCCCATAAATTATCTGCTTATCTTTGGGTAGACAATTTTATTCCATTCGAAGGCAATCAAGCGAGAAAATTCTCAAAAATTTGCTTTCGGCGAAGTGACACTCTGTCTGAGTACCGATAGTCATGACTCGCTACTTACATATCTCGTCATGCAAGAAGAAACACTCTTTGTCAGTTTTAACCTCTTAAGATCATCGACTAATGAGAACCGCTTACTTCGAGGACAGTACGCTGATGAGTTTAATGTCCGCGGTTTCTTCGTGTGAAACAAATGAGGGTCATCTATATATTTCATTTGACTCTTTTACTTTCAAACATTGCTCTCAGGATTTTCTTTTAGCTCCGTTTTTCTGCACGAAGCTGTTGAAACCTACTTATTTAGATTTGTATTTATTCATAGATTTTAAATCCCTCTACAGTAGAGATTAAATACTAGGGTGACGGCGAAACAATGAAACACTTACTAATCTGCTCTCTGAATGTGCAGGCTGCGCTGGAGCGCTTGGCATTACTGGAGCCCCGTGAATTGAGTGTTGAAGCAAAGACTGAAACCTGCAGAGCTACTCGTGATTTACGCAGCTGTGGGCGAGCTGTTCATCATGTATTATCAACATGTGGCCATGCCTGTTTATGTGTTGAATGCCTTCAACGCATTGACAGCTGCCCAATCTGTAGGACCCCTACAGCGAGTTTCGGGCAAAACAAGCTACGACTTTATGAGGAGTGTGTTGATGCAGGACTTATAAGAAAAGACGCAGATTTGCTATCAGAGAGCGCTGATGTTGGCCGTCTTTACTCTTTCTTTGACGTGGCGCTGGAAAATAATCTCGTGTCTTTGATCTGCCACTGTATCCCCTTAATCATATTGATAACTGGTGTAAAATATTCTCAGCATTTTCCTTTACTGTTTATTTTATGTGATATGGTATAAGTAGGCTGTGTTTCTGTCAAGAATTTTATTTTCTTTCTCTCATCACCTAGTGGTTGGTGCTCTAACGTGTCAGGAATGCTCTCTAGCCCACTCTTCAGTTGTTATTTCTGATACTTGTTAGGCTTTAATATGTATAATTTAGACATTCCTTAGAAGTGGTTGTATGCATTGCAAATGATGTGTACTACCTTAATTTAAGGAGAACAGATGTTGCGGAGGTGTGCATGGATGAAGGGGCTGTTTCCAGTAATGCATTGGTGTCCATATTATTGGACGGAGGTGTGGTGAAAGATTGGTGTAAGCGGACTTTTCACAGCATTACTCTTGGATTGCGAGATATCTGTATCCATCCCTCCCTATTTTTTTTATTCAAGCGTTTTAAACATGGCTTCTTCTTGGTTGTTACTGTTGTGAGTCTGTCACCAAGCTAATATTATAGCTATATTGGTATTCAATTGTTTAGCATTTGGTGTATTTGAAATTCATTTTAGCTTCAGTGGGATATCACGTGGCACCCTTGACTTGCCAAGCATAGATTGTCTTAGTCCAAAACAGATGATCAATAAAGCAGATGCTATCGACTGGAACGGGAGAAAGCTCGAAGGGGTTGTCTTAGTTTTAGAATCTCTTGAGGCGCCACTTGTGGATCAACCTCTTTCTGCTACTTTGTTTGAGCTCCGTCAGCTTTTGGAATCTATGCGTAAAGTACTTCAGGTAAGCATATATATAGGACCAATCCTCTTTTATCTTATCTTGTGTGTATGTTATGTCCAGTCAGTGAAAATTTAGTATGTAAAGTATGTTATCTGTCTGGGTGGTAGAAAGCCCGTTTCTGAATGTGATTTTTCTTGTGTGGTTTTAGGAGAATACAATTCCATTATAAAACTTAACCTGAAATCTGTCTGATGCGTACTTCCTTGAAGAAGATGGGCCTGGTTTGAACTTATTATAATCTTAACACTGTTTGACAAGATGACTCCTGTCCTGGGATGTGTTGCGCAGCATTTGGAAGTGATGGCATGGTGTGCACGACATCAGTTCTTGGAGACCATCCGATCAAGCTATGCAAGTATTAGCCAGTGGCAAGCAGCTGTAAGAGAACGGAAGTCGGCTGCTCAGGATAGGGCATGGTCGGAGACTCCTCACAATAATGGTAAATTAGGGGTCTCTCAACCAGCTACCCTCTTTATTGAGGAGGCATTAGCTAACCTTGGACTTCTAGAAGGCGAGGATGAAGATGAAGTGGGGTTGGGAGATCTTCCAGAGCTTAGCTTGTTACGTCAAGGGCCTACAGCTCAGACCCCAGCATCTCTTAGATTCAGACGTGACTTGGAGCCAATGCAATCAAGGTCGCCTTACCCGCCTGAAAGCGTCCGTGCAGCTGTGGATCTGCTATTTTTGGAAGGAACGTGTGATCTGATACTCGCTAAGAAGGCAATCGTATCCTTCATTTTCCCTGTTAGTAGCAGAGGCGCAATGTTGATGCCTGAGTGCACTGATCACAATACTTTCCTGCTTCGTTGGAGCTATTTGCATGCTTTTCTGTGGATATTTGTAGTAAAATTCTCACTTGCTACTCTTTCTCCTTCTTGAGAGCTGAAATGCAACCATGCTCAAGGACGATAGTATATATCATTGGAGCTAAGACTCACAGTAATTCTCTAATTTATCATATTGTTCTAAGGTCAAGTTGGGTAAAGTGCACGTTATTGACGTATGAACTCAGGTTTTGCTGACATTTTGTGATAGCTATGATTGCAATGATGTTTTTGGGTTTAGTTGAGTAACCAGGAGTACGGTATGTTGTGTTATTCCTTAATCCCACTGCAGTTTCTGTACTTTTTATTTGATCGTCATTGGGCCCTCCCTGATGAAAATTGGAGAGAGGTGGTGGATGACTACGTCAGCACTTTCAATATTCCAAGACATTTCATGCTGGAGTCCCTAGTTTTTTTCCTTCTTGATGACAGCAGTGATCACGCCCTTGAGGTTTGTTGACATTTTATTGGTTTAGCTATTTCATACCTATATACCTGTAGACCCAGAGGTTTTAGATTCTGATTGCTAGCTTTTGCTTCTTTGAATTGGGTATGGTGATTCTATGTGGGAAAAAGATATTATGTATCAATTATGGCTTTGTGATTTCAGGAGGCGTGTCAGCTACTGCCGGAAATTTGTAGTCACAACACACATCCAAAGGTAGTCACTGTGTTGCTTGAGCGTCAGAAGGCTCAGGCAGCACTTGCTGTCCTTCGTGCTAGTGGACGCGATGGCCAAGCAGCAGGGCTTGTTCCACTTACAGATGCTCTTACAGCTGTTAGAGTCTGGCTTCAATGTGGCCTTCTTACTGAAGGCTACTTATACCAGAGAGCTTACGTCGATGGTGTTAAGCGGGAAGGGGGTGATTACCTATCCAGTATGGAAGTTTTGGTGACCGAAATTTGCAGGATATGTATGGGCATGAACGTTTTGGACAAAATGCTTGTTTTACCATGGAGGAAAGAGGAAGAAAAGTATGTGAGGAAGTGTTTGCTCGATCGTGCTGGACAAGACCCGTCATCCACAGCTGGGAATCTCCTAGTCGTCTTTTATGTACAGGTATGGTTCGTGGCTCACTGACTGCTGGTCAGGCCGTTTTTCAAATTGCCCATGAATAAGGTGGGTTGCAATTAGTTTAAGAGCTAGGACTTAGTGTGGTTACTACAGAACGATATTCTTGGCATGAGTATTATTTTGTTCGTATTTGAAGCAGAGGATGATCTGGTGCTGTTGCGATCTTCATGAGGTTATTTATTGTATTGTTGTATGTTTTTGGTTATGCATGTTGTGAAGTGATGTCATCAGATTTCAGCAATCAGTCACTAATGTTGTTGTGCAACTCTACATGGAATCTCCAGTGCTCTCTTCAACAATTGACAGCGTTGTTTTTTCTTGGTGTTTGTCATTTGCAGCGATGTCGATACATTGAAGCACACGCAGTGCACAAAAGGTTGAACGAACTTGAGGATCTGTGGGGAGAAAGGTGCACTGATGAAGTAAAGTTCACTCGGGTTCGCATGGCAAGTGAACAGAGGGGTCGAATTGTTGTAAGTGTTTTCTTCTCTCATGTCTGAAATGCTAGTTGAATATGACTGTATGCTGTATGAGTACATACTTATAGCATACATTTTACTTCAATTTGGGGGATGTAAATCTCTGTGACACATCACACCTCGAGCTCAGTTGCCAGTGTGTTATTATTTGCCAATCACATTTGTTGGTATCTGTTTGTGCTGCTGTATGTTTCGTGCTACCAAATTCGCTCTATGCTTAATGTTGAGATGTAGAATCTGAGGAGGATCCATTGTTGACAGGAAAAATGTATGGAGCTTCTACCAGAGGTCCAGCAGCAGCAGGCTCGCAGTGCCGTTGAAAGTGACGTGGAGTCACCTCAACCAGCAACCCTGGCCGTGGAGGAACATAGATTTCCTCCCCTAGCATCCCCACTCTTTGGTCATGCTGGAGGGAACCTGATGAGGGAATCGATGGCTTTTGAAGAAAGCAATCTTCCATCCACCTCTGCTTGGGCTAGTTATAGTCAGCCTTCTTTTGCACAGGATCGCTTAGGGCTACGATCACCTGTATCTTCCTCTCCTCTCCTCTCAAACATGAATTTTCCTAAAATCAATGGGCCTACTCCGGCTCGTGAGTTTGCTGCCCTGGGAGAAAGCCCTGTGCAAGGGCGGCGCCTTCGGTACGAGGCTGAACAACCAAAGGAGCCATCTCTATATCCTACCATTGACTTCGGAGATGTGCAAAGGGGTGATGGATTAGATCCAGCAGGACCAGGCTCTTGGGCAAGTGGGGTGGAGAAGCGGATGCCGTTGAAAATGAATGGAACTGATCATGTAGGCAATGGGTCACCTTTACCCCTAGAGAATGGATTTCGTACAGACGTGTTACATGCAGATGACAACGATACAACGGAAATGGAATTGGAGGGAACGAGTAACTGGCCAGCTAACGGGAAGCGAAACCCATCAGATCGGTCCTGGTTGCAGAGGACTGGAGAAAAGGAAGCATCCAAAGATTTCACTTTTACCGGCATTGACGATGAGAACGGACCCTTGTCCGCCACTGGCATATTACCTTGGGAATCCTCGAAAAGGTCAGTACTTGTTTTGTGCCTCATTTCGATTTTATAGCAGTAGATCTATGAACAAACATTTCTCTCAATTTCTGTCACAAACTGTCTGAAAATAGCTTGCTCTACATAACGGTCTAGTTTCATCTGCTGTGTAATTCTTTTCTGATCTCTGTTCACATTGACACAACTCTGTACAACGAGTACTTCTAGGTTGCCTTGAAGCTGCAGTTTTTTGTAGTGAGGGAAAATAATTTATTACCTACTCTTTCGTATTCAACTGAGAAGATCGTTTTGTGGTTTGTTTGTGGGATCAGGAATGCAGAGGCTGATGAGAATGGAGGCAGTCGCTGGCGCTCTGATGAAGGGGGTGATGAGCCAGTAGCATCACAGACGCCATCAACGCGCCTGAAAGCTCTTTCTCAATCACATGGAAGGTCCCGTAGTAGGTTCTATAGTTTTCGAGTTTGACTCTTGTCATGTGCAAAGCCCATCGCTTCTGACACTTTCGAAGTAGTTACACTTAGTGTATTCCAGTTTTGCTGCAGTTTTTTCTCCATTTCAGTATTACAAAAAGAAACTACAAATCCGCATTTGAGTAATCTATCCGAAATTTCAGGATGTTTGTCGCTCCGGGTCCAGTAGATTGTAGGATTACATTTGCTGGCATTTGAGATGCTTACTAGTTGTTCAAAAAAAAAATAGATCAGTGAAAGAGGGAACCTAGCAGGCAAATGTTGCAATCGCCGTAAAGAGGCAAATACAGTGTCCACTGCTATTGCAGAGGAAAAAACATGGAGTGTATTCTCAGTGTCTACATCATGATTACAGTACAGGGCATGAATTTTAGTATTGACCCACTATCTGTACCCTATTATTTTGTGATGTGAAAAGTAGACATTTATCCTTTTAATATCGTCAACTGGAAATTTCCTGTACAGTGTAAAGATAATAACATTCTTGAGTACTTGTGAGAATTCACCCTTCCACACTGTACAGTAGGGTCCAAAAATAATTCGAATTTCTCAATTTTATATGTATATGTATTGCCATTACAATGAGAAACTTAGGTTTCTATAAGTCAAAATTTAGACATGTTCTAGTATACAAGATGCACTATAGATAGATAGAAACTTTGGCCTCTTTTAAGGTCGGCGTGAATAAAGTGTTTGTTTGTAATGTTAATGACTCAGTGCCCACCAGACAAAGGGCCATTGGAGGAGATGCACTACACATACATATGAGTTTCAATCCAAAAAATAACATGTTCATCTGTTTTTAATTAAATGAAAAAGCCCCATTTTTAACCCATTTTAAACCTTTCTTTAGGCACAAATGGATACAACTTTTGTTACTTATAATAGAGTTAACCGAAAAGTCAGCTCAAAGAGGAAAGTTTTAGCAAACTCCTCTTGAACTCCTCTTGAACTCATATGGAAATATAAATAGACCAAAAACTAGTTCACGATGAGTTGGGAGACAATCTAAAGCAAGCCACTGCCATTATTCTCCACACCTCGTAATGACTCCCACACCTCCTACTAAAGCTCCGAGCCCATGGCCCACAAGGGGACAAGTTATGACACGACACTATTCAACCCAACTATAGCTGAAAAGAGACGTTAGAAGGAGGTTGAAAAAGGAGGTTCCATGGCCTTCTTTTCGGTTAACTCTAATGTATCAAGAAAATATACAAATTGTCTTAAGAATCAAATACAAAAAAGAATCATTGTTTCTGGGATTTTTTTACTAAAATATAGTTGATTGAAGATTCAAATCATTTTGCAAACAAAATTTTCATATTGAAATAATTTATCCAAAAAGATTAAATATTAAAACAAAATTGTTGAAGCTTAAAACTAGACTCTATGACCTTTCCAATGCACTTGACGGTTTGTGATTTGATGCATTTATGAGCCCAAAGGAGCTTCTCAAAGATCATGGTTTTTAGCTTGGAGAAAAAATTCGAATTATTTTTGGACCCTACTTTACATTAGAAAAAGAAACAATAAAAAAATTAAAAAAAAGGTTGACATTCAATAGAGACATTGGTTAAGCACTAAATGTTTACTACTAAGGTCTTTGAACAAAACTTATAATCAATGCATTTTAAGTTGCGGCTTCTTAAACTATTTGAGTTTTAATTTCAAAAACAATTGTAAGAGATGGCGATTCAAGGATATTTTGTAAGTTTGAAGAAAAAAATGAATTGAATATTCACCAAAATTACATTTTGAGACTTTCAATTTGAAATTCATTATGATTGACTAATATCACAATGTTTCAAAAGTAATGAAGTTGTTCACACGACTTTATTATAGTTTGGTTGATATGTCTTGAGATCTTTCTAAAAACAATTTAAAAATGTGTTAATAGGTTATTATTTTTTAAATTTTAATTCAATGTTATTCATTTTAAACATTTGGTCAATCATTAAGAATTCATAAGATTGAGTTATTTTGCATTTGTAATATAATTATAAAGATAAATTTTTCAATATAGAATTTTAAAATATATTAATGTGAATACATATTCTAAACTTATGGATGATGACACTTATCATTTTGCTAAATCAAAAATTCAAAATTACGTAAAAAATAGTTTTCGACAACTAGTTTTAACCTCTTTAGTCGACCAAACACTTAGGAATTGAGTAAATCTCTAATTTTATGTTGTGTTTTACCCTAAAGGAAGTACACCCTACCTTCTAAAGGTAATTGAACCGGTGGACATTGTACCATGGGTGGGTGGGTCAGAAATTTTATTCATGCTGGCCTTGAAAGAAGACTGGAGTTCCTATTTATTTAATTGAACCTTTAAAAATTCAAAGTTTTAATTAAGTTCTAACCTCTGTATCTTTTCTTGTATAGCTCAAAGTTTGTATGGACAAAAATCAGGGATGCATCTAACACATTGAATATTAATTCGATTGTTGAGTGTAAACGTCTCTGGAAAGATAATTGTGAACTTTACAAATTCTCTCGTAAATGTGTTCACATTTGCTTCAAAATAATAGCTATTTTTGTGTATTGACGTCTGTAGCAGACACTTTCTGTGTGCTTGGAACTAAGGATTACGACCATACTCTTTTAAATACAAAATTGAAAACAACGTAAAGAATCCAAACTGCAATCACAAATTGTGACAATGAAACTAAAGTATGTCTGTCCATAAACAATATTTGTTTGGTTTAGCTGTCTTGGTGGCCAAACAACAACTTCTTTTTCGATAGAATCATTAGTCAGCTCAAGAAAAATTCAACTCAAATCATTTTGTTATTTTCTAACATTCAGTAATATTCTATAAATTTTCAAAGTTGAAATCATAAAATATCTACATAATACATTAGAGACTCCATGTAAATCCTTGGTTTAAATGAACGTTTTTCAAACACTCAAAATGCTTCAACTAGATAGAAGATAGTAACTCTGGTCTTCTTTCAAGGTGAGCCTGAATAAAGTGTTTCTTTGACCCGCCCATTGGACAAAGAGCCATTGGTGAAGGTCTACTTTCCTCTTTCGAAGGTATACATTCTAGTAACCAATAACTATGCTTCAACTACCATTGGTTGTGTCTAAAAACTCTTCAACTCCTATTAGCAATTTTTAAAACTTGTGTCAATTTTAAGTAAGTTGGTAATCATTCAAATCTATATTTTAAACATTAGAAAACAAAATTGCCTCAGGCTAATAATATGTAAAGCGGGCCTAATGAAAATGGGAAAGAAGAGAGTGCAAAGAAAAGAAAACAAGAGAGTGTGAAGAAAAGAAAACAAGAGATTGCGAAAAAAGTAAAGAAGAGAGTGCGTAGAAAAGAAAAGAAAAGAAGAGAGTGCGAAGAAAAGAAAAGAGTCCGAAGAAAAGGAATGAAACGCTTAAACCCTAAACCCCAGCAAGTCCCCGTTCCCACTGGAGACCCCTCATCTCACCCCAGCTTGATCAACGTCGATCACCGTCGCCTCGCAAATCGGTTCTCTCGCGCTCTTCGAATCCTCCACTCTGCACATTTCTCACTCGAAATCCTGCCTCTCCCATCGTTTTTTGGAATCATTTCGCTCGATTTTTGGAGTCATATTGCTCGTTTTTTCACTCGGATTCGTGCCTTTTAGCGCCTGCGGTGGCGATGGCCATGGCCTCGCTCTCTCTGCCTCCCTCCATCTCCACGCTCCCTCCTCCCCAGACGCCTTTGCTCTTGCGCGCTGGCGGAGCCTTGCGCCGGCAATCGCGCGTCTCCTCGGCTCCCGCTGCTGCGCCCTCGCTGCGCTTCAGCCCTGCCCGCTACCTGCCTCTCGTCGTCCGAGCTTCTGCGATGGACGTTGCCAGTTTCGGCGATGACGAAGCTGATAATGGTGACTTTAATTTTCTCCCACCTTCGTATGAAGTTCTAAACGTCCAAAGGGATTTCGCACATTGTGACGATGGACGAAATATTTTTGAAACTGCATTCATGGTTAGAGCAATAGAATTTTGACTACTTCTAACTTGAAACTCTTTTGAAAGTTCTCACCAAACATGTGAAAATACAGCAATCTGCGAGGACGTGAACTGTTCCCTTAGACCTTTAGGGTTTAAGCTGCTCGTTACGGGGAGCTGCTCACAGCTGGAGTGAAGGAATACAGTTTTAGAAACAATCCAGGTTCACTTCCATTGTACAGTTTATGCAACAGATATAACTGGGACGAGTGCTTGCTGAATTGCAGAGGTTACGCTGTTGGATTATGGAGCTGGGAATGTGCGAAGTATTAGGAATGCTATCCATCTTCTAGGCTTCAAAATTCGTGAGGTTAGTCTCTTCGTCCACCGAGTAGCTGGCTATAGAAAACCAAGTCGTGAGTTCACAAAGACGTAATTGATGAGATCATATGTTACGTTTTTAGCAAATAACGTGTGAATGGTGGCCGTGGTAGGTTAATGAACCACAAGATATTGACAAGGCAAAGCGGCTAATTTTTCCAGGTGTTGGCTCCTTCAAATCTGCCATGGACGTGTTAAATGCAAAAGGGTGAGTGTCAGGGTGTTCATGACTTTATTTAGCTGTGAGTGTTTGTTAACTTCCTGACATGAAGCTCCGCTCTTCATGTTTACAGTAGCTTAGGTAGAATGTGGATAGTACTCTGCAACTTGTCCGAGGTCTAGCAAAGGATTGACGAAGATGCTAGTATTAGAGACTTGTCTGTAATCTGATTATTCCGCAATTTGATTATTCCGCAATGTTGCATAACCAGGATGGCGGAGCCGCTCATATCTTACATCAAACAAGACCGGCCATTTCTTGGTATCTGTCTGGGATTGCAGCTCTTATTTGAGCGCAGTGAGGAGGGCGACTGTGGTACTGTTTCTCTTTAGCTGCCTGCCTTCCCATTATTGAGTCCTAAAATTTCCTTGGTATGTGATTGATCCAGTGCAGCAAATATTGCTGCACTTTGTAAATTTTTGTAGGTCCTGGTGTTCAAGGTTTGGTGAAGTACCCCCGACGTCAAATGTAATTTATCACAAGATGTGTACCGACTTACGAGAAAATTGTGATGAGTATATGATGGAGGTCAGTGGGTTGGGTGCAGAGCAGACGGACTTGGCATAATACCTGGTGTGGCTGGACGTTTTGACTCTTCAAAGGGACTGTGTGTACCTCATATTGGATGGAATGGATTGCAGCTGAAGCAGACCTCTGCCTCTTTGTTAGAAGGTGTTAATGGCCGTCACGTGTACTTTGTGCACTCGTATCGCGCTACTCCTGTATGTGGTTATACTTTTCTCGAGTGAAGGTTCTGTTTTTGTCGTCCATTTTGGTTCTTGGAACACTCATTAGCCGCCGTGAAGTATATTGTATTGATGTAAGAGATTGTATCTTTTCCAGATCTGATCTGTTTGTGATGACCATTTTTTAAATTTCTCGTCATTTCTGCTGCCCAAGATTTGTTGTTAAATATCTGACCATCCTCTAGGTTTGGAGGGTAAATTGTGTAAACCCTGATCTAATCTCGATTCAGTACCGCACAGTACTGCTCAGTTGGTTTGTAAGAAGCATTTAATATATCATGCTATAGAGTTTCTTGAGGTTGAGCCTTTGTACCAATTTTTTTCTTAATTATTGAATCACGTTATGTTGAATGAGCAGTGTCGTAGCGTGAGACCAGAGTGGGAATCAATTGGGTATGGTTGGTGCAGACTGAGGAGAATAAGGATTGGGTGTTAGCGGCAAGCAATTATGGGATTGACTTTATCTCCGCCATTCGAAAGAGTAATGTTTATGCAGTGCAGTTTCATCCAGAGAAAAGTGGTGGTAAGACCTCATCTCCTTTGGTTTTCAAGCCACTTTAGGATGACTCTGTAGTTGCGCATAAATTTTGATGGCTTCCAACGCATTCAGGTTAGTATGTCTTAGTATGTGTGTTCACTTACCAACGTAATCTTGCTGAATTTTTTTTTCACTTTAGTAGTATAGAAAACATCTGTTTATGCTAGGCAACGTGCTGGGTAACGTGGCCATTTCGTGAGTCATGATATTTTTGCGACGACAAGTCAATGAAACTTAATGCAGTTTGACGATTGGGAGCTTCGCCCGCCCAAGGATTCTCACAGCCTATCCATCGATCTTGTAAAGCATGTTTATGCAAATATTCTATGTGATGTGCTCTTCTGAATCTAGAAGCATCTATTTCTGTCGGTACTAGATTTGCTGATGATTATATTCTTACAGTGTAGAGTTGTATGGGTTTGCAGTTGTAGGCTTAGACATTGTCCGAAGGTTTCTTGGGGGAAGTCACTCTGAAGCTGCTCAGGTATTCGGTAACTTATCTTAGTGAATGGTTGCAACGGACTTCCTTGGTTGAACGCAATGTTGATTTGATAGCCTTTGCATTGCTTTTGCAAGGTCTGTGCATATTGTCAGGTTACGGAGTTTTCCAATCTCTCATTACATGTGTGTATCTTATATCACCAGAACGTGGAACGCTTGGCAAACGAGTGCGTCAATAAGCCAGCAACCGCACTTGCAAAACGGGTAAGATTGCAGGGATCTGTTTATTGGGATGGTCAACATCCAATCTCCGTTCAGGGTGTTAAGCTCATTTGGCATTTGGGGTTTCGTGTTCAAAAGAGCACCTTCTATTTCTTTGAGGGTCGGAACGACGGAAAGTTAATTCTCCTGATGTTGTATTTGATTGCAGGTAATTGCATGTCTTGATGTGCGAACTAATGACACAGGGGACCTTGTTGTGACTAAAGGTGATCAGTATGATGTACGAGAACAATCTTCGGCACGTGAGGTGAGCGTAATACCCTGGTGACTAATTCATGATTAATCTGCAGATTTGGTTGTATTCATTGTTTGGTTCTGATTGAGAAATATTTTGTGGTAGTTGAGGAGAGCTGCATTGGACCTTGTCTAATGGCTGGGCCTCCATTAAATATTTTCTTTTTCTAAATACAAGGCTTGTAGTAGGCATCGGATTGGTGTTGTAGTGAGAATCAAACTTGCTGTTTCTTTCTTACAATTGCACTTCCACTCTGGGTTTGTGAGTCTAAGCAGATCTCTGATTTGGGAAATTGTTCAGGTCCGAAATCTTGGAAAACCTGTGGAACTGGCGGGGCGCTATTTTAATGAAGGGGCAGATGAAGTAAGTTTTAACATGTAGATTCTGTAGCTGCGCTCTACTTTCATATTTCTACTGCAGTTTATGCATTATTCCTCTTAGTCACCTGTGATGATTTTTTTAGCAGCGGCCAGGTTTACTGCAAGGAATGCCTTTTAAGAGTCTCTGAACTGGTAAGCACCTAATTATTTGACTCAAGAATACTTATTTTTGACAGGTCACCTTTCTGAACATTACTGGCTTTCGAGACTTCCCTCTGGGTGACATGCCGATGCTTGAGGTACATATACAGTATATGTTGGGTTTTTATTGTCTGAGAATTTGCGAGTAATTTCTAAATTGTTTGAGAATTTGTACACAAATTGTACATTTGATGGTCTTGTTTGATGCAGGTTCTTCAGCGAACTTCCGAGAAAGTGTTTGTACCTCTTACAGTTGGTGGTGGGATCTCGGACTTCACTGATGTCCATGGCAGGTTTGTGAGACGATTTCCTGATTACCTGATATTAGAAGATACTTGATTGCGGAGATGATCCAAGCTTCTATTTTTTACTTCCACTATATTGTTAAGATTTGTGCGGAGGCGAGTTTTGGCAGTTCAACGTGGGTAAAAGCGCATAAAATGTAACAAAATAAAATCAATGAAGGAGACTCCTCAGTGAGCCTTGCAGGAGGGCTATACTGGAGTGATGTTATACATGGATGGATAGATGAATGCTAATCATGTGTCTGGAAAGGTCTTCCACACATTGGAAAAGGTTTTCTAGAACTGTGTTTGGAAAGATCTTAAAACAAAATATGCATACAATTGTAATACCGTTGTAATGTTTTGTAGACATTTCGATGTTGCACCGTCCCATTGGTCAGAGTTCTCAGTCATAACTTTTTGACATGCATGAGCAGATTTTATTCCTGCCTGGAAGTGGCTTCAGAGTACTTCAGATCTGGCGCTGACAAGATCTCCATTGGAAGTGATGCTGTTTATGCTGCCGAGGAGTATGTCCGCTCAGGGGTAATATGCCTGATCAGTCGAAGACTTAGGCTTTAACTGCTTTTTAGCACGGAGGATGGTTGCGAACTTTTCAGGCACAATACTTGTGGTTTCAGTGATAGTCGTAGTGAACATCATACACTTTTAGTTAACATGTTTCTCGAGGTTATAGCGCTAGTTATTTGCAGAAGTCAGGCGTGTCAACAAATTCTCGAGATGCTTCAAGTTGCGGAAGTGCCTGACGCTTTGGCAGACATGTAGCTTGAGGATGTCGGATTTTGATTTGGCTATTGCGGTTGACCTGTGTTCAGGTCAAAACAGGCAAGAGCAGCTTGGAGCAGATATCATATGTTTATGGAAATCAGGTATGGTCTGTTATGATGTGCTTCCTGGAGTTATTTTTTACAATTTCCAATTGAGTGCGTCAACCATGGATATGTACAGAAGACAGTTTCCATGTATCTCCTTACATTTTGAGCTTTTCTGATTACGTGAATGAGTCCTGAAGCTTATTCTGTTTATCCCTCAAATGCCAGAACCGGATGTTTCAGATATTGAATAGATTGTAATGCGGGATAGAGAACGAACTTAGTCTTTGAACGCTGCCTGCCAATGAAGAGGGTGACGTGGCTGGCATGTGCAGGCTGTGGTTGTCAGTATAGATCCAAAAAGAGTTTACGTTAATGATCCTTCAGAAGTTCCCTATAAAACTGTCGAAGTCCAGCAACCAGGTATGTTGTGCTATTGCAGGATAATTTTTCGTTTGTGTGTCGATAGTATTTGAATCCTATCACCAGCTTTATGGCTGTACTCTCGATACATCATATTGTGGACGTTAGTATGAACGCCTGTGTATGGTTAACACACTTCTCTTTTATTCGACAGGCCCGAATGGAGAGAAGTTCGCTTGGTATCAGTGCACGGTAAGTTACTTGATGCTGTGACTTCCCTGCTTCTGGAACCATTTGCTGGCTCGCAAGATGATCCTGTGAATTGCCGTTTGGTTGTGTAGCATTTAATGTATTGGTTCCAATGCGATGTGCTGGCAGGTGAAGGGTGGGCGTGAAATGAGACCTATAGGAGCTTACGAGCTTGCTAAAGCAGTTCAGGATCTTGGTGCGGGAGAAATTCTTCTGAACTGCATCGACTGCGATGGTATAACTCGTGTTCCATTCTGCTATTGTGATTAGAAGCGGTCTGGTTTCAACAGCTTTTTCTTTATCTTCAAAATTCCAAACTTTGAGTGGAGTAAGCTTTGTGTAGAGTAAGGTTGTTATTGCGTATGCTCCCCATGGCTTTACTTGTGCTTCTTCATGTCAAGTTCTGTTGGATAAGGTTGCGGATGCTGTCATGCAAATTGGTACACAAATCTTTCTCGGATTATCATTTATGCTAAACGAATTGCTCTGTAGCTTACGACGATTTGATAATACGGGTTGCCTGGTTCTTTTAGAAGTCAAATGTGTGCATGATGTGCTCCTGTCATTGGTTTACCTTTAAGAATTTAATCTGGGTTCAGAATGTGTGTGGTCTGTGGGTGCCGGCAAGTTATCAGAATGATTAGGAACATCTGATACTGTGATATATTCCCGTCTTATAATCCTGGTGCTGACGACTTGTTTTTGTGGACAGGCCAAGGGCAAGGATTTGACATCAACCTTGTGAAACTGGTGTCAGATGCTGTCACAATCCCAGTCATTGCTAGCAGTGGTGCTGGCAGTCCAGAGCACTTTTCAGAGGTGTTCCATCAAACTAGAGCTTCTGCTGCATTGGCTGCAGGGATCTTCCATAGAAAGGAGGTAAGCAAATTGGAATATCGAAGCATGTGTCGGTTAGGGGGCATGGGTCGATTGAGAACAATTGGCGTCTTGTAATAACAATGTCAGTGGGCATAGTAAGCCTCAGAATTCGTTTTGAGGACATTGCAAATTTGACAGCAGGTCATCATGATTATGTTCCTGATGGCGTATTTTAGTTGCCGGTCATCCGCTCAGGATACGTGCTTTCTTCAGACTAGGCGGAGGATAACATGCGTGTAGCATTTAACACGTATGTTGCACGGGGTGGAATTATTCCTGATGAAGTAGTTGCTATGGTTAACTATCTTCTGTGTTCAGGTCATAATATCCTGCATTTCTGGACGAGTTTACGAGGATGTTTAAATGTACTTCTGACTGTGACCAATACCTGCAAGTTGCAGGTAGAAATTTCAAGCGTGAAGGAGCACTTGGTCAGTGCGGGTGTTGAAACAAGACTTTTATAAGTTAGTCCCAGCACCGGTGGTCTTGGCGTTCTCCAAGTTTTGATGGTTGGCGTTGAGCTTGCCAGAGGTTTTCCCCGGGACTGTTTGTTGTTTGAAGTATTCTTTAGTTCGTCTGAACAGAGATTGTATATTTGTTGACCGCATTAGCACTGGTGTTCGTTTCCAGTGCTATTTGCCGAGCTGCTTGTTTTGGATGTGCCCTGGTACGAGTAAGAAATGCAGTCAATACTGAAATGCAGTGATGTGATGCGATGAAAGCGTTGGTTCTGGATTTGCCAAGCTTGAGCTATAGCTGCAACAAATTCTCGAGTTCGTGGAGATGATATGCTTCGAACTGATAGTGTGAAGACGGTCGAAAAGCAAAGAAAAAGTATAGTAGATTGGTGTTGATGGTCTACCAGCAGGGATAAAGTGAAGGCCTCCGTTATAATTCTGTGTTTATGCGCTGGTGGGTGTCGAGCTTTGTTGATGGTATTAAGGTACCCATATATGTGTTTCTGTTGAGATGTTACAATGTAATACCCTAACCTTGGGCAACTTGCTGCTGAAGAATTAATTTAAGTTCAAATTGAAGGTTCTCCTCGTAAAAATAGAATATTAGGAATTTCGCCATCTTTCTCTTTTGAGTTTTTTTTAATTCGGTTTGTTGTAAAGTTCCACCTCTGTTTCATTGGTTGACAATGACGATGTGAGTTGAGAGTGTCGAATGCTCTGTCCTTTATACAAGTGGAGTGGAGTTGTATCAACAATGCATGTGGGATATGTAATCTTCGAGGTGAGGCACCTATTTCGTCTTCATTTTTATATCACGCATAGTTTTTGCATAACGTCTGCAAATGACATAAAATTTGTTGGAGGTGAAAGATTGCTTGATTTTTCAAACTTTTCTAAGTCAAACAAATTTCCAAAAAAGATGATTTTGTATGCACAAATGAGCTTCGAAAAATTGTAATCAAGGCATTTTGATTTTTTGACCATCACACGGGTGCGTTGTTTTGTTCTTTTGTTAGTTAGATGCAATTCTAAAAAAATCATCTTCTATGTTCAATTGGACTTCAAAACTTTGTGTAGGATACATTTCAAAAGCCTCACCTAGTCTTGCAACTTTTTTTATCCATATTCTTTGAGGACTAGTGTAAATGAACATTACAAGTGCAATACCTTTTCTCCACTTGAACTCACAAATGCCTCTTAACAAAGTTAAAACTGAGGTAAAAACCTAGTGGAAAGTAACCTGAATTTCTTACTTTGTGGCAATGTGGTCCAATTTGATGAAATGTGGTCCAGTTTTAACAAAATGTGTGTTAAAGAGATGGCCTCACATTCAACCCCGGAGATCTCTCTCCATGTTCAAGTCTATCTTGAGAACCTGGTCTACAACGTTTGTCTAAAGAATTGTAGATGCTTGAGGACTTCAATGTTCCAGGAGCACTATTCTAAGTGAGGTCAACTATGTCTCACATGTCCTCAGTCTCAGATTCTACTGTATAATTATTTGTGATGCCAAACAAAGGTTCCATTGCTAATTGCCTTGTTTGATGTTTCTGAAGTGACTTGCCTATATGACCCACTAATGGGGGCTTATGTCGGCCGTCTTTGGGTAGAATTGCTCAAGAACGTCCAAAAACATCACTCTAGTCTCAATTGAACAAGCCTTGTATAATTTCGATATTTCTTCTTTCCATATATAATCCTTAGTATACACCTCATTGCGTAACCTAATTTGACAATTCCATTATTCATGTAATCACTTTACAATTCCACTACACCTAAAAGCATCGCCATTGGTACTAGGAATACTTGACTCGCTAAGTGAACATTACAGTGTTGTTTGCATAGCCCATGGCCTATGACAACCGGCCTTCCCCACCTTTATCACCATCTCAGGCCCGATATGGCAAATAATTTCTTATTAAAAAACAATTGCTACGGTGGATCATTTCCTAAAATTAAAGATGATTGACTTCGGCGTGGGCCCTCCCATGAGTCTTCACCGACTTCACTGACGCACTCAAGAATTTAGATTTCTGCAAAAATAGCCCGAGAATTGGACACGCTGGGAAATTCATGAGACATTGAAAGTTGGCGAGCCAATGGGGCATTTTTAACCCCTAACCGTCCCGACATTCATATTTTGGACGTTTTTGGGGGACATTCACCTTCGAAGAGCTGTAACTTTTGCAAAACGTGTTCAATTTTAATGAAATTTTGGAAAAAACAAACTAGATGATGTATGGAATGTATGGTAAAAATTTCAGATCAATCCAAGATGAATTGAATTTTTGGTGATCATTTGAAAGTAGGTATCATGTTTTTAGACAGTTTCTGTGAATTTTAATGGCAGCAACTTTGGGGGCTTGTATCTCCTTCATCCCAAGTACGTTTTCAATAAAACTTGTTGGGTTGAATTCCCCTTGAAGTCTAGTTATCATGGTATAATTTTCATGTCAATCCATGTTGTTATGAATTTTTGGGAGTCATTTTAGTGCACGGGTCTAGTTTGGACACTTTTTGCTTTTTGGTTCAAATGGGTCACTTTTCGGGCTACTTTTTGACATTGCAAGGCCATTTTAGGGCACATTAAATTTTTTTCATGAGGCTTTTTTGGTACCAATGTGTTTATATGATGATTTTGAACTACTTTATAGTTCAAAGCTTTTTCATTTGAGTAATTTTGAAAACGAATTTCACCTCTAACTGTGTTGCTAGGAAAATTTCAGCATCCTTTTTTAGCACTAAAACACTATGATCTTGCAATCTATATCGCCAAATGACCCCAAAATTGATCCACATCATCTAAAACATGTATATTACAAGATTGTACAGTATAGATTTCTATACCTCACTTACATTTAGACCTATAACACATCAAAAGCGATGATTTTAAGCCCAAAAAAGCTAGGGACCCTTAGGGGTTAAGGAGGCCGCACAACTCAGAATTGCTCCCAGAGTCTACGGGAGGAAGAATAAAGTAACCAAGACTCTTCAAAAGACATATCGGCAAGATTCCGAGTGTAGTAGTGGTGAAGCTCTAAGAGCTTCATTCTCTGGAATGACAAGTCCTAGTGTTGTCTCATTTTTATTGGGCATCATAACTTTCTATGTATTTTTTATCCTAGAGATTAAATTGGGAGTAATTGAGCAATGTTAAACAAGCTCATATTTAAAATAACACTAGTTCAAAGGCTGCCCCTAAAGACGTGGAGCTCAAAGTGTTGGATAGCCCTTGTTGGATGGTGTTCATTCCACCAGTCTGCACTCTCCACAAAACCAATCTATAGATGAGCATTAAACAAACAATGAGGCACAATGACACTCAAAAAGACAAGTGCAACAGGATCCCAATTTGGCCATTGTTGCACTCATTGGAAAACTATTCAAATCTTTCATGTTGTTGTTGGTTTTGTCCGCTACTAGGTTAGAGTAGCATCCCAAGTTTTTGCCAACTGCAACTTCCTTGCACACCACAAATACCCTACATACCGCAACACATGATTGGCTTTAACACTAATTATATTATTTTAATAAGGGCAAAAAATTTAGGAGTTTCTTTTCACATCTTTTTTCAAATATACAAAAAGAAAAATTTCAAAATGTTGAAGTGCTGAATCTATTTTTAGAAAGTTAATTAAATATTCGTCACCTTACATATGAATCCAATCATGTACTACGGTAATTACAACACGTGAGAGCTTCCTAAACCAACCATACCCAAATTCAAATTCAACCCAGCCTAAAATTAGAAAGGCCACTTTGGAAGCTTTAATTAGAAAGTCCACTTTTTATTGTTCAATATAGTAGTGTCATTTTTAAATTTCTACTGGTACATTCTTTTACCTTCTGAAATGATATATTTCAACTCCTATAGATATGGAGGCGGCTACTTTTGAGATATAACCACTAAATGACACAGGGATAAGAGCAATACTTAGATGTGATATAAAATGTTACTTCCGCAATTTTAGTGAACTTTGATCCAAAAGAGAAAATATAAAGCATGAAGTTTAGTAATTATCTGTACACTCAAACTTTCAAAAAATGTTTGAGATACTCATTTAATGAACTATCACCAATGGAATAATGGATAGGAAGTTCCAATTTTCAATATAATTATTTTTTTGAGATAATTTACTGATTATAGAATTTATTGTTTGATCAACCTCTATATGTAAAGCTACTACCAATGAGGTATAATATCTTGTAACCCTTTAACGTAAACCGTCCAAAAAGTGGATGATGTGCAAAATCAAACACAAATTTGTCATCCTTCATTGATTATGGAAGTGTGGACTTTTTACTATATATTCTATGAGAAGTTAGCTTTATGCATGTTTGATCCGATTAGAAAGGGGATGATTTGTGAAATGTTTATGCCTCATTTCATATTCATTAGAGAAAAAAAGAGCCATGAAGAGGGCCTTCACAATTTGACAGTGAGACTATATAATGTAGTGTAGGAGATTTAATGATGTACAGATTTTCGGATAGGAAAATGTGACCATCTCATGTGATTTTCCCATGGTAAGTGAGTTCTAGCTCATGGTGAATGTACCTTTTCCTGTTTATATCAATGGCTTTGAGACACACTTCTGACGGGATGTAGCATTAACTTAGTTCTTGCTGGCTTAAAGAAGTATTACCAATCAGCATTAACTATGTTCTTGGTTAATCATAGTTAATGAAAGTATTACCAATCAGCATTAATCAGTTAAGGATTGGTAATGCTGATGGGTAATGCTGATTAACTATGATTAATGCTAACTATGGTTAACCATATGCTGGTTAATCATATGGTAATACTTTGATTAACTATGGTTAACCCTTTAAGGTCCCAATTCAACATTGTTTTCAAAGAAACGTTATAAAATGTTAGATGAATGCCCAAAATGGAGTTGATGTTCAAAGCAAAGTTGTAAATGTCAAGGTGAAGATCACATCTGTACGGTTGGATTCATCATATTTTTTTAAGTATTATTAATCATTTTTGTAAGGTTTTTTTCTTGAAATTTGATTAAAAATCCGGCATTAACAAAAAAGAATTGAAAATATTGTAATGAAATTGGAATAACATGCTCTATGAGATGGTATGGTTTCCATTATTTGATTCTACTTATTTTGGAAAATCATGTTTTAGGTCTCACTTTTTGAACTAAGAATGAAACTTGACATAAACCAATTGTGTGATTTTTCCAAAAATCATAATAACCCATTTAAAAAATCCAAACCGTACAATAGATAGTAAACTTGCACAAGAACCAAGAGAAATTTATGTGGATGAAAACTGTCCAATTCGAATGAGAATCGAACAACTTGAATCTGTTCGTCGTTCAAATATTGAACGCAGGAGCGTCAAAGGGTTAATGAAAGTATTACCAATCATGGTTAATCATAGTTAATGTTGATTGGCAATACTAGCATTAACATAGTTTAAGCCCAGAAAGAACAACTTAGTTGAAAATGATGATTTTACAAGGAATTTTTTCTAAATTTAAATAAACCATATAATTGTTATGAATCATAGTTAATCAGCATTACCAATCAGCATTACCAATCAATTAATCAGTATTACCAATTAATGAAAGTATTACGATCAATCAGCATTACCAATTATAGTTAATCAGCATTACCTATCATATAGTCAATCAACATTACCAATCATAGTTAATCAGCAATACCAATCATATAGTTAATCAGCATTACCAATCATATAGTTAATCAACATCACCAATCAGCATTAATCATAGTCAATCAGCATTAATCATTAATCATAGTTAATCAGCATATGGTTAACTACAGTTAATCAAAGTATTACCAATCAGCATTAACTATGTTCTTTCTGGGCTTAAAAAGCATTTATATCAAGTACAAGAAAAAAATTCTACCAATGGGAACCGCATTTCCTGTCTTACCCTCATAATTGTTCGCCTTCACTTACATGAGCAAGTATAGGGGATTCTTCATTCCCCTAGCATATTTAAATGTAATTGAAGGTCCCATTCGTGACTTCTGAAGGGGCCTTCTACAGGGCTCCTATTTTCTCTAATGGTAATGATTCACCCAAAATTTTGAATATTTTGGTGTAAAAGGCTCTTAAAAAAGTCAACTCATAAAATTAAAGAACCAAAAAAACTCCTAAAATCACTACACTTGGAGTATTACATTTCAACCAATTACAAAAGATTTCATGTACAAATTGTCAATATCTTATTTGTAATCAAATTACAAAAAAAAGTTCAACTTTAAGTTTCAAATTTTATACAAAAATATTAGTGACAACAATCATAGATCTAACGGTATTTTTAGAATAAAAAATTCATAACGTACAAATTTTATTCATATATCAAGTTCAAAATATCCCTCTTAGTTACATTTTATAAGAGATCTTTGAAATTCTCCAAATTTGAAGAGGGGTTAATAGTCTTATGATAATGAAGGTCAATCAATTGTGCAATATCTACAAGTCATTCTAACTAAAACACTTGTTTTGATAAAAGTGCACATGCCATATAAAAAGTGCACATGCTGAAATTTTCTACATTTGAAAAAGTGTAGTCATATTTTACCTACAAAGTGCCAAAACTGAATGTACGTTACATAAAAAAAAAATGTAATGCAAATTTTAGAGGGGGGTTGGGTATGTTCCCACCCCCCTCCCTTTAAAATTAAAAAAAATGTAGTGCAAACTTTAGAGGGGGGTGGGTATGTTCCCACCCCCCTCCTTAAAATTAAAAAAAATGTAGCACGAAATTTAAAAGGGGGTGGGTTTGTTCCCACCCCCCTTCCCGTTTTTAATAAAAATAAATGCAGTGCACATACCACTAAAAAATAGTGCACATGCCTATGTGCACTTTTAACGAAACAAGTGTTCTAAGCAAACTTGTACAACAATTTATTTCTTTCAATTGTTTACGACACGATAAAACTCTTCTGTAGCAAAGAGTGACATCAAATTTTCAACCAAATTCCAAACCTTTTGTCTTTTTCAAAACTAATGAGATTTCATAAGTCATTTAAAACAGTTTACGATTGATATATATACCGAAATTTCAATCCCATACGTTGCAAACTTAAACCATGAATTGTTTATCACAAGTCACAAGATTTAATAAATACATATATATTGTTATTCCAATCTTACATGTGCTTTTTAGATGAGTGTACACCAAGAAGCCAAATCATATTCTGGTACTCTTTTTTGAGATTTCATTTCATTCATGCAATTTAGAAAATAAAGAATACAAATTGCACATTTGCACACATTCTAAATGTCTAACACAACCTATAAAACTAATAATTATAATAAAATCCGTCATACTATTTATACTAAGCCTTGATAGAAAATACCTCATACAAGTATAAATAATCCAATAACATAAATGTATAGTTTGATCTACTGGAATGTTGAAAACACAAACCATCAAAATGATTTATACTTTACATTAATAAAAGAGTTGTCAATGTTGCCTTAATTGGAAAAGGTGAATCTTTTAACTTATATTGAAGATGCAACATACGCATATCTACAATCATTTGAGCATTTCAATACACATATTTTCCATATTTCAAAACATCAATGTAATGCTAACTTCTAAAATTTTCGCCATATTTTGCCTTCAACCAAACTTCTTGTCTTCTAACTTTCGTTGAATTAGTTGAAAGCACCTTCAATATTTCTCCAATTCTAGGTCTTGTTGATCGAACAGAATGCCAACATTGAGCTAGAAGTTCACGTGTCCAATCCTCAACATATGTAGGTATCTCCGGGCGAAGCTGTTGATTGATTACAAGATCAATCAACAAAGAGGGACTATCCCTTAGTGGATGATCTTCAAAAGGAAGTTTCCCTGTCAAAATTTCATAGCAAGTCATTGCATAGGTGTAAACATCTGATGCTCTTGAAAACACCTCGGGCCTCTCGTGCACTTTCCGCTCTTTGCATGCCTGTAATATCTCGGGCGCCCTAAAGAAATGGGTGCCTATAACTCCAATAGAGCATTCATAGTCTGCCACAAAACAGATCCATCTTGGCCAACCACTTTCATACTCATGAAAAAGGACATTTGATGCCTTCAAGTCTCTGTGAACAATGTCACAATTGTGTAGCCATTCCACTCCCAATGCAACAACATACATTATGAATACACCATCTTCCTTCGAAAATGGTCCACAGTCTTCATCACTTCTCAATTTCATTTTGCGCTCTATCAAAGTACGCAAATCAAAATCTTCCTTTTGCATAAGGAACGCAAACTTTCCCCCCTTCAACAATACCCCAGCTTCTATGACAGAAATACATTTCCGAAACAACTTTGGTGTAGGAGATTCCAAATTTTCCATTAACGTGACATGGTTTTGCAACAATCCTTGTGGCAATTGGGACTTCAAATATTTTATGAGAGTCCCTTTTTTGAAGACCTTAAGCACATACTCACGTCCCTGTTGTCGATTATGCTCAACATTCCATGGATCATTCCACTTGATCTCGGCTTCATAGAGCTCAGCTTGGCCGCCCTCTGCAAACTTCTTCCCCACCACCAACTCACCTTCAACATGATCAAAGCTCGTAGATTTTCCATCACCGTTGAACATCACAAAGAAACTACCCCAAGCGGGATGCCTCTGCAAAGCTCGGAACTCTTGTTCGTTGCTTACTTCAAAGTCCACTTCCTCTTCATACAAGTCACCCGAGTGATCCGTCAACATGCTCCAATGAACCTTGGACTTCTCGATTTGCTCCTCCACTGCTGATAAATACAACGTTGACGAATTTGCAGGATCAACTGCACTCGCACATGTCGCTGTGCCAAAATCCAACTCCTTGTTTGAATCCCCCATCGAACAAGAAGTATCAGACAACAACAAATCCTTGATCTGGTCTGAGCATCCACTTGTACTTGCCATCGCTATTCAAGGAGTGCTTCAACTCAGTCGCTCTGCGAGTCACTCGGTAGGACAAAGACAAGGTGCTAGGACGGTAAGGCAGCGATTACCTCCTCAAAACCATTAGCAACGGAAAACAAAAACCCAACGCTAGCACAGAACGCCGCATGCACAATCATGGCCTACCTACAACCTAGCTAAATGTGTGAAATTACTCAACACTCAAGGACAGATCGGGAGAAAATCCGCACACTCGACGAATTGCAACAACAGCAGGATGAGGAAGAGAACAAGCCTACCTGTAACAAATCCGGCGGGTGATCGATGTCGTGAGCAGCTTCAGAGAATCAACGGCAACGCCGGCAGTCCTTCCTCCGACAGAGCTCCTCCTAAGCACACAAGGAAGTACGCAAACAAGGGAGCGTCAACTCTGGATGCGTGGCTGGAGTAGCAAACCCACGTGAAGGGGTTAGGGGGAAGTGCTAGCTGGGGTTTGGGAGCCTTGGACTGTCTGGCGACACGGTGAACAATAACGGAATATGCCTCTGTTTTTGTAGACTTTTGATGCCCTAATGTTGACTTTGTCGAAGTGACGAAAGTGGTGAGCTGGCACATGGAAGAGCGAATTGTCGGAGCAGTGTAGAGCCAATTTCGTCTGCAGATTTGGATGTCTATATCGTTTAGCTGTGATTGAGAAACATTTCGTAGTAGTTCAGGAGAGCTGCATTGGATCTTGTTGAATGGCTCGGCCTTCATTGGATATTTTCTTTTTCTACACACGAGCCTTGGGGTAGGCATCAGATTGGTGTTGCAGTGAGAATCAATTTTGCTGCTGCGCCCTTGCTGCGCTTCAGCCGTGCCCGCTACCTGCCTCTCGTCATTCGACCTTCTTTGATGGACGTGGTCAGCTTCTACGATTACGAAGTTGATAATTGTGTATGAAGTTGTAAATGTCCAAAGGAATTTCGTACATTGTGAAGATGGAAGAAATGTTTTGGTAACTGCATTCACTGTTGAGAGCAATAGAATTTTAATTAAATTTATAACTTGAAACTCTTTTTACAGTTCTCATCAAACATATTTTTACAGTTCTTACAATGTGAGTAGTTTTGCGGAGGAGCACCCACCCTGGAGGCACCGTTATTAGAACCAACTTTGGACGAGATCCTACCGATGTTTTCGCCACTTTAATTTCCGTCCCAATTCTGCATCATGGAAGCTCCTCCAGACTTGAATCTACATTGCCAGGGAACTTGTTACTGTGAGCGATCTCTGTATAATTATGCTTCTTCAAACGCAAGCTTGTACTTCTGAGTTCATCCTATAATTTGCCTTCATGCAATATCTGTAATTGTCATTTATCTTGGCGTGCTTCTAGTGAATCGCTTCATGAAGCTGTCAATGGTAATCGATCCTTAATTGATTTCTTTGGTGCTGTGGCCTGTTGTCAGCCAGCGTGATGGGCTTGTTCGTTCAACAGTCCGGATGGCTATCCCATGATTTTCTACTCCAACAGGTCTGACTAGCTACCACAGCCACTACTTTTCTGTAATTGCACATTTTTTTGTCATCTTGGTGCAGCAGATCCAGATCCACATTAGGTGAGAAGCGGTTGCCAGGAGTCTCACAAAACTAGATTAGCCCCGGGCCTAAAAGTGTCGGGGCTAAACCCTTCTAAACTGATTGAAGATACCCGATTAACCCGAGGCGAAAATCAATTTAAGCTACAATGAACTTAACCAAGGACTAAAAACATTTAGGCCTTCCAAAAGTCAACCCAAGCTAAGCCCACGGTGATGCCAATTGACTTCGTGATGTGAGTTTCCTGCTTGAATTGTAGTGAGCTTGTTCCAAGTATTGAAAGATCGATGATTGTGCCAAAGAAAAGCGTGTCGGAGTTTCTTTTTAACTGTAAACCGAGTCGTGAGTTCAGGAAGTCGTAATTCTTGTGATCATATGTTGCGTTATTAGCAAATAACGTGTGAATGGTGGCTGTATAGGTTAATGAACCACAAGATATTGACAAGGCAGAGCGGTTGATTTTTCTAGGTGTTGGCTCCTTCAAATCTGCCATGGGTGTGTTAAATGCAAAAGGGTGAGTGTCAGGCTGTTTATGGCTTTAGTTAGTTGTGAGTGTTTGTTTACTTCCTGAGGTGAAGCTGCGCGGTTGGTGTTTACCAGTGAAATAATTATTGGCGAATTTTCGCCTGCGTCTTACCTCTCATTTACCTTGGCGATTCTTTATGTCGCCTCAGTCTGACAATGGGTGATGTGGCTAGGGCCTCAGAAGCCGCCACCCTGGCTGTCTTGTTGCCCTCTCAACTCCTGTCTGCCACTCTGTGGGAGCCTCACCCTCACGTCCATCTGCTCATTCATCGCCTGGCTTCATAAAAATTTGACGCAGCGGTTTAGTTTTTCAATGGCGCTCCCTGTGCGGTCTTCGCCTGCGCGCTGCGCCATGGGCAGGCGCTCTCGCCACCCCTGCCTTTGCACGGATCGTCAACTCGCCTGGTCGCTTGCTCTGAAATTTGTGGAGAGTATGGGCGTGTTTTTTGACTTAGGGCTTGCAAAATTAGGGGCGCCTGAGAGTTTTGCTTACGGGTGAGCGGTTTAGGATGTACGCAGCGCATTGGCGATGGAGATCGCAGGCGGTTTAGCGATGGTCGATCGGCGCATTGGTGTACGGTGGGTTTTCAACAGTATTTGAGCGCCTCAGGAGGTTTTGTTTCTCCACTCTTCTTTGCAATCTATCGTGTGATGCTTTGATTGTCGCGATCTGTGTTTGGCGTTGAGGGTCGCAAAGGAGTTGTGATTGCCGTTGGGTTTTTTCCAATTTCTGTGTTTTCAGGGTTTAGGGCTTTAGCATTGGAAATTCACGATCCAATTGCGATCTGGTCATTGCCAATTGCTTGTGCCTTGTTGCGATCTGCTCGTGTCTTGTCGCGATCTGTGATTTGCGGTTTTAGAAGTGTAGAGGATTCGGAAAAATGCTGGCTTCTTGTCGCGATCTATGCTTTGCGGTTTTAGAAGTGGTTTAGGATTCAGAAAAATTAGCTGGCTCACCCTGCGCTTTGTGTGAGTCAGAGCTTTGACTGGGTTTAGGGTTGCAAATTCTTGTGGCCGCGCATGGCTCCTCATCAATCCATGCTGACGAAATTCTTGTACGGTGGGGTGTCCGATGGCGATGGGGGAGAATTTGAGGGCGATCGGTACCAGCATGGCGATGGGGGCAATTTCGGTACAACGCAGGTTGCGTTGAGCAGCTCGGAAGGGAGCACTGGTCCGCTGCCTGTTGATGCGTTCGACGGAGTCTCCGACCTGCAGCACGCGCCGGTGTTATTAGGCGCCCCCGCGGCGTCAATACTGCAGCAAGGAGATGACGCAGGAGGCGTGAAGGGAGCACCTGCGCTACCCACGCCACAACGCATCACAGCAAAGGAAAAAGGTAAGTCTCCCTGTCCCGTTGCAATGAAGGGTGATGGAGCAAGTTCATCAGGGTCCGATCCTGTCGTTCAAACTGCATCAGGTGGGGTGCCAGAGGTGGTCATCTTGGACCCTCTGGTAGCCTCGCCGCTCATGATGCAGAAAGACGACGAAGAAGAGTTAATGAGAGCAATCGACATTGGCAAGATTCATGGGCAGCAAAATTGCCATGGGCAGAATTTGTTGTGGGAAGTGATGGTACTGTGAAGCAAGTAAAATCTAGGGTTTGTTCTGATGTTGAAGGCCGTGAAAAATTGCTCGTGCCCAAAATTGACAGTCTGTGGAAGCATTGTGGCCGTAGGAAGGCCACCACAAGTTTTGGCAAGGTGGTGGCGGGGCAATATTATTTTTTGACCACCAATGCTCACGTAAAAAACGAAAAAATATATTTTGCAAGGTTGGGGAAAGGTGGGGGTACTGTGGTGCAGCAAGTAGCAGCTGGTGCAGTACGTGAGAGGAAACGCAAAGTTGTCCAATTTCGAGGAGTATTTTGGCTGCTCATGCAAGGACACCCAATGACCGATTATGAGGAAATGCGGGAGTTGTTTGACATCCTTACAATCCCTGATTTTCCCAAGAAGCATTGGGCTACTCCTTGTGGTTGGGAGATGGCAGATCATTTGGTCAAAGTTTTGGCAGATCACACCAAAAACGTCATTGGGGCAGCGGCCTTTTTTTCTCTATCAGCAGATGAGGTAACGTCCATTGATGGTCAAAACTGGCTTTCAATTCACATCTATGTGTGCATTGGTTTCAAACTGGTTCCTATACTCTTATCCTTAAACCGATTGGTAGAAGGCAACGGTGCTGATGCAGTGAAGCAATCTATAGAGGGTATGGTCACACATCATACGGGGCTTGATCAAGTGCAAGTGGCGCAAAGGTTGGTTTGTTTTGGGGCAGATGGGGTGTATGTGTTTCAGGGCAGCAGGAACGGTGTAACAGTCCAAATGAAAGATACTATGGCCCCATTTATGTTTGGAGTGCACTGCATGGCTCACCGAACAAATCTTGCAGTAGAACCACTTTCCAACTTGCTCGTGGTATCTAAGCTTGAGGCATTATGCCAAGCGATGCAGTCATACTTTAGTCATAGTCCAAAGAGGCATTTGGAATTCCAAAAGCTTGCCGACATCATGGAAACAGAGGGCTTGAGAATGTTACGAAATGTCAAGACCCGGTGGATATCTCTTCTAGAGCCCTTAAGGAGTACAAGACGTTGATTACAAAGATGTGCGAAGACGCAACGGTGAAAGAGCCCGAGATGACATCAAAGCAAGCCGCGGCAAGGGAGACAGCTCGCCACAACTATGATTTGTTGTGCGACGTTGGTACATTGCTTGCACTTCCTTGCATTTTGCCTCTACTTGAATCGGTGAATTGTTTGATGAAGTTTGCTCAGTCTAACCACGTGTTCGTGAGTGACTATGTAGCCGCGGTCAAGATATGCCAAGCAGAGCTATACATGATGTATAGTGATCGTGATACAGCATGGCAAAAGTCTCACTTTGAGATGTTCCATGACATTGTCAATGACCACTCATATGCAATCACCCAAGAATGGGTCACGGATCTCAACACGGGCTCTCAAAACTTTGCATAATTCCGCATTGGAGGTCACACTTACCCGGCTCATTTGATTTGCTTGGTTACGGGGCAGAAGTTGCCGGTCTCACAACAGGATTTTGAGGCCGTGGTGACTAGTGTGAAAGGGCAATGCAGGGATGCCGCTGAGATGTTAAGCCTTGAACTTGATGTGAGATTCCCGGAAGTAGAATTGATGAACGCATTGGGCGTAGTATTTCCTCAATACTGGTTGCAACCGAATTGTGAGGAATTATTTCCCTTGCATGTGAAGACCTTGAAGGCACACTACTCTGTGTGTCGCACAATGAACTTTGGCACAAAGGTTGAGCTAATTATGAGGCAAATTGACCCCATCATTGATGCTCGTTTGCTTTCTTTGCAAACTTCATTGTTCAAACTCACAATGAAGTCGCATGCAAAGGCGGCTATGGAGGAGCCAAGGGACCAAAATCCGGTCACCAAGTTGTGGGTGAAGGTAGGGCAAAATGCCTTAATGCTAAACCGCCTTTCGGAGTTCATTAAGGTGGTTGAAATTGCTATCACGGCCGTGCTTGGAAGTGTGGAAGATGAACGCACGTTCTCTACACTTGCATTCATGAAATCCAAACTCCGAAACCGGCTTGGTGGTCACTTAGATACATGTGTGAAACTATTTTCACAACAATTTTTCACTCTTCAATCCTTCCCTTTTAACTCCGCCATTAACTCGTGGCGTGATGATCGTGCGAGGAGGGGGGCTGATGTGTAAGTCCTTTGTTTCCATCATGACGACAAGCTTTGAGTTACAAATTTTTTGAACACTTTACTAACTGGGTTGGTGGTGGGTGGGATTGCTAATTGCGTTGGGCAAGGCCTTTTGGGCCGGGGTTCAACTCCCCTTAGCAGTTCCTGAATTTTTTTTAAAGTTGCTTACAAATATTTTTTGAGGATTAGCCTTTTTGGCATCAACGCTGATTTTTCTATCGCTCGGGATACTCCCTTTAAAGTTTTATGGATGCCACAGTCCCATGTTTCTTGACCATAAACTCGCCACATGAGTTGAAACAGTAAAAAAAATTCTGAAATTTTGCCAAAGCATTGGGATGAGAAACTCGCCACTTTCATACCATGAATGAGGTTACTGTAGCCTAAATTATTGGCTGAACTCACTGTGGAGGCGCCACAAAAGCACCTGCCTATCCCCTTAAGGTGCATCTCGCTCTACCACAGTAAATCCTTAATTTTATCACTGGTGTTTACGGTAGCTTATGTAAAATGTGGATAGTACTCTGCAACTAGCAATGGAGTGATCAAGATGCTATTAATAGGCAGTTTACGGCAATTTGATTATTCTGCAATGTTGCGTAACCAGGATGACGGAGCCGCTCATATCTTACGTCAAACAAGACCGGCCATTTCTTGGTATCTGTCTGGCATCGGAGCTCTCATTTGAGCGCAGTGAGGAGGGCGACTGTGGTACTGTTTCTCTTTACCTATCTGCCTTCCCATTTTTGAGTCTTAAAATTTCCTTGGAATGTGATTGATCGGGTGTAGCAAATGTTGCTGCAATTTGTAAATTTTTGTAGGTCTTGGTGTCAAAGGTTTTGTGCAGTTCCCCCGACGTCAAGTGTAATTTATCATAAGACGTCAACCGATGTAGGAGGCATTTTTGAGGAGTATATGATGGAGGTCAGTGGGTTGGGTGCAGAGAAGGCGGACTTGGCACAATTCCTGGTGTGGTTGGCCGTTTTGACTCTTCAAAGGGACTGTGTGTACCTCATATTGGTTGGATCGGATTGCAATTGAAGCAGACCTCTGCCTCTTTGTTAGCAGGTGTTTATGGCCGTCACGTGTACTTTGTGCCCTCTTATCGTGCTACTCCTGTATGAGATTATACTCTTCTCAAGTGAAGATTCTGTTTTCATTAGCTGCCGTTATGTATATTTAATTGATGTACGAGATTATATCTTTTCTAGATCTGATCTGTTTGTGACAACCGGTGTAGTAATTTCTCGTCATTTCTGCTGTCCAAGATTTGGTGATAAAAATCTGACCATCCTCTAGGTTTGGAGGCTTAATAATTGTCAAAACGTGCAAGAGCAACTTGGAGCAGATATCATATGTTTATGGAAATGAGGTATGGATCTGTTAGATGTGCTTCCTAGAGTTATTCCTTATATTTTCCTATGACAATTGAGTGCATTAGCCATGGATATGTCCACATGACAGTTTCCACGTATCTCCTTACATTTTGAGCTTTTCTGATTACTAGAAGCCTATTCTGTTCATCCCTCAAGTTTCATAACAGACGTTTCAGATTTTAAATAGAATGTAATGCGAGATAGAGAAGGAACTCAGTCGTGATACTCTGGCTGCCAGGGAAGAGGGTGACATGGCTGGCATGTGCAGGCTGTGGTTGTCAGTATAGGTCCAAAAAGAGTTTACGTGAGTGATCCTGTAGAAGTTCCCTATAAAACTGTCCAAGTCCAGCAACCGGGTATGTTGTGGTATTGTAGGAATGTTTCTTCCTTTGTGTGTCGATAGTATTTAAATCCTATCACCAGCTTTATAGTTGTACTCTCGATGCATCATATTGTGGACGTTACTATGAAAGCCTGTTCATGGTTGACATATTTCTCTTTTGTTCGACAGGCCCGAATGGAGAGAAGTCTGCTTGGTATCAGTGCACGGTAAGTTGATTGATGTTGTGACTTCCCTGCTTCTGAAACCATATGATGGCTCAAAAGATGAACCTTCAAATTGCCGCTTGGTTGTGTAGCATTTAATGTATTGGTTCCAATGCGATGTGCTGGCAGGTGAAGGGTGGGCGTGAAATGAGACCTATAGGAGCTTACGAGCTTGCTAAAGCAGTTCAGGATCTTGGTGCCGGAGAAATTCTTCCGAACTGAATCGACTTCAATGGTATAACTCCTGCTCTATTTTGCTGTTGTGGTTAGATGCGGTCTGGTTTCACGAATCCAGAGCACTTTTCAGAGGTGTTCCATCGAACTAGAGCTTCTGCTGCAGTGGCTGCAGGGATCTTCCACAGAATGGAGGTACAAGCTAATTGGAATGTCGAAGCTTTGTGTCGGTAAGGTGGCATGGGTCGATTCAGATCATTGTGATTATATTGTCAATGGACATAGAAATTCTCATAATTGGTCGACGTAAGTTTGTTGACAAGTGTAAACTTTGTGCAAGTGGTTCCTTCTGTTTATTAGTGGCACTAGTAGTAGGCTGAGCAACACGTCGAAAATTAGACAGCAGGTCATCATGACACTAGTAGAAAACATGGTCGAAAAGAACCGCAGTCAAAATCGGCTGCGGTTCTTTTGACCACCCTGATCTGCAGTCGCTAAACGACTGCAGATTTGTTTTTTTAGATTTGCGACTGCAATTTTAATCATTTAGGGGCGTTTAATATACCGTTGGAAAGGTATTTTCAAGGCCTTTCCAACGGTATGTTACACGCCCTGAAATTCCTAAAATTGCAGTCGTAAATCTAAAAAAACAAATCTGCAATCGTTTAGCGACTGCAGATCAGGGTGGTCAAAAGAACCGCAGCCGATTTTGGCTGCGGTTCTTTTCAACCATGTTTTCTACTAGTGTGATTTGGTTGTTGATGGCGTGTTTTAGGTGCATGTCTTCCGCACAGGATATATGCATTCTTTAGAGTAGGCGCAGTGTGGAAAGCATGCGTGGAACATTTTGAACACACATATGTAGCACGGAATGAAATCATTCCTGAGGAAGTGGTTGCTAGCTAGGGATGACTATGTTCTGTATACATGTCATAATTTCCTGCATTTCTTGACAAGTGAACGAGGATGTTTTGTACGTACTTCTTAGTGTGACCAATTAATGCGTGCAAGTTGCAGGTAGAAATTTCAAGCATGGGCTGGTTGAAAAGCTTGGGCAGTGAATACTAGATTGGTGGAGGTTCGACTTGCAGGGATAAAGTGAAGGCCTCCGTTATAATTCTGTGTTCTTGTGCTGGTGGGTGTATCATTACTCTTTTATGGTATAAAGGTACCGAGATATTTGATTTCTTGAGATATTTTACACCATGTGATATCCATATCTTGTGACATGCTGAAGTTCAAAAGATGAATCCCCTGAAGTCTGCTACTGTGGTAGGTTATGGGATGCAATGACAGGATCAAGTTTCATTGTACAGTGGGGTACAAGATGAATACAAATTTTTCAATCACTTTTCACTAGAAAGTTCAACAATTTTTAGGAAGCTCCAGCATGCTCTAAAATGAACCGATTTTGAAACCACAAATTGCATTGGAAATGCAATGAAGCGTGCTTCATTTTTGTAATAAATGAAATAAGAATAATTTAAAATCATACAACAATTTAGATTTCTTTTATACACTATCTATCATTTCATAGTGAATCTCTGGAAGATAGTCAAAGATTTTTTGCATTTAAGTACAGAATAAGTAAGATATCATACAAGTAGTTCAAGCAGTGTGGGATCAAGTATCTCCAAAGCAATTGTGAAGGTTCATTTCTAATATGTACCATTAAATACAAGTTGTAATTTTTACAAATGGTGGCAGCAATAAATGGTAGATAGCATATAGAAAACATCAAAAAAATTGTATGATTTTCAATTACATATGTGTGTATGTAATGATGATAAAGTAGACTTTAGTGTGATTCCAATGCAATTTACAATTTGAAATTCCGTTCATTTTTGAGCATACATGGGCCTTCCAAAGTTCCCACAAATCTCAACTGGATCCAAAATTTGTAACCATCTTGTACCCCACTGTACAATGGCCTCCAATAAGTCTTGCAACACCACTTTCAAACCTCAAACTAAAACATTTATCACACTCACTACGACGGTTTGCTAACCATGAAATTTTGCATGTACCACCGCTTGGACATAAAGCATTTTTGGGCCAAATTTGGTACCTTGAAAATGTGCAGTTTATAAAATAATGCCAATTTGCCAACTTTTAAGCCTTTGTTTAAAAAAAATCATATATGATATCCAATAGTTGCCAAGGATCAATGGTGGAAAATTAGAAAATCATTCAATGGTGGAATTGGAATAATATAGAATGACTTTGAACATAATAATGCACATTCAAAAATAAGATTTTGGAGGGTGTGTGACTTCAAACTTAATCCTTTAGTGCCCAGTCTGGGTGCATTAGATTTTAGTGAGTTTTTCCACCATGATTGATACTACGAGAACTAGAATGGATTAAATTAGAAAGTAATCTCAGCTGGAGTGAACCAAAATTAGAGAATAATCCAATGGTGAGAATAGAAGATCATAGTATATTTTTGAACTGTATAATGCACACTAAAAAAATGAGATTTTGTTTGGTATTTGACTTCAAAGTTAAATAGAATTTGGGTTATATTTTCAGAAATGAAAGTGAAGAGTTTCAACAATGATCTATGTCAACACCTCTCCGTTGCAATCTTTCATATATCAAGAACGGACTCACACATAGTTATTGTGAATTTTATAAGTGATAGTGACTTATCCATATAAACAGTTTAGGACAAAAATTTATACGTTAAAAAATGAAAGGAGTTGGTACATTGATCAAGATCGGAATACATACACTAATGGAACATGATCAGGGGAAAACAATTCAAAAAAATTAAACAAGATAACAAACTTCCAAACACAATAAATACTGCATAGTACATATGTTGTATTTTGTAAGTATTTTTTGTAATTTCAAGTATTTGTAGTATTTTTGCATTTTCTTCATAGGTACTTTGATAGTTGTACAACTCCAAATTGATTTTATTTTTTCTAGAAGGTGTACACGTATTATAAATCTTCAAATCTGAATTATACAAATCAATATAATATTCTTCACGGATTTTCTGTTTTTGGATTTTCGACAGTGTAATGACCATAATCTGGTTTGCTAAGCACTAAAGGGTTAAATAGAATTTGGGTTAAATTTCAAAAATGTAAGTAAAGAGGTTCAACAATGACCTATGTCAACACCTCTTTGTAGCAATCTTTCATATCAAGAACAGACTCATACAAAATTATTGTGAATTTATTAGTGAGATTGACTTATCCATAATTATATGGTTTAGGAAAAAAACCTACATATTAAAATATGAAAGGAATAGATACATTGATCAAGATCAAAATACATATACTACTAGCTAGAACAGGAACAAGACTACAAGAGAACACAATCCAAAAAAAATAAAACAAGATAACATACTTCCAATCACAAAGAATACTGTCTACGTGATAGTACATGTGTTGTATTTGTAAGTATTTACTATATTTTCAAGTATTTACTATAGGTATTTTGATGATTTTGATTATTTCGTTGCACAACTCCAAATTAAAATTTTCATTTTTTAGAAGATGTATATTATAAATCTCCAACTCTAAACTTCACAATTTAAAATCCAATTCTTGGCAGATTTTTTGTTATTTGCATTTTCGACACTCCAGTGACCAGAATGTGGTCAGCTAGTCACTAAAGGGTTAAGACACTTTCAAACTCTCAATGAGATGGTAATACACTTGTTTAGTAGGTGCTTGAGCAATTCATACATCATCACATGAGATTGACAATAAAGATTGAATTTTGCATTCATTAGGAAAGTGCTTCAAGGGAGTTGATTTCAGAATATGTTTTGGATGGTTCAAAGATACTCATACATGGGCCTTAGTGCATACAATGTTTGATTATAGATTTCATTTGGTATGTTCATGGCCCCTACCTACAAACGGTTTGTATTTTCATAGCATACCACTTTCAAATTTCATATAAATTACAATTTTTGTTGAAAAAAAATATGATTTCACTTGGATTTTCCTCCACTCAAATATATCAACACATGAATTTTTTTTTGTGACAGTAGCGGAATATTCTCTAAAGTGTGGAAATGCTTAAACGGATGGTAATAGGTACAAACTTCTACCTTAACATAACAAGTGGCTAGTCGCGTAGAATCCGCCTTAATATTTATCCTAGATTTACTTTTGCAAGTTGTTTATACTGTTCAACCATGTAACTCCTTGAAAGCGAAACGTTTTTGTAGTCTCTTCCTTAATGGGATAGAGACAATAAAATGACTGATCGAAGGCTTCAATCCAATGGGATATCAACCATTACTTACATTATTTTGTTTTCATATTCATAGTTTTAATAATGAGATTGTGCATGCCCAATTTTCATTTTTTTTTTTCTTTCTAGTTGTCCACTTTGCACGGCTGTCCATTTAAATTTCAGCAATTGTTACCTTCCTGAAGTGATAAAATGGAATTCTACAGTGTGAACAAAATATCCAAATGAATGGAATCATGGAATTCTCGTGGCCAAGGCCGACTCTGCATCGACAGACAACAAACGACGAACAACTTTATTTTATTATTTTATTTTCATTTAAATTTTTTGCACCGAACAACTTTAATTTGCCTGTGCACAATGTCAAGGAAAAGGGAAAACAAAAATAAAATAAAAACATATCACGTGCTCTGTGTGGACATAACGTAACTAATTACCAAGTACAAACATTCTCCTAAGGATGCGGAATTTCAGACCATTGACTGAGAGCCGTATCTTACGTCATAGTCAGTTTTAACAACATTTGTTAATTAATTACTGTTTGTTACAAAGTACCACATTAGTTGGATTGAAGAATTAAAACCCAACTCTTATCTGAATAGGTGCCTTAAGATTTAAAGATTTATGTACATCTACCAAAAGCTGCATGATTCAAAATACACTAAACTGCAATTTCAAAAAAATGGCCATATTTTCTTAAAATGGGATTGTTGCAAAATGACATCTAGAGCTATAGAAGGGATTGTTGCAAGATAACATCTCGAAAATCACAACGTACCCTAAAATATTCACAAACGGAATATGGCCATTTTTATGAAATATCCTATTTTCTTTTTGCACGGAACACCAAATCACATCATGTAATTGATATTACTGATCTCATGGTTCAGTTCAAGATGAGCAACACTAGTTCACGTCCAGAAGGCAGCTAAAGAGATCGACGACTCACATGGAATTAATGACATACATGCCGCTGTAATAGTCTGACATGTATACTATAGAATAATGACATTGATTGTATAACATTGTATTGTAAAAGAGAATGAATAATAATGAACTCCCGTAATTAATGCAAAAATGGGAGCTAGCTCAACCGGGCCGGATGATTGATCGATCACCATAGCTGCGGCTCGTCGTCATCGTCACTGTCGTCATCGTTGTCTTCGTCATGGTCACTATAGTTGGGGCAAGGGGAACTAAATAATGTGTTTATTAAAAGAGGTTTCTGAGTGAAGAAATCTACACTAAAGGAGAAGGTGTCGCTTTTCGCTCCTTCTGTCAGTCAAATGGCGCCACTTAGCACTCACCATTTTTTTGGTTGAATTTGGTGAGTGCGATTCGTCACTTAGGACAAGCGCTTAGAGTGAAAAGCGACAAAGAACAGGATCCTGCAGAGTGAGAAACGACACCTCTGCTTGTCGTGCTAGTGCTACGAGGTTAAAAGGTTAGCCCCGGCTAAGTCCGCCAAATCTTCCTATGCTAGCTAGTTCAAGAGCACGACGCTGCAGCTCCACTCACGGTGAGTACATGAATGGTATAATGACATATATAGTAGTATAATGACATCAAGTGATTGTTTAACATTGTATAAAGGAGAATGAATGATAATGAATTGATCCATTTAAATGGGAGCTTCGGGTGATCGATCACCATAGCCGCGGCTCGTCGTCATCGTCACTGTCGTCATCGCTGTCGTCGTCGTCGTCGTAATTCGGGGGCGGAGGAGCCGATTCTTGCAATGCAGGATCGTCGTAAGGGGACCAGTTGTCACCGCCTGCCCAGGAATGGTGGTGGTGGTGGTGCTGCTGCTGCTGCGGCTGCTGCGGGGACGATGGTCCAGCAGCTGCAGGGTCCGCGACGGAGCTTTCGTCGTAAGTGATATCCGGAGTGGCGTCATCGTCGTCGTCGGATGAGCTGCTGTCAGCCGCGGGGGACATGAAACTGCTGTAGGAGAATGCGCGGCCTGCATACTGCGCTGCCGCCGCGGCTGCCGCTGCTTGGATTTCCTGGATGCTGTAACGCCCTGTCGTTCCAGGTGGCAGCCTGTAGCAGTGATTTTACTTTGTCAGGAGACCGACAGTTTAGCATTTCGAAGAGCAATCCAGGCTCCTTGGATCATGCTCTTTTCATATTAATATCTAGGTAACATCAAGGTACCACACATCATGTGCTACTTAGACCTGTACTACTTAGGCAACACCTGGGTGATACCTAGGTTTAAAGAGGTTACACATCGTAGGAAATCTGGCTATTATTCCTTCTTCGTTTTCAAAAATCCTTTGTATCCACTAGTCAGCCCAAATTTTACGTAGAAATTTGGCTAGAATTAGCAAATACCTAAAATTAAGTTCAGCGAAGGGGATTAATTTTCAAAATCACTGGCCTGTAGTTGAAGTTCGGGAAGTTCAGATTCGCCGCGGTACGTGGGCGGCAGCAGAGCAGAGCTGCGTCGTATGCGTGTGCCTGTCAATTCATGTGTAAGTTCTATATCAGATTACAACATTCGCATGCAGCTGGTAATCGAGGGATACAAAAACACAAGCTATATTACTAGTCGAAATTTTGTCAAATGTGACATATCTTGGACAACTAAATGTCCGTTGTGACTTGTCTACAGTGACTTACACATTTTACAGGATTTCTACTAAGTTACACTGTATATGAAGTCCTCAGCAAGGTAAGTTACACTGCTGAGCAAAGACATGCATGCACCTATCTGCATGGGTTAATAATGTTATGCTTTTGTTAGATTGCGTGCGAAATATATTTCATCAGGCCGGGTACGTGCCGCTTCTTCTGCAGATCGGAATGAGCCGAGCCAGATTCGATTAGTTCGCGATTCTGGTCGTCGTTGACGCTCTCGAATCTCCGACACCCATTTGCCCCATTTCCGCTTCCGGACACCTCGGTACCGCGTAGATCCACTTCCTGACATTACTCCTCAGCTTGATCTGATTGTTTAAGTTCACTGGAAGCACAACAACGTCACTCGATTTAAGTCTGATTCAAAGCGTTTGTGTCAACGCATACATAAAATGTAAGCTTGCAAAGTAATGAAGGTAAGCATCAACGCGCAGTCCAGCAAAAGATGAATGGTCAACCATTACGTATATACAGGCTAGGATTGGAAATTAATTCACTGGCAATAGGTCTTTAATGAACTAGAGCTAGAGATGCATAGTTTCGTTGTAATCACAAGAGTACGAGATATCAGTTGTGATCGATGCAATTAACTAGCATTTATATTTGGAATCGATGACTAACTCTACGCACATTCAATGCTACTGCTATATATGCGAAGATCGAGATGCGTAAATCTTCACATGCACTCAGGTGATTTGAGCACATATGGTCGAACTGATTGTGCATGCTGGCTTTTTATAAATCCTGGAGTCCAGAGTTCCCCGGTCCTAGACTCTGTGGACACTTTGAGTCAAACGCCGTCAATGGACTACACGTGCAGCCTTTTCGCTCCCGTCCACCGAACCTACCCGCCTAGAGGTACCGCAGTCTGAGGAGGATCACTACGATAGCCTGCTGTAAAATGAACTTGTAAGCACTTTTCTTTTATGAGTAGAATGTATCCCTAGTGTACATCCTCTGTTAATTAATCGTCTGATTGACCTGTTTTAGGTCCATAATAACATCCTCCTTACTGCCAACTTCGATCCTTCGTGACGTATGTAATAATTCTTTTATTTCATTTTCATGAAGACCAAGACAAGTCTAGCCTGTTGATTAATTTGATTACTCAGTTCTATTGTTAATATCCATTAAAATCTCTGTTTTGGTATTCTTCATACTTCTCAGAGCCACTCCCAAGGGGAGACCCGGCCCCGCTCTTGCAGAAAATAGATAACCGGTTCATTGTTCAATCTTCTCTCATTCTCCTTTAATAAAAGTGAGTGGGTCTGTGAAAGACAGTGGCCTTGATTTGAGGAAGTGCCAAGCCCATCCAATCGCACTAGCATCCGTCCTCTAATCCAAAGCAGGAACTAAATTATTTTATTCTCTCTGGAAAGAACAGGTGCGGGTCTCTCATTAAGAGAACGAACAGGTGCGGGTCTCTCATTAGGATCCTCCCTTAAACTACCCAGATCCCAGCTTAGTTGGTCTGCTTTGGGCCTGGAAGTGGGCGGTTCAATTCCAACACTTGTCCTGTCTAACAGTCCAAGTATAACTCTTGTCTTGACTTACAGTTGATTTTACTAAGTAAGGGGCTTTACATTGTTATGTTTCCAGAAAGAAAACAAAAAACTACAAGCAGGCATAATTTAAGGGTTAGCAGAAGTACCGAAAGCCAAGATGTAACGGAGGAGTACATTTTGACCACAAAAGGTATACATGCGTCCATTCTACAGGAGGCTACAGTCCCAGTCCCAATATATTCCACTACGTATTGCACAGATGCCACGTCTGCAACGTACGTTGACCTTCAATTCACAATGGCTCCCAAGTCCCAAGTCTCACTTGTCTGCATTCATGTGTCTCACTGTTGCAAGAATATTCCAGTGTTGTCAGTTGGGGCCCTGGCCTTTGACTGTCCAAGCCCCACAAAACTTTCGTGTGCACATGTCTCTTGTTGGCCCGGACTACGTGCAACGTCTGACCCCACTTCTGGCCCTCCTGTGGAACTAGTGTAAATACTCGCCATCCGTTTCCGTTCCATCCGATGGCCCCCAGTTTTTCCATTATCTTTTGCTTCTCTCAGGCCCTCCCAGAAATTCATGAACTTTAGAGCGATCGAGGTAAAGCTAGATTGTGACCAGTACATGGTTGTAAGAATTTTCTGTTAGTCTCAACAGACGTACGTAGTCAACGGACGAGGATAGTATGCGCGCGGGGAGCGGGGAGCGGTGAGCAGTGAGCGGAGAAATGTGGGATTACGAGCAAGAATTTCAGGTCAACCGTGGTCAACGACACTATAATTAGCAATTATTCGAATATTTGATTATTTTTAGTAAATTTTTGTACCTATGACCGTGGAATATTTGGTACCTATTACCGTGGTTTTAGGGTTTAGGGTTCAGGGATAAAGGCACATTAAAGGCACACTCTGTCTCTATAACCGTAGTAATTAGACCCAAATCCGCGGTTTAGGGTAGAAAGAGATTGTTATTTCAGCGTCTTATTAGGGGCCAATCCACTCGTTTGGGCATAATTATTTGAAGTGCATAGCAAGTTTAGGGTTTAGACCAGTTTGGGTACAAGATAGAAAAAATACCAGAGTTTAGGGTTTCGTAAATAATATACCATGATTTTCAAAACTGCTGTAGTGGCCCTTTTAGTCTCACTACAATTTCATTGATTTGGAGAGTGAACATGTCAACAATGGAACCAACAACATTTTTGTATCCTAGGATGTTGGATGAGTTAACAATCCGCTCTCAAGAGCTAGCTTAACTTCGTTGAAGCTAAGAGTGGGTGCATGTATAAAGGCATCTACATCAGCATCAAACCCACAAACGATCGTGAAGACAAAATAGAGATGTTTGCAGTGCGCCCATTGGTTGCGTCCTCTTTTTGCCTTGGTCACCATCTCCTTGAAATAAGGGCAGGAGCAGTCTGGAAAATAGGAAATTGTGAGAAGGTACTGCTGATTTGTCGGAGGCGTGCCCGAATCCAACGTGACGATGCAACCCAGGGCAGGGACTGGAACCATGTCCACCTTCCTTATGCAACCCTTGAATGCTGCAGCGCTAGCACAGTTGTTGGCTTGCTTGATGGATGGGCTCTTCTTGTTGCGGCGGACATTCTTGCCATGACGTCGCTTGGGAACTTCAGTAGGGAAAACTGGAGCTACATATGTTGACAAGTCAACGGGGAGAGGGTGGTCTTGGAAGAGCCTTCGCGGCGATATGACCTCGCGCTGTGGAAGTCGAAAGCCAGCGTTTTCTAGGGCAAGTATCTCCTTGCGTGTTAGGTTAGTACCGTTCTTCACGGGCCAGATGTCGGGGACCTCAGGGTGGGACATAACCCACTTTCTGCGGGTTCCTTTGACACACCTCTCGATGTCGTCGTTGCAGAAGAAGAATTGCATGCGCTCCTTGCGATTCTTCTTGTAGTTGTCCATCATGCCAGTGTACGTAGGAGCAGCGGTAGATTTCCCGTCTTGTATGATTCGAGCGATGCACTTCTTCTTAGTCACAGCCTGCTGCGCGAAACAAGCCTTCGCACATGGGGCTTTCAGCCTAGCTATGTGCCACTGACTCTCATCGCAAGCCGTTTCTTGCACGGAAGTAATGTGGTGTAGAGCTGCAGCTGGGGTTGCATCTTGAACCTGCAGTGGTACATCAGACTTCTCTAGTTCTTGAGGAGAGACTGACAGCTCTACAGGAGAAGCATTTAGGTTTAGGGCGTTGTTCCTTGCACCTCTGGTCTGAACTCGAGGACAAGAGATGTTGATCTTGTCAGGTCTGTGAGAGTCATACTCCGAACCGATGGGAACGTCTGCTTTCCGCTTCAACGACAGGAAGACTTCTTCTCCTTCGAGTTGAGGCATTCGAGTGCAAAACTCCTCCGCTCCAGGCATCTTTGCTAATGCTTCATGTAGGGATTTCGAGTTCCCCGTGCGCTCTGTAGACTTCTGTGCAATCCGGAGTTTAAGTTCTTCTTTGGTAGGGCCAGTTCCGGCTCTATCCCCCTTCAGGTATTGGTAGTACGCGACGCTCTGCATGAAGGATCGGACAAAGTCATCCACAGTAGCGACAAACAGGTCTGACCCTCGATCACCAGATTGTTGTTTCCATTTGTTGTGGATACTTTCGGCTAAGTTGCAAGAGGGCATTTCGGCCAACTCGTCCTCAGTGAGGTCCTATTATATAAAAAACAATGCACATTTAGAGTTAGTAGTTGTAGAGAGGAGAACAAGCAATGGTATGGACTTAGGGTTTAGAGTTTAGGGTTTTGGAGCTTACAAGCTGCATGAAGCCTCCCCACTGGCGGTATCGAAAATGCCAGAATGCTAGCCATAGGTCGAGACGCCTCAATCCATCTTCAGTAGTAGCTCCGGAGGAGTGCCACCAAGCTCGGATACCAAGATAGCGGGAATCTGCCTCCGCTTGCGTAGAGGCGTTCTTGTATTGCTTGCAAAGCATGCGATGTTGGTCTTGGAGGTCACCTCTGATGTCAGCCCTCGTGTGCTTCTCCAATGACTGCACCCAATGGAAGAGACATGTTCGCTCTTTATTAGGCATTGGGATTGAAGCATCTCCACTCCCGTACACAATGCGTACAGCATTCCAGTTTGCTTGCGCGCTGTCTGCCATGAAGCCCTTGAAGTTTGGATCTTGAAGTCCGTGGCGAGCAACGACGGCGTTGAGATTCTTCCAAACCACCATTTGAGCTGCGACGTCTTCCGACTGCATATCGCACAACGCAATGGTCATAACACGGCAATACGTGGAGTCGTAAACATGGCAGCCCATGGTTGTCCACTGTTTCACTCTCTTCACATGATCGAACATGAGCCATGCGTTCTGCAGGTCTCCACCAGGCTGCATTCGCTTCACAAGGTCAACTCCGCTACCGGGACCGATTTCAGACATTTTGAAGACAAAGACTTTGTCCGACTCCGATCCTTGACCAGGGAACTTGTTCTCCTGGACAAATGGCCAATTGCTGGACCCGCGGAGCTTGGTGATGCTATCCATAACACCGAACCTGCGGAAGTACTTGAAGCCCGTCACTTTGTTGCGAATGTTGGGCGAGGTGAACTCCTTGCATCTGTCAAAAAGTGGAAGGAGCTCATTGAGTTCAAGTGTCTTCGATTCTACACCTTCAATTGCAACGAGCATGTCCCCGACCATCTCCTTTGTTGCCTCTAAGACAATGGCAGAGTTGGTTGCAGAAGGAGTTCGCTGCACGTGCTCCTCCACCAAACTTTCGCCTCTGGCAATATCGGCTCGGTAAGCCCCGACCTTGACAGGGTGGTCGTGAGTTCCAAAATGAACACAAGCTCTAGTCATGCTATCTTTACCTAGCACGTAATAGATTTTGGCATCGCAGGTTGCAAGACAGGAGGGAGGAACTTTACAGCATTTGCAAACCAGAGTGGATCCTTTGGGAGGATTAGATCCCACGTCAAAAACAAAGGAGGATACTCCATCCCACTCAGTTTCATTAACAGCTGTCGTGCGGTGCACTCGCGTTAGAAAATCGCAATGGATATTTTCACATCGCAAATGACCACAACAAGAGGAGGTACGGAAAATCAAACCAAAGTCGTTGACAATGTTGGACGTGTGAGTACGGGTCCATGCATGCCCGTCATAGTGTTTGTCCATACCACGAAGTTGCTTTGCTTTGTTGGTTTTTGAAGAGGAACCCAACGGAGGGAACTCGAAGATGACATCTCCATTGTACTGGGGCGGGAGGAACTCGACTCGCTTGATAGATGTAGAGTTGTAGTCAAACTTTTTGAAGATATTCCTAGAGCCCTTTCTAGCCAATAGCAATTTCAGGCACTCCACGACACTATGATTTTCAGACAGAGAAAGCGGTGTAGGCTGCTTACTAGTGGACGGACAGCTGCCTGCAGAAGATTGAGGATTAGGCTGAGAAGGAGGAAGAATAGGATCGTGATCTACATTCTCTGGGACTTCATCGTCACTAAGTTCATAAATTGTCTCTAAACCTGGCTCAATTTTCACGCGAGCTGGGACAGTTGTTTGCATAGTGCAAGTGGATGACTCTCTTGGAGTCAAGAGTTCGGTGGATGCGCCCATAAGGCAATCTGTGAGACCGTAAGCTCTATATCTACCCGGCTTAAGCAACCAGACTTTCCCATCCTCAGTAACAGTTGACAGCTGCCTAACGGTGTGCGTAAGCTGCCCAGACTCAGAATCGAATACCTCCTCATCAATGTGCACCGTTGCTGCGAGAAACTGAAATGTCAAACTTAGACTGAACGCAGAAACCACTGCAAATCCATCTTCCCCTAGCGGGAAGGATGTAGGGACGCCTGCACCTTCGACTCGAATGAGTGCCATGACCCGGAACTCGAGCATCAACTAGGGACTAATAAGATGCAATTGCGATTCCTGACTAGTGAGTAGTGAAAACTAGTGGAAATCGGTATAAGTACACATTGAGAGGTGCCGCAAATTGGATATGAATTTAGAGAAGGCCGTATACATCGAGAATCATGATTGTACATTAAACGACATAAGACTAATATGGGAAAGTATGAATTACTGATTTAGTAATGAATAAAGGTAAGGTCCAAAATTCGGCGCACACGTATTGGGTATATGAAAATTGTAATCAGCCGTCAATATTCTGACAGATGACTGAAATAAATCGTGATGTATTGGACACAAGGAGCATCATGGAGAACAAATAGAAAATTCAAGCTGGCAGGGCTATTATGGAGCAGTGACCCTAAGTAAGGTAGGGATTGTATTGAGATCTGGGGATCAAAATTGATTGTCCGCCACAACATTCACGATGCGCCAGGATAGATAATGAACTTTAGAAAATCATTATGGGATACTGCAAATTCAAACCATGTCAACTGTTGTTCAGTAGTGCCAAATTTTTGAGTTTTGAATTATTCAGCTAGAAGGATATCTAGAGTATGTGTCAATTCTGAATTTGATTTTTAACTTTGAATTTGGTAGCTCAAAGAGCGCCAAGTTGGTGATTGACAGCTTGGATTCTGGAATGATGTTCTGTAATATATACTTATAGAAGTGTTTACATAAGAGTAGTGAACATTGCTTAAGTGGAGTATTAGAATAGCATCGGTGTCTGCGAGTGAATGGAGATGAGGGAGAGAAGGTAGAGGATGATGAGAAAGAAGCGAAAGAAATTATATTTTAGTAGCTCTAAAACTCTAAGGAGAAATAGAATGTTGACAAAAGGGAAATTAGATGCTGTGGGCGTGGGCCGAGATGAACAAACCAGAAGCTCACCCACAGCTTCGGTACCAATTTCGATGGCTGAGAGTCATGGATTAGAGGAGCAGCCAAGTCTTGGTGAAAGCGAGGAAGACGACATGGAATCTTGCGACTCGGAGGACACAGTAAGACTCCTCTGTCAAGCACTTCAAGTACCTGATCTTGTCGTGCATGTGGCGAACTTGGAGGTCGAATGTCCACTGCTTGGGATGGCTTCAGAGCAACAGATGGAGGCGGAGAGCACCGGTCAGGGGAGCGAAGACGACCAGATGGAGACAGACTGCACTGACGATGAAGGTAAGCCCAAGGGTCTTCATTCACATTTGACAATAGCTGGGGTTTTGAGTACTTGGCGCTTCCAGTTTCTGAAATTTCAAGCTCTAGGGTTTCAAGTTATCGAGTGCTCGCTCTGACCTTATGGATCATGCACGTGAGCTTTTAAGGGTTCCAAGTTCTGAGTGGTGACCACAATATGCTTGCTGTTTCTGGACTGTCGGTACCAGCACTGCGATTTTGGGTCCCTCTGGTGTTCAAGTTCTGCTTGTGTTTTTGGACTGCCGGTACCGGCACTGCGTTTTTGGGTTCCCTTGTGCTCTAAGTGTTGGTTGTGATTTTGCACTGCCGGTATCGGCACTACGTTTTTGGGTTCCCTTGTGTTCTAAGTGTTGGTTGTAATTTTGCACTGCCGTTATCGGCACTGCGTTTTTGGGTTCCCTTGTGCTCTAAGTGTTGGTTGTGATTTTGCACTGCCGTTACCGGCACTGCGTTTTTGGGTTCCCTTGTGCTCTAAGTGTTGGTTGTGATTTTGCACTGCCGTTACCGGCACTGCATTTTTGGGTTCCCTTGTGCTCTAAGTGTTGGTTGTGATTTTGCACTGCCGTTACCGGCACTGCGTTTTTGGGTTCCCTTGTGCTCTAAGTGTTGGTTGTGATTTTGCACTGCCGTTATCGGCACTGCGTTTTTGGGTTCCCCTGTGCTCTAAGTGTTGGTTGTGATTTTGCACTGCCGTTACCGGCACTGCGTTTTTGGGTTCCCTTGTGGTCTAAGTGTTGGTTGTGATTTTGCACTGCCATTACCGGCACTGCGTTTTTGGGTTCCCCTGTGCTCTAAGTGTTGGTTGTGATTTTGCAGTGCCGTTACCGGCACTGCGTTTTTGGATTCCCTTGTGCTCTAAGTGTTGGTTGTGATTTTGCACTGCCGTTACCGGCACTGCGTTTTTGGGTTCCCTTGTGCTCTAAGTGTTGGTTGTAATTTTGCACTGCCGTTACCGGCACTGCGTTTTTGGGTTCCCTTGTGCTCTAAGTGTTGGTTGTAATTTTGCACTGCCGTTACCGGCATTGCGTTTTTGGGTTCCCTTGTGTTCTAAGTTTACTAGTGATTTTGCACTGCCGGTACCGGCAGTGCGTTTTTGGGTCCCTCCATTTAGCAATCTCTTTAGAATTAGTCTGGCCAGCATTAACCCTTAACCCTTTAACGTCCCAATTCATCATTGTTTTCAAAGATGCGCTATAAAATGTTTGATAAAACCCTAAAATGGAGTAGATGTACAAATTAAACTTGTAAATGTCAATGTCAAGATCACGTCTGGACGATTGGATGCATCATATTTTTATTAATATTTTTAATTTAATTTTAAATGGTTTTCTCTTGAAATTCTCAAAAATGTAATGAAATTGGAATAACATGCCTACGAGATGGTATGGAGTCCATTATTTGATTTCATCTATATTGGTAAATCATGTTTGAGGTCTCACTTTTTGAACTAAGAATGAAACTTGACATGAACCAATTGTGTTATTTTTCTAAAAATCATACTAACCTATTTTGAGGATCCAAACCGTTTAAAGAGTTTTCAACTTGCACAAGAACCAAGAGTAATTTTGGTGGATGAAAACTGTCCAATCTAGATGAGATCCGGACAGATGATTTTTTTAAAAATAACACAATCGGCTCATGTCAAGTTTTATTCTTAGTTCAAAATGTGAGACCTCAAACACGATTTACCAAAATAGGTAATATAAAATAATGGAAACCATTCCATCTCGTAGGGTATGTTATTCCAATTTCATTACATTTTATTGAATTTTTTAAACTTACCTTGGATGGACCTCCACCTTACCTTGTATTGAGTTTATTTGAATTTCTCAAGCAAAGGAATTTAATTTTAAAAATTAGAGTAAAAGACTTGAGTTACAATCTGAGCATTGTGTCGTCGTTCACAGCAAAGGATTCATCAAGGAATCTCATGAATCTAATGAAGACTGAAATTCATGAGAATCTAATGAAATGGTCATATTCGCTATATTGAGACTTTTAGCTGATTTTCAGACAAAATGCCAGTTATTCAAAAATTCATTTAAAAAATAATAATTGAAACCAAAAAAAATTAATGCTCAAATAGTGATTCTATAATGAATTTCCAAAAGGTGGTGTTGTTAAATATTTATTAAAAAATAGTAGTAAGGAGATAAAACGGTTTATCTTCGAGTCGAAGATAAAAATGAGACTGCGAAAAGTCTCAATATAACGAATATGGCCTTTGAAGGTAAAAACTTTTAAGAATCTAATGAAGTAATTTCTCATGAGCAAAACCAGTGCCGGTACCGGCAGTGGTTTTTCAAGGTGTTGTGAGATTTTTTTTTAAATAACACAATCGGTCCATGTCAAGTTTTATTCCTAAAAATATGAAAGGGTATGGTCCCGCTTAAGGAGAGAATGAATCAGTACTTACCTCTGTCATATGTGGTGTCATTTTACAAATTGCACTCACCACTGCATGTATATATCTTCCTTCTGATCTACCATATTTCATGAAGCCTTTACAAAAGCCTTTACAAAAAGCCTTTACAAAATTTGACAAACTAAATTTGATTTCGATCCATTTCGATTGGACTGTACCTGCGGTGATTTCGGGATGCTTGTCTGGCTGGCGGTGATTTCGTCATGCTTGGCCGGCCGGCTTGCTTTTTTTTTGAATCTGGCTGGCTACTGGATGCTTGGCGAAATCATCCCGAAGTCATGCGATGATTTCATGATCTTTGCCGAAATCATCCCGAAATCATCGCATGATCTTTGCTGGCTGTTGCTTGCTTACTTTTCATTGAATTTCGGGATGCTTGCTGTTGAATTTCGGGATGCTTGGCCAGCCTTGCTTGTTGGACAGTTTCCGACTCCGTCTAGACAGTTCCCTGAGTCCCTCTGGACAGTTCCTTGACTCCCTCCGGACTCTCCGGACTCTCCTGAATCTCGGTCAATCTTGGCGTCCGGACTCTCCTGAATCTCGCTGACGATCCCTGGCGCTGCTGGCTTGCTGGCTTGCTGACCTCGAAAGGTACTGCCGTTACCGGCATTGGTTTTCCTGGGGTTCCCTCTCTCTCTCACTGGCTTCCCTCTCTCTCAGTTGGTGGCGAGTTAGGCGAGTGCGAGTCAGTGCGTGCTAGGCCAGTGATCAATGTCGTAAGAAGCCAGCAATGCAAGCGATGCGATGCAAGCCAGATTCAAGCGAATGAGTGAGTGTACGTTCAAGCCTGAGTGAGTGAGTGTAGATTCAAGCAGATTCAAGCCTGAGTGAGTGTAGTACAAGGAGTTTTGAATCTTGAATGCCGGTACCACCTTGAGCACTGCCGTTACAACCGTGAGCACTGCCGTTACCGGCATTGGCCTAAAACCGCCCCTCCGTGTAATCCCTGAACCCTTGATTCCGCACTGCCGGTACCGGCATTGGTCTGGTGCTCTTTTCTTTTGCTTCACAAATTTGATTGATGTGTCCATTTTGTAATTCGACGTAACTTTGCAATGAACGTGACACTTGATTGAGTCTGTTAGTAGTTCCCGCTGACTGAATTTTTTTCGTCGTAAGACTGCTTTCTTTAACGTGAGTGGGGCTAAAATCCTCTTTCCGGTACTCTTCTTATAAATCTTGATACTTAGCTTCAGAACTTTATGTCCAAGGACAAGTCAATGCAACGACGTAACTTTGCAATGAACGTGACACTTGAGGAGAATGTGTGCTGCATTATATAAACCGTGCACTCCGTGATTTAATTTGCGTGCGCCATTCCTGTGTTGACCAGGACTGTCTACTTCTGAAATCCAATGAAAAGCTACCGAAATCTTTTCCAAATCAGTTCTTATATTTGTGACTTAAAACTAAGCGATACCCGGAGTATGTGATTGGTAATAAAACACAGTGGCGCAGGGTAATTTTCTTTTTTTGTCACGAGACAGTTTAGCATTTTTGCTACTCTTCCATGGCATGAAGAGCAATCCAGGCTCTTTGGATGCTCTTTTCATATTAATACATAGCTAATATCAGGGTAATACACATGTGCTACCTAAGTGTTACTTAAGCAATACCTGGGTGATACCTAGGTTTAAAGAGGCTACACAGTTAATTAACTGATGTGTCCATTTTGTGCATGCAGGAGTGACAAGTATTAGTCTTACACTTTTACTCTCTGTGCATGCAGGAGTGACAAGTATCCAGTCTTATACTCTCACTTTCATTGCCATAATATATGTGCATGTTAATGCTTAAATATGCTAATTGAATAAGTTTTAATGGGTTATGTACTTAAGTGTTTATTGTTTAAAATTATGTGAGATTCACTCTTGGTGCCATGCTTTGATTCTTTGAAGGTTAAGTGTTTGATTTTATTTTTAAAAAGGGGTTTAACTAATCTGGAGGTCTGTTGGTTTGTTTCACTTGCTCAGAGTTTGGCAAGATTATGGAGTCTTCAAAATTGCCGATTTCAAGAAGCGAAGTGGAATGTCAAATTCACGACATTTTGAAGAGGGAGACTGGAAATTCCTCATCTCGTTTAGAGAAACTGAGATTCCAGCCTCGAAATAAATCCAAACTCAACATTCCCTTGTGCAGGATGGTATCTCTCCCTATCGTGCGGCCATATCTAAAGAATGACGTTATGAGTTTAGCTGCGCATTTCGTATCTTGTGGGTATTTGGAAGGCAATGGTGTGTTTTATGTAGCACTTGAAAACAACGAGGGCAAGACTATGGATGTTACACCAGACATTATTTCAACTTGGAGTGACCACTGGGTTCAGGTCAATGCACAGTTTGAAGAGCAATTGAATCTTGACGATGACTTGAGAGTATTTTCGGGCAAGATGTTCATGGTTTGGGATGGAAATCACCGCCTGCAAGCATGGTTGCCAATCATAAACAATGAGCACGAAAACGACATTACTTGGCATTATGCGGTGGAGAGTATTGTATTGGTTGTAAATGGTGATGTTGCTGGCATGCTCACAGCCCTTCATGAAGTGAATTGGTAATCTTCCTAAACTTCTTACATCCTACATCAAATGCTTTCTTTGATCCTCTGTTTAGTACTTCTTGGACATCTACTTTGGCAATTTTCATTGCAAATGTCATTGTCTGTTGATTTTGTGGATTGATTCTTACAGGAGAAATCAAAAGTCTCATGTTACAACGAATCTCGTTCACAAATTGTATCGTGTGCAAAATATTGCACAACAACCTCTCACTTATTTCGAGTCTCTAGTCTCCAAGGATGAGATATCTGCATCCGAGAAGAAGCTGAAGGGTTCAAAAAAGACTTGGTATACGCTCACGGCAGAAACTCTTAATGATGTTCTTTACAAGGTAATTTAAACATTTCACTTAAATGATTCCTTTCCATAAATTTCATTCTTGTGATAAATTTATCTCTCCATTAGAATGCTCTAGTCCTATTGAATCATTCAACTAACCTTTATTGATTGATTTTGTTTAATACAGCAAGAGATTGGGGAAGCAGCTGCAGCAGCTCAGCGGAAGTTTTACGAGAAATATCCAAACCAAGAGGACTGGTTCTCCAAAGGTATAAATGAGTTTATAGAGAAGGCCATTGAAAAGGTTAGGAATTCTTCACTCTCTGAGTTAAAGAAGCATCTACCAATCGCAGATCCCAAGCACACTGTGCAATTCTTGGAGCAAATAAAAAATCATTACGAATGCCACGATGATGAACCCGAGATGCAGCAAGAGAAACTATGGATGCTTGCAACTTCAGCTATGAGCACAGCTATGAAGGTGAAATGGCTGGTGCGTTGGAACCAACCCGAGAAGCTTCGTGAAGCTTTGAAATTTCCTAAGCCCAAGTTCAACGATTCAATATTCCCGGATTGGCTTCACAAAGCTACTTGGTGGGATCAGGTACATTCCATATTCTGTTATGTCTTATCATTTGGATGATTCTTCAATATCAGATAATTCAAATTTTTAGTGTTCGTTGTGTGGCAGTTGGAGGTGGAAACTGTTTCGTTGTTTGATGCTACAATCACTGACATGGGAATATCGATCAATTATTTACCTGACGGCGAAGATCCCATTCCTTCTATTTCTGACTACATCGAGACTATGCGCATTTCATTGTGGGAGATAGCATTCTTCCGTGAATTTGCGGTAGAAAAAGGAATTCACAAAAACAAGAGTTCTGAGGATCAACTATACTTTACAGAGGCAATGCGGAGGATTTTATATAGGTATTTCAAGTTCATCTTGTTTCCAAGAAAGGCATGCGCAAGAACTCCTGCATATTTCGCTAGTTACTTAGATATCGACAACGAAGATTGCATGTTTACTGAGTCGATTATAAAAAATTGGGATCCTGTGCATTTCCCAACTTGTGGGTGGTATTTAGACTGCCCTCTTAAAAGGCCCCCTTCTTTTGAGATCAGTCTACGTGAATCATTAGAGCCTGCTTTGATAGGCCAGGTTACTATTGTTTCTAAACCGCCACCAGCAGAGAAGGAGAAGAAAGGAAAGAAGAAGAAACAAGTATCGCCTGATGAAGAAGTTTCTACAGAGAAGGCGACCACGACTTCCAAGCGTGGTTCTAAGCGCAACGCAGATGCTGTTGAGACCGCTGCACCAATGGCTGCTGCTAAAACCACTTCCACAGTGGACAAATCAGCACCTCCACCAGCTCAGAGTCGACCTCCATCTGTGGAGACCCCAACTGTGTCAGCATTGGAGCCAGCGGCGAAGCGGATAAAGTTGTCCACTGCAGACTCTTCTACTCCAACGGCGTTCCTTTCTCCCCCGAAGCGAGGTCCCATGTTGAGCAAGCCTGGTGTCAGTGTTTCAAACTACACTTGTCTTGATCTTCTTGTCAACGACTCTTTCGTGCGAATGGCAGATGACAAGAAAAATACTGGTAAATTCTGCCCGGAGTATGATGAGATCCTGGAGTTTTTGAAGAAGGTGAATACTACTTCCATTTTCTTTGTTTCCTCGTTTGCCATGTGTTATTTGTTTGTGTATTGTAGTCTCTATGTTTAATTCTCTATGTTTCTTCATTGTCACACAGGTTGGTGCCTCTAGACATCTTTTCTTTGATGGTAAGGCTGTAGAGAAACCGGGGGTTGATCTAGTCATTGCAGAGTATCCAGATGGGTTGAGGGTCCCCGGTGTTTCTGACCCTCCATCTCAGGTTCCTAATTGGAATGAGAGCCTTGAGGGTTTTCTGAAAGTGACCATGGGGTTTGCATATGCATATCTCCATGACGATGGTGCATTTCTCCTTTTTTACCCCGACAGTCCCATTGTCAAAAAAGAAGTAATGTCCTACTTTAAAAACTATAAGATGAAAGTAGTTGATGAGTGGACTATCATCAACTACCTCCATCTAGCAAACCCGCTCCATCCCTCCAAAAATGTGAGCTCCTCTACATTTTTTAATTTTCTTCATTTTTTTTATTTTTGCACATGTTTTTTAATATGCCCTTCTATGTATTAATATTCATTGTTTTTTTATAGACTTTGAAGTTCAAGGCGGTTCTTCTCGCCCGTGATGTTCCCTCTACGGCGGCAAGGCAGCCACCTCCTCTAGTTATCGCTAAAGACCCCTCTATTCCCCAAGTTGACTTAGCGTGTGATGACGTTCTTTTCAACGCTGTGACGTTGGAGTCACAGCTATTGAGGAAGGACACAGGCAAACCATGGCGTGGTCCCAAAGAGAAATCTGAGGTTTTGATGAAGTTGTTTGTGTATGGACTAACTCCAGCTAATGGTATTGTGGCAGACCTCACTGCATCCACAGGTAATTTTATTTTTATTGAATGAATTGCACATTTAATATCATGTGATTTTTACCCTTTGTTTCTAATAAACCTTTTCTGCTCTGTTGTGTAGGTGCGTCTATCCGTGCAGCTAGGGCTTGCAACCGTCACATTCTAGCTCTTGAAAGTGATTCAAAGCTATTTGCTGAGGTCTTGAAGCCCCTCGTTGCTTCTCAGACCCGTACAGCGCCACCTGACACCGCTTTCATCCAGTTTCCTGATTCCGATGATGAGACCGTTCGTGACGAGCCCCTTGAAGCTACATGTGAGTAAGTTTGATTGGTTATTTAATGCAAATTGCAAATACTAGTTAGTACATCTACATCTCTATATGTTTTCTAATATTTCAACCGTTCTTTGATTTGCAGTTTGACAAGCGCTAAACCACTACAACGGCGCCGTTTAAACCTTAGACAGTCCTTGCAGAGTTTGGTTAGCCCTGATAGTTCCCCTCAAGGACTGCCAGTGTATGCCGAAGCACTAGCAACATCATTTGCCAATGCTAGTCCTAGTAGTTCTTCATGTTTTTCCACACCGCGTCGACACTATGATCCACGTGTGCTCTCATATGTCGATGTGAGTGCTATTGAATCTGACGCAGATTCACCTTGATTGTAAGGTTTGAGTATTTATTTATTTCCCCATCATTTCTTGATTCTATAACGACTTTGAATGCATTATCTTTAGATTCTATAACGAGTTTTCAATGTTTGAAGCTAGAAAATTCCATTAACAACTCTAAACATACACCCCTAAATCCACGGCTATAGGTCCTTTTCCTAAACAATATTTCAGAAATATTCATTAATTACACCCTAAAACCGCGGTAATAGGAAGTACTTCAAAATCCTACACCCTGAAATTTTTCCCTAAATTTCTGCTCACTGCTCACTGCTCACTGCTCACATACTAGCATTTCCCCGTAGTCAACCTCATATTTGTTCTTTCAGTGAATAATGGCGGATTTCAATGACATTGGCGCAGTTTCGATCAGTCGCTTGACTGAAACCTCCGACATCTATAATTCTCAAAACTCTAGGCATTTGAACGTCCTAATTATGGTGCTCTAAAGAACATGACCATAATGTCAAGTTTGGATGTTATTGATTAGCCGGAATAGTGTTATAACTCGTAATCTTTCTCTTGATCGTTAGCCCTTGGATCGACCTAAAAACTGTAGATCTAGACATTCTTGATTGACTTCACATGCATTAATATGTCCATAATCGTAATGGATTAGGTACGTTAAGCTTAGATTGCGACTTTCTGTGCACAGAACAATACAGACTAGTATTGTTTGAGTTTCAGTAGTTTCAGTAGTCTTCTGTCCAAGCGCGTTGTGGCGGTGGCCCATGAATTCGAATCCTTGTGAATCTTTTGGGAGTTTGAGCTTCGTTGTTGTTATATATGCACGAGTGGCACTGAACTCTAGGAATCAATCATTTCTTTAGCGAAGGGACCATCATTCCCTGCTGCAGATTGGCGCCACGTAGAGTCGAGACCGAGACATGCTTGCGCTCACCAACTGCACATGACTTGTGCCGTAGCTAGCAACTGACTTGCACGATGCACAGGGTCAGTACGTCACACAGCTAGGCTGCTCATGCAGTACGTCAATTATATTTGCAATTAGAAATTCTACACCTGGAAAGCTAAGGCCGCCGTGAGATCACCGCTCCAGCTGTAGCTCCGGCACTGCGCAAATGGCTAAATATGCCTAAATTACTTGCCTGCATGCATGCGTGTGCCTTTGAAACGGCGGCTACCGCAGAGGCACAAAATTCCGTAAGTGGACCAAAGATGGAATAATTTTTAGTTTCTCTGTTTCTCTAGCCTACAGAGGAACTGAGGAACCCATTGACTCTTCGATGGACTGACTTTCAACTGCAGTAAGTATCTTTTAAATCTTGATAATTTTTTCCCACCGTCCACGAACATGAGGATGCTTGAATCGTTCGAAAGGTAGCTAGAATCTTACTACAGTCGCTGATCAAAGTGCCGAACAATTGGTCTGGATTAGTGCCTGAACAGCATCTCTCTTCGTGTATCCTTCGATGTGTGGAACGCTTTTCAGACTTTTCATTCTGTGCTAGGAATTAATCTGATGATCGATCGTTACCACCCAAAGTTTTCCAGAAGATGCTTCTTTCAAGGAGAATCTACTGTCGGTTAATTAAGCGGGTACTTTGGACAATTTCTATTCATGAAAGAATTGAAGTACTCATGTGGACTCTTTCTATTCTAACTTGCAAGGAAACCACAACACTTGCCGCAACTATGGTATTGGCTATGGTGGCGGTATCGGCAATTACAAGACACTAGAACAAAGCCTATTGCAATGTAATAGTACACTGAAATCACTGTATACTGTGGGTGGGTGAAATGGTGTGGGTACATTCATCCATTTGGACTAATTCTCATATTTTTCAACAAAATTTCATCCATTTTGAACAATTTTTCATTACGTTTGGATGAATTTTACCACATAACTTGGGAAAAATAATTATTGGTAAAGCCTCTCATAAATACCATGGGCCACATTATACTGTGATTTCAATGTATCATGTTTAGAAATCTTGATTTTTTCCCACTTTGAATTAAAGTAAGTTAGGCATGAAATTGTGAAGCATAGTACCTTTATGTTATTGGATGTAAAAAATGTATGGATGAACACGTGACTATCAATTTGAATGAATTCATGAACGCTGCTCATTTAATAATATAGATTGGATCAATGAATGAATTCATGAACACTGCTCATTTAATAATATAGATTGGATCAATGAATGAATTCATGAACACTGCTCATTTAATAATATAGATTGGATCAATGAATGATGCTTCTTTGCAAGCTAGAAACGAAAAAAAAAAAATTAAAATTAATGAATTTGAAAAGAAGAATTCATGGCATAAAAAACAAAAAGTATTCTTTCAAGGGCTCATTTTGAGGTGAGATATTAACCCCTAAACATACCAGGGTGTCCCTGGAATTGACAATTTGAGAAAAATCATCATAAAGTACTATTTAGAAGAATATTTTGGAATTGATATACAAATGAAAGTTCTAGATTTTGAATTTTAGATTCCATCCGTACGGTTCGATTCACTAATACTATCACCAATATTTAATTATAAAATTTGAAAGTTAACATTAAAAATTCCTTTTAAATCGATTACAAATAAAATTTTAATATTTTTTGAGTAAAATTTGTTGGAATGAATTTGAAATGAGATACTCTTATACATGGTGATTTTTTGAAATTTTTGTGTTTCTTAAATCTATGACCTCATTTTTGCAAGGCCATTTTTTAACTACAGTTAATGCAATTTTGGCTTGGTCAACGACTTGACATACTTCTACATTTGTAATTTTAGAAAAATATGTATTGAAGTATGACTAAATCCAACCATTAGATAGGACAACAACTTGGTGAAGAATCTCCAAAAAATTGGATGACTTTCATCCAAGCATTGATGAGAACGTTCGGTGGATTTGAATCTGTTAGTCGTCTAGAAACTGGACGTTGTGACGTTTAGGGGTTAAGCTTACATTATTATGAAGCAATTTGAGCCTTAGAGAGGGTTGCCTCTCTTAATTCTTCATCTTTCATGTTCTTTACATTCTCCACATTTTAGATTTTGTCAATGTTTCAAAATCCTGAAATTCAAAGCATTAGACTTTGTTTGCTTTGTGTATGTACTCATTTTTTTGAATTAGGAAAATTAAGGCATCTTATACCAAGTTATAAGAGTGAAATTTAAAATAAACAAAAAACTCATTAGTATATTACTAACATACTTTTGAAGTCTTGCTATCCTTAGAATCAACCAATGTGGTTAATTTTGACCAACTCGATCCTAATGAAGTAATGGTTTCCTAATATCTAGAAAGGATTTTGCGTGTGACTAACTCAACACTTATAGAAATTTTCCTAGTATCTAAGAGGGATCTTGTATGTGAACTCAATCATAACCCTCCTTTGGTTCAAATTGCACTTAATATTTATAGAACGTCTTTATAAATAACACTTGAATGCTTTCAAGTAAGGTTTGAAGGCTTCTATTCCTTCAATCTCATTTAATTTTACTTTGACCACATGATTGAGATGGATGTGGAAAGTCTAAGAAAATTTTGAGGGATGAAAAATGGACATGTTAAAAATAAAATGGAATTAGATGACATAAATCAACTTTGATTAATTGGACATTTAAAGAACAATATCATAGATCTATTACATTTATGACACTTTATAAGCCGTAACATTTTATAACAGTAGGGTTCCAAACCTCCTAATGTTTGGATCAAATTTTACAAATATAGTAACTTTTCTTAGAACTAATGGTGAGAAAGAACATTTGGCATTATATGAGGGAATTTAGTAAGAAATCAAACAAATAAAACTTACTTAAGATGTGAAGAAAAGAACATCCAAGGGTATATCCGAGAGCATGGGAAAGAATCTTGAAAACTTTAATAGGGGTAGAAAGTCTAGGGCTTAATAATGTAATGCATTTGAAGTAATAAGGTATCAATCAACCTCAAAATGTAGCTTAAAACACTGTTTCAAAATTATTTCAAAATTGATATTTTTTGGACACATTAGTTATGTAAGCATCACCTCTACATGCTTATTTTTGAAAGTTGATAATTACATTAACTAATATAAAACTCGCATTGAGTAAAACGAGGTAAATCTGGTAATATGTAATATTTTGACAAAATTATTTTAAATTATTATCTCAAGTTTCTTTGACTTCTGAAATCTAAAGAGACCCTAAAACAAATGCAAGTAGCTTAATTTTTTCTACATAGCAACCATCTTTGTGTATTGTATATTTCGAACTATATTTTAAAATAATGTGAATGTATTAATATCTAAATATTTATCAAATATCAATGTATATTTTTTAATCAACTAGAAGCGTATAATAAAATGAATTATTTTTAATTCAATACTATTTTAGATTTGTGATTGAAACACCAAAAAAGGCTGCAAACATTCATTAACATTATGATTCATTCAAGATTTATCCCTATTGTTTTTTTAAACAAAATCAGCAACCCCACTTTGAAGGACTTTTAGAAGAATTCTAATTCTAGCTCTAATCATTTTTAGAATTCAAACTTGGTTTTTTAGAAATCATAATGCATTAATGATGTTTATTCACCGTTTTAAATTTGCATCATTTTTCAAAAAAAACAATTTTGGTCAAAAATCAAAATTTGCCATTTATACATTCTATGTTGAAGTTTTTGATGAATATTTGCAATTTTGAGAATATACTAATTCAATGATGATCAAAGCTTTATGCAAAAATATTGGTTGAATTCATGGTGTATTTTTGCACATCATTAGAGAAGAATTTAGCTTGTTTGAGGCCCTCAAGTCCTTATGTTGCCCGCAATACTGAAAGAGTACATTTAGGGTGAAAAAGCCAAGGTGGTGCAATTTCTTATTTTCTACAATGGCAATATGTGGTTGTAAGAAAAAAATCATGGCATTGGCCCTAGCCCATGTAGCGCAATATGGCGGCTTCAACGGGACCCAACATTGCCAAGTGGCCCGACTATGTTTTTTTTTTTAAATTTAAATTTTTCATTAAGCATGTACCCTAGAGGGCCTTTAATGAAGTTGTAGGATGTTGGTCACTCTATCTTTTTCAAATGTCAATAGTTTTGTAAACTCACTACACGACTTTGTAAAATGCTAACATCAACATAACATTCAGTAGCCTTCATAGGCTTTGCCTTTCTATCCATCCAACACTTGTAACCGCAAGTTGATATGGATGAATGTGGGAGAGGGAGGTGGCAACGTGTAATGCAACTAGACAACCTTTCTCTCTTGGTTTCAGTGTACTATTCATGTTTATGAGCATGTTTATCATGGTTCTGTAACCAATTAACTTAAACTTTGAGTACTATAAACGTATTGTGTCATTGGTGTCATATTGACCTTCTCTGCTAAATAGCAGACCATGCAACGTAGCACAACATTGTTAGGCTCCTCATGTTGTAGACCTCTCTACTTCCACTTTTCACGTCAACTTAGCTCCTCCTTTTGACATTGTCTCTCGGTTGCCACCACCTCTGCCTTCCTATAAAACATGGTAGCTTTTGATTGCTTGTTCATGAAGTTTGCGAATAATCTTCATATTCTCTCAAAGACTGGGTCAGAGTTTCTGGAGGCTACTAAATGTTATAAAGGACTATAAATTGTATACCTCATTCATCTTAAAATCTAGCATTAATAATTCAACAATTGTCATCATTACAAGCGTCTCCTAGTCAAATCCAAAACTTTCAGTTGTATTGTATAAGAGGTGGGATGCGGGCTTTTTGGAAATTCTACTAGAGTGGGCCAAATCGCTTAAGAGACCTCAAAATTATGCACACAATAAGAAACTATTTTTCTATAATTTTCAAAGAAAATAGTACCTTCAGAATATAAACTTTTTTTAAGAATATAAACTTTTTTTATAGATAGCTTTCAATGTAATTATGTAATTGTGCAAAAACTTCTAAGATTGTGACTCCATCTATGTCATCACTCCCCTCACTATCATAGTCTAGGAATATTCCAAACAACATTTATCTCTCAAAAATCCCTTTCCAATGGAAGAATTGGAGTCAGTAGATGCTTAGAAAATTTGTGCAAGCAAAATATTTTTAGTATTCTTGAATCTTGAGTGCCAAAGACTGTTCTTTCACATATGGTATACTTATTGTCAATAGTGGCTCAAACAAACCTCTTCACAAAATCCTCTCACCTTTCCAAAAAAAAATTGAAATATTAACAAACTTTTCACTTTTCAACTAGAATTAGTGATATATAAAGATACCTTTACAATGATTATTTCATGGACTTACTACAACTTTTTCTACAACTTCTCCTTATGCTCTTTTTTTCCTACAATTAGCCTGAAAAAAAATTACATTAAAACAAATCCTGAACCAAGTAGTCTTAAACATAGAACTTGGTTATTGTTTAAAAAATTTACGCAGAATTCTATACTTTCAATCACAAAATTTTAGTAGTTACCTATGCTAAGACCTACTATTATCTTAGAATTTTGAATTCCTTTTAACCTCTAATGCTTGGGCAAACATATATGATTGTCTTCAACGCGAGAGGTGCACACTTTTATGTATGTGAAGAATCACGTGAATGCACAAGAGGGGGAATCATTTGAACACTACCGTACTATTTATACATACAAGAAGCATATTTAGGGCTGAAAATAAGGTTGTATATTTACATTATACCTCGCATTATACATATATACATGAACAAATCTAAGAATGTTCTAATTTTACAAGGGGTAATAAAAAGTTTAATAAAAAGTTTAATAAAAAGTGCACCCTCGAGGTCTTAAATTTTCACAATTAAAAATAGTTGTTCAAACTTACTTTTCTTTAATTTGAATTTTTAATTTAGCAAAAAGATAAAGTAGAACTTATAAAATATCTTTCATTCCATTGAATGATGAAGATTCCTATTTTAAAATAAATTATAAGTGTCTTTGTCCTTCAATGTCTATTTCAGACAGTTTTAAAACTTTACTAAAAACATATATGAAAAATCCATGTTTTAGTAACTTACCTTCATGAAAAGTTTTAGGTGACTAAAAGGTAGAAGGGCTCCCTCCTCTTGTGCCACTTCACCTTGCGCCTTGAAAATGGAGGCTCCATAGATGGATCCATTTCCGTTCTTTTTCCTCAATTTTAGATTTCAAGCCACTAGAAAATGAAATCTAGTGGCCTTCTAGTGGCTCTCATCATCAACTATGAATACACTTAATCAAAATCCATTTCCTTATCCCCCTAACTATCTAAATGTCTAATTTCTGAATGATGTATAAAATCAAACTTTGTTTTCTCATCCATCATGCACTTTTTGTAATGTAGATTTTATATTGATAGATATTATGGAAAGTTAGCTTCATGCATGTGTGAACCGATTAGAAATGGGATGAATTGTGAAAATTTTATGCCTCATTTCATACTACAATGATTCACTAAAAAACTCTAAGATCTCAGTTCAAAAGTGCACTTGAAAAAGTCAACTCACAAAATTAACCCCTAAACTCCCAAGAGAGCATTTTTTAGTTGGACACTAATTTTTGACTGTTGCCCATGTTCTCGGGCTACCCATGCCTAAATTTATTTATTTTTTAAATAAAAAAAATGCGATGTCGTAGGTAAACAAGTCTTTTTTCCAGTGCAATTGGAATTATGTCCATCCGATCAAAGCTCTACTTAAGGGAATTTTTCAAAGTGAAACACCTCAATGTTGAAAGGCAGCTTTGACACTTCGAGTAGGCTTGCCAAAAAATCTAAGCCAATAAGAGTCATTGAGCACTTCAAAAGAACTTTTGTCCAACTCACATGAGTTGCATGCTATGAATTGTGAGCTCTTCTAATTGGAGGAGAGTTGAATGGATAATCTAATTTAGCCAAAATCTCTTGCTTTCCTTCATACCCCCCACCCATTACAAGGTCTCTGAAAAAATGCTAGTGAATTTAATATCTTGTCAAATTGAATCATACATCTTGTTAACTACCTCATCTTGAGAATGGTCAAAAATGACCCATCATTTCAACTTTATTTCTTTGGTTTGAGAGCCCATCAGAACAAGGCTGCTCAAATTTTTCAGGGCTTGAAATTTCAAAATCTCAATTTCATTTGCTATTCATTTGACATCCGTACAATCAAATATTTCAAGCCCGTACAATCAAGCTATTCTTTTGACATCTGGGCAATCAAATATTTGCCAATCTCAATTTCTTTTGACATCCGTACAATCAAATATTTTAAAATTTTGAAAGATGGTTTATAAAGCCTAGGAGTACATGATCCTACAGTTGGAATGTGAAAAAAGGGTTTAGAAAAGAATTTAAAGATTATTAATGAAAATGTCCAAAATGAGGCAGTTTTGAGTGGGACCCCCTCGGGCATTTAAGGGTTAACCCCTAAATTTTTGAGCGACCATATTCTGGTCGTTCCACTTTTTGGGCAGCCTCCAGGGACCTCATATTTTTAAAATTTTCAATGAAAATTTCAGTGTAGCTTCCAAAAACTATATTCTACATGTCGCACTTTGTTTCATATCATTCCGATAAGTATTGCAAAAGTTATAAGCATTTGAAGTTTTTGAAGCGAGATCGGGCAGCAAGAATTTTTATTTTTTTTTACTCTTTTTCAAAATTTCTTTTTTGATTCATGATTGGTTGATCTTTATCTACAAATGAAGCTTTAATTCTACCCATTTTGAGCAATGGGATAAAAGTTATGAGGAGATCTGTTTTTTGGGCAGTTTGGACAAAAAAAACTTTGAAGCTCATTTCTAAACTCAATTTTTAATATTTTTTAATGAAATAAAAGGCACTAGGTGAAGATTTCCAAGTACAACATTCTCACCGTTAAGATTGACATTTTACAATTCCATGTCAAACTTATTAATGATTTTCTTTTTCCTTTCACTTTGTACCCACTTCTAGTAATTGTTTTATGAAAAAATTAATATGAGCTTTTTTCTTACAAGATTTTATATTTGAAGACTTAACTCAATTGTTAACATGGCCTTGCCATTCATTGAATTTCTAACCCATTCAAAAAAAAGATATTAATTTCTAAAGTTCAAATTTGTCACCGGATTGAACCCCAAAAAATCTTCTTTTGCAACTTTGATCCTTATAATCTAAGAATCTAATGGTCATTTTGCTCTCAAATTTTGTGCTCACATGAAAATTCAAGTTGGGTATTAGATCTTACGGTTAAATGATGAAAAAACTAAAAAACATATGATTTCTTCTGCAACTTCCAAATGCTGCGTTTTTCATGGTTTTTTGTGAGAATACGGTCCTGGTCCTTTAGGGGTTAAGCAACCAAAAAATCTCCAAAAATCAATACACTTAGAGTATTACATTTCAACCTGTCACAACAAATTTCATCCACATATTGTCAATGTCTTATTTGTAATCGAATTACAAAAGAATTTTGAATTTCAAATTTCAAATTTTATACAAAAACATTGGTGATTGCAATCATAGATCTAAATATCTAATTGGATGGATAGAATCTAAAATTCATTATAATGTACAACTTTTATTCATACATCAAGTTCAAAATATCCCTCAAAGTTGCAATTTATAATGTATCTTTGTAATTCTTCAAATCTGGAGAGAGTTGTGGGCATTTAGTGGTTAAAATGCCATGTCATCTTTTGATAGTTCATGATGGCGTGGACCCTTCAAAATCCGACAATGAAATTCGGCGAGCTATCTGAATCAGACCCTTACAAACTGTAAAGTTCCTCGGAAGAAGCCAAAGCGGATGGAGCGCGGGAGGCAGTTTTCTCTACGTTATAGAATCTACATCAAGCGCAGAGGAAGAAGGTGGATTCTGCTGTATTGCAAATCAGTGCAACCAAATCTGCCTTATGAAGTTGCAATGCAGAAATCTCGTTGAATTTTGACTAGAAAACTCATTCTCTAGTTGAGGCTACGAAGATTCCATGGTTTTCAAGCTTAACCCCTGAAGGACTAAGGATTCATGATTTTAAAATGACAAATTTAATTAATCATATTGTGAAATATATAATTTAGATGAGACTAAATTTTGTATCACTGGAATCAGTGAAGAATAATGTACATGATGGTCAAGAAACAAACAAAGTTGAACAAAAGGAAGTTCACATAGAACTTATTCAAAACTGCTAAAAAAATACAAGGCCCAATTTGGACTTCTTGGTCTTTTAGGGGTTAAACCCTGAACCCTGGTGATGCCAGACTTGAATATTATCAAGCTTTGCAACATTCATGCGAAATAGGTGTGTGCGCTTGAGTTAGCAAGTGGGTGCATTCATGATCAAAGGACTACAAGGTGCCCAAATTAAGAACTCCCGAGAAGTGCTTAGACAATTAAATCTTTAAATTATGTAGATCGTAGAAAGAATCTAAAGGCATTTTAGTGCGTATAAAGCTCTTTTTACCCTTTATTCAAGACTGGTTACAAACACTTTTCAGTCCTTAATCTATATCTATAATTGACATTTATCCAGAAAAAACAAGTGGACAATAGGTTTGTTTGGGTATACAATGTTGTTACGAATTTAATAGTGAAAGGAACTCTTTAAAGAAATCTAAGGTCTCATAGAACGTGTAACGCACCGGTTACACGTTGTAAGGTAACTATACCTTAAAGGGAGCATTTACCTTAAAGCGTGCGTATCTATTGTCGTGTAACACTTTTATGCTGAAATGTCACACTACAGTAGATACGCACGCTTTTAAGGTAAATGCTCCCTTTAAGGTATAGTTACCTTATGAGACCTTTGATTGTGAATGTACTAAGTCGGGATTGAGATCACAAGGTGGTTGTGATGGGTTGGTCTTCTTCGTAGCCACGGCAAGAGCATCAATCTCCGCTAGAATGATGGTGTCATCGGCAGGATGTTGCTAGCCTCAAGAGCCAAATTGCCACGTTTCTGAAACACCATGAGTGGCTATGGCGTGGATTTCTTCCAAGTGAGCACTCCCCATCCGCTCTTTTTTTTTTCTTCTCTATCGAAACTAGGGTTTAAAGTAACTGGTCATCAATTCCTGCAGGTGAAATTGTGGGAACGAGTGGAAGAGCAATGGAATAATTCCCTCCGGCTTGCTACTTTGTTGCTACTACCATCTGGTGTTGTACGGGCCTGAAAATCTTACAACCTACTCTCTAACATTCACATAGACAGATGTTCCTTCCTTTCACATGTGTTGGATGTTGTGGAATGGCAGGAGGAATGGCCGGATTCCTTGAAAGAGTTTGTGCAAACAGCGTTTGAGTTCTCTCTTTCTCGAGGACAAGCGGATAGTACATCACACATGGTAATCCTTGTTCATTCACCTATTAATGAATTACGCAGAGTAGCATTGTTAGCTTTAGAACAAGTGATGGAGCGATGAGTTGTCCCTGTACTCGTATTCAGAGGCTCCCAGGTTTAGGGTATGAGCGCCAAGAAGCGCGCATCACGAGGTAGGAAGCAAGCAGTGGTTTGACGATTATTGAAACTCACTAGTAGGAAATGCGACGCTTCTGACCGACGGAGAATCCGGTTTTTATTTGTCTGTTGTGTCCTCCCCAACTGACAAGCAACACTTTAATTTGTCTGTTGTGTCCTTTCCGACTGAAGAGCACCTCCAACGGCAGTCAGAAGCGTCGCTTCTCCTTCCAGTGACTATGGATCTACCATTTACGAATTGAGGTTTCTAGGTTTCCAGCTAATTAATACAATCTATTTAGTAATGACGTTCATCTTCCACTCCGATTGATGTTTCTACATCTTGTCTTTCACAAGGATGTCTCATCAGTTGCTCATCAGGTGATGAGTAACTGGTATGATCCAGTGTGCAGATTGGAACTTATTGTGCAGGAACTGCGAAATCAACAGGAGCTAAAGATGTTGGAGCTGGTCAGGTTGTGCATATCGATCAACAACTTACTCTCTATTTTCCCATTCATCAACACAAGTACAATTCTGAACGTTGTACATCCAAACTTGAACCTGACATATTACATTGTGTAAAGGATCTCAAGCAAAACAAATAGCTGGATACCTTAATACCATAAGGTTGATGTCAAATCCTTGCCCTTGCAATGTCGACAGAAATAAGTCGTCAGCACCACGATGATTGGGGACAGGAGTGCCGAAAGATTAACTTGGGTAGTTGAGAAAAGTCTAAATTTCGTTTCCGTCAAACAGCATGAGGCTCACATCATTCTAATCATTCTAATAACTTCCTAATCAATCTGATAACGTACTTTGCCGGCACCCACAGGTGACACACATTTTGAACCCAGATTAAATTCTCAACATTACACCAATGAAAGGAGCACTTCAAGCACACTATCCACTTCAAAAAGAACCAGACAACCCATATTATCATATATCGTGGTAAGCTGTAGAACTGTAATTCGCTTCAGGTACATGACAATCACAGAAAGACTTATGTACCAACTTGCATGACGGCATCCACAACCTTATCCAACAAAACTTGGTATGAAGAAGCACTGGACGGGGAGTTTTCCAAGGGAACCAGCTAAATTCCAATATTTTAAAAAAGCAACCAGTTTTAGACAAGAATCCATCCGGTTATTACATATGTGTCACCTAGGTAGCACCCGAGTATCACAAAATTTATCCGAATTTTAGCCTAAAACTATGAGTTTCAACTGGTAATTCAGCAATTTCATTCGGCTGATTTTACACTAATTGCTAGATCTCCCCGTACATTGTGAAGAAGCACAAGTAAAGCCATGGGGAGCAAGTGCAATACCAAGACTCTACGCAAAGCTTACTCAACTGAAAATTTGGAAGTTTAAAGAAAGAAAATAAAAGCCGTTGAAATAATGGTATGATTGGTTAAAATTAAACATTCTATTCTAAAATTTTAAAAAGCAATTTTTTCAAAGGAGAGAACATCAACCCATGGTCTCAAAGGGAGTCCAACATGTAGTGTCAACAAAACCATCACCCCTAAAGGATCAAGGATTCATGGATTTTTAAAATGACAAATTCAATTGATCATATTTTGAAAAATATAATTCAAATAAAATCACTAGAGTTAACGAAGAACAATACATATGTTAGTAAAAATTTAAAAAATTTAAACAAAAAGAAGTTCACATAAAACCTACTCAAAACTGCTTTATTTTTTAAAATAATAATTAATTAATTCAAAAAAAAAAAAAAAAAAAAACCAACATGAAGCCCAATTTGGGCTTCTTGGTCCTTTAGGGGTTAAGGACAGTTTCAGCCGGTGTTTTGCAACTTTTGCAGAGCACTGGTTGGCTATGGCGGAACTTTGAGATCTCTGTCTGAGATCAATTGTTGTTCCGGACTTGTAGAAGAAGATCCGCTACTCACTTCTTATGACTTGGAGGACATTTTGTAGCTCATTTTATCTGCTGCTTACTACGCGGTATGTGCCACTCTATTCTACACATGTTGCTGTTTATAAAATTAGGGTTTCACATCGAGCTTTGTACTACAGTAGTGGATCATACATTTTCCTCTTTCAAAGCTGCAGTGACGACGGAGTGTTTCCCATAAGAGTCGATATTCTTAAACGAGACTAAGTGAGGGCTAGTATTTTTGACGAGAAAATTTGGAACTCAAAATAAAAAAGAAAGAAGGAAGAGAATCTCTTAGTTGAAATTGCGCACTCCGACACCCTCTAGTTGGTCAGGAAATCAATATGTTGGCCGGCAACAACTGGAATCCCGTTATTTTAAAGAAATTTTAAAGCTGTGAGAGTGATATTTGCAAATTCAGTGGTATTATTATTATTATTATTATTATTATTTAAATGCCAGAACCTCATAATTTTTTTTTTATATTTCCTATTTTCTGTAATTTCCATTGATTATGAAACTTATGGCCGGCGAGCTTGAAACTGAAGCTCCGTCTCTTGGCCGGCTATGGCGCATCAACGCCCTCATCACTCGCCATCGCCAAACTTCTCTTGTCGTTGTCCCTTCCGTAGCTTACCTTAACATTATTGTACAGGGCCATAGCTCTTGCTCCTTCACAAATTTCTGTTCATTCTGAATGCATCGGTCGGGGGAAGCACGCGCGAGTCTCGGAGGAGATGATCCAGCCGAAGATCCTAGAGGCAAGGACTTGCGCATTGGGGTTGCGGATATGGCGAGCATGAAGAATACGGCTGCTTCTTTGTTTTTCGTGGCGGTACATGTCGGTGCGGGTTTCCATGACGAGAAGAAAGCCAAGGCGTATAAACTAGCCATGCGACGCGCTTGCCAGGCTGCGGCTTCTGTTCTCTCGGAGGTACTTGATTCCAATGTTTGTGATTGAGCGATTTAGAGCAATGCGGAATATTCTGTCTTTTTTTAACTTGATCGTAATTGTCGCATTATAGATGTTTCTTGACTTATATTCCAAGGTGAAATTAATTCACGCTTGACTATTGCTCTATTTCTGCACTTTCCTCTTATTAGGACCAGGTGAGGTCTAGATATTTACTTAAAATTTCCTCTTAAAATACCACGCTGATGACGCTCACATTGCCGAGCGTCGTAGTTCTTTTTAGTTCTTTTGCAGTATCTAGACCTACGCATTTGAGTCTCTCAGCATTGATAAAACGAATGCGAAACTGTTACACCTATCTTTATGTCATAGGCGCACCAATTCGTGGTGCTAAGCATAATTCAAGATAGCTTGTTTTGATGAGGTCAGACTTAGTTCGTCTTTTAATTGTTGCGTGTGTTTCAGGAGTCAGGGACCAGCCTCGACGCTGTATCAGCGGCAATCAGAGTGCTTGAGGTGAGGGACAGCGACAATCATATCTAAAGCAAGATGATTCTGTTTTTATTGTGCATATGATATCAGGAGGTTGTGGATAACTTTATACTGAAGTCGCTGAGATTTTTAGTTGGCAGTGAAGCATGAACTCGTGCCTTGTCTCTGATCAGTTGGATGGATGCGAATGACTTTTTCCTTGAAGTCAGCTGCTGAGGTTGCAACTCTTCTCTTTCAGGTGCTCGGCACTGGTGTGTTAGGCGCATTTATGAAATCTTCGTGCATTGCAACTTAGGATTTTGAGTATACATTTTCCAGGACGATGAAATCGCAAATGCTGGCAGAGGTTCAAACCTGACAGAAGATGGCCAAGTGGAGTGCGATGCTAGCGTTATGGACGGGCTTAGTGGAGCTTTTGGAGCTGTTGGAGCAGTTCCTGGTACTTTTGGATTATACTGACCCGAATGAAATTAGTTTAGATCAACTTTATATTGAGACGTTGTATTCATTTCGTATGATCAGAGCCATTGTAGAAATACTCCTAGTGCTTCCTTGTTTACTTGGACGAGTAAAAAGATAAAGGATAAATGAATAGATAATGTACTATTCTGATGCGCAATTTTTTTTGCAGGTGTTCGAAATGCAATTGATGTTGCCATGCTACTGGCTAAAGACAGCCGCAAAGGGATCCTCCCGCTCGGCCGAACTCCTCCTATGTGCGGAACTGACCTTTCCATTACTTAAGTAATACATGGTGTAGCAACAGAGTTATGAGTGTAAATATCTCTTTGTTGTGAAAGTGACCATGAGCATGTGCTTGTCTAAATACACTATCAACTTCGATTTGCCTCTAAAAATTATCCTGAAAGAAGAACAGCTTCATGTCGTTTTTTTCTTTATCGTCTACAGTTGGCTGCAATGTCTGCAGTGTTATTTTGTGGTGAGCATGACAGTGTCCTAGCGGGTGATGGAGCAAGGGAGTGGGCAGTTCGACATGGCCTTGCAACTGAAACAGTCGGTGGTGAAGTCGAGAAGGTGAGAAATAGTATCCAATGCACCTGTAATTACCAGATTGGATGCTGAATTTTACCTGTGTCTGATGCCCTTCATTATAAGCGACGTCTTTTAAAGAAGAAGAGCCACTAATTTTCGGATGTGGTCTGTATGGTCCGTGACGAAATGAACTCTGAGTCCCAGCATTTGTGTCATTGACCGAGAGATCGAGTCAACACAGTGTATATCAGTTTTCTCTGCCTTCAATTCCAGTCGCGTGAGCTCCATCTCTTCCTGTGAGGTTTCTCTTTTTATTTTATTGGAACACCAACATTCGGATGCATTTTGTTTTTTGGCAGTGGCTTGTAACCAAAAAGGCATACGAACAATGGGAAAAATACAAGCTCATGCTAGCCAGGACTATCCCAACTGCTGATAGGAACAACGTCACAGATGCTCAGATAATGAATGGTATTGACGAGGAGAGCAGGGAAGACGTGGTGCTAGATACTGTGGGGGCTATCTGTGTTGACAGAGATGGTAATGTTGCTGCAGGTGCTTCAAGTGGCGGAATTGCTATGAAAGTAAGATTCGACATCTATGTAATTAGTGGACTTGATGGAGTTGATTGTTGCCATCTTCGTACTTTGAAGTTTTAATAACCTCAGACTAGCGAGCGAAAAGCTTATGAGTTATTGCAAACCTTGGATGTTTTCATTTTATGCCTTTTGACTTCACGTAGTAAGAAAAATTCTTATCATATCATCTATAATTTGACTCAGGTTAAAGGACGGGTGGGTTTAGCGGCAACTTATGGGAGTGGTTGTTGGGCGACCTCAAAAGACACTCTTGGTACTTCAGTTGGCTGTACAGTCTCAGGTGGCGGCGAGCAGCTTATGAGAGGGCTTGCTGCATACGAATGCTCTTCGTTGGCCACAACGTATGTCGCAATTTTCTTTTCTCTAATGTATTTGTACTTTGCAGCTTAAATGTTGCTAAAACGAAGGGATCGATATCTAAAGTGTTGTTGTTTTATTACCAATACAGGTTGCAATTTGGGCCAGGATATGCGTGTGAGACCATGCTGCGCTCTGTTATTGAGAAGGGTCGGGGCTTTGGGGGAAAAGATGACGCTGGGGTTTTGTTTCTACAGTCAAGTTCCGACTCAACACGGGTAAACGATTGAGGGATGAACCGCAAGTGAACATTTTCTGATCCATTGTTATCTTGTTTGGGCTTCGACTTGATGCTCTTAACCTCTTCTTTTTTTCTTTCTTTATTTCCCTATGTTGCTTTGAGAACTGGAGGTAGATGTCCTCTTTGGCGGGAGTGAACCTCTAGGAGCTTGGGATATTGTAGGTGAACAGGATGGCAATCTGGTCCGTTCAGTTAGAAGTGGAGGCTATAGGAATTAAGCTTGCAGGACTCAGACCATTCTTCATCTCATACGTTGTCAAGCACCCTACCTTAGTCGATTTGCATGACTTTTTAAGACACCGTGACTAAAACAGGGTTTTTGAGTTCAATTATGGTTTTCAAAAACAGTAACTTTGACATCCCGGGGAACTTAAGCGTTATTACTTGGGCCAACTAGTAGCGTTACATGGATTGTTGTTTAGCCTTGGCCGAACGCCAGTTGTCGTTACCAGGGTTGTGAGTCATTTCAGTTCGGTTGAATATACTTCCTTACTCTGTTAAAACTTGTTATGTCAACAGAAGGCCACCGACGTGGCATCGCTGCTGGCAGTGGAATTGGTAGCAGCCTTTACATCTTCATCATTCGGCATTGGCTTCTTTGGAAGCTCCATGAACAAACCAAAGGTAATCGCTGATGCTTTTTAAGTTGGCATGTATCCGTTATAGTAATCTGTGTGCTGTGAGAAGCTGCATTATATCAATGGCGTGAAAACAGTTTTTTTGCTCGGGATTACCTTGATGAAACAACCTTTATCTCCTAATACTCTCGTGAAAACATGATGTTAATCGCTTTGCTTTGGACAAACTGATCCCCATCTGTCAGTGCTGAACTTTGAAATTGGGAAGGGACATAAGATAACCCTTTGGTGGGTGGATTTGTGCAGACTTTGATACTAAGAAAACCGCCGCAGGATGACGGCAACGTAACTCTGTTCGCACAAAATTTTAAACTCAGTTGAGACAGCCACGCTCATGCATTGCTCAGGATTCTAATGCCACTTTCTCGGCAACTCCATTTTTGCAATTAGTTTTGAGATTTATCGACTCACTATTGGGCTCTTTCTTCTATTGCTGTTGTGCCCCTTCTTTCAACTGGGGATTGATACTTCCTTAACCCTTTAACGCGCCAGCATCCACATAGTGGACGACGCACAGATTGAAACTGCTCGATTCTCATCCAAATCGGATAGTTTTCATCCACCAAAATTTCTCTTAGTTCTTGAGCAAGTTGACGGTTTGGATCTTCAAAAAAGGTTATTATGATTTTTAGAAAAACAACAGAATTGGTTTATGTCAAGTTTCATTCTTAGTTCAAAAAGTGGGACCTTAAATATGATTTTTCAAAATAAGTAGAATCAAATAATGGAAATCATACCATCTTGTAGTGCATGTTATTTCAATTTCATTACCATATTTTTTTTAAAAATTGTGCTAATTTTGGATTTTAAATTGAATTTGAAGAGAAAACCTTGCAAAATTAATTTAAAAATATTAAACAAAAATATAATAAATCCAACCATACAGATGTGAACTTCACATTGACATTTACAACTTTGCTTTGACCATGAGTCCCATTTTTGGTTTTCATCAAGCATTTTATAGCGCTTCTTTGAAAACAGTGTTGAATCGAGACGTTAAAGGGTTAAGTTAACCTCTAAGCGTCTGGATGACCATGTTTGGTCTCTCTAAAATATGCGTGGGTTAAATAGTTGTTCAAATTTAACTTCTTGAAATTTTTATTTGGTAAAAAAGGAAAAGTTAACTTTATGAAACATTAGATTTGCACCTACATGAAATTTTCGAGGACATAAAAAATCTCGTCGTTAATTAGATCTAACCTCCCTTTTTGCTCCACTTCTAACCTCCCTTTTGAACTATACTTGGGTGGAATAGTGTCTTATCATAAATTGTCAAATCTTTCCTCTTTGGGTTGACTTTTCGGTTAACTCTATTGTGCGAAAAACAAAGGTTTATTTTAAAATATAGTTTCAATGTGTTTATCCTTCAATGTCCATTTCACATAAGCTTAGCTACAAAAGTTTAGGACATGATGCAAAAATGCGCTTGTGAAGTTGGTGTATAATTGAAAGTTGTAGATGATGACACCTTGATATTTATAATTATGTTACAAATACAAAATAACTCATTATTTTATAAATTTTGGAATGATTGGCCAAAAGCATATAATGAACAACATTATAGTAAAGTAATAAGATTATTGCCTAATTAACACATTTTTTATTTGCTTTGGAAGGACCTTTGCTACAAAATTCTTATATACAATACAATATTGGAATTTTTTTGTAGAGGATGAAGAAATAATAGTATATGCCATTGTTCATGAAAGCTATAGAAAAGTTTTGTTGAAGGGGCCATTTCAAGCACATTTTTCTTTGATGGTCAGGATCACATTATGTGTGATATAGATAGCCAGGGCTTAAGGCCAAGGTCTTCAATCAAGAAGTTTAGAAGCAAGACAATCACACCTATAGGATTTGTAAAGGAATTCAAGATGATGGGAGGTTGGAATAGAAAAAGACGAAGAAGGTTGCAGAGAAAAGTAACTAATTTCAAATCTTTGAGGTGTTTTATAAAAATTGGAGAAAAAAAAAGATCCTTTTGTTATAAAGTTGATTTGATTATAAAATGAAGCTTAGTGCTATTGGATTTACTTCTAATTATGTAGTTGTAGTATTAGGGTTTGTAGAGCAAGTTAGCATGTGATTCTCATGGGGTGTACTCTATGATTGAGTGAATTGTATCTATGACTTGTTCATTGAAATTGATATAATTTTTCACTTACTAAATAAAAATAAGAAATAAAAACACAACACGAATGAAAAAAATGAAGTTAGGTATTGATCCAAACAATCCAATGAAAACTAACCAATCTTTTATTAAACCTAGTAGTATTAGGAATAGGTTATACTGTAGAGTCTACATTTCCCAAAAAGAAAATGTACTTTTAATTTTCACTTTGAATTCCTTATTATCGCACTTCCATATTTTGATATCTACATGAAATTTGAATGTTGTGTAGAAACGTGATTGGAGAATCTTTCAAAATTATGAATGTACTTTTTTTCATTAGAGTTATCCGCAAATTCAACTCGAGACTCAATTACATCTTCATGTTGAATTTGGATAAACAAATAAACTCTTATGAGCAAATTTCGCATTAAAAAAATGAGCAATGGGAGGCGGTTGTTGGGCCAAAGAAGTCGTACTTTTAGAATTGTCAAGAATGAACTACCTATTAAACTACCTTCGCAACAAACATTAATTTGCTACAAAGCAAGGCATTTTGCTACACGTGTCAGCAAAAATAGAATTATAATAATTAACAGATTATGCGTTAGAACAAACTGGGGGCTAAACTTTTACGAGCACCAAGTTTAGACCCAATTCTTTTCCATCTCCAATTTATCTTAAGTGCCCAACACATTCACTGTTTTTGGATTCTCACCTCCTCTTTTTGCAAACTAGGGTTTAGCATACCCAATAGTTTAAGGACTTTGCGAAGAACTCTATTATCTTGTGAACTTGGGTATGGGGTTTGAATAAGGAATTATTCACTCACATTTATAAAAATTCTAGAGCTATTTTTTTTCCAACCTCGTAATGAATCCAGCATAGTACTCTAGCAATTGGTTTCGACACACTTTTTAGGAACTTGATTGTTTTTTAAGAGACTTGATTTTGGCACTCCAAATACAAATTTTATTCTAATTATTTTTCCATCAAAAAGAAATTATTTACAATTATTTTTATCCATTTGGATAAATGGATCATTTTTGCACTTTCAAGCAATCATAATTTCAATTTTTTTTAAATCATCCAACATTTGACCATTATGTAGAGTATCAATACACTGATTATTGCTATTACTATGAGTCACCAAATTACTACTATGAGACTTTAGACCAATCTTTACGACACTAGTAAAGTAAACCGAAAACAAACGATGAGTTCTGTTGAATCTATGCGGAGTTCTATTGAGTCTGTTGAGCCTACCTAATATTATCAATTTCTGACATGTATTGTTCATAAATAGTCCTTTAGGCTTGGGGGGAGCTTGCTTGAACTCTCCTCTAGCATTGGGGGATCACAAGTTCTACTCCCATAAGCGGTGCAAGGCCTTGCTTTAGATTATTCTTCAACTCACCATAGACTAGTTTTGCAGTCATTTGAACTAAAAACAAGTCTAAGGTCAGTATAATGTGAGTTTCCACTCTGAGACACTCATTTCGGTTTACCCTTAACTCCTAAATGACCACGAGGACGCATTGTGTCCAAGAATAATTTTATTACTTTATTAACTTATTTGGATTCCATAATTTTAACTCAATGTTAACTAGAGAATTGTAGATGCCCGCTATGAGAACACAAAAAATCTTTCAAGATATGCAATTATGTCAATCGATCCGTCGGGACAAAACTCAAATATCAACGCAAGTAAAATTGGGACATGGAAGTTAAGGAGGTTGATGACTTGGAGGGCATTTTCACACTAGGGAGTCCGATTTGTTAAAAAAAAATGTACAATATGTAAAACATTAGCCATTACTGCATCATTAACACTATATAATAATTACAAAAAAAAATTAAATATATTTAAAATAAAATCTTTTGAGAATTGTTGGAATCTTTTCTACATATTTTATATTATTTTGGAATATTTTGGAATATTCCTAAAATATTTTAGAAATCTTTACACATTTAATGTAATGTAATAATTTATAACGATTATAAACACTGTCTCAACTAGTCACCAATAAGTCACTTCACCCAAACACCAATCTTTCAGATTCCATCATTGTTGTTGTATTTAGTTTTAGAACACCATTTTTTGTGAGCACTTAGATACAATACAACTTTGTATGCTCCTGAAATTTCAAACGTTAATCATGGTTCTAGAATTTATAAGAATGTTTGCAGTGAATGACTTGTAGTTTTTGTTCAAAATTTTCAGAAATCAACTCATAATCAAACCTTATAATCATGTAATCTATACAAAAGATTGTCCTGAAAATTGATATACAATCTCACGACTAACTCCTCTTTGTGCTTCAACAGTGAAGTTTTCTACAATAACACCAATTGAGAGATACAACTACGTCTTTAAAAGCATCACAAGTGAAGTGATAAAAATTTAAGGATGAATATGGTTCTTTAGGGATTAATGGTCTGTTGGGGATGGTAGCTCCAAATTGGGACCCCAATAGCTCATTAGAACCATGGCGGCATGAATTTCAACTATACTTTTATTTTAGACCATTAGAGGTGAAGAACCATTCTAAATACAACAAAATACTAATGTATTATATTGATGGGAACGGACTTTCTGGACCATCAAGGGTTAACTCTAATACTGAATTACTATGACTCACAGTAAGGACAATAATCAGTGTATTCAAGGTTTGAAAATGATATGTGTGGCTGTATGAGCTATACTAAAAGCTTGAAGGTTTGGCTGTTTATAAAGAATTCTCAACCCGGATGGGCCTTTCTCTCTAAGAGCATCCGCACCCTTGTTCTCTATTCGTGATTCTCTAAAGAGGCAGTAGAGGACTTTTGGTCGTGGATTGGGTTCGCCAAATAAACCAGTCCCTTACCATCGCACTTGAAATGAAGATGACGACCACGACCAAGGTACGGATACGGGGCGGTTGACGCGGTCGCCGCAGTTTAGGGAGTTTGAAGATCCGCCGCGTGAACAATGCGGCCACGGTGTCACAACCAACACGACCATCATTGTCATGATCAGGGGTCCGATTGTTGAGGTGGCTGGTTGAACGGGAGAAGATGGCCATCACAAAGACTGGGAGCATCATTTTCGACCTCAACAGTGGCATGTTGCACGGCCAACAACTTTGGACATTGCAGTAGGGGTGTGTCGTGATTTTCATGTGTTTGGCTAGTTGCCAATATGGATCAATGGCGGCAACGTCTTCTTGCGACCTAGGAGCTCTTTTTGGATGATGATGAGGAGGACGATTTCAACTTTAATTGGGTGACGGGATTAGGATTGAGGGCACCATGTCGTGCAATACCTAACAATGTTAGAGATTTACGTCCCGGGAAATCGTCCAACATTGAGAGACATAGATGCAAAATGCACGCACACATGATGTCCAATCATTTTGCAGATGAACTTGTGGTTGGACCCAACATTTTTCGCCACCGCTATTGTATGCAATGGTCATTGTTTTTGACCATTATGGATAGGGTTTGTGCAAGAGACGATTATTTTATTCAAAAATAATACATGTGGCTACTTAGGTTTGTCTCTTTACCAAAATATTACATCGGCATTAAGGATGCTATGTTACGGGTTGTGTGCCGATGCCACAGACGAGTATTGTAGGACGAGTGAGACTACCGTGATGAGGTTTATGAAGCGATTTTGTCTCGCAATTAGGGTTGAGTTTGAGGCTTATCATATGAGGTAGCCTACGCATGCTAACTTTAATGAGTAGTTGGCAATTAATGTTGCTCGTGGTTTTGCAGGGATGTTTGCCTCACTTGATTGTATGAACTATAAATGGAAGAACTGTCCAATGGCTTGGCAAGAATATTTTGGTGATAGGAATGGGAAGAAGTCCATCAATTTGGAGGTTGTGGCGGATGGTGGATTGCACATATGACATGAGTTTTTTGGCTTACCGGGATCCAACAACAACTTGAACGTGTTGGACCGGTCCCCTCTCATCCACAACATACTGACTAGCGAGGCTTGTGACATGGCATTTGAGGTTAATGGTTGTCAATACGATTGGTACTATCTACACACAGACGGGAAATATCCTAAGTGGTCGTACTTTGTACAGAGCATCCATCAGCCGCAAGATGAGAGGCACAACCATTTTGCTGAAAGACAAGAGGTTGTCCAAAAAGATGTTGAGAGATGTTTTGGTGTGTTGCAAGTCCGTTTCATAATTATTCAAAACCCTTAATTATTCGAGTATGGAAGTCATATCAAACATTATGTTCACGTGTTGCATTTTACACAACACGATACTTGAGGATGAGAGAGTTGAAGGACTAGATGACATTATTAGTGAATTGCATGATGGAATTGTTCCAATGCATAGAGGTTTGTCCTTTGATGAATTAGTGATAAGTACAATGTAGATTGAAAATCTAGACATTCATTTTGGTCTTCATGGTGGCCTAATTGAGCATTTATGGATGTTGAAAGGCGCCAATTTTCCGTGATATATAAATGTGTGACTAGTATCACAATCATTGGTAGAAACTATGGCGATTCAATGCCAAATCAAGGTCACAATCGTGTGCAATGTTTGCACTTTGTAAATTATCGTTATGTCCGATGACAGTCCATGCGGTGGACATTCCTGGTCCAACATGCTCAATGTCGTCCCATGGCACACTACCACCACGAATATCTACATGTCGGTTCCATTGACCTACTCTACTATTCACTACCACACCACCACGAAAACCCGTGGATCCAATCCCGTCCACTTCATATTGCATTCTAAGGTTGAGAAGCGTCACGAGGTTGTCATTCCCTACAAACCCTCTGTATACGACAACCACAAAACAAAAATTCAAACCACAAGGATGACGACAATAACATACCATCGCATGAAAAGAAATACCATACCAAACGGCCATAAGGCCACATTTTAATTCTCTATGGGATCATATTAATAACACGGCCAACCCAAAAATCAGACCACTGACTCTAAATCCAAAAATTCACAGGTCATCACGCACAATAGCCACCACGGCAATCAACAAGACAATAACCGTGACCATCACAAACATCAACAGAGCTAGACAATCACGCTGGCCAACAAGACGAGACCATGAAGAACATCATCAACACAACCGGACCATGAAGAACATCAACACCGCCAGACCATGAAGAACATTAACAACCTGACCGTGAAGAACATCATCAACACAACCGGACCATGAAGAACATCAACACCGCCAGACCATGAAGAACATTAACAACCTAACCGTGAAGAACATCATCAACATGGGCAGACCATCACGAATGGCAAAAGAAAAAGCATGTCCCACTACTTGCCATCACAACCAACAACACAAACAACATCACGAAGGTCATGACGGTCAACAAACATGAATCAGGCCACGACCATCATTTTCAGGGCCAAGGAAAATACCACTCCATTGCGATGGCCAACCCCAAAATCAAACCATCACAAACATCAAGGACAACATGGCCATTACAAAAAAGGCTACCAAAACCATGCTATCACAAACAAGGTTACCGTGGTTAATTAAAAAAAGCAGTCCTTAACGGCCAATCGACAAATTTAGACCAGATGTCCCAGCCACGTCTAAACACGAACATCACGAATAAGGTGACCATCTGGGAGAAAGGTAAAAACACCATACCGGTAACCAATATGAAGCGATCACCACGAGGTGACTAACAAATCAGACAATCACGGCAAAAATAAAAATCCAAATCACCATCATGGCCACATCCACACACGAACATCACGAACAATGTGGCCATTACAAACATCAACAATAAGAATGAAGGTGAACATCACGAACAAGATGGCCAAGGCTTGCCATGAAGTTTAGTCCATCACCGCCCATTCAAAAATCAGACCATTACGCCCATTGGGTCATTATGAACAACATCAACAACATGGCCATGAAAAATCAATAACACAAACATGAACAACACAACCATCAACAAACCTTCATGGGCCGCCGAAAAAATCTGTCCATTACGGCCAACAAGTTGACATGAACAATATAAAAAACACGACCATGAATATCACGAACATGAACAACACGAACAATATTACGGCTACGACCAGTCCATCACAACAACTAAGAACATCACGGCCACATGCAAACCAACAACAACACTCGGCCACTACCAGCAAAAATCAGACCATTATGACGGTTTTGAAAAAAAACAAACCGGCATCACCACGAGCACAAAAAAACCGGGTTATAAAAGCAGCCCATCACTGTCACGCCCAAAAATTAGGCCACCACCACAGGCATCCAAAATCAGACCATCACAACAACAACATTATGACCCAACCAATATCACATCATCTGAATCTCACCTCGAGCTGGTCTCTCTCTTCATCGTCAAACTATAGCAATTTGAGAACCTCTCTATCATCTGGAATTGCAGCATTTCGTTGCCATTGTCAAGATATTCTTCGTCGTTCTCGGGGTCACACTCCTCGACATCACGTGCTTCGTCGACTTCTGCCTTTGCCTCCCGTATTTGCCTACGAGTCTCCTCCGCTTCCTGGGCCACCTAGGCCACATCTTCTTGTACGCGTGCCGCCTCGGCAATTTCCGCAGCTCCTTGTTCACATCTATTCCGCAACTCGTTTGCCGCCAAATCCACCATCTGATTTCTGTAGATCGGATCCTGGGAGATGGCTAGGACGCGCAATTTTTTTCCATGTGGCTGGACATACGGATCCAACACCACGACCACAACCACAACCTCTTTCACCCAAACCCTATGATCTCCTACCACTTCCAAGAAACCCTAAATTACGGTTTTCACTCACCTAGGTTTTGAAGGCGCCTGAATCTTGTTTTGTCGCAGCTGCAACATTTGTCTTCTCCACCTGCGGTACTGCGAAAACTCGTCGCCCTTGATTGCCATCTTCGACTTGGCCACAACCCACTTGCTGCGATGGCGCTCCAAAGCCACGCCCTCCCTGCCACGACTCGTCTTCTATAGAAGTTGTTCGCGGCGCCGGCCTTCCTCGCCACTGTCCCTCTTTGTACACCTTATCGATGTTGCACGCGTCCACCTCGATCTCCATGTCCTCCGGAGGATAGACAAGTCGCCCCATTCTCGCACTCCGGATATCCTTTTTAACGACAATAGAACCTCGAGCACGACCACTATGCACCGACTGCCCACGTCCACAACCTGCCATTGCCACTAAAATAGCAACAACTGCAACAAAAATAACAACAAGGATAACGATCGTCCAAAGAATTCCCGGCTTAAGGGCGCGCTCAAAAAACCAATGCACTTTGGAAAATGGCAAGGAACACAAAGAATTTGACGAGGCAGCTTTCTTGCGAGCCGTTGCCAGAGTTGTGGTAGGAGGTGCTCATAAGCACGACCCCGCCAAAGGGTATTGCAGTCGGGTATAGAGAGCAAAGGTGCGGATGCTCTAAAAGCATGAAGGTGACAAGCGTAAGTTAGCCATGCAATAGTAGCCCATCCACTCTGGCTGTCTCGAGCTCCAGTTGGCCGACAGCCAGTAGATTACTGACGATAATTCATCGCGCGTAAGTACCTAATAAATCGTTGGTACCAAAGTGCAACGCGATTTGCCGAAAATTCTATGTAAAGCTTCGTATTACACTCCAAAATGGATGAAAACTTCTGTGATCTACTCAACTCCGATGTAAAACTGTACAATACATCCGATGCTCCAACGGAAAGAGTACATGGCGATCACAGAACAAAGTGTTCAACTGAGGATCGAGCTCGAAATCTCTTGGATTTCAACCAGTGTTCTTTGACATCACTTTTATGCTCTAAGATCACTCTCGACAGCCAAGATGGGTGGGCTAGCATCAGGAATTTAGGACTCCACGGATTTTAAACGATTTCCGTGCAACATCCGATATTTCATGGGCTCATACACTTTTCACACAGATTTTGCATGGATTTTGCTCTAATTTCACACAAATTCTGCGCTTTGTTAAATAACGGAAATAGTGAATGTAGAAGCCGTGCGGATTCAGTGCAAAATTTGTGCAAAATTTGCGCGAAATCCGTGCCAAAAATGCACAAACCTATGAAATATCGAACTTTGCACGAAAATCGTTAAAAATCAGTGAGATCCTAAATTCCTGATGTACGCCTCGTAATTCCATCTTCTCGAAGAAATATGGTGAGGAATGCCCTTGCACAGTACCTTCCTCGTCCTCCCGGACTCGGGAGGTACTGCACGAGGGCATTCTTTCTTCGAGAAGATGGAATTACCTAGTTCGTAACTTACTACAATACACAGAGAGCTAGCTTTCACTGGTCAATGGCGCCCTGCCGCCCCCCTGAAACGCCATAGCCAAGCTATTCTTCGTGGTCCGCCATAGCCAGTCAGCCATTTCCCAAATTGGCTGAAGCTCCAGCGCAAGCAAGCTCAGATCCGAGCACTCACAGACATAATTATTCTTCTCATTCTTCATCATCATTGCATTGCAAGCACTTACGCATTTGCTTTCCTGCACCTTTTTTTTTTTTTTTTTTGGTTGCATGATTCCGAAGCTCATCACGCAACTCAACTGGCAACGCAGGTTTGCCCACATTTCGAGCTCACTGGATCCATCCATCGTTTCTAGCTTCAGAAACAATGTCGGGACAGAATTAGGGCAACCTTGGCCATTGTTTTCAGCTTTCGTTCTCTCATGCTTGAGATTTTTGGATCTGTCGAGGTGAAAAAATGGAGTATTGGCCATTGATGTTATCGAGCTGTGAATTGATGCTCTAGGGTTTTCATTTTCGCCATTTTTAATGTGATACTGATTGTTAGTTTTTTCTCGAGTATAGATAGCGATATGGAGCGCATCAATTGTGATGTACGATAGTTTGGAGTATCCTATACAAGAGATTCTCGTTTTTGTGGAATTGTAGAATCAAAGGCAGGAATGTCGTTTCTAGCTTCAAAAACAATGTCGGGAAAGAATTAGACCCTGGCCATTCTCTCATGTTTGGATCTGTGGAGGTGAAAAAATGAAGTATTGGCCATAGTTGTAATCGAGCTGTAAATTCCTGCGCTAGGGTTTTGATTTTCGCCATTGTTAATGTGATTCTGATTGTTAGTTTTTGCTCACTTGATGAGCTTCTTCGTTCCTTGTATGATTAGGATATGGAGCGCATTAATTATGATTCACGATAATTTGAAATATCCTATACACGAGATTCTCCTTTTTGTGGAATTATAGAATCAAAGGCAGGAATATTGTGTCGGAATCATTCCGGGCGGTGGCAGGAATAGTATGTTTCTCGTGTACTGATCTTCTTTTTTTCTCAACGGGTGGCAATGCGCAATTCTTCACGTAAAGCTGGTTAGGGCTATAGATCTGGTGTTGTGGCTGAATTCGATTGTTGCTGAGCGTACTGTACAGGTTGATGTTTGAGTGTTGCTTGCTACTAAGGGAGACAGAAACATGGGGAGGAATCGAGGAGTGCACATTGGGCAAGCATTACGAGCGCTGCGCACTTGCAAGGGCACTATAACGTGTCAGGATAGGGTCCAACCCCTGTCTCATTTCGCGCAACGGGTGGCTACTCTTGCAGCAGGGCTCTCTGGAGAAGGGGGCCCCCTTCAGTCCGGGGATCGCGTAGCTATAGCCGCCCTCAACAGGTCAGACATCCAGATTAACTCACTCTGTAAATTAATTGTTGCAGGGCCGTTTGATTCCGCAGTAATTTGATCTTGGATAGTTGGGAGAGTTCTTTAATTTTGAAGTTTTTTACAATCACTTCTCCTATGTCGGGAGTGTTCTAGGTTTCTGCCAGTTATTTTATTACCTGATAACATGATACTCGTGTCTACTCTGTGTTGTTAGCTGCCTTCGTGTTCATTAGCTTCTACTACAAACTCCACAATCCCAGTAAATTGAGTTGTCATAAATGGAGCTACGTAACCACAAGGCTCGTGAAATTAAATTCACTTCAGGTTTAGATTTCTCTTTGAATGACTCCGTAGTTGACTTTTCATATAGATTTCAAAATTTGAGTGAAGCACGTGTTAACCCCTAAGCGTCCACTGTGTATTTTCTGTAGTGTAGGAAAATTGGACCCCCTGCTGCAAACCATCTGTTTGTGTAAAAATGACTTCAGTTTGACACGATCGACACTGTTGATCTTGTAGTATAGAACAAGAGCTTGAAAATGATGTATTGCAATCAGAAACCGAGGTGAAATGAGAAAATGCCACCGTTGCAAAGTTCAGTGATGCAGATGGCCATATTGAGCGTTTTAGACGCTTAGGGGTTAAGAGAGCCGTGCATCGGTCGGTCTTGCTTCCTGTAGGATTACTCTAAGAATCCCATTTTCATGAGGATAAACGCATTGGGACATTAAATCAGCTGTTTTTGCTTTTTGTGATTTGTGTCGACTTTTTGGTTAGTATCACATGATCTTGCACCACCTTCAAGTCTCTTCCGTGTCTTGCTTAGAATTCGGTTTAGAGTATATTGTTTAGAGAATTCAACCCGGAGAATTTAGTTCTGGCTTACTAAGTCACTCAAGTTGTTGTGAAGTAATGGACAGTAGTTGAACCGAAACAAACATGTACTGTGAGAAAGCTCTCTCGTTGATAATGTTTGCAGAGTTCACAAACATGTATTGTGATGTCATTAATTGAACATTTGCACTTTTAAATGTCCTAAAGAGTCAAAATTGTTGTTTTACATGCCGTGCAAGATATGACGCATACTTCTTTTGAATTTTTTTTAGCTTTTGAGACCTCCCCTAGGCTAAGTCAAGATTCATAGATTTCTTGCTGCAGTGAAAGGTATTTGGAGTGGCTCTTTGCAGTGCCTTGCGCTGGTGGAATCATCGCTCCGCTTAACTACAGATGGGTATGTATAGATAATGCACCTCCTTTGTGATTCAGTCTCATGTGCCTGTTGATAGTCGAACAAATTGTTATGATGGTACTCGCATTCTTAACAGTGTGCACATTTCGTCTCTCATATATAGCTTTCGATTGCACCTTTTTCCTCATTCATTTGTTTGGTTAAGTATTCTTAGCTCTGAAAACTCAATCTAGTTGTGTATATCAATGAGCATTTTTTCACTATGAGTGCAGAGTGTGGAAGAGGCCAGTGAAGCCGTTGAGCAAATTGGGGCCACTATTTTGGTGCTAGATCAGACCTGTTTACAGCAGTGGCCTGATCTTCACACCAGGTCCCAGTCGCTTCGCTTGCAGATTCTTCTTGGTCCAGGATTGAACGGTTTTCCTTGTGAGTAAAGGTCCACCCCGTTGAAAAGTTTGTTGTTTAAATGATTTTGAGTAGTGGAATTTTGAGTAGAGGACTTCTACTACATGTCTAAAGGAACACCCGTTCTTGCAATCGGAATCTCTCTAGAAGTACTGAACTACCTTCAGCTAACACCAATTGGTCAAAAATTATCCCGGAGGATGAGAGTTTTACCAGTGCTTATGCATTATATACCAGTATATAAGTTCCCACGATACTTGATGATCATTATCTGGTTTTCCCTTGAAGGGGGTATCGTAGTATATCAAGTCAGAGTGGTGTGCATTTTAGAGTTGGCTTTCCCACTATTGCTTGTCATATTCTTTGCAGTTAACCACATTAATCGATTTTTGAACAGCTATGTTTAGCTTCAAGAAGGGTCTACAAGAATTTTTTTGTGGATGACCTAAATATTTGTGACGATAGTTTCTTCTTGTGCTTTTTCTAGTCTCCTGACCGTAAAACTAAAACTCTGTTGAACCTACATCTTGCTCGAATTTATCGTTAGTGATGTCTTGCCGCATCATGTTTTGCCAAGGACTTATTCTTGATGAATATATGCAGCTTTTATTGACGCAGAGGAGGTGCTGACGTGGGCTGGTTCTATTCCAGAAATTGACCTAAAATGGGCACCAGATTCAACCGCCCTTATTTGTTTCACATCAGGTTCTTATTTATATATCTTGATACCTCATGAGGAATTTACTCGCCTGTATATAAACTGCTGAGAACTTCAGATCTTATATTTGTCTTAATTATTAGAGTTCTTGACCTCATGAACTCTGAAGTCAAGTAGCGAGTAGTATAAATCTTCTCCATGCTGAGGCACTACTTTGTGAACTGCCTAGTCTCTTCACTTTGCCGACAATTTCTTTTTTCCACACAAGTTTTTGGTAGCTGTTTTGAGGTTTCCGCATTTGACTCTACTATCTGGTCTGGGTAGGTGGGTATATCTTCCATGTTGTATCTATCATATTTGAATTCAAGTTTTCTTTAAAATTCATGGCTTTAAGAATAGGACCTTGTGCAACGGAGTGGGTGTACATTGGATTAAATGGGCTCGATGTGTGGTCAAGATCTGCTCAGGCCTGTTTCCCCACCTGAAGTGTCATTTCATGCTTAAACTTCAGTTCTGCCTCGTCTCCTCAGGAACCACAGGAAGGCCCAAAGGAGTGGCGATTAGTCATAATGCGCTTGTGGTGCAGTCACTAGCGAAAATTGCAGTGATTGGCTACAATTTCTCTGATGTAGGATGATCTCCCTCTGTATGTATCGTCTTGTTCCCGAGATTTTATTAGTACCAATGTAATGTTCTTTGTAAGCAAGTTCAAACACCAGGTCTTTGAATCCCGTTATCTTGTATGCAGATTATTCGCTCTGAAATTTTCTGATTAGCTGGTTGGCAGATCTGTGGAGGCCATCTTACTGAATCACTTGCTGTTCTTGTAGGTGTATCTGCATATATCACCACTCTGCCATATAGGAGGAATTTCGTCGGCGTTTGCAAATATTATGGCAGGAGCCTCCCATGTCATTTTGCCCAGGTTCCAGGCAGCTGCAGTCTTTGATGCCATTCAAGATTATCATGTCACCTCCATGATCGTTGTCCCAACTATGCTCACAGACTTAGTAGCAGCTTCTGCATCTACAAAGGGGTATTTTCTCTTTTCACAGACCCGTGATATTATTTTAGGGACCAAAGTTGCGCTACGTTGTAAGAATTCTCGTCATTAGATATATGCACAACAGATGTGAGCTTTTCAAATATCATCACATTTCACAGATGTTTTGTGTGCAATTTACGGGTTTTTTTTTCCTATAGTGAATTCACAACGGTTCATAATGGTAATTGTGCATTAAATCCGCTTGAGAATTGGCAAGAATAGTGTATGGAGCAAGAAATTGATTGTGAATAGTGGTCCAGAGTAATGAAGAGTCAGCATTCATTTACAAGCATGCGGAAGTTGTTGAATGGAGCTGGGGGAATTCCTGTAAATCTCTTGGATTCGACCAGAATACTCTTTCCAAACGCAGAAATTTTCTCAGCATATGGTGAGTATTCTATTACCAACAATGGATGAGGTCTGTTTCTCCGGCTTGACTATACTGCAGAAGGTGTTCTTACCACCTGCTTGTTTGGTTTCTGTAGCATGTACGTCTATTGTGACCTTCAGTTCTTGTGTTTCAAAAATATGGTTAAAATTGTCGTTTGGTTAGTGTAGGCCTATCAAATAAGGAAATCTTTCATGAATTTGTTGGGCGCAGTGTCTGGTATACTTTTGTTTTATTATTTTTCAAGTTTAGATTACAAGGCTCTGCAAAGCTATTTTTGATTTGTTATTGCTTTTTCTAGAGAGCTGGAATGCAGTAGTTTTAAAGCTCTAGACTGTTATACTCAAATATCCGATTAACAGCTTCCGTTCTAACAAGTCTGTCCTTGTCTTATTTTGGCTGAATAGGCATGACTGAAACTTGTTCAAGTATGTCTTTCACACCGATAGATGAGCAAGATTCAACTGGCCAACTTGGTGGTGTCTGTGTTGGAAAGCCAGCACCCCATGTCGAACTGAGAATCGGGCAGTACCCAGTCGATGCAAAAGAAAATGCTATCGTGAAAAGTGGACTCTTTAGAGAAGGGCATGTGCTCACTCGAGGGCCGCACGTTATGGAGTTCTATTGGGGACTTCCAACAGAGACCGCAGCAGTCTTAAGCGCGGATGGGTGGTTGGACACGGGTGATGTGGGATGGATGGATGGAGCTGGACGTCTTTGGCTCCTTGGCCGTTCCAAAGATGTCATCAAAAGTGGCGGTGAAAATGTTTACGCCTCTGAAGTAATTATCATCCTTGCACTCTTTGCTTCTGTAAGAGAAGTCGTGTAATTTTAACTTAATTTGGCAGGAACTGCAGGATGAAAACTGGCGCTGTGGTTGTTGAGGGACCAGGTCTGCTCTCTAATAATCATTTGAACCAATTTTGACGTTGTTAGGAACGTTTCTGGACATTCATATCTGAAATATTGCACGACTTTACTCTCAACAGAAAGACTTGGTTTAGCATTACGGTTTTTGCATTTTTAAGTTCTTTCTTATCAAGAAAAGAGTGTAGCAAACAAGTTGTCAATATTAGAAATGCTGAACTTGGAGCGGGTTTTGTACCACACGACGCTCCACCACAGCTTTGCTGTACAGTACTGTTTCAAAGTTCATGAGGCATGGTTCAGGGCACATTCTTGAGCACCTCAGTTCGATTGAACCCTAGGAATAATCTTTGATTGTCAACTTCTGTTTCTTTTGATGCACGCTAAATTTTGGTGTTGTGAATGCAGGTAGAGAATGCCTTGATGAAGCACCCCGGAATATCGTCTGTGGCAGTTGTGGGTATTCCTCATGAGAGACTGACTGAAACGGTGGTTGCGTTCGTGCGTCTTCGGGACAAGTGGGTTTGGGAAAACAAATATGAAGGGACGCTCAGTGTGACAGGAGCTTCTAATCAAATTCAGATGGAAGATTACCGAGTCAAGCGGGTCGTATCTCCGGTCGAGTTGCGCATCCACTGCCAGCAACTTGGCCTTTCAAGGTCCATATTCTAATCACTGTTTCCTCATCCTATCAGAAGCGTACTACTTTTCACTCCCGTGTCTATCTTGACCTGTCTTTGAGTAGGTTCTTACATACTTGCTGGTCATATGTTCATTAACGTTCAGAAGATTCCCGTAATCCCATTAGATTGGCAAGGTTATTAATGGTAAGTTACTGTTAATAGGACATTAGATCAATATTAAAATAGCACTAAATTAATGTCAAGTAAATGTTGATGTGATATTAACTTAGTAGTTGCCACTGTAATCTCAAATTAATGCCGATGATACTAACATCACATTAGCATTGATTTAGTGTAGCACCATTTGCATTACACTAACATCAATTCAAAATATGAATCTAATGTCCATTGACCTAACATGAAAATCTGGTGATCTTTTGTGATGAATGGCAATCTGAGCAACCTCAACAACTTTTTGGCTTGACTTTTCGACGTACAGATTCAAGTCCGGAACCGACGTCGAGAGAAGTTGCATGTGCGACCTCATTCGTTGATGCCAACTAAAAGCTCCGTATGTGGTTTCTTTTGGATGTGCAGATACAAGGTCCCAAGACTTTTTCTAGTAAGCAAAGAACCCTTTCCAACTACCTCCACCGGCAAGATTAGAAAAGAGGTGGTTCGCAATATGGCCCTGAAACGACTGGCTCAAAACATTTCTCGAATGGAAGTGGGTGATCTCAACTCTTTGACAGCAGTCGATCCTTTAGTGAGGAACAGTACCTTGACTCGAAGCCGGTTGTAATTGTTTACCGGTATTCATCTTCCTTGGCGCATATTGATATTTCCTGACCTCGTTGAGCAGGTCCTAGTATTCAACTCTTGCTTGCCCTTTCAGTACATCATTAACATTTTGCATATTTCTTGGATAAAAGTAAGAGTTTTTGAGGGATCAATTCAATTTTCTCACTTTCTCACTGTGAATCAAATTTTATCTGTTATTTCAATAGTATTCCCTGCACTGCCAATTTCTGTAACTGTACAACAGATGGAATGTACAGTACTGGTAGATAGATTACATGGAATATTTGAATAGTTTCCAAAGTACCTATGCAATCTTGTCAGATTTCAGAAGGCGTGTCAGACTTCGGGATTCTCATAATATGTGTGGCACCAGATGCTGCAGTATGGCACCAGCACCGTTCCTCAGCTGAAATACAAATTTTATATCCAAAGGGTAGAGTTTTAGCCTTTTGGGGAAAGCACTTCCATTTCAAATTATATGAAGAAGTTGAGTCTGTTTGTTTGTTGTCTCTGCCCCACGTGGGGGAGACTACGAAAATGCTTCGTTTTCAGGACTTACGTGGCTGGGCAGTAAAAGTAAAAGTCATAAATACTAAGAGGCTACGCGACTAGTCGCTTGTTCCAGATCAAAGTACAAAGGACAAAAGTCCAAAAGGCAGAGGAAGTGATTACAAGAACTACAATGGAATAGGAACACCTAAAATCGTTAGTTTTTTACTGTGCTATTATAAGACTACCGGTAGTCATTTTCTTTTCGGCAAATGAAAGAGCCCTGACTCTAGATCCCCCTTGACGTATATGCAAGAGGACAAAAAATTTGCCCCCTATTTTGTGCATGTTGGGGCCCACCTTAAAAATAACCTCCTCTTCCAAGGGTTTAAATTTTTTGAGAGAGTCTTTCTAGACTGATTTGGGGCCGTAGGTCCGAATTTTGCAAAAAAAATTGCCAAAAAAAGACCCTAGGGTGCCCAAAATGGAAATTTTAGAAAACGGGCCCCATGGATGAATAGTGCTTGCATTAACCTGGAGGGGGGGATTTAGAATAAGGGATGAAAGAGAGTTTTTTTGGTGAAACAAAAGGTGACCCTTTTATTAACAAATCACCAATGAAAAATGATTTCAATGCATCATTTGCGTATTGCACGCAAAAGTTATGAAGGGTCAAAGTTTTGTGATATGTGTTCTAAAATTGCTTCTTGAACATCTCAAACTTTGAAAGGTCACAAATTAGTAATTTTTTTCCACGTGTTTTGTATACATATCCGAAGGGTTCATATTTTGTTATTGTGTTCAAAATGTAGTATAACTGGTCCGAAATGACCTTAACCCTTAAACGTCAAGGTAAGCCCCATGGGTTTAGTAAAAACAGAATAATGAAGAAAAAAGTGGATTTTCTCAACCAAATCAAGCGAGGATTGATGCATTGGAAAGCTAGTGAAAAAGCGATCTAGATTCCAAATTTGCGCCTCATTGGAAAGATTGTGGAATCGTTGGTAAGCAATCAAAGTTATCAAATTGAATAGGTTTTGAGGTTGGGGCAGCTGAGGTTCAGCAATGCTACAGTGCTGCTGAGCCGTTTTTGCATTTTTTTCGTTTTTTTTTTTTTTTTCCTCCTCCAAAAATTTAGATGCCTTGTGGGCTGCCCCGCCCAGGCCCTCTTGACGTTTAAGGGTTAAACTACCTAGGTGATAGCTAGGAGGTGGGCTCCCTTTAGAAGTGCTTAGTAGCACCAAAGAGGGCGGCGGTTCGATTCCAGTCGGATGCACGTTGTAAGGGCTAATACTTCCGAGCTTGATAAGAACCCCGTGCATGATGGGGATGGCTCCCGAGCCTCATGTTACAGTGGGGGCGTCGCTCTTAGTAGGAAATGATTAGGAGCATTGGGTTTAGTCCAGATATTGTAGGAAGAATTTTTTTTTAAAAAAACACCTGCGGGGGAGTACTGGAAACGTGCTCTCTTCGTTCACAATGTGATGTTTGTAATCTGTTGTTGTGCAATGGAAATAAAGCATCCATTTGTTAAAAATAAATAAAAAAATAAAAAAATGTAGTATAATAATGTAAACTATGCATGTAATATGTTTTAGTAATCGGTAAGCATATAATTTTTTCAAATCTAGATTGAAGTGATATTTACATTGTTTTCGTACATTTGTTTTATGAAAAAAAAACACAATCCTTTCTAACTATTTGAATCATATAAAAAACAAACATTTTTGGCAGCCATCCAAGTTCTAGATGAATAAATGTATATTGGTTTATAAGATGTACAATCAAGTGGTGTTTTTAGACCCATAGCGTCCATATCTTATATTTTGTTATTGCGAATAAAGTAAGAATCAATAATTTTAACACTTCAATTGTCTAAGTTGTTTGAAATTTTTTTTACAGTATATGTTTAGCGATGCATAATTAAACATATCATTTATAGGAATTGTCCAATCACAAAAATGAAAAATAAATAAGACCTGATCATTAAAAAATGTGTATATATATATATATATATATATATATATATATATATATATATATATATATATATATATATATATATATATATATATATAACATTTGGCACATTTTAAAACAAAATCAATAATTTAAAAGATTGAGCCAAATGTTAAATTGTTAGCTTCATTTTGCTATTAGCTACAATGCTCATTAGTTCCATGACACTTTCAATGTTTTTTCAATTGTTGTTGAAAATTCCTTAATCATTTTGGTTTGACAACAACTGTAAAAACCTTTCTAAAACCTTTTCATTCTTATTCCTAAAATAATTCTTCAATTTATTAAGATTGATCATGAACATTGAATTTTTGGTAAAACCTAAACGAATCATGATTTTTGAATGGATAAATTAATTATTTTCAATAAATCCGGAACATATTCAACTTTATTTATTTTACCACTTTCGGAATGTTTCAAATTATTTTATAACCAATTTTTAACAACCTCAGTCTAAAGGATCTCTAACTCTCAAACGACCTACTCAACTCGAGGGATTGGATTTTTTTTGTTTCACATTTAAAAAGCACTTTGATCACGGATATTTAATAATAGAGAGGGATTTTTGCAGGTTTTCTTTTTCAAACATCATATATAACAAAGATAGTATGTGTTTCCATTTGTAGAATTTAAACAACTTCTCTACAAACTCAAAATTGCTCTAAATTTTCTAATCTTGGATTCTTAGGACAAATCACAAGAAAACGGTGATTAGGCACCACCCTGGCATCATTAAAGAGATCATCAGATCTACGTTCATCCGAGATTCCGCGGAATCTACGGAAACGGATGATTTTACATGAATCCGTCCACACACCAGACGAAAACCGCTTTCCTTGTTACTAAATCAACCTCGTGAGGAACATTTCTCTTTCAAACATGTACGGATCCTGTAGATATTGGAGTGACCCGGGACGAAAATGTACAGAAACGGAAGATAGTGTGGTTGTCTGCCGGTGCCTGCTCTCCTTGGATCTCCATCGCCATAGCCACGACCGCGTCTTCAGTCTTCTGTTTGCGTCTCGGTGCTCCTCGAGGCCGGCGTTGCAGCAGCCGCCTCGCCTCGCCGTCGCCATAGCCGCAACCTCGTAGCTTTTTCTCACGTTTCTTTTGAGCCTCTCGCCGCCTCTTTTGGTGCAGAATCGCAAAAGTTTGGCCCGATTGCGGTCCCCGAGCTCCCCGTGGTGCGTATTAGTGAGCCTATAATCCAAAACGGCGCTATGAGCAAAGCTTTGAATCGAGGGTTACGATCAAGCAATAAAATGGAGCCTCCTATGTAGGGATTCCGCGCTTCTTCTTTTTTTTTTCTTTTTTTTTTTTTCTTTTGATACAAATTTAGGTTGAAGCGGAGGAAGATATTGCAGTGTTGATAGGTTTTTGTTGACAGGTGACCATTTCGGCTTTGATGTGTGGTCACTCATTTCCTCCCCGTTCTATGTAGTGAGGTTTGTGATATTATGGTGTGAATTTGAGGTGCTGGCCGGTAGCTTACAGTGGATCCCGAGTTGATGAGACGGTTTGTGCACTGTGCGGGATTTTCCACGAGGATTTTCGATGATACTTGAATTCTTGTACAGGTTCGCAACAGCAATGCCCTTGTTCGTTCGTTTTGAATTGAAAGCTACTACATTATTAGTTAGGGTTTTCATTCGTTTTGGAATCAGTTTTTCTTTTTTCGTTTTTCGGGAAACTATCAAATTGATGAACGACTGGAACGACTGGATTTAGGTTATGAGTTTATGTGAGGAAATAAAGGTTTTTTTGATCGTGTCGAGATATGCACGTGGAAATGTTTCTGGTGTTGGAGGAGTGTCATTTAAGCACATCAACTTACTTGCCGACTGTCTTTGTTGTGTCTAATTTTCAATTTCTTTTTAGCGCGTTGGAATTTTGAAAAAAAAAACTGAATATTCTCACATTCCTTATCTGTTTAGGGTTTGATTTGATAGTTTCTCATCAATGTGATTTTTTATTTTTATGTTTCTCTCTCTCTTGAGTTATTAATGACACTATGTAGCTTGGAAACAGGCATTGATGTAATAGCCAAGTTGAGAGCTATAGCAGCGATTTCATTGCATCGAAGGCATGATGCCTTTATGGCTGGATGAGCCAAGGGGACCCTCATCTACCTCAAGCTCTAAATCCAGTTCTCATTCTTCTCCATGTGGTCGATATCATCCTTATTCCCGGAAGAAACTCATGTATGGCTTTCTACACTGGAGATTGTGAACTCATCTGCTTACATGAACCCTGTTTCAGGTGCCTATAGTTGTAAAAATGCGCTTTTACGGCTGGAATTAAACATCTGCAGAATTGTTTGTATGGTAGCAGTGGACTTCTACGTATCTTATAATCTTGCCACATAAGTTTTGTTTATATGGCATCCTGGAATAATCACATTTATGTTCTATGTAATGCAGATGTACTTATGCTGACCCAGTATGTGATGGTGCATTGCAGAGGTGGCAATGTAATGAGGTTGTTAGCATGGAGGGAGGTAGCACCTACTGTGAGACGGCCTATCAGAAGGCTGTGGGGAGAGGCGGCTTCTGTGAGTGTGGTACATGCAGGACCTCGGTTGGAATCAACAAGTGCGAAATTGGCGCTCATTTCATGGTCAGCTTTCTTATTTGCTTGTCCTACACTAACAATTTCATAGTATTTTAGTTCTCTTACCTGCATAGTACTTTAGGGTTTCAGTGTGCTAATGAATATACTTTCAAGCCCTATCTTGAAAATGATCTTGACGTAGTTGGAGTCTTGCTATGATTTTTAACTGACTCTCACAGGTTCTACAGGTTGGAGGCTGAGTCCCTTCGTCATTGCACTGCTAAATATTGTCCACTGCAACCAGCCCCACGGTCTACCATAGCAGCTGCTTTCAGCCCTGATGGCAACACTTTAGCTTCCACACAGTGAGTGCCTAAGCTGCCATTCCTCAGCTACATTGCAATGTGGAAAAATGTGTGCTAAGCAGTCACGGCTGTGATGAAGTGCTAGTTAGTACGTTTTCTTTGAGTCCTTGATTTCTGTACAATCTCTTTGTTAAGGTAGTATTTAAATTGCAAAGCTGGATTGTTCACAAATTACATTTCTTTACTCTGTTGTTTATCCTGATGTTCATTCTAATCAGTTTTAATTGCATTGTGCAGTGGCGATCACACGGTGAAAATTATTTGTTGCAGAACTGGCCAATGTTTGAAGGTTCTCAGCGGACACCGGCGAACACCATGGGTGGTAAGTTATGCTTATATGCTTGAATGTGGCTCTCTTTGTACTTGTAGACATATTTGTGTACAGTTGACTACGAAGAATAGTTGTTGGAAGGTGTCTATAAGTACATGTTGGATAGTTTCCACTGTATAACTCTGGTTCCATAAATAAATTATCATTCCAGTTCACCTATGCTCACTAGTAACATGATTATGCTTTCCTTCAGAATTGTTGTCTACTCTGCTCTCAATGTTTTTGTCCTCTAAATCTCGCCATCGGAAATCATGATGACCCATGCACGGGATTCATTCAATTATGCACACAATTAATAAAGTCCGAGTATTCTGTTTGCCAGCTGTTTATTAAAGGTGGTGCTTATTCTTGTAGGTACGTTTTCATCCAGCAAGCTCGGAGGTGCTAGCTAGTGGGAGCCTTGACAATGAAGTGCGATTATGGAATGCCAACACAGCTGAATGTGTTGGTTCTCGAGATTTCTGTGAGCATCTATGAATCTCCTTCTGGTCTTATCGTTCTGCACGTTTGTTGTCCAAGTTTATGCTGTTGGGAGCCGATAATTCTGATAATGTTGTGCTTGTCTGTGGGAATGTATGATTTGTGCTTGAACTCATGGTAAGTACGCTGGTTTCTAATATGTCATTGTGAGATGGCTGTTGGTCGTGCAGATCGACCCATAGCTTCGCTGGCCTTTCACGCGCAAGGAGACTTGCTTGCAGTTGCTTCTGGACACAAGGTACTTTTTTGTTTCTTCAGGTTATCTGCAGTTATCTAAGCAGACTCTAAGTAAGGCATTTTTATGCTATCCCGATATTTGTCAACATACTACGGATGCATTTAATATTGCGAATTTATATTATTTTTGTTTGTATAACTTATTCCTTTACCTAAGCTGCCTCATTTTCTGTTCAGCTTTACATATGGCAGTTCACAAAAGCAGCGGACACTGCTCCGACTATTGTTCTTCGGACTCGTAGGTCTTTGCGGGCTGTTCATTTCCACCCGCTAGCTGCCCCCTTTTTACTGACTGCAGAGGTAATACGATTTCTGGCTTTTCTGATCTCCAAACTGCTGGTATTACCAAGTGTCATTCTTATTTCTAACTCTTACTAGTAACCACTAGGGTTACTGTAATACTTTTGCTGTCCATCTGCTCTTGTTCTCCTAATTTTGTTCTTGGAATCACCACAGGTTCTAATCGTGAGATCTCTGACAGGTAAATGATTTGGATTCCCCAGACTGCCCAATGACTGTAGCTACATCACAAGGCTATCTACACTATCCACCTCCAGCTATTCATTTTACCCCGTCTACATCAACTCCCTTGCAATCCAACCCTTCACTACCCAATCAGCAGTCAATTGTGCCACTGCCCAGTTGGTTCTGGCCAGTGTTAACAACTGGCTCAGAGCTGATGTTCCCGACGGATCCCACTATAGCTGTTGAGGTTGCAGATGCTGGCAATACAAACTTTACAGAAGATAGTATAAGTCCAATTATTGCAACAGAGTTGGATATAGACACAGGTAGGCCGTCGCAGCTGACGGAGCTTCAATTCCCTGATTCTTCATCACCTGCCCCGATGGATATCTCTCCTCGACCTGTGCACGACGATGTTTTTGATGACTCAACTACTTATGATGTTTCCACTAGCGGCCGGGACCCTCTAGAAGAAGGTGAAATATTAGAAAATAATGATACAATAAATGGTTTTGGTTCACAAAGCAGATCGCATGCACATGATCGCGTTCGTAGGCCAACAGATGTGGGCGCTCCATGGGATGTCGGAGGGTCTGCAGCCCATCCCTTTTCTACAACACCAGCAGGATATAATAGTAATACAGACTTAGGCAGAGGTTCTGTAAGTGTACCTATTCCCATTCCAGCCTCAACAACCTCCCGACAAGATAGTGAGAATGAAATGCCAGGACCAAGCGTATGGCCCTTGAGTGCTTTTCCAAACTTAAATGCTCAAATTTTAGGAGGAGCATCTGGTGGTATACCACCATTCCAGAATTTTCTTCCTGTGGGAGAGTACACTAGTTGGGAGCTACCATTTCTACCTGGATGGACTCAAGGTCAACCAGTGCAAACTGGGACCCCATCAAGCGTTCCTGTTTTAGGACCTCAACAAAGTGCACAAGAACAGCAACAGCAGCCGAGTGCAACCGTATCAGTAGCCAATGTTGCGATGGCAGCAGCCATCGCTGCTGCAAGGGCTGCTGCTCGTGCAGGTGCTGGTATGGTAGGAGCGGCAAGCGCTGGCTTGGGGGCTGGAATTGGGGCTCAGCTGGGAGTTGGTAAGTTCTGTGCTCTTCTTATTTCGTTTTTGCAGAACTGGTTGATGAGGTGACTTCAGCTAGTGTTGAGTAGTTTTGAGAGAGTGGTAGCTGACGGTTTGAAAGCTTCCATTACATCAGGATCGGGAATCAGTGCGCGGACTGTTTCAAATCAAGGTATAGCAATCCCAGGAAGAGTTGGTGCTACCATTGGTGCTGCTGAGGCAGCAGCTGCTCAAGCAGCTATGGCAACCGCCGCTGCTGCCGCTGAACTTCCTTGCACTGTAAAGTTGAGGATATGGCCACATGATATCAAGCATCCTTGTGCATTATTGGATCCTGAGACATGCCGCCTTGTTATCCCCCATGCAGTCTTGTGCAGGTAATCACTACAACAGATCCTTGTTGTTTTATGTGCTGATAAGTAAGTTGAAACTTCTAAAGAATGTTACATTACCATCAAGTCTCTCAAAATTTTCTTGCAATGGATGTTCTGTACTAATAATTGTGATTACTTGGTACGGAAAAGTGACATTTGCATGTACTTATGCCTTTAGTACCTGAATGGCATTGTTTGCCATGGAGTATGTTAATGTCTTGTATCCTCAAATTCGCTCTTTGGAACGCCTACCTTGAAAATCTCACTGAATCTCTAGTTTTGCAAGCTCACGTGATTTTTCAACCCACTTCTAATATCTCTGCGACCTTTTGAATTTTTGTGGGATGCTCGAGCAGTGAAATGGGTGCACACTTTTCACCTTGTGGTCGATTTCTAGCGGCTTGTGTTGCCTGCGTTTTGCCTATGGTGGATTCAGATTCACGGCGTGGAAACTCAACGGGCTCTCCAGGTGCTGGAACATCAGCGCATTCTCCTACTCAACATCCAATCTCGGCACAACAAGTCATATATGAGCTTCGAGTGTATTCTCTTGAAGAAGCCACGTAAGTTTTCATACCTGGTTGTGACCCATTTGTACCTGTAGGGCCATCGTCAATGTGGTCCTCAATTTTTTAATGTCCGTTTATTTTGAGTGCAGCTTCTATTTTTGAGGACAAGCTCAAATACTCTCCGGCTGTGTACAACAGAAATTTGTCTTAATCGTGAAAGTTTTTGCTTTGATAGGTTTTGAATAGGGAACTTTAGAGGACTTTTCATATGTCTTGAGCAAGCTTAGTTTTGATTTTTCAGGCTCTCATATCACCACCCTTCATGTGAATGTGTTGGTATTTCAGGTTTGGACAAGTGCTTGCTTCAAGAGCAGTGAGAGCTGCCCACTGCCTTACTTCAATCCAGGTCTGTTGGATATAGATGCAGCCTATGTGTGATGGAAGCAGCTTTTTAAGTTCTCCTTATGTTCTAGTCATCACAATTTGTTTAAGACTTGTCAATAAACTGATCTCTTGTTTTGAGCTATACTGACCCCATATCAACACTGTGTGTTTGACAATGTCAAATGTTGACTAATACAACTTGTGGTCTTGAACATGCAGTTCTCACCGTCATCAGGCCACATATTGCTAGCGTATGGTAGGCGTCATAATTCACTCCTGAGAAGCCTTGTTGTAGATGGCTCAGCAACCATCCCGATTCGAGTTTACACTATCCTTGAGGTGTGTTCTATTTCATTCAACTCACTAGTCGTGGTGGGAAGTTGCTCACTGTGGTCATGATAGTTTTTTGTTTCGTATAGCAAATATGGGTCCGCTATTTCTGCCTAGTATCTTCCGGTGCTAATGTCTCTGCTCTGCATATTATGTTGTCAGGTGTATAGAGTTTCAGATATGGAGCTTGTGAGAGTACTCCCTAGTGCTGAGGATGAGGTGAATGTGGCATGTTTCCATCCCCAAGTTGGCGGTGGTCTTGTGTATGGAACAAAGGTGATTCATGCCCTCTTTGCATTTATTAGCTATTCTTTACATTCCATTTTTGTTTAGGGATTCATTGAGGTCACGTATTAGCGTAGTCTATATCCTGGTACCATATCAAGCGTCATCTACTCTTCTACATCCTGTGTACTGCAGAACTGTGAGGCTATGGCTCCCGGACTACTTTGGAAAGTTGAGATTCATAGCGAATGTCCCTTGTGACTGGTATGCATATTAATTGAATGTTCTTTTTGATACAGGAAGGAAAGCTTAGGATACTAAGACATGATCGAACACCACTGCATTCAAATGCTCGTTCAGGCTTAGAAGATGAACTACTTGAGGTAAAATTCAACTCTGGAAACCTATTCTTCTCTTTGTCTTCTAGGCCGTTTTCAACATTCGACTGGTCTGTAATGAAGTGTATACCCTTTGTGTGTTGCTTTTGATTGTGAAGGTTTTGCATGATTTCAATCTTGAAGATTTATATTCTGCATTTGAGGTTTCTTAGTGCAGCAAATGATGCGCTTAATCAAGCTATCTTTGGTTTTTTCTACTGTAGCAGGCAGAGACCCTGGATCCACTGAGCTTTGGTATGGTACCCGACATCGATGATACCCTATAAGGAAATATATCTGAAGCCCTTGTCCCAGTATTATTGTTTGTAACAAAGGAGCAGAGTTGTGCATACTTGCCAGGTTTAGAGGCTTCTTTGTCGAAGTAGCCCTTGTTTGTTATAGGTTATGAAACACATCCCAGCTCAAGGAGCTGTATCAGGAATGTGACAGTTCAGAACATAGTACTACATAGACTATTGGACACATGTCTGTCAAGAGAAAAAAAAAGAAAAAAAATCAGAGCAAAAGGATTATTAATCCACTTTCATCTGGTCTTCAGCGTTACAGCCTCTGAGGCAGCACAAAACAACTTATGCAGAATATAAATCTTCAAGATTGAAATCATTTGATTGCATTGTTTGCATTATTGAATGCAGTTTTTGTTGAGTCTTGTTGGCAATTGAAAGAGGATTCTATATTCTCTTAGCATGTGAACACCATATGAACAAACTATGAATTTTTGAAAGTGTGTTAACCCCTAACTGCCTAAGCCCTCCGTTTTTTGCTTGAAGGATGTACAAAATTGAATTTCGTTTTTCCATCCATCATGCACTTTTTGCATGTGAAAAAAATACTCTACAAAATTCTATGGCCAGATAGTTTCATGCATGTGTGATCTGAATAGAAAAGGGATGATTTGTGAAATTTGTATGCCTCATTTCATGTCACTTTGTTCCACCAAAAATTTCTAAGATCTTAGTTCAATATAGTTCAAAAGTGCTCTTGAAAAAATCAACTCTGCATAAAATTAAGCAACCAAAGAATCTTCAAAAGTCATTACACTTAGAGTATTACATTTCAACCCATCAACAAATTTTTCAATATCTTATTCGTAATCGGATTACAAAAGAATTTGAATTTTATACAAACATTGGTGATTGCAATCATAGATCTAACCATATGGATAGAATCTAAAATTCATAATGTACAACTTTTATTCATGCATCAAGTTCAAAATATCCTTCATAGTTGCATTTTATAATGCATCTTTGCAATTCTTCAAATCTAGAGAGGGCTGTAAGTATGCGGGGGTTAAAAATGATTCATGTACACAAAATTGACCCTAAGGTCTTACAATGAGATGTATATATGTAGGGGTTGGTTTTGCAATAAGGTTGAAATAAAGTGTAGTTACCTTGCCACTAGTGTACCCAACTATGGTAGAGTTTTGCAAACTATATCCTTGGCTTTGGATTTTTATTAATTCCTTTCTGTGTAAATTCAGTTTTCAATTCATCATTCAAGAAGTTCCAACCAATCATATGATTATATGCTATACTTTCTCGCAAATGTCAAAATTGACTGGAGTGTAGGTTAATTAGACATGTGGGAACTTAAATGAATGCGAGAATGAATGAGGTATATATACTTACGAATTGTCACTCTTGTCTAAAATTTACCTAAGAGTGGTCACTCTTGCTTACCTCAAAGTTTAGGGTACTAGGGGAGTGCACTAGCAAAAGTTTAGAAAACGACGTGTGATAAAATATAGGGTGGGTTTTATTCATTAGGAGGTAAAATTTCTACTAAATTATAAATTTATAAATGTAATATAGGGTGTATTAAAATCAAGTAAAGAATATTTTTAGAATATACCTAAAATATACCTAGAATGTTCTATTAAATTATAGAATATTTCAATTATGTGATAGCCTCCAATTAAATACCCCTTGATCGCATGTGGTTTCCATTTAGAAGTATATGTGCGTCCCTGTGTTAGGGTAACAATATTGATGCAAAAAATAATAATAAAATCTTAGTGACATTATGGAGGTTTTGGCAATGGGACAAATCATGTTGTAGAGAAGAAGTTACAGCTATGGAAAGCACACAACACAAGAATTCTACAAGAACTTGATTCCAAAACTCCGGGGTTACATTCTTTTATTTACTTAGTGTAAACGCCTTCCTTGTCATTGAAGCATAGGAGTGTCAATAGTTTATCATCAAGTCATTAGTCCCTAAATTGGTGGATGTAAGATGTTTGTGCACTAAAAAGATCACTTGAAATAAAGCAACCTACGCTAGATAGACTTACAATAGATATATTTAAATTGACTTACAAAATTGAGTATGTTTAGTAAGTGTTTTAGTTAATAGAGAATATACTCAAACATACTCAATTTCGTCTTATATTTCTCTTTATAAAAATTTCACTATTAAATTCTAAACCATAATTTACACAGACCATTCATATATTTAAAATTCATAAATTTTCATTTTTATTCAAAAGTTGTACATATAACATTCAACCAAAATTTAGAGTTGTCGTTGATTTCCTATTCTATTCATCCAAATTATAATTGTAGTTGGTTTAATTTTTCTATAGACATTTATAAATGTCTAAATACCAAAAAAGGAATAAAGTTCTGTTAGCTTTTAACATCTTTAACCCTTTTAGTTTGGAATTCATATGGGATAGAGTTTTTCTAATCATTTGGAGCCCATGCATCCAAAAAGTAATGGCACCTTGAGAAAAAAGTTTAAAAACCACATTTGTTAGAAATTTGCTATTGACCATATTGGGATGGATTTGGAAAATGAGAAAAGGAATGCATTGCCAGTAAACAAATTGTAAATTGGATACTAGGTAGTCTTCCAAATACAAAAGTATACAGTCCAAAATACAAAAAAGTAGAACAAATATGTCAACATACAACAATATACATTAACATATTGTTGTGTATTTCTAACATTCACGAAAGATACTAAAAAATAAATTTGGGAGTTCATTTGTACAATTCCATTCTTCAAGGCTCCCATGAAGGCTCTGTATGCTGATCATTGATGCATGAAGTTTTGGAATTGGTAATTTGTGTATAAAATCAGTAGGTGAACCATATAAGAAGTCTAAGATGCCACTTCAAAGACTATAAAAGAAAATGCTATGTTTTTGTAAAGATTTTAAAGTGTAAATTGACATCTAGGTTAAATATTTTCTCTACTTTTCAACTTCGATCAAATAAGAGAAAGTGTTGGTATGTGCATGATTTTTGTGAACCATAACCCTACAAATGCATATGATCAATAATTTGGTATTTACTAGGGTTGAAATTTTTACTATGTGACGTGTTTAGTAAACATGAAAATGGAAGGATTTAAATAATTTATTTAAAGAACTTATTTTTATAAGTGGGATCATACATAAAAGGAAATTTTCATCAAAGTCAATTCTCACTATGCAATATGAAGTCTACAATTGGTATACAAGCATGTATGTGAGAATTCTTCTAAAACTCACTACATATTCTTTAAGTGCTAGAATTCAAATTCATCTTTAATACTCTATTTTCTAATAATAAGAAAAAGTAATTAAAACAAATCAAATAATTTCAAATTTTATAAATAGTGTCACTCACACTAATTTCCTGTGACACTAATTGCTTACATAATCAATGTACTTTAAAGAATGTTTTTGGGCACCAATCAATAGTTTTAGAGTGTGATGTCCGAGGCCCATATTGGCACCAAGCTAGTGCCAATATGGGCCATAGATACCATGCTTTGGTCCCAAGAAACTCTTTTCTACTACACTAAAATTGTGATTTAGTGACTGGAACACTTTTTCTCAAAACGAACACTATTTGACTAAGTTTTGGAAATAGTGTCATAGTAAAAAAAATTACTAATAATTTTAAAATGATAAAAACTTCATGTAAACCTTCTGGATGTAGAGTTCCAGTCAACAAAATGACAGAGTTTGAAGACATTAATTAGTTTTTTAACACCAAGAACTTCTTGTTTGAAATGAAATGGAAGTTTAATTGTTAAATTCAATAGGAGTCAACTGTTGCGTGGTGCACAATAGTGTGGGTGTGAGGTGTAGGGTGTTGGGGCCGGGCGGGTGTGGGGTGTAGGGACAGTATATTTCCTATATATTCCCTAAATATTGCTGACAATAACAAAAATATTCCCTAAGTTCCAAATTCTAAATCCTAACCCCCAAACTGCCACGTGGCACTACTAACAAGGTAAAATATTCCAAGAATATTCTACACCCCGCATCCCAAATTCCACACCATGCAGTAGTTAGCCCCAATTCAACATCACAATTCTTAAACAAATCAAATAAAAGCCATCACTTGTTTTTTTTAATAAATTTATGTTGATGAATGTTGTATTTGCCATATGTGGCCTAGACTTCAAACATAGGATTCTTGATGTTGAAAAACCAGCATTTACAAACTCCATTCCTTGATTGATAAAAAAATTATTATTAAAGGTAGCAACACCAACAATTGTGACTTTCGGAGCCTCTTGGTTGGAAATTTGGTCAAGAAATCTTGGAAGAAAGTATTTAAAGATCCAACAAACAAAGAGGATGTCGAAAAAAAAAATGCATCATTCTGACGTGTGTGCTATAAGAATTTTTAAAGCTCTGGAACTGTGTGGACTACACCTATTATCATCTTTAGTCTGAGAGCCACAATTAGTCCAATTTTTTGTACTATCTAAATTAGTTCGAGGATATGATAATAAAATATTATTATATTATTTAGATTATAACACTTTATTTTTCAAACAAACAATTATAATTATATCACAGTTTTTTATTAATAATTTATTCATACTCAGCATGGTAAATTCATATTAATTTGGATTAATTGTTTTTAGTATAGGCCACACTATACCACAATTACCACAATTACTATAAGTTATCTCAATTACTCCGACTCGGACTTTCTTCTAATTCCACAATTAGTCCGAGTTTTTGTTATTAGTCCAAGTCAAACTAAAGATGATAATGGGTGTGGTGAGCGATAGTAGGAGGCTATGAAAACCGTGTGCAAGAGAACCAGAAAACAACATGGAGTTTTGTCACATTCTTGCCCTACGAGGATATTAGCTCTATGTTTCCCAGCTATTGGTGCACCTATAGCTTAGCAACTGGTCCCTCTCAGTTATTAGTGCTGCTACTTTTACTCTTAAACGTCTTTCCAAGCCCCACGTTGATTTCCAAGGACTCTTGCTCTGCAAAGCGCTCCTTCCAAGGCCAAGATGATGTACTCACCCGTTGATCTCATTTTGTTGTGATACTAAGAGCATGACCAGCAGCTGGGCCAGCTCTACTCACGCCAATGGGATAATTGAGCCTTCCTAGCAAGAGTACTACTTAACTCCTTTTAACCAGACATGGATTATTGGATGCACAACAAGGTGAGGCATCTGATGTGCTTAGTTGCAAAAACAAATTCTTCCATGCTTGTTCGCAATGTTTAGATGAAAGGTATTAGAAGATCGTTTGATTCTTGCCCAAGTTCCCAATTGATTCCTCATGTGCTTGTTTTTTAGTTGTGATTGGTCATGCACCCATGCCGGCCTAAATATATAATCCATATTCTTTCAGAGATCCTTGGGCAGCCCACTGAGGACTTAAAATGTCGTTTGACCCCTAAACATCCTCACCCCTCTCCAGATGTGGAGAATTTCAAAGATGTCTTATAAAATGTAACTAAGAGGGATATTTTGAACTTGATATATGAATAAAGTTGTACATTATGAATTTTTAATTTTGTCCATACAGTTAGATCTATGATTGTTGTCACCAATATTTTTGTATAATATTTGAGACTTAAAATTCAAAATTCTTTTGTATTTGGGTGAATCACTACAACATGAAATGAAGCATAAAATTTTCACAAATCATCCCCTTTCTAATCACATCACACATGCATGAAGCAAAAAGTCCACACTACAAAAAGTCAATGACGGATGAGAAGCCTATGTTTGATTGTATACATCGTCCAAAAAATGGATGGTTGAACGTTTAGGGGTTTAGGGTTAACTAAACAATACATTTAACCCTTAAGCGTCCACACTACAGTTACCTGTTCAAACTTCATCAATTCCTCACATTTTAAAATATATTATATTTTTTTGATATTTTTCTCATATAAGTTATTGTTAAACCGATTTACTATGAATTTTTCATAATTAGGTAAATAAAAATGAATTTTATAACATTTTTCAAAGTTTTTTTCTTGTAAAAATCATAGTAATTACATAATGCTTAAAATAGTATGAATTTCTTAGGAAAAATGAAAATAATAATGATAAACAACAAGGTGTAGGTGGCATGCTTTTTGAGCTTACATAAAAAGAAATTTGATAGAAAAACGTTTTTTGTAGTGTATATTGGAATTTTAGGGTTTTGAGCTTTGAAGTGCTGTAAAATATGCAATTTTAACAATTTTGAAGAATGGTGAATTGGACTAGAAAGTAGAAGATAGCCCACACACTTTCTTGGTTGAAACCGTTTTCATTTGAAATTAGGAACGAGTTGAAAATCAGCGTTTGACTGAAAAACGACCAAACATGGCCCCACGGGGCTCCTTGCAGACCTAGGGGTTAATCTTGAGCTCAGCCATTTTGTTATGATCCCCTACAGTAGCGGTATTAGTAGTTTCAAAATACATATCATAGTTTCCTTCATCCAGTGAGCTCCATCGTAAGGGTCGCTGGCACCCGTATCAGAATAGCCTGGACATAGTGAGCGAGGCCACATCATGGCCCATTCACATACACCAATGCTACCGCATGCATGCGTGCGTTAGGTAATTTTGAGGGAATCTGTTGTCAACCAAGAAATATAAAATACACAATTAGAAATTACTCTAACCCACAATAGAAAGGAACGCAATGCAAAAAGGGAGCATGGCTCTACTTGCGGCACTGTAATGCAGTTGCACAGTGCTTGAACAGTAGTTGCAGCAAGAAAAGACAAGGCCTTGAATTATTATTTTTGTTTCTCGTATTTACCTTCCTCCATTTTGGGAACGCAGATGCAAGTGCCGCAGGGGCTTGGTGTGAATGGGCCATCATTCATTGTTCCTGTAACAGTCGGCGTGATGTAGTTGTGCTCCAATAAATAATGAATAACTTAGAGCATCTCCACTAGGTTAGCACTCTGGATTGCACTCTGAAGGTCATCCAAAAAGCAATGAACGGGGAGAACCGGCAGCTAGTGTAAGATGAGCCGGTTGATTTTCTAAAAAACCGATTGGAATTTAGAAGGAGCGGCTAAAAACCGGGTGAAAAAGCAAAAAAAAAATTATTTTATATATTAAATAGAGAAAATAACCGGACTCCACACTTGAAAAACTGGTTCAATCTTGGAATGAAAGGAAAGTAACCGGTAAAGCTCAAAAAACTTCCCGGACTGTGCCAAAAAGTCAGACTTCACGATGTAGTTCCCCCACCAACATCACTGAATTAAACTCTTGAAAACAGTGAGGGAGCTACTCACAAGTCACCATACATGCATGGATTGTGCAATCATGATGTGCAATTAAGAAAAAGAAGATACACTTGCTTGAGTGACTTTGAGGGCCTTGGTTTTTAGCATATTATCTAGTGTCACAAACCAAATAAATTGTTCAACAACCCAGTCTCATCCATTTTTTCCATAGCCAGAGCTGTATCAAGAGTGCTGGTGGAGATGCTCTTAGATTATTTTCATTCTTTAAGTTGCTTCTTCCTTTCGTTATTTGACCGAACATCCGCCCTTCCATTAGGAGAAATCTGGGGTCTCCAAAAGGCCCTGAGGTTTTTCACGTGCCAAAATTTTTGGGGTATGCCCATCACTTTTTGAGGCTGGCGCCAATGGTGCCACGACGCTGCCAGCATTGCGGGGAGAGTGGGTCGACTCAATCATTGTGAGGAAGCGCGTGTGTGCTTCAAGAGAGACGTTGTTGGGGCTGATAAGAATGCACCTGCGGCGCACAAAGCCCAAACACTTCTGAATGCTGGCAGGAGCATTTGCATTTAAGGGTCACGCTTCAGTTCCAGCGAACTTACCGTTGTGCCAGCAAACTTCTTTCCCAAGTTCAATTCTAAGTGGGCTAACAAGAATTTAATCTTCCACATAGTAACTCACTCTGCCAAGATCCTTCATTGCTGGTGCAGAGCAGTAAATACAATGAGAAGGTTGTTTGCCAAACACCGTCGACACGTCGGTGCCAACAAGGCCCCCCGCTGTCCACGCAATTTGCTTCCAACACTGTCAGTTCACACAATCAACTCTGTGGGTAGCAACGAGACCTCACATTTCTACCATCGGAGGGACGTTTGGGCAGACAAGTCACCTAACCTGGGCTGTCTTATAGGGCCTTTTGAAGACCCCAAATTTCCCCTGATGTTTTTGTATCTTACTTGACTCCAAGGTTACCGGAGTACAGTCCACTCTGGCTGCAAAAATGTCACTCCTATAAACGTTAATTCATTGTGTTTGTTAATCCTTCGCAGACTATAAGGTAGGAGCACCCAATTCCGACAATGTACCCAATTTCGATAATTTTTAGACACGGTAATCATTTTAGAACGTAAATCTAGATAGACCATAGATAGCTTATCATTTTGGTCAAAAAAATATAAAGGCTTTATAATGTGCTTAGATTTGCGTTGTAAAATAAATGCCGTGTCTAAAAAATTATCGACATTGGGTACACTGTTGGAATTGGGTGACCTCCCTTATAGTGTATTTTCACCTGAGAGCATGCCCACTCGTTCATAGTATTTGGGAGTTAATTTGAGGGCCATTTGGGAGTGGGATCGATGTAGAGGAGCTACAGCCAAGAACAAACCTAACATCACCTTGATTTGATCACCAAGCCAGCTTCTCCTAATCCAACACCACTTCTTCTAATTCATAATTCAAGCGTTGACCAACCAATAATCAAGCTTAATGTGAGAAATCCGGACACGCCAATACTCTTGTATATGGCGGGGAAAATACAAATGACGCCCACCTAATCCCTAAATGTTGCCCATACCAAAATTTGGCTTATGAATATAACTCACTATTCAATTCCAAATTGTTGGGTGAAAGCATGGTAAACTAAACCATTTGCGATCCCTAAAAGGAAGCAACAATGCAAGGTCCAAAAATCCATTCAAATTTTATTTTTTGTGAATTTTATTAAAAGATACAATGTTTAACAAAGTCTTGCAAAAAAAATTGCAAGATTTATCTTCAATAAATATTTATGTGTGTTATAGTAAGGTTAAAGTTGTTAAAATTGGAAAAGTAGTTCCGACCAAATTGAAAAGTAGATATAAAACAAGTTGAAATTGCATTAAATATTTATTTTCTTAAGATTTATTTTTTTGGAGCCCTCAAATGCACAATGAACTTAAAGAATATGTAATTTATATTCATATTGAACATGATTCAATTCATCATATTTGCTCCCGAATTTGATTTAGACATCTATTTTAAAGCTTTACTTTTAATATTCTTTTTTTAATATATTATAATTTGAAATTTTGGATTTAAGTACCTAATAGGACAATGAAGGGCGCAACAAAATTAGAATTTAAATATATAACTTTTTAGTGGTAATTTATGGCCTTTGACCAAGAAAATTGTAATTTTAGCATTAAAGATGACTTTATCGGTTCGGTTTACTTTGCTTTTGCCCTGCAACATGAACAATTTTCATCCAATTCTTTTCATAAAAGATTTTTGTTGGTCATGCCACCTCTTCAATTTAAATTCAGATCATTCAAGCTATTTTTGGATTTTATACGGAGTCTCAACTACAAAATGAGTCGTAAAAACGGTAGTGTAGTTTGGATTTTTTTGTTTTTTCTACTTAAAGTAAATTTAGGTCATGAAAATGAGTTCTATGGCATTTAAGCTTAATTAACAAAACAAAGCTTACCAAGTCTAGTTTCTACTCCACTTTGAATTTTTGAAAACCTTTGAAAATTGAGTGTTTTATTGAAGTTACAAGTTCGACATGTATTACCATGGTGTAGGAAAAAAAATCTAAATTTAGGTACACAGATGATTTTCATTTACTTTTATGTTCTTCATTGTAATTTACATCTTTGGTAAAAAAAAATATGGAATTTTTGTATACATCTTGTAATTGATATGAATTTTCTTTCAAATCACTTAAAAGAATCATAATAATCTCAATTTTTCACCAAATTTTTCTAAAAAATCTTGATTTGTAGTAAGTTACATCGCTTCATCTATCAAAAATATAAAATCAAATTCTTACCTTGTTTATAGTGATAAAATTGAAAGTGACATGTAAAACATGATTCCATGGTCATAGGCTAGGCATTTAGGCGCTAAATAATATCTTGGTATGATTTGATCTGTTGTTGGGGACATATTTTGATGATCTAATTCCAGGCTACTGCTATCTTGTCTTTCGTTGACTGTATTTGCATGGTAATTCTCTAAGTGCAACCTACACTTAATGAATTTGGATCTAATCTCATGGTGTGTTTGCAAAGATGTCCGGCTTGCATTTAGTGTCACACACACTAATAGCCATAATCAATGTACATGTGGATCCAAATTCATTCAATGTGGATCTAATCATATGTGGTTCTAGCATGAAGTGAAACAAAAATTGAATTGAAAAAAAAATCCAACATGATGATCATAAGGTTCTTTAGCAAGTGGTGGAGTCCACCCTTTTCAACAGTAGGACTGTAGAAGCTTTAACATTTAATACAATGTCTCACCACCCAACCTTTAGCGAAAGATGACGCACGTACTTGTTTTGATTTGGGTATTTGCTACAGTGATTCAGAAATAGTGGTAACTAACATGTGTTCTAGAGATGGGCTAAAGGTGGGTTTCCATGTGAGCATCAGACCGGTGAATACAATTACAGGACAAAATTGAGGTTCCAAGTTTCACCCATGCTCAGTGAGCTTTGAGAGCGGACTTTGCATTTCACCCACTCTCACTCCCGTCAGTGGGCTATGTGATTGGTTGTTTTGTAGAAAGTTTCTAATTATATCTACTTGATTGTTCTACCGACATAACATTGAGTAGCATGTGTTAGTATGCTTTTTAGCTTCATCCAACAAGATAAACAAAGTAGATGAACATAATATAGGGAGGGAATGAGATGGTGGACACATGGCAATCATAAGATACACCAACATTTTCCAAGAGAAGGACATACATTCATTACTCCTATGCTTGCAAATGAAATGGTGGACACATGTGCTACTCACTTACAACTATAAGAGCAGGCCCAGCAGCATCCTCTTTCCACTCACCAACGCTATTTTTGATTGATAAAGTGCCTCTCATAGTTTGGAATTTGATATTTCTACACCAAATATTGTCCATATGCCGGAGGTGGTTTCCACATCAAGCACTTTGTCCTACTCTGTGACAAGACCATGCTCCCACTTTATGAAGTTAACTTTAGTAAACTTATTCTCCATCATTATGATTGTTCCAAGTTGTGACAAAAGTAATAGTTTAAAATTGATTGATGACCTCTATTTTAGGCACGCTTGGTGTTTGTTGTTGGGGAAGCTCCTAATTCTCTCACACCATCTTGGATGTGGACTTGGTGCACACTGACAAACTGTTGGGCTCACTCTAAGTTCCCAAGACTTGCAACTTCCAGTAAACATGGGTAGCTAGTGATTTACTATGTTCAAAAATGCAAGACATGCTTCAGATTCGTTGGGAGTCCAGGGAAGAGCCAAGCTCTGCTAATGAAGTGTCGTCTGCGCTATTTTTATTGGTGGAGAGTAAGATTCAAGGACCGACCCAACTCTGCATGGAAGTAGGCCCTAAACACCTTATGATATTCTTAGACGAAACAAGTAAAAGCTGTCAGAGGGCGGCTTGTTTTTTAAAAGCTTATGTTGGTTTGTGCTCTGTGTACACATGTCAGTTTGTGAGTGGGCAAGAATCCACCTCCCTTCCAGTCGGTGGCCAACCCCACAAGTTATTATTCTCTTTGATTCACTCCCAATGAAAATATCTCACTGTTCTCTTCTTCGCTTCAATTCTCAGTTGTTGTAGGCCCAGCTCACTCATAAGTTACCGTACCCGGAAGCCAGGGTCGGCAGCTCCTACTGAATATTATTTATTTTGTCGAAATTGATTCGAATATTGTGTGAGTATTCTTTAAGATTCTATCTCTTTTTTCTTTTTGAATCGACAGGACATTTTATTCCCCCAACTTTAAATCCCCCTTGACGTTAATGCAAGAGGACAAAAATTGCCCCTTAATTTGTGCATGTAGGGCCCACCTTAAAAATAACCCCCTCTTCCAAGGGTTTGAAATTCCCGAGGGGGTCCTCCTACACTAAGTTGGAGCCGTAGGCCCCAAATTTGCAAAAAGTTTGCCAAAAAAATGACCCTAGGGTGCCCAAAAGGGAAATTTCAGAAAATGGGGCTCATGGGTGAATAGTGCTTGTAATAACGTCGAGGGGGGGGGGGGGGGGGGGGGGATTTAGAGCCCCGACTCTAAATCCCCCCCCCCCCCCCCCCATAGGACATTAATGCAAACACTATTCACCCATGGGCCCCATTTTCTAAAATTTCCATTTTGGGCCTTCTAGGGTCTTTTTTTGGCAATTTTGTTTTGCAAATTTGGGGCCTACGGTCCAAATTTGGTCTAGGGGGACCCCTTGAGAATTTCAAACCCTTGGAAGAGGGGGTTATTTTTTAAGGTGGACCCCTATACGTTCAAAATAGGGGGCAGTTTTTGTCCTCTTGCATTAACGTCCGGGGAGGATTTAGAGTCTTTCGATTTAGAGTCGGGGATTTTATTCCTTTGAAAAAACAAAACATGAAAGAGGGCCAGGGCGCCAGCGAGTAAAAATTGTTTGTTGTACACCCAGAAGCTAGGACTAAGAAAACAATCCCAATGGGGGCTCCGGTGCGTCCAAGTGAGTAGATCGACCACCCTGGTGGCGAACAAGTCAGATTGGAGCCAAGTACGTTCTATCAAACGTGAAGTAGAAATGCGCAGTCTTCGCAAGGTACAACTCACAAAGCTTCTTATGAGTTAAGATTCTCTTTTTCACCGTAGAAAATAATCTGCCGAGATGCCCAAATTCTAAAAATTTGGGCATCTCATTTTTTATAATTATTTTTTGCCAACCCTGCCTCCCGGGTACAGTATTTGAGCATTCATGCATTCATGCATTCATGCGATTCATTCCACTGGGGGCTGGATGGGTGCCGAAAGTTGGTTGCCATGAGGAAAGTCAGTCAGAATCATCTGGTCTCTAATAAAAGCTTCCAAACTTTCTGACTGCCTTCAGTTGTACTTGAGGAATAATTATAACTCTCTGTGTTTTTTAATGCAGACCACTCACTCTTTCAGTTCATTGCACTGAGCACGCATGGTACTGTACTGTACAACCCTCATCACAGGAAAGTACTAAGCGCGGGCTTCCATGTCAGCATCGGGCCGGTGGATACAGCTACAAGACAAAAGACGAGGTCCCGATTTTCACTGATGCTCAGTGAGCCTTGAAAGCAGACTTGCAAAGTCACCCACATCACCATGCCATCGGTGGGCTACGTAATTGGTTGCTTCGTGGAGAGTTTCTAATTTTAACTACTAGATTGCTCTACCGAGGTGTGCAGGGAAGTGGTTTGTGCTTCTTCTTTTTTTCGATAGTGAGTTGATTATCAGGACCGGCCCGATTGTGCATGGAAGTGGTTTGTGCTTTTTTTATATCTGTAGAGAGCTGATTATCAGGACTCGCCCGACTTTGCATGAAAGGAAGCCCTAAGAGTGGGCTTCTATGTGAGCATCGGGCCGGAGAATACAGCTACAGGACAAAAAATGAGGTCCCAACTTCCACCCAAGCTTGGTCAACATTGAAAGTAGACTTGCAAAGTCACCCACTTCACCATACCATCGGTGGGCTACGTGATTGGTTGCTTTGTAGAGAATTTCTAATTATATCTATAGGATTGCTCTATTGAAGTGTGCATGGAAGTGGTATATGTTTTTTATTTTATTGGTGGAGAGTTGAATTTTGGGACCGGCCCGATTCTCCATGGAGGGAGGCCCTAAAGGCGGGCTTCCATGTGAACATTGGACCGGTGAATACAGCAACATGACAAAAATGAGGTCCCAACTTCCACCCATATAACGTTAAAAGTGGACTTTGCATTTCATCTCGCATTTCATCCATTCTCCCTCCCATCGGTGGGTTACGTGATTGGTTGTTTTGTCGAAAGTTTCTAATTTTATCTATTGGATTGCTCTATTGAGGTGTGCATGTCAGTGTTTTTTAGTGAGATAATGAGCCACTCACTCAAGGAGTGAATGTGAGCCTACTCCCCAATCACTCACTTTGGGTTTAAGGTAGAAGCACCCAATTCCGACATAGTACCCAATGACGATAATTTCTACACATGACTTTCATTTTAGAACGCAAATCTAGGTAGACTATAGATCGCTTATCGTTTTGGTCAACAAACAATAAAGGCTCTATGACGTACTTAGATTTGTGTTCTAAATGATACTCATGTGTAGAAATTATCAGCATTGGGTACTATGTCGGAATTGGGTGCTCCTATCTTAGTATAGGTAGCAACGATGATTTTTGTTGTTGCTAATTTAAGCCAAATTGCAATATAAAATTTGGGCTGGCTAATTGATACAAAGAATCTTTTTTAAAAAGAAGATGGAATAATAGCTAGATTTCCTACATGGGTAGCCTCTTTAAACCTAGGTATCACCCAACTATTGTCTAAGTAGCACCTAGGTAGCATATGTGTATTACCCTGATATTACCTATATATTAATATGAAAAGAGTATCCAAAGAGCTTGGATTGCCCCTTCAAGCCATGGAAAAGTAGTAAAACTGCTAAGCTATCTCCTAAAAAAAATATAAAAAATAAAAAATCATTGGGTATCAGGGCATTTTTTGGGGCAAAATAGTGCTAGCAGAAAAAAAAAATTGACTAAAAATTGGTCAAAACCATGAAGTTTTTGCCATAAAACTTCAAACTAAAAATTCATCTTATATGAAATTGCTAGATTGTTGATGAAAATATAATTATGGATATGTGATATCTTCTAAATTAAATGTGGTATTTTCTATCCAATATGTGGATGAATGTTGAAATATGGAGCACTACTATAACATTTAATATCGCCACTATGTCATTTCATGAATAATGAAAAAATAAAAAATGCGCTAATAGATAGTGTGCATTTTGTATTAATGACAATTTAATTTAATATGGATATTTTTTTTTTAAAATCTTATGATTTCATTCCATTTGTTTAAAAAATCATCCAAAATTGAATGGTTTTAGTTGATTTTGGATGATCAATCAAATTTAAAAATGTACTCATTTCTTTTTCATAGATTTTGTGAATTTTAGAGCATTCCCACATGACTACATGTATCCTAAATTTTCTTGCTAAAAATCCGAGGTCCCGATTTGACTTGAGAAGACACTTTGCGAGCCAAAGTGTTTGAGGTTTGTATATTGTTTGTGGATATCAACTAGATTCCCCTTCTTTGGTAAAATGAAGGTTTGGGTTGGTATATCAAGTTTGGAAATAGGAATCTCATCATGAGTGGACATGCTCTTAGTCTAGTTTCAAATTTGGTTGCCAATTTAAGAAACAAGTCCATGTTATTACTAGACATGAAATTCAAGGAGGAAAATGCAAAAAAAAAATTATATTTTAACCTCTAAGCTCCCAAGAGACCATTTTTTGGTCGCTGCTTATTTTTAACGAGCTGCCTAGAGCAAAAATATAAGTTTTTTAGAAAATAAAAACTATATCTAAGTCTACTTTCCAACACAATTTGGATTATATCAATCTTTCTTTTCTTTTCTTTTGAAGTTTACAATTGATAAACCAATTTTAACTAATCTTGCTAAATTTTAGATTCTAAAAGCAAAAATTATAATTTATACAATTTATCAAAGATTAATGCTTTTAAATTCATTATTAAAAATAAAAAAAATAAAACCTAATTTTTTTTGGAAGTTTGACTATATAGATAATTTGTAGAGATGATGTCCTACATTTTGTTTATTGAACCAAATTTCATCAAACATATGGAAGGCACATACTATAACTCATATATGTTTTGTCCAATACCCCTCGGACACTTAGGAGTTAACAAAAGTTTGTGAATCGTATATCAATTGTAATGTTTGTTTATATCTACCAAAATAACAAAATAAAAATAAAAATGTAGAATTCATCAAAATTGATAGTACCAATCAAATTCTTGATGCGACCCAGTCAAAAAATTAGCAAAATTGAAACCCCACTAATGAGGTATCATTGGCTCCCTTAATTAAAAACCCCCTTCAAAAATATTGGAAATTTCTAGTGAAGTGTCATAAGAGTGGAAAATCTTGGATTATAGAATTTCATATGGTCAATTGTTGGGTTATAGAATATCATATGGTCAAATGACAATATCTATAGTTGTAATGAAACAATTCTTGGGAACAACATCAAACAGGAATCAAACGCTTCTCATCGTTTCAAAACACGTTTCAAAAACTCTTTTGCAACCACGGGTACAACACACTACCAACATCTTTTGGGATGAATTCCATCCATAAGTAAAGATTTCATCCAGATGTATGTTGGACTCTAGTGTACCCTTTGACTATGACTGCCCATTTGATCGTACCGCAATAAATAACTGGGAAAACTGCACAATCTGGAGTCTAGAGAGTCCAAAATAATTGGCTCATGGGCTGTACAAGTTTGGACAGTTGTCATTCTCCAGTATTCTAATATATAATAATAGATATATTCTCCCAATTTTGAGCACCAATGAATGTACTGTACTTCAGACAAGCACCTTTCAGCTGTCTGCTTCTCCTTACCCTCACCCTTCCACCTCATCAGATATTTGAGTTAGCCACCAGAATTGAATTCTGCACAAAATGATCTCAACGTTTCCAGATCAGTGTTTGCGCTTCAATCATAAACTGGAAAACTCACATACAATTAGTTCAGCAGGAAAATATGAAATGGTCTTCAGTAAATTATGGCAGTAAACACTCCACTGAATCAGGTAGCAAGGATATTGCCTCTTTGTGTGTGTTACAGTCACTGTGTTTGTTTACTTGCCACCAACCCTCTAACAACAGCTTCCGCAAACCTTTGCTGCCTGAAACAGGTGAGAAGAAGGAATTATTAGCAAGAGAATAATAGTATATGTGGATCCAAATTCGAACATGTGTAGCAGTTCACAAAAGCATGTGTTCTATCCAACGGAGTTGTACTTGTATAAAAAATCAATAACACTTAGACCAGCAAGATGGGATGAATAGTCGGAAGACCATTCTAGGACGCTGTTCACTTTTGACTTCACTTTACAGTCTGTACATGTAGAAGACGTACTAAAACTTTCGTTGTATAGACCCAGGATGTTTGAAATGCAAACAAAGACCAATACACTCGGTCTCTTTCAATCAAAATAAAATAAAATCGCGTACAAAGACTTGCAGTACGTACTTCTTATCCTTGATCTTTGGGCTTGGTCGATAGTATTTGAGGTAACCATCCCAAGGCACCTTTTTAATTCCAGCTCTTTTGGCGATCAACTCACGCACCCTGCCGAAAACAGTCCAGCTCAGTGAGTCACAAACTACAATAGGATTTGTGCTTGCATGCGAAGAAAGGCACTTGAAAATTCTCACGTACCTTTCAGAAAATTGAATTGGGGTCTCACCCGGGCGCAACTGTTGGGGTTCCAAGTACCAGACATCACACACAACCGCCCAAGAAGTCATCAAACGCATCAAGTGCATTGTAAACGATTGCCTGTGCACACCGAATTAAATTACTCATCACCAATTGGCATGTAGGGAATATGAATCATAAATTTATCCAATTTTCCGTGCGTGATCCACAACTTCTGAAGAAAATAATAGTGCATCAATGCGAGAAAGTAAAGAGTGACTAGAGCATGGGTCTTACTTTTTGCTGTTCCAAAAGGCATCCACAAAGATCTTGTTGTACTTTATCGCAATGGGGCACACCATGCAGTCGAGTTCAAACGCACCCTGTGGATCGTAGATATTCAACAAAAAAATGTTTTTATTCGGTTTTCTAAGTTTTGAAAATTTCAAAACAATACACATACCCAGTTGACTGGATCAGAACAGGCTTGTAAACAGGTTGAATTGCTTGCAGATTCGAACATTGAAGGAGAAGGTAAAACCAGGCTTCACACACGTTAAATATACGCAATCAATGCTCCATTTAGGATGAAAGGCTTCCTACTATTCATCTAACGGATAATACCATGTCATGGGATCTTCAAGTCATTTTGTATAGCATCAAAGACGTCAAGCTCTATAATCTCACTCCTCGTTCGAATGGAAAAAAAAAAAAAAATCTTCTGAAACGGAAAAGGAAGACCAAAGGGTGATACAAGTCACAAAAATTGTCCTTGAGAACGTTCTTTCCCTGAGAACAGATGATACCTTTTTAAACATGACAGTATATTCGTTGTTGATACATGTGCCCTCCGGAAAGATCAGAAGTGGGTTGGAGTCTGGGTCTTCAATGTATTTCTTCAATCTGTGCCAAAGACAAAACCACTGGATTAATAACCCCTAGTTTCTTAAAAAAAATGTCTAATCAGTCACAATGTGATGAGACTAGGATACGAAAGGTCTGATAGCATAGTCTCTACGAAGAGTGAGAGTTTACTTCTGTGCCACAACTTTCCGGTCTTTGGCTTCCGTCCGGTTGAACCATATACAGCCCAAACTTTCGAGTACAGTACTTTGCAGAAAACCTGTACATAAGTCATCATTAGAGGAAATCTAGCAATCAAATGGCCTTGTAAAACTATGCTCCCTATGTTCACATCTTCCTATATTTCAGGGCATACATTAAATAGAGAAGACAAGAAAGTCCTACTTGAAAATTAAAAGACCCTTGTTATCCACTCAATTGGCAGAGTGACTCAATTGTTAAATCTATTCTTGTCAATCTTAAGGACCGCATTGAGAATCTTAGGGTCCAAATTAATTTCTCCCATTTTTTTGTAATGTGTTTATTATGGTATTTTCATCCTGCTCTTTTGACAGTATATGCTCAAAATCTTGGCAAGTAAGAAACAACAGTCTCCTCCAGTAACACCAGATCAAATCAAATGCTGGAGAACAAAGCGATCAGACAAAGGAAAAGGCAACGTACCAACCCATCCTGGGTGCTTTTGCATAATCACAGCGAATGCAGTCATTTGCTCCAATATGATGAAGTCGATCATAGATGTATGATTTGCAACAAAAACCTGCAAGATATAGTATATGCTCAAAATGTGTATTTTCAAGCCTCCAAGGGCCACAAAGTGTTCACTCTACTCCTGACCGAAAACGCCACAATCACATCCCACAATTGGCATCAGAACGTGGGTATTGGTCTACCTGCTTGGGACGCATACTCGGCCGTGGCCCATGGTATCTAATGACGCCAGTCCATGAGCACACAAACACACTACATATGAACTCCACCAAGCCTCGCTGTCATTTAACAACAACAAAAAAAGGACATTAGAACGTTTCCTGCCCTGTGTTAGAGGAAAAAGACTGAAATGTTTTTGACATTTTAATCTGGCAAATTTCCCAGCTTAGAACTTCACGCCAAACTAACCTCAACCTGACGTCTGAGACTGTCATGATGTTTCAAGGCCACATGTAGAGGGAAAAACAATCCCAGAAAGATTATCCAACCACCTGCCAGAAGAATAACCCTGTTCACTTCCACGGAGCCCAGGGATCAGGACAGTAAACTTCATGGAAAAAACTAGTGAATGTTTATGTAATTAATCAGCCATCATAACATTTTATGGAAGGAGCTGCTAATTCACAAAAGAATCGAGGCATCCAAATTGCTCCAATTCTCTGACAATTCTTTGCAAGTGTTGCAGCTACAGTGAAGAGGGTGGGCAGTCAACACTGCTCTAGAATGTTGCAAAACTGATAAGCCATACTAACAAGAACTAACACAGGCCAAGAGAAATCCCAGACAGAGTAAAAACCTTAAGGGAAACAGAATACAGAAGCGCACTATCACTCCCATCACCCAGAGAGGAAACAGGTAGATATTCCAATTCCATGGCTCTGAAGCATTCGACTTAAAACATCTGGTAAAAGAGTCCTGCATACATCATACACTCCCATTCAGAACACTGCATGCATTCCAACAGATATAATGATCTTGCGATGAAGAGATTGCAATGCGGGTCTCAATGTCATTGACAATAGCTAGATAGACAAACTTCAAATACCAACCACTACATTAGCAATGACTACATGAACACTTCCAACTCAATACAATTGATTTAGCAACGACAAAAGCTTTATGACTAGCTACAAGACAAGTGACTCAGGTCCAAAAGCTCAGACTGTACATACATCAACAATCGCACTCCCGGCTTCGCTGAGAACCTGAGAAATATCCAACAAATCTCGCCTGTAAAACAACAACCACATATCAGAAATAAAACAAACGCCCTACATATATCATAAAATTTAGTAGAAACAATGGCAAATGTGCATGCTTATTAGAGATGATTTTTGGACTCATTCTTACGTACGTTCGTTTTATTCCATTGTCTATTTCAAGCTTTCTTCCAAAGAGATTTTCCAGCATAACACTTTAAAAACATGGGCAATTTTCCAACCTCCTGTGCAGTTTTAACAAATGTGATGTTAATGTTCAATAACTAGCCTAACATTCATTATTGAAAGGACCTGCAAACACCTTGGACCCAACAAAGAATCAGGATATCCAAAATGCTCCAATTCTTTAGCATAAATTCAAAGCGCTGGCATAATTAATTCAGCCAAGTAAGAGTAGTTACTGCCAACTAAAGTCAACAATGAAAAAGGGTGGGTGGTCAACACTGCTTTAGAATGATATGGCCCATCACGACCATTGTTTTCTCCCGCAGTATCCAGAGCATAAAAAGAAGCAAGACAAGACAAGAAGAGAACATCAACAGCAAAGAATACTTAAGAGAAAAGTAACCTACAGCTTTATACAAACTAGAATTTATTGGCATCACGCACACTGTTTTCTCCCTCAATCTCCAAAGGCGGAAGAAGAACGAGCATAAAAAGAAGCAAGACGAGATCAAACATCATAATAACATACAGCTCAAAAATATCGATAATATTATGGCCATATATCACGCCCATTGTTTTCTTTCAAAGGAGAAACCAGAAGAAGAAAACGAGCTCTAGAACATCAAAAAAGTATACAAGTAACATACAGGTGTATCTTCTCATCAAAAATCAATAATATCATGGCCATATATATATCACGCCCATTGTTTAATTTCTTCCAAAGGAGATCGAAAGCAGAAGAAGAAAAACGAGCTCGAGAACATCAAAAAATTACACAAATAACATACAGCTCTTAGTATCTTCTCATCAAAAATCGATAATATCATGGCCATATATCACGCCCATAGTTTTCTTCCAAAAAATATTTAAAAAATTATACAAAAGAGATCGAGAAATAATTAACATACAGCTGTATCTTCTCATCAAAAACCTCGTCCATCGCATTTCCATCAAGCAAATTGCGACTCCGCCCCATCTTGTCCTCCTCCATGGAATGAATACGTAGCACAAACCCTAAACCTATCTCACCAAACCCTGAAACGGAGCGCCCTCCCGGAATTCAGCGAATTCAACTGAATTTTTCCATACAATCAATGAGCAGCTGTCTCACCTGCAACACATCGAATCGTCCTCGCACTGCCAGGAAACTAATTAATAAACTGGCGGTACAACACTGACTCGATGGATATATGAGGCACTCAGAAATATAATATTAATGGAAATGAATTAATGAACGGCATCTCTGTCCTGTCCTGGATTTCTGCACAAACCATGAAATGAATTGGATTGCAACATCAAACCCTAGGTCACACGAATTGCGCTGCAGGTTCGAATGATCAATGAGTTGGTGCAGTCATGCAGAAGAGCCAGGCCTGTGCAAGCATCAGAATCGCCGACACGGGCACCGGGGACGGAGAATCTAGGAATGCGGTAGATCCGCGGTGAACACTCTGTTCTTGGGGTCTCCGCCGGGGACGTTTGAATTGGGCTTATGACCGTGGGTACCTATATCAAGGTGGCGGGAATTGAAGGGCTTTTGCTACACGAGAGTGAGGTGGAAGGTGTTGACTGGTCCTCATTTCCCACAATATCCCCTTTGTCATAATAAGGTTGATTGTCCTAAAACCACCAACTTAAGCAATCTGGACTATTTTTGGCAGTCCTAAATTCGAAAAAAATATATGACCGCATTCGAAATAGGTTTTGATGAGGATTGCAAAAATTTGCAACATCTAATTCGCATTTGTTAATTTTATACAAAATTCCAAAGTGGAAAGTAACCTGTGACCCAAATCAAACCTCTAGGTTCCCCCATGTTCACACTTTGTTGTTCCTAATTCCGCTCATGAGCTAACCCAAAACCACCAACTATTTCTTGGTGTGCCATTGGTCTCCTTCAATAGTGAAATTGGTGGTTTTAGGTCTCAACTGTGGTGGCCCCAAGAAAAGTCTACATGTCATAATTGGGGGAGGTGGTGGTTTTAGGACATCCTACCTTATCCCTTTTCCCACAATATCACCTTTCTCACAATATCTCATTTATTTGTACCATCCTATGAGAGGAAAGTTTATTTGCCACAATATCCCGTGAGAAGAAAGGAAGTATCTCTTCGGCAATGATTCACACCATTTTTATTGATAGTTTTGGTTTTAACTTTGGAAAGTAAATATAATAACTTTTTGGTACACAGTCTACCTTCCACGTTATGACAATATTATTGTTTTAAGCAATACACATGTGACAAGTCATTTCTGTGACTAATTCATACATGCCACTTTGAAGTTAGGGCTTCCAAAACACGTCATATTACAGAGGAACAATTAAGTTTATTGATCTCAAGAAAGAAATTGTGAAAGGCTTTTAGACATTCCTCTTTGGAAGTCTGTAGAAGAATAGAAAAAGGTAGGAGACTTAGAAAAGAAATGCAGAGGATTTCCAAGAATAGCTTGCTTTGAGGTGTGATTGCCTTTGTAGTAATGGTCCTCTATTGGTTGATACCACATCTCATTTAGTAGGTTGAAGAATTGTCCATGTAGATGAAATTCACTTGAAAAGTTTTTTCTAGAGAAGTTTGGAGATGATGTTATATATGGGAGTATTATTTCCTTGATGCGTTGAAAGTAGTGTTTGAGTGCCGAGTCAATTGCATTAAAAAGAGTTTGAGCTAGTAATGACAATATTGTAAGAAAAAAAACAATGAATTCAAAATAGAACTTTTTCATATTTTAAGATGGATTTTTATATAGGTCAAGTGTTGGTTATATAAATGCCTACCAAAAAAAAAATTGTTAATACTCTTGCTCCTATTGTTTATTTTTTATTTCTATACAAGTCACATTTATAATATCTTTCTATTATCTTTGCATTTAGAAGAAGGTGAATTTTTTGTAGGTGTAGGGCCTCAGGGAAGTCACTTAGTGTAAATTTTGGTATACATGAGCGAATAGAGGGTATTTAATGGGGGGCTATGAAATAATTGTAATATTCTACTATTTATATCAAATGAATAAAACACACTCTATATTTGTTTTCTCATAGTTATCTAAATTTTTGACAGTGAATTCGTTGGGTGTAGGGCAAAGATGGGTAAATATTTAAAAAAAGAAAATATCAATTTTTTGGAATTTTTTTTTTCAAAATTTTTTTTTATGATGAAATAAAGAATCTTGAATAACATTCAAAAATATTCCATTTGCCAAACCTAATTTTTCAAAAAAAATAAAATATTTGGCACAAATGTGTTATGCATGCCCTCCACCTACAATATGGTATGTGTTTGAATCTAGATGTATTGCACATACTATACCTACTTGTTTTATTTTTTTGTTTGGGGCACAGTGGCAAAGTCCCCTCAAAAATAAAGGACAAATGCACTAGCATTGTTTCAAAAAAGAAACATTGATACCTACATAACAGGTTCGTACAAGCTATGATAAATAATTTCTTTTGGAAGATTCTATTCTTCTAATGTCAAATACTATTACAATGTTTTAGTAGGGTTGCCTTGGTGTTTCATTCAGCTTCATCCTTGAAGTTCTCCCAGCCAATGCGATATGCCCCTTGAACTAATGATGGGGCTGACAAAATGATGAGATATATTCCCCCATCATTTCAATTGAGAAGGGTAGTCCTTGAGTTTACTCCTGAATGTTATGATGCATAATTTTCTAAGATTCTTACTTTTCATCGTACAAAAAAGAACTTTATGTGAAAAACCAAACACTCCAAAATATTGTTTTCCATGTTTGTATGAACCTGCTATGTGGCTATGAAATTAGAAGTCTGAAACATGTGGAGAACTCAGCTCTCCCCATCAAGGAATTTTAATGTTTTTCATTGCCGAAGTACACACGTGCAGCAGATGAAATTTTGAGCTACTTTTTACAAATAAAAAAGGATGCTTTTGAAATCACACTGTTGAAGAAATCAGCACAAGTAGAATGTGAACTTCCAAGCCGTGTATTGTGCCCATCAGAAGTGCAGCTAGAAGTGCAGTTGAAAAAAATCAAAAATCAAAACAAAAAATCAAAAATCATATGTATTTTGTACCTTTTATCATTTTATACTTATGTTTTTAATTTTAATTCCAGTGATGACTGTAGGTCGGAGCTAGTTTAGAAAAATGGTATTGACAACTATAGGTTTCACTTGTGGTTTTTCAACGGTTGTAGGGCTTGTAAGTGAGTTGGCAAGCCACGAGCCGACAGTCGACAATTCTAAAGTAGGGTTTTTAATAATGTAATTTAGCCTTTCGCATCCTTGAATGGTCTTCCCATAAATGTTCCATTCTGCCCTCAAAAACCATAATGTGAAGTAATTTAGCCTTTCACGTCTTATTCAAGTCAAAGCCCTTCACTTCATCAATGGTGGTGTAGAGATAAGCAGAGCCCTACTAGTTATTATTTGTTATTTATAATTTTTATAGCATTTGTACTCGATGTTTCATATTACTGGATATGAATGTAGGGTGGACCAAAAGAACATTGCTTTGTTTGCCTAGGCTACCTAAGCTAAAGGCTAGATTGCCATACCTCATGCCACCCCGCATTCTTTGACATGGCCCGTATTTTGGCTTAAACAGCGTAGGCTTTACCTTAGGCAGCCTAGGTTTTAACGCGGTGAACAAAGCATGACTCTTTTGATCCACCATATGAATGGCCCTAGTAGCCGAAGATAATAATCCTAACTTTGATCAAATGCCTATCGTGATTAAAGAGTCCGTTGGAGATAGTTCGTTTACTTACGCCTCATAGACATAGGTTGCAAAATCAATCCTTCGTGACTTATACTAGTAACCAGACATGGTATAATCAATCAATGGTTGGAGATTTTGTATTCATTTCTAAACCAATTTTATCGACTGATACATTGGTAACAAAAAATTTGAAGTGTGCTTCTAATGAATTATAATAAGTCTCTTGAATTTAAAGTATAAGATCATAAGAAGTCATTAAACCGCGTGGAAAATATGACAGCAAATTACATATAGAGCCAACAAGTAGTTTGATTATTAAGATTTCTTGTTCATTTTTGGATTAAATCATGTAAATGATAGTTTATTGGGAAGTTATAAACAATGCACTTGTAACAAGATATTATTATGATTTGATTTTCATATGAAGATTACATTGACTAATTGAGATATTTTGGTTAGGGTTTCAAATGATGTTAACAAAGTTTTTATACAGATGCATTGATTTAACTCAAATAAAATTATTTCATTGCAAACAAATACAACATTTTTTCAATTGGTGTCCAAAAGCAAAATTTATGCTTGCAAAGTTATAAAAGGTGAATAATGATTTTAAATTTAGACTTAGATAAATAAATCAAGGATGGGTAGCTATAAAAACATTAAAAATAACTAAATTCTATGGATTACATTTATATATACATAAAATAATCATTTATTCATTCCATTTTGGATTAACTATGTAAAAATAATGAAGATTCTTGTTATGAGGCAATTAGGGGTACTTGCCACAAAAAAAAGTGTGTAAGCCAATTGTTACAATTTTGGAAATCTTGTAAGAACATACTCATTGGTCTTAAAATTTGCATGAATCTAAATTGTAAGTGAAACGTTATGGTTCTCCAAAGTTGACAACGTCTTTCATATATCAACTTCAATGAAAGATAGGATTCAAGGTTTTCAATGATATCCTCAACAAATTGGAGCATGTAATATGTCGTTGGAAGCTTTAAATAAGAGCTCTTTAAATAAGAGCTCTTTAGATTTCTTTGACTTGTGAGGAGCAAAGAAAAGAACTTAGAAGTTATGGCTCAACAAATGGGCAGAGAATCAGAAATGCTACCTCCCAAGGGATCCAAATCTTTGGGAGGCCATAACTTCCTCAGTATGGGTCAAAATGAGAAAAATGAACACAACAAACACCCAATTCCCTAATTTTGCACTTGGCCAAGTGCACTCATTTCATGAGCAAACTTGGCTTTAAAAAAATTTGTTTGAAATTTTTTGTAAAAAACAGGGATTTTTGTCTTTCTACAATCTCTTCATTGTAAAGAAACAATTATTTATTTTATTTTTTATCCTTATCTTTATCTTATATCTTTATCTTTATCTTTTCTTTTTCTTTTATTTTGATTTTTTTCCTTGTCTTCTTTCTTGTCTTCCTCTTGTCTTCCTTCTTCTTTTTCTTCTAGTCTTCCACTTGTCTTCCACTTGTCTTCCACTTGTCTTCCTTTTTTTTCTTCACCTTGCCATTTTTGGAGTTTAAACGATAATTTTAAAAAATAAATAAATTAGGGAGCAGGCTGAATCCAATATAGGCCCTGAAATGAAATATATATATATATATATATATATATATATATATATATATATATATATATATATATATATATATATATATATATATATATATATATATTCCGGATTTTCCGGGCAAGGAGGGTCCGCGCGCGCGGATCCTACTCTTATTTTGATCCACTCTCCTTCCCTCCTCTCCTTTCCTTTTTTTCCCCTCTCTCTTATATAAACCCTCACACATTCTTCCTCCCTCACACTTCCTTCATCCTCTCTCTTCTTCCTTTATATTGAGGAGAAGGGAGAAGGAAGACAGGGAGAAGAACAAGAGATGAAAAAGGGTGGAAGGAGAGTGTGAGGGAGGGAGAGTGAGAGAAGGTTTATATAGGGAAGAGGGGGGAGTGAGGGAGGGAAGGTCAAAATAAGAGTAGGGTCCGCGCGCGCGGACCCTCCCTGCCCGGAAAATCCGGAAGAAAAAAAAAAAAAAAAAAAAAAAAAACTTTAAAAAAATAAATAAATAAATAAAAATTTATTTCAGGGCTTGTATTGGATTCAGCCTGCTCCCTAATTTTTATTTATTTTTAAATTATCGTTTAAACTCCAAAAATGGCAAGGTGAAGAAAAAAAAGGAAGACAAGTGGAAGACTAGAAGAAAAAGAAGGAAGACAAGAGGAAGACAAGAATAAAATACAAGATAAAAGAAAAGATAAGATAAGATAAAGATAAAGATAAGGATGAGAAATAAATTAAACAATTGTTTCTTTATAGTGTAGGGGATTGTAGAAAGACAAAAAATCTCTGTTTTTAAGAGATTTTTTCAAACTATTTTTTTAATGCGCTTGGGGGCCAAGTGCATGATTATATGGCCAAGTGCAAAATTAGCGAATTGGGTGTTAATAGTGAAAGTTCCGCTTTATATGACTAAGTGACATTCTCCGTTGTCTTAGGGGAGTTAACCACTGAGTGTCCACACTATAGTTAATAGCCGGTCAAACCTCATTAATTTTTTACATTTTAAATTATATTTTATTTTATGGTATTTTTATCATATAATTTATTGTTAAACAAATTTACCTTGATTTTTTCATAATTATGTAAATAAAAAAGAATTCTATAAGAATTTTCAAAGTTTTTCTTGTAAAAATCATAGTAATTACAAAAATAGTTTAAATAGTATGATTTTTGGGGAAAATGTAAATAATAGTGATGAATAACATGGTGCAGGTGGCATGCTTCTTGAGCTTAATACATAAAAAGAAATTCGATTGAAAAACTTTTTTTCTAGTATATATTGGAATTTCAGGGTTCTGAGTTTTGGGCTTTTAAGTGATGTAAATAACGCAATTTTAACGGATTTTGAAGAATAGTACATTAGACTAGAAAGTAGAAGATAGCCCCCACACTTTCATAGTTGGGACTATTTTCATTCAAAACAAGGAACTAGGTGAAAATCAACGTTTGACTGCAAAAACGACCCAAGTATGGCCATATTGGGCTCTTTCGACGCTTAGGGGATTAAGTGTGAGATTTACGGGGTATTGAAACCCAGGACTAGTACGGGAATTAACATTGTGGATGTGTGGCAAGTGAAGAATTAGCAAGTTGTGTTTGTTGTTACGAAGAAATTGAGGTGCCCATAGAGGCACCATTTAAGCACACATCACGGGAGTGGCGGGATTACAACACAAGGCCAAGAGAGTGTTAGAAGTACATTTACTGTGTTAGTAATTCCTATTAGAACATGTATTAGTTATGTACTTTGATAAATTTGTTAGTGAACAACTTATAGGCGGCGTAGCTGTAGTAAGTAGCCGTCATATTCGTCATAGTTGTTAATCACCAAAGTCTACTAGGTAATTGACTATGTGTGTTCACACTTGTTGTCAATGGTCTTAAACAATTAGGCCCATTGTATAAGAGCTCAGGGGTGAGGCTCTTGATCATACCTCTACACTTGGGTGTTCGAGAGCTCCAATTTTATTCACATTAATAAAACTCCTATCTTCAAAAACACCTCTTGTTTTTCTACAGAGAGTTGATGCCCATCAAACCAGCAGGTTGCACTTGGACTACATATGCTAGTAGGAATCGAATCGGCCTACCCTAATATGCCCATAGCAAATCGACAATTGGGATCATCTACAAAAGATTGCTTTGGATCAAAAATGACAATTTTGGTGTGTTTTTGGAGCAAAAGCACCTCTAATCGCTTACGGGTAAAATGAGGACAAATTGTACGAAGATTCAGTGGTCCCTCACATATCCAGCTCTTGCGCTGGTGATTATTCTAAATGTCAAGGTTTTGTTAGCGAGTGACATTGGGTTGGGGTCCGTTATTCTCCATGGCAAGGTTTTGTTCCAGAGTCTACATTGGGTTGGGGTCCATTAACAACATTGAAAGTACATACTGTAGCCTACTCTGATTAAATAAGTGCCTCCAACTGTACCTTTCCCTCATCCTGGGAGTCCAATTACATGCCGCAAATGTGGATCCAAAATCCTTTGAATTGTGTATACGCACCCCCACCATTAACCCTTTAGTGCCCAGGTAACCACTAAGTGGTCACTAGATCACTGGAAAATGAAATACTGAAAAATCTGTGAACCATCTCAGTACAGTGTCTGAAGTTCAGATGTGTAACTTTTGATTCTGGAGATGATGCAAAAAGAAAATTTGGAATCCGACTTTCTTAGATATCCAAATACCTATGTACAAAACACCAAAATACTGCAAATACCTCAAAATACAGCAAATACTTACAAATACAACATATGTACTATGTTGTATTTCTAGAGATTGGAAGTTTGTTATCTCGTTTTTCTTTTTGGATTGTGTTCTCTTGTTCATGTTCCATTAGTGTATGTAGTCTGATCTTGATCACTATACTAACTCCTTTCTTATTTGAATGTATAAAATTTGTTCTAAACTGTACATAGATAAGTCACTTTCACTTATAAAATTCACAATAATTATATATGAGTCTATTCTTGACATGAAAGATTGCAATGAAGAGGTGTTGACACAAGTCATTGCTGAACATCTTCACTTTTATTTTTGAAAATTTAACCCAAATTCTATTTAACCTTGAAGTCACACACCCCCCGAAATCTCATTTTTGAGTGTGCATTATACGGTTCAAAGATATACTATAATCTTCCAATCCAACGGTCCGATCTTACCAAGATTTAACTGAGACTTGTTTCATTAAGCTATGCTTACATTCGTACGGTTGGATACTATTAATAGTACCCCTAATTTCAACAGAGATAGATTTAAAGAAACATCACCCAAAAAAAGGTGGTTTCTCCAGAACCACCTTGGGCGGTAAAGGGTTAACTTGGCTAAGGTCCGCTTTACATATGAAGACGAGGTTGTTTTTTCTTGGGGCCAATTCAACCAAATTTTCAGCTTAAATCCAAAGTCTCCATATAAAGGTGGAACCCCAAGATGATATTGTTTTATTTTATTTTTCGCAGTCACTGAACTTTCTCTTCTTTCCTCTCTGGCACAAGTCTATAGGTAGCTCTTTTGTGTGATGTCGTCTTTGGTGGTTACCACCACACCTTGGGTTTAAGACCGATCGAGTAATCAATATTATAAGATTACAATGTATGGAGTAAGCCATTCCTCCCATGTCCAATGACGTTGGGGCCAAAGAATTGAAGGGAAGAAGAGATTAAAAGAGCTGTTCAGATTTGCAATCAATCCAAGAATGCTTATTGCTAGGATATATATTATATGTATATATAATATTATATATATATATATATATATATATATATATATATATATATATATATATATATACACACACACACTAGCAATCTAGAAAAGGTCCTAAAGCCACCAATTGGAATTTCATTTTCAGTGCACCCAATTCTTCAAGTTGGGGCCATGTCAGACCTTGTTGTTTTAATTTTAAAAATTAGTTTTGAAATTTCCCTATAAGAAGTGATCAAATTCGAACCCTCTTATGTCACATCAAAACGGCCTCCGTCGACTTCACATGTGAAGCGGCCCTGAAAACTCAATTTGTTTGCGATACGTACCCTTTCACCCAGGCCACGCATTTCATGGGGTTTTGAAAGGCCTGGGGCTGAGGTCTCAAAGTTAAATGTCACATTCACAGACCTCCGAATGGAATTTGACATGAGAAAAACACTACAAAGCTGAACTTATAGTAAGCAGTTGAGTGAAAAGTGGAAATTTTGATGTACTTTATGATTTCTTTCTTGGGCAAAGCTGCGTGTGACTGGTTCCATGATGCGAGGGTGTCATGGTGAAGACATGGTGACAGCTACCAAAGTTGCTCGATTCCATCATGGTGTTTAAAAGTTAGCTATGTCACTACGTCATGTCGGAAGTCATGGCCCATTCACACCAGTCACCCAATGCGAGTGCAGCAGAGAATCTGCGTTCGTCAAGTAAGTTTTTGGTAGCTAAAGTGTGCTCCTGTAAAAAAAAGAAATTAACATGATGCATGCAAGGAGCTCCTCGAACACATTTTGGGTGCCGCAAGAAATTTGCTCTCCACCAACGTACATTCGTTGGGCCAAAAGTAGGACGAGACAAGGCTTTGACACTACAAGAAATTGTATATTATTTTCAAAATTTACCTTGCATGAATGCAACGCAAGTGCTTGAGCTTCTTTGTGTGAATGGGGGATCAGTGACTCAGTGGTGTGCAGGGTCCTTTTCTTGGGCAAAATATCGCCAAATGAAAGACAATACACCATAAAAATAATTTAAAAAATAAAGAATAAATTATGGCTTTAAAATGGCCAAAAACCATGAATTTTTTGCCATAAAACTTCAAATTAAAAAATTAAAATTTAAAAATGGATGAAATCATCAAATTGTGGATGAAAATAAAACAAAATTATGAATTTGATACGTGATTTTTTCTATCCAATATGTGGATGAATGTTAAAATATGGCGCACCGCCATAACGTTTTGTATCGCCACTTTGGCACATCATGCAAGAAAAGTGAAAAAAATAAAAATGTCCTGGTGGTATGGTATCGCTCATGAGAAAGAGGTTAGGCTAGAACTTAAAAATTATAGCTGCAATGACTTTATGACATTAGGTTACATTTGTTAACACTTCTTGGGTACATTTGTACATCTCTTTACACTTTTAGATCCATCATGAAAGTTTATATGGAAGATACAGTTTGAAATCTGCATCCCTTACTCTTGGAGTAGAGTAGAGTAGGCACTGCGTACCAGGGTTTTTTTTTTTTTTCTCTTTTTTGGTTTTCGGGTCATCTAATTTTAGGCTACAAAGCTCGCATGCAAGTGAATGAGGTGGCTTTTTTAATCCCTTTTTTATAATAATTTTATTTGATGGCGTCAGATTTATGTTTTTTCATACATCCTATCTTTTACATCCAATATATTGGCCTTTCGCGAAACCCTTAATACATCCTGTCTTTTTTCATTCAACATCTTGGCCTTTTCATCCACTGCATGTCACCTGAAGTCCCAACTTGGCTTGCAACCGGTACAATCCATTGCCTTGGTGGCTACGTGAAGTGGCATTTTTCTCATTGTGTACCCATATGGTGATTCTCCCAATGGATTCTTGTAGCATATTGGCTATAAAAAGAAAAAACATAAGAAAACCTTGTTGCGTCTTATTGAACCCTACTAGATTAGTTTCTTGGACGGAGCAAGAATCTATGCTATGAGAGATTGTGTCCTTGTAGCAAATTTACTATAGTACACCCATTATCTTGTTTACTCTAAGAGCCACGATTATTCTGAGTTATTTTACAAATCTTTGGACTAATTTTGGTATGAACTATCCAATTTAGTTCGAGAATTGATAATAATTATAATTATAATTATAATATTTTTCAAACAACTAAAATTAGTTATTAGTTATTTTTTATTCATATTTGACATGGTATATTCATAATAATTTGGATAACACAAAACCAACATTATCAAAATTACTACAAGTTATATATTAAAAAAAAGGACCATAAAGCCCCCACGCAGCTTTTGGAACTTGAAAGTGAGGAAATTCGAGTTGTTGGGCCGTAAATTGTAGGGTGAGCAATAAAGAGACCTGGACTCTTTTTGAGAGTTGAGTCCGAGGGTAGTTTTTGATCAAAAATTCATGAAGTGTGCAATTTTTGGTGATTTTTTTAAGCTGCAAGGAGGCTATCTCAGTGTCACTTCAGACCCTCATATCTTCCTCCTCACACCTCCAAATTGTGTGAAATTTTTTTCATGTGTTCAAAATGATGATTTCTACACATGGTGAAAATTACAAAAAAATTGGAGCACTTTGGACAATCCGATTTTAGCATATGTACTAAATACTCTAAACGAGTTCCATCAATCTTCTCAATAGTGGCATCTTTTTAGAAATTGTGCGATCTTGTTGATCCTATATTCATACAAAATCTAGGTGAGTCTTTTTTAATTTCAATCGTGCCAATTGTCAAAATTACCCGACACCAATGAGGAATTGAGCTTGTTACAAGAGCTATTCAAAAAAGCAAGAGCTAAGTTCAACACTCCCGGTCTTTTAGGGATTATACTTCCTCTCATTTATTGTAGATGTAGTTTGTGTTATTGTAAGGCTTTCTCCCATTTGTTTTGGAGTTAATAATGCAAGGTCTTTCTATTAGTAGTTACAAGTATTGACTACATTGCATTAGATTGTTTGTTGAAAACACTAAATGGAGAATTTCTAGGATGCCATGTCCTCTTAACTTTCCTCTTCTCAATTTCCCTACTTTCTTGAATTTTGGTTTCAACAATGACTCCCTCTAATGTAACTAATTCATGCAATTTATTTCTTTCTAACTAAAAATACAAAGAAATAAGGAACAAAGAAACGGTTCGATGACAAAATAACTACATTTCCTCATATTTTGAAATATTTTGTTACAATTTTGAAATGAATGGTTAATAGTTTATGTTCATCAATCAAATATGAAAATCTACAGTATAATTGCACAACCACTATTAGAAAGGTGGTTTTTGAGCACTAAACACTAATGTGAGAGCTTAGTGTTCAACGCTACTATCGGCACGAGCTCGCTTTGGGCTTTGGGCACCAAACTTTATCACTACCAATATTACTTGGTATCCAAAAAATCACCCTTTCTACTAGTGAGTGTAAATTACGATTTGATTTGTAGTCATTTATGCTCTTGAGATTTAAATTCAAAATATCCAAAGTCATTCTTCCTCACCAAATAATGATCATAGCAAAGGCAACATACAATGAATTTGGAAATAGAAAATAGAGATTGTTTCCAAGAGAAAGCACCAAGGTTAAACCTTACTACCCATGTTCTTCAAGCATGGATAGATGAATTACATCCAACCAATTAACCACTAGTGCAAAGGGTGTCCAATTTCACAAAAATGACCACCAAAAAGTGTCCGATTCCACCAAAAAATTAAAATTTTGGTGGAATTAGACACTATTTGGTGGTCATTTTTGGTGGAATTAGACACCCGCTTTGCACTACACCAAAATCACCATATACTATGGCCTATGATATTTACGAGAAGCTTTATTAATAATTATTACTTTTAAATATTGTGGTAAAATTCATCCTAATTGGATGAAATTTTGTTCAGATTAGATGAGAAATTGTCCAAATGGATGAATGTACCCACGCCATTCACCCACCCACAATATATGGTGATTTTGGTGTAGTACTTCTTATGGTTATTGTGCCAGCACTACTTATGAGATAGAGGACTCGGGGAGTGCATTTAAAGTTAAGACTAGGAATCACGTGAGTGCGTACTTTTGACCCCCTTATGTATGTACTAAAAAATCTTAATTTAAAAACTATTTTAAGACCAAGTATTGTAGGGGGTATGCTATTAAAACGCACTCACGTGTATTCCTAATCTTAACTTTAAGTGCACTCCCGGGATAGAGAAAAGGCTATCCCTCTATCAGGATAAACACAATCAGCAAATAAAAAACATTCCATAAGGCAGCAATTAAATTGTTTTGGTATTGTTTAGTTTGATATATTGACTCAATTGTGGTTCCTGTTTCGATAAATGTCAATATCAAGTAGCTTGAATAGTAGAAAAAAAGAAATTGCAACTTGGCCTTCATCCTTGGAATGGCCAGATTATGATTGATGCTAACATACATGATGACTGACTAGAAAGAGGGCGAACAAAGACTGTTTTGAAGCTTTGGTAGGTTCGCAAAAGAGATTCCGATGTGATGTCATTTGACTCCACAAGATGCATCTCTTTCAATTGGAACTCCCTTACATTGTCCAAAAACTCGACACAACATTGTACATGTGCTTTTCAAAAGCTTGAGAACAAGTCCCAAGTGGCCACCAAAAAAAAACCCAAAAAAATCAAAATTAAAAAAATCCACTCAATCCGTGTTTGATAGACACGGGCATAAACCCTCAAGTACTCCCCTTGTGAACGGATTATATTCAATTCGTTGAAGGTAGTTTTCCCATCTCATGGCTTTCATGTGATGAACATGTTTGCTATTTAGGTCTTCTGCCCATTTTGAAGAGGGTTCTTAAGCACTAATATGTTTTTATTTCAATATTGTATAAATAAGTTATGATTTTTTGAAGATTTGCTAATAGATTTTCTGAAAGATATTGGCGTTGTGACTCTTTAGTCAATGGTTGTACATTTACTCAACTATTTTAACCTCCTACGCAAATGGAAAAGCCATAGGAATGGAGAAACTACCTTCAACAATACGGTTAATTTAGAAATGGCAAAGTGTGTTTTTATCTTTTTGGCCTGTACTTTGAAACACATGTCGATTCTATTTCTACATTAGAATTATCTTTAAAGTCAACTTGAGTTTTGCATAAGATACCATGAGCTTTGAATAAGATACCATGAGTTTTGCTTTAATATACTCTTATTTGTTCACTCCAAGTATTGTACCTTCCAAACAGTTTTGTCTTTACATAATTCAAAAAAACCAAGACAATTTTTTGGGAATTACAAGTAGTTTTTGCAGAATTTCATATAAAGTATTTTTTGAAATAGACGAAATGTTGAAATATTACGATTTTCACATTTCCCTATATTTTGTGTACAAACAAGGGTGAGTTGTAGGAGAAGAAAGGGTTGGCCGTGTAATCAAATTCATTCTAAGTCACTCACAAATGATATGGGATAACAAGAATTTACAAGCCCATGTGATATCTCACCACACCATATTTTCAGTTGATTTTGGTGCACAATTGAGCATATCAAATGATCTTATCTTGAAATGTTTTCAACAAAGCAAAATTTAGAAGGCCAAGTAGTTTGTCACTTCCGAAAAGAATTTTGTGATTTGAAATTTTTATGCATGAGATATGGACAAATTCAGTAAGGTTGTGAAGAATATGCATGTGAGTTGAATAAGAAGAAAATGTGTCGTGATCAGACTTTCGAAGCTCAATTGTGCATAGTAGACTAATTTATTTTGAGTATTGCTCAACCATGAATGCTTGCATTTTCAAATAACCTTTCACCTCCAAAAAGAATTTTGTGATTTGAATTTATATTTTATGTTTAAGTTATTTACATTTTTGTAATGGAGTTTAACCGGTGGTTAAGAGAGATTGAACAAGAAGTGGGTTCTAAATACCGGTAACTCACATTCATTGTTGGCACTACCGCAATGAATCTTGTAAAAAGCATGAGGCCTTACCTTACTTATACAGTTAGGTCAAGGAAGTGAAGTTATCCCTAAAGCACAACTCTTGAATGAATAGTTCTTAAGTCTCAATGAAACTTTAGATGAACATTACTTTTTATTTGCCAATCAAATTTTATAAAACTCTATTTTGGGTTGACGAACATGATTTTTTACAAAATACTAATTATTTGTTGGAGGAGTGATGTAGCTACTAGGAAGGTACAATAGTAATAAGGTATGGAAGAGCTTGGTGGTCTCTCATTACCGTACGTGGAAGGCAGGGTCGGCAGAAAATAATTCCCTAAAAAAATGCCGAATAAATAAATTTATTAAGTATTTTGTTGAAATCAAAAAAAATAAAGTCGACAAAAAGCCGGGAAAAATAGAATAAAAACATAACACGCAACGAAAATCATAGACAAAAAACAAAATAAAACGTTTAGCTGCCGGATTTATTTTAATGTTAGCTATTAATAGCCAATTTCTTAATAATTACTTTTGAAAGTGCCCACCTCCACTATTTCAACTTTTATTAATTATTTGACATGAAAGTGCCGACCCTGCCTTCCACGTACGGTATTAGGTGTGTAAGAGCTTGGTAGTCTCTAAACTCAAAGAAAACTAGTTTTGTAGTCTTGTGATGGCAAAACTAGTTTTCCATGAGATTGAAGACCACTAAGCTTTGACACATCTAATAATGAAAGACCATCAAGCTCTTCCATGCCTTATAACTATTTATAAAAACTCTTTTTGTTTTTGCACTCCAACCCCTGAAAACCTGAGGGGTGTAGAGCAAAACTAAAATGTATTATAAAATGTGAAGTTTAACTTAGATTGGCATAAGGTAACCATACTTTAAAGCATCCACCTTACCAACTGAGCCCATTTACACACATAAAACATAAAATCTTTTTGGTAGGTCTTAATAGCACATTCAAGAGGATTCCAACACACTTTAGCATGCATTATTTGGACACCATACGAATAAGTTATGAATTTCCAAAGTGTTGACTATAGGTTGATCATAACGCGACCCTAAACTTTAATGTTCATATTGTGCACATTCTCATCAATAATAGGGTGTCAGAATCTACTTATTATGGAAGATTGAGCTAGGGACGATTCAAGAAAAAGGTTGCTTTTGGATATAGTTACCTTAATTCAAATTGGATTGGAAGTAGATATAGTTTTCTGTTAGGGAATAACTTTAATTTATTCAAAAATATATAAAAATTGACCTTGGGCAGCCCCTAAAAAAAGACAACGATCACAATATACTCTGGTCCATAGTATTTACAAGAGGCTTTAATACTAATCAAAATATTGTGATAAAATTCATCCAAACTGGATGAAAGTCTGCTAATTGGATGAAAATTTATTTAAATGGATGAACGTACCCACAACAATTATCCACCCACAGTGTATAGTGATTTCAGTGTACAACAACTCTAATGACAAAAGGATCATTCATCCAAGTTCGGTGGAATTCCAATCCATTTTTTTAGTTATTATTTTTTAATTATAAAGTTGAATGGCCAAATGAATAGTGAGCCACAGAGATCCATCCAAGTCAGATGTCAATGATTGACCTGAAAACAAGGACCTGGAAACGTGCTACTCACATTCCCATTTTTCATTTGCCTGCAGGAAGGAACTGAAGGACAGTTTTGAAAGTGAGGATTTTAGACCACAAAAAAGGGTGAAACGCATTCACACAGTCAGATGCTTCTGGAGACCATGCCACGTGAACTGCCAGCAAGTGGACGGCCACGTGTCCCATGGTGACAGGCTGCCTTTGCCAAGACGCCATTTGCTCAAGGACTTGGGGAGATGCTTGCTCATCCACAACTGACCCCAAAGGCAAACAGTTAAAATGGTATCTACCCTACAGTAATACCAATTACTGTGGTCTGGGGACGATTCCCCTTCGTACGCACTAGTAGAAACACCGCCTGCGTAGACTAGCGAAAAAGACCCATGAGAAGATCCTACATGACGAACTAGACTATAGGCACTAGTGTTTTTTTTTTTTTTCCTGACGATTTTAAACTTCTGGCAGCTGCTTAGAAGCTAAAAATCGCTAGAAAAAAACACTCACATGCACCCATTATCATCTTTATTCTGACTCGAACTAATAACGAAAATTTTGATTAATCGTGGAATTAGAAGAAAGTCCAAATCAGAATGATTAAGATAACTCGTAGTAATTATGGTAATGTGGGTATAGTATGACACGTACTAATTTTTTTAATCCAAAACGATTTATTTTTGGTAAGCTTGACCGTTTAGTTTACAAGATTATAATGTTCAAAGTTTGCATTCAACTTGGGCATTCAATTTCTTTTCCGGGGACACTTTGATGCCCCTTGGACCTTTAGGGGTTAAGGGTTAAACCCATGGTCTCCATATAAAAGGCAAAACCCTAAGATGACATCATTCTTTTTTTCACATCCAGTGAGTTCTCTCTTCTATCCCCTATGGCACAAGTCTATGGGGAACTCTATTGTGTGATGTCATCTTTGTTGGTTACCGCCACATCATGGGTTTAACCCCTAAAGGACCATGACTATGTTTCTCTCCAAACACTCCCAAAGCTATTTAAAAGTACCCCTTCAATAGTAAGATCATAAGCTACAAAGTTGATTGCACCTTTTTTTTGGCCCCTTGCCCGAATTTGAAACTTTTTGAAAATTACAAAAATGCAAAGTTCAGTCTCAAATTTGGTAAAATGAATTTGGCAATCGTCTTAGCTCATTGTGTGCAAAAATTTAAATGCATAGCTCATTGTATGCAAAATTCTAGAAGTTGCCTGCACTTAGGTTTTTATTTTTATTTTTATCTTTGCATGATTGTATATTTTGATCTATACATCACCTACATACACAAAGTACCATCCCATCTTCGTTACAAAGAGTAAAATCTTCACAGAAAATCTCAAAAATTCAGGATCAAAACTCATTCCACACCCAAGTAGACCGACCGAACTTAAAAATCAACCTAGGTCCTTTTGGGGGTTAAGAAAATCCTCAGCCTCGACACTATTTATGGAGCTCCAACAGTGGGCATGATATCCTTCATGAGTACTGTGTACCAGCAGCTGTTTTATTTTTATTTTTTAAATTTTTTTTCCCGTCCTACACTCATCAGTGCTTTGAAGTGCGTCTCATCTCAAAGTTATGATCATGGTGGGATGATCTCGAGCCCACTTTTGCAAGGACTTTAGGGAATTAGTGTGAAATGCACACCAGCACACAACTGAACCTCCAGTTTGTCCTCCTCCACCGGGCCATGTGAGCCTCACCATGATCTGGTGCAATTGTGCATACACAAAATTGTTAGTTGCCTCTGGTTCTCTGTAATGTTTCTCTTCTTTCAACGGAATGAAAGTGTCCGGTTGTTTCAAAAACAAAAATAAAAATAACATAAAAAAATTGTTACCTCAAATTGTTAGCCTTTTTTTTTTAAAGAGTGAAACTGATCCGTTAAAGTGCCAGGAAAAGAAGGAAAGGAACAATTAGTCGGGGTCCCAGAGAAGAGGCGGGAGGCAAGTGAGAATGGGAGCAAGCTTCTATCTGGCTAAGAAAATACTACCAATGCAAATTGTTAGCCTTCCCTTCCCCAGCTGGACTCACTGCTGCCTTGAACCACAACCAAGACTATTTATACAAATACCACCAATTTGGAAATTCCACGTCAGCTTCTCCTTCCAACTCAGCCTGCCTGCCTTTTGCATTGAAAACTGGTGTTCAAGTCACCCTACCTTTCATGAATTTGCCACCTGGCAATACTCATTTCAGCCTTGTGTTTGCCAGTAAGCGTTATGTGCCCTTCAAGCTTACCAAAAATAAATCGTTTTAGCTTGGTTGTAAATTAACCAACAAGAGTGTCTCAAAGTGGAAACTTTTGTTGAACTCACTTTAGACCCATTTTGGGTTCAAAAAGACTACAAAATTAGTCTATGGTGAATTGGAGAATAATTTAATGCAAGGCTTTATATTGTCATGGGGTATGAAACTAGTGACCTTCCCAATGCTAAAAGAGAGTTCCTACACGTTCCCCCAAGCCTAAGAGAGTTGAGCAAGAGACTATTCATGAACAATGCTTGTCATAAATTGTTAATATTGAATGCAAACTCCACTTGAAGTCCACTTGAACTCCCCTCTTCTGTTTTCGGATAACTCTATTGTATCAAAGATTCACAATTTTTTTATAAAATAAATAATTTACAACTATAATACTTTAATAAAGTATAATATATTGTAGGTAATATCTATTTATATGATATAATGCGTGAAGATGGTTCCACCGTTGGAACTAAATAATGGCACGGGACAACCTACTTTATTATATAATGTAGATTGTGCAGGCATGCACAAGATGACGGTTCCATTGTTGGAGTCGTTGTGCCAAACTCTGGTATGAGTAAACATATTTACTTCAAATATGGACATTTGTTCCAAAGTGAAAATCCTAATACAAACACTTAACCGAACCAAGGCATAGACGTCCAATGAGGAAAGAATCAAACAGAGGGAGACCATTATCTTGGGGGACAAAGCCTCTTTAGTTTAAGGACCCACAACTAGTCTAGTTCGTCATGTGTGATTTTCTTGTGGGTCTTTTCGCTAGTCTACGTGGGCGGTGTTCCTACTAGCGATATAACTTACCGTTGTTTTGAGATACACATTTCCAAATGCCTTCATAGATATTTTCTATCTGGGATATTTTCCAAACAGAATATGCCACTTTTTAGTCATAATTTTTTTAATGTGTTACTTGTTTATCCTTCAATCCAGGGAATAAATTCCTTTTCTCAAAAAGAAAGAAAGAAATAATAATTCTAAGTTCCTTGATTTTTTCATGTGTAAATGTAAAAGTGATTGTTGCATATCACATGTGGAATATTAACATTATTTTTTTCCTTTTAAGTAGTATATTAATAGTCACTGTGGTTGAGTGAAATTTGGGTGTTTGACTAAATTTCCCAGAATTGTACACCAGTATTGACTACCGTATTGATGTGGTATTTTATTATTTTTAATTATTGTTTTAACACAAGTAAAGGGTAAGTTTACTATTGCAAGGCAAAGGTGTGGTAAACCGGTAATGTTTACAAATTCACATTTTTCACACTTCCTTGCCGCTATGAAAGGGATAATAATGAAAATAAAGGAATGACACGGACAATGAATGCACTGGCAGCACAGGAGCAGTTGCATTTATGAGCTCTGCCATAGATGCTTCTGAGGTCCCAATAGTGTAAGCGCATGTGGATGGCAATGTGCATTGCTTTAACCCAAAAAGGGGGGAAAAATGAAAAAGGAATAAAAGGCATATAATTGTGGAATCAAACTTTACATTAGAGTTCACCGAGAAGAGTGTCTCAAAGTGGAAAGAAACTTTAAACTCACCTTAAACTTGGACTGCAAAACTACATAGCATAATAGAGTTAAGAGCATGCTCAATAGGTGCTCATTATGCACCAAGTTCACATCCAAGATGGTATGTGAGAAATAAAAATTCCCCTAGCAACAACCACCAGGCGTGTCTTTTAACCGAAAGGAGTGTTTCAAAGTGGAAACTCACCTCATACTCACCTTAGACTCGTTTTTAGTTCAAAAAGACGGCAAAATTAGACTATGGTGAGTTGGAGAATAAACTAAAGCAAGACCCTACACCCCCCATGGGAATGGAACTCGTGACCTCCCCAATGCTATAGAAGAGTTTCCACAAGTTCCCCCAAGCCTATGGCTCTATTTGTAAAGTGACTAAGGGACTATTTATGTGTAAGTCGTGTCAGAAATCGGTAATATAAGATTGTTGACTCCGCAGAGACTTAGTATAGAGCCCTCCTTGTTTTCGGTTAACTCAAATTGAACAATGGGAGCCATCATCCTTTTGCAATGGGACCACAATCAATTACAATTAGATACCAAGTACACATCGCAATGACACGATAGTCCCAAAATTCATGGAATACAAATGGCATTCCCTTATTACTTTAAAAAATGGATCTAAGTGAAGATTCTCTTTCGATCCAATTTTCAAAACGGTGTTCCATTGCACTGCTCTATTATGCTATGTAGTCTATCGTGAGTTGGAGAATAGTTTAAAGCAAGGCCCTACACCGCTATGAGGTGTGGAACTCGTGACCTCCCTAATGCTATAGGAGAGTTCCTACAAGTTCCCACAAGTTCCCCTAAACCTAAGGGACTATTCATGAAGGGACCAAGGAACTATTCATGAACAATGCATGTTATATTCCACTTATATTGGCGCACAAAATCAACACAAAAGATGCCGTGTTTTTGGATAGCTCTATTCACTTTCAATTTGTGTTTTAAAATTAGATAAGAATCCACTTTTACGTGCTTAGTGGATGAAAATATATGTCACGTACAAGTCTTATTTTTTCATGAATGAATTTCGGTGAACATTTAAATTTATTTTTTCAAAGTTGATTGTGGAGAAAATTCATATTTGTATAAAAATGTACTCAAAAAAATCATTTTTTTCAAAACATGAGTGTAAATTGTAATGAATGAAAACTGTTAGTGATTCTAAAATTATGAAAAATCACTATGCCATGGTAATAAACGTTCAACTTGAAATTACAAAAAAAAATTGACTTTAAAATTAATTTTTTTGTAAAGAATTCAAATTTTAGTGAAAACAGACTTTAGAAGCTATGTTTTGTTAGTTGGGCTTAAATGCATATATGACACAGTGATCCATTTTCATTACATTTTTGCATTTGAGACTTTATATAAAATCCCAAATTACCTTGAGTGACCCAAAATAAACTTTAAGAAGTAGCAAGGACAAGCAAAAACCATGGACATTAAAAATCAAATAAAAACTTCATCAATTTTCCTATCATAAAATGAATAGACTGATTATTACTCGAAGGACACTTTGCATGCTTTAACAAATTTCTGTTGTCGATTGTTGTTTCCACTTAGCGAGGCCCAACCTTCAATTGAATAGACATTTAATGCACATTTACACTATTTCAAAAAGAGACTGAAATTCTTCTAATTGTTGACATAAACCACATAATCCCATGCAATTATACCGTGTAATGTGTTGAAGTATCTCAACAAACTAAAAATTGTCTTTGTATTGTCTTTCATATGGCCCACATTCTTTAAAAATTAGTGTGAACTAGACTAATTGCACCAGATTTTTTTTGTAGTTTATGGTCAAATGCGAAACATGTGAGACTCAACGAAATCAGTTCTACGTGTGTACTTCTTATATAGTACAAACGCTAGTAGAAATTTTGACTGCATAGTCCAAAGAAAAGACCCCACATGACAAACTAAACCAATTGTGGGTCTTTTTGGGCAACGTTTTTTTGCTTCTATAGACTCCTCTATTCCCAGTATAGCAAAGCCATCACACGGCATAACACACATAAAAAGTACACACATAGAAAAGTTCACCTTGTAGGCAACAAATGCTAGGGTGGCCTCCGTATAAGATTGCATGCGTTACTAATAATATGCATTCCGGTGGCAAAGTGGGGTCATAGCAGACTTCAGCCACTTCCAAGGTTCAGGGGATTTTGTGGCTGTAGCTGCTGGCTGCCCTTTTGGAACTCGCCCTCATCTTAAGGGCCCCCACCCAAGGCAGCCCCCATGACACTGTTGAGACGACGACGATGACGACGGTGACGACGCAGATAGCCATTTGTGTGTTCCCACAAGCAAACTAATAACTGCATGTCAACTTTCTTGTAGATCAAGGTTCCATCATGGATAACTTGTGGTGTTTTGCATTCATGCACATTTGTGTACCCAAACATATATACAAAAAGGTCGGACTCATGGATAATAATGAGGTAACAAAGACTGTCAAGCAATCCTTGGCAACCTTCACATGGCGGACATTGTTCCTTACAACATTGTCTATGCTATTTTAAAATATATTGTAGTAGATAGAAGTTGGTGCATGTTTGCAGTCTCGAAGCAATGAACTCTTAGTTCTGGAAAGGTCAAAGTTAAAGTCCTAAAATTGGCATTCAACGTCATTGTTCAAAATTGCGAGATCACTACACTGAAATCACCATTGAAATGGGTGGGTGAATGGCGTGGGTACATTCATCCATTTGGACAAATGATCATATGTTTGAACAACTTTTCATCCATTTGAACAGTGGTGATTTTAGTGTAGTGCAAAGGGCTTCCTATTTCACCAGAAATGACCACCAAAAAGTGTTCAATTTCACCAAAAAAATAGATTTTTTTGGTGGAACTGAATACTTTTTGGTAAAATTGAACACTTTTTAGCGAAACAAGGAGCTCTTTGCACTAGTGGATGTGGTAACTCAAGGAATTGGGTGTTCATAGAAAGAAGAGTACTCACCCAAAAAAATCCCTTGTACCAAAAATTGCCTTAAATGGCTTATATGATGAAAATGGGTTATCTTTACTGAAAAATAATTGTCCAAAAAATTTGGCATTTATTTTTAGAAATCCTTATGCAGAACCTACCATCCACCTATGGTACAATTTATTTTAAATGAATAAAATTGTCAAAATTTCTCAAAAATACGATGTTTGTCATAACTTGGATGAATTTCCCCATCATAGGCAATATTATACATTTTTTTTTTCTTACCCGCTTGCCTTCTGGATTGAAAGCTGCTTCCATTTACAAGTGAACATGCAATTTGCTCACTGATTTTTCACTTTAGAAAACAAAAATTGCACAACAAGGAAATAATGATTACCAATCATCTTTAATTCATAACACAATTTTTATTTTATTTTTCTGAATTTCAATTTTCAATACGAATCCATGAGTACCGTAACTAGGTAGCAGTTTCGGCACAAAATAATTCTAAAAATAGGTGCCACACATTTAGGGGATAAAAAAATCTCCAAAAAAATTACAAGGGAAAAGATTCTTCACTAAGAATACCCTCTATTTAAAGCAAAGTGCCAATTTTTTTTCTCGTGATTTTAATAATTATTCGACTAGTGCTAAACTGCTACCTAGTTACGGTACAAGTTGCGCGCAAATTTGAAATTTGATGCAATTGCGATAAACTATTTCTTTTCCACTGAAAGCTCTACAACCACAATTTGGTTTTAAGGAATTTTAGGGATTAAAACAAGTCGCTCTAACAAAAAAGAATCACTGGCACAATCAAGTTTTTTAAAAATTAAAAATTAAAATAATTAATTAATTATAATTTTTTTAACAACCGGACGCTTGGCACAGTGAAGTTTAGTTATCAAATTTTCCAAGTTAGTTCTGGGTATTTTAAAAATATATAGTGGGAAAAAGACGAGATGCTTCGTGGGGGAAGAAATAGCCTGGAGGATTAATGATTCCACACCTAAATTTGACCAAACGGGGCTTGCTGAGGGAGGGAAGTGAGCTTGCAGACAATCCACTTGCAGATTAATGGGAAGATACTAACTTATAATACTTTAGTATATCCTAGAGAGAATTGTTCTCTGATTCTGGGACCAAGACCACCCCAATTACCCAAATTCCAACTCAAACCCCAAATTACCAAAATACTTTCCAGACTCACTAGAGTCACCTGGAGTTTGAATAAAACACAATGAATTTTGCATTAATTTACTTTTATTTGTTTACTCCAAATAGTTATAAAGTATGGAAGAACTCGGTGGTCTTTCATTATTAGGTGTGTAAGAGCTTTGTGGTCTTTAACCCCTAAGGGTTTCTAGTTTTTTTGGGCTTAAAATCATCATTTTTGATGTGTTATAGGTCGAAATGTAAGTGAGGTATAGAAATCTCAACCGTACAATCTTGTAACATACATGTTGTAGATCATGTGGATCAATTTTGGGGTCATTTGGCCATATAGATTGCAAGATCATAGTGTTTTAGTGCTAAAAAAGGATGCTGAAATTTTCCTAGCAACACAGTTAGAGGTGAAATTCGTTTTCAAAATTACTCAAATGAAAAAACGTTGAACTATAAAGTTGTTCAAAATCATCATATAAACACATTAGTACCAAAAAAGCTTCATGAAAAAATTTAATGTGCCCTAAAATGGCCTTGCAATGTCAAAAAGTAGCCCGAAAAGTGACCCATTTGAACCAAAAAGCAAAAAGTGTCCAAACTAGACCCGTGCACTAAAATGACTCCCAAACATTCATAACAACATGGATTGACCTGAAAATTTTACCATGATAACTAGACTTCAAGGGGAATGCAACGCAACAAATTTTTATTGAAAACAGACTTGGGATGAAGGAGATACAAGCCCCCGAAGTTGCTGCCATCAAAATTCACAGAACTGTCCAAAAAAAACATACCTACTTTCAAATGATCACCAAAAATTCAATTCATCTTGGATTGATCTGAAATTTTTACCACACATTCCATACATCATGCGGGGAGTTTTTTTCAAAATTTCAGAAAAATCGGACACGTTTTGCAAAAGTTACAGCTCTTCGAAGGTGACTATACCCCCAAAAACGTCCAAAATATGGACGCCGGGACGCTTAGGGGTTAAACTTCAGGAATTTTTTTTTGCTATCAAAATAGATGGTTTTTGGGTTTATCTTGAGTTTAAAGCTCTTATATACCTAATAACGAGAGAATATCAAGTTCTTCTTTACTTTATAACTATTTGGAGGAGTTAAAGAACATGCCCACCAGTGACGCTGGTATTCCTATGTTTCGAACGTGATATACCAATCCAAACCTAAATTTTGCTAGAAAAGAGGATTCTGGTTGATATCAAGAAGTAATATACCATCCTCTCTAATACTTTGGCTAGCAAAAAGTCTTCCCAAGTTCAATGGGAACCTTGATTTTTAGCAAGACTGAATTTGAGGATACCAAGCACTGGTGGGAAAAAGTTCTTAGGTGCCGCATCTTCTATTTTTGCATTCTTCATCCCTAATGCTCATTGTAATGTTTCAATTGGAGATTCTAAAGAGGTTGTTTTCTCCAATTATTGAAATAACAAATGAAGAGAGTCAACACAATCGTGTCTCCGCCCAAATGACTAAAAATGGCATACTTTTATTGATTTATACGAATTGAGATAATCATTTATGAAACATAATGGAATACACCAATAGTAAGAAGAAACCATAATTACCCTACATACATTTTTGAATTATAAGAACTAGTTTGGCCCACAGTAAATACCACTCACAGAAAGGGAAGGGGGAAAACAAACAATTAAAAAAAACAACCACCACCACCGAGACCCACGTGCAACTCACCTACCTAGCTGGCACAGAGATTCCCGTCCGCTTGTATTCTACGGAGCGTATTGCGCCATTGATACTATACAGACACCCGGGAAAGATACCCGGACCTCGGCCACCGGGGTAGTATCTTCCGGGGTTGCTTCTAACTCAGCAACAGACGCGTCGCCGTCCTCCCCGCTCACTGCTCGCTTTACTTTTGGCCAAGCGCTATGGACCCCTTGCTCTTCTAATACGCCCTGCCTGCCCCTGCTCCCCTCACTTCCCCCTCCTCAGGCCTCAGTAGTAGGACCTCAGGATTTCAAACAGCTTTCAAACGACCCCGGATTTGCCTTCTTTGGTAGCGAGATCTGTTAGAGAAACGATTTCCTCGTCGAGAATGTTTGTGTCTCTCTTTGTGGCCTTGCAATGTGCATTGAGTGTTGACGACGATCGGAGAAGAAGGTTAAAGCGGTCATCGGTTTTAATTTTATTCGAGAGACGAGACTGTGTCGGAGAATAGATACAGGGGAACCACGAGTTTGTTGCAGGAAGTTGTTTGAGGAGGCCATTTTTTGTTCTTTCTCTCTGTTCTTGTTTCATCCGACAACAGCTACGTTCGAGGTTTCGCCATCGTTACTGTCGGTAAGCTTCTCTTTCCAATAGTTCTAATTTTGTGTATGAAACGGTGATAGCACTGTAGGTCTTCGTAACACTTGTGGTTCGTGATAGAGACACGAATGGAACAGGTCTAAGAAATACTGTAATGGACAGTGATAGCACTGAGAGAAACAAGGCACTGCAGGTCTTAGTAACACTTGTAATTCGTGTTAGAGACACTGATGGAACAGGTCTTAGTAATTCGTGTAATGGACAGTGATAGCACTGAAGGAAATAAGGCACTACGGATCTTAGAAACAAGTGTAATTTATTTACGAGACAGTGTTAGCACGAAGGGAAACAAGGCACTACAGGTCTTAGTAATACTTGTAATTCATGCTAGAGACGCTGATGGAACAGGTCTTGGTAATTCGTGTAATGGACAGTGATGGCACTGAGGAAAATAAGGCACTACAGATCTTAGAAACAAGTGTAATTTGTTTACGAGACAGTGTTAGCACGAAGGGGAACAAGGCACTACAGGTCTTTAGAATGTAATTCATTCTGCACTTTTTTCTACGAAGTTTGGAGGAAGGGAATTGTTAAATTAGCAATTGAATTTTTGTGTGATTGTTTGTTCCGGAAAAAAAAGGTTCGGTACTGAGTTGAAATTCTTTTTTCTGCTGCAGGATTTTGCAAACAATTGATAGAACTTCACGCTCCATGACCACGATTGTGAAGTCCAATACTGTGACTGTTGGCCAGCTGTGGAGGTCGCTTAGTCACATCCGTTTAAGCGGCCGAGACACTGAGCTTCTGGATATGACCAGAGTTCATTCCTACAGCTCTCACTCCTACACGTCCCTACGAGATGTTGTCGCTGGCTCTCTGCCGACTGCCAACAGCAAGCAACGGAACAACCAACTCAGCTCGTACCAGTCGCTTCCGAACATGCGTCATGTGCACATGAGGAATCCGTTGGTGGAGAAGGCTGCCAGGGCTTATCTGGCCACAGCCACGCACACTCACCAAGAGCATAATGCCACCGGGCTGTCTTCGAGCTTCTCCTCTTTCCTGAGGATTGTTCGGTTTCCTTTCCCCAGAGGTTTTTTCAGCCTCTTCGGAGGCGCGTCGGCTTGGTTCAAGCAGTTGACCATCAAGATATAAGGCAGTACTAATTTCTTATCCTCGCATCCATCATCGGAGCTGGTAGGCGCCAGAAGTTGCGAAAGATGGGCCGGATTCTGTCAGGATATGAGGACTTTCGGGAGGAGCTTGAGCTTAGCGTCAGCAAGAAGAAGGATTGCATGAAGGGAGCAATTCGGATGAGGAAGTTTTGTTATGCAAATGGGGGCCGGTGCTGGTGCAAGTGATGGGTGTTTACAGAGAGGAGGGTCGACCTCCTGCAGCCCTGATGCTTCTATCCTGTTACTTAGGTACAATGACTGTGTGATAATCATATACTTTGACTTGATACCTGCTTTTAGAGGTTGAGACTACTGCAGATGTCGTTTTTTCGCACACACAGTAACGTTGCGATTCAGGAGGAATACTTTCTGGAGTCTAGTCTTTTGGACATAGTTTTACATCAGCCCTGCACCAAATGCGGGTTGTATATATGCATTATTTTGAAGCCTAAATTTTGCTATAGAGTTTTGGTTGAATGCAGACAGACCTACTGGAGATTATCACTAGTCTCGGGAGAGGAGAGGATTTTGAGGTAGGATTTTTCTTTGGCACTGAGGGACCACGATGTGTCTTTGCCACGACAGCTTTGTGCTCGTTGGCTTTTCAGGCAGGGAGTCGGTTATAGCATCATCATCAAGCACTAATTTTGTATAGTATTATATCATTGAAATCTCTTGATAATGATAACCCCATGGTCATTTGCAGCTACACTTTTCACTTGGTTTCCTCTCTTGCAAATCCTTCTGGTCATGTCGAGTGTCTTAACTCTCAATGTCTCATTACACTAAAACACCATGCTTTCCTTTGTAACGTATGGAAAGCATGGTGTTTTAGTGGGACATGGGAGTATGATCAAATGTTCTGGCCGACATCAAAATTTTGATGTGTTTTCTAATTGGAAACCATCATCATTTGCATGTGATATACCTTGAAATGTAAATCAGCTTTCTTGATCCAAGAATCCCTTGTCTGTCTGCAGAATTTCACATGTACAATGGTCTTGGCACCCGTAATCATATTCCTTCTCTGTAGAAGCTTTTTGATCAACAGGAAAAATAGAGGAGAGGATTACAATCTTTCTCTTTTCTCTAAACCAATCCAAAAGTACAGATATGGGTGTAAACGAGAGGTTTTCACAATTGTTTGCTTCTCAATTGTCTGAGACTCAGAACAAGGGAAGTACTGTTCTGTAATTAGTGTGCCCAGGTAGTGGGGCAACTGTGCCTACTGGAGCATTGATGTGCATGTTGCTTACCATCCAGCAGTTGTGTGGCAATCATTTTGTCTAGCATGATTTAAAAGTTAAAACCATGAGGGGTAAATAAACTGCTGCTTTTCAGATGCATAATAAGGTGTCGATTAACCCTTAAACGTCATTTCCTAGTTTAGAAAGAAAGGAGTATTTTTGAGTTTTAACCCAAAAAACAGAAGTAATTTACATTTTACAAATGTAGGTACATACTATTCTTGTTATGGATGATGCCTAAAAAAGAAAATTCACAAAAGCATTTCTTCATTATTAGCAATTCATGGTCAAAGTGGTTTGAAAATTGAGAATACCAAGCCCAAGGATCTGGGGTTTGATGTTTAAGGGTTAAGACTTTGAAGCACATCTTTTGTTGTGTCATGAAAGTAGACTAGTAGAGAAATGATGTAGGGAACTCTTGATTTTTGTGTGATCTTCAATTTGCACCTCAAAACTGGAAGATGAGCAAGATATCATAATTGGAAAAGAAAGGACATTACAAATTATATTTGATAGAATTCAAGACATTATGGCATGTTCTCACTTCATATTAAAAGAAGTGAGTGAGGATCTTAGAAATGAATTTAGGTACACTTTTGGACTAGATTCGTTGTTCTAAGGTCATTCCTAACACCAAATGTGAACATTCCTTTAGTGAGTTTTATGTAGCGCTTATCAAGCTACCTTACTACATTTTTTTGATGTCTCATTCATGTTGTCTCATGTGGTAGAGCTAGTGGATCATTTTACTAAACACTTTTGGACTAAATTCACTTTGCTAAGATCAAATGTTCCTAACACCAAATGTGAACATGCTTTTAGTGGGGGTTTACCTAGCGCTTATCAAGCTATCTTTATACGTTTTTTGAGGTCTCATTGATGTTGTCTTACGCTACAAAGCTTGTGGACCTTTTTTTGTTCAATTATTAATGAAAAAGAAATCCTTCTTAGCAAGGTGGGTTTCCTAGAATCAACACTTGAACTTAGCCTTTATTCCACCCATGATTAAACCATAATAGACCAAACATGATTGTGGTTGAGGTTGATTTTTTTTATGGAGTTTTGTGTTTTTTTTTAAAAAAAAATTCTTAATTTTTTTTTTTCTAACTTACAAGATTTTTAATTTGGTCTTTTTCCCAATGACACCAAATTTGAGCTTGAATGCATTTGGAAATGGATTTTAATTTTAATTTTTTTAATGAAAAACTTTTCGAATATATCCTAGCAACCAATGGGAACCTTCTTCTATTTATTGGAAATCAATGAGTGCCATTTCTTATTTTGTTGGCCACAGCTTGTATGAACCTGCTAAGGGGATATGCCCACATAAGCATAAGTTACAAGAGCTTAAAATTCAATGGGTGCACGGCATTCATAACAATTGATGGGTCACACAGTAGTCATGGACTAGAAAAAAGATTCTTTACACATCCTATTGCCTTGCTGAAAAGGACAAGTGTCACTTCAGTACACGTAGATTTGACGTGGCGTGAAGACCAGTTGTAGCTTTTACATCAACCCAGCTACTCCTAAAACAAAGTACACCGATTATTGCCATTACTATGAGACACACTAAATATTTACTCAAGGCTATAACTTTTTACAGATGCAAATATTTTTACCAATGTTGGAGATATTGGTACTACTGATGTAGTAGAATGTCCATAAACATACTTCGCAACAATGTTCACCTCATGTAAAAAGATGTAGCCATTTTAATACAATTAGAGTGTCTCACAGTAATGGCAATAATCGGTGTAATGGATTGAGCAAGTAATTATGCACCTGGTAATCCTCCAAACGCATGTCGTATAGTTCATCAAGCACACTGTCATGGTTTTCAAACACAAAAGTGAATTATAAATCGTTTATTTCAAAGCATGTCTTGCATGAGAACCAACTTATGCATGCTTTTGATTGCTGATCAGATTACACTTTCCTAACCTGAAAAATGAATATGAAACGATTAACTGGACAGCTGCAAAGGGGACTTTATGGTCTGATATTATCACACCAAAAATATTTAATACAGGCAACACATGAAATTGAAGAGAAACTTATCAGCTACGTTAACCTGGAATGAAGCAGAGAGCTCAAATGGCAATAATATGAACACAAGGTACAGTACAATGGAGTTCTCTTGAAGAAACCGCTCTTGGCACCTGCAAATATATGACATTGTAGTTCCATAGTTTTCAGTAAAGCATACAGTCCACATTAATCCCGCGCTTTTGCAGCCGCAATATATAAGATGTGGAAGAGTCTTGGAAAGCTAGTGCAAGTTCATGGCACAAGGCATGATGAACTTGCACGAGCATGTCCACGATCCTTTCCACATCATATGAGAATCAAACCAAGCTCCATCATCTTAAAAGAGCAACAAAATCAAATATTGATCCTTCCAGTTTTAGCAAAGGTAAATGGCCATAGATCAGAAAAAGGAACTGCACTCTGTGTGGCATGCAAAACAATCTTGAACTGGGTCCACAATGTCAGTTCATAAACAGTGAGCACACCAGAAGCAGAGACAAAAGAGAAAGAGAGAGGTAATGAAATTCTAGAGCCCTTGAGCAATCCTTATGTAGTAAAACTAGAAGTGCCAAATGCAATGAACTGAGTCTATCCAACGGTTAAGGTCGCCACACAAGTTCAAGGGTTTGGATCTCAGCTGTACCACATCAAGCTTGGCTCCTGTCACCAGTCTCTGCATCATTGTATGTACTCTGCCATACCTGTCATATTTTTATCTTTCCTTAATAAACGACTCCTTTAGCTAGACATCAGCCGACTTGCCTTAATGGGAAAACGTCAAGAATGTGAGAAGTGCGTCAAAGATTGTCGGTATTAAAATGTAAGTTTTTTTTATTGTTCGTTGGTTAGCCTGACATTTCATGGTTTTAAAATGATCTTGTGAAAATATTATTCAGACAGCCAAATTCCATATCAGTGAAGAACATTGGTAAAAAGTACATGAAATTGAACAAAAGAAAGTCCCCAAATGACTAAAAGAAAGACAAGGTCCAATGTGGACCTCTTGATCCTTCAGGGGTTAATAAAGGTAGATCAACTTACCAGGTTCACTCATTTCTCACAAGTGTCCTATTTCCCCTCTTCTGGGAAGCTAAATTTAGGAACAAGAAACGTTGTTTGTATTTACTTCAGTTTAAATGTACCTGGCCAATGCATGCAAGAGAACAACAGAGACGCCGTGTCAAAAAATGCCACGTTAAACTTGCAATTATCTATGTCGTATATTCATACGTACCTGAAGAAGTTGATCGTCCTCTGTAAAACCTGACAAAATCAAATAAATGATTAAATAGTATGTAGGTAAAAGCTGCCAAATTGTGGAAACTCACAAATCAATTAAGCAGGACACATAAAGCTACCTTTTGCAAAGGACAAATTTTGAGCTGACAGCTATCTCTGAAAAGACCCTGCTCGCAGAGACTATCCCCTCCGTTGCCTTGATAGGTCCGCCGATTGCAAAAGCCTGGCCGATTATTAAAGCTGTACCTCAAGTTCACATGTTTTTCTTAGAGCTGATATAGACGTAAGGTAGAGGTCCTTTTCTGAAGAGCATGTTGCATGTCATGGCTCTGTCATTATGTCCTCAAACGGCGCCTCTTTGTGCTTGTGAAAAGAGAGTGGCAGTCAGTAGAGTGTCTCTTAATCCCCTGCAAAAACTAAGTAACTTGGGGCAAGGATTAGAAGTTTGCTACAATGGGCACTTTCGAAAACGCTATCTTTATTCCATCCAACAAAGTGCAATCACACATTCAAGTGACTGGAATACAAGAAAAATATGACGTAAAATGGTTCTAAAGATGACGGATAATCAATTGTGGTCCTGCAACCAGAGTCTACAAGTCAGATGAGCTGACTAATGAACGTCTACAAAAAAACATGGTCAAGGAAAATTGAGGGGGGAAAAAATAGTCCGTCGAAAATGATTTCTCAGCTTTCTAGAGAGGATACTGGTCTCTTTACCTTGTAATGCATGCTTGCAGCTGACCCTCTGCTCTTCTCATTGTGGCCATCCAAATCCAGCTCTGTAAATCTGTTCTCAAGGTAGTCTTCCTGGTAATAAACATGTACAAATGTGCTGCAACTATAGTAAAAGTCCTGAAAGTTTACTTACCATTGCAGGACGGACCAGATCTCTCCAGAAACAATCTTCACATGACCACTCCCATTTATGTAGAATCGTTTCTTAAAAAGAATAAATGGTACATGTTTAAGAGAGATATACATGTTCATTGCATTTCATTCCTTTTGAAATCCTAATATTTGGTTCTCTCTGAAAAGATCTTTCAACCGATCAGTGATCCAACTCAATTTCATGTGGCCCTCAAAGCCATTAAAACATCGCCGTGTAAACAGGTTTCTTCCGTCGTCAATAACAAAAAGGACTAACTATAACTCAGCTTCAAGACTACTCTATCAAGATCCAAGTTGTGGAGACCGCTCTATTCGCACAGGTCTATGTGGCCGTGGAGCTGCACAAACCAAAAACACAGTACACCAAACTGTTAGTGAAATGGCTTTTGGACCTTCACAATTCAAGTTGCAGGAAGTCTTTGAATTCCCACAATCAATTATTTTCATCCAACATAAATGAAAGGACTGACTTACCGTTCTGATTGCCGTTCTCGTAGAATCCCTTGAAAAGAGCCACTGCTTCGTCAGCCATTAAACCACCCACACACTCGAATCCTTTGGTCTTCTGCAATTCATGTGCTTCAGCTCTGGAAATGAACATTCAAATCCAAGACAGTCAGCAATAAGGGGAGAGTGGTAATATAAAGGACCCTAGTGAATTTATAAAAACTAAAAGGTCAATGAAATCAACCCCTAAACATTGCTTCGTTAAAAGTGCGCATGCAATGTGAAAAGTGCACGAGACACAAAATTATGATTATGAATTTGGGCTGTGAATTTCATGGAGTTGGCGATCACCAACCCTCTTATCATGAAGTTTATGCTGTGGGATTGGCAATCATCAACCCCCTTATCCTGAAAATTTGCTATCTTTCTTTGAAGTGCAAAAAGGGTATGCACTTTTAACAGAAGCGGCTTTTAGGAGACCATAAGCTCGACTTTGCAGTCATATCACAGACCTTTCTTCTTCGTTCCATAGAGTTTGTGATTTATGAAGGTCCCTAAAGTGCAAACTAGCCTCATGTTTTTTAGGGGACTTTCTTTCTTTATTTACTGATTAACACATGCAATGTTATTCATTGATTCAAATTTGGTCTCATCTGAATAATACTTTTCAGAATATGATTAGTCAAATGGGTCATTTTAAAACCATGCATCCTTGGTCCTCTTGGGGTTGCTCAAATGGGAAACAACACGCAATTTCTACCGCAAATTGAGACTCTACCAGTACTTTCTTTATGCAGTTGATAGGGAAAGGGAATACCTCAAACCACAAGGTGCACATCCATCAGCATGTATATCCAAGACCGATCCACATCCACCGAAGCGATCATTACCACACCCGTAGTAGACCTTCCGAAACCCTAGAGCAGAGGCAACCAGTTTTTCAGTTGATATTTTATTTGCTAAACTAACTACTACACCGGTTATTGCCATTACTGTGAATCACAGCAATTCAGTATTCTCACAGTAATTGTGGTGTTAGAACAAAAGTGCGAGTCACAGTAATTGAGAGTATTTGAGAATTCTTGCAATAATGTACATTTGAGATGTATGTACTGAAATTAGTGTGAGAATTGGTATAAAGTCTCACACTAATTCTGTGACTCACAGTAATGGCAATAATCGGTGTAGCTGATGAAGCAAATGTTAAAAGCTTCATTGACCGTAAGAAAATTGATAGAGATTTCTATGGACTTCAACTCTAACGTCATTAACCCGTAAACGACCAAGAAGCCCGCATTAGGCCTAATGTTATTTTTAGCATTTTTGAGTAAGAATTCCTTTTGTTCAAATTTTATTTGTTCTTTGATCAACACATGCAATGCTCTGGTGACATAAAATTTGGTCCCATCTGAATTATATTTTTCATTATATGATCAATTGAATTTGTCATTTTAAAACCATGAATCCTTGGTCTTTTAGGGTTTAAGTCATAAAGGCTGACAAATAGATGCTTGGATCCAGGGTTTTTGCAAGCAAAAAAGAAGTACCTAACAGCGAAAGAGCAGCTGCACACATGATGCAGGGTTCACAAGTGACATATAAATCACATTGCTGGAACCCCTCGTTGTCTGTACATGACTGCTGCCAAAGTCTCAGCACCATGTCGATAGCCTCCATTTCGGCATGTCTTGTTGCCTGATATTCCAGTGCAAAATGGTCAGATAGTTGAAGGGAGTCAAATTGTTCATTACAAATCTCTGTACTGTTTCGTTTTTTTTTTCCTTCGTCCTTTACAGATGTAATACTCCTGTAGATTTATTGCATCAGAAGACACCTTGATGATTGATTCGCAATAATTCAATACAAGCTACTCCGCAGATGCAACAAACATGTATTTCACAGAGATTGGTTACACAGATTTGAATTAAAACATGTGGATGTGAACATAAGGAAGATACGTTTCTTGTCTCGTTGGTGCGATTGCTCCCACGGCCGATGACTTCCTCATCTTTCACAATTACACATCTGCAAGATATCCACTCTCAGTACTCAAAATTCATCGTTAAGATGACCTGAAGCATGATAGATTCACTACCATCAATGCCACTTACTGGAACCACAATCACAAAGTAGACAATGCAAAACCCTAAACCCTAAACCCTAAACCCTAAGCATGTGCGAGAATCGAACATACCCGACAGGCACTTCCAGCCTTGCGAGAGCTTCCCTGGCCTGCATGAAAGATCACGAATTGTCAGCACTGTGCAACCAAAGCCCGGGGTGCACTATGATAAATTTGTGAAAGTATATGTAAGTGCACAAAAGAGGTATTAATTTGAACATTGCCGTACAAAGTATATATACAATAGACATATTTAGAGCTAACGAATACTTTAAACATATATTTAGGACGGAATAAATTTGTATACAAAGGATTTTAGACATATAAACCCTCGTATACAGGGTTTTTTAAAAGAGGAGGTCATGAACGCAGAAGATTCTCAAACATAATGTAGAGTGCACCGGGAACCAAAGAGAATCAACAACATCATCAAACCCTAGAAGAAACGTTTGGGCATACCTCGGCAAAAGCAAGCCTCATGAACTTCATCACAGCCTCGTCATTAATGGGCGACATCTTAGGCTCTGGCAAAAGCTCATCCTCTGCCCTGTAAGAATTACACTGCAATTAGATCGAAACAGCCATGAAAAAGCTCAACCTAGGGTTTCGAAACCCTATACTACTCAGAGCAGCGTTTGTTTGTTTTTCTTTTTTTCATCTTTTGGTTTTCTCCGGGTGGCTCCAAGAATGTGGTTGAGACTACCAGTTCTGGCGAATTTTTATAATCGAAGTAGCTACAATATAACGACTAACAACAACTTTTCAACAATTTGGGTGAAATAATTACATTTTCAAAAAAATTGTCAAAATCTGGCGATATAAATAAAAAATAAATTCACTGATTTGCAAATCTCACTCTCACTGATTTAAATTTGGGATTCCTGTTGTTGCTGGCCAACATATTGATTTCCTGACCAACTAGAGGGTGTCGGAGTGCTCAATTTCAACTAAGAGATTCATTTATTTTTATTTTGAGCTCCGAATTCTCTCGTCAAAAATACTAGTCCTCACTGACTTAGTCTCGTCTAAGAATATCGACTCTTATGCGAAGCACTCCGTCGTCACTGCAGCTTTGAAAGAGAAAAATGTATGATCCACTACTGTAGTACAAAGCTCGATGAAACCCTAATTTTATAGACAGCAACATGGGTAGAATACACTGGCACATACCGCGTAGTAAGCAGCAGAGAAATGAGCTACAAAATTCTTCGGAACAACGATTGATCTCAAGCAGGAATCTCAAAGTCACGCCATAGGTAACCATTGCTCTGCAAAAGTTGCAAAATACCGACTGAAACTGTCCTTAACTCAAGATAACTCAAGCCTTTTACTTTAAAGTAAAAAGATCGTGCTCTCAGTTTCGTCCATTCCCTCCGCCCTGGAGTTTTTGAATCAATGTTTCATATTTCATGGTTTTTTTTGTTAGTAATTTTGTTCGGGGATGATTTGTTTCTCGGAATGATTTGGATTAGGGCTTTTTGGGGTTCCACTAGAGAGATGCTTTCGTCAATTTCGATCTATGTTCTTATATAAAGCATTCAATGTTCCATGGAAGAAGTAATTGAGCTCTGTTTTTGAAATATCTATTCACAATAAAATGTATTGTCTATTAACTCCCTAAATGCGAACAACCCTCTCTAAATTGGGCAGTTTTGCAAAAACGCACTATAAAATGCAATTAAGAAGGATATTTTGAACTTGATTTATGAATAAAAGTTGTATATTATGATTTTACATTCTATCCATACAATTAGATCTATGATTGCAATCACCAATATTTTTGTATAAAATTTGAAACTTCAAATTCAATTTTTTTTTGTAATTCAATTACGAATAAGATATTGACTATCTATGGATGAAAATTTGTTGTGATGGGTTGAAATGTAATACTTGATGTGTAGTGATTTTTGGGGATTCTATAGTTGCTTAATTTTATGAGTCGACTTTTTCAAGAACACTTTTGAACACTTTTGAACTGGAATCTTAGAAATTTTTGGTGAATCACTGCAACATGAAATGAGGCATAAAAAATTCAAAAATATCCCCTTTCTAATCGGTTCTCACATGCATGAAGCTAACTTCCCATACAATCTATAGTAAAATATTCACACTGCAAAAAGTGCATAAGGGATGAGATTCATGAGAAAACGTGGATAAAATTTGTATATCGTTCAAAAGATGGACGCTTGGACAGTTAAAGGTTAAGCAATTTTGCTTCAAATTTGAAAAAACTTACAATCTTAGAATGCTAAAAATGGGGGATTTAGGCTTCAGTTTCATTTTTTTTACTAAAAATATTTTCAACATGGAGATATTCACATTTAAAAATAATAAGTAGCTCAAATTTTTCCCATTTTTTGGTCGTTGTTAGCACTCTTTAATTTGCACATTGTGTTCATATTTATTCACTGTAACAAACAATTTTTTCTCTAATTGTGCTCTTGAAAAATATTCTAAGATTTTAGTCTAAATGTGCTCTTGAAAAAATAAACTCATAAAATTAAACAACCAAAAACTCTCCAAAAATCACTACATTTAGAGTATTACAGTCTAACCCATCACAACAAATTTCATCCATAGATTGTCAATATCTTATTCATAATTGAATTACAAAATATTTATGAATTTCAAGTTTTAAAGTTTATACAAAAATATTGGTGATAGAAATCGCAAATCTAACCTATAAAATACAATAGCAACAAAGAGGTTTGAATTTTTATTTTATTAGGGAGAGTATAAAGTCTTTGGAAAAAGAAGTATTTGGATGAAAGACAGTTATTTCCATTTGCAAATTGTGGATGGCAGTATTGGATGAAAAACTTGAAGAGTGCCTTGATTCAATAGAATATGTGCATTATTGTGGCAATCTTGCTTACACAGTAAAGGAATTTTGTGTTCACGTGGAAAAATAATTTAGCGTTTACTTCAAAATAATTTCTTTGCATGTGGACAACATGGCTTCAACTACAAGAGGGTTTCACAGAAATCATCTTTGCGAGCACATCTGCCTCCATCACCTTGTTTTTGCTTAGAGATTCAAAGGCAAAATTCAAAAATATATAAGTAATATAAGGTTTAATTTATTCAGCTTCATCTAAAATTTATAATTACTCATAGGGTGGCTGAAAATGTACGAAAGTAAAATTGTTATTAAATATAGGGTCCCCTAGAAACCTTGACATGCGGTTATCATCAAATACCTTGTTATCGCATGTGTATGCAGAAAATAAAGCTAAGTGATTTCTTCGGGGTGCCACAATTTAGAAGTCACCCTATATGTGCCACTATTAAGTAGAAGTTCATATATCAAAATTTTAAATGCAAGACACTGATACATTGTGACCACAAAGTGGGACAACTAGTTGCATGGCAAAAACAAGGTAAATTACCTTACCAAAAGGACATTCTTGCCAAATATTCAAAAATATTAAAAAAAAATAAAATCCAACAACTAAAATATTTACACATACCTTAAATACAAGTTAGTTTTGTAAATTATTAAGAAATATTTGAAGCATGTCCAACTTTTGATAAAATTGTAGAGCAATAACCAAAATACAAAAAAATATATTTGAATGTCTTTAGTTCTTTGTGAAATTCGAAATGCCATAATTAGTAAATTTCCAAAAAAATTAAACCTTAAAAATGACATTTCATACAATTTGAATTCTAAAATTAAACTATTTGGACACACAAGTGTTGAAACTGACCTAGGGGTACGATATATTACCAAGGATGCATAGTTTTAAAATGACAAATCCAATCGATCATATTGTGAAAAAACATAATAAAGATAGGATCAAATTTTGTATCACTAGAATCATTGAAGAACATTGCATATGTTGATCAAAAGACAAATAGGTTTGAATAAAGGAAGTCTACATAGGCCCTATTCCAAAATTGCTATAAAAAACATGAAGCCCAATTTGGGCATCTTGGTCCTTTAACCCCTAAATGTCAGAGCGTCCAGAAAGTGGACGACTAACAGATTCAAACCCTTCTCACGTTCTCATCAATGCTTGGATGAAAGTCATCCAATTTTTCGAAGATTCTTCATCAAGTTGTTGTCCTATCTAACGGTTGGATTTAGTCATACTTGATTACATATTTCTCTAAAATTACAAATGTAGAAGTATGTCAAGTCGTTGACCAAGCCAAAATTGCGTTGACTGTAGTTCAAAAGTGGCCTTGCAAAAATGAGGTCATAGATTTAAGAAACACAAAAATTTCAAAAAATCACCACGTTTAAGAGTATCTCATTTCAAATTCATTCCAACAAATTTTACTCAAAAAATATTAAAATTTTGTTTGTAATCAAATTTAGAAGGAATTTCAAATCTTAACTTTCAAATTTTATAATTAAATATTGGTGATAGTATTAGTGAATCGAACTGTACAGATGGAATCTAAATTCAAATTCTAGAACTTTCATTTGTATACCAATTCCAAAATATGCTTCTAAATAGTACTTTATGATGATTTTTCTCAAATTGTCAATTCCAGGGACACCCTGGTACGTTTAGGGGTTAAGGGTTAATCACCCACAAATTTTTGGTATTTATATTTAGAATCATCTTCTACCCAAACTGCTATCCACAAAGGGGGTGCAAGTATCTGGTGACTGAAGACCAACCCAGAAACAACATTCAACAGAACTTGTACAAAACAAGTGACAACTTTTACTTGTTTGTTTAAGAACAATTTATGTAAAATTTCATCAAGCTAAACTTCCATTCCATTTCAAACTGAAAGTGTTTACAAAGTGACATCTATAAAACTGCATTCGGACTAGAACTGTATGTAAGAAAAAGAGGTTATGTTTAGCCAAACACCATATGTCACCTCCAGCACAGTTTCTTTTCTTGTCCCCTTATTAGTTCATGAAATGATGAAATACTGTTTGCTTCATCTGTTTCAATCTAACTGCTTCATGGCTTGTGTGGCCCTGCCATGAGTGGACTTCACCTCAAGGATCACAAGCACAGGTCAGTTTCACTCATCATATTGCTGTGTGCACCATTCTCTTCCAAAGCGCCGTATTCTGCAATGTGTTGTGTGTGCACAGTATATCAGCCCAGATAACCCTGCAATTAAGAAGTCAAAAACCCCACTCAACACAATTCTACACCCGAGTTTCATATTAGTAGCTATTGCCACACTCTAGAGGTGCTCGGTCATTTAACTCATCAGGTATTGAAGCATACTTGAGAGCCCAGTCCAAGACTGAACCCATCACATTATGAAGCCCCAAGGTTCCGCTGTAAAGCCAACGCAACTCTCTTCCACTTCCCCAAGCCAGGAACTATGTTCAATTTCTACAGTGCTCACTAAGAGGATGAAATCCTCAGCAATAGAATCAACAAACGGCCTACGTTCTTACTGCAAGTTCAGCAAAAACAAGGTTACCAAGAGAATGTCACACTCTTGCTGCCTGCATGACGGATCTCCACGATGTGCCAAACTGCCTTCAGATCTCCAAAGTGTCAGTCATATTCCAACTCTTCAGGCGTTATTGCTCGTTTTAAGGGTATGATTGACTTCTTCTGTACATCCCGTGGCATGGCTTTTCGCATATCTGCAAACAAACAACAAACCACAAAACTTCATCCCCACGCCTTCATCCGCCCTCCCCTGCATCTACGTCAACCCCACAGTAACTCATAACAAATTGCACTCACATTTGCTGCATCTGTGGAGAAAATTGAATTTCAACCACATGAATACATACAAACCAACATTCCATGACACTGGAGTTTTTCATGTACATACCAAGTCCATCTTCCTCGCCTGAATAATATCTAAGAACCCGTCGGTAAACTGAATATCCAAGCTGTACAGGACCAAGAGGAAGACACCACTTTAGTACACAAAGCTTGCAATAATTGAAACAGTACAATTTCTCTCTATTCGCAGCTACTAACAATCACTCATTTATGGCACAAATTCGCGTCCAATATATTCTGTTCACCTGTCCCTGGAAATCAGATGGTTAAGATGTTGACATACCTTCTGATACATCGTTATGGCAGGGATGTTCGATGCTCGCACGAATAAGTCCACAAAGTACCCGTTGTACCTGATCCCATGGACATAAATATTCCCCAAACAGGATGTTCAGCGCACCAGCACCAATCTCCTCACAATGTGACACATGCGTCGAGAGGTAAGCCTGTGCATATAAAACTAAGCACACAGCAAATATTTCAACATCTATGCAAATCAGGCGCTTGCAAGGCTTACGTTTTCTCAGTGATGTCCTCTAAGATGATCATCAACTTCTTCGCAAGCTGCTGACGACGATATTCCGGAGCCACGGTAACGGCCGTGACATGGCCGTGCCAATTCTCACCGTGCCCTTCCACCTTCCCCATGACTGCCACACATCCAAATGTTAACAACCTATCCCGTACTCTAATTGCCCAACCTAAAAAACAAAACAGAAATGTCCACTTTGGAAGCTCATAGTCGATTATGGTAACTTCGAAACCTATATCTCTATTACTCAAAATGTAGGGTATGATCTATATAGGTACATTTTTTGCCTCCCTTGAATCTTCCTAATAAAATGTTAACTTCAACTCCAACAGATATGGAATCGGCTACTATTGGCACTTAGGGGTTAAATTCCAGATCACAATGCTTTTGTCTATACCTGTAAAGTGAAAAAAAATCTCTCAACATTCTCTTTATCTCCCTCCTATTTCCTTGAACAATCTGTACTTCAATAGACTACTCAAGGAAATCGACTTTCTCCGCTGGCACTAGTTCCTGCTCTCTACGTCACGATACTATGTGTAGGGTAAGTAGCAAAGAGAGACGAGAAGCTCGAGAAACAAAAACAGAGCTCAATTACTTCTTCCATGGAACATTAAATGCTTTATAGATCGAAATTGGCAAGAGTTCACCACAAAACAGAAAAATCAAAATCGAGTTGGGGACCTACTGTAGCCCATGATGGATCCATTTGGTGCGTCCGCAATATGGCAATAATCAGGCCACCTTGCCATGTACGTTTGGTAGAAAGCCATGCTAAACTGCGCATCAACGATGGCACATAAACTCAGCATCCATCAACGGAACTCCACCATTCACTGAATCAAATCAAATATGCATACCAGTCACCCAATCACCAAATTTGCAAAAGCTGAAGCTGGCTTACGGTTTCAGTGAGGTGGTCGACGTTAACATTGGCGAACTTGAGAAGATCGTCGCAGCAGAAGCGTCGGATGGTCGTCATGGTTGCTCGCAATGGGAATGGCAAGTCGAAACCCCTAAAACGCAGAAACCGCTCGTCAATCCATCGTCCTCACCCCTAAACGAAATATAATTTCTCCAGTGGAACCCTAAAAAGCCCCTAATCCAAATCCCGACGACGAGCGGACGGCGAATGAGCAACTGACGTACGGCAATGGCGATGGCGTGACGGGCGCTGCCTTGCAAGGTCCAGGGCGCTTGCCTGGCGTGACCGTCCATTCAAAGCGTCTACGTGGACCGCCAACTCAGCCCATTTGCCACCCCTCAGCCAGCTGCCTTCTCTTTCATGGCTACTTAAGGTATGTTCGCACCTGGCCTTAGAGGTGGTCTTACAAGGGGGTCTTACACCCTTAAAAAAGTGTGTGTTCCCACCTACATTCTTTAGTAATTACCAATCCTACATGGATGTACACATGGCACACTTTTAAGAATGGGTATTAGCTAACATTTAGGAGGACAAAAAATATTTGAGCAATAGTAGGCAATTGTTAAGGGAGCACCAAAATAAGAAATATTCCCTAGTTTTGAACACTAAAGAATGGTCTTAGTTAATGTGGCACTTGAGGGGCCATTATGTAATCCCCTACTATTGCTAACACTTTTCCAAACCTCATTGATGACACCTTTCCTACAAAGAAGGTATTTTTCCCAAAATTGTGGGGCTGTTAAATTTTTATCCACGGTCTTTGCAAAGGCCAAGTGCGAACGGGCCTTTACTCTGCTGCTTGGGGTTTGCTTGTTCTCTTGCAGAGCTCTCTTCGCCATCGCTGGCTATCCCTACCATATCCCGCCTTCTCCGTCACCAAGGCTGTTTCCGTTATGTAACTCATCACAGACCTCATCATCTCGCGGTCAGTAGTCGTCGTTTGTCATTTGCTGTCGATGCTTGACTGCTCCCGAACTCTCTTTGCTCGTGCTTCCAGGTTGGTGTTGATGATTTCTCCACATTTGTATCGTTTTGGGTGTAAAGTTGCACAGTCGGTGAGTGTTTTTGGAGCTTCTTCATTAATAAAAGCGGTGACTGGGGGAGTGGATTTGGATGCTTAAAGGATTTCGGTGAAAGCTCTTCTTCGTCTTCCTCATGCCAGTGCGTGTGCCGGAATGAATGTGCAGGGCTTGTTTTGAAATTGGAGATTCAGCACCAGCTTCTGTGATAATGCTCTTGTGAGGGTAAATCAAGAGGTGCGAACTGTGGTTTTTTATGGTTTGGGATCAGCGCGAGGAACGTGGGAGATTGTAGGATTTGAGGAGCAGGGTTATCGAACCAGTTTGGCTGGAGGTTGCCGAACTTGGGAGGAATTTATGGAAGGCCTATGAGAGTTTACCGTCAGCTGACATGTGGTGATTGCGTAGAGTTTCGGGTGCCTACTTTCTCTCAGGTGCAACTTTCTTTCTTTCGAGCTATTGTTGTTGTTGTTGATTTGGAACTGCGGCAATTAAGGTTGGGTTTTCAGATTCTGCAACGCACTTGGTGGTGATACTTTGACCTGCTGAAACATTCATTTCGTTCTTGGTGTGGTCATTACTTTGACCCTAAACATTCATTTTATCTGGAAACGGTAGTTCCTGACTCTGTAGTCTCTTGCAACCAACTGAGTGGAATTAGGGTTAGGTGGAAGGTTTTCTCCCACTTTTGATTCTGCAACGCACTTGGTGGTGATGCTGTTTTGCGTATATCAGATGCCGGGATTGCAATATGCACGTTAAGTGTCTGATGAATTTGTGAAGAAGGGGATTCGTGATATTAGTTGGAACGTCATAAATTGAGGTTATGCTCAGCACAATCATGCAATGGAAGTTTTCAATAAGATGCAGCTAGAAGGTGCGTAGCCAAATGAGTTCTTCTAGGAACGCTCGTCCCTGGAGTATCATCTTTAGGCATCGGTGTCAAAGTATCAATTTGTGAGTATGCAATTAACCACAAATTAATTTACTTGATTGTGAGTCGACGTACATCTTGAAATGACATTCTCATAAAACATTTATATAATGTATTCATAGCATAATAGAGCAGTGCAATGGAGCACCCTTTGAAAATTGGATCGAAAGAGAGTCTTCACTTATAACCACTTTCTTAATTAATGAAGGAATGCCATTTGTATTTCACCTTGTCTTTGTCTTACAGAGTGACTTGGAGAGCGACTGAGTTGAAGCACTCCTTGAATAGCGATGGCAAGTACAAGTGGATGCTCGCACCAGTTCAAGGATTTGTTGCTATCTGATACTTCTTGTACGATGGGGGATTCAAACAAGGAGTTGGATTTTGCCACAGCGACATGTGCGAGTGAAGTAGATCATGCAAATTCGTCTACGGCGTATTCATCAGCAGTGGAGGAGCAGATTGAGCAGTCCAAGGCTCATTGGAGCATGCTGGCGGATTACTCGGGTGACATGGATGAAGAGGAAGTGGACTTTGAAGTAAGCAACGAACAAGAGTTCCGGGCTTTGCAGAGGCATCCCACTTGGGGTAGTTTCTTTGTGATGTTCAACGGTGATGGAATAGCTACCAGCTTTGATTATGTTCATGGTGAGTTGAAAGTGGGGAAGAAGTTTGCTGAGGGTGGCCAAGCTGAGCTCTATGAAGCCGAGATCAGGTGGGATGATCCAAGGAATTTTGAGCTTGATCGAAAGCTGAGATGTGAGTATGTGTTGAAGGTCTTCAAAAAGGGGACTCTCTTAAAAGATGTGAAGTCCCAATGGCCACAAGGATTGCTACAAGACCATGTGGAGTTAATGGAAAATTTGAAATCTCCTACACCAAAGGTGTTTCCGAAATATACTACTTTCATAAATCGCGGGGTATTGTTGAAGGGCGGGAGGTTTGCATTCCTTATGCTAAAGGAACATTTTGATTTGCGTTTTCTGATTGAGCGCAATATGAAATTGAGAGGTGGTGAAGACTCTGAGCCATTTTCAAAGGAAGATGCCGAAGTCATAATGTATCATGTTTCATTGGGAGTGGATTGGCTACACAGTCGAGACATTGTTCATAGAGATTTGAAGGCATCAAATGTCCTTGTATATGAATATCAAAGTGGTTGGCCAAGATGGATCTGTTTTGTGGCAGACTATGAATGCTCTATTGGAGTTATAGGCACCCATTTCTTTAGGGCGCCCGAGATATTACAGGCATGCAAAGAGCGGAAAGTGCACGAGAGGCCTGAGGTGTTTTCAAGAGCATCAGATGTTTACGGCTACGCAATGACTTGCTATGAAATCTTAACAGGGAAGCTTCCATTTGAAGATCATCCATTGAGGGATAGTCACTCTTTATTGATTGATCTTGTAATCAATCAACACCTTCGACCCGAGGTACCTACATATGTCAAAGATTGGACACGTGAACTTCTGGCTCAATGTTGGCATTCTGATCCAACAACAAGACCTAGAATTGGAGAAATATTGAACGTGCTTTTAACTAATTCAACAGAAGTTAAAAGATATGACATTTGGTTGAAGGAAAAATATGGCGAAAATTCTAGAAGTTAGTATTACATTGATGTTTTGAAATATAGAAAATGCTGTAAATTGAAATGCTTGAATGATTCTAGAATTGCGTATGTTGCATCTTGAATATAGATTAAAGGTTTCACCTTCTCCAAGTAAGGCAACATAGACAACTCTTTTATTAATGTAAAGTATGATCATTTTGACGGTTGGTGTTCTCAAATTTCAAGTATGTCAACCTATGCTTTGATGTTTGGATTATTTGTACTTTTGTGAGATATTTTCTATCAAAGCTTAGTATAAATAGTATGAGGATTTCATTATAATTATTAATTGTATAGGTTCTATTTGACATTTAGAATTTTTGCAAATGTGCAATTTTTTTGTTTTATTTTTAAAATTGCATGAATGAAATAAATCTCAAAGAAGAACGTTCAAAAATGATTTGGCTTCTCGTTGTACACTCATCTAAAGTGCACATGTAAGATTGGAATAACAATATATGTATTTAGAGTAAATCTAATAGTTTGTTAGAGGGTTGTTTTTGGTGATGACATAGACAAAGGTGTAATATTGTATAGTGTATTGATGAGACGTAGAACTATTTATCAAGTAGGCAATCATTTTCTTTGTTGCCAATAGCTAGGGAATCCCAATCATTACTAGTTCTTGCCAAAGACACATCTGTTGAAAAGCTTGGGACACAAGCGAAGAATTGCAGTGTCATATAGCTAACCTATATATTTGTAGAGACCTCTTTCCAACAATGTTGAAATTAGTGACTCTGATTATTTAAACTATTTACAGTAGTGAACGCAAAGATTACTGCTAACATCTTCCAGTATATATTATATGAGCCTAGTTGACTATCAACAAACTCAATTACGTTGTCACGGATGAAGCAACGTTTTAACTACACTCAAATCACTATATATTGTGGGTGGACAATTGTCATGGGTTCATTCATCCATTTGTAAAAATTATCATATGTTTGAACAATGTTTCATCCATTTAAACAAAGTTCCATCAAATTTGGATGAATTTTACCACAATATTTTGGAAAAATAATTATTAGTGTGGTCTTTCAAAAATACCGTGGGCCATAGTATATGGTGATTTTATTGTACCAAGTAGCCCCTCATTTTAGCAATTTTGAGTAGGTCCTATGTAGACCTTCTTTAGTACAAAATTATTTGTTTTTGGACCAACGAATGCAATGTTCTTCACTCATTTCGGTGATATAAAATTTGGTCACATCTAATTTTTTTTTTTCACAATAGGATCGATTGAACATATGTCATTTTTAAACCATGAATCTTTCATCCTGAAGCATGTAACCTTTAAAAGCCCCGGGAAAAGCCCCAAGGGTATAGATCAAATCTAAGATGTATTAATAAATGTGACTTGCATAGCTTTGATGAAGTTTATTTAAACAAAGAAAATGTAAAACATGATGTTTGAAAATTATCCATATGGTCCAATTTCCAAAAATAGTTTTAGATCTTCATTCAATGAATTTCAAAGCAATTAACTTTAAAAATTCATCAAAATTATATTTATATTTTTAGAACTCAAAATTTGGTATCATTCATGAGAGTTGTATTTTTCATTCTAAAAGCAATAAAAGAAAAAGAATTCATGAAAAGAACAACCTTACTTTTTCCAAATGGTAAATTTTTGTAATAATGAACAATGTAGAAGTGTTTGTCTTTGAGAATCTCTCCTAATTAGAGTTTAAATAGGATTGGCATGATTCAAATTGGATTGGAAAGTAGACTTGATTTCATACTAAAAAATAATATAATTCATTCAAGAATTTGACCTTGGGCAGCACCTAAAAAGAGTAGCAACCACAAAATTGTCTCTTTGGTTCATAAGTGTTAATCCCAAAAGTGGCCGCTTCCATATCTACCATATACTTAAGGAGTTGAAATATATCATTTCGGAAGGTAGGAGAATGTACCAATACAAATAAAAAATCACACGACTATTTTGAACAATAGAAAGTGGAATTTCTAATTATAGATTCCAAAGTGTGTTTTCTAATTTTAGCATGGGTTGATTTGAGTGTCCAGAGTGGAATTATGCATGGGGTGTGCAGCTGAACAGTCTCTTGTTACATAATGGCTGTGGGTATGGTTGGATTATGAAGCTCTAAGAGCATGCCCAGCAGCACTGCAGCAGGTGTTTTGGAGGGACCAATGCCAAGATTTGGTGTAGTCATCTCCACTTGCTTCAAAGTTTGGCCCAGCAACTACCCACTAATGTTAAAAACTAGTTTTTGGACTCGAAGTTTAAGGTTTTCCCGCCATCTACAGAAGTTTTGGCGCAAGCAAATTTCTCACACCAAGCAAGCAAAGATGCTCAACCAACAATTAAATAACGAGCTTGAAGACTATTCACCGGCCCGTGCTTCAAGGTCATCAAGTTACTTTCATAAAATCTTCTTTTTATAAGTTGCCTTGGTGTTCGCATGAGGAGTGTTGTTGGGCTACTTCTTGCTTAACATTCCTCTAAGTCAAAAATGGCCCTCAATTTAATGCTTGGCGGAAATATTTGGTCTGGAGCTGTTGGGCATGCTCTAACTTGTCGTAATTATGTAGGGCATTTGTGGAGTGCAAGGAGGTTGCAGTTGGCATGTTTCTAGGATGTTGCTCTAATTTAGTATTGGACAAAACCAGCAACTAAGGTAGAGGGCTCCAAAACCAACAAGGTTCTAATTCCAAGAGAATCTAGGCACAATAATCATTCTAGAACCTAAATCTAGGTAGACCATAGATAGCTTATCATTTTGGTCAACATTCAATAAGAGCTCTATGATGTGCCTAGATTTGTGTTCTAAAATAAATGCATGGTCTAGATTCTCTTGGAATTAAAATCCTGTTGGTTTTAGAGCCCTCTACCTTACATGAATAATTTGAATGGATTTCCAATGAGTGCAACAGTGGAAAAATTGGAATCTCATTGCGCTTGCCTTTTTTAGTCTCATTGTGCATCATTGTTCGTTTTGTCCTCATCTCGGGGAGGTCACTGTGCTAAAAGTAGAAAACCACGTGAGTTAAATTATAGGGTCCTATTTATTCATTGGAGGAAAAAATTCTACCTAATCATAAATTTTTATATGTAATATAGGACACTTTAAATTCAAGTAAGGAACAATTAAAGAATCTACTTGAAATATACCTAGAATATTCTAAAATATACATAAAATATTCCAGTTATGTGATAGCCCCCATTTAAATACCCTCTCAATTAACGTGGTTATACTAGATACATGCTAGCGACCTCCCCGAGGTCCTCATCTATGGATTGGTTTTGTGCAGAGTGCAGATTGATAGAATGAGCACCATTCAACAAGGGCTATCTAGCACTTTGAGCTCCACAACTTGAGGGCAGCTTTTGAGTTGGTGCCACTGCAGATATGAGCTTGTTTTACATCGTTCAATTATCCCTGCTCTATTATCTAGGATCGAAAATACATAGAAAGTTCTGATGCTCCAAATGAAAACGACATAACATTGAGGCCTGTCATTCCAAAGAATGACGCTCTTAGAGCATCGCCACCACTACGCTGGGAAACTGGCTGCAACATAGGGGTTGCACTTTCTATTAAACCTTGGAATCACGTGCATTCAAGACCGCCTTTGAAATACTCCATTGTATACGTTAGAATATTCTTATATTTGCTCATGTAAATATACGACTATATTTTCAGTCCTAAATATGCTTATTGTATGCATACATAGTACGGCGGTATTCAAATTAATCCCCCTCTTGTGCACTCACGTGATTCTTCCTGCACACAAAAGAGTGCACCCTCGGGGGCTACAATGCCTTTGGTGAGCCCATTCTATTTGATTCTCTCTACCACAGACTCGAGGGGCAACTCCAAGGTGCGCGGCCTCCTTAAAATTGTCCCTTGGCTCGCCAACTTTCAGTGTCTCATGAACTTCTGAGTGCACCAGCTATATATATTTGAAGAAATTTAGATTCTTGAGTGCACCATGGAAGTCGGTGGAGACGGGGGTGGACACTTAAAAGAGGCTACACAGAAGTCATCTTTGTTTTTAGGAAATGATCCGCTGCAACAACTGTTTTTTAAAGAAATCATCAACAAACGTGGGCTCAGCTTGGGAAGGCAATAACGGTAGGAGAGGCCGGTAGTCATGGGCCATGGGCCATGCAAACAACCCTGTAATGTGCATTTAGAGAGTCAAATATTCTAAGTACAAATATTCTAAGTAATGTGCATTTAGAGAGTCAAATATTCTAAGTACTAGTGGCGATGCTCTTATGTGTAATAGAATTGTGACATGATTATAGGAATAGTGGCATTGTCAAATAAGGTTACGCAATGAGGAATATACTTAGAAGGATTATATATAGAAAGTAGACATATAGAAATTATACATGGCTTGTTCAATTGAGACTAGAGTGATGTTTTAGTAGGTTCTAGAGCGATACTCCGCTGTCTAGTAATAAGCTTCCTCAATCTTCAAAATAGAAGAATTAACTAGTTCCATGATATGATCCCCGAACACAATGGGAAGTTTATTTTGGGACAAATAGTTTGAACAATCAGGAAGCTTACTATGGGACGGAGGGAGTACTACCTCCATAATTGATCAGATGATGCTTAGCCCAACTACTGTAACACCCCCACCTTGGTGCGAGCCGCTACCTTGAGTTCCACTTCCTTAGAACTCCTTAATTACCTGCAAAACCCACATATGTGTTAGCCCCGTTTCCACCAACCCAAAACTAGTGTCTCACAACGGGGTGGCGTCGTGACGGACCTGCTGTCACGCCGCCGGGTTAGTCCAGCTCCCTAGACCTAATAGTTTAAGGTCGTTTCGGACCAAGGACACCCCGCGACACCCCCTCCGGTTTGGTGTTAATTGATGGTGCCTCGAGGCGTGACGCCTCGCGGCGTCACGGCCCATCCAAGGGGCCCCATGGACTTGGGGTCGTTACATCCTCCCCCGCTTTAGAATCAAAACTTCCATGTTGATTCTAAGTCCTCCACTACACACCTTGGGCATAGTGGCCAAGTAGCCTAAGTGTCAAATGAGAGGGTCTTCTCCTTAGGACTCACTTTACTTCTTGTTGTGCACTTTCCCTAAGTGACCACATTTTGACGACGCGTATGTTTAGTCACTTCTTCCATACTTTTTACATTTCATCTTGCCTTAAGATTCTTCCTTGGGTTTGAGAAGTATCCACCCTTCGTGCTCACGAGTTGCGTGACGGTGATTCTCTTGCGAGAGCCACTAGGACTTTGTTTAACTAGCTACGGAATTCGCTCAAGAGTTGCAAGCCCTTGTTTCTGTTCACCATTTCGGACAAGGTTAATTACTCCTTGCGCTTTCGCTCCAGAATACATCATGGAGAGTTTCCCCTCCTAAAGCCAACGCTCGAACCTTGGTTTCGCAAGGACCAAGTCTTAATGGGAGGAGCCCTAAGATCCGCTGAGTGGCGTCCACACTCCAAGCTTCCACATATCCATTCCCCTTCCACAACCAAGTTTGCCAATTTTGGGTCTTATTGGACTTCATGCGCGCTCAAGGCGATTCTCCCCCGCTTTTGAGGGTGGTGTCCTTACCGCCTGTTGACCTTCTTGGCGATGGTCCTTCGCGTTTTCATCTCGGGATTCTTCTTCTCATACTCCGCAATTAAATGCCTTGCATGATGTAAGAAGTCTTTATTGATCCACTCATATTCATAAATACTGTGGCCTTTCAATATGCATTCATATTGCCAACCCTTTGTGCCTAACTTTCGTTTATGCGTTATGGCCACAACTTGTCCCACCAAGTTATCCCACACCTCGTACTTAGGCGGAGGCCTTGGCTCCTCTTGGTCTAAGTGTAGGTTTTGGTCGTCCCGCTTATACTTCTTGAGTACCGAGACATGGTACACAGGATGCCACTTAAGCCTTGGTGGGATGTCTAACACATAGACATCCGGGTGCAAAACCTTCTTTACTTCGTAGGGCCCCGTCCAACACGCATCCCATTTATGGGTGAGATCGGCCGGACGGGTGAGGTTAGTTGTATCCACCCACACCTTATCGTGTACTTGGAACTTAACCTCGCGCTTCTTCTTGTCTGCAGCTTGCATATACTTGTCTTGAGCATGTTGCAAGAATGCCTTAGCATTATTCCAAATGGATTGTCTCTTTGACATCCACTCGGCTGCTTGGGATGAAAACAACCATGAAGCCGTCTCCCTATCTCTAAACTCATTATCCCGAGTGCTTATCAAATCCATTGGTTTGAGGGCATTGAAACCGTGACTCACATAAAAAAGCGTTTCCTTGTGAGTGAACATCGGAGTTGTATTGTAACAATACTCAGCAATGGGTAATAAGTCTACCCAATCTTGCTGATCCGCAGACACATAGTTTCGCATGTACATATTTAGGATCGCATTTATCCTTTCCGTTTGTCCATCACCTTCCGGATAGAATGAGGTCGTCATGGACAGGTGAATTCCCGATCGCCTCATCACATGCTGCCAAAATGCAGTCTGGAATTGTTTTCTTGACACTTAACACAAGTAGTCACATACTTCTCCACGTCATCTTCCATGTTGGGCCAGTAGTATTTTCTGCCCAACTCCTTAAGAGTGATGCGGACACCTTTGTGTCCCGCCGTGGGAGAATCATGAAAATCATGAAGCAAGCTTTTCCTCAACTCTCCCTCCGGAATGTAGAGTCTTGTTTGCTTAAAGTAATGCAACCCGTTCACTCGCTTCAAGACTCTTAGTCTTGGAAACTTATTCGAATTTCCACCAGGTGGACTAGGTTTATAATCAAACCACGCGTTGTGTTGGATTGCATCCGCCTCCGTTTTGTACACTTCTCTCACTTCCTTCAAGAAGTGAGAATCCTCACTTTCTTGCACTATAACCATGATCCGGTTCGAAAGGTACTCTTTCTTTCTACTTAGTGCATCGGGCACAACATTGTCTTTGCCCGGCTTGTGGATCAACTCCACATCCATTGAGACGATGACATCGTACCACCTCAATTCTTTAGGTGTCACACTTGCCTTAGAGTCAAAATACTTTAGTGAGATGTTATCTGTGAAGACCTTTGTCTTCAAACTTCCCACGTAATGTCTCCATGTCTTAAGGCAATGCACCACCGCATAAAGCTCTTTCTCATGCGTTGGCCACCTCAGTTGACTCCCTGTCAACTTCTTACTTTCAAACGCCACGGGGTGCCCATCTTGCATCAGCACCCCGCCAATGGCATAACCACTCGCGTCCGTGTGTACTTCAAAAGGAATTGAGAAGTTAGGATACAACAGCACGTCTGCCGTCGAGAGCGCTAACTTCAAATCATTGAAAGCCGCGTTGCATTCCTCACTCCACTTGATGGACTTATTTTCCTTAGTGAGCAATTCTGACAACGCCGCGGCTACTTTAGAAAAGTTCCTTATGAACTTCCTATAGTAGTTAGCAAGTCCTAAAAACGATCTCACGCCCTTTTGTGAAACCGGGATCTTCCAATCCATTATGGCCTTAATCTTTTTGGGGTCGGGCTTGATCCCTTCACTGTTAATCACATGCTCCAAAAAGCCTAACTCTTTTAACCCGAAAACACTTTTCTCTAAGTTAGCATAGAGTTTGTTTTCTCTTAATTTCTCAAACACATGCCTCAAGTGCTTTGTGTGTTCTTCTTGAGTTTTAGAAAACACAAAAATGTCATCAATGTACACCACCACGAACGCATCTGTTACTTCATAAAAGATGTCGTTCATCAGGGTGGTGAAAGTGGCAGGTGCATTGCAAAGCCCAAAGGACATCACGACGAACTCGTATGAACCATACCTCGTTCGTATCGCCGTTTTGAATACATCCTCCTCACTTATCCTAATTTGAAAATAGCCGGACTTCAAATCAATCCGGCTAAAGTACTTAGACCCCGACAACCTATCTAACAAGTCGTCGATTCTAGGTAACGGATAGTTGTTCTTTATGGTTACTTTATTAAGCGCTCTATAATCTATACACATTCGAAATTTGCCATCTTTCTTACTCACAAATAAGACTGGCGCTCCGAATGGTGATTTGTTAGGCCTAATGTAACCCCTCTCTAAGAGTTCATCTATTTGTCTCTTAAGTTCTTGCAGTTCCGTTTGGTTCAACCGGTAAGGCGCCTTGTTTTGAGGCGTCGCACCGGGAATGAGTTCTATCTTATGATCTACTTCCCTTCGTGGCGACAAGTCATCTGGTAACTCATCCGTCAAGACATCATCAAACTCTTGCAACAACTTAGACAACTTTTGGCTTAAGAGGGCCTCATGCTTAGGAGTGCCCTCATTTTTATTTCTTAGGAAATCAACATCCCTCATCGTGATTACAAACTGTTCTTCTAACATTTGTTTCACACTTCGAACTACATGAATACCAAGGCCGTCCAAAACCGATTTCCTTGTGAACTTAAGGGCTTCTGGTTTACCTTTCTCATCCACAACTACCACATGCGGACTTGGCCTTCTTCTAATTTTTATTTCATAATAGTTCATGAAGGTATTTCCTAAGACTATGTCTAATCCTTCTAAGTCGCACACTGTGAAGTCTTCATCAAACACCTTGCGCGACCTAGGTTTGTCGCCCATCTCCACCTTGAACTCTAAGTCTTTTACCACATGTGTCGCCAAATTGCTCCCTTGCGCAAACAACACGTTGACCGGCTCCGCGGTCTCTGTTTGCTCTAGTTGCAACCTCTTTGCGCATGCTGGACTTACGAATGAGTTCGTGGCTCCTGTATCAAGCAACATAGACACATTAGTCCCTTTTACTCTAGCCAAAAGATAGACAAGACCCTTAGTGTGTCTACCTACTCCTACCTTTGCCTCGAAGTCCCCTTCTCGAACCATAGTTCTGAGACTCAAACTTTTGAGAATCGAGGGGCCACGTTTGATGGGGCCTACTTCTTTAAGTGTCACTTCCTCTTGAGGAAGCGGCGCAAGGTTAGGAGTCGTTGCCACATGCATGATGCGGCTCTCAACCTCACTACTTACCTTCTCACCCTTCTTCGGCTTGAAGGACTTCTTTTTCTTCACGCGGGACGTAATCATTTTTGCAATCCTTCGCGTGATGCCCCGGCTGTTGGCAATTGTAACAAACGTCCTTTTGGTAGCACGGGTTCTTTCCGCCCTTCTTGCCATTTTCCTTAGAGCCACCACCATCTTCTTTGTTCTTGGACGTCTCCTCATATTTCCTCTTCTTGAATCGGTTGCCACCCGATTGATGAGAATGGCCTTTGCCATTCTCATGAGATGGTTTCGCGGCCGCCTTGCCGTTCTCCATCTCAACTCCGATGCGTTCCGTAAAGTTCATCGCATCCTTCAAAGTCTCAAGAACGGTTTCTCGTTCCTAAAACTTGTTCCTAGTGGGAGCTTGCAACCCCGCATAGAAAAGCACCAACTTTGAATACTCGTCCATCGGCTTGCAAGTGAAGAGCTTTGCTTGAAACGCGCGACCATAGCTCCTCAACGAGTCCGCCCCCGTGCCTTGGCGGAGTTGTGCAAGGTCAATGTCATCAAGAAAATGTTGATGCTTTGCCTTGTACAAGGACTCACAAATTTCCTTGGCCTTGGCCCAAGTGATGTGATCTTCTATCTTACCATCGGCGTAATTCGCCGCTTCGAGGAGCTACCTTGCTTGTGGCCCGGACACAACACCGAGGGGAGGGCTCGAACGCGAGCGTTGTCATCCGTGATGCCGCTCGCATTGGCCCAAATCTCAAACTCCTGAAGGAATTTCTGAATATGGCGGTTGTGTTGCTCAACATCCCAGCTCTTGGGTGTTGGCACGTTCTTAGCAAACTGCTGGCGCGGCTCTTGAGCCGGCCGCGTTTGCCCAATGACAAACTCCTTCATCATCGTTGCGATGATCTTCTGCAAGTCTGCTTGAAATGTGGTGATGAGTTGGCTCGCTAGGCCATCATCCTTAGCCACTTCTTTGGCCACCTCTTTGCCCTTCTTTGTTTTCTTTCGCGGCGGAGAAGGAGGTGAGGAAGGAGTTTCCTCCTCTTCTTCCTCTTGTTCAATTTCCTCATCCTCCTCTTGTTCCTCCATTTCCTCATCCTCCTCTTGGTCCTCCATTTCCTCATCCTCCTCTTGGTTCACTTCTTCACCGTCGGAGTCCTCTTTTGCGGACTCCTCATCAGAAGAGTCGGAGGATGAGCTATCATCGCTGGGTTCCGGTTGAGGAGCCACAGCCTTTGGCTTAGGCATTTGTTTAGCCGGCGCTTCCTTCGCCGTCGTCGTTACCTTCGACGCGCTTGCCCCTTTTGAACCGGTCGCCCCTTTTGGCGCCGCCGCCGCCGCGACCATTTGCACTGGTGTCCCTTTGGACGCGGCCGTTGCTTTGGCCGCCGGTGCCTCCTTAGACACCGCCAATGTTTTTGTTGTTGGCGCCCTCTTTGGCGTCGCCTTCTTACCTCCTTGAGTTGAGGTACTTGGTGCAGGAAGAGCAAGGACCACTTTAGTGGATTGAGAAACCTCCTTAGGTTTCTCCACGGTGCGCGCCGGATTCCGGCGATCGCTATCTTCTGTGCACTCGTCGTCCGAGCTCTCACTTGACTCTTCCTCATCACTAACTTCAAGTTCCTTTTGAACTTGAGGCTTGTTAGCTTTCGGGGTGCTCTTAGCACCGCTAACTTCTTTGCCCTTTGCGGTGGCCTTTGCCCCGTTTGGCGTGGCAACCTTGGTGCCACTGGCGTCGTCCGTCTTGGCGGCGGGAGTGCTCATCTTAGCACTCGTCGCTGTTGGGTCCATTGTGACGCCTCCCACTTCAAGAGTGGGCACCACCGTCTCCTCTTGCGGTGGCGTCACCTTCTTAGACCGTCCCGACTTTTTCTTAGGGACAACTTCCCCTTCTCCTTCTTTGAGAGGGGCGACCTTCTTGCCTTTCTTTGCCACAAAGGCACTTGTATTTTGCATTGCCAACTTCAATGCATCTTTGCTTTCGTCCCCGAGGACCTCTTCATTTTGTCGTTGCGGTTCCGCCTCGGCGTTCTTGCTTGTGGGTGCGATGGTCCTCACTAGCTCGCCTCTGACTTCACTTAGAGTTGAAGCACACATTGGGCGCTCCAACTCCCGCAATACCGACCTACTTTGCTCTGATACCACTTGTAACGCCCCCACCTTGGTGCGAGCCGCTACCTTGAGTTCCACTTCCTTAGAACTCCTTAACCCTTAAACGTCAAAGCAAGCTCCACGGGCTTGTTATAAAGGAATAATTGAGGAAAAAGTTTCATTTCTCAACCAAATCAAGCGAGACTTATTGCGTTGGAAAGCTACTGAAAAAGCGATCTAGATTCCAAATTTTCGCCTCATTTGAGAGATTGTGGAATCATTGGTAAGCAATCAAAGTTATCAAATTGAACAAGTTTTGAGGTTGGGGCAGCTGAAGTTCAGCAGTGCCGCAGTGCTACAGTGCTACAGTGCTAGCCAGCAGTGCACTGCAGAGCCGTTTTTGCCAAAAAAAGATTTTTTATTTTTTATTTTTTATTTTTTTTCCCAAAAAAATTTAGATTCCTTCTGGGCTGCCCCATTCAGGCCCTCTTGACGTTTAAGGGTTAATTACCTGCAAAACCCACATATGTGTTAGCCCCGTTTCTACCAACCCAAAACTAGTGTCTCACAACGGGGTGGCGTTGTGACGGACCCGCCGTCACGCCGCCGGGTTAGTCCAGCTTCCTAGACCTAATAGTTTAAGGTCGTTTCGGACCAAGGACACCCCACGACACCCCCTCCGGTTTGGTGTTAATTGATGGTGCCTCGAGGCGTGACGCCTCGCGGCGTCACGGCCCATCCAAGGGGCCCCATGGACTTGGGGTCGTTACAACTACCTGCAAGTAGAACTGAGTGGTTAGTGCATGCATGCTTTTGACAGGCAAGTTTTCTAGAGCTTGTGAGTTGCATTGGTGCAGTAACTTTACATGGAAAGAGCAAAATGTGCTGAATGTTGAAAGAAGTAAATTTTTGTCATTTGAGACGATTGAATGGGGGAAAGGACGACAATACCTTTGCACTGCCATCTTTTACTGCGTCCCATGCATGTGCGTGTAAACAAATTAGAGGCTGGTTTTTGTCTTTGATATCATTTGTTGTTGTATATATTATTAATTATTATATATATATTACTACATTTACATACACCCATAAATACATTTATACACATACAACCACAACACAATAAGTAGTCAACTAGGATTTCTACTTGATAGTATTCCTTAACTCTCTAGTTCTCATTTAGTTTGTGATATAGGGTCTACATTCGAAAGGAGGCACCAAGGGTAGCCCGCACCATCCTAGTCGTGGCGGCCAAGTTGGCAGCACTTCCCCAAACAAACCCTTCATTCATGTTGGCCCCGTGCCAGAGTTCCTCTCTCTTTCTACATTATTTGATAAATGTAGATAGGGTTTTTGGTGCTATTGTTTGTGTCTAGTCCCTACATTAGACAAAAAGTTTTTGATGCTTTGTAGATGAATTATGCGCTTTTCAATTATGTGAACTGAGAGCGTACAATTTAACATGACAATATTACGTAGTACTGAGCATACTGTATATAATTGAGAGCTGGCCTCGTACTTCATAGTACTTTTGTGGTGATCTTTTTGAACCCTAATTGCGATATTGGCTCGTCTTGTAATGTCTCAGTGCTAGAATGGTCATGTGGCTTGCTCAGCTTATTGTAAGAAGATAATTAGAGTAGCAGGGAATGTTCGACATGCACTGTGGTACTGACAATGGGACTGTGGCTACCGAGAATGTCCTAGAGAAAATCTTAGGACGGCTTTCCATGTAGAGCCTGAACCTGTAGGCTGATGTCATGCAGAGCATCTTTGCCCAAAATTCAAGGTCCTTCATTAACCCCTAAACATCCTCACCCCTCTCCAAATTTGGCAGTACAATGGCCTGATATGGGTACTGGAATAGCAATATCAGGCTATTGTCATTCTATTACCCATACCAACACATCTTTGCAAAACTTGCAGTACCCATGGTATGATAATAGAATGACAATAGCCTGATATGGGTACTAGAATGACGCGTCACACTATGTGCTAGAAATTATGTCTGTAACACCATGTATATAGCTACAGCCATGGCCCCAATATCACCATCTAATTTTTGTAATTTTTCAATGTCTTTTTCTTTAAAAAAGGATATTTCTCAAAAATCACACTATTTTTGGAGGGGGTACCCATATCAAGCACATCATAAATGCAATGCAGAGGGATATTTTGAACTTGATGTATGAATAAAAGTTGTAAATGATCAATTTTAGATTCTATCCATATTGTTAGATCTGCGATTGCTATCACCAATATATTTTTTTTTATAAAATTTGAAACTTGAAATTGAAAATTCTTTTGTAATTTGATTACAAAGAAGATATTGACATTCTGTGGATGAAATTTGTTGTGGTTGGTTGAAATGTAACACTCTAAGTGTAGTGATTTTGGGAGATTTTTTGGTTGCTTAATTTTATGAGTTGACTTTTTTAAGATCACTTTTACACTGAAATCTTCAAAATTTTGGGTGAATCACTACAATATGAAATGAGGCATAAGATTTTCACAAATCTTCCCCTTTTTAATCGGATCACACATGCATCAAGCTAACTTCGCATAAAATATATAGTAAGAAATCCACACTGCAAAATGTCAATGACAGATGAGAAATATGTGTTTGATTCTCTACATCGTTCACTTCTGGACGGTTGGACATTTTAGGGGTTAATACTTCTACCATGTGGCATTACATATTTGGTGTAGCAGGCCCTTCTAGATGTAGTTTAAGTTGTTACCGGTCTTGTAAACCAGAAATGCAAGACCAGAACACCTGCATGTCAACCTAAATGACTATTAATGCATTAACCTTCTTGTTGATATGACGTCACGCCTGCAGGTTCAAGCTTTACATGGAAAGCCGTCCTTAGAGTTCTTGGTGGTGAGCTGCAAATAATACAGACCTTTAACTAAAAACGATTTTTTTAGCAAATCCGAACTGAGGCACATAGCCGGGGCACAAGAATTGACGGAGTCCCATCCCATATCCAACATCCTCGACTCATTCCGGAGATCACTTCCAAGAGAAGAATAGATGAGCTTATTCAATGCATATACGTAGAAAAGACCTATTTGTGGACAAGGACGTCTCTCCGATGGGCGCATTCTCCATTCTCAAAATCCAACTTTCAATATGTACACTGGCAGAAATGCAGCTTTGGTCAGCAAATTTCAATGGAGGGCACTCTCCATCGCATCCTCAGAATACCGTACCAGGAAGGCAGGGTCGGCACTTTTGTGTCGAATAATTAATAAAAGTTCAAAAAGTGGAGGTCGGCACTTTCAAAAACAATTATTAAAAATTCGGCTATTAATAACTAACATTGAATTTTACTAGTGGCTAAACGTTTTCTTTTGTTTTTTGTCTACGATTTTTGTTGGCTTCATTTTTGTTGATTTCGACAAAATACTCGATAAATTTATTTATTTTTTCGGCATTTTTTTGGGGAATTATTTTTTGCCGACCCTGCCTTCCTGGTACGGTACCCATCGCCCCTTCCCTAGTCCCCATGGCACAAAATTAAAACCAAACCCTAATTAATTCATTTTTAGTTAAAAGCGTGTTGTACGCTAGTTATGGTTGCAAGCAGATGCTAAATCAGGCCGACATAGAAGAGCACGAGAAAGTCATGTGAAACATGAGCCCTAATTTCGCTAGCTGCCCAGTACCAGAGTGCATTTATGTCAAGAAGCGGGCTCCAATTTCATCTTGCTAGTGCATTATAAGGTGGTTACCCCATTACCAACTGGCTCCTTTCACCAACAGCTAGTGGCATTATCCACAATCAATGCTGCAATGATGTTGGTTGTAGCTTGAGTTACAGTTGGTAATGGGTTTTGTCTTGTTGGTTTTAGTATATGTAAGTGTGGTTATGGATTCGTTGTTGTTGGTTTAAGCATCTTCTCTAGACAGAAAGAGGTGTACCTATATGACGTGAATGGGATGCGTCATACTTCAACTTTGAAAATTTATAACTAATTCATTCTTCATCCAAAAATTATGTTTCAACTTGTGTTGGAATCTATTTCTTCTTGCCTACCTCTAAAAAAATAATAATACTAAATAATATCAATGCCTCATATCCGTATTTCTTATTCAGTTGGGAATGGGGTAACCACCTTATACATAATTCCAGTCTTTGCTCGATATCTTACCTTGAAGTCATCCAGCCTGACAACTTGCCATGCCCATTGGAAGTCAGCCTGTGGCAAATTTCAAGTTAGCTTTCGAAATCAATATATCAGTGTAGAGAGAAGACTGAGGCAGTTGATCCCTTTTGAAACTGATGTTGATGTTGGTGACAAGTTTTAATTACTTGTAAACATAACTTTTATCTACCTCAAATATAATTTTAGATATTAGATTTGACAAAAATATATTTACTTTGAATTTTTATTTTCTTTACAAAGTAAAATTCGTAAATATCTAAAAATCATTTCCAATCATGTTGAAAATTTTGTCTTACCTCCATAATGTTAATGACTATTTATAAAAAATTATAAACACATTGTAGTGCTTTGACTTTTACAAAATAGATGAGGACCTTTAAGGGTTAATAGGTTAGGAGCGACCTAATTGGAGTACATTGAAATTTGTGAACATGTATACATATACATATACACACACATAAATATAAATATAAATATAAATATTTATGTGTGTGTATATGTATATGTATATGTATATGTAAAAGCACATCTTTCCAAACCCCCCATCTTCATAATTTGTCTCCCCATCTTCCCTACCTAGGCCCTTCTAAATTCCGCAACCCCTGTCCATATGATCAATTCCACCAAGCTTACAAACTCTCAGGCGCTTGGATCTTGAGGAATCTTAGTTTGCAATTCAATCTTCTTTTCAACGCAATTTACCAATTTAAAAATGGTGAATCGTATCAAAAGTTTTCTCAAAGATTTTTACAAAACTAAGCCCACAGGACTTAGTTTGTCCTTTAAGCGTCAAGTTAAACATTTAATAGAGACATCAACTTCAACAAAGCTAAAACACTTGATTTTTTGGGCCATTTTCCAAAAATCAAGCATAACATGGTTGATTGGGCACCTAAGGATTAAAAGGTTCAAAAGTCACAATAAGTGAACATTGTATTTTTTATTTCTAAATTTCATTATTTTTTTGAAATTCCATATGATTTAATGTGTGAGCCATCATTGCGTGAAACTTGTATCGTGTACACCCCCTCTCTGAGGGCTTTCCAGCGGTACCAAACACGCCCCATTCATCCTATTGGTTGCCAAGATCCAAGATGCCATCACAAACAAAACAACCAAAACATCTCCTATAACCCATAAGCCTCTAAAGAGCACAGTATGGCCAAACTTGGCCTTTTTTTTTAGTCAATTGTTAATTTTCATCTAGTTCCTAATTTCAAATGAAGATGGCCCCAATTAAGAAAGTGTGGAGGTTATCTTTTGATTTCTAGTCCAATTTACTATTCTTCAAAAAATTTAAAATTGCACTTTTTATAGCACCTTAAAGCTCAGACCCCTCAAAGATTAATATACACTGCAAAATTATTTTTTCTATCGAATTTCTTTTTATATAAGCTCAAAAAGCATGCCCCTATAACTTGTTGTTCATCACTACTATTTACATTCTTCCTACAAAATTCATACTATTTAAAGCTTTTATGTAATTGCTATGATTTTTACAAGAAAAAAGCTTTGAAAAATCTTATAAAATTCATTTTTATTTAAATAATTATGAAAAAATTAGGTTGAATCTGTTTAACAATAACCTATTTGAGAAAACTACCAATAAATAAATAATTAATATGTGAGAAATTGACGAGGTTTGACTGGGTAAATGCAGTATAGACGTTTAGGGGTTAATATTATAGAAATATATAGATATTACAATTTATTGAAGAATTTTTTAGAACAAAACCAAATTCAGTATACAAGTTTTCAATCTCAATACCCCGACAAAGGTAGACATACCCATCACCACCCACCACTCATCATTTTGTTCTCATGTACACATTCTAAATTACACTCATGAGGGCTTAATTGTTAAATGGATGGTAATGAGTTTGTCTACTTTACCTCCTAACTGTCTAAGCATTCATATTCTGGATGATGAATGATAAATCTCAGTAAGATTTCACTCATCAAGCCATTTTTTGCAAGTTAAAAAAAAGACTACAAAATTCTATAGCAAAATAGCTTCATGCACGTGTGAACTAATTATAAAGGGGATGATTTGTGAAAATTTCATGCCTCATTTCATGTGTGTAGTGATTCACCAAAAATTTCTAAGATCTTAGTCCAAAAGTGTTCTTGAAAAAATCAACTCATAAAATTAAACAACCAAAAAATCTCCAAAAATCACTACATTAAAAGTATTACATTTCAACTCATCACAACAAATTTCATTAAGAGATTGTCAATATCTTATTATTTGTAATCAAATTACAAAATATTTTTGAATTTGAAGTTTCAAATTTTATACAAAATATAGATGATTGCAAATATAGATTCAACTATATCCATAGAATCTAAAATTCATAATGTACAACTTTTATTCATTCATCAAGTTCAAAATATCCCTTTTAGTTGCATTTTATAATGCATTTTGCAATCCTCCAAATCTGAAGAGGGTTGTGGATATTTAGGGTTTAATTGAAGATTTTTTTGGAACAAAGCTCATTTCATTATAATACAAGTTTTCAATTTCTCAAATTTCTCCGAAGATTGATAAGGTCTCGAGAGAAATGAGGAGCCAATAGGAGCTCTTCTCCATGAAGAAGGTGTGACTCCCCTTTTCTGCTATGTGGAGAATGAGTATGGGATTTACTTGTGATTGAGAGAAATGAGGAGCCAATAGGAGCTCTTCTCCATGAAGAAGGTGTAACTCCCCTTTTCTGCTATGTGGAGAATGAGTATGGGATTTACTTGTGATTGAGGATCTGGTAAAGGAACGGCTGAGAAACTCCGCGGTGAAAACTTCACACGCGAAACCATTCTTACGCCCATTCTTCACCCTTGGAGGAGAAAAAGGAAATTTCTCAATCTTCAAACAATAAACCCTCCGCAATTCAAGGAGAGAATGCCACATCCTCATTCTTTGAAGATTGAGAATGGGGAGAAGAAGGTGTGACAACCCATAATATACCTCAACTAACTGAAGAATTTTTGGTGCACGGTTGCACCGGTCTTGTTATTTATTTCCCCCTCTGCCCGCGGGCAGACGACCGGGCAGCTGTAACCACTCTAGTTTTCCTTTAGCCAGTGTTCCCTGGAGCTTGCAAGGCAGCGTCCGTCACGCAAATCGCCATCGCCATTGCCGTCAGTTGCTCCGTCGCCGCGCGCCCCTCGTCGTTCCGGCTTTCTCTCGGTAACTCAACCCACCCTGCGCTGGAATATTGGAATGAATTTTCAATTATTTCCCCGTTTTCTTTTCTTTTTTCTCCTTTTTTTTTTTTTCTTTTTCTTCGGAGGCAGTTTTGGTCGGAGATGATTCGTTTCCCACGACTAGGGTTTGCATCTTGGGGAGGGGTTGCACTGGAGTATTTTCTTTTCTTTAGGAGTGAGGATTTATGTGCTTTTCAGTTTTTGCGTTGGGCAACCGTCTCGGATTGGCATTGCGGTTTGTGTGAAGTTGGAGGAGAATTGACGATGGAATTTGTGGCTTTGGTTTAAGTTTGCGAATGTGTCGGTGTTCAGTGTTCGGGTGAGCAGTTGTAGTTTGCGAATGACATTTTAGGGTTTCATAGAACGGATGTTTTGGCCTTGGAGTGGTGTCTGTGACGATGCTTATTGACGAGCGGTTTCTACAGTTTAGGGTTTCCTTGGTGCTTACAAATTGTTCGCTGCTGTCATAGCCCTGACAATGCGCCAGGGGTTGACCGTTACTTTTTGTCAATTCTCGCGGACTGAAAATATGATGACTCGTAATTGTAGTCTGAAGTCTCAACCCCTGTAGGACTAAGGTTTCATGGTTTAATCGATCGTATAGTGAAAAGTATTATTCAGATGGGGACAAATTTTTATATCACTAGAACCAATGAATGACATTACATGTGTTGGTCGAGAAATAAATACGATTGAACAAAATAAATGCTTTTTAGTCGTGTCGGGGTTAACCCCTAAGCGTCCACGGTGATCATGTTTTTTTTAACAGTTTTGAGTAGGTCCTATTTGGGCTTCCTCTTGTTCGAATTTATTTGACCAACACATGCAATGATCTTCACTAGTTCTAGTGATATAAAATTCGATCCCATGTTTTCACAATATGATGAATTGAGTTTGTCATTTAAAAACTGTGAATCCTTGGTCCTTTAAGGGTTAATTGCTGGAGTGCCAGTTTTGATTGGCGGCACGATTCGATGTAATAAGCTTGACTTGGTTCACGATTTAGTGGGACGGTTTTTGATTCTCGCTAACGCCAATGCTGTTTGATGTTGCAGAATGTTCTGCAGGTAGAAACCAGATATCTGGTGATTCTGGATCAGAGTATACCGGGCCCGGAATGTCGGAACTAGATGATGATAGAGATGAGGAGTGGTTCAAAGAGGTATATGGAACAGAGTATACCGGCCCCCCGCGAGCTGCAGGTGCTACCAACAAACGAGGCCCTGAACCAGCCCCGCCAAAAGCTGCAATCAAGCGTGCTCCCAACCCGAGTGATTCCGAAGAGGATGATGAGCCACGAGACCCCAATGCCGTTCCTACTGACTTCACCAGCCGGGAGGCCAAAGTCTGGGAGGCCAAGGCTAAGGCCGTAGAACGGAACTGGAAACGTAGGAAGGAAGAAGAACTCACTTGCCGTCTTTGTGGTGAAGTTGGCCACTTTGCACAGGTAAGCGCTATTGAAAAAAATTATAAATTATATAAAAGAATTTCATAACTGTTTCGATTTGAGTGTGTTTCCTTGTTTATGCCAGGTTTTGAAATTGTCTGGCCTGGATGACTATGAGCCAAGTTCCATGGGTTTGAGAAGTTGCCCATGGAAGGAGGGGAAATGTGGAACTTGGGTTTGTCTTGTACCCGGCCATGAAGTTGTGTGTGTTCCATGGACTTGAACACAAACAAATTTGATTGGTTAGGGAGAAGTTACCATGAAGTCTTGGGCTTGAGAATCCTCCATATTTTATGACAACTTCTCCACCAGTTTTTCCTCAAAAACTCTGGAACGTCCCTAAAAACTTGTCTTTTAGTGAGATACTTCACCTATGGAACTTGGCCCTATGCCTTGTCCAGTTACGTAGATAGAATGAGGTGGAGTTTTGAGGTAAAAAGTTCATTGCACTGACATGCAGGGCTGTCCAACGACACTCGGCGGCAATCGAAAAAGCGGAGAAGTAGTAGAACGTATTCCACTTCGTGATAAGCGACTGAAACCTCGACTCATAGGTACTGGAGGGGCCATTGTACAGGGGATTGAGAAAGAGACAGGCTGCCGGCTAAAGCTGGAAGACAACTTGACCATGGGAAACGGGGCGTTTTTTGTGAAGATTACAGGCCCTGATAGAGTGACAGTGAACAAGGCAATGGCATGTGTCAATAAACTGGTAGATCAAGTAGAGGATGAGTGGAAGCAACAGGCTGGTACTCGGAAGTCGCAGGGAAGAGAGCGCGAAAGAGGAGCAGGAACTTATCAAGGTGGGAATAATAATAATCATGCGCCTGCGAATCCTATCATCTCTTCTCAAATGCAGCTGATTTCAGCACAAAGACATCCACATGAGAACAATACTATACCTGGTCGAAGGGGAGATGGATTGACCAGCCCACCATTGGATGAAGAGAAGCGCACCATTGAGCACATAGCGTCCCAGCTGGAGGCTCGTAGGCAGTGGAAAGCCGTATCGGGCTCTTCGCAGCAGTCGTCCTTGAATGGCTCATATAAAGAGGGTAAGTCAAGCCCTTAGCCCTACGTACACCATACAGACTCTCTTAGAGCAGATGATACTTTGAGAAAACTGGGTGTAGGAAAGACATACCTTTTGTGACATAAACAATAATGGTTTGTTTGTTCCCCACAAAGAAGGAAAACTCAGTCACTCATCCTTTCTTGAAAGTTACCCCACCTAGCTCCCTGCTTTCGTCTGGAGCCTTTCAGGTAAGTTTCTGCTCGGTCGATACTCTTCAGTTTACGCGATTTCTATTATATTGGACCGGATTCAAATGGTTCACCGAGGCTCAACAGCTGAGTATTTGTGGCACTGAAAGTTATGGAGATTGCGTGGTGCGGTAAGTGACAATCTTCCCTCCTGTCTATGAGCCCACTCAGCGCGCCCTGTTCAGAGGATACCCCCTCATGCTTTACCCCTCCTTTTCATGAAGGCCGCACTGCTTCAGGAGTCGGGAGTTTGCCACCAGCTCACCCTGGGAAACTCAATGGCGCGAGTGCATACTACCCAGACATTGCTCCTTCCTACCCTACTCAGACTGAGCACCAGCTGGAGATGGCCCTGGAGTACGATGTACAGAGCCTGGATGAACTTGAACGCCGATTCCTGGAGGAGACTATTGAGCTTACCAAGAATCAAAACAAGGAGGAGGACAAAGAAAACCTTCGCCACCGTGAGGTTTGTTCTCTTCTTTTGAACCTTAATTATTATGTTGCGCGTCTCACATCCATCACGTACTGCATTGAATGTTCTTACATATTGTGTGGGTCAGAGGGGACATCATGACCATGATGTGTTTCCAGATTTGTTCTCTGAAGTTAAAGGACCAAGAACCCCAAATTGAGCCTCATGTGGTTTTTAGCAGTTTTCAGTATGTCATTTGGAGACTTTCCTTTATTATTTTGTGGCCAACACATGCAATGTTCTTCATTGATTCTGGTGATATAAAATTTGACCCCATCTGAATTATACTTTTTGCAATACAAATGGTCAAATTGGTCAGTTTAAATCCATCAGATGAATAAATTCTTGGTCCTTTAGAGGCTAAGGTTGTATCACGGGAGGCTCTGTGTCTACATACTACCTTGCTGAATTTTTGTGTAGAAAGCATATAATTTTGAATAGATGGAAGTACTTGAGGACACTGAAATGGGCTGTTGTGTACTATGTCAGGTCCTTTATGATGACAGCGTATATAGTGCTGAGCAGTATTGAAGATGAATGTTTCTTATTCATTGCAAGAAATCTGACGCAAGTTCCTTTTGTTTTTAATTAAACCCAGTCACTGAAATTGTAACATTTGATCATTCTGCCTTGGATATTTTTCAGAGGCTTCGTGAGATACAGGAGCAATTCCAGCATAAGATGACAAAACTACGAGCAAAACAGGCGAAAAACCGTGAAGAGTTTCTGCGGATTGAAGCCCAGATACGCTATCAAATACCTGCGACATCGAATTATTCTCACTACCAGTATGGGGAGTCGGGGGGCTCATTGCCAGCACCATCTTCTGCCCGACCTGCCTCCAACTATAACGATCCCTTAATGTCTTCGCGCACTCTTTCAGCGTATGTCGATCCTTTACCCCAATATGAGGGGTCTTATGAGCCGACCAGCTATGAGAAGGTGTATGACCAGAATCCAACAGAATCCTTGCAGTCCCTTCGATCAAACGCATACGACTCGTACGCAGACGTGTCGTACTCCGCAGGACCAGCTTCTTACAATAGAAAACAAGGACCGTATGACAAGCCAGGGTACGACAAGGCAGGTTATGATAGTAGCAATGCTTACACCAAAGCTCAGGTGTATGACACTAAACCCTACTCATATGGAACCACTTCCCAATACCCTGCCTATTAGCAGATACAATTCTGACTGTACGAAAGATTCTCAAAGTAAAGGGGGAGTGTGACGAAGTCAACAGCTCAGGTCATTCATCGAGGGCATCCTCACCATGTTCGGAAAGTGTACGTAGCCGGCGCCCTGCTTCAAGTTCAGCAATGAAGGTTTGGACAATGAAGGTACAGAAACTGAGCCCTGTGGGTTAAATTAATAGGGCAAGTAATGCCAAATCTTCCCTGCCGAGGATGTGAATTTTTGTACTCCTGTGAGAGGTTGATGTTAAGACACATGCAGAGAAAGCAAATTTAACATGTCGGACCTTCTTCTGCTTAATTAAGTAGATAGCGTGAGCTTCCTGATGATACACTACATGTGTAAGGTTCAGTTCTGCTCGTCAGTTACATGTGCTTTATTCAAATGTTTAACTGTCATCACCCTCAATGGAAGAAGCAGCATAACTCTTGGAACAATTTATTGGGGACCAGGTTTCATTTGTATGGGTCTATACTTTGGAATCTCTAGTAAGGACTCTCCCTTTCCATATTGTGAAGCTACTACCGGTATATGTAGCGGCGCTCTAATACTTCCAAGTGAATATAAGGTATGGACTTTTTGTTGCTTGAATACCGGTAATCACAGATGCTCAGTCCAGCCCAGCCCAGCGTACTCTCCGAGGAATTGGGCACACTCTGAAAATCTGTGCAAGCAATCTGTGAACTTGAGCACAGTTTTTGAACTTGTGACTTGAAATCTTTTGGTCTCAGACAAGCTGCAATGCAATGCCTTTTGTGGACTGCAGTGGTTTCAGTGTTTTCTGAGGTTCAAAAAGTGTAGGATAAGCAATTCCATCAAGTGGTTTCACCAATGTTCCATCAAATGGTTTTTATCAAAGGGTTTCACCAGTTGAATGTATGTGGTGGCTTATGCTCCAACTTATGTTTTGTCGTTCTTAGGAGTAAATTCATGCCTCGTAAATGTCACTAGAAATACATTGGTGCAATTTTAGGAGTTCTTTACAACTACAACTATTAATAGAGTGAACTATTCATAGCGTGAAGGTGCTTATGCAATAAAATTTCCCATAATCTTTACGTTGAGTAGTCAATGTTCTAGGACAATGCCATGTTGAAATGTCTTAAATTATGAGACTATGTAACCAAAATGGACGACGTAACCAACGAGTTGGGAGAGTGATGAGTAGGTTATTAGAGAGAAAGCACTAAAGTAAAGATTACAATGACAAAAGAATTACCTCAGACATGTAGATGGATTATGTTGGAATCGACAAATCATAACATTCTTCACCCTTAATCCGTAAGGGTCCCTAGCTTTTTTGGGCTTAAAATCATCATTTTTGATGTGTTATAGGTCTAAATGTAAGTGAGGTATAGAAATCTCAACCGTACAATCTTGTAACATACATGTTGTAGATCATGTGGATCAATTTTGGGGTCATTTGGCCATATAGATTGCAAGATCATAGTGTTTTAGTGCTAAAAAAGGATGCTGAAATTTTCCTAGCAACACAGTTAGAGGTGAAATTCGTTTTCAAAATTACTCAAATGAAAAAACTTTCAACTATAAAGTAGTTCAAAATCATCATATAAACACATTGGTACCAAAAAAGCCTCATGAAAAAATTTAATGTGCCCTAAAATGGCCTTGCAATGTCAAAAAGTAGCCCGAAAAGTGACCCATTTGAATCAAAAAGCAAAAGTGTCCAAACTAGACCCGTGCACTAAAATGACTCCCAAACATTCAGAACAACATGGATTGACTTGAAAATTTTACCATGATAACTAGACTTCAAGGGGAAATCAACCCAACAAGTTTTATTAAAAACGGACTTGGGATGAAGGAGATACAAGCCCCCGAAGTTGCTGCCATCAAAATTCACAGAACTGTCCAAAAAATAAATACATACTTTCAAATGATCACCAAAAATTCAATTCATCTTGGATTGCTCTGAAATTTTTACCACACATTCCATACATCATGCAGGGAGTTTTCGCAAAATTTTAATAAAATCGGACACGTTTTGCAAAAGTTACAGCTCTTCGAAAGTGAATGTCCCTAAAAAACGTCCAAAATATGGACGTCGGGACGGTTAGGGGTTAAGCGTGCAAGGAGCCTTGTGGGGCCATGCTTGATCAAACATTTTTCAGTCAAACATTGATTTTCACCTAGTTCCTAATTTCAATTGAAAATGGTCCCAACTTAGAAAATGTGGGGGCTACCTTCTACTTTCAAGTCCAATTTACCGTACTTCAAAATTGTTAAAATTGCGTTTCTTTTTATAGCACTTTAAAGCACAAAACTATAAAATTCCAATATACACTGCAAAAAAAAAAATCTATTGAATTTCTTTTATGTTAGCTCAAGAAGCATGCCACCTACACCTTGTTGTTCATCACTATTATTTACATTTTCCGTAAAAAATTCATACTATTCTAAGCTTTTTTGTAATTGTTGTGTTTTTTACAAGAGAAAAGCTTTAAAAAAAATCTTAATTGTTTTGTTTTTATTTAAGTAATTATGAAAAATTCAAGGTAAATCAGTTTAATAATACCTTATATGAGAAAAATACCAAAAAATATAATATATTTTAAAATGTGGGGAATTGATGAGGTTTGACTGGGTAATTGTAGTGTGGACGCTTAAGGGTTAAGTAGTAGGGTACTGCATTACTTGGTTGGTTTTATACTAATACGGTAACTTTCCTTGAAACATGGAGTGAAAGATGACATTTGCCATTATATGAGGGAATTTAGTAGGAGTCAAGCAAGTTAGTAAGACAAACTTAAAATGTGAAAACAAAGAGCATCCAAGAGCATTGTAGAGAATTTTGGAAACTTTAGCAGGGATACAAAGTCCAGGGCTTAACAGTGTTACGAGCAAAACCAATTTATGTAGGAAGATTATTAACAATGATGAGAATATCAATTTTTGTAAGAAGATTAATAGCAATGATGAGAAAACGCATTGGGAAGAATTGATGTCTTTTGACATAGATGAAAACTTTATCCAAAAAAAAGTTTAAAGCATCCAAACATTATGACAACCTAACCTAATCAATATCTTTTCCTTGTGTTAGTTATATTTATGCATGTTAACACTGCACATAACACATACATTCACAATGTTAATTCCTATACTAGTCCCGGGTTCCAACTCCCTGTGACTCTGATACAACCGAGCATGCCATTTGATAACATGAGGCATAACATCCACTATTGCCCGAGTGCTAGCACTACTCACCATCCTCACTAACTGCCTGTAGTTGATGTCCAACTTGCTACTAGGCCCATGGTACTTTCATAACATGATTCAAGTATTAGAAGAAATTTGAGGCCTCCAAAGGGTTACGAGTTCTCATGCAAAAAATAAAAAGAAAATTTAAAATAAAAGCTTAAATCTAATGTGGACCAAAGTCTAATTGGATATTAAAATATTTTTTTTTATTAAAATATTTTTTTATATTAAAAAATTCAAACGTAAATATTAAAAATTAAAATTAATTTTTAAAATAATAATTTAATAAATAATTTAAAAATATTTTTCAAAAAATAAAATAAAAATCTTTGCATGATATTCAAACAACCTTGTGTAGGCCTTAGATTTCTTTTAATGTTTCAAAACTTAGTACTAAAAAATAATCGGTAATTATGGCCTAGTATGGAGTGGGACATCTCTTAACTAATGTTAAGATGCATAAACAAACACCTCACAATGCCAAAGGTGTGGGAGTGAGGCCACAATACTAGCTTCACCCATTGGGAGCCTCTGCGACTCACATTAGCACCATGCAGGAGTGAAGAGGGGAATTTGCAACATTCTTGAATCATGTGGTCACACTTCCTTTTATCATGTCAAAAATAAAATGTAAGAGTAAAATGCTACTATGGTGCATTATAGAAAATACAAAATTTGTTCATGAGCTATAAATAATATACAAGAGCCATATTCATGAGACATATACAATTTATTGCAACTTTGTAAATTCCAAAAGAAAATATGATCAATCACAAAACAACACAATACCACCATGGTATTGACTTGTAATTGCATAAGCCTTCCAAGAATTTGGCAATATGGTGCTAAATTAAAACCTTTGGTAGTAAACCACCCTTACAATTATCCACCACCTACACAACATTCCACCACCCACACAACCAAATCCCAACATAACACCCTATGTCATAGTCAATTTCAACATAAATAAATTATATTTTGTTTGAAAGTGCCACATGTTATCTTGTAATTGGTTTAGGGTGACATGAACCTATCAAAATCTGTGGTAGAAGTTCAATTTCAACAACAAGCTAACCCTGACGTACAATAATCAAAATTAAAAAATTCATATATTGTCACAAAAAAATCATGCTTGAAGCCATTAGACATATTGAAGATAAATACCACCCACTACATGTAATCAACAACATCCAAAACCAACGATGGAATATTGCATCACTACCAACCATTACAACTTAGTAATATAAACAAAAAGGGTCATACATTAAAGATGCCAAAATAATTTACTATTTATTGAATATCTACAACTTAAAGAATATGAATCTCATATAAAAGATTTAAAGGCTGGAAAAGTCCACTAAATTGTAATAGAATATTTCATGTTTTCAATACTTACAAAAAAGCAAGTAGAAAATAATCAATTAGCACTAGAACCAAAGTAAACTAATCCAAATTAACTGCGAGAAAAATTGATCCACATACATAACTTAAAATAGAAAACATCCAACAACATAATCAACATCCACACAGGATTCAAAGCCTAGACCGTCAATTACAAACTTATTTATTCTTTATAAAAATATCCCACTCTAAAAGATTGATTTTCAATAAAATCAAAATATGCAATATAATGTAAATAAATTTAAAAATACATATATTAGTCAAATGATGCAATTGAAGTCTATAATCATTTTGGAAAGGTCCATTTCGACACTTAAATATTGTTTTATATTTTTCAACTTATTTAAAACTTCTTCAATTATTCAATTTCTATAATATACAAATTATATTAATAATAAGTTTTATCAAGCGCTCCCTATGACTAAGTTTAGATGAAATCTTGTACTTAATCACATATGTGATGAGAACTTGTCCTGCATTCTACATATAATTCATTATTTACCAAGCACATATGGTGTATGGGATTAGGCCTATGGATGGAATTCTACTTTGAAGTGTAAGCATATTTTTTTGCATTAACCCTTAAACGTCAAAAAAGTCCCACGGGCTTGTTTATAAGAGATGATGGAGAAAAAAGTGAATTTTCTCAACCAAATTTGAAATGGGTTGATGCTTTGGAAAGGTGATGAAAAAACAAGGCTAAATTCATAAAATACGCCTAAATTAGATAATTGTGGAACAATCCACAATCAAATGAAGTAATGGAGGGAAGGAATGAGCAATGATCAGGCAACAACTATGGAGAGAAGCAAAGCATTTTTTTTAAAGAGCAAAAATGTTGGTCAGAAGCGTCGACGGCAGGTTGGTAGTTAGTTTTATTTTTTTAGTTTTTTTATTTAATTTTTAGCAACAACAACAACTCCTGTAGACTTTTGGAGATGCTCTTTAAAGATTAAGGATGCCTTTATGGCAATTAGAGGTTAATCTTCAAAGAACATAGGCTGCATAAAGAGGCAGCCCGAAGGAATCCTTTCGCCAAGGCATCTCTAAAATGGATGTCCACGCATGATGAAGAATTTATTTGAGAACCTACACAAGATGGGGCAATAAAGCCATTCAAATTCTTGGGCTGCAAGAGCCCGCCACGTGGTGAAATGGAGAGATGTTGTCAGCCCCCCCATCAATGCTTATTGAATGCTAAGAGTGCTAGCCAACCGTTTTCTACTACGTGAACGCACACTGTACGAGGAAGTGTGTGATTGTCCTTGGCATCCTGCACCTGACCCGAAGTGGAAAAAAAACACGTGACTCCCCTCACAAAGAAATGATTCGCCTCACCTCAACACAACTCTGGTTAGCCTCCATCAGTGTTTGCAATGAATCTAAAACCGCAATTTCACTACCGTTTGAATGGAACAATCCTCTCATTTTTTAACCCCTAAACGTACCAGGGTATCCCTGGAATTGACAATTTGAGAAAAATCATCATAAAGTACTATTTAGAAGAATGTTTTGGAATTGGTATACAAATGAAAGTTTTAGATTTTGAATTTTAGATTCCATCCGTACGGTTGGATTCACTACTACTATAACCAATATTTAATGATAAAATTTGAAAGTTAAAATTAAAAAATTCCTTCTAAATTCGATTACAAACAAAATTTTAACATGTTTTGAGTAAAATTTGTTGGAATGAATTTGAAATGAGATACTCTTAAACGTGGTGATTTTTTAAAATTTTTGTGTTTCTTAAATCTATGACCTCATTTTTGCAAGGCCACTTTTGAACTACAGTCAACGCAATTTTGGCTTGGTCAACGACTTGACATACTTCTACATTTGTAATTTTAGAAAAATATGTAATCAAGTATGACTAAATCCAACTCTTAGATAGGACAACAACTTGATGAAGAATCTCCAAAAATTTGGATGACTTTCATCCAAGCATTGATGAAAACGTGAGAAGCCTTTGAATCTGTTAGTCATCCACTTTCTGGACGCTCTGACGTTTAGGGGTTAATGAACTAGTTCTAAAGTTTTTTTGATTATTCTCTCAAAACTAAGCCCTTGAGAGTTATCATGTCTTTTAAGGGCTAACTCCTAATGGACTAAGAAGCCCAAATTAAACCTCGTGGTTTTTTAGTAATTTTAAGTAAGTTCTATTTCTATGGACTTAATTTTTAAAATTTTGAAATCATCACATACAATGTTATTCACTGATTCTAGTGATATAGAATTTGGCCCCATCTGAATTAAAATTTGTACAAATGATTGATTAAATTTGCCATTTTAAAACTTGGTCCTCAGTAAAATACGGTCCACTGCTGAGTCAGACCAAATCCGGTAAGCCAGGGGGTGCGGCAGCCCGCGACGAAAACATTGACCTCTGCCCATGACCAAATTACAGCCCCCCTGCCCGCAACCCGTTGCCCGAGAGCAAAACCGTCACCTACTGCTCACTGCCCGCTACCCGGAGACAAAAAGGCAGCAGCGAAGGGAGGGCCGGGGGTAGGGGGCCATTCAAGGAACAAGCAGGTTGAATTTCGAGAGAGACGACCTAATTTACAATGATTTTACCGATTTCTGCTGCTCCTCCCCTCCATAGCTGCAATCATTCTTCTCCCGTTTAGCGCCCTGGCTCGTCTTTCTCTTTTTTCCGTCTCTTTTTTTTTTTTCTCGTACAGTTTTCTTTTCGCTTTTTTTGCTGCGCAATTTGGATCTCAGGGGCGCCGGGGCGCGTGTCTGCAATTAACCTTGCGCGCGGTCGTTTGATTCATGGTTTTTGAGCAGCGAAGGGATCGAAGGCATCATCCGGTTGTTATGGAGGAGACGACGAGCGGCGACGAAGAGTTCCTTTATCTTTTGTATTGGGAGCATTTATCGTTGTGATGATTTGAGACATACGAGGATTTGGCAGTTGACGAGATTGAGAGGTGCGTTGACGACGTGTGACGAGGAACAAGGGTGAATTGAGGCCGTGGATTGGATTTGGTGGTATAACTTATGTGCGGCAAATGGAGGTGTTAGGGTTTGGAGTTGGAATGTGGAATGTGTCATTTTCCGCCTCGGATTTTGTTGGTGATTTGCGGTGTGGTTACAGAGGAGGGTCGGTTTTCTTAGGGTTTTAAATCTATGGGATGCAATTTGATGGGAGCGTTTTTCCTGGAGCTACAGTTGATATATAAGTGTACATATATATCTGCATCAATGATTTGTCTTTGTGTTGCTTCAGGGGATCAAGTTCACCATCCTACTGGAATGAGTCTAATAACTGAGGACTCGGAAATAAGAATTGCTTAGATTCTTGTGCGAAAGACGGACGATTGGTGCAAAGGGATGGCCAAAGATAACGTCAATCAATGTGAACACCACACAGGTACCAGCACCGTATATATATCTCCAAGGTGCTGGATTAGAAAATTGAGCAATTGTAATGTCAGCTAGGAAAGTGATGCACTCAGCCCAGGGTGGGCAGCGAATGGGAGATCAGTCACGTCATGGAGTACTGGAGCGCGATATTGAACAGGTAGAGGCTCTTGAACACGTTGATCTTTAGTAGAATGATAACCGTCAGTTTGTTTAAACAAATTTTTAGGGTTTTAATAAGTTCCTTCGCTTGATTCTTAGCTGTAGGTGTTTTAAATGGTGAGGTTTCTTAATGCATTACTCGCTCAGTGAGCATCAGTTCAGACATGTGAAAGTAATATTATCGCGTATAATTTGAAACATACAAAGAGTTATAACATATATAGTATTTGCGTCAATTTAAGTATTTTAACCTATATGTAGGAGTGTGATTTTTGGAAGTTGTATAGAGCCGTGGAGAGATTTTTGGGTACAAGAACCAATTCTGTTGAGCTCAAATTTTTATCACTACTTACGATTTTCTTATGGAGTTTGAAAGTGGGAGGTTGGAGACCACTATAAGTGACAGTAGAAAACCCTATTTCCATTCGAAGATCAGTGGCCATAAACGTTTAGCCAAGTCATGCTTACACCAATTGCTCATAAGTCCAACCGAGTGTATGAATAGATGAGTTGTTGTTTGTAACAGGGGTCAGTATGGGAGACGGGATCAGGTTCCTCTACCTTAATCGGACTGTCTTAGAGCAGACAAGAATATCATACCAATCGTTTATGTGTCCTTACGGTTAGGTAACCCTGCCTAGATTGGCACGACTTTAGCAGTCTTTGGGATCTCCACTGTACTGGTCATATAGTTGTGAGGTTCTAGCCGAGCTGAGAGTGCTAGTGGTTAAGACTAGGTCGTTGCGATGGAGTTGATGCATCATGTAAATGTGTAAGTTTTGTTTGTTCTTATGGAAAATGTAGATATGATAAATGTGTGAAGGCTGTGTGTCAAAACTTTCTGGCTTTCAGGAACAGAGTTCATTTGCTGTAGTTAAGCTCAAGCCAGGAATGAAAAGGTGACCAGTATGAAATGACGAAGTAGTGCTACATGGATTAATCACTAAACTTTCAAGAGGTCATCGAGGAACTTGGTACATGAATCAAATATAAAAACATGGATCATGTGATTCATTATTGCCATTCTTTGTCTTGCTTCATCATACTTACCGACAACTCCCTCTGTGCAAATAATATCTGATTCGCTACCTGATCTACTGATTTGATTGGGTGAAGGCTATAACTGCTCTGAAGAAAGGTGCGCAGCTTTTGAAGTACGGTCGGCGCGGAAAACCCAAATTTTGTCCATTCAAACTCTCTAATGTAAGTCATTGTACAAATCGCCTTCTGTTGGCATATTTTGCCCGTGGCTCTGATCATTGTCCCCATCATATTAACTGTATTCTTTGCCAGCTTAGTGTCTTGAGAACCTCCGACTTAGGTTCCATGCTTCACCGAGTGCTCCATACCAATGACGATCTTGAGTGTTTGAGATCCTGACTTTGAACAGTTGTGTGCAGGATGAGAATGCACTGGTATGGTATTCCGGACAAGAGGAGAAGAAACTCTGGTTGAGCACTGTCTCTAGAATAATACCTGGCCAGCGTACAGTAAGTGCCTGACTGGTTCCATGTTCCATGATTGTGCTCCAGTGATGGGTATCGTTATGAGTTGATTATCTATAGAATGTTGTCATGATTCCCTCTTTAGTGCTGTTTGTGAGCACAGTCTTGAGGATTGACTGGACATCTAGAATTTCGTTCAGACCCTTGGTTGTTACTGCCTTTACTGCCGCAAATAAAAGATGGATCTCGAAATCATGCATTTCCCCATCAATGTTGCTCTGGTTCGATGCTGGAAGATCTGGACCCGAATATGGAGATTGACCTAGAGCATTTTTGTTAAAGTGAAAGTAGAGCGAGTGTATTTTAGAGATTCTATCACCCTCTAGAATCGAAAAATTAACAAATTTGGGTGTCTGTCGCAACAGCCAGTTTTTTCACGTTACCCTAGGCCAGAGAAGGAGTACCAATCTTTTTCGCTGATTCACTCCAATGAGGAACGGTCACTGGATCTGGTGAGTATCGTGGAAATGTGTGAATGTATGGTTCACTGCTGTTGGTTAGTATTGATGGTTCGGGACTTCTCAAATTGGTGCACGGTCTGGTCTGTTTGGTAGTGCAGGTGATGAGCAGGAGGAGCTTTGGATGAGTTTGCATGTATATTGAAAAAATTGACAAGTAATGATGTGTAATTGCGATGTGTGGTTTGCAGATTTGTAAGGATAAGGATGAAGCTGAGGTCTGGTTCGTGGGTCTGAAGGCTTCTGTTGCTGGCGCTCAGTTGCGGAAGTCAAAGTTCAACCTACAGCATGAAGGATCCGCGGATGCCATTAGTCCTGCACTCACAAGAAGTAATTCGCCTCTGACGTCACCGTTTGGAAGCACTGACAATCTGCACCAGGTATGTATTCATAGTTGTTACAAAAGAGTTCTAACGAGCCTTATATTGCCTTATATTGTAAACATCAGATATGAAGTGACTAGAGTGGTTATATACCACGCTAACAATGAGTGGTTGCCATTTACACTATCAGCTGTTTGTTTAAGAGAAGATGCCGTTGGGACTATGCCTGTCTAACTCTCAGGCGAATATACGTAGAAAGAAATCACCTGCTATATTCAAGGTTCGATCTCATAGTAATATGCTGTCATTACTGAGCTAGTGTCGTATATTATGTTCTTGATGCTGTAGGGTCTAAATTAATGATTGGTTTATCTGCCTCATGATCGCAAATTTCTGCTTTGGCAGGAGAGCGGAGATTTTTTCAAGACCTCGAGTTTTTTAGGCAGCCCCCTGCGATCAGACAAGGGTTATCTAACAGGGTCCGCACATACAATAGATGCAAAGAATGTTTTTGATGCTGCTTCAGTTGGAGGATCGATGCATTCCGGCAGTTCTTCGCTGGGGTCTGACAGCGTAAGCGCACATATGAGGCTGGCTGGCGCCGGCCAGTCTGACAATTACAGGATCAGCATGTCAAGTGCTGTAAGCTCGTCAAGCCACAGTTCGCTGCATGGCGAGGACAGCTCCCATCATGGTGAGGCCTTGGGCGATGTGTATCTGTGGGGAGAAGGTGCAGGCGATGGCATTTTGGGTGGCGGTCTTGACAGAATCAGCAGTGGTGGAGGCAATAAACTGGACGCACTTCTTCCCAAGGCTTTGGAGTCTGCCATGGTTCTGGATGTGCAATACATTGCTTGTGGGGGCAGGCATGCAGCAGTGGTCACGAGACAGGGAGAAGTGTACACTTGGGGAGAGGAATCCGGCGGACGTTTGGGTCATGGGGTGGATTGCGATGTGTCGCATCCTCAACTGGTGGACGCATTGGCATCTTCGACCACGGAGGTGGTCGCATGTGGGGAGTACCATGCTTGCGCGGTAACGCTGTCTGGGGATCTGTACACCTGGGGCGATGGCACTCATAGTCTGGGACTGCTGGGCCATGGCAACGACATCAGTCATTGGATTCCGAAGCGGGTGAATGGGCCGCTGGAGGGGATACGAGTGGCCTCAGTCGCGTGTGGTCCTTGGCACACGGCGTTGGTGACGTCCTCAGGGCAGCTGTTCACCTTTGGGGATGGCACGTTTGGAGTGCTGGGGCACAACGACACGAGAAGCTCCTACTCGCCGCGGGAGGTGGAGTCTCTGAAGGGATTGAAGACGGTGAGAGCCGCATGTGGGGTGTGGCACACTGCGGCGGTGGTGGAGGTGATGGTGGGAAATTCCAGCGCCAGCACCATCTCATCCGGGAAGCTGTTCACATGGGGCGACGGCGACAAGGGGCGATTAGGCCACGGAGACAAGGAGCAGCGACTGGTGCCGACATGTGTCGCAGCGCTTGTGGACCACAACTTCCGGCAGGTGGCCTGTGGAAACAGTTTGACAGTGGCACTGGCGACGTCGGGGCAGGTCAGTAGTGATTTCTCTCAAGTATTTTTTTGACATGCCTTCCAAGATCATAACATTATTAAGCTGCAGAACGGGGTCCCTTTTGGTTCAAAGTTGAGAGAGCCAGTTTGCTAAGTGGCGATTGCTATATTGGCTCTGAAAGCTCTGAAAGTACAATTAAAAGAACTTCAAAGGTATCCATATCTGAAGGTCTCCTTCAAACTGCTATTTCAGGGTAGGGAGGCCCATGCTGTGTTATATAATGTTATGTTTACATGTCGTGTGATGAGTTCCTTTAACGAATACTGATGTTCCTGAATTACCGGTTTTCAAATTGCTGTACTGGTTTGACGTATTCCAATTTGTTTAGCCTTTCATTTGTGGCTTTTTGATGTGTGTAAAATCACCCCTGGGGCAGGTGTTCACGATGGGTGGGTCGACTTTTGGGCAATTGGGGGATCCTCAAGCGGACGGGAAACTGCCGGGGGTGGTGGAAGGTAAGCTGTGTGAGGCATATGTGGAGGAGATAGCCTGCGGAGCGCATCACGTGGCAGTTCTGACGCACAAGTCGGAGGTGTACACTTGGGGGAGGGGCGCGAATGGACGGCTGGGCCATGGGGACCTGGAGGACAGGAACACGCCGACGTTGGTGGAAGCGCTCAAGGACAAGCAGGTGAAGAGCATCGCATGTGGTGTGACATTCACAGCGGCCGTCTGCCTGCACAAATGGCTGTCGGGCGCAGATCAGAATGCGTGCTCGGGATGCAGGCAGCCGTTCGGATTCACTCGGAAGCGGCACAACTGCTACAACTGCGGGCTGGTGTTCTGCCACGCCTGCAGCTCCAAGAAGGCTTTGAAAGCCTCGCTGGCCCCAAATCCAGGGAAGCCATTCCGAGTGTGCGACCCGTGCTTCATCAAGCTTCGGAAGGCCAGTGAAGTAGGGGGGTCAGTGGGCGGCTTGGGGGCGCGCCGGCGATCGATGGAGCTGAAAGATGGGTCGAGCAAAGGAGAATTGAGGGTGCCGAGACCGCATGGATCGAATTCAGGGAAGCCTCCGAGCTCGTCGATCATTTTGGAGTTTGGGAAAGCAGGGGATGCAAAGAAGCGGACGAAAAAGCCCGACAGTTCGTCAAGTCGGGTGTCGCCAGCTCCGAACGGGTCGGGTGGGCTGGCGTCTTGGGGCTCCGTGAGTGTGCCCGCGGGGTTTGCGAAGCCTCCATTCCAACCGAGCTTGAAAGGGCCAGTGGCAATATCGAGTACAGTGTCATCAGGCCGAGCAGTTTCGAGAGCAGTGTCGCCTCTGTCGCGGCGGTCGAGCCCGCCCAGATCGACAACACCAACCCCAACGGTGTCGGGGCTGGTCGTTCCGAGGACCGTGGTGGAGGACTTGAAGAAGACTAACGATACTTTGAGTGATGAGAACGTGCAGCTGAGGTCGCAGGTAAGATGTTGATTTATGTTGATTTTATGGTGGTATAGTATGTTGCACTGTTGTCCAATTCATCTTTTCATGTTGCAATTGCATAGGCAGTTGGCATGCTTAATTTAGTGTACGGTAATTTATTCTACAGGGCTAACTGTGCCGCTATTTGATAGGTGGAGAGTTTAGCCAGACAGCTCCAAAATCATGAGAAGGATATGCATCGTTCAGCTCAGCAGCTCCAGAATGCCATTGCGATGGCAACAGAAGAGGCTGCTAAGTGTAGAGCTGCAAAGGAAGTCATCAAGTCTCTCACTGCACAGGTATGCTTCTTTGTTCTAACGAGGGTTATGGTTGCTTGTGAAATCAGCCATAAGCCAGGACGCTTTATGCTGATAACTCGCTGGAGAATCCTGTATGATAGATGCTTTGAATCCTTGGGAAGCAGATGCGGATACATGCTATTGCAATGGAGGAGATAGGCCTTTTTCTTGAGCAGCCTCTGGAGACCTTGACGCTGGACTTGGTATCATAGTCTCACTCTCAACCATTTGCACACGACCATCTGCACTTAGTATCCTCTTAGTGCCTTAGAGACCTCCACATCACGTTTTGCTTGACAGATTTTGCAATTATTGCTTCGTGACTGAACTACGTAGTTGATTCAGATGAGGCTCTGCCGCGGCCACAATCGATTTGTAATGCCCAGTCGTTTGGCTGTGTAGACCTTTTAAAGATCGATAGTCTTGCATTTCTTATTTTTCTTGTTCTACATTTTATCGCGATAATATATTTTTGTGTCCGAGTCCAGCTCCAAACTCATTGATATGGGATCGGAAGTTTTGGGAGACATGTGGTTGTTCGTTGATCGAAGGTAGCGGTAGCATGAACAACGCTTAATAAGCCGTGACCTCCTATTGTTGCCACGCTTCCCCTTTTTCTGGTTCTATCTTGTTTTGGTACAGTGTTTTTTTTCCTCTGAAATTCAACTGCACATTCACGTTTCATTGTATATTAGCGTCTAAATGGTAGTTCTTGTGCACTTTGCAGCTGAAAGAGATGGCTGAGAGGATGCCTCAAGGTGCGTTCAAACACGGGCGATCGGCTTCTCTGTCTCTTGCTCGTCTTGACATTCCGAATGGCGCTCAGGGTAGTGCTGCCCTTGATGCAGGCAGCGAAGGACCAGGGTTGCTGTTTCAACAGTTCAGTCCAAGCGCAGATGCTGTGTGCAACCATGGCAGCGAGGCCAATGGAGTTGCGAGTCCGCAGTCAATGTCAGGTCCGCTTTCAGGGCGTGGGTCGCAGGGAGCGGACAGCCCTCGCGGTGGTGCAGAGGTTGAGCTGGGAAGTGCCCTGGGCATGGGCAGGGTGGGAGGAATTGTGCGACTGGCAAGTAGGTTGGTAGGTGAGATGAATGGATATGATACAGGACAACGACAAGAGGAAGGGGTTAGGACATCAAGTACCTCAGTGTCGACAGATAACGGAAGAGAACCTGAGGCAGAGTGGGTAGAGCAAGATGAGCCTGGTGTGTACATCACATTGACAGCCCTTCCAGGAGGTGGAAAAGATTTGAAGCGCGTTCGGTTCAGGTGTGGTTTCTGCAGTTTTATATGCTATGATATGTTTGGCTGCTTGGCTATGCCATCCAGCAATGTGTTTGTATGGAATACAAATGGTTACAGTTACTAGATTATAATGCCAAAAACCAGAATGTCATGTCCAAAGACCACATTGCCATAACAGAAGACTGCATTGCCATGACCAAAGATCGCAGTGCCATAACCAATGACCATAACCTTCAGCAACGTGGTCTTTGGCTTCGGCTACATGGTCTCTGGCTTCTTCAATATGGTTCTTTGGTCAAGACATTTTGGATATGGTCAGGGCATTTTGGTGTTTGGCTAGGGTAACATGGACTTCGGCTATAACAATGTGGTATTTGCACAAGGCATTCTGGTATTGGCATTATGATCTAATAAACATAACAAATTGTATTCCATATATTTGATTATTCAGATTGTTGTTGGTTGAAACGCATGTGGTTTGGTACTGGAGACTGAGGTGTGGGAATGATGATGTAGTTGAGAGTAGTGTGCCTACCTTGCTAAGGTGGTTTTGGGTGGGCATTGCAGTCGAAAACGGTTTAGTGAAAGGGAAGCTGAGCAGTGGTGGGCCGAGAATCGGGTAAGGGTGCACGAGCAATACAACGTCCGAAGTGGAATCGACAGAGCCAATGGAGTCCCTGCTGGACCTGTGGGAGGAAGGTAAGGAGAGGATGGGATGCAATTTTTGATGCATCACGGCAGGTTTCACAGCGCCTTCAGGAGCGTTGTTGAGCACTACTACAATGGAGATTGGTCCCCAAGGGTGGCAAAGAAGTGTGGAGAGGAGGTATGTTTGAGCCGGCTTTCATGGTAGCTACAAGAGAATATTTGTAACATTGGGAATTGGTGACACATTGTTGCCCTCTTGTGAGGTTACTCATGATAGAGTGCGGCATCCTCACTTCGGCTTGCACGGCTTGCAGTGATGTGTGTTTTATATGGTTGCGGCTTTTTGTTTCTGATTTTTGACATCAGATTTTCCGCTCTGATCACCTTCAGGGATTGCTCTGTGTTAGGGATATCCTTGCATCCTCTCTACCTAGAAGCTAAGTATATTGGGAACAGAGTTATAAAACATTGTAGAAGAACAACGTCGTTGAAGCTCTAGGTTTAGATGAAAGTAGTTCTTTGGATGGATGAATGCATGTACTCTAGGGATAGTCTGTCGTTTTCTTACTTCTACCCGGCTATGGCCAGTAGTCGTTCATTGTTGTTTGTTTTTTCTCGCAGGATGTAGATCCACGCAGTTCTTGCAATAAAGTTTAGCGAAGACAAGCGTTGTACATTTTGGGTATCGTGTGTGCACTTGTCTGGTTCTATGTTACAATACGAAATGCGGAGTGGACATGTTTTTAGAATCTGTAGCTCTAGATTTTGAAAAATAATATTTACGTGGAAATAGTCTTTTCTGGGCAACTGGAATTAGTCGTCCAGCAAGACTTGGACGATGGCGAATCTTTCTAGAGGAAGTACATTCTGCATTCTAGAAAATTGTCCATGTGCTAAATTGTCCTGGTAGGTTAAAGGTTACAGTAGATGTGCCATTTGTGTGCTCAACCTATGCTCACATGCTGGAATGCTCAAAGGGCATTTTTTTTTCGTGTGGGTTGTATTGGAAACCATAAGGGGGAAGAGCAATTTGTGTGGATAGCTTGTAATATACAATTGATTTCTTCAATGGCATCTGCCGGAGTTTGTGTTTTTCAATCCAGTGCACTGGAGTAGAAATATCTGTTTTCCATTAGAACATCAGGGTGTGCTCGTTGTGGTTAACCCCTAAACGTCCAGGCATCCAGTTTCTGGACGTTTGTTGGTCAAACCCAATTTTGATCTTGAAGACGACTTTTGTTGCTAATACACCCAACTAAGAAAATGAAGTTTATTAAGTCTAGTTTGAACTCCACTTTTCAAATCTTAAAAATTCCAATTATTGAGTATTTTATTGCTTGTGCAAGCTTTGTAGCTCAAGGTTTGAATTACACTACATAGGATGTTCACCTTTCGAATTTCAAAATTTAAATAAAATTTTTCTATGGAAAACATATCATGTGATTCTCCATTGTAATTTGTACCTGCTCCCAAAAAAATATTAATTTTTTAAAGCTTTTTGTAATAAAAAATATTTTTTGAAGTATTTGACTTAAAAATTTGTTAAAAAGGCCGTATTAAATCAAAAAAATCTGAAAATTTCAAGACTGATAGGAAACATTCAATTCCATGCATGAAAAATATTACAAAATATATTTTGATAAATCTTGAAGGCTAAATTGTGTAGTTTGACTTTCCTACAAAGGAGTGGTACGTTTAAAGGTTAAGTTTTAGCGAGGACACACCAGAGCAGAGATTTTTGTCTACGGTGTTCAATTTCTTTGATTGTTCACTTGGTACCTATCATGAAAAAAAATGTTTTTTTACAATTTATTTACACTTGGTGGTGACTCGTCTCATGGTGCAAAAGTCAAGACATGGGTGTACATTTTCATCCTTCCTACAACATAATTCATACATACATTTGCACGGAATAATGTTAGGGGTTTAATGTCAAGAAATCAATGTTGATGTTAGCACAAGCCTATTGGGCCAGTTTCCATATATATAAAAACTCCGGCCACCAAATGTAACCGGCGTGAATAAAGTGTCCGTTTGTAATGTTAATAATCCAATGCTCACCGAATAGAGGGCTATTGGGACAAAACTACTTACTCCTCTCGGGGTTGGACACTTTAGTAACAAGTAACATGAAAAGGCCAGTTTCCATTTATACTTGGTGTTAAGAGTAGTGTTAGTAATTAAAGTGAATCTAGTCTAAAGGTGTATCTAAACTCATTCTTAATTCTTAATATTTTTGGTACTTAACACCGTTTCTAACACCAAGTGCAAATGAACCCCTAGTGATTTACAATCATTATATATTTCTTTTTTGTGCTGCAATTAATTTTGAGAATATCCATAATTCTGCCTTAAGAGTAAATAGAATGCCTTCAATTCAGGTCAAAAAGTATGCCGATTCTTAAAATTCAAAAGGTGGCTGTTAAGAAAACTTTACAAATTTCCAAATATTCTTCAATTTTGTATGTAATTGAGAATCCATTACAAAAAAAATTATTGAAAAATTATCAATATTTGAAGTGTAATCTTGAAGAATTTAAAATTTTACTTCCAAAATTTATATGTATATATTTACAATAGCTATAGTAGATTTGACTATGTACTAGATGTAATTTAAAATTCAAGAATAATTTACATATTTTTTTCACACATCTATCCATATCACTTAAGTGCCCTGAGATGGGTTGTTCATTTCCTAGAGAAAAGTGCTCTGGGCTATGAATCTCCCCGAGAAGATCCAACAATTTGCACGCAGCCGGGGATGGAATCTGGTCTACCCAAAAAATAAATATATTTCATCTATTGTCTCATGTTTCATCATTCCGTAAATCACATATTTTCATTCAATTCCCAGGGTCTCATCCAATGCTTGTATGTTTTCATTCACTGCTTGCATTTTCATCAACATTCCACATTCTCATCCATCAAAGAGTAATGTTCAATTTTGAGGGAGCTTGGGAGTTCTCAATGACGTTCTTGAAGTGCCCAATGATGTTCTGCGGTATGGAAATGTCATTGGATACTTTGGAAACGTCATTGAGAACATTACTCTTTATTTAAATATAATTGCAAATCATTTGTGGTCATCGGAGGGGATAGGGGTTGATGGCTAGCTCCTTTAATTGTCTCTTATCACCAAAAGAGACCTCAATTCAAATTCCGGCAGTGACACCAATTAAACTTTAATTTACAAATAAAATTTATTTTAAGAAATTGTGAAATTCGACTAACTTGTGTGAGGGAGAAGAACTGTTTTGGATGAGGACAAGAATCTAATTGTGAGTTTCCAGGTTACCTGTGAAAAAATCCACACCCCCTTAGTCTTTTATTCACAATGCTCTCCGGACTCGTCTCCGGACCAGTGTTAGCATGATGGGAAAGTGGGGTCCAAAATGCACCCTAAAAATTAATTTCCAAGAAAAATAAAATGACATGCTTGGTTGAAACCTCATAAAAGATGACGTGAAAAGAGTGTCCAAACCAGCACGAGGTCTGGCAAATGAAAAGCGGCGTCATTGCACAAGTGAAAGCTACATCACGGAAATTCTTGTGGCCTACTTGTATGGAAACCTTACCGCACTTTTTGTTATGGCAAGATTTGTCATCACAGTATACATTCAATATAGACACTACACTTATTTCAATGAATATTGACCATGCACTGCTGGATACACGGCACTCTCGTTGAATCCCCAACTTGTGCTTTCAATGAGAAGAGCTTTCCAAGGCTGCTGCTATATTATAGCCTCCGGTATAGCGAGCTGGAAGTAGAAGCAACGGCGCTTCCAGTCCATTTGACCTTTCATTATTATATCGTCATTTAGAATATATATATATATAATTCTAAACTGTATAATACATATTTAAATTCTACTAAATGATGTTATTCAATAAAGCTACAGTTTCTCAACTCTGAGGCAGGGACTACCGTGTCTGCAAGGTATATGCACTCAGTGCGACGACGACGATCAATTCATATAAATGGACCGCACTATCACTTCAATCTTATTCAAGTTCTTCGATTCTCAACTCACTTCGATCCATCCATATCGACACACGTGCTCGATCAGTGTCTCGATCGATCTAGCTTCTGATTCAACGAGTGGCTTACGTACTGGACATTCGACGAAGCTGTAATTTGCTTCCTTCATCGACGATTTGCTTTGATCGTGGTTTCATTAGTGCCTTCGGACTGGCGACGTCAAGGTACAATTGGCGAGCGATGGCGTTTACGTCGAGAAGTGGGATGAATAATTATAAATTTATGTTACAGACTTGCTGGGGTGCTCTGCTCGTCACTGTGTGCATCGTGCAATCGGCGTTTCACGTGGCTTCGGCCGCGCAGGATTTGCCCGAGTGCAAATTCCCCGCCGTGTATGCGTTCGGAGACTCGCTGACCGACACTGGCAACTCCATCGCTGCCTTCCCTGACCAGTTTGCTAACGCGGAACTCGACCCCCACGGCGTTCTGTTTCCTGGCCATGCCGCCGATCGCTACACCGACGGCAAATTGTTGATCGACTTCCTTGGTACGTACGCAGCTCCATCATTAGAATCCCGGGAGGTTGACTCGTCAATTGATATATGCACTTGAGCACTTTATCAACTGACAGCTAGCGATGGAAGCTAACTGCAGAGTCAGATGTATCGAAAGATGAGTTATATATGTCTCCAGTTGCAGCAGAATTGGATGATTAGCTGATTGAATGATTTGTTGGGTTCTTGCAGCGTTCGGAGTGCAGTTGCGGCCCATCTACCCCGTGCTGCGTGGCACGGGAGCGGATTTCACGTACGGCACCAACTTCGCGGCGTACGGCGCGCCGGCGCGGAGCGTGAAGGTGTGGCGCAGGGACTCGGGATTCAACAGCCCGTTCTCGCTGGACGTGCAGGAGCAGTGGTACGAGCGCTACAAAGTGCGCGTGTGGTTCTACGAGGACCCCAAATTGCACACTCCCGGGCTGTACCAGAGCCTGCCCAAGCTGGCCACCGTGAACGAGTCGCTGTTCATGGTGTGGTCCGGCTACCAGGACTACGTCTCCGGCCTCTACGACGCCACCGTCACGCCGCGCCAGACGTTCCACATTGTGGCCCAGGTGGTGAAAGCCATCGAAGCCCACATCCAGGCGTTGCTCACGCCCGTGCTGTACACGCCTCCCGGCAGGGCGACGCTGGTCATGCCCACGGCCACGACCATTCTGGTGGTGAACCTGCCGCCTCTGGGCTGCATCCCCGCCATGCTGTCGTTGTACGGCGGCCCGCACGCGAAGTATGACAGCCACGGCTGCCTGAGCGACCTGAACAAAATCACGGAGCGGCACAACAAGCTGCTGGGCGAGACGATGGACGAGTTGCGGGCCAAGTACCCGGCGGTGAAGCTGCTGTATGGCGACGCGCACGGCGTGTACACGGACATCCTGAAGGACCCGAAGAAGTACAACGTGACGGCGCCGTTGCAGGCGTGCTGCGGCGTGGGCGGGGCGTACAACTTCAACAAGCAGGTGACGTGCGGGCATGCGGGCATGGTGGAGAACAAGTTTGTGAACCTGACGACGACGTTCTGCGCCGATCCCGCGGCGCATCTGAGCTGGGACGGCATCCACACGTCCAACACTTTCAACAAGGCGGCCGTCACGGATTTCCTGCTGGGCAAGCACATCACGCCCAAGGGCGGCCTCAACTGCTCCCCCGACTTCACCTTCTGGGATGCCCCCTCTTAATTATCCGGGCCGGAGGTCGCTCCGTTAGCAAATTATACTTCACGCTTCAATTGGTCTCAACTACGTAGCATTTCGATTCTTGATGAAATTCGTCCAGATTTTCATTAATAAATTTGTGAGTCCTGAAATTGGGAATCACTTTGCAACTGTGATAGTCGTGTTCATAAAACGCATTCAATCCAGCGTGACGTTTGGTGTTGGAATCATTGGCAATATGCACAGTCTGCTCAATTTTTGAAAATGACTTCCAGGGGCAGACAACAAATTTATTAGTTGTCCAAATTATGTTCAATTCTGCTGTCATATATTGTGTAATCGTAACATTTGTATTCAGGATGAAACATAGACTGTATGACTAGGTAATGGCAATGGAGGACATGGTTATCACAACTTGAACTTGAAATCACAACTTGTGGTAACTTACACGTTAGTACTTACCAATTGCAAGCTGTTAAGCTTCCTGATAGCTACTTGTTTACAAAGTATTTTTAATAACTGTGAAATTGGTTGCCTTACTTCTGGTACCTAATTTGCAAAAACTCAACCAGTAACCTAGAAGATTTTGAACATTTGACGTCTTTTTTGACGGCTAAACTAGTTGTGCATGAGTTTGAAGACCACCAAGCTCTTACACGCCTAATAATGAGAGATCATGAAGCTCTTCCATACCTTATAATTAACTATTTAGAGTGAATAAATAAGAGTATATTAAAGCAAAACACATGGTATCTTGTTCAAACACAACTTCTCTTTTAAGATAACTCCATTATATAACAATAGTTTCGTAAAAATTTTCAAGTTCATTTATAATTGAACCTTTAGAATTGGCAACAAGGAGCAAAAATGAACCAAATCAGAATCAGCCCAAGACACCCAGAGAAATTTTATTGCCACCAGAATATGGCAAAAATTACTAAATTTTTGTTATGTGCGTTCTGTCATACAATTTGTAGTCTAAGTTATTTCCAAGTATGAAAAATCATCGTAGCATTCAATCTGAATTTTAGACTTCAAAATTCCGCAGTGCACTCTGACCTTTCAGAGAATAAGTTTATATAGCTCAATCTACAGCCTTTGTATGTTCAGACAGGTGTTTCAAATGTATGGATTGAAATGTGAGAGCCTATAATTAATTGCGCAACAAAGCAACCTTCTTCTATTCTAAAGTGAGCAGGAAAGGAAATACCGTAGCCAAGAAGGATTTCTAGGTACCTCGGGCAATATATCTCAGGTCAATTTTACATTAGAGGATTTAGAGCCAGATGGTTGGTTGGTTCCACCCAAACTCCGAGCCCGAACTTCACAAATTTCAACCAATAGGATTGTTTGAATTTGACAAATTGGACCAAAGGGCTTTACATTAAAGTCTGGCTCAAACTTATCCTCATCATCCTATCATGTGGCAATCTACATGGCATAAATTTTTGCATTAGAAAAAAGGTCGGAAATTACACTAATTCACATGTAAAAGGTTAGAAGAGTGAAATTGCAGTATCAATCCAACCATGTACATGCAGATTCCGATTAAACCCATTTGAAGACTGGATTTCTAAATCAACCAAATTTGTAGTTTAGGCTCTTTCAAGATCAGCCTGTGATGTACAAATTAGTTTTCTAGATCTACCTATGATGTAGATTCAGGTGTTTAGAATTTAATTGGCTTCCTTCACCAGGTATGAAAAGTAAATTCTTGGGCATTTAATAATTTAATTTTATCCATTGATGTATAACTGAGGATTCAAATGAATCTACAGATTTCAAAGTACATACATGATACCAAGCCCTTTCACTCACAGCTCTTGTAACTGGAGGTTGTCATTGCATACCAAAAGATATGGCATAGTAACTGTGAACGTGGGAATTGCCCGGGGGTGCACTGTATTAAACACGTACAAGTATATGTGAGTGCACATAAGGGGTATTAATTCAAACATTGTCGTATTACGTATACATACAATAAACATATTTAGAGCTGAAAATATTGCAGTATACTTACATTAAACATATATTTAGGACAGAATAGATCATTTTGTATACAAAGGTTTTTAGACATATAACGCCTAATATACATGTCTGGGGGTTTTTGGAGGGGGTCATGAACACACGTGATTTCTTAAACATAATGTAGAGTGCACCCCGAGGGGAATTGCAAGTGTGAATGCAGGGATTCAAGTATTGATATGGCGAAATTTAATTTAAAAGGGTGGCACTTTTCTAGGCTAGGACCCCATCTGGAACCTTAGAACTACAAGCTCAGCATTCCTAGATTTTTGAGCTTTAAGCACTAGTGAATAACTCAAGTCTGGTGGTCTATAGCTTTGTATGCATTCAAAGTGCATATCATACTCTAGGGAAAAATAATTGTATGGTACAGCCTGTTGTTGGTGGAAAAGAAATTAAAGCAGCTAGTATCGAATTCTAGGCATACACATAGGAGATTTATGCATCTAGCTCAAAATATACAAGATATGTAGCCAGGCTGGCGAAAGAATGAACTAATTGAAGGAGTGGATGTAATTCCCATCCAAATTTGCAAAATAAATGAATTGCCTCTGCTCTGACTACCGTACGTGGAAGGCAAGGTCGGCAGAAAATAATTCCCCAAAAAAATGTCGAAAAAATAAATAAATTTATTAAGTATTTTGTCGAAATCAACAAAAATAAAGTCGACAAAAAGCCGAAAAGAAATAGAATAAAAACATAACACTCAACGAAAATCGTAGACAAAAAATAAAATAAAAGGTTTAGCTGCAGGATTCTTTTTAATGTTAGCCTTTAATGTTAGATCTCTTCAATACGAATACATTAATAGCCGATTTCTTAATAATTACTTTACCCTAAACCGACCTCCACTGTTTCAACTTTTATTAATTATTCGACATGAAAGTGCCGACTGCCTTCCACGTACGGTAGTGCACAGACATGCCTCACTTTCGGCCATTGCATGTCTATCGAAAAATCATTACATGCACACTAAAAACTACTAAGTGGCTCAAAATAATCTTAAATCAATCCCCTAGGCTGTCGAAAGAATCAGTCGAAGTAGCTGGATCGAGGTCCATCAGTCGCAGTTCTCCACATCCGTCCGGGCCTCGCAACCATCCGCCAACACGCCATTGCAGTCCTTGAAGCCCTCATTGCAGACCGTGATTTCACAGCCACCACCTGAGCAAGTCGAGAAATATACATTTGGAAAGCTGCACTCCTGACCACAGTCACCACAGTTCTCCATGTCTGTCTGGGAATTCACCTCGCAACCATCCGCCAACACGCCATTGCAGTCCTTAAAGCCCTCGTCGCAGACCTTGATTTCACAGACACCACTTGAGCACTGCGATTCAAATACATTGGGAAAGCTGCACCCCTGACCACAGTCACCGCAATTCTCCACATCCGTCAGGGAATTCACCTCGCAACCATCCGCCACCACGCCATTGCAGTCCTTGAAGCCCTCGTCGCAGACCTTGATTTCACAGCCACCACTTGAGCACTGCGATTCAAATACATTGGGAATGCCGCACTTCACCTCGCAACCATCCGCCAACACGCCATTGCAGTCCCTAAAGCCCTCGTCGCAGACCTTGATTTCACAGACACCACTTGAGCACTGCGATTCAAATACATTGGGAAAGCTGCACCCCTGACCACAGTCACCGCAGTTCTCCACATCCGTCAGGGAATTCACCTCGCAACCATCCGCCAACACGCCATTGCAGTCCTTGAAGCCCTCGTCGCAGACCTTGATTTCACAGACACCACTTGAGCACTGCGATTCAAATACATTGGGAAAGCTGCACTCTTGACCACATTTACCGCAGTTGGCGGTGTCGGACTGGACATCGACCTCGCAGCCGTCCCTGTTGTCACTGTTGCAATCCGAGAACCCGTCGTTGCAGCTCTTGATGTCGCAGGTCCCACTGGAGCACACAGGTTAAGCATTGGCCAAGCTGCACCCCAGATCACATCCACCGCAGTTGTAGATGTCGGTCGTCACGTCCTGCTCGCACCCATCCTCCGCCTTGCCGTTGCAGTCCACGAATCCGTCCTTGCAGCCGCTTACGCAGCTTCCACCAGCGCACGTCTGAAGCGCGTTGGGAGAACTGGCGCACACCTTTCCACAACTCCCACAGTTCAGAACATCTGTTTGAAAATTCGTGACGGCCACCTCACAGCCATCCGCGGCCAGGCCATTGCAATCCTTGAATCCGTCCTTGCAGGCAAACCCGCATTTTCCAACAGCGCAGGTCGGCCAGGCATTGGGAGGAGAGTTGCATTTCATTCCACAACTCCCACAATTCAGAACGTCTGTTTGAAACTTCGTGATGGCCATCTCACAGCCATCCGCCGCCAGGCCATTGCAATCCTTGAATCCGTCCTTGCAGGCATACCCGCATTTACCACCAGCGCAGGTCGGCCAGGCATTGGGAGGACAGTCACATTTCTTCCCGCAAGCCCCGCAGTTCTTCACGTCCGTCGCGGGGGTGACCTCGCACCCATCCACCCACACGCCATTGCAATCCTTGAATCCGTCGTTGCATTTGTAGCCGCAGCTTCCACCAGAGCAAGTCGAGAAAGCATGGGGAGGACAGTCGCACTGCTTCCCGCAAGACCCGCAGTTTTTCACGTCCGTTTGCAGCGCGACTTCGCACCCATTTTCAGACTTTCTGTCGCAGTTGGCGAAGCCCGTGTAACATTGGAGCCCGCATTTGCTACCGAGGCAGATCCCAGCAGCGTTGGCAGCGGGGCCGCATTGCACATTGCATGCACCGCAGTTCTTCTTGTCACTGGACAGCAGCGCTTCACACCCATCCAACGCCAGGTTGTTGTTGCAATCCTTCCAGCCCTTCATGCAAACGCCGGTGCACGCGCCGCCGCTGCACAGCGGACTGACAGTGTTCCAGTAGTGAGGACACCTCTTGCCACAGTCCCCGCAGTTCTTCACGTCCCATTCCACTGGCGTCTCGCAGCCGTTGAGCCCCGTACCGTCGCAATTCTTCCACCCCTGCACACAGTCAAAGCCACACTTGCTGTCGTAGCAGTTGGGCGTCGAGTGGGCACAACTGCTGCACTTCAGGCCGCAGTAACCGCAATTATTCACATCGCTCTTCACGTACGTCAAGCACCGGTTCCTGTGGTTGTAGCCACAGCTCATGTATCCCACGGGACAGGTTGGCGCCGGCGCCGCTGCCGCTGAAGACACTGAACCTGCATGCATGCACGTACATGTAAATTGATCAGGCAATCAAACTTGCCAACCACCAACTACATAACTTGACAATTATATTCATTGATCAATAAGAACCTCACATGCAGGCACTCAGAATGGATAATTATGCACAATTATCCGAAGATGCATCTTACGCACCTTCTTGGAGAGAGCAACAGATCAGCATCGCCAGAATGAGCAGTTCGATTCTGGAATGTAGGACGGACGCCATGGCTGAAATCCTGCGTTGAAGGTAGCTGCTGCACCAAGCGTCAATCTGAGGCAGGCACCCACTGCACTGCACTGCCCTGACTTCAGCCCCGTCTTTAAATCCCCTGGTGGTCTTGAATGCGGGCACTATTCATCCACCCCTCCTTTTTTCTTGAATTTTCATTTTGGGCACCGTCGGTGTTTTTTTTGGCAATTTTTTTTGGTAATTTGAAGCCTACGGCCCCAAATTACCACAGGGACATATTTGAGAATAAAAAACCATTGGGAGAGGGGGTTGTTTTTTAAGGTGGGACCTGAACCGGACAAAAATAGGAGGTACTTTTGCCCCCATTCATTCAAGACCACCGGGGTTCTAGAGAAATCCCTGACTTCAGCTTCTTCTTTGCAGTAGACCTAAGTTGCCCGCCGCAGCCACAATTTGGCTTGACGCACGAGCTAGCTGCAAGTGGGTTTCACTTTCCAGGGTCCTGTAGTCCGCACATGGTCTTGATAGCCGATGATTCATGATCGATAGGTCGGTCATCGAGATTATAATAGTCAACTCCTGGCGCGCTGAAACCGAACCAGCGCGGCATGATGTTAGTTTAATACTTGTAAGGTTTACTTGCATTTGCGGGAGACACGTGTGGAACAGTTCGGGAGACATGTGTCTGAAGATCCTGAAGTGCACTCTGGAACTGTTCCACACATGTCTCCTGAAAAGTCATCCGAAGTCAACTTTTCCGTTGACATTGAGCAGATTGGTCTCCACAGACCTCTCATTGGTCACTGGAAACTGTTTTGAAGTTGGACCACATCGATTTAAAATACACATGCACTGTATAGTACATGAGAGCCTTGGGTCGCTTTGAACGCAGAAATGTTTCCTAGATGTTCAGCACTTTGAGAATGCATAGATTTATCGTACCTTCCACTGTGCCCTCGATTGCGCGTTAGCTGGACCCAAGTACGAGCCGTGTGTACGTGCATGAATCTAGAGATCAAGTACCTGGAAATCTTACTGATTTGTACCGATTACTCACCGGTTTAGCCCCCCCCCGGGGCTAAACCGGCTGGGGGGCTAAACCACGAAGTTTAGCCCCGGCTAAACCCGCCCTTCCTTCCACCACAGCACGATCAGCCTGGGAACACGTTCGGGAACGTCGATCACGTTCGGGAACACGTTCGGGAACGCGTAAGGGACCGTGGAGGAGCGGGCAGGCAGCTGCTCAGTGGCTGGTCTGCATTAAACTCACTCTGGATTTACTTTAACCCCCAAGCTCTCAATGACCATTTTAACGGGCATTCCTTTTCTAACAGGCTGCCCGAAATCGAAAAATAAGTTTTAAAAAAAGTAAAAAATAATTTTAAATACTCCATCAAGTCTACTTTCCAACCCAATTTGAATTATGTCAATCCAAGTTAAACCCCACCCGGGGGAATTTTTCAAAGTGAATCACTTCAGCATTGTCTTAGTGTTACAAAATTTTCTATTTGGGGAAAGTAATGATGTTCCCTCCATCATTTCTTTTTCTTTTTTGAATTTTTCAATAGATGAACCATTTAACCAATCACGCTAAATTTTAATCTCTAAAAGTGAAAATTAGAATTTATACGTGCTTTAAATTTTTGAATGCTTTTAAATTCATTAAAAAATGATCTAAAGTTATTTTTGGAAGTTTGACCGTATCGATAATTTGTAGAGATGTTGTCCTACATTTTGTCTATTGAACCAAACTTTGGTTGTCTCTCAGACGACATATGAATGTCATTTTGCACTGATTATATACACAACTTTCTTTTTCACGGTAAATTGGGCTTTTTGGAATAATAGGCTCAGTCTATGATATTGTATACTTTCCATGATTTGATTCTACTTATTTTGGAAAATCATTTTTAAGATCTCACTTTTTGAACTAAAAATGAAAATTTGAACTGAAATCAATCTTTTATATTACAAAAATTCACAATGTCTTATTCTGAACATCCATATTGTACAAATGGTAGTGAACTAGCATAAGAATAAAGAAAATTTTGGATGGATGTAAGCTGTACATAATGCATTACAGAGAAGGCCTACAATCTGTTTGTCGTTCATTATGTGGACACAGGTCCAGTTAGGACCAAAATTTATATCATTGAACTTACTGAAGAACATTGCATGTGTCAGTCAAAAAGCAAATAAATTTTAACGTGCAAATAGTATTCCAAAAATAAAAGGCTAAACTCCAAAGTATTGGAGAACACCCTTCAATGGTTTTAAAATAACAAAATTCAATTGTATCATATTGTGAAAAACACAATTAAGATGGGACCAAATTTTATATTAGTGAAATAAGTGAAAAACATTGCATGTGCTGATCAAAGATTAATTAAATTTGAGCAAAAATAGCCATATAGGACCTACTCAAAAGTGCTAAAAAAACCATTAGATCCACCTTGGTCTATTAGGAGGTAATATTATTTAAATTCCTTCTAATTATATGAGAAGATTTAACGGCCTTTTCAACTCTCCTTCTCCACAAGTGAATCACCAAGCATTAAAATCCAATTGGAAATCGACCTCTGCACAACAATCGCTTGTACTACCTTAGCCTGGTGTTAGTCCGCAAGTGCAACATCGTGACCCTTGCTCGAACTGGATGCGTCTATATCGACTGTGTCCTTCCTTACGCATGCTCAAACCCTGTATCTTTATGTTGACATGGTCTTCTGGTATTCATACAAACGTATCGGAACGTGGAAAAAAGATCATTTGTTTGTCCAAAAGAGGCGTGCAAACGGTCCATGTAGCGGTTTGGGCCAAGAAGCTGTTAGTGGGCAAAGACGAGTGCTACACCCTAAGAATTGAAATCCACGACCGCTGAATGTTATTGTGCATACCTCAAATCGCAAACGATGAAACGTGCAAATAGTATTCCATACGTACCATCCGTGCAAGGACGGAGGGTTGGGCGACCTTGGCCGGCTAGCATTTGTAGTTGGGCCGGTTCAAACTTGGGCCCAGCTCAATGGAATTGACCTCGGGCACTGTGGAATGAATTTATGATAGAACTATGTATATTCCGAAAAGCTAAGTACATGTTACTCGAGGCTCTCACATTCAGATGCTAAGTTAAAGGGTAACGCAAGAATCTCGTGTGATCGTTTTGGGGGCAAGGCTCACTCACAATCAGGAGCACAGTACCTAAGCAAGTTGTCCAACTTTAGAACAATTTTAAGTACGTGAGCTGGACATCTGAAAACCAATCTGCTCAATTATGTCAACGGAAACGTTGACTTCGGTGACTTTTCAGTTAACTCCTGGATGCTCGAAAGCTAGAGCGTAGCTCGGTAATCCAGAAGTCAAATTCGATAATGTTTTAAACAACAAGAATAGAAGGGATGAGAGTTTCCCTGTAGCTAGAGCATTCATGATCAGTGAAGTTAAAGTGAGCGAATTTTCGCCAGGTGGCTACATTTGTATTCTTGTGGCTAATCGCAACAAAGGAAAAAGATTATTAAAAAATGGAATAATCGCTTGATGCACTCCGCCATTGCGTGATGCATGGCCTGATTGCCAGGTTGGTTGGATCTGCCCTAGCCCTAGTGACGTTATCGTGACCGTCCTCCTCGTCGTGACCGTCTTCCTGCTCATGACCGTCCTCCTGCTAGCTACCTCGGTTGGCCCTGACGTCCGTCTCCTAAACCCTAACACTACTAGAAATTGGGGGGGACAACAACACTACAAACGTTGCTCTCAACACTAAAAGGGCTGAGCCCCCTAGCCCAGAAAAACGTTGTTGGAACAACTCTACAAATGTTGTTGTAACGCAACAACGTTTTGGAACATGCTTATTGCAACGTTTGTGGGGGCTCAGTTTAGCTTGGGGACCGCTGTACTTTAGGTTCCCGAAGTTTTGAATCGGGGCCCACGTTGCTCTTTAGAACCGGGGTCCCTCTAACACTTACTAACATGTGACCTTTTTTTACATCTATGATTTACATTCTCCCTATGCTTTCACATTCCAAATTAGTTATGAGAGAAAGTAATGGTAATTGTGGTGTTCTTACATTTTGTGAAAAGTAATTTTAAGTACTATGTTACTATGAGATTTGACTGTGACTTTTCACTACGCGTGGACAGTAAGTGTTAGTAGTGTGTTTTCATCAATGGATGAAGATAAAAAGGTCGGTTTAATATTCAATAAGTTAGCGAATTCTGGATTGCCACGTGTCAGTGATGGAGTGGGTGTACATGGCTTTCTATGGTGATCTGAAACAGATTATCAAGCTTACAAGATCTGCGTGGCAGGGAGGTGTTGTCCGTGTGGAACAAAGTTAACCAAGATTGTCATGATGCTGGTTTATAGTCGCTGAGTTGTATCGAGTAAACTGTGTCAAACCCGGACTTCTGCATGTGGAACCTGCTCAGTCGCACTACGTAACTTTCATGTTGAGTATTCAATGCATGCTGTGCATTCTTCTGGTCGACTACTTATCAATTTATTTCCTGCATGTCTAGGATTTTGAATGGCGAGTCAATGCAACTTATGCAATTCTAACTGCCAGACTTATGATTACTGAAAATGTGATCCCTGAGTAGAATCGGTGAGTGGTTTCTGGAATCGAAGTTTGTGTTGTGTTTGCTGACATGGATGAATTTGGTGGGATGTGCAGTGGTTTGTGTTCTACTTGATCTTCCCGAATAGCTTTCAAAGCCTTGCAACAGGAGGTTCAATGTAGGCTTACTGCAGTCCACGTGCAGCTGGTACGTACGTGCTTGCGAGATCAAACTACCGACGGATGGACCTTGGTCCAGCTAGATGTGCCATGATTGTGTGACTAATTAGACTTATTCTTTCCACAGTCTAGGGGATTGATTTAAGATTATTTTGAGCGACTATTAGTAGATTTCAATGGACATCTTTGTGATGATTTTTCAGTAGACATGCAGTAGCCGAAAATGAGGCATGTCTACGGGTGTGCACTAGTTAGAGCAGTGGCAATTCATTTATTTTGCAACTTTAGATGGGAATTGCATCCACTCATTCAATTAATTCATTCTTCTCCTATATTTTTGTTAAAAATGTATGAGTTCATTCATTCTTTCGCCAGCCTGGCTACATATCTTGTGTATATTTTGAGCATTGATATACTGTGTGTATGCCTGGAATTCGAAGCTGCTTTCATTTACACCACCAATGTTCAGTCATTCAGTAAGAATTGCAGTCAATTGGTCGGCGTTTCCCTGGAGTATCATACTATGATATGCAGTTTGAATACATACAAAGCAGTAGACGACCAGAATATTATTGAGTCATTTAATTCACTAGTGATTAAAGCTCTATAATCTAGGAATGCTGCATGTAGATCTTAGGTTCCAGAGGGGGTCATGAAAAGTGCCACTCTTTTAAATTAGATCTTGCCATATCAATACTTGAATCCCTGCATTCACGCTTGCAATTCCCATGTTAATGGTTATTCCAGATCTTTTGGCAATGCAATGACAACCACCAGTAACAAGAGCTGTGACTGACAGGGCTTGGCATCATGTGTCATGTACTTTAAAATCCAAAGATTCATTTAAATCTTCAAAACTAGTTATACATCAATGGATAGAGTTAAAACATTAAATACCAGGGATTAATTTTTCATACAACGGTTAAGGAAGCCAAAATCTAAATACCAGAATCTATAACACAGGTAGATCTGGAATACTAAATTCTACATTGATCAAAGGCTAATTTTGAAAGAGCAAAATCTACAAATTTGGTTGATTCAGAAATCCAGAATCTTCAAATGGATTTATTCCGAAAATCAAATTCTGTATGTACATGGTTGGATTGATACAAGAATTTCATTATTCTAACCTGATACATACTTACATGTGAATTTCCTCCTAAGTTTGTATAATTAATTTTCGACCTTTTCTTAGATAATGCAAAATGGAGATGTGCTTGTGTTACATGTAATTTCCTGATTTGAGATGTACTTGTACTGCACGCTTAACTAGTACAACTACCACCATAAATCATGACCGGTCTAGATACCATTATTTTCAGATTGTTTGAAGCATGCACATAGAATTTTGGCTTTCGAGTTATCCAGGCCAACGATTGATCTTCCAGTTTCTTAGGCACACTTTACATTAAGCCCAGCCGACCTGATTGACGGACTGAATCCAAGTGACAAGTAGTTGTGTCAATGATCGTATGGATGGTAGAAATGTGTACAATTCAACGGTGAGGAGGCAATTGAGGTGTTTGGACTCAACAAGTTGTGAACTTGGGTACCTAAAACAAATCTCCCCAATTTTTCAGGGCAAGCCAAAATTTGTGCCATGAAGATTGCCACAGAGGATAATGAAGATAAGTTTGGATCCGACTCTAGAGTAAAGCCCTTTTGTCCGAACTGCCAAATTCAAGGGATCTATTTGGTTGGAATTTGTGAAGTTTGGGTCAGGCCAACCTTTGGGCTCTAATGCAAAACTATAGTCACATACCATAATTTTCGAGAGTACTGGTTGAGTTTTGCAAATTTGGTGCCAGAAGTAAGGCAATCAATTCCAAAGTTATCAATAATACTTTGTAAACAAGTAGCTACGATGCAGCTAGTTAACAGTTTGCCTGGTAACTACTAATCACCTGAGAAAGTACTTTTGATTACCATTACCTAGTCATACAGTCTATGTTTCATCCTGAATACAAATGTTACGATTACACAATATATGACAGCAGAATTGAACATAATTTGGACAACCAATAAATCTGTAGTATTCGATCCCCAAGCACGTCCCCAAGTCACTTAAAGAAATTGAGCACTGTGAATATCAATTGCCAATTCCAACGCCAAATGAATTGCTGGTTTGAATGCCTTTTAAGCAGACAACTATCACAGTTGCAAAGCGAATCCCAATTTAGAGATTCGCAAATTTATTAATGAAAATCTGGACGAATTTCATCAAGAATCGGAATGCTGTATCGTTGTTGAGATCAGTTGAACTCAACAAGATTTACTGTGTGACTATCTGGTCGGAGCAATAACGAAGCGTGAGTATTTGCTCACGGATCCTAACGGAGCGACCTCCGGCCCGGATAATTAAGAGGGGGCATCCCAGAAGGTGAAGTCGGGGGAGCAGTTGAGGCCGCCCTTGGGCGTGATGTGCTTGCCCAGCAGGAAATCCGTGACGGCCGCCTTGTTGAAAGTGTTGGACGTGTGGATGCCGTCCCAGCTCAGATGCGCCGCGGGATCGGCGCAGAACGTCGTCGTCAGGTTCACAAACTTGTTCTCCACCATGCCCGCATGCCCGCACGTCACCTGCTTGTTGAAGTTGTACGCCCCGCCCACGCCGCAGCACGCCTGCAACGGCGCCGTCACGTTGTACTTCTTCGGGTCCTTCAGGATGTCCGTGTACACGCCGTGCGCGTCGCCATACAGCAGCTTCACCGCCGGGTACTTGGCCCGCAACTCGTCCATCGTCTCGCCCAGCAGCTTGTTGTGCCGCTCCGTGATTTTGTTCAGGTCGCTCAGGCAGCCGTGGCTGTCATACTTCGCGTGCGGGCCGCCGTACAACGACAGCATGGCGGGGATGCAGCCCAGAGGCGGCAGGTTCACCACCAGAATGGTCGTGGCCGTGGGCATGACCAGCGTCGCCCTGCCGGGAGGCGTGTACAGCACGGGCGTGAGCAACGCCTGGATGTGGGCTTCGATGGCTTTCACCACCTGGGCCACAATGTGGAACGTCTGGCGCGGCGTGACGGTGGCGTCGTAGAGGCCGGAGACGTAGTCCTGGTAGCCGGACCACACCATGAACAGCGACTCGTTCACGGTGGCCAGCTTGGGCAGGCTCTGGTACAGCCCGGGAGTGTGCAATTTGGGGTCCTCGTAGAACCACACGCGCACTTTGTAGCGCTCGTACCACTGCTCCTGCACGTCCAGCGAGAACGGGCTGTTGAATCCCGAGTCCCTGCGCCACACCTTCACGCTCCGCGCCGGCGCGCCGTACGCCGCGAAGTTGGTGCCGTACGTGAAATCCGCTCCCGTGCCACGCAGCACGGGGTAGATGGGCCGCAACTGCACTCCGAACGCTGCAAGAACCCAACAAATCATTCAATCAGCTAATCATCCAATTCTGCTGCAACTGGAGACATATATAACTCATCTTTCGATACATCTGACTCTGCAGTTAGCTTCCATCGCTAGCTGTCAGTTGATAAAGTGCTCAAGTGCATATATCAATTGACGAGTCAACCTCCCGGGATTCTAATGATGGAGCTGCGTACGTACCAAGGAAGTCGATCAACAATTTGCCGTCGGTGTAGCGATCGGCGGCATGGCCAGGAAACAGAACGCCGTGGGGGTCGAGTTCCGCGTTAGCAAACTGGTCAGGGAAGGCAGCGATGGAGTTGCCAGTGTCGGTCAGCGAGTCTCCGAACGCATACACGGCGGGGAATTTGCACTCGGGCAAATCCTGCGCGGCCGAAGCCACGTGAAACGCCGATTGCACGATGCACACAGTGACGAGCAGAGCACCCCAGCAAGTCTGTAACATAAATTTATAATTATTCATCCCACTTCTCGACGTGAACGCCATCGCTCGCCAATTTTATCTTGACGTCGCCAGTCCGAAGGCACTAATGAAACCACGATCGAGGCAAATCGTGGATGAAGGAAGCAAATTACAGCTCCGTTGAATGTCCAGTACGTAAGCCACTCGTTGCATGTGAATCAGATGCTAGATCGATAGAGACACCGATCGAGCAAGTGTGTCGATGGATCGGAGTGAGTTGAGGATCGAAGTTGAATGAGATCGAAGTGATAGTGCGGTCCATTTATATGAATTGATCGTCGTCGTCGCACTGAGTGATACACGTGGTTCAGACACGGTAGTCCCTGCCTCAGAGTTGACATACTGTAGGTTTATTGAATTCCTCCAGTAGGTTCAACTGCGAAGTTCTGCGTGACAATTCCGTTGACGGAACCGTCCTGGCGTTCGTGCATGCATGGTTTATAATGGACTACGTCAAGTGACTGGCCCAACACAACAGTTCCGGGAGTGGAACCTTTGGGGCATGCATTTGTGAACAGTGTGTACTATATAATAGATATTGCATTTGGAATATTTTAATTATATAGAATATTTATATGTTACAGTAGAATTGTGAGTGTTCAGCATGATTTTGTAGAATAGGGGAGCCACTTGAAGAGCCCTTGGTTCTGCTTCCCCTGGAGGCTGCTTTGCTGTGGCCTCTAAAGGTTCTTTACTTCTGGTGCTTGAGAATCCAAGTTCCGTGATGTTGTGGCTTTGCAGTAAACCCAGACCTCTTTAATATCACCTTCTCTAATGTCACAACCTTTCTTCTCTCACTAGATATACTCTCATCAAATATATCATTGATAGGTTGTTTTTTTTCTTTTGGATTTGTGGAAATGCCACAATAGCAAGTTATAATCTAAAAACATTCATTTTATCACTACACTCAATAGTGCATTTAGGTTGCCTGAAAATTAGGTTGCATTACCCAAAAAACTTACCTCATGAGTCATCACTTACACGTGAAGGCGCATGGGTCTCTCTTTGGGCATTACCACTAGTAAAAATCTTGTATAATGTGATGGGTCTTCAACCCCTAACTGTCCCAACGTCCATATTTTGGACGTTTTTTCGGGTACATTCACCATCGAAGAGTTGTAACTTTTGCAAAAAGTGTCCGATTTTTATGAAATCTTGGAAAAACCCCCCTCATGATGTATGTAATTAGTGATAAAAATTTCAGATCAATCCAAGATGTATTGAATTTTTGGTGATCATTTGAAAGTAGGGGTCTTTTTTTTGGACAGTTTTTGTGCATTTGATGGCTGCAACTTCGCGGGCTTGTATCTCCTTCATCCCAAGTCCAATTTCAATAAAATAAATTTTTGGGTTGGATTCCCATTGAAGTCTAGTTATCATGGTAAATTTTTTATGTCAATCCATGTTGATATGAATGTTTGGAAGTCATTTTAGTGCACGGGTCTAGTTTGGACACTTTTTGCTTTTTGGGTCAAATTGATCACTTTTCGGGCTACTTTTTGACATTGCAAGGCCATTTCAGGGCACATTTTATTTTTTCATGAGTTTTTTTTTTATATACCAATGTGTTTATATGATTATTTTGAACTACTTTATAGTCAAAAGTTTTTTCATTTGAGTACTTTTGAAAACAAATTTCACCTCTAACTGTGTTGCTAGGAAAATTTCAGCATCCTTTTTTTACACTAAAACACTATGATCTTGCAATCTATATGGCCAAATGACTCCAAATTTGATCCACATGATCTACAACATGTATATTACAAGACTGGACCGTTGAGATTCCTATACCTCACTTACATTTAGACCTATAACACATCAAAAGCAATGATGATTTTAAGCCCAAAAAAGCTAGAGACGCTTAGGGGTTAATGACTAAATGTTTGGAACAAGTCCATAGTGACGCGAAATGGTCTTTGCGTCATTATGGACTTGTTGTTCCAAACATTTAGTCATTAAAGACCCGTCACATTATACAAGATTTCTACCACCTCTAGTGTAAGGAATAGCATCTATTGATTTAATCTGAGTGGTACCCAAGTGCCCCTAATAACTAATGTCCTTGGGCAACATGCTCAAACACTTTTCCTAGGTGCCCAAAGAATACCTTTCTGATTTCCTTTAATGTATGTATTTGCATAGAAATATACTTTTTGTTTATATACTAATTTTCATTGATATTGTTTAACCCATAATTATTGTACCTAGAATTTGTATTTTAAAATGACCAATTACTTGTGTTGCTCTAGAAAAGATAAAATGTGGACTAAAGAAAGTTACCATCTACTGTAGCATGTTGAAAATTAAATAAAGGGCCCAATCCTTTAGGGAATTAATGAAAATTGATTGATTTATAAAAGCTTGCCTACAAATGCGATAATAATGACTTTGAAACTGATTATGAGTTCAAGCTGACTCTTTCAACCCCCACGCACTTCTTTAATGTCACTATTTCACACAATCTTGAGAATGGTCAGAACTCCTGATACATGCAGGGTCTGGATTGTGGGCGGCTACAGTATGATAGTAGAGAGGTCAGGATGACCGACTGTAGAATTTCTTCAACACGCTCAATTGAGTGGACTGTACAATTCTCCGGGCAGCCCAGTTATCCGCGTGTCACTTTGACGGAGGCGTTGACAAGAGTGAGGCTTTTGGTTTCCATGGGGATGCGTGTTGACGCCGCGGATGTAGGACCCCAAGGCTCTTGTTGTTTTTTCTTTCTTATACTAACATACTTCGTGAGTGGGTTTGAATAATCCCTGAATTCAATCCCTGAAGTTGGATTATATTCAATTTTCTTGTTGGACTATCAATCTGTCATGTTTCTTCTTTACAAGTAGATAATGTAATATAATTCTTGAATAGCACCAACATGGAATTAAAAACGTAAGGTTCTTGACCCTTAAAGGGCTGATGGGGATAGTAGCAACGTCCGAGGAGAACCTACCTTTAGTTACAAGTGAGCTGGTTGAAATTCAGAATTGCCTAATTGAGTTCAAAATCTTAGGAAAAAACCGATCATTTTAAGGGGGAAATCAAAGAATATTCTCTATTTTCTTAACCCTTAAACGTCAAGAGGGCCTAGGTGGGGCAGCCCGGAAGGCATCTAAATTTTCAGAGAAATAAAATTAAAATTAAAATTAAAAAATTAAAAAAATGCAAAAACGGCTCTGCGGAACACTGTTGGCCAGCACTGTAGCACTGCGGCACTACGGCATCTCAGCTGCCCCTGCCTCAAAAACTTGTTCAATTTCATAACTTTGATTGCTTACCAACGATTCCACAATCTCTCAAATGAGGCGCAAATTTGCAATCTAGATCGCTTTTTCAGTAGCTTTCCAACACACCAATCCACGCTTGATTTGGTTGAGAAAATCTACTTTTTTTCTTGTTTATTCTCTTTTAAATAAGCCCATGGGGCTTACCTTGACGTTTAAGGGTTAAGGCCTAGCCGAGAGAATGTTCCAAAAAACTGGGTGATCCAAGAAAATGTACGATCTTAGTCGGTAAAGCTAAAATTTATCCCCAGACTGTGGATAGTAGATACGTTGGTGTATACTTGACATTTGTTGTAAATAGAAAGTTCCAAATTGAGACCCCAATAGATCAATAAATTCATGTTGACGTAAATTTTAACTTCACTTTTGATCTTAAACCCATACATGAGGAGGTGTGGAACCATGCCAAATACAATGGAACATTGGTGCATAATATTGGTTAGAAAGAGCTCTCTAGACCATTAAGGGTTAACCCTTTAGTGCCTAGAGTACTGTAGCCACGTACACTGGATTTTAGTAGTTTTTTCATTGTGATTGATATCAGAAATAGAGTGAATCAACCCCTAAAGGTAGAGCCTATGACCACAAAATCATGCTTTACATGTCACACTCAATTTTTCCACTACAAATAATACAACAATTCAACTTTACATTTTTAGTATATAAAGCCACGTGTCTACAACAAAATCATGAATTTTTCATAAATTTTGGTGAAACTTTGAAATTACTATGGTTTTTCTAAGTGATTGTAAAGGAAAACTCATATCAATTACAAATTGTACTCAATTTTTTCTAATTTTTTACTGAAGGTGTAAATTATAGTGAAGAAAAGTTCAGTAATGGAAAATCATTTGTGTATCTAAATTTTGAATTTTTTGCTACAACATGGTAATACCCGCCGAACTTGCAAATGCAATAAAACACTCAAATTTCAAAAAAATTAAAAATTCAAAGTGGAGTAGAAACTAGACTTGGCAAGCTTCATTTTGTTATTTAAACTCAAATGCAATAGAACTCATTTTCATGGCCTAAATTTAGTTTAAGCAAAAAAAGCAAAAAAATCCAAAATACACTACACGGTGACTCTTTTTGTCGTTGGGACCCCATGTAAAATCTAAAAATATCTTGAATGATCTGAATTTAACTTGAGGGGTGGCATGACCAAGCAAAATCCTTCACAAAAAGAAATGGATGGAAATCATCAATGTAGTAATTGGAATTGAATAGTGAGTTACATTCATAAGCCAAATTTTGGCCTCCCAAGCATTCAGGGGTTAAATTAGAAAGTGACCATACAATTGTACTCTCAACAGGAATGGAGACAATTTGCCAAAATTAGAGAATCATCCAATGGTGGAATTGCAAGATTATAGTATGTCTTTGAACCGTATAATGCACACTCAAAAATGAGATTTTGGAGCATGTGTGACTTCAAAATTAAATGGAATTTGGGTTAAATTTTCTAAAATGAAAGTGACGTGGTTCAACAATGCCCTATGTCAACACCTCTTTCTTGCAATCTTGGGAAATGGTCTCATATGGGTACCTCAGAAGCCCTTTTAACTCTAAAATTAGCCATTATGGCAATTTTGAATGAGTCCTTTTAAAAAAAAATTAAAAAATGAATCAATCGGATGTTATTTTGATTTCCTACACGCATGAAGTACAAAAAAAAATTCACGTAAAAATTGAAGAGTTTTAAGATTTTAAAAGAGACTTTTTGTACAAAAATCAGAATTTGTCCCAACTATTTAAAAAATTCAAAAAAAATGTTTAAAATATTTAATGACGTTATTTTGGTACCGATTTTTGATATGAAGTACATCTAGATATGTGTTATTTGAAATGATTAATTTGAAGGATTAAAAATATAATTCATTTTGTACTACAATGCCTGCAAATGGTGATTTTTGGCAATTTTTTCCACAAAGCATAAAAACATGAAAATTAATTAATTCAATTAAAAAATTGGACTTGAATTAAAGTATTTTATGTCATCCGTGTGTGGATATTCATATCATCCGAATGTTATGATGTGGATCCAAATATTTGTCTTCTATGATTGCAGAAACGTTCAGGGGGATTGGGAGGAGTGGAAGAGTGAGTTTTGTAGCATGACACAAGGTTCTTTAGCCCTTGCAAGGTATTACCCTTCTTTAGCCCTTGCATGAAAGATAAAATATTCAAAACATGTGATTCTTGAGGTAGGACTGTTGTGGATTTCCAACTCTCCACCATCATTCTTTAGGTAAAGAATTACGTAGCATGTCCAATATTCTAAAATCTGCTACAATGATTTTTATTCCTGGGTATAGCTTACAAAGGATAAGGAACCTTATGGAGGGTGCCAAATGAATGTCTCTATTTGAGTTACTAAAAAAGAAGTGCATCCAACCTCTCTTTTTGCTCTACTTCTAACGTCTTTATTGAACTATACTTGGGTTGAATAGTATCATGTCATAGATTGTCCCTTTGTGGACCATGGGCTTAGAGCTTTGGTGGAAGGTGTGGGAGCCTGTAGTGAGGAATGGAGAATAATGACAGTGTTTTGTTTTAGATTGTCTCCCAACTCATCATAGACCTGTTTTTGGTCTATTTATATTTCAACATGAGTTGTAGAGGAATTCAACACGAATTTGCCAAAACTTTACTCTGTGGGCTGACTTTTCAGTTAACCTCTAAGTGACCAATCGACCATTTTCTGGTCGCAACTCAAACAACAGTGATTGCCCATGGTCAGGAAATGACATTTTTCGTGTTTTGATTTTATGTCAAAATTGGGGGTAGAGATCATGTTCTAGTGTTGTTTGATGTATTTCATTTGCAATATTGAGGTTCAATAACGAATTTTTCAAAGACAAACACCTCAACAATGTCCTAGTGTTATAAAACTTTCTATTTTGGGAAGTTATGATGTTCTCTCCTTTGAAATTTTTTCTTTTTAAAATTTTAGAATAGAACGTCTAGTTTTAACCAATCATACCAAATTTCAAATTCTAAAATTATAATTTACAATTTTGGTGAATATTAAATGGTAAATGCTTCTAAATTCATTAAATGAGTGTCAAACATTTTTTGAAAGTTTGACAGTACAAATAATTACTAAATGTCATGCTTCTCATTTTCTCTTTTGGACCAAGCTTCATCGAAGTTGTAGAAGTAACAGTTTATAACACATATAGGTTTTGTTCTTACTCCCTCAGTCTGTCATTTAGGAGCTAACTCTATTTTCTTTACAGATTTAAGACAACATGGGTGGTCCCACATGATGTTGAAAGCATGAAAGCCCCTTTTTTGTACAATTTCTAGTTCATATAACTTGGCTGATAGACATAACATCTAGCATAACATTTAGTAGCCTTCAAGAAAACTGCCTTTTAGTTTCATCCACCTTTATATATGGAGTGACTAGTGATTTGTAATTGAATGGGCTATTGAATCAAATGAACAATTACAAGACAATGTTGAATTGTGATTAAGTGAGTGCTTTTAATTACTGTTCACCATGGTTTGTTGCTCTTGCTTAATGCCACCTGCTCCCAGAGCTACTGATGTAATGTGGAATATCCCACATCGTTTCATTGGGGGATGAAATGATGTGGGATATTCCACATCATTGTGTTTGGGGAAGGCAGCAGTCACAGAGACTACTGAATGTTGTGGACGGAGCATGATTCTTATGTGCTTTTATATAGCAGTGGTCAATGGAGTCTACCAAATCAAACATTAATGCTACATTCCTACCTACAGAATCAGAACCCAACCCCAATTCAGACCAATTGGATCACAAAAAGAGCAATCACAAAATAATATGTAGGTCTTGTCTGCATTTTGAAGAGGATTCCAACGTACTAAAACACATATTTTATGGATGCTTTTTGATGTTTTGTTAATAAGTTATGAATTTTTAAATTTGAACTCAAAAATTTCTCAAAAGCTACACTAAAATTGTGATTTAGTGTCCAATGAGAATTGATGTCATTTACCATAGTTCGTTCAAAGGTAAAAAAAATAGTGTTCTTACGTACATAAGAGTTTGCCACTTGTCATTCCCACTTCCACTGAGAGTTACTAGAAGTATACTTACTCAACTTCAGTTCTAGTTTCAGCTACCCATGGGAATAGGGAAACCATGGGAATGGGGGAACTACCTTAGTACATACTTGGTCTCAAATAGGGAGGCCCCAGACGATTATTGCACATAACCCTCTCTTTCAAACTAAATCAAGAATATACCGGTAATACCATAAAGATATAATTACTCTTTGAGAACATGTAGGAAGTTGTAGATTATGACTACTCTACTTTTTGCTAATAGTGCATGTGGTACTAATTCCAAAGGACAAAATTTACACCCAATCATTTGCTTACACTAGGAACAAGAACCCATTGCACAATGACACACAATACAATGTCCAACTATACAAAGACACATTAGAGGAGTACGCACCAAAAATACACCTTGAGTATTAGCCAAAAGTAGTATAGTGATTTGAAGGCATTGGTCAAACGGAAATTTTGAATGTAACCGAACTCTAGATTTAAAATACTTACATGTGGGAAAAGATAAAACCTCAAATCTACCAAAGAACTATATTCTAAATATCTACAACTAATACCCACCCATCAATAGATATGCAGGTACTGATCATAGATCTCTAGAATGTAGCCCTCTACTAAATTTGAGATCCTACCTTTATCTTAACCCCTAAACGTCCCAGCGTCCAGTTTCTGGACGACGAACGGATTCCAGATCACACTACACTCACATTACTTCATGGATGAAATTCATTCAATTTTTTTAAAAAAAATTATGAAGTTGTTGTCCTATCTAATGGTTGGATTTGGTGTTACTAGGGTACATATATTTTTTAGATTACAAATGTGGAAGTATGTCAAGCAGTTGACCAAGCTAAAATTGCATTGACTTTAGTTCAAAAATGGGCTTGCTAAAATGAGGCCATAAATTGAAGTAACACAAAATTTTCAAAAAATCACCATTTCAAGAGTATCTCATTTTAAATCCATTCCAACAAATTTTACTCCAAAAATATCAATATTTTGTTTGTAATCAAATTTAGAAGGAATTTTTAATTATAACTTTGAAATTTCATAATAAAATATCAGTGATGACATTGGTGAATCTAACCGTACGGATGGAATCTAAAATTCAATATCTACAACTTTCATTTGTATAACAATTCTGAAATATTCTTCTAAATAGTAATTTATAATGATTTTTCTCAAACTGTCAATTTTGGGGACACCCTGGGACGTTTAGGGGTTAACCTTTTAACACGCTAGTGTCCACATAGTGGACGACGCACAAATTGAAACTACTCAATTCTCATCCAAATCGGACAATTTTCATCCACCAAAATTTCTCTTAGTTCTTGAGCAAGTTGACTATCCTTTGTAAAGTTTGGATCTTCAAAAAAGGTTATTGTGATTTTTAGAAAAACAACAGAATTGGTTTATGTCAAGTTTCATTCTTAGTTCAAAAAGTGGGACCTTAAATATGATTTTTCAAAATAAGTAGAATCAAATAATGGAAATCATACCATCTCGTAGTGCATGTTATTTCAATTTCATTACCATATTTTTAAATTTTTTTGTGCTAATTTTGGATTTTAAATTGAATTTCAAGAGAAAACCTTGCAAAATTAATTTAAAAATATTAAACAAAAATGTAATAAATCCAACCGTACAGATGTGATCTTCACATTGACATTTACAACTTTGCTTTGACCATGAACCCCATTTTTGGTTTTCATCAAGCATTTTATAGCGCTTCTTTGAAAACAGTGTTGAATCGGGACGTTAAAGGGTTAACCCTGTTCTCAAATCTCAATTTCCAGGAGGGGCTACATTTAACCAATACCCACCCATTACTACTTACGACCCTCCTCTCTTCCAACCGTAATGTGCCATGTGGCGATGAAAGCAAGCAACAGGAGATGGTTATAGAATCATGGCTCATAAATCAAACATTGCACTCCAATTCTGTTACGTAAACACAAGATCATGTAATGATAAAAAAATCGTAAGAGAAAAATACTGCACATGCCCCAATATCTGGACAACCAGTGCCAGAATGATTATTTATGGAGCAAAAGTTAGATTTGGCGAAGACAATACGCTTGCAACAAACAAAATTACGTAAAATATTTGAGGAAAGATATTAGAAACTTGCCCTGTAAGTTAGGTCTCAAGGCCATCAATAATGTTCTATGCACTCCCAACATGAAGTATATGTAGTAGTACTTTTCTGATCCAGACTGATCATTGGGGACACAAGAAATTCAAACACAACAGAGAAGAAAGCCGCAAGCCACTCTCCTGAATCTCTAATAAAGCACATCTGCTATTTGACTGCCCGTCAACAGTTAGATCAATCAACACGTGAATGGTTATTGAAAAAATTACATCTTACATATAATACAGACTTGAAAAAAAACAGAGCAAGAGTCTACGGCAGAATATTAGAACTATGCCTTTTTTTCTCAACCAAGTACTTCACAAAATCCCAGATCTAATCAATGAAGACGAGACTATATTCCACTAAGCTACATGTAAATGGAAGATGTGGTATATAATACAAGCTGTTTCACACATCTTGCTCTAGCATCTCCTGCATCCTGGATCAACCCACATGAACAGGGAGTGCCATTTGTGCATTCCACTGCCATGGGCATAGAGCACGCCCCATAGACACAAAAATAAAAAGAAGCAGTCTCTAATGGCAGGACACAATCACTGATGGAGGACTAAATCCAGAGAAAGAGCAGAATTACCTGCTGCTGAAATGGATACATTGTCCTTTACTGTTGAAATAGAAGCAGAAGAAAATTAAACTGGAAATGAAGATGTCCCACATATACCAGGTGATTGTTTCCACTGACTTGTACCTTCAGAATAAGAAGTCCCGTTGCCATGTATCACAACTTCCTCAAGCCCGCAATCTTGGACAGAAATACTCCAAACTGGTTAAAGGCTCAATAAATGCAATAGATTGCGCCTTCACCGACCTTGGAAAAGCTCAAAAAATGTGCCGAAGTGAACAGCAATTGAGGACACTGCCATTACTCACAAGAGGGGTAACAATGTGTCACCACTTCCCAGTGTTACCAACACTTGTTTGTGGCCTCAAACAAGCCTCTTTCTCCACAGACGACATTTACCATCCTTGCGGACAAATCTCCACTCAACACGCTGAATGAAACTGGCCGTGATGGATCGAAAATTGCATCCAATCCTCTCCTTACTGTACTGCAGCAGCAGCAGCGGGGACTCCATTGGGGTTGTTCACTCTGTCGATTCCCGTTCGGACATTATATTGTTCATGCACCCTGACTCGATTCTCTGCCCACCACTGCTCAGCCTCCCGTTCACTGAACCGTTTTCGACTGCAATCAATTCACGCCAAAAGCATCTTAGCCAGGTTGCCAATGTAATATCAAGTGAATGCCAATGATACTAACATCACACTAGCCTTAGGTTGACACCATTTGCATCACATTAATATTAAGTCAAAATGAGGATAATATGAATCAAAAGCCTATTAACTTAACATTAATCCCTAAGCGTCTAAAACGCCCAATATGGCCATCTGCATCACTGAACTTTGCAACAGTGGCATTTTCTCATTTTACCTCGGTTTTCTGATTGCATCATGAAAAAGCTCTTGTTCTATACTACACGATTAACAGTGTCAAACTGAAGTCACTTTCACACAAACAGATGATTTGCAGCAGGAAGTCCAATTTTCCTACACTACAAAAAACACACAGTGGAGGCTTAGGGGTTAAAGGACTTTGTTAATCTAAAATGGGGTCTTTTGTGATCATATCTTGGCATATCTAGAGATCCCAGTAAGCCCTACCTGAACCGAACGCGCTTCAAATCTTTGCCACCTCCTGGAAGGGCAGTCAATGTGATGTAAACACCAGGCTCATCTTGCTCTACCCACTCCGTGCCCGGTGCTCTTCCGTTCTCTGACGACACCGAAGTAGTAGATGGCCTACTCCCTTCGTCTGGTCGTTGTCCAATGTGGTAGCCATTGCTGTGGTCTCCTCCCATCTTGGTAAGGGCTGTACTTCCCACGTCAACCTCTGAAGCTCGAGGGCTGCCCACTCCATGGGGACCTAGACTCACCACTCCATTGGCCTCCATGCCATGGAAGCTCGGGGTAACTGCGCTTGGACTGAACTGCTGAAACTGAAATCCCAGTCCTTCACTGCCGGATGACCCGAGTGAATCCAGAGCAGCCACATTACCCTGAGCGCCATTTGGAATGTCAAGACGAGCCACAGACAACGAAGCTGATCGCCCATGTTTGAACGGGGCCACTTTCGGCAACCTCTCCGCCATCTCTTTCAGCTGCACAGTTATTCACATCCTTTAGACACTGGGTACACAGTGGAATGTCAATTGCCAAACGATGAAAAATATTGATGCGTTGTGGAGGTCCTTGAACCATGGAAAAGACTAAACACACGAAGGTAAAAGGGCTACTTGCTCCATTCCAGACACAACTGCTTTCTGAAGCATCCATTATACAAAGTGCTCTGGCCAGTTAGCAGCATAGCAATACATCCTGGACTCTTACTGATTACAATCATCACCCTAAGTGCATACCTGTGCAGTGAGAGACTTGATGACTTCCTTGGCAGCTCTAGATTTGGCGGCCTCCTCTGTCGCCATCGCAATGGCATTCTGCAGCTGCTGAGCTGAACGATGCATTTCCTTCTCATGATTTTGAAGCTGCCTGGCTAAGCTCTCCACCTATCAAATAGAGACGCGAAATAAGTGAACAAACCTTCAGAACAACAAAAAATCAATTCCCAGCTGCCATGGCAATCACGACATGAAACGAACTGCCAATATCCATGTAGCCCAAGGTAACCACACCTGATTGCGAAACCTACCTGAATGCAACACTCCAAAATGAATCCATGGTGATATTGAGAATGTACACCAACTCAACATCAAAACTCATGTCGATTTTACCAATAAAACTTCGAACACTTTCAAGTTTGGCATATGGTATCCAAATAATGAATGCTTTGGTGCGTTGGAATCCACAATGCCATAGAATGAACATGATACCTGAGACCTCAGCTGTACGTTCTCATCACTCAAAGTGTCATTAGTCTTCTTCAAGTCCTCCACGACGGTCCTCGGAACAACTAACCCGGACCCTGTTGGCGTGGGTGTGGTGGATCTGGGCGGACTCGACCGCCGCGACAGAGGCGACACGGCTCTGGAAATGGCTCGCCCTGACGCCACTGACACCCCGGGCCCTTTCAAGCTCGGCTGGAATGGAGGCTTCGTGAAGCCTGCGGGCACGCTCACAGAGCCCCACGTTGCCAACCCGTCCAAGGGAGCTGGTGACACTCGACTTGATGACCCATCGGCCTTCTTTGGCCGCTTCTTTGCATCCCCGGCCTTCCCAAACTCCAAAGTGATCGACGAACTCGGAGGCTTCATCGATCCCTGTGGTCTCGGCACCCTCAACTCCCCTTTGCTAGAGCCCTCTTTCAGCTCCATCGACCGCCGCCGCGTCCCCATGCCGCCCACTGACCCCCCACCTGTTGGAGATCATATCACTTTAGTACAGTTATCCTATAACTCAAAAATATTTCAACCTATTTCAAAGCTCTGCCAAATTTCAACCTGTTTCAAAGGTCTGATTCAAAGCTGTGTCACAGCTCGATAACTCTAGTCTGTAAATAACTATGGAAATAAGAGTGAAAGTACTTAAAATGGAGTAATATACAATATGTGAGTATAATGTTAAGTACCTTCACTGGCCTTCCGAATCTTGATGAAGCACGGGTCGCACACTCGGAATGGTTTCCCTGGATTCGGGGCCAGGGAGGCTTTCTGAGCTTTCTTGGAGCTGCAGGCGTGACAGAACACCAGCCCGCAGTTGTAGCAGTTGTGCCGCTTCCGAGTGAACCCGAACGGCTGCCTGCATCCCGAGCACGCATTCTGATCTGCGCCAGACAGCCATTTGTGCAGGCAGACGGCTGCTGTGAATGTCGCACCACACGCGATACTCTTCACCTGCTTGTCCTTGAGCGCTTCCACCAACGTTGGCGTGTTCCTGTCCTCCAGGTCCCCGTGGCCCAGCCGCCCATTCGCACCCCTCCCCCAAGTGTACACCTCCGACTTGTGCGTCAGAACTGCCACGTGATGCGCTCCGCAGGCTATCTCCTCCACATATGCCTCGCACAGCTTCCCTTCCACCACCCCCGGCAGCTTCCCGTCCGCTTGAGGATCCCCCAATTGCCCAAAAGTCGACCCACCCATCGTGAATACCTGCCCCAGGGGTGATTTTACACACGTCAAAAAGCCACAAATGAAAGGCTAAATAAACTGGAATACGTCAAACCAGTACAGCAATTTGAAAACCGGTAATTCAGGAACATCAGTATCCGTTAAAAGAACTCATCACACGACATGTAAACATAACATTATATAACACAGCATGGGCCTCCCTACCCTGAAATAGCAATTTGAAGGAGACCTTCAGATATGGATACCTTTGAAATTCTTTTAATTGTACTTTCAGAGCTTTCAGAGCCAATATAGCAATCGCCACTTAGCAAACTGGCTCTCTCAACTTTGAACCAAAAGGGACCCCGTTCTGCAGCTTAATAATGTTATGATCTTGGAAGGCATGTCAAAAAAATACTTGAGAGAAATCACCACTAACCTGCCCCGACGTCGTCAGTGCCACTGTCAAACTGTTTCCACAGGCCACCTGCCGGAAGTTGTGGTCCACAAGCGCTGCGACACACGTCGGCACCAGTCGCTGCTCCTTGTCTCCGTGGCCTAATCGCCCCTTGTCGCCGTCGCCCCATGTGAACAGCTTCCCGGATGAGATGGTGCTGGCACTGGAATTTCCCACCATCACCTCCACCACCGCCGCAGTGTGCCACACCCCACATGCGGCTCTCACCGTCTTCAATCCCTTCAGAGACTCCACCTCCCGCGGCGAGTAGGAGCTTCTCGTGTCGTTGTGCCCCAGAACTCCAAACGTGCCATCCCCAAAGGTGAACAGCTGCCCCGAGGACGTCACCAACGCCGTGTGCCAAGGACCGCACGCGACCGAGGCCACTCGGATCCCCTCCAGCGGCCCGTTCACCCGCTTCGGAATCCAGTGACTGATGTCGTTGCCATGGCCCAGCAGTCCCAGACTGTGAGTGCCGTCGCCCCAGGTGTACAGGTCCCCGGACAGGGTCACTGCACAAGCATGGTACTCCCCGCACGCCACGGCTTCCGTGGTCGAAGATGCCAATGCGTCCACCAGCTGAGGATGTGAGACATCGCAATCCACCCCATGCCCCAGACGTCCCCCTGACTCCTCGCCCCAAGTGAAGACCTCCCCCTGCTTCGTGACCACTGCTGCATGCCTGCCCCCGCAAGCAACGTATTGCACATCCAGCACCATGGCAGACTCCAAAGCCTTGGGCAGAAGTGCGTCCAGTTTCATGCTACCTCCCATTCTGTGCACACCACCCCCCAAAATGCCATCACCCGCGCCTTCTCCCCACAGGTACACATCGCCCAAGGCCTCACCATGATGGGGGATGTCCTCGCCATGCAGTGAACTGTGGCTTGACGAGCTCACCGCACTTGACATGCTGATCCTGTAATTGTCAGACTGGCCAGTGCCAGCCAGCCTCAGATGTGCATCGGAACCATGCGATGAGGTGGTGCCAGAATGCATTGATCCCGCATCAAAAAGATTCTGTGGCTCTGCTGCACGTAACGTCCCGGTGAGATGGCCTCGATCTGAACGCAGTGGGCTACCTATCCAACTCAGTGACTTCGCAAAGTTCCCGTTCTCCTGCCAAAGCAGAAAGAATGCTTTCTTAAACCAGAGTCATGAAACAGAACACCAGCTTGGTCAGAAGAGCATGTTATCAGAAGGGTATCAGCAGGAAATTGACTGCTTCCCAGTCAGGAAGGTAAGACATCTTTCAAGCATACACAAGTTTACAGAGAAGGATTGATTCTGAGCTGGATTAAGAGATGGATTCACTCTCGATTATGTTTAGCGAGGGGAAAAGCGTAGGGCTATTTCCAAATCCTTATTTTTTTCACTTTTCAAGACATACCACTTGTAGATTGTCAGTGCTTCCAAACGGCGATGTAGATGGTGAGCTACTCCTTGTGAGTGCGGGACTGATGGAATCCGCGGATCCTTCGTGCTTTAGGTTGAACTTCAACTTCCGCAACTGAGCGCCAGCAACAGAAGCTTTCAGACCCACAAACCAGACTTCAGCCTCGTCCTTATCCTTACATATCTGCAATCACTCAACACATCATTAATTCCCTGTCAATACATGCTCATCCAATGCTCGTCAGACTATACTGCTGAACGCGCCAGCTTCAGTAAGAGAAAGTCCTGTACCATCAATACTAACCAACAGCAGTGAACAATGCACTCATTCACACACATTACTCACCAAATCCAGCGACCGTTCCTCATTCGAGTGTATTAGCGAAAAAGACTGGTACTCCTTCTCTGGCCTTGGGTACCGTGAAAAAATAGGCTGTTGTGGCAAACACCCAAGTTTGGTAAGGTAGAGGATACGATCCCATCTTTTATACCAAATCCTTTTACCAGCAGCAACTCGTATATTCACATATTTGGTTGCAACTGGTGTAAGTTAAATATCTATGGCCACTTATGTTTGAATAGAAATGAGGTTGTCTACTGTCACGACCTCCCACTTTGAAATTACATACATAGTGATGAAAAATTTGATCTCAAAAAAGTTTGGCTCTTGTACCCAAAGTGATTTCTCAGAGCTTTATAGTAATCTCCGAAAAATCACTCCTACAAATGCTTAAACTGACGCCATTAGTATCCTTTAACCCCTAAGCGTCTAAAACGCCCAATATGGCCATTTGCATCACTGAACTTTGCAACAGTGGCATTTTCTCATATTACCTCGGTTTTCTGATTGCAATACATTATTTTAAAGCTCTTGTTCTATACTACAAGATCAACAGTGTCGATCGTGTCAAACTGAAGTCAATTTTCCTACACTACAGAAAATGCACAGTGGACGCTTAGGGGTTAAGTTAGATTTTAGATTCTAGGGATTAACGGAACGTTCTAGATAAATATTTCTTTGCCAAAAAGGAGATGTACTGTCTTTCCCCAAGACTGCTCACAAACAGCAAGAATGAGAACTATGCCGACATTGTGATGACAATGCAAACACGTCACATTCATTGGAACCAGGTAGTCAGGCACTTACTGTACGCTGGCCAGGTATGATTCTAGAGACAGTACTCAACCAGAGTCTCTTCTCCTCTCCCCCGGAGTACCACACCAGAGCATTCTCATCCTGCACGTAGTTGGAAACTCAAGATCATCGACGGTATGGAGACCGTAAAGATAAGCTTAGCGTCAGATGACAATAAAGAAAAAGCTGGCAGGGATACATCGATCAGCTGTAAAGACGTTCATTGTCTGCCAATGTCAAAGAGTTGACAAATGTATGAAGCATCTCCTCAAAAACCTGGAGGTGACACATACGATCATGACAGTACCAGAAGCTGGGTTGACTGGGATGGATATGCAACAACAAAGGCAGGCAAAACGTGACGATGAAAAAAGCATACAACTTACGTGGGAGAGTTTGAAAGGACAGAATTTGGGTTTCCCGCGCCGACCGTACTTCAAGAGTTGCGCGCCTCTCTTTAAAGCAGTTCTGGCCTTCATTCAAAAATTCAGACAATCAAGGCAGTACTATTAGTGTTTCAAACGTGTGCATAATAAAGCCCTTGATTTAGGGAAAGAGAAACAGAAGAGTACTCGCATTACCCAGTCTCCAATCTATAGAAATACTAACAGTTCGATCAAATTCTTAAGTATTTGCCACAAAAGCTTCTGATCATAAACGATCTTCAACATACCCAAAACTCACAATAACAAAAAGAGTATCACTCTATCTTCACAAATTTCAACTTCAAATTCCATACTAATAAACACAGTCTACATTGTCCATGCCCGTTTCCTTGGTTCGACCGCGCCGAGTTTCGAAAAACAATGCATGCTCTTAGGGTTACGAAACCGACACATGCATAGATCATCTATTACGCATCATTCCAAGACTAATGTTCATCGTGAACCTTTGAGACTTGGTGCGAAACAATCAATCAATCGCCAAATACAAATACCTGTTCAGTATCGCGCTCGAGGTTTCCATGTCGAGATTGATCTGCCATTCGCTGCCCAGCCTTGGCTGAGTGCATCACGGATTGACGCTCTCACTTACAAAATTTACGGATAAGCACATTGCTCATTCTCTTTCCCACCACTCTCCAGAAACGCATCATAGATTTGCAGAAGCATCAATAATGAATAGCCTTGCATAGTCGTTACTAGAAAGCGCCTCCTCAAAAACCCAAACAGGCATTGCCACAAACACTGGAATGTTGCGAGATCGAATCCCAAACTTCGATCGCACTCCTACATTGATGCAACTACAAAAACCCTAAACACACATCGCATTTCGAGGGGTCAAAAAATTGAACAAGAACGCGCCCATTCCCCATCGAGCATCTGGAGTTGGTGCATGGTGATCCTGATAGTCAGCGGCACAAATCCCAGTCGCGTAATCTGCCAGTAAACGCGCCTAAAGGCCAAAGCGAATGCAAGAACTGGCACTAGTCCGGCTATGGCACATGTCCTATGGCCGTGAGACTGAACTCATGCCCGCTCATTCATCGTCGTTGGCGCGATGTGGAACACGTCGCTGTCGTTACCGCGCCCTGTTTAGTACTGCGCTGGCCCACTTCCGAAAATACATGCAGGCGCCTTCGCCGAAGCCGCTCTAGGGCGCGCCTTTTGCGGGGTGGTCAGTACAACAGTACGATGCTGTAGCGCGGCATCAATGGCGGGGCCGGGATTGTTCTGTTGTCGAAGCATCTGCTTCGTGACTGAGTGTTGGTTCTCTTCTCCTCCGCGACTTTTGTGGAGTACCCGTCGTTCGTTTGTTGTTGCCGCTGTGTGTGCGTTTCTCGTTTCCTTCTTTTCGGTTGCAACTTGAACGTCGCTGCATTCCCACACTTTGGCATTCATTCTATGTAACAATCGATCCCGTAGTTTCAGATGCAACTACTTTGAACCTGAAGTGCACAAGCAGATGGAGAAGCTACCTACTCCCACAATTCATTCCATAAGTAGGATTAGGATATTGTCAGAGCTTTTTGTACTGCTAGTCTTGCTGCAGTGTCACTTACAGTACATGTTTTTTTTTGTTTAAATTAAAAGAAGAAATCGTCTCTTACACTTTAATATTCATCATGTGAGATTGAACAACCCAGTATCTCGTAGTTTCAGATGCAACCGAAGTGGCACTTTGATAACCTGCACAATTCATTCAACTGCTGTTTCGAATAGGTAGGATTAGGATAGTGTCAGTGCTTTGTGTCACTTGCACTTTCATATTCTTATGTAAGAGTTGTAGGCAATCTGTTGCATTCTAGTAACCCTTTCAGATGCAACTGAATTGGTGGTTTGAGAATTGCATAAGCAGATGGAGAAGGTGCCAAACTCGCACAATTCCATGAGTAACATTTGGATTAAGCTAAGCTATTGTCAGTCACTTTCATGTGTTCTTTTGGTGATTTTTTTTATTTTTATTTTTTTCCGTTTACCCCTGTGTATTTTCTGTAGTGTAGGAAAATTGGACCCCTTGTTGCAAATCATCCGTTTGTGTGAAAATGACTTCATCGACATTGTTAATCTTGTAGTGTAGAACAAGAGCTTTAAAATGATGCATTGCAATCAGAAAACCAAGATGAAATGAGAGAATGTCACGGTTGCAAAGCTCAATGATGTAGATGGCCATATTGGATGTTTTAGACGCTTAGGGGTTAACCCTTTAGTGCCTAGGGTACTATAGATGCGTGCACTGGATTTCAATAGTTTTTTTCATCGTGATTGATACTATCAGAAATAGAATGGATTAAATTAGAAAGGAACTGTACAATTGTATTTTCAACTGGAGTGGAGAAAATTTGCCAAAATTAGAGAATTATCCAATCATGGAATTGCAAGATTATATTGTGTCTTTGAATTGTATAATGCACACTCAAAAACGAGATTTTGAAAGGTGTGTGACTTCAAAGTTAAATAGAATTTGGGTTAAATTTTCTAAAATGAAAGTAACGCGGTTCAGTAATGCCCTATGTCAACACCTCTCCATTGCAATCTTTTGTGAATTTTATAAGGGAGAGTGACTTATCCGTATATGGTTTAGGACAAAAAAAGTTATACGTTAAAAATTGAAAGGAGTTGGTACATTGACCAAGATCGGAATTCACTACTCGAACACGAACATGAAAACACAATCCAATAAAAAAAACGAGATAACAAACTTCGAAAAACTAAAAATACAGCATAGTATATGTGTTGTATTCGTAAGTATTTACTGTATTTTGAGGTATTTGCAGTATTTTCACGTTTTGAACATAGGTATTTTGATAGTTACACAACTCCAAATTGAAATTTTCATTTTCCAGAAGATGTGTATTATAAATCTCCAAATCTAAACTTCAATTCATGACGGATTTTTTGTTTTATTTGCATTTTTGACACACCAATGACCAGAATGTAGTCAGCTAGGCATTGAAGCGTTAAAGAAGATTCGTTCTAAAAAGAAATTGTCACTCACACTTTGACATTCATTAAACAATTTCAACATGCTGGAGATCTGTTCCATCCCATAGTTTCAGATGCAATTGAATTGGTGGGTTGAGAGCTGAGTAGATGGAGAAGCTTGACATAACCGGTTGTTGACTTTTCAACGCCAACGTGGCTCCATCCCATTGGCAACCTGTCACCATCGCCATCTCAAGTTGCAACTTATAACCTTCTCTCCTTTCAACTTGCATCCTATGCCCTTGGATCATGAAGACCAAGGGTTGTGATTGAAAAGTGAACAACCTTACAACCGGTTATGTGAGATAATCTACTCGTTACTACCGTGGCTCGTCAGTTATCTAATACATAGTCCATTAGGATTAGGATGAGGTTATGAGCTTTATATTGTCAGTGGAAGCTTTTTTGTTTGCAAGTTACTGCTTGTTGCTGCAGTGAGTGTTGTTGATGACTTGAGACTGCAGAAGCAATTATTGACATGAATTGCTGACATCAAAGGCGTGAAGGAACCCCAAATCCTTCACGAATCCCCCACTCACTGACTGACTGCACCACAGCTAGGAAATCCATTCCACCTCTGTATATATATACGGCCTCTGTCACAGTGGCCTGTCCAGATTATTCATCCAGAGAGTTGTGGGGTCAATCTCATCCATAGTTCATCAAGGCGGTCGGCGACCGGATGAATAAACTTCCGTCCAATTGAAATCCAGTCAGTGCGAAACATTTAAGAAAAGATTAAAGAAATGAATACATTGGACGAATGCATTGAGTTACTACATTGGATGAATATGATGAATGAATACAATGTATGAATGAGATGGATGAATATAGTGGATGAATGTATGAGGACGAATGCAAATGGATGTATACATCAAATGTGCCTGCATCTACCATGTAAGAGCAATTAGCTAAACAATGTTTTAGCTAACTCGTGTCCACATCTACTAGTTAAGAGCAATTAGCTAATTGATCGATAGTTAGCTAGAATGTCTTGTGCGTGAAGATTTTGGAGTCAAGTAACTATTTCTCCATTCATGAAGAAGTATAGGAAAGTAACATTTGTTTAGCTACTTCTTACTTGCTTGGTGCGGGCGAGGCCCAAAAGTAGTACAATGACTTTAAAGGCATGTACGTAGACCACAACAATTTGTAAGGAAACTGAGCTAGCAGTAATTGCAACATGCTGGCAGTTTAAGTCCAGAAATCCAAGGAGAGTGACCATCGTAGCTGCTCAATTATCATATATTCTTAACATGAGCATATAGAAATTCTGTATTCACAATCTGGAATACATTATTTACAATGGTATGAAAATCAGACTCTAATTTCTACACATCCTCTTTCAGGGAAAAACAAAAAATGTAACAAAGATGCACAACTTGTGCACCCTTTCACAAAGAATTGTGAACTCATAACATCCTCGAACAGACTACCCCAAGGCCTTTTCCCATTTTCAGCCAGTTCAAGAATCATTTTCTGAGTTGAGTCATCACCCAATGTGGCAGCATGACATTCACTGAACTCTTGAACTCAACCCTTAATTTTCTAGTCATCCAAGGAACAGACATTCCTTCTAACTAGGGACTTTTATTTGACCTTGAATTCAACGCTTCCTAGACAACTAGGAGAAAGACACTCTTTCTACAATGCATTGGTTGGAAGGACCTTTCTATCAAGGCAGAGAGGAATATGTTGGCCGGCTGGAGGGACCTCTCTCTCGCCGTCCCCAACCAAAAACTCAAAAAGAAAAAGAAAATTTAATTTATAAAAAATAAAAATAAAAAACCTCATTACTAACAAGGACTTGATAAGTGTGCAATTCGGAATAACATCTACACTATGAATCTACATTGAATCTATGCATATCATGACTAAGGGGAATAATAGCAGGCTTACTGTTTCTGGGTTGCTGCTGCAGCATCACATCCTGAAGCTCCAGCTTGTGTGCGGTACTTGGAGAATGGCTACTGCTTTTACTTAATAACCCTATTACATGCTCCCGTTCAGCTCTGACCATGCTGGAGTCGAATTCTTGCGACTTGCTAAGCCCTGGAAGAATCCTTCGGGTTGATGGTTGTGCTGCAAAAGTCGATGTTAAATCAATGTCAATTTAGTGTTATACCAATATCAACTTCAAGTAACATCAATCCCTGGAGGACAAGGTTATAAAATGACAACATTCAATTGATCATATTGTGAGAAATATAATTCAGATGAGACCAAATCTTATATCACCAGAATTAGTGAACATTGCAAAAGCAAAAAAATTGAACAAAAGGAGGTCCTCATAGGACCTACTCAAAACTGCCAATAGAAACATGAAGCCCAATTCGGGCTTCTTCGTCCTGGAGGGGCTAACTTAAACCTAACAAAGTGGTGTTACTTTTATATTGTTTTTGGTAGAATGGTATGAACATGAAATTAGAATGAAATGAATCTAACACTGGCTAGAGGTTGTTTTCCTTAACAGGTATTAGACCAATATTAACCCCTAAAGGACCAAGAAGCCCAAATTGGGCCTCATGTTTTTTATAGCAGTTTTGAATAGGTCCTATGTAGACTTCCTTTTATTCAAATTCATTTATCTTTTGATCAACACATGCAATGATCTTCACTGATTCCAGTGACATAAAACCTGGTCCTATTTTTCACAATATGATCAATTGAATTTGTCATTTTAAAACTATGAATCCTTGGTCCTTTTAAGGGTTAATCCTTTAAGGGTAAATCTAATGCCTGGTAATATTTGAGATAAGTACAGTACTGAAGTTGTGATGCAATGTTTGAAATAAAATACATACCTGCACTATCCACAATGGTCTCGTCATCCTTCGTCGTCGTCGTAGTAATACTGTTTGCAGGCACAGGGGCTGGGGCATGATTAGTATGAGGTGAGAGCCGGTCACTCGGAAAACCCGCTGACGAAGCAACAAACATTTCCAGGGGTGGGGGGGAGATGTTCCTCTCCGGGGGTATGAACGGCTGAGTCGGCTTTCTGGTGACCAGTGGTAACTTGGGTGGTAACTGCGGTCCATTCGTATTGAGTTTGTTTTTCCTTGCCCGGCTGACCAGGTGATGCAGCCCCACAATGAGCTCCAAAATATAGGCCTCCACTTTCTGTTGATTTGCATGATGCAATGTTTGTAACAATGTCAGTTCCGTGTATCCCATCGACTTCCGCTCAGCTGATGACCTGCCATTATGGGCACATCAACACATTCAGAGGTAGAAACACAAATGGTAATAATCTACAACTACATTTCCGTGGCGACGCTAATTCTTAACATTTTACTTTTTACAAGCCCAAAATTTTATATTGTGAAGATATCTTCAGTTTTTTAAAGATATTTCAACCCATACGGAAAGGTAATTGGACATGTGAGGTATGGTACAACATCACTATAACCATAGGAATATCTTTTCATGAATCATGGAGAAGATGATGTTGTCTAAAACAATCTAATTTTACTGAAAACCCTGTTTTCATCCACTTACAGAAAAGTAAGCGACATACAAGTTTTACATTCCAGGACCACCAAAGCATGGTTGAATGCCCAAGTTCTAAGCCCATTAAAAGGAAGCAATCATATCATTCTTGAGGAGCTGCCTCAACACTTTTGCGAATGGAATCCAAATTCTTTTTGTGAACAATCTTAAGCTCATCTAAGGTGGGAGGTACCAAAAGCAATAAGATAGTTACTGGCCTTTCACTAATTGATCTCTACATTGAATATCACATTTTCTTGGTTGCCATCATCAGCTGTGACTGCTAAAGATTTTATGATGACTGCACCGCTTGATAATATACATAAAGATGTTTTACAGAATCAGCAGCTAAGCATGTCGCACACTTCAGGAGAAAAACTAGACGTACGGTTTGGGCTGTTATAAGAATGTGGAAAATTGAACAAAATGAAATGCAATGCGGGAGATCAATACTCACCCAGTATTTGCCCACTCTCCAACCCATCCAAATCCGTGGTGAGCCCTGAGCTCCAGGAAAAAACAAATTCACAATTTAAATCAATTCGTTGAAAGCAATCTTGCTTGCTTGAGTTCACAGCATCAGACAGTCCAGAGAATCTCTTGTCTAGATGATATACAAACATATGAAGATGTCATTTGACTTCGAAATTGCAATCTCTGACAGCCTAAAGATTTACTGATCCAACACCACGGTAACAGTGCCCTTACAATGAAATAATCTGAAGACAGCATTCTTAGAATACAAGCCTATTTCCGACATCACGCTGGAATCAATGAGGGGACTACATTTTCCATGAGCAAGGAATGTTAATCCCTATTTCGGGCAATTCTTACTTGGTAGTGTTGGATGCAACTGGGACCATCCAATCCAAGATCTTGTACAGCTCACTTTTGAGTTCATCCATTGTTAGCTGCACAGTAAGCGAATAATAAGTATGAAGGCACCGATGCACACAATACTTAAGTGAGAATTTAGCTATGGTACGTAATATGTAAGTTAAACTTTCTTCTTTACGATTACAAACCTATAGTCTTGGATGTTACAGGAAACGACCAAGTTCCTCTGTAATCAGTCATGTCCACTGCAACATCATTCAAACGTTGTTACTTCGAAACAGTTCAAATAGCTTCAGTTCAGGTTGATAAAAGTTGGCATCCACAAATTTGAATGTTCTTATTAGGAGGTCCACGAAGCGTGACTCACTGCGTCTTTATTGGAACTTTGCTGGAGGCGAACTTTCAATGCAGTTTTCATGGTTGGGGGCAACCCTTGGTATAGGTTGTCTCTTGCATTAGTAGGCACTGAGCTAGGTCTTGACACCTGTACACACAAATGTCAACAAAAGGTGAGCATTGGGGTGAAACCTACCTACTAGAACAAGACCAAAGCCTGTCAGAACTTGCAATAGGAGGCGATTTGGAAACTAAACTCAAGTCTCATGGCTGGGGCTACTACTTTTGCACGCGATTGTTGGTTTCAGAATCACACTGGGCCTGATTTAGAAAGTAAAACTCAAATCTCGCATCACAACTCTGACACCCCTAATGTTGCCCAAAAGCCTCTCAACCAGTACTAGTAGAAAACCCCCCACCCCTAGAGAAGTGTTCTAGAAAACATAGCCTTGTTAAACCCTGCCAATTTAAAGCAGTTTCTATGCCATTTACAATACAGCTAGGTTTTCTAGAATAACCAAGAAAATAGGAGCAGGAAGAGCGCAGATTTGCAAATAACTCGAATCCCTCCACGTGTGTTACTCTCTTATGATATAAGCAAGCCTTTAGGATATATAATATCACAAGTTCAGCTCTTTTAGGTCGTGCCAAAATCAAGTGTGATAAGTTAAGACATGGAAAAATGCTACAAGGAACAAACCAAAGTGTCTATCTGATTGATGATGTTCGCATAATGAAGAGCCAAGCCCGAGGTTCCTAGCTTTCCAGTCTTCCTTCTGCACCCATTTTCAGCCTCCTCCAGAAATACTGCAAGGCACCACATGACTCAGGCTCATGCCTTCCTCGGCAACAACAGAATTGTCTCCTACTGTGGCTGGTTGTATGAATAGATCAGCTAAACAAATTTCTGTAATAACCAGCAGAGACTTGCTTCTGAATCCTGAAAGTTGACTCTCTCAAGTGCTGGAAATGTGGGTGTGTTTTAGAAACCAAAGAGCATCAATTTTACCATCAGGCCCAAAATTGTCATGGATTTCTTGGTAAAGATAATACACGATGTCCACCAATTGTTCCATTACCTGAAAAAATCCAAGGTTCATGGCCAAGTGAGTAATCATGACAAACGACTAACATGACCAAAAATGAGGCAAGCACAAAATGCCACTTGACCTCCCATCTACCTATTTAACAAGGCTCTTAGTAAAATTAGACTATTTGAGAAACCTTTACACAGTATCGTAAAAAGAAGCTTGGGGAGGTCTTCCTATGGTTATAGTGATCATATAGAGCCCTCCCCAAGATACATGGGGAGGCCTCCGTATGATCACTGTAACCATGTGAATGATAGAAAAGATTCTATTTATGATGTTGTCTAAAACAATCCAATACTACTGAAAATACACTACATTTAACAAGTGGCTGAGCCTAGAAAGTACTTGATTGTTACCTCTTCTAAAACCTTGGCCCACAATGATTTCCTCTTAAGAGTCTTCACATGCCTCTCCTGGCTTTTGACTTCACTCTTCAAAAGAGCCACAGTTTCTTCTGCACACCAAAAGGCCCCAAGAAAAGGTTCATAATTAATTTTCAGCTCTACTCGGCCATCAGGTGATTTCACACTATTTTAGCATCAGTAACAGAGCTCATTACGTGGAACCCTAGCTAACCCAGAAGCGCACCCGGACATGAAAATCACGTTAAAACAGCAGTTGTTGTCCGTAGAAGTGCATGCAAAGTACAGTGATTTGTGTTCAGATCTTTTACAACGACTAATCACTAACGCTGATTTTTGTAACTATAACCAGAGGATAATAGATAAAAAAGGTATTGACCTGGTATTGAACCGCGAGAAGCATTCACAGAATAAAACTCTTCCTCTTGTTGCTTGCGCTTCAGATCTATCTGGAAGCGGTCCAAGGCGTGAAGCTCATGGTACAATTCCTGCACCGTAACTGGTCAAGTCACTCTTTTGCACAAAAGTCCTTGGAAGATGAGGAATGGGTCTTAAAACCCGGTTTTGGTATGATTCACAGAACGTTGCCGATGCCAGCATGTATTAATGACCTAATGTTGTTTATCAATTCTTTCCTGTTTCCATTTTGAACTCCAGGAACACACATTGCTTACTGTGCTCCAAAATGGTGAGAACGATGTACTAACCGCAGTGTTCTGAGCAAGAATCATCAAGTCATCCATAACATGATCGGCTTCCTCTTTAGACTGATGTGGTAGAGTACCGTCCTTGATCAAACTGCAAGGAACAACACAAACCTTAGCGATGGCAAAAGTTACAAAAGTAGGCAGACTCTTGAAAACCAAATATTTGCATCAACCAAAACAGCACAGACCAAATGCAGAACATTTGAACTACAGAAAGCGTACTCACCGATTGAAGACCCGGTCTAGATTATGCCATTGGGGGTCTCGGCAATGGTTACCGAACCGGACCACCTCGTCCGTGAAAATTTTAAGCTCGTGCCTGGCCCCCAAAAGCATAGCAGTCATCTCATTTGCTAAGAAAGTTATATCCCAAGACTGAGGGAAAGGGTTTAAACATAGAGTTTTAAAGTGATACCGGTATATAGATATGTATCGTAATTTTAATAAACTACAAGAATTTAAAGCTCTTCGAGATAATTTCATTTCTAGCAGTGCATCCAGCTAGTCCTACGTCACTACACTGGGATTGAAAACACAACATACACACATACCTCTTGTCACATGCAGCAATACTCATGAGCTCTTTATAATCTGTGGAGACCAAGAGTTGAACACCCTCTGAACCCAAAGTCTCCTCCTTCAACACTCGCATTTCCTCTTCACTGAGAGACTGCTTCAGATTGGAAGCTTTCACAATTGTGTTGGCAACCTCGAATGCCAGAATGCCGATCTTGTTTCCTTTGGGAACTACCCCAGCTGCGAATGTTGGCCCAGTACGGTTCGCAACTGAACTTCCAAGGTTGTCAAATGCTTCCACAGCCTTTCCCAAGACCTGTCACAAAGCACATGAAACTTTCATTCACAGACGAAGAATGTTGTAGTCACACAACCTGAATAATCTGAATACTGAAGTAAACCCCTAGATGACCAAGGATTCCTAGTTTTAAAAACGACCAATTCATTTGATCATAATAAAATCAAACGGGGAAAAAAATTATATCACCAGAATCAGTGAAGAACCTTGCATGTGTTGGTCAAAAACAAACAAAAGAAAGTCTCCATGTGACCATTTGATTAGGTTAGGAGTTTCGTCCTGTTCGCCTGATCAAGAATAATCATCGTTTGTGATACTCAAACCGAAATGACCACTCAATCATCTCCTACCTCCGATTGCACAATAGCTTCCACAGTGTAGAGATAAACGTAGATAACATCCAAGCTGAAGAATTGAACCAAAAAGAAAAAAAAAAAAAAGAAAAAAAAACTCCCAAAATCTATGCCAGCACAGTACGTGTAGTTGATTCGGAAATAACTTGTGAATTCATTCACCAATTGACAGTACTGTAGATGAATCGAAGACAACATACAGGGAATTCACCAATGTACAGGACCTAACAACGGAATCGAAAGCAGACAAGGCAAAGACTGGCAGGGCACGTACCCTAGAAGCACCCTTTTTGGCAACTATGGAAGTCATGCTTCTGACAGTACTGGCTCTACCAGACAAAATTCTAGAGAGCCGCCTCTTCTCATCTTTGTTCCTCTCAGCAGCAGCCTCTTCCTCAACAGAATGGTCAACAACAAGCTCGTGAGGCTGGTCGTTTGCTTCGGAATGAGACTCGGATGGAGTAATAATATTGTGAGATGCTGCAGCAGCTTCATGCCTCCCCTTCTCCACAGCTTCGGATGGTCTAAGGGAGGCCCGGGCTACTGTAGGCTCGGGCCCTGGCCAAGGACCATTATTATTAAGCTCCCTGTCGTCCTCATGAGACCCCGCCTTCTTCCTGCTCCGTGAGCACGCGGCCCCCATTGATTCTGTCTACTTTACAGCCCAGCACCACAAGGACCCCGAACAGCCTGAAGGCATCTCTGCCTCTACCGACACCATCAGATTTCCTTCTATCATAGTCTCTGCTACGAATGGAAGGAACGAGATTCAACGAGAACCATCGCCCGTCATCAAAAGAGCCCAAAGCTACATCGATTGACTATGATCAACACACTTCTATCAAAATACCGACGATTCACTTGCTTGGATCGAAACACACACGGCCTGGGCTTCCTCACCCCATCATGGCTGGCTGCAAATTTTGTGTCTCTCATCAGTGATGTGATGCTCTTAAACATGTACCACTAAAGCAATCCATGTTCGGTACACGAAGACAACAAGCTAGTATACGAACGACCCGGCCAAACAGCATCACGTGGGTAATAGATACTCGCAGATTTACGTTAACCAGATGGTTGATTAATGTGCACAGAATTCAGTTGATGCGCATACACATCGATCAGGAGGCCGGATTCAGTCGTATGATGACTTGAGTGTGTCAGTCTTACGACTTTCTGAACATGGGACAGGGGAAACCCTACTGTAGAAGAAGGTGACCTGTACGGTAACCAAAATCATCCAACGTAGACGCAACTGTCCAGCCGGTAGAGGTCAAAAAACCCACCATCTTTTCAAATTTGTCAGAGCCTGCTACTTTGGGCAGGGTCCACAGTCCTACAGTTGTCGGTACACATGTGAAAAAAGCACTGCACTCCCGGTGCCTCTTACTACTACTACGTCTCAAAGCTGCAGTAGCACTGAGCTGGACTGACAGAATAAATCGATGAAGAGATCATCGGTCCATGGAAAATTTTATATATATCATGCTTCACAGATGACAGCTAGCTGTCTCACTGTTTCACAACACTTGATCACCATTGCTTGTAACTTAACCAAGAATTCTTACGTCAAATTCACATCAGTAGTGAGAAAACTAATTAAGGTACAGACTACTACCATACCTGATGCAGCAACGTTGAAAACACGCCATGATCGCCTCCTCCTCGCCTACTACCACGCATTATTATTGCCCTCCTATTTCGACGTTTCCCATCCATATCCATCAATTCCTCTCTACACTTCAACCTGGAAATAGCTACACTTCAATCGAAGTTCAATCAAACCCTATACTCTTTTCATTCAAAAAACTCTAACCCACCCGGTCCTCCGAACCCTACGAAAGAACTCCCCCAGCATTAATTCCTACCGAAACTGAGCAATAGAAGGCACATTATAAACTGTTTTTTCGATCGAAAAACCAAGAAATGAAAGAATTCTCACAACAAGAAAGAGTGATTGAAACTGTGGGTGAGCTGAATTGTCACACCACCGATCGATCTTTCACACGCTCATGAACGCCATCGCCATAGCCATCTGATGATATGTATCTTGCGCTCCTAGAACGTGCAGCAGCGCATGGCATGGTTGGTTGGATTCCTAGTTGGCTCCCTGGTTGGATTGTGAGTGATGTGAGTGTGCAACTGGGATTGCAATCGTGCGGAGAGAGGGCAATTGCGGCGTCCACCACGAGGATTTGGTCGTGGAAGGAGGGCGAGAACGGGAGCGGTCAACGAGACGGAGTTTCAAGCCAAACTGTGCCACTGCCTGGCTTCCGGGCTGCTGCAGTGAGTTCCTTGATGACAGGTCGTCCACTTGGTAGGTTGGTGGCTCGGGGTCGGTACCTACCAAGTGGACTGGGTGGCTACAGTTCACACACACTAAATGAAATGGTCTTGTTCACACACACTAAATGAATGTGCTCCACTTGCAAAAGTCCAAATTGGAGTCTGTTGACTGCCTACGCCAGGTCTGCATTGCCTGTACGGTCAGGGAGTTGCTCACTTCCATGCAGTGGCCAATATTGCATGCACGTGATAATATGGAGTTAGTCTTGGCATGAAAAAGTGACATTAAAGAAGTGTGGGGTCCACGTGAGTTTTAAAAAAAAAAAAAATTTTAAACTTACCCACCGCTATGATTAACATGCTTTGACATTTTTGTCAGTGACGGCAGTTCCGTTTCCCTGTAATTGTTTTTCAACGTTACCACTTGACACTTCACAAAGAATTGGAAAAAGTTAGTTGTAATTGTTTTTCAACGTTAACACTTCACACTTCACAAAGAAGTGGAAAAAGTTGGTATTCACCTCTTGGGACAAAAAATTCAAAGAGTAACTCTAGCCCAAAGGGTCATCATGATTGAAAGTCTGTTTGGGGAAGTGCTGCCAAGACCAAGTTCGCGCATGCTATCTTTGATGTCCCAAAAAAGTCATTGATGATTAAGAGAATGTGGAGTTATATTCTTATTTCTAAGCTCTTTTTCACATTTGTATGTGGGCGGACTCATTAAATTTTAAAACATTCCATTCACCGTACCATTAATCCATTCTAAGGTGGAAGGACCTTATTCTCACCCTTTGATGATTTTTTAACATCAAAACTAAAGTAATGAATCTATAATAATAATAATAAATTGGACAGCGTAGATGGTGAGAAATAATTGACTTTCATAGAAAATTCATTATTAATTCATTTTAAAAAATTGTGCAAACAAAAAACTTAAATTAATACATGTATCCGAATGCAAACTTAAATTAATACATGCAAACCTTTAAAGTCATGTAAGTTTAACCATGTGATTCATGTGGAGTGCCTAAACATGACTTAGAAACAAGAACTTGATTGGTGAATGCATGTGAATTGCATGTGGATTTACAACCTTGGGGAGACGGTTTAACCCCTAAACATCCCTTGGGCTCTTATGTAAGACCATTGTATGTTTTCTTATGCAATCTATCATATGTATTGAAATATAATGATGTATTCAAAAAATTTAAATACCCAAGTACAAACATGTACTCATATACCTTGGTGTAGTGAAATACAACAAGTCACTACACCGATTATTGCCATTAGAGTCACAAAATTAATGTGAGACTTTACACCAATCCTCACACTAACTTCAGTATATACATCTGAAATATACATTATTGTAAGAATTCTCAAATACTCTCAATTATTGTGACTCGTACTTTTGTTCTAATACCACAATTACTGTGAGAATACTGAATTATTGTGACTCACACTAATGGCACATTAATGGCAATAACCGGTGTAATTTATAAGCAAAAATACATAGCCGTAGTGGAACTTCATGTCATTTAGGAATTATGTGCACTCCAAAGGCACTTTTATGGAGTGAAATTAGTGGTGGAACCGTGGAAACAAAGTAAGGTCCCTCTACACATGATGATTAAACCCTTGATGAATACGGCTTTCCTGATTCCTACACCCATAATCTTTTTTAACCCCTAAAAGGACCACAACTATGTTTTTCTCTAAACACTCCAAAGTATTCTTTCTCGTAAAAAGACAAATAGTTTTTGATCTAAAACCTTTTTGATTGATCCAACCATAGGATATTTCAACCAACTTGAGTTTATTACAACCTAGAAAATTTCAACCGTTCAGGGTTCTTCAATAGTAAGATTATAAGCTTCAAAGTTGGTTGCATTTTTTTTTGGCTTGTTGCCCCAAGTTTGAAACTTTATGAAAATGCCCAAAATGCAAAGTTTAGTCTTAGATTTGGTAAAATGAATTTGGCAGTTGTGTATATGGAGGCGTTAGCTCATTGTGTACAAAAATTCAAATGCATAGCTCATTGTATGAAAATTTTCAGGAGCTGCCAGCAATTAGGTTTTCCACCTTTGCATGATTGTATCTTTTGATCTATACATCATCTACGTACGCAAATTACCATCCCATCTTTGTTACAAAGAGTTGAATCACCACAAAAAGTCTCAATAATTGAGGATCAATACTCATTCCATATTGAGCCGACCGAACTTGAAAAATTAGGCTAGGTCCTTTAGGGGTTAAACTCCATTTTAAGTACAATTCTCTTAATAATTTACTTTGGTTATATTCTAAAAATATATAGATCCTTCAAATATGCTTAGTATGGCATTTAAAAAATCCCATTTGGTTCAACAAAGTACTAGTTATGAACAAGATTCTTCCAAAATACCAAAACCCGTGGGGCTTGGTATGTCCTTTAACCCTTTTGACGCACCATCGTCCATTTTCTGAACGCTAGATGATTTCTGACGCATCTCTTCACTACCTCATACAATGACAATTTTCATCCATCCAAAATTCTCTTGGTTTTTGTGATATTTGACTGCCATTTGTACAGTATGGATCTTCAAAATAAGATATTGTGATTTTTTAAATAAAATTTTGGTTTATGTCAAATTTTGTTTTTAGTTCAAAAAGTGAGATCTTAACCCTCAGTAACTGCATGAGCGTCCATTTTTTTGGATGCTATACAAATTTATCCATGTTTTCTCATCCGTCATGCACTTTTTGCAGTGTGGATTTTTTACTATAGATTTTATGGGAAGTTAGCTTCATGCATGTGTGATCCGATTAGAAAGGGGATGATTTGTGAAAATTTTATGCCTCATTTCATGTTGTAGTGATTCACCCAAAATTTCAAAGATTTCAATGTAAAAGTGGTTTTAGAAAAGTCAACTTATAAAATTAAGCAACCAACAAATCTCTAGAAATCATTACACCTAGAGTTTTACATTTCAACCAATCACAACAAATTTCATGTACAAATTGTCAATATCCTATTTGTAATCAGATTACAAAAGAATGTTCAATTTTAAGTTTTAAATTTTATATAAAAATATTGGTGACAACAATCATAGATCTAATTATATGAATGAAAAAAATTCATAATGTACAACTTTTATTCATACATCAAGTTCAAAATATCCCTCTAAGTTGCATTTTATAATGCATCTTTGCAAAACTGCCGAATTTGGAGAGGGCTCTCAGCATTTAGGGGTTAAAAATGATTTTTCAAAATAAGTAGAATTATTTAATGGAAATTATACCATCTCATAGTGCATATTATTACAAATTCATTGCAATTTTTTTTAATCAATAATTGTAAATTTGGGATTTTTTAATTGAATTTCAAATGAAAACCTTGAAAATTAATTAAAAATAAATAATAAATCCAACTATACAAATGAGATCTACACATTGACATTTACAACTTTTTTTTTGTCTATCAACTCCAATTTTTGTTATTCATCAAACATTTTATAATACAACTTTGAAATCGGTGCATCATCTGGACCTCAAAGGAGCCATATAGTCAAAGGAGCTATATAGAGTCAAGTACCATAGTACCATAGTTGGGTCACCACCCCACAAACGAATATTTAATATCTTTTGAAAAATAAGGTTCGTTCCTCCAAAAACAAATTTCTTGGTCTTCTTTTTTGAGCAAAAAATGGTTTTAAATGGCCCAAAATAGCTTAGAAATAGCAAAATATAGCTTAAAATATTTTATTCTATTTTGTTTTTTGTCCTCAAAATTTCCAATCTTTTACATTTTCTATTTTTTGAATTATTTTTTGGCAACCCAGCTATGGTACTACAGTACTTGGTAGTCTACATAACATTCAGTAGCATGCACTGTCCCTGCCTTTGGGACTAGAGTAGATGGTGTGGAATATTCCAGACCCAATAGTACTTCATCAGTAGCTAAATGGACAGGTGGAGGTTCAAGATGTTATGCGCTTGTAGCCACCACCATTAATAGTGTATTTCTCAAACCCAAAAATCAGGCCTGTTCATTTGACAAGTATGAGTGGGGCGTGGAATCCAGTTCAATGGACTCTTTCAAATTATCCCAAATTCCACAACCTTCCTGCACTGTCGGCATTACCAATATATGGTCAGTGACCGACACAACTGAGTATTGATTTGAAACTTCCATTCAAACAACCATACCATGAGCATCAATGGGCAAAGTCCAAAAGTGAATATGCAAAAGTTGTAGTGTGCGACATATAACACATTACTACAGAAGTTTGAAGAAAAACTCAATTGTGATTTGAAAGAAAATGGATTTCAAAGTTAGCCATAGTTGATGTCTAAAACTCGGTTTTGTGCGATATAATTCGGAACTACTTTCAATTTTTTCAATTTTTTCTTAGAGCTTCAAAAAAACTTTTTGTGCCTTGGCATGTTGGTATACATCATTTAAGATTGTTGTACACAAAAATTGAAGGAAGTTGATATTTATAGAATTTAAAAAATTCACAATTTGACAAACATACAAATGATGTTGGTTCTCATGATATTTGAATTATTTTTTGGAATTGAGAGCATGGGACTACATTGGCCATTGTATAGAGAGCATAGGTTGCAACATGAACCATTGTTACATCTTAATGCCCTTGCATTTGAAATAGTTGTTGAATAGGCCAATGCATTCAATTTATATATTAGAGTTGTATGATGCAGTTTTTTGGTCTAACTTTTTTGTACAAAGTCTAGAGTTCATGACGCACATACTCAATCAACCAATTGAACAACTTGTTTTTTTCCTGTTCAGTATCATCAAAAAATTGTCAATTTTATGAAAGTCAGTGTAATTTCTGGCAGTTTTGAACTTTTTGATGATATTGAAAATGATATGTTTTTTTTTTTGATTTGTAGGATTGATTATGTGCGTCATGAACTCTAGTTTTTGAACAAAAAACCTAAACCAAAAAATTGCATCATATAGCTCTAATATATAAATTGAGTGCATTGGCCTATTCAACAACTATTTCAAATGCAAGGGCATTAAGATGTAACAATGGTTCATGTTGCAACCTATGCTCTCTATACAATGACCAATGTAGTCCCATGCTCTCAATCCCAAAAAAATATTCAAATATCGTAAGAACCAACATCATTTGCATGTTTGTCTAATTGTGAATATTTTAAATTCTATAAATATCAACTTCCTTCAATTTTGTGTACAAAAATCTTAAATGATGTATACCAACATGCCAGGCACAAAAAGCTTTTTTGAAGCTCTAAGAAAAAATTGACAAAATTTAAAGTAGTTCCGAATTATATCGCACAAAACCGAGTTTTAGACATCAACTATGGCTAACTTTGAAATCCATTTTCTTCCAAATCACAATTGAGTTTTTCTTCAAACTTCTGTAGTAATGTGTTATATGTCGCATACTACAACTTTTGTATATTCACTTTTGGACTTTGCCCATTGATGCTCATGGTATAATTGTTTGAATGGAAAAGTTTCAAATCAATACTCAGTTTTGTCCGTCACTGTATGGTCAGTGATTTTTTTCCAATTTTTCCATGTATCCAGTTTTTTCACGATACGTGGGTGATACATGGGTGATACTTGGTGCTACCCTGATGATACCTGGGTAATGCCTAGGCAAAATTTGGCTACTCACACAAGTATGGTTATTTTTCTTTTCATAATTTCAAAAATCCTTCATTAAAATTAGCCACTGCATTTCAAGTGTAGCAATTGGGCTATTTTTAGCTGAAAAATCACTAACTCCGTATGTGTGAGTGAACATTTCATCCTCAATAGTCCAATCCAAAACAAGCACATGGTTTTGGATCAGTTTCTTTAGACTTGGGGTTAAGATTTTATTTGTTTATTTATTTTTGTTGTTTGCTCTATCCCTAATTGGGATAATTATTTTGGTCTCACAATGAGCCGTAAAATGTGTAATCCAATAATAATAGATAAAGGTCTCATAACATTTTATAATAGTAGTGTTTCAAGCCCCCTACTGCTTGGATCGAATTTTACAGATACAATAACTTTTCTTGGAGCTATCATGAAAGAGGACATTTGGTGTTGTATAAGGAAATATAGTAAGAATCAAACAATGAAAACTTACATAAGATGTGAAGAAAAGAGCATTCAAGAATATTCAAGATCATTGGAGAGAATTTTGGAAACTTTAATAGGGGTCCAAAGTCTAGGGCTTAATAATGTAAACTACATTATTTATTCTATTTAGTATATAATACTCTATTTTCATAAGTTTTATATAAACTTGAACATTCACTACCGGCAATAGAAAGGTGGTTTTTGGGTACCAAAGACTGACATTGACAAAGTATGGTGTTCAAGATCACTATTGGCACTAGTTTGGTGTCAATAGTGACCTTTGGCACCATGCTTTGACATTGTTCTTTGATGCCTAAATACCACCTTTTCTACTAGTGATCATATATTAATGTACAGTACATAATGGTTAAGGTTGAAACACTATTCAACCCCATATTCTATTGTCCGTATGGGAGTTTTTGTACTAGGGTGTCATAGTTCTCAACAAAATAAGTTCTAATGTTGTAAAGTAGTTGCCTTAATTATGTAATATAATAAATAGGGAAAATTAAAAAATTAATATAATAAAATAGAATCTCCTAGAATCTTTTCAAAATATTTTATATTATTTTTGAATATTTTGGAATATTTTTAGAATCTTTGGGAATATTCTTACTGATTTCATTTAATCCGCTTGCAAACCACGTCGACTATATATTTCAGCCATACCACAGGCTTTGTTTTAATTAGCCAACCAAGCTTGCAAGAATTTTTTAAGGAACTCACCATTTTAAGGGGCGTTTAATGTAATGGAACATATATTGTTGCCATAAACCTCTAATATCCACTTTGTTCACAAAAAAAATTGGAATCTTTTTTGAATATGATACCTTTATGTTATAGGAATCGAAAAAAATTATTGCCATCACTATATCTTCAATGAAATGTATCAATTAAGGCAATAACGTATTTATTCTACAACATCACCAAATGCAATGTATTACATTTTGGTCCCAATACTATTTTATATTATTTTTAAAATTATTAATATATGTACAATCCTAGAATACCTTTTTCCTGTGGTTAATTTTTTTGCCAAAAAACTAATTCAATTACCAATAGAAATTTTTTATTGTCACATTTCGCTTATTATGCAATGTCACACTACACATTTTGGACACCCTACCGTGAAAACACCCATATTGAGATCGCTTGAGAATTCAAATGTTTTTGAATTTAAAGAGACTTGATATTTGTAAGAATCACATAAACTTGTGAATGAAAAATGCAATTGTGAATTACTATCTAATTTTAATGCAATTACTAATTTTTTTTGATACATAAGGCTCACTAAAGCAACATTGTTATCCTAAAGTTTTGGAGTAAAAATGCATTGTTACATTGCTAACAATGCTAACTATAAATTCAACTTGTTTTTGGTGTATTTTTAGTATGACTTATATCTTCAAAACTATACAAAACAAATTCAACAACTTGTGGATTTTTCACAGTGGACAATAAGGTCCTATATTTTTGATTCCATGAAAAATCTCAAAACGATTGTCAAATCAATATTATATAATTTTTGTATATGTTTTAGCATTTTTATGCCAAAATTTTATAAATCAGAATGGATCTTAGTTAATGAATATCAACATGTCAATAGATATTAAAAATGTTGTGATTTGAAGAAGCAAGTATTAATAAATTAGTAAGTTTCTTTTAGAAAAGGGACCAAAAAAATGAGTGTGTGTACATAGTTAACTATAAAAAGTACATATTTTGAGTTTTTGTGTGTACTCTTTTCTTGAATTCTATTATGTTATAGGCTACTTCATACTTTACAAATTTTCTTCTCAATTTTTAAAATTTTGATCACTCTTCCTCAATATATAGTAATTTATAGTTTATTGATTAAATAATAGACTCAATTTTTTCTTAAAGAAGTTAATGAACCTATGAGCATAAATGAGGGTGGTTGTTGTGAGGTGACTCAACATTCTATTCAACAAGGTGTGAGACTTTGAGCTAGGTTTTCATGAATGACATGAGAATCTACGTTCAAAAGGAGGCACCAAAGATAAACCTCATTACGCATGCCTCTAAGGCATAGATAGACAAACTACCTCCAACAGACTTTTCATTAATGATGGACTTATAAGTCAACATTATTATTATCATTATTATTGAACTGATTATTACCGTAGATGGAGGTTGGTAAATCTGCGCCAAATATTAAATTTAAAAAAATCAAAAAAATGAAATATTCATAAATATTCTTCAAGATTTTTTTTCGTCATCATAAAAATAAAAATAAAAATAAAAATAAAAAAATTCTTGAAAAAAAATTACATTTATTTTGAATCTCAACCATACCGTCCACCTATGGTATAAATAATAATTAAATAGAAGTTGGCTACTTCAACTCCACTCTTTTCTCATCATTTCAAAAAGTAATCACGTGTGTTAGCAAAGGTAAAAATACAGTTTCAATTGAAGTTACCAAAGTACAGAGGGAATTTTCGCACTTCAATTTTTTAACTGTGTAATTTTCTAATCTAATTTTTTTTTTAATGTATATTAAACATTTGAACTGTCCTCCGTAAAGTAGACATAACGTTCTTCGGCCCTTGCTGGACCACTCCATTTACATTGTAGCAACACTAGAGAGAATCTGCTAATAAAATAATTCAACTCTCCAATCCTCGTTGCTTGGCCTACCTGAAGTTAGAGAAAATGCTCTGCAATTCCTCCGATCGCCTGACTAATGCTTGAGATTCGAAGGTGAATACTGATAGTAGGGGGTTGAAGGGCGTTATGTACTTGGGCTTAGAGGATGCTAAATATGATTATTTGTTTTGAATGACCCATGTCCCTTACTGACAAAAAACTTCGCCATTCTAATTAGCTTACCTCCTTTATGTGGAAGATCCTTGCAGCCAATTTTAGCAGAAGCTCTATACAAAAACAATACATTTAGGTTGCCTGAAAATTTGGGTTGCTTTATCCAAAAATAGTTACGTCATGAGTCACCACTTGTACACGTGAAGATGCATGGGTCCTTTTGAGTTTACTCTTGAGATTCGGGTTTGTCATGGTTTAGTGTTTGAACAATAATTATAGATGCATCTTTGTATAGTCACAATAAATATTTATAGTGTAATATGTTGAGAAATTAATGAGGGGAAACATAAATGTACTATTCAGTGTAGTTCGATGGAGGCCAAAGTCCAAAGGCCGTCGCCCTCCAAAATGCCTACATGGCAGCACTTTTCGAAAGAAGTTTGGGTCGGATAGGAATGGAAACCTAAACTATAGTTGAGAGGCCGTCGATTTATTTTAAAACAATATTTTATTGCCTATTTTCAACCCATTTCTTTGCACTCTCAACAAAGTTTGGCCACTCAATCCCACAACCTCTCGACTTGAACGGCCATAGTGTGAAGCGGCCCTAAATGGCATATATAATTAAGGTATGTTTGCACTTGGCGTTTGGGAGGGATAGGACTGCCGGTGTTACTCCATTATCCCGTAACGTATTCACACAATCGGAAGTTAGGAAATGCCGGACCTACGTGGCGGAGGATGTGGCATGAAGATAAGACCGGCTTTAGCCAAAAAGCAGCAGTTAACTTTGAGAGTTTTCCGCCACTAGAGGGAGCTTTTATGTAATTGCGGTTCTTCCATTTTTGAAGATTCCACACACGTAGGTGCGGTGCTATGTAATCTGGTTCTCCGTGGCACATTATGAAAGAACAAAGGTAGATAACACCCTAGATATCCTGCTACTTCCGAGCAAGTCTTTGCGGTTTTGCATGCACCGACCTTTCCTCTCCGAGCATAGGAGCCGGATTGTAGCTTTGAGCGAACAGTACAATTGCAAGGGTTGAGAAACATACTTAATGAGTGCACGTCCCGTCGCCTCTGCAGCATCGCCGCTCCCAATCCAGGTACATTTTTGCATTCACAATCAGGAATTGATGAGCGGCAATCCTCTTTCCTGCAATTTTTATTCTCATGATTCATAATCCATGATGTAGTTTGTATTCAATCCTTCATGGCTCCTAGATATACAAGATTCTCTATAAACCCACCGTTGTACATGTTGAATCGCCGTGCCTATTCGGGCTTTCTGGAGTGTCGTACACTGTTGTTGATTCTCCATGAACTCCTGCTTTTCTAATGTTTTTCTCATTTCTCACAAACACGGCCAATTTTCTCATTCCTAAACCACCAAGGACCTCATTTCTAATGTACAAATACGGCCGTGTTTGTGAGAAATGAGGAAAGCATTAGATTTTTTTAATTTTTTAATTTATTTCATGATCCATGATTCTGTTATTATTGAATACTTCATGGTTTCTAGGAATACTAGAATCTCTATAAACACTCAATTGTGGTGCATGATTCAAAGAAAGTGCCAATTCGGGCTTACTGCACTGTCCATGACTATCGTTGATTTTCCATGAACTCTCATTTCTACTGTTTTCCTTATGTCTCACAAAGAAGGCCAATTTTCTCTTTCCTAAACCCCTGCATCCTTCATTATTTAACATGAAATGGCCGTGTTTGTGAGGAATGAGGAAGTCTCTCAAATTCTGAAATGCTTGCCATGACAGTTTCATGTATACGTCTTTAAAAATCTAGAAAAGGCCGGCATTGTTCCAGAACACTCGTTCAAGACAACGTGGTTTCTATTTAGGCATTTGGTCACATAGTTTGAGACATTTGGAAACTGAAGTAAAACCTACAATTTCTGTTTACGTCAATCTTGACTGCGGAATTCAACTTTAATACTAAACAAATGTTTCATTTTGTTTCTCCATGTTCAGTGAACTTATCTTTGCAATGGACAATCGCTTGGACTCGCAGTTGTACGGTGGCCCCATACGTCCCACGGCCCTTCCAGTTGATGGTACGTTCTTATTTTTTCTTTCATTTTTATTGTAATCACATTGATATTGGAATTTTAGTTGTTGCGGAAAATGGGACCTGCACAGTACAGAACAACTCTCCGATGATTCAATGAATATTTCTTCAATAACATAATATCATTCTAACAATGGCATAATATGTCAGGTCCCATAATGCTTCCTCATTTCTCACAAACACGGCCAACGGTTCGGGAACGGGTCAATCTGCTTTGCCACGTGCACCTCCATCAATCGGTCCCCTTGCGCCAGGCCCAAGTCTAGCAAAGCGGGCGCGAAAGGACCGTGGTCCCAATTGGCTACCGCAAGAAATTGCAGCACTTATTGCAGCCAAGCGGGAGATGTATCTCCAAGAGCTTGACATTGTTGACGGTAGAGACCTCATGACTCCAAAGACTAGCAAATGGATCCATGTCTCGCACTTTGTGAATAGTGCAGGATTCTCACCAATTCTACGTGATTGCCCGGCGTGCAAAACGAAATGGAACCAGATTGTACCAGACTACAAACGCATCGCGGACTACCTCAGTAGAACGGGACGCAATGTACCTAATTATTGGAAGTTGAGTCCTGTTGAGAGGAAGGCCGAGGGCCTCCCACGAGTCTTTGCACAAGATGTGTGTGAAGCAATATATGAATGGTATAGCAATCGGCCAATGATTCAACCACCGCATGTTAGGGACATATTAGCTCCCAATGACGGAAACTACAGACCTCCACAATCACAATTCCAATAGGAGTACGATAGTGAGAGTGAACTTGATACTGAAGACCCAATGGACTTTCCACCACCTAATCATGTGCATGGAACCGAGGATAGTACACCACTACGTTCGTTGCGTTTGATGTCCTCCATGCCATCGCGGGCTGCCGGTCCAAGTGAACCTGCTGGAACTCCAAACTTAAGGCCCTACAACGGCCTCCCACCAGGTATTACACCACAATTCATTAGTTCTTTTGAAACGTCCCAGTTTGCAGTTCAACGTCGCACGGGAAACACAGCTGTCAAACGCAAGAGTGTATCCGAGCATGCCGTCATCGCTGAAGCAACAAAGGCAACAAGCGTGGTAATGGCACAACAAATACAAGACATTGTAAATGCTTCTCGTGAACTTGAGTGTTCAAAGATTAAAGTGCAATTGAAACTATTCAGTGAACAAATGGCATACCATCGGGAGAAAGATCGAAGATTGTACAAAAATGTAGCAATTCATTATCCATGAACATAGAATTTGTATACTCCACAGTGCCACAATCGGCATCTCAGGATCATAGTACAAATGCAACTGCATTCTATGCTGCCGGCCCTTACTTCAAGCCAACCCACACACCAGGCTAATTGAACCCTCTTTGCAGTCCAACTGGACATCCCAACAGCCTTCCAGGACATCCCAGCGGCTTCCAAGCTAATCCCAGCGGCCCTCGGGGACATCCCAGCGGCCAAACAGTAACTACAAGCGGTCCTGAAGGACATCAAAGCGGCCCAACTCTAGACTGTGATATCGGGACTTCCACAATCACTGCGGACATTCAAGCTATAACTGCTAAGGATGCTGCAGCGCCAAATGACTACCCTCATGACACAAGTACTTGATCACCCTAAACTCTACAGCTGTACTAGCACCTTGGTCATTGATGTAGTACATGTTCCGAATGGCTCCAGTAGTGTCATTCACACGTAGAGAAATGTAGAGGAATGTGTTAGAAATTGAGTTGCACTCAATGTAATTCCATTTATGTAATGCAAAAGGAAAAAAAACAAACACATTCACAACATTTGTGTACGTAGACGGTACTTTGAAATTGTGTACTTCTACTTTCATAATCAATTCTAAATACCTCAAAGACTGTGTATGTGTTTTGGATTTTTTTTAAAATAACATCAAAACGGAATGAAAGGCAAATGGTTAAAGAATACTTACTTGATCATTTTATAGAACTTGGTGTCGTTGCATGCTGAGATATAACCCCAAATTGCTGCAAACCTCGCTACCCCAAGCGAACACAACATCATCTCCGTTTAGATTTGTAGCTTCTCTCGGTCCTACATCCTCGTCAATGACCTCCCCGTCCAAACCTTTAGTGCGTAGTACCCCAAGCAGTTGCTCCACCTGCTCATGAGATTGACCGAGAAGCACGTTGTGCAGGATAGCGCAACATATAATAACATCAAGAAGGAATGTGATGTGCAACTGTGACTTCACAAGCAACTCCTTAAAAGTCTGTTTAAGAATTCCGAAAGCATTCTCCACAACACACCGATTCCTCCTCAACCTCCTATTGAACAGCTGCTCAGCTAGACTCAACTGTCCTGGCCCTTGATGAGGTACCATCAACCATAGTAGCAACGGACACCCTGAATCTCCAATCAGGAAAGGAGAGAATCCATCAATTCCAATTTGTCTATCAAACAGGTTGTTATGCGTTGCCAAGTGATGCAATGACGTCTGTCTTAACATATGGGAGTCATTGGTGGAACCTAGCATGCCAAGAAACAAGTCTAGAAAGCGTTTGTTACTGTCCACTACAGCCTGACAGTTATGAGTGTATCTCCCCGATTTGAAATAGTAATAATCAGCAGGGCCATGCTGCGGTTAAGAGATGGAGACATGTGTGCCATCAATCGCACCAACAACAGTCGATAGGCCACACAACCGCTTGATATCAGTTTGGCATTGCCGGAGTCTCTCACCCGATGGCCACGTTGTCTCATGGCGCATACTATCATTTATAGCGTATACCACGTCGAGCAATACAATTGACACCGTACTCTTGCCGATTGCAAACATTTCACTACATATAATGAGGCTAGCACCGTGAGTTAACTTGAACAATGTGCACGCGAGCAATATAAATACATGGATAGCTATCATGTATCTTGTATCGTGACGTTGCACATGAAGCTTCAACAACTCTGCTAATGCGAACACAGATTTCTTGGACATTCTAAACATCTGAACCTAGCGGTGATCATTATATTGCTCAAGTAGAAATCTCGAAAACCACGTTGTCGAACGTGGCCTCATCCAAAAACCTAGGTCTTCATCAAACATGGTAAACATAGTGCAGAACCGGTAATTATTCAACCCCACACTGAAGAGTGTGTTGGCATCGTGGATAGACCCCATCAAAGTGCCCACAACCACTGAGAATGGGTCTTTCCCTTCTTCCTCTGAATCAGCAGACATAGACATGTAGTTTGCATATTGAGGCTCATGGAGAAGTTGCAGAAGGAGCCAGGCTGTAAAAGCGAATAAAGAGTCTGGTTGCATGAATGTATCCATTCAGTAAGGTCTAATCACCCTATAGAATAGTCAAGAGCACAGAATCAACCTTCGGAGACAGTGTGGTAGCCTTAAACCGAAGTCCTATATCATATATACCAATACAACACCCTAAAAATATCATGCAACAACCAAATTCCAATAGCATTTGTTCCAATTGAACACCCTAACCACAACAGGCCACATTACACGCAATTCACACTACAATTACATTGCACACCCTAACTACAGGAGGCCACCATACAAGAAATTCACAGTACAATTACATTGCACACCCTAACCACAGCATGCCACCATACATGCAATGTACAATACTATTACATTATAGAACCCTAAATCCTGAATTCAGAAGAAGTGCACCTTTGAATATTCAATTTCATATGCAATTACACTACCCTGAACACTATTAATTGAGGGCTCAAATAAGAGTGCCAGATTCTCACCTTATTAATTTTAATGTCCACCTAGTACCTGCAAATACTCTTTAATTAGATGAAAACATGGTGTATCTTTTTGAGTAAATTGGGAAAACGGAGAATCGGAGCTGAGACCCTTAAGAGTAGCATCAATGGCCTACATCCAATTCTAAAACCACACATCAACACAATTTTGTTTTCAAACCGCATGCCCTAGTACGGTGCTCCTGATTCACCCTAAAGCCAAACAAAGACACCACTATGGGAACAATAAATTCAGTACCCTAAACCCTAATCATGGACTCTTATCAAAATGCTTTCCCACGGATCTTCGACGATCGCCAAAGAGCCCAGAAGCAAGCGCAATCCCAATCTCTACAGAACTGCATCACACAAGCGATTCTTCTAAACCCTAAACGATTTGTCCCTAAACAAAAAATGCCCACATAATGCGGCCTAAATCCTAGAACAACGAGCGCCACATCCCTCTGCAAGCAAACGGGCAATTTTAACTTTCAAAAATAACAAAAGCATAGAAGACATCAAGGAAAAGAATGAATCAAAACCTGCACACAAATGCGCCACCCTTGCACCGTTAAGAAAAAAATCCTCCAAACACGTACAACAGCTTTCAGGCGTACTAAATACGATCAGTCGCTGCAACGCTGATCAGGCACAATCCCACGACAAATTAGAATTGCATCACACAAGCAATTCTGCACAACCCTAAACGACTTGACCCTCAATAAAAAAACACCCACGGCATACTCCGTAAACACTCAAAGATCCTTAAGAACAACAAGCGCCCAAAAAAAACTACAAGCAAACAGGCAATTTCAACTCCAAAAAATAAAAACATACATCACACATGAAGGGAAAAGGAAGAAGACAAATTTGCGCACATGAGTACCACTCTTGCACCATGCATATAAAAACCTGAACGCTGCAACGAGTGCCACCCTTGCAACGTTGCATATAAAAACCTCAACGCTCCATAAAATTAACAAAATGACGCTCAACTTCGACTACAGAACGCCAAAAACGTGCTAAATAAACTGAGAACATAGGGGTTCACATCGCCATAGCCAATAGAGCGCTCAACATTGCAGAGCGCTTCACAGAATTGTTTCTACATATACACGCAAGGACAGAGGAGCAAGATGATGGAATGACAAAACTTGAGAGGAAAGCCAACAGCTGATGGGGACAACACTTTGTTAAACATCGCAGTGGCAGGTGTGACCGCCCACTACACCTAAACCTAAACATCAATAACGTGGCAGACAAGATTTGAAAACAATGTACACATTGGACGTCAAATACGTATTATCCCGAGATATATACGGGAACCACAAGTTCACACAGCTGCAGTGTGAATATAACAGGCTCAAGGCTGGTTCACTGTTCTTATCTTCTAAGCACACCCATTACATAAAGCTAGGTGTGAACCAGCCTTTAGTGTCCTGGGACACTATTTCTAAACCCGGACACTATTTAATTTTAGGGAAATATAAGTTAGTGTCCTCGTAAGAGAAAAATGAATGTAGTGTTACAATGACATATGGCAACTTTATAATAAATATGACATGCCACCTCATGTCACTTTCATTACTTGAAAATAACATAGCACTCTCAATGAAAGTGAGGATGACAAGTGGCGAACTCCTACGTAGTGTCAAGGGACACTATTTCTCTTCACCTTTGAACAAATGGTGGTAAAAGACATCAATTCTTGTCGGACACTAAACACGCCATTCAATGTACTGTATTACATGAATTAAAATTTATTATCAAAAGTTCCAAACGCGCCTCACTGTAGATGCCACTGTTGTTGTGGCGATCGAGGATTGTTGCTGCTCCGACTTTTGTACAGACAAGTATGATTGGGTTTTGTACAGACAAGTTAGGAATGGTTCGCAAGGCTAGCGCATCATATATATCATCAACAAATGTTTGCAAAAGTCAGTCTATCGGCGACAAAGTCAGTGAGTCGGCCATGCCTAGCATTCGATCAGGGTCTTGTAGACGGCCACATAAATCAATTTTCATAAACCAATTAAAACGCATTCCATCGTGAGTACTTCTTCCGTGTCTGCACTACAAGGAGAAGGCGTCGTTTTTCACTCCTTCTGTGAGTCAAACGGCGCCACTTCGCACTCACCAATTTTTTGGTTGGACTTGATGAGTGCGATTCCTCACGTAGGACAAGCATGTACAGTAAAAAGCGACAATAAACAGGATCCTCCAGAATGAGAAACGACGCCTCTGCTTGTAGTGCTGTTTTGCGCTAGCTGCATCGATCAGGACTTGGACATCGTAGTGTCTTGGAGTCGATTGAAGTTGATGTATGCAGGGAGCTAAACCGTATTGTAGTTTGCACTAATTCCTTTGCTATATATCCTTGTGGCTAGATTGTTGTCTGACCTTATACCGCCATGTTGCATGGTTACCCTCAAAAGTGCATAGATAGATGGAGATTAGCAAATATATAAGACCAGCTGCATGATTGCCGTCATGCTTCCAACGAACTAAGTTCAAATCACCTGTCCATCGATCACTGCTTAGACGTTGACAACATCTCACAACCCAAAACCGACAGTCGAAACTTGTAAGTTCTTCCAGAGATCGAACAATTATGTCACTCCTGGCTATTTCTACAAATTTTTGCTTCTTTCTTCATCAGTCAACACGTAATTTTGCTAGCGGTGATGTCAAGCTAAATGGTTTCAAGTTATTTGTGAAAGTTAGTACTGCTCCATCGAATCTCACTACTGTAGTAGCATTTCCCGTTTCCTCCCACTGGCGGAGAAACAGGGGAGGTGTGTCTGTTGTGACCAGTTTTACTCAAAACTCGTCACCAGTGGGGTGCGTAGTGGAATTTGTGAGTGGGAAGGACCACCCCTTGCCAGTACCGGTACTCTGAATGAGCTCTTTAGTGTCCAGTGAGAATTAGGTGAGGAGAAAGTTAAGAAAAAATAGCGTCCTTACAGATAGATAGAAACACCAGCCTTTAGGGGCCGACGTGAATAAAGCGTCCGTTCGTAATAGCGTCCTTACACTCACTACATAGGAGTTTGTCACTTGTCATTCCCACTTTCATTGAGAGTGTCATGTCTTCCTTCTAGGTGATGAGAGTGACTTGAGGTGGCATGCCATGTTTATTGTCTTTGTCCCACAAGGGGAGAGCCCACGAAAACGCTTCGTTTTCAAGAGTTACACGTTTGGACAATAAAAACAAGCCGTAAGAATAAATATAGGGTAAATACCAAGGCAAAGACTACGCAACTAGCTACTTGATATAACGTTGCCATTTGTCTTTAGAACACTACATCTAGAAAGTTAAATTGAAATTTTTATCATTTTAAAATAGACACAATCTCCAAAAAAGTCAAATAGTGTTCATGTTGAGAATAATGTCCCGGACATTAAATAGCCCATTTCCTGTAGTGTCTTGAAAACTAAAGCTGGTCGTCTATCAAGTAGGGTATCATTAGTGGCGAATTAGCTAATTGCTCTGTGGCCTTGAATTTGTGCCCTAGAAACAGATTCTTGAGGCGCACCCAGGTTAATTTCCAGAAGGATGGACCCCCACTCAGAGCCGACGATGCAAAGTGAGGTTGCTTCTGCTTTCTACACGGTCAGCTGCGGCACTAGCAAACACGACACCACTCCACCACCTTCTTCATCACAATACCTTTCTACTCAGAGCGTTATCACAGCGGACTCGCCAAACCCTGAGACCGTGTTGCTTGAACGCGAGATTGAGGTATCGAAAGTGCATTGGAGCGAGCTCAGCTCACATTACTTCGAATCCGACAACGTGGACGCCCGGGGTATTTGCAACCCAGAGAAGAGCAACCGCGAAATCATCGAGGACCTTCGACAACTCCCGAAATACCGAATTTGGCTCAACTCCGAATGGGATTTACAAGATGTCGAGTCTTCCGCCGACTTCGTGGCGGGCCGAAAATTGGCCGAGGGAGGGCAAGCTGAGATTTTTGAAGTGGAAAACCGCCGCACGAAGAAAACCGATCCTCGTTACGTGTTCAAAGTCTTCAAGGAAGGCTATTCAGCACGAGATTTACAATCCCAATGGCCACAAGGTATTCTTGAGTGTGGGTTTTTGATAAAACTTGTAGTTCGAGCTGGGATGGTGTTGGAAGATGACAGATTCGCTTTCCTGATGTTGCGATGCCACATCGATTTGCGGAAGCTCATCGACATTGCTCGCGAGAAGAATTCTCCTCTCTGGGAGGCAAAGAGGCGGCCCTTCCAAGAATTTCAAACATACGAGCCACCTCGGACTCGCTCCCTCAAAAACCCTAAACCAATATTGAAAGACAGATGTGCGTTCAACATTATGAACCACATAGCGTGGGGGATGTTGTGTTTACACAACAACGATGTTCTTCACAGGGACTTGAAAGCTTCCAACGTTCTGTGTACAGATGACAATTCCAATCCACATAGTCGAGCAACCGTGTCCGGGGAGAATCAGAAAAGAGAGAACCAGAGTGGCGGGAGGTGTATTTCTGTGGATGTGGCAGACTTTGAAAGCTCTCTTGGAACTGTGGGGACGGCGTTTTGGAGAGCACCCGAGATTTTGCAGCAACTGAAAGAAGGGAAGCGAGGTCGCTTACATTTTACACCGGCGGCTGATGTCTACAGCTACGCTATGACATGCTACGAGATATTGACCGGATGTATTCCGTTTGAAGGATACAACGTTACTGATTATGACCCTGTCCTGCGTGGAGTGAGGCCTACATTGCCGGATTTTGTTCCTACTTGGATTAGAGATTTGGTGCAGAAATGTTGGCACCAAGATCCTTTGGAGAGACCCAGCTTCTCTACTGTATGGCAAGAGCTTCAGTCACATGGCATGCCTAAGCCACATAGAAACCCTGTTGTTTTGGAGGCACCTGACAAAAGTTGAAGATCAACTTATATGTGGGTGTTTGCATGGTATTGAGGGAATTTAGGGTTGTGCAATATTGTGGTTTTTGATGCACATTTGTGCACATTGTACATTTTGCCTAAAAAGCTTACTTTAAATGGATTTTAAAAAATGTACTAGCAATGATATATATAGGGGGAAGGAGAGGGAGAGAGAGAGTGAGAGGGAGAGGAGAGGGAGGGAGAGAGAGAGGGAGAGGAGAGAGAGGGAGAGAGGGAGGGGAGAATCACATAGGGTCCGCGCGCGCGGACCCTTCAGCCGCAAAAGCCGGAAAATCCAGAAAAAAAATTAAAAAAAATAAAAAATAAAATAAAAAATAAACCTTTGGTGCGGGTGTGGGATCCGCAGCTGTCACATGAAGAAAAAAGAATGGAAAGAAAAGAATCAAGGAAAATAGAAGAAAAAGAAGAAGACAAAAGGGAAGACAAGAAAGAAAAGATAAAAGAAAAATAAAGATAAGGATAAAAAATAAATAAAAGAATTGTTTGTTTACAATGTAAGTGATTGTAGAAAAACAAAAATCGATGTTTTTTAGAGAACTTTTTAGACAAAAAATTTTAAGCCAAATTTGCTCATGAATGATTGCACTTGGCCAAGTGCAAAAATAGGGAAATGGGTGTTTGTAATGAAGTTTGTAGAAATACAACCTGAGATTTGATATGATAGTAAACCGAATACTAACCGTATGCTGCATAAAGGAAGTTAATGCCATTAATTGGTGGTAAATGAAAATTTTATAATAAAACTAGGATATAGTTTATTCCATTGAATTTATAAGTATGAGTACTATAGGGCAGTTGAAAATGAAGGGATTTTAGGATTTTTGTACTTTAATTTATAGGGTACTCTAAAAATTCAAAAATCTAGTAAATAGCCTACATTAAAATATGGCTTGTTCGCACGTGGTTCCTATGCCCCATACTAGGTGACCCCCGGGGCCGTACCATGCAAAGAGTAATGTGAAGATCAACTCCAATCAATGAGGCAAATTGATATAGACCAGGATTGTACTGTATAGTGATGGCATGGAATTTGATATAAGCAATTTACGCTTCCAGTCAACTTGAGATATTAGAGAAAACTGAAAAAAAAAAAAAAAAAAAAAAAAAAAGAGGTTGCAACAGGAGTCAAACATGAGTCTTGGCACTAAAAATATGATCCACTGTCACATATTCTCAGTGAATAGTAACTTGGTCTCCAATTAAATAGCAAATGAGGGTTGGGGGAACGTGTTCGCAATTGAGGGTCCCGCAGCCAAGACATTGTCAGGTGCTTGTTTTAGAGTATTTAGAAACTCAACTTAGTCTCAGTTTTGTACATATTCTCTGCTCAACACGAGTTTTGAGTTGAGTTTCCTCTTTGAGAGCTTCTTTTCGGTTAACTCTATTATGTAACAAAAATTCTATGAGAGTTGAGCTAACTTTTGTCGTTGCTATTCTAGAGGAGCCTGAAATTGAGGGTTCTCACGGTTAGTGAGCAATGATGTGTGTGTGCCTATAGTTTGCCTTCTATAAGAGCGTCACCACTAGTCGTAGGTATACGTGAGCAATATGCATATTTACCAACTTGTTTGCTGTCTCCCACTTCCTGCTTGTTGGGGAGCAAGCCAAAAAACTTCCATTGGTAAGCGGTAAAGTACTACACAAATTATCTTATTTAGTGATGCACTACAAAATGGTACGATTTCCATTATTTGATTCTAGCTATTTTGAAAATCATGTTTAATCCCTAAATGACAGAGGGGTAAGGGCAAAACCTAAATGTGTTATAAAATATTACTTCTACAACTTTGATGAAGTTTGGTCCAAAAGAGAAAATGAGAAGCATGATGTTTAGTAATTATCCATACAATCAAACTTCCAAAATAGTTTTAGATACTCATTTAATGAATTTAGATGCATTTACCATTTAAAATTCACCAAAATTACAAATTCTACTTTTAGAATTTGAAATTTGGTATGATTGGTAAAAACTAGACATTCTATTCTAAAATTTAAAATGGTAAAATTTTCAAATGAGAGAACATCATTAGTTTCCTGAAATAGAAAGTTTTATAACACTAGGACAATATTGAGTTCTTTGTCTTTGAAAATTTCCTTACTAAACCTCAATATTGCAAATGCAATGTATCAAACACCACTAGAACATGATCTCTACCCCCAATTTCAACAAAATATCAAAACGTGAAAAATGTCATTTCCTGACCATGGGCAGTCACTATTGTTTGAGTTGTGACAATAAAATGGACAATCAGTCACTTAGGCATTAACCCCTAAATGCCCATAGCCCTCTCCAGATTGGGCAATTTTGGAATGATGCATTATAAAATGCAACTAATAGCCTGGATATTTTGAACTTGATGTATGAATAAAGTTGTACATTATGAATTTTAGATTCTATCCATGTAGTTAGATCTATGATTGTTATCACAGTATCACCAATATTTTTGTATAAATTTTGAAACTTCGAATTCAAAATTATTTTGTAATTTGATTACAAACAGGATATTGACAATTTGTAGATGAAATTTGTTATGGTGGGTTGAAATGTAATACTCTAAGTGTTGTGATATTTGGAGATTTTTTAGTTGCTTAATTCTTTGAGTTGACTTTTTTAAGAACACTTTTGAATGAAGATTTTAGAAATTTTTGATGAATCAATGCAACATGAAATGAGACATAAAAATTTCACAAATCATCCCCTTTCTAAACGGATAACACATGCATGAAGCTAAATTCTCATAAAATCTACAAAAAGTGCATGACAAATGAGAAAACATGGATGAAAATTGTACATCGTCCAAAAAATGAACGCATGAGCAGTTAGGGGTAAGGTCTCACTTTTTGAACTAAGAATGAAACTTGACATAAACCAATTCTATTATTTTTTAAAAAATCACAATATCTTATTTTGAATATCTATACTGTATAAATGATAGTCAACTAGCACAAGAACCAAGAGAAATTTGGATGGATGAAAAGCTAGACAATATGTAGTCAAGGAAAAGGTTACAATCTATTCGTCGTCCATTATATGGAAGCAGACGCGTGAAAGGGTAAAGTGAATACAAAGGGAGTACTTTGACTACGAGAAAGTGTATACATGACCAATATATGACAATAATCCATGATTAACATGATCAAAATCTATGGATTAAAGTACCATATTGTCTGCAATGTCTTGAAGTAATTGTCAAGTGTGCGCGAAACTTAATTGCCGCCAATGAACGAGTATAGTTGGAAATCATGATTTTATTTTGGGACAAAATTTAAGTTTATATCATGGTCTTTTTGCGTGACGGAGGGAGTACAAAGCAATGTGAGAATACATTAATAAAATAGTAATATTCATTCAAAATAATAATATATATTCCATTTTATAAAAACAACTTATGATTATTTTATTAAAACTAATCATAGTAAATCTTTCTTAATTCACAATATTTCGATAGTAAAATATGAGTGTAGGTTATAGTGTACATACACTACACCGATTATTGTCAATATTGTGAGTTACAGTAATTTAATATTTTCATAGTAATTGTGGTATTAGAACAAAAGTCTGAGTCACAATAATTGAGAGTATTTGAGAATTCGTACAATAATGTACATTTGAGATGTATGCTCTAAAATTAGTATGAAGATTGGTATAAAGTCTCACACTAGTTATGTGACTCACAGTAATGACAATAATTGGTGTATTGTACCACAATTACTGTAAATTATCACAATTAGTGCGCCTCACACTTTGTTCTAATTCCATAATTAACATAATTTTTCTTTTTACTGTAACTTGCACTAGATAAGATACTTCGTGTACCGGTAGTATATGTCAAATACACTAATTTGTTAAAATATACTTATCCTAAACCTTAAAACCTAAACCCTAAACCCTAATCTAGTTTCTAAACGACTAATATATTCAAGCTCACCTTACGTTCTCATCAATGTTTGGATGAAAGTCATCCAATTTTTGGAGATATTTCACCAAGTTGTTGTCCTATCTAATGATTGGATGTAGTGATACTTGAGTACATGTTTTTCTAAATTTACAAATGTAGAAGTATGTAAAGTTGTTGACCAAGCCAAAATTGCATTGACTGTAGTTCAAAAGTGGCCTTGCAAAAATGAGGTCATAAATTTAAGGAGCAAAAAACTTCAAAAAATCACCACGTTTAAGAGTATCTCATTCACTAGTAGAAAAGGTGGCACTCCCTAGGGAAATGCCCAAGCAAAATTACTATGCATGCGTGGAATTGGGCACTACTTGCTTGGGCATCTACCTCGGTAGTGCCACCTTTTCTACTTGTGATTTCAAATTCACTCCAACAAATTTTACTCAAAAAATATTAAAATATTGTTTGTAATCAAATTTAGAAGGAATTTTTAATTCTAACTTCCAAATTTTATAATAAAATATTGGTGGTAGTATTGGTGAATTGAACCGTACAAATGAAATCTAGAATTCAAAATCTAGAACTTTCACTTGTATATCAATTCCAAAATATTCTTCTAAATAGTACTTTATGATGATTCTTCTCAGATAGTCAATTCCAGGGACACCCTGGTACGTTTAGGGGTTAAATCTTACAATCCTGAATGTTTTCGAATTATCGACTCTAGAAACAGACAATCTTTCCTCAAAGAGTTGAATTCAGCAGCATGTGTAAATCACTGATGAAGCCTCTGGCCATCGCCCACTCGCAGACTCACACGTGTCATCCAGGTGGACAGTCCCCCATCTGACAGAGTTAACCCCTACATGCCCACAGCCCACTCCACATGCAAAGATGCATTATAAAATGCAATTAACCCTTAGACGCGCCTGCATCCAGAATCTGGACGATGGATGATTCTGGACGCGTCCCTTCACCACGTAGGGGATGTTTTTCATCCATTCAATTTTTATTTAAATTCTTGTGCTAGTCGGTTACCATTTGTACGGTACGGATCTTCAAGATAAGATATTGAGAGTTTTTGAAAAATAGCAAAAGTGGTTTATGTCAAGTTTCATTCTTAGTTCAAAAAGTGAGACCTTAAACATGATTTTCCATAATAAGAAGAATCAAATAGTGAAAACCATACCATCTTGTAGTACATGTTATTCCAATTTCATTACAATGTTTTTAAAAATTTTAATGTTAATTATGGATTTTTAATTGAATTTCAAGATAAAACCTTGCAAAATTAATTAAAAAATATTAATAATAAATATGATGAATCCGACTGTATAGATGTTATCTTCACATTGACATTTATAACTTTGCTTTGTACATCAACTCCATTTTAATTTTTTATCAAACATTTTATAACGAATCTTTGAAAACAGTGTTGAATCGGGACCTTAATGGGTTAAGAGGATATTTTGAACATGATGTATGGATAAAAGTCGTACATTATGAATTTTAGATTCTATCCATATGGTTAGATTTATGATTGCAATCACCAATATTTTTGTATACAATTTGAAACTTAAAACTCAAAATTCTTTTGTAATTTCATTATGAATAAGATATTGACAATTTGTAAATGAAATTTGTTGTGATGGGTTGAAATGTGATACTCTAATTAAGTGTAGTGATTTTTGGAGATTTTTTGGTTGCTCAATTTATGAGTTGATTTTTTCAAGAGCACTTTCGAACTAAGATGTATGAAATTTTTGGTGAATCACTGCAACATGAAATGAGGAATAAAAACTTTACAAATCACCTCCTTTCTAATGGGGTTTACACATGTATGAAGCTATCTTGTCATAGAATTTTTTAGTATTTTTTTTACTTGCAAAAAGTGACTTGATGAATGAAGTTTTACTGAGATTTATCATTCATCATCCAGAATATGGATGTTTGAGCAGTTAGGGGTTAAGCTCAGAGGCCACCTTGCGGACGCCAAAGTCCCATCACAGACCACTAAGTTATCCATACTTAGTACACTACATGGGTTATTTGGTGTCCAACGAGAATTGATGACTTCTACTATAGTTCGTTCAAAGTCATATTAACATTCAGTAGCTTGTAGTGGCTCTGCCTTGCCCCACAATAGATGGTGCAACATATTCCACATCCAACATGACCAAATCAATAGCTAACTGGACACACAGTCCCAAGATGATGCATGAAGGAAAGGCAGTGAACATAAAGGCTACTAAATGTCATGGGTGAAGAGAAATAGCGTCCCTACGATATATGGGAATTTGTCACTTGTCATTCCCACTTTCATTGAGAGTGCCATGTTCCTTTCAAATAATGAGAGTGACATGAGGTAGCATGCCATGTTTATTATAAAGTTGTCATTTGTCACTTGAACATTACATTCAAAAGGTTTACTTGAAGTTTTCATCAGAGTATGCAAATATGAGCAATGACTCAAAAATGGTGTCTTCGTCCACGATAGTACCTTCGAGTTTATTGTCCTTTAGGTAAATGCAGACTATGAACCTCTGGATAAGCCGTAGCTTGTTACATGTTTGTTTGGATTCACGATAGATACACTTGTTCGTTGATCAATTTTTAATTTTTTTTTCTTTTGATTTTGCAGCATATGTAGTATTTCAAGCTTAGTTATGATAGGTATACGATCATGTTACTTTGAGTGAAATGTTGTGCTTTGAGTGAAATGTTGTGCAGGCTACCAATCAACAAGATTTGGTCTTTAGCCAAAGGCACTACATTGTGAACGCTCTGGATTGCTCGAAATGACCGGGTTTTCAACCAAATCAAATAGGATGCTACCTAGATCAAAGGCAACATTTGGAGAGGTCTTAGCGACTATTGTCGTAGTGTGTGGTTTAAGGTTAAGACTAAGATCATAGTTAATTCCCAATCTAGCACTCAGGAGTATAGCAAGTTTGACGAGCTTTGGGCCAAACAACAACTTCTTTGCATTGTGCAAGATGACAACAATACGTGGGGCACGTTCAATCTCAACAACTTCACTAATATGTTCGATTCCTTTGTTCCATGGCGGTTCTGCCGTAGTGGCTATATATTTTATTCTCCTTGCAATTGATCTTTTTCAATTTGTGCCATTTTTTAAATTTTTTTAAATTTTAAATTTTTTTTTTTAATGATGTGTAGGCTTACTTCAATAATGTTCTTAATTTGAAAATGAACTTTTTGCAACTTTTAGGGAATATGGTCAAACTTCGTGGAAGAAAACATGAGCAAAGTACTATGTATTGATCAAGTGGAAGGTAAAACAAAGTGAAAGAGTTGTTGGACAACCTCCACATCATAGACCTGGTAATTCATCTTTTTACATGAGAGATTACTGTAGATCTCAAAGCTTTCAAACTTTCTGCTTGTTCAAGTAGCTGTAAAAGTTCCATATTCCTAAGTTGGTTTATTGTAGAATGGAGAAAGTAGACTTTGGGTACACTAAATGACGTATTTAGTGTCCGGGGAGAATTGATATCTTTTACCACAATTCATGTAGGGACATGAAGTGGCAAACTCCTATGTAGTGTAGAGAATTGATGTCCCTATGTTACATAGGAGTTTGCGACTTGCATTCTCACTTTCATTGAGAGTGCCATGTCTTTTTCAAATAACAAGAGTGACATGAGGTGGCATGACAATTTTATTATAAAGTTGCCATGTGTTATTGGAACACTTCATTCATTTTTTTCTTACAGGGACATTATCTCCCTAAAATTGAAGAGTGTCCAAAACACTAAATACGCCATTTAGTGTAGTTTATCAAAACTGCTTTCATGAACTAGACGTTCACTAACATGAGTTATTGTGATGGCATATTGAAGCAAATGGCTAAAATTGGGACAACGCATCTTACATTCTCCCCTACTTGTATCAATCACACCCTTTGTGAATAAATGCTTTAGATTGAATAGATATCAATTATCGGCCCATCCTGTAGTACATACCCTACATCAGCTTAGGACCGTAGGATAATTAACTAATTTCCATTTTAGCTTTGTTAAAGAATATTTTAGTATTTAAATGTTTAGAGATTTAAAAACCTTAGTTAAAAATATGTCATTATTACCATATGACTTTTAAACGAACTCATATATTGGTTGGAATGGATGAATACAATTATGACTTTTGGATTTGTGCCTTGGTTGGAAGTGATCAATGAACACGATTATGATTTTTGGACTCATGTTTTGGTTAGAATTTTGAATTCTTACCTCGGTTGAAAGGAGTGAAACATGGTTATGACTTTTGAATCAAAGCCTTAATTAGAAAGGATAAAATATGAACGTAGTGCCTTGGTGAAAAAGGATGACAACTCTTGGAACTGCTTAATTGGTACTTTATGGTTGAAAGAAGGGTTTTAAGCTAAATTCTTGATATTCTTCAAAAACCCTTACTTTATTGCAATCATCCTAAAACCTTTTAACCCCTATATGTGTTATTTGTAGACTATTCAACATAATTGACAACCTATTTTTAACCCTTTAAAGTCCCAAACTTTTGTTGAAAAGTCAAACAACACTTTCATGCACATTCACTTTCATGCACATTCACTTTCATGCACATTCACCTTCAAGATTTATCAAAATATATATTTTAATATTTTTCATGGATGAAATTATGTGTTTCCTATTAGTCCTGAAAAAATTAGGTCAAATATTTTAAAAATTCATATTAATCACAAAAATGTTTCAAAAAACATAAATGTTTTGAAACGTGCATACAAAGAATCTCATGATATGTTTTCTATAAAAAAAATTATTTAAAATTTGAAATTTGAAAGGTAAACATCATATACAGTGTAATTCAGACCTTGAGTTATAAAGTTTGCAAAAGCAATAAAATACTCAATACTAGAAAATTTTAAGGTCTAAAAAGTAAAATGCAAACCAGACTTTAGAATCTTCATTTTTTTTTAATTGGATGTACTAGCAAGAAAATTCATCTTAAAGGTCAAAATTAGATTTGACCAACAGATCAACTATTTGAATGCATGGTCCTTTAAGGGTTGATATTTTTTACCACAATTTTTTTTAATTCAATTCAAATAGAGCATTGTACCCTCAAATGAGGTTTGTGAAGTCTCATACAAAATGAATTATTTTCAAGGTTATTTTTCATTCATTAATTAAAATTATATTTTCTTCAAATTTCATTAATTGTGTATCTAATATTTCCCCGTGATTTTTGATCCTAAGCTCTATTTGTTACACCTCGTTGAGCTTTTTCATTGTTAAATTTTTTTGACATTGATATAGCACATGATGATTTCATTCTCCTCCATTGACAATTTAAGTTGTTTTTATTTATGGAAAGTGTTGTAATTTGCACTTGGCTAGGTTGTTTGCAAAAATCTTGAATTTTCATGAATTAGATTATTTTCATTAATATTTTCTACACTATTCAATAATACCAACTTATAATTTCTGAAAATTCCAATAAATGCCATTTTGAATTTTATTTTAACGAATCCGACACAGCGTAGGGTGGTACTAGGGTATCACCTCACCAGTGCCATGACGTGTGCACGAGTAAGTCGTTATAAAAGCCCTGGCACGGGTGAAACCCGGAACATACCCGGAACAGTCATACGGGTATCAGCATCAACATCAACCGGGACCGGGCCGGTACCGTTCCATTTGGGCGTCTTTGAACCGCCAGCCCGCCCTCCTCCTTCGAGCGGCTGGTCAAGTTGTTTGAATTCGAGCCAGGGACGCGCTTTTGGTGGCAAGATCAAGATTATTAGTCCCCCAACACTCACGTTGCGTTTAACTTACAGGATCATGTCTCAGTTTTAAATCCGAGTTCATTTTTTTTTCCTCTTTCTCGAAGTTTTTGAGTGCGCGAGACGGTAACACACAACGTGTTGCAGAGGATTTGGGTTTCGTCTTTTGCAGGAATTTTCCAAGTGGATCTTGAGGTCATGTGTGTGTTTTTCTTTTCAGCGTGAAGTGGTGCGGTGGTGATTTATCATGTGTTCGAAACGGTTTGGTGAAACGGAGTAAACGAGTTGCGTAACGTAACGCTTTTGGTTTTTGTTTTGTTGTCGTGGTGGTGGTGGTGGGAAGATTTCTTTGTATGAGAGTTCGTTTTCTGTTTGGGGTTTGAATTTTCGAGTCGCCTCGGTTTTGACTCCATACACATTTCAATTGAAAGTGAAGAAGTGAAAGGGACGGAGGAATCAGTTGCGTTTGAGGTTGTAAAATGAATTGAGGCGTTGTTGCGAATCTAGCTTGCATCTTTTTAATTCAAGAACAGGAAGAGGACGCACGGTCTTCCAAGATGATGGGGTCCTTCATTACCAGGGGAGTCATGTAAGATGTTCATCTCTCCGTCTTTGGAATTTAACTTGTGCTTGGGTAATATCTTCTTTGTGGAATATAAATTCGAGGTAAACGAAGTTACGATGAATGTTGGGTTCCAATTTTAATGTTGGCAGTGAGAGTCTTTATCTTTAATGATACGAATGGGGTTTCCTTGCTTTTGAAGTTTCGGAATGAGCAGTGTTGTTTATACTGGATGTAGCGAAATTGAGTGGTTGCTGATCTTAATTTTGGCATCAATGCAGCATGGCACTTGGATACGTGTACCCAGCTTATGAATGTTATAAGATAGTGGAGAGGAAAAACCCGGATTTAGAGCACCTGCGATTCTGGTGCCAATACTGGTACGTGTTTGTCTTCATGGTTTCGAAATGGCATATTTTAAAAAATAGCATCAGTGGATGTGTGTTCACCGAGGTTGCTAGTTCATCCAAGTCCCCGAGCTGTATGCAATAGATTCTAAAACATCACATTAGGCAGAATGTTAATTATATCATAAGTTTTGGTATGTTCTTTCTAGTAGTTGGGTACTGAATTCTTATTATCAGTTTTGATTGAATTGCCGAACTAAGTGTAATGTATATCGAGAAGACGAATTTGGTGTAATGTATATCGAGGAGCATCGATATACCAATATGTCTGATGCTGATGCTTTGTGTTGCCTTGCAGGATGATAATTGCAGTGATGACTGTTTTAGAAAGATTGGGAGACGTGCTGATTTCCTGGTACGTCTAGAGTTTCTCATTTTTGCTGTTGTGTACACACGTCTAATGTTCTTCACAGTAAGTAGATATTAGTAAATCTTGAGAATGTTTTGCAATCTTGACGTTTAATGATTGTAATTCAGTGTAACATGTAAGTGGCACTATCAGTTGTAGCTCATGACGACAGTATCATTCACTTGGATTAATGTTTTGTGGTTGTCTTTCTTGTTTTCCAGGGTGCCTATGTACAGTGAGGCAAAACTCGCCTTCATCATTTATCTTTGGTATCCTAAGACTATGGTAGGCCCCGTTTTACTGTTACACTCAGTAGATACACTGATGTAATAGTATATTGACGGTTTATGTTTCATGGTGAATTTGGTTGTCTTGCTTGCTCAGCATATGGATTCCGGATGTTTTGCAGGGGACAGCATATATATACCATTCGCTCTTACGGCCATTCGTCGCTAAACATGAATCAGAAATCGACCAAAACCTCAATGAACTCAGGACCAGAGCTGGTGATGTAGCGCTTCTCTGGTGGCAGAAAGGGTCCGTGTATGTGCAAGCCCGGTTTTTTGAGCTGCTTCAATTTCTCGCATCGCAGTCTGACCGAGCCCGGCAAGTCTCAGTTTCGACTCAAGGCGCTCCCGGAGCTCCGGCTCGACCTCCTACCACTCAGGGGCCTCCTCGGGGTCGTCCACAGGTGTGTGCTGAAATTGATATACCTTACAACTTCTCCAAATTCTTTTGAAGGGCTCCTTTTGATGGCTTTAAGCTAGCTACTATTATGTAGGCTCTTTGACATGATACTTCTGGCGAAAGTTATGATAGCACCGTCACTGGAGAGCTTGAGCTGGACTTGTTCTCATGGATCCAAAGTGCATAGGAACCACACCATGCCTAGGCTACTGGCGGTTTTAGGGTTTTGATGACGACTCTGGAGTTTTTGATATGATAAATGTTCATTAGCTTTAGAGCTGAATAACAGTGAAATTAACGAAGAGGCCCAAGTTAGGTTCTATGTTCTTTTAGCAGTTTTGAGTTGATCATATGAGAGCTTTCTTTCGTCCTGCTTTGACTAACATATGTGATGTTCTTCATTGATTCTGGCGATATAAAATTCGGCCTCATCTGAATTATTGGTTTTTCACAATATGATCATTTCAAAACCATGAATCCTTGGTCCTTTAGGGGTTAAGAATTGCCCTAATTCTCCATGTTGTGCATCTATGCAGGGAGGGTCACTCTATCCTCCACAACCTCCCCAGGCTGTCCAGGGAGCACATCTCCGTCGTCAGTCAGGGTCACGGGATGGTGAGGGAGAGCCAGAATATTATGAGGGCCGTGTAGGGCGACCAGGTCCAGCGGCTGGAGAGCAAACTCTGCCTCCACGAGTTCTGAACACAAGGATTCGTGCCGATAATCCCTGGTGAGAACAACTGTTTAATTCCCTTTTGTATACTACCCATGACTTTTTTGAAACTTTAGAGATGAGTATGATGAGTATGGCTCACCACTCCACCCGGTTAGTTTCCCCCTTGTATTTCAGGTTTCTTTTGGCGAGGATGAAGTTGTTGCTCTTTTTGTGCTTCGCTTACGAAGCTGGTTGAAGATGACCAGGAGCTCTTTTGATAGTTGTACTGAAGTGGAGATACGCATGAGAGATTATGTACACTAATTGCGAGAATTGGTCTTTAGTTCCGTCAGGATACAATAGGTCCTTGTTGAAGATATGTTCTAAAGGTTTACCAAACTCAGCATCAAACTGAATCAAGAATTCAATCGTTGGCTCATTAATTTTTTATCGATCTCACAATTTGGAGTTTTACTTGTATTGTGTTTGTTGATAGGAATCTGTCGGACTGGTTGCCTACATGGTTTGGAACTACTGCGCTTTCCAAGAAGGTTGATTGAGCTTCTTCTCGTCAAGCATTATCTGCTACTCTTTTCCTTGTACCCTTCAATCCAGGAATGAATCTGAGCATGTCTCATGCACAGTTGTCTCATTCGTATGTAAGAGCGCTTACAGTGGCACTTTCTGTACCTTCAGTTCTTACGTAGGGAATAGACCGACCGCTTATACGTTCCAGGTAAATTACACTCCTAGCAGTTTGTGAGTTCCGACTTGGTAGCTATTGACTGCAAAGTGCAGTTGTAACGATTATTTAGTGTCACGAGTATTCTTTTCATCAGTTGTATCGTTCAAAATGCTCCAGCAACTGAAACTTGTATAAAGAGTTTTTCGTGCCTAGTTCTTTTTCTTGAGTTTTTGATTGTGTTGTAGTGGACATGTTCAATGTTCAGTGCTGCCAAGATCTAGGATTATTAGAAGGTTTTGTGTTGTGAATGATGTCAGGTATTAAGGTTTAGGGGTTGAGGTCAAACCCTAAACCAGTAGGAAGCCACGATATGACTCCCATTCCCTTTCCTGTTGGTTGAAAGTCACCCATTTTTAGTCCTTGCGAGGGTTCATCCTTTCCTCACTGTATGAAAGGTAATTTTTTTAAACATGTGATTCTTGAGGCGGGGTTGCGGTGGACTTCCAACTCTCCACCAGTTTGGTAAACAATTACGGGGCATGTCCAATATTCTAGAATCTGCTATAGAGATGCTTCTGAAACGATTCTTATTCCTAGGTACAGCTCACAAGGGTAAAGAACCTTATGTTACAATGTGAAGTGTCATCTACACGAGATTTTGAAATTTTGAAAAAACGAGATATTTTTGGGTCTCATCACAATCAAAGATTCTTCCGTGAGATACTGCAGCATTTCATTCGAATCCCCTTGAAAATGGAAATATGTTCCCAAAACAACATAAAATAATAATAAATTATTCTAATAATAAAAACTACTCAACACAATTGAAAACAATAGGAATGGGTTTCCTACCTTAACCCCTAAAAGCCCGAGGGGTATTGGACAAAACATAGATGTGTTATAATATGTGCCTTCCATATGTTTGATGAAGTTTGGTTCAATATACAAAATGTAGGGCATCATCTCTACAAATTATCCGTACAATCAAACTTCCAAAAATAACTTTAGATTTTTTTTTAATGAATTTAAAATCATTAACCTTTGAAAATTTGTATAAATTCTAATTTTCACTTTTAGAGTTTAAAATTTAACATGATTGGTTAGATTCGGTTTATCTATTGTAAACTTCAAAAAAGCAAAAGAAATGGAGGAAACATCATTAGTTTCCCCAAATAGCAAATTTTGTAACACTAAGACAATGTTGAAGTGATTCACTTTGAAAAATTCTCCCAAGCGGAGTTTAACTCGGATTGACATAATTCAAATTGGGTTGGAAAGTAGACTTGATGTAGTATTTTAAAATATTTTTTATTTTTCAAAAAATACTTTTTTAATTCCGGGCAGCCCGTTAGATTCGGGCAACGACCAAAAAATGGTCGTTTGGGCGTTTAGGGGTTAACCCTTGAACGTTAGAGCGTCCAGAAAGTGAACAACTAACAAATTCAAACCCTTCTCACGTTCTCATCAATGCTTGGATGAAAGTCATCCAATTTTTTGGAGATTCTTCACCAAGTTGTTGTCCTATCTAACGGTTGGATTTAGTCATACTTGATTACATATTTTTCTAAAATTACAAATGTAGAAGTATGTCAAGTCGTTGACCAAGCCAAAATTGCATTGACTGTAGTTCAAAAGTGGCCTTGCAAAAATGAGGTCATAGATTTAACCCTTTAGTGCCCAGCAAGCCAGATCATGGTCACTGCAACGTCGGAAATGCAAATAGCAGAGAATCCGTGAAGAATTGGAACTTCAGTTTTGAAGTTCAGATTTGTGCATATACATCACACACCTAGAAAAAGAAATTTTCAATTTGGAATTGTACAACTATCAAAATACCTATCAACAGAACGCAAAAATACTGCAAATACTTGAAAATACAGTAAATACTTACAAATACAACACATGTATTATGCAGTATTTCTTGTGTTTAGAAGTTTGTTATCTTGTTTTATTTTTTTGGATTGTGTTCTTTTCTTCATCTTCCATTAGCGTGTGTAATCCGATCTTGACTAATGTACCCACTCATGTCAATTTTCAACGTATAAAATTTTGTCTTAAACCGTATATGGATAAGTCACTTTCACTTATAAAATTCACAATAATTATGTGTGAGTCAATTCTTGATATGAAAGATTGCAACGGAGAGGTGTTGACATAGGGCATAGCTGAACTTCTTTACTTTTAGTTTTGAAAATTTAACCCAAATTCTATTTAACTTTGAAGTCACACACCCCCCAAAATCTCATTTTTTGAGCGTGCATTATACAGTTCAAATACATACTATAATCTTCCAATCCCACCATTGGATGATTCTCAAATTTTAATAAAATGTCTGCTCTCCAGTTGAGAATAGAATTGTACAGCTACTTTCTAATTTAATCCATTCTATTTCTGGTAATCTCAATCACAGTGGAAAAATCCACTGAAATCCAGTGCTCCCAGCTACAGTACCCTGGGCACTAAAGGGTTAAGATACACAAAAATTTCAAAGAATCACCATTTCATTTCAAATTCATTCCAACAAATTTTACTCAAAAAATATTAAAATTTTGTTTGTAATCGAATTTAGAAGGAATTTTTAATTTTAACTTTCAAATTTCATAATTAAATATTGGTGATAGTATTAGTGAATCAAATCGTACGGATGGATTCTAAAATTCAAAATCTAGAACTTTCATATGTATATCAATTCCAAAATATTCTTCTAAATAGTAGTTTATGATGGCTTTTCTCAAATTGTCAATTCCAGGGACGCCCTGGTACGTTTAGGGGTTAATTCAAGTTGTGCACAATTACACATACGTTTTCAAACTTCATCTTTAAAGGTGACTGCACAGTTGACTGCACTTAATAGATAACTAGTTGAGAGCCAACGAGATGATCGAATTCCAATGCAACCATTCATAATTTTTTCCAAATCATCTTCGCAGTTTCTGGATCTCAAACAAGTGTCTGTCATTCTTTCCATGCAACCATTCATATTGAAATTGTCAGTCACATAGTGCTCGAGACATTTTGGATAAAAATAGTGCCCTATCCTTGACCTACTTTCCAACGTATAGAAACTTTTGGATCCCAGAGTTAGGTTCTACAACTGATCGTTACACCATACATGAGCTATAATTAGGGATATAATAGTAAGAGGCATATACTACTGTGATACACAAAATACACATGGGAGCAACGGTAGGGAGCCCTATTCCGGAGCAGGGAAATGAAAATCAGACTGACCGTGGAGGAGGGAATAGGGGGAGTCAGGGTGAGAGCAGAGCAAGTCCACAATGTGCAGCCAATCTGAGAACGGTAGCTGGGTGGAGTACTGGAGGGACACGCCTTCACGCCCTCGCTTCCTGAGATAGTAGCTGCGCCAGAACTCCAGCAGAGAGCGGAACGTTCGTAGCACTCGCATGTCAGCTGCCCTCAATGCTTGCAGGTATGCCTGAAGCTCCCCACGTTTCTCCACAAATATGAAAATGATGAGAGCCGTGTTCAGCACACATATGTTATCCTGCACACGGTTTCTCGTCCACCATTGCATTGTCAGGCTCGTGACAATGGGATGTAATCACCAGAACAACCACAGGGTTATCAGTGTTTCAGGAACTTAACCCCTAAAGGACCAAGAAGCCCGAATTTGGGCCTCATGTTTTTTATACTAAGTCCTCTGTAGACTTCCTTTTATTCAAATTTGTTAGCCTTTTAATCAACACATGCAATGTTCTTCACTGATTCCAGTGATATAAAATCTAGCCCTATCTGAATTATTGAATTTTCACAGTATGGTCGATTGAATGTTTCATTTTAAAACTATGAATCCTTGGTCCTTTAAGAGTTAGAGATAATCGTCTCTATGATTCATAGGAAGGTCCCCCGGCCCTGGAGAGACCTCCCCAAAAATCATGGAACTAGTCTAGTTTTACTGTTAAATGCCAGGCAGCAGTGACGAGACATTCCAGCAAGCAATCAGAGATGACAGAGGGGATGCAGCTATAGTCAAATAAAACATCATGTTTCCAAGTGCTGCACATACAGAACAAGAGACTAACTAAGACTACGAATCGACTGGTTTAATTGGAGAGAGACTTAGGGACCAACTGAAGGTTGTGATGAAGCAGCACTGACCTGGTTGATGTCATCGAGCCGAACGGCACACATCAAATCTTTCAGCAACCGTAAGGTGTTGTGCGAGATGAAGGCAGTAATCTTACAGTAAATGCCATCCTCCCTACTTCCAAAACTAAGGTCACGGTCTTTCCTCATGCTGACCGTCTCCTCCAAAGAACACGCAGCAGATGGGCTTGAACCAAGGCCCATTGTGTCCGATTGGGATCGCTTGAAGTAGTTCAGAGACAGCACTACAGACCGAATGAACACATTCGAGTCCACCAGGTTCGTAACTAACACCTGGAGTTAAATGCATCAAAGAAAATTATGTCAAAGATTGCACACATATACCCACCCCGTCAAAAAACCATCCATTCACATTCAACATCTAATGTGTATGAATGGTGCATATTTTCGCTACTAGAACTACTGTACCCAGAAGATCCGTCTACTGCAGTGAAGATATTCAAGATTTATTGATGATGAAGGGAAAAGATTGACACACAAACCATCTCCAATGAATTCATGATGTACCTCTACAAACTGATCAAACTTATCTCCAGCCAAAAGTCTGTCGAGACGCTGGAATAAGGTTTTGTTGAACTTGATAAGCTCCCCGAGAAGATCAAAGTTGATCTAAGCACACTCAACCAGAAACGAAAAAAAACCTGAGATCAAAGGGATCATAGTGCCTTGAAACCTCTGCAGATACACAATAGCACACTCGTATGATATAGAATAGGCGCACTGTAGCCGAACCTGTAGAGAAGTAGCACACCGAAATCCTCCTTTCAGAATTTCTTGTAAAAGATGTTCCATCAGACCCGTCGATGCTACAACGTCCTGCTCAATTCAACGGAGTAAACAATTAGGTCAGTTAATCCTCAATCATGGGATCCATCAACGACATTCAGGACAGAATCTAAACTAACCCCTAAGTGCCCAAGTTAAAAATAGAAACCCCATTTTGGAAGCGAATAGTCGATTATAGTAACTCAAAACATATTTCTATGGTGAACTTCTGACAGAATATCAAACTGACGTTGAGGGGAAGGTCACTTACTTGATCCTTATGATCCGCGCCTCGCAGAAATGATTCCACACATGAAGCAAGCCAGAACCTGCAAGTGCCGTTCTATAAGCTGTGTGCAAGCAATATTGTTGCCAACTTACAATCATTCACAAAGCACCACAAAATAATAAACCAGCCTTTTGCATAACGTGAATAGGTACAGTACCGATAAAGCGAGTCTCCGGGTTCATTCACGAAAATCTTCAATATTTTCACCAGAAGGCTATCTGATTCCTTGTCGCTATTTTTGCTCCAAAAAGAGGAACTCTCCTGATCGTAACCACCGTCATGCACATATGTCACTAGTAGCAAGGCACGAAACTGCTGAGGCGTCACATTTGGACCTCTTGCTTCTAACAATATACAATACATGATGGCAATTTGATGAATACGGGTTGTGATCTTGTAGAGGTACCTTGGAGACACCTGGAACCAATAATAGCTGCTTGTTGATGCGATTGCAGCTGTCACGATCACAAAAGTTGTGAATCAACCTTAGATATTGAATTTTGAGGGCCTGCAAGTAGGGGAAATACATAGTCAAGATCCCACGAGTTCAAAAACACCCACTGCTGTGCGAACGACACCAATTTGACAAGCATGAGCATAAAGATGAAGAGATTGTTGGAACGGATATCCAACTACAAGAGAAGTACGTTACGTTTCAAGTTGCCACGTGGTAACACTATTTCAGCAGAGTTTTAAAACCATTCTATATCTACTCCAAACCGTCAAAAGAAGTAGCCCAAAGTCCATAAATCCCCTTGTTTAAGACACATGCAATGCCAAATCTTGTTCCGAATGATTGACACTAGATAATTTCGAAAGCTTGAGCATATTACGTTCGTACGTTAGAGATTGAAGTCCTTACCGACTTTGGATTGCACACACAACCAAGGCCATGGATTCCTCGAGGGTGAGCACGTGCCTGTGCTGGCACCCAATCCAGCTTGTCAAACATGTCATTCAACACACTCACCAGCCCCAGCTCTGCCAGCGAATTCTGCACCTGTAAAAATCATCACCCTTCACATCTTACGTTGCAACGTTGTCGGAATTTCAGCAAAAACGACGTGGTCCTTACTAAGCCAAATTTTCAAAATAGAGGACTTATAATATTATTGGATAACCAAAAAAACTCGACGAAAGAGTTACGCTAGAAGACTACCTGTTCTCTTCTCTTGCCGCCGCACAAGGCACATAATACAAAGAGCACTTCCACGTGATGCTGAATCCAACAAAGCCAAACATCATTCAGGATTTGATTACAAGAACATGAAGTAAGAATCTTACAACGAAAGAGACACAATCTAGTCTAACTGAAGTTATCACAAGAGTGAAGAGCCTCTGGGGTGCTTGCATTCTGCGCAAAGTTGTTATTCTATCTCCCTGATAACACATTCTCTATTTTCTCAAATCGCTTCATTCATGGAAGACCACCTTGCTTTACTCCCTTAGATTCATATGCAATCTTGAGAAAATAGGGAACGTTCTCATGGGTTGGATTTCCTTGCTGACCAATTGACAAAATTTCTCACTGTAATCAGAAGCGAAATCACCCCATAAATCAAATGGCTCTTACAGATGCAGTCAGTTGTACAATGCCGGGGGAGAGAGCAGTACGGTCCAGAAATGTTATGATGTTCCAATCTAACATACTCTCATCCGATAAAGTGCTCAGACGGTCTGCCCTCTCTTGGTGAATCTGAGGAGAAGCGGGACCGGATTCCTGCCGACTGGATTCCAGTTGCGAAATCACAGCCCCTGTCTCGTCCAGAAGTTGAGCTTGAGTCATACGGAACGCATGGTACATCCTTTCCAACGTGCCCCGCATGGACAAGGCTGCCGATAGATCAGAAAGCTCAGATGACAGATTACCCTGCACAGCCACTCGACACATAGTGCAAATTAGAACAACCGATTTTCCGTATATATATATACCAGAATATAATTAAAAAGATTCGCAGACTTGATAAGACCAGAAGGGAAGATTGGGTAGCCATGATTTCCAAGGCTTCAACTCTTAAAGGAGTTTCTCAATTGACATGGTCAGCTGCTTAACTCACCTCACGATTGAAGGACACTTTGTCCAATGTGAGGAGTTTCACCAGGCGTGCAAGAATGTCCGGTATCAGTAGAATGGTCTCATGGTTTCTGTCAGCCACCGTCCATTCAGGCTCCTCGAACCGCGGCTTCTTTTGTTGCACACAACTATCTGCACTCCGCTCCTGGCCCAACCATGTGTTCCCTGCCTTGAAAACGAACAAGAAAACAACAGCAACAGCTACACATAAATTTGAGCACAGTTCTAACCCACCTTTCAGCAGGACTTTCATCAACCAATGCCTCCTTTGAACACTGTAATTCAAGCATCTAAAGAATGAACCTCACAATTAATGCTGTGTAAACAATGCTGGACATATGGTAGTAATCGCCGAGTTCATAATAAAAGTATGAGCAGAATGGAAGGCATGGGAGCTAGCGCTCGTTAAGCTTGCAATCAACAAATCAAAAACGACATATCCATCGAGTAATATAAAGAAATGCACAGCTATTATCCAGTCCTTTGAAGCTTGGCTGACACTAGTAGCGCCATGATTCTATACTAGTGAATGCATTCACACACAAGCATGGTGCCCATTGTGCAGTACCTCGGGTTCAAAGACCACCATCGCAAGTACACGGCAGAAGGAAGCCAGCTGCCGCGAGGAAAAATTGCATACTAGGCTCGTGAAGTTCGGAACATCGTGTACTTTCCATGTCTCTTGCCGAATTGCCAGCACCTCTTCTGCAAGATTAACAGCTGCATAGACGAAAACCAACCGTTAGTAAGTTATTGTACTAACTGAAAACCAACTGTTGCACTATGCATTCGAAGGAATGCAACTAGGGTAGTGTAGGGCTACTGAATATTAACCTTATAATCAATACTAAAACCATTGGGACCTGATCCAGTCTCCTATATTGACCCTTGTTCTCAATAACAACTCATCTATTCATACGATTGGTTGGCCTTCAATTAGCAAGTTGAGTGTAAGCATGACTTGGCAGGCCACTGATCTTCGAATGGAAATGGGGTTGTCTACTGACCCTTCAGTAGTGCTCTACAACCTCCCACTTTGAATGATTGCATAAGAAATTCATACATAGTGATCCCAACACATTAGGCTCGTGTTTCCAAAGTGATCTGTCCACAGCTCTATACTGATCTCCCAAAAATCGCTCCTACATATGCTATAAGGTGACGGAAAGAGTATCCTCTACCTTGTGCACAGCCATGGCTTCAAAGGAATGCAATTATGGTAGTGTAGGGCTACTGAATACATGAATACATCTGAGGAAGCATACATTCAAAATTGGAGTAGAGTGCTGCTCAGGTGTAGGTTCTATGGAGAGAATGTACCGGAGGTGTACACTGCAGGAGGCACTCAAAATGTAGCAGCTACAGAGAGAAAGCCAGGGTCGTGTTGTAAATGAACGATTCCTGGCTTCTCTCCGGAAATACAACTGCTCATACAGAATCCTTCCAATGGAGATGGAAATTGTGATATTAAATTTGAAGGCACACTCACTCACCATTATTGAATGTGTTGTGAAAGCGCATCATGCCGAATAACTTGACCACGAATGTCGCATCGGCTGCCAAGTACTCGATGAAGGGATGCACTGTGAAACAAAGTTCACGCAAGATACTCAAGCATTCGTTCCGGATGTACAACACCTTCACGGTAAACCGCAGCTTCTCAGCGTTCTCCGGAGTGGGAAACTTGCAGAAGAGAGCTCTCAGGAGCACGACGTCGCCCCCGAACAGCACGAACGCTTCGCGGTTCCGCTGGTGATGCGCGTTGTTCCACTCGCACAAACTCTGCGCCAATTTCGACAGCGCGTCTTGGCACGAATCCACATCGTACGCCACCAAGGCGCTCTCGAGCTCAATGCACAGCGGCGCTACATCCTCCGTCGTGCTCTGTAACCTCCCGTAAACCGCCGCCGGCAATTGCCGTAAACTCTTACAGCCTTTCCCTGTCGTTTGCGCCCTAATCAGCCCATTCAGCATCGTCTCCTTCCTCTCACCGCACGATGGTTGCTCCGACCCCATCCTTTGCTGTCGAACTCTCAACAAACAGCCCGTAATCCCGGTAACAAGCTCCAACTAAGATGGAGCGCAAGCATCGCGGTATCTAAGAAACCTAACTCGGCTAGATCCCAGAAACGCCTAACCCTCAGATTTCCAGTGAGCCCACAAACCGAGATCCTCACATCGACTAAGGAAGAGATAAACACACTTGAACCTAAACTACAACGCGCCGAGGTTCCAAATTCACCCCGCCATAGCCCTGATCACAAACCCACGGTGAATTTGACCATTTCCTCCAAAGATAGCTGCGAAACCTTACTCAAAAGTAGCTAACCTCCACATATCAAATTTCTACCGACATACATACAATGCCTAACCCTGAATACATACTCGCAGATTTCTAGAAAGAATGACCCTCACATCGAAGCCTAATCTACCCGTGTTTCAGATTCACCTCGCCATAGCCCTGATCACTCCATTTGACCATTTCCTCAAAAGCTTCACCGACATTACTCAAAGTAGCTGCAACTAATGAACCAACCTCCACATCAAAAAGGCTCCCGTAATTCACGTTGTAATTCGCAAGTGCCCACATCTGGAAATCAAGTGTCGAACTCACATACGTACCCCGAGTGAGAAAACCAACAATGCGCGCTCTGCAACTGACATGTAACTGAATTGAAGTGGCGATGGCGATTGCTCAATGACTCGATGATTGAATAGCACATAACAGGAGATCGTGGTGAAGCAGCAGCAGCATCGAAACAGAGCTAGAACCACGCATGCACGACAAACACACTCACACACACTGGCGAATGTCGACTGACGCGCCAATTTTCAAATTGCAGGAGGCGTGGAAGTACACTAACTTAACTTTCTACTGACTGGGCGCTTTTGTAGGGAATCAGGCATTGACGGAATCGTAATCTGACAAGGAGATCGAACAGGGAGTGTGATCTTTCTGTAACTTATGAATCGTAATGATGCTCCCGCTTCTACGGCTTTTGTGCGTGACGGACTCTGCGGGCGGGCGCTCTGCCCGCAAGCAAGGGAGGGAGGGACACGGGTTGTCGCGATGGATGAACAGAGTATGTCACCTGTGGGATGGATGATTACTAATGGATGTACTGATTCTGTCACGTCTGATTTTGGATGACTCGTGACGGATGTACGGAGTCTGTTACGTGGCGATGGATGTACAGAATCTGTCGCATCTGGCTCGGATGAGTCATTATGGATGTACAGAGTGTCACGTACGGTACGGATGATTCGTGATGGGATGGACGGATTCTGGCATGCGTCTGGACGGACAGAATTGTTATAATAATGCCCATGAAAGTGTTATATAAATTTATTTTTGGCTGATTTTAGTCGATTTAACCCCTAAACGTACCAGGGTGTCCTTAGAATTGACGATTTGAGAAAATTCATCATGAAATACTATTTAGAAGAATATTTTGGAATTGATATACAAATGAAAGTTCTAGATTTTGAATTTTAGGTTCTATCCATATAGTTCGATTCAGCAATACTATCACCAATATTTAATTATAAAATTTGAAAGTTAAAATTAAAAATTCCTTCTAAATTCGATTACAATCAAAAAAATATATTTTTTTTGAGTAAAATTTGTTGGAATGAATTTGAAATGAGATACTCTTAAATGTGGTGATTCTTTGAAATTTTTGTGTTTCTTAAATATGACTACATCCAACCGTTAAATAAGACAACAACTTGGTGAAGAATCTCCAAAAAAATGGATGACTTTCATCCAAGCATTGATGAGAACGTGAGAAGGGTTTGAATCTGTTAGTCGTTCACTTTTTGGACGCTTTGACGTTTAGGGGTTAACCTCCACTTTTTAGTCTATTGCTACTCCTAAAATAATGAAATTGGGTAGAATACTACAGTTTAATATAATAATATATCAAATACCGTAGGTTGGTAGCACCTTGGGCACCTCAATGTTCAATAATTAATAAAAGTTGAAAAAAAGTGTTAGCAAAAAAAAAGGTTTTCTTCATTTGAACATTTATAAATTTAATTTTAAAAATTGGACACATTATAGTGCAAATGTTAAATATGATTAATAACCAGAAATCTTTCATTCATTAATTAGATAATAAATTTTCTATAAATTTCCATGATTTGAGCATTTCCAAATTTACTTATTTTTTAGTTGGACAAGTATGTGTTGGAATTTTCTAATAATTGGGCATAAGTTTTAGCACATAATTTTTGCCCAGGGTGCTAACAACCTACAGTAATTCATTTCAATACTATGAATATTTCTCAAGATTATGTTTTACACCATATTAAAAATGAAAAAAAAAAATGAAAAACTTTCCAACTTTCATTCTTGGATTTAATGTGTGTTTGATCAAGTCTTAACCCTAGGTGTAGATATTTTTTTTAAATGCTTTTGTTAAAAATGGCTTTCAATTGTAAAAGTTGTTGTAATTTCATTGATTTTGAATTTTTTTTTAAATTGCGAGCTCATTATCAAATCTTGATTATAACTCGCTTTTAACTAAAAACAAATTAATTAGGGTTTGGTTTTAATATTGTACCATAGGTACTGTGGAAGGGACAATGGATATTTTGAAGTTGCGATGGGGAGTGCCCCCTATTGAAATTTGCTAACCAGAGCTGCTTTTCTGCTAGTGTACTGAAAGTTGGATTTTCATAATGGAGAGCGCGTCCCATTGGGGACACGTCTTTGTCCGGAAGCAAGTCTTTTCTACGTACATGTATTGCCTCAGTTTGGATTTGCTAAAAAAATCGTTTTTACTTAAAAACGAGTTTTATATTTTCATCGAGGTTAGTTGAGAGGTTACTGTCACATCCTTTTCAAAAAGATTCTCAAACATCACAGTGAGCAAGGGGAGCCCTAGGTGACGTCCATATGACATCATGAAAATGAACTTGCACGTGAGATTTGGATAACTGAGGTAGAAGTTACACCAGTTGAAAGTTCGGGTAGTCCTTCGAGGAGCAACTTCTAGACTATAACAAGGAAGTGGGTGGTCTTCCAAAACAAAATGTGTATGAAGTATCGTAGACCAAAAGGATTGAGAGGTGGGTTTGCCGAATCCCGCATAGTACGAAGGAATTGAATGAGATAGTCTTGGGATGTCACTCAACACGTTTGGCATTATGAGGTACTTGGTTGCACCTCTTGATACCGGTTAGGAGATGTCCCACATTGGTTAGGAGATGATAAATGAAAAACTGGTGTATGTTTTCGATACATATTACATATTTTAATAGTTTAGAAGTAGAAAAACATATCGGGATTGTGCTTGTGTTTACTACCTTCCTACCCTTTGGATAATTCACAACATAATCCATAAATTGATTATGTTCAATCAATCTCTAACTTAAGGTTCTAAATTCTTTGTGAGATTTACCACAAAATATATAAATTTTCTAAAACAATCTTAGCTTCTAATTTGATGTTTATTTTAAATTATATTATATTTTCACCAATTGTAATAATAGTGCGTAAAAAAACATAAATTTTCATTCATAGACGTCTTGAAAAATTATTCCTTTAAACAATAATAATCAATTAAATAATTCTTTTATGTTCATGACCGAATTTTATGTTATACAATTTCAATAGAGTTGTGATCTCCAATTGCAATTATTATTTTAACATTAAGTATGAAAAGAAAATCAAAGCATAATTAACATTTTGTTAAAAAAAACTATATTAACCCCCAAGCTCCCAAGAGACCATTTTTTGGTTGCTGCCCGTTTTGAATGAGTTGTCTGAAACAAATAAAATAAGTTTTTGAAAAAATAAAAATAAATTTATAAATATTGTATTAAGTCTACTTTCCAACACAATTTGAATTATGTCAATCTAAGTTAAACTCAAAAAAGGAGAATTTTTCAAAGTGGATCACCTCAACATTGTTTTAGTGTTATAAAATATGCTATTTAAAAAAAGTAATGATGTTCCCTCCATCATTTCTTTTGTTTTATTTTATTTTATAATAGATAAACTGATTTTAACTAATCATGCTAACTTTTGAACTCTAAAAGTGAAAATTATAATTTATACAAATTTTTAAAGGTTTATGCTTTTAAATTTGTTAAAAAAATATCTAAATTCTTTTTTGGAAGTTTGACCTTATAGATAATTTGTAGAAATGATGCCCTACATTTTTTTTATTGAACCAAACTTCATTAAACATATAGAAGATATGTATTTATAACACATCTATATTTTGTCCAATCCCCCTTGGGCTTTTAGGGGTTAACCCCTAAACGTCCTCACCCCTCTCCAAATTTAGAGAATTTCAAAGATGTCTTATAAAATGTAACTAAGAGGGATAATTTGAACTTGATATGTGAAGAAAAGCTGTACATTATGAATTTTTCATTCTATCCATACGGTTATATCTATGATTGCTCTCACCAATATTTTTGTATAAAATTTGAAACTTAAAATTCAAAATTCTTTTGTAATTTAATTACAAACAAGATATTGACAATTTGTACATGAAATTTGTTGTGATTGGTTGAAATGTAATACTCTAGCTGTAGAGATTCTTGGAGATTTTTCGGTTGCTTTACTTTATGAGTTGTCTTTTTTAAAGCACTTTTATACTGAAATCTTCGAAATTTTGGGTGAATCGCTACAACATAAAATGAGGCATAAAATTTCAAAAATCATCCCCTTTCTAATTGGATCACACATGCATAAAGCTACCTTCCCATAAAATATATTGTTAAAAATGCATAGTATAAAAAGTCAATGACAAATGAGAAAACTGTGTTTGATTTTGTACATTGTTTACTTTCTAGATGGTTGGACGTTTAGAAGTTAAACACTTCAAACCATTGCAATGTACTTTAGAAAAATGAAATATTAAATCTACATCTATAAACAATTGTCAGCTTTCAAGTTACAATAGTAATTTGTATGAAATGACTCTAAGTACACAATCAAAAAAATGTTCAAGTTAAACAAATTCTACAATTATTTTCTACATATTAATAATCAATTTGACAAATTTGAAAAAGATTCTTAACTACCTTGTTAATTCATGTCACCTTAAAGACTCTTTTAGTTATATTTTTTTAACATACAACAATATATTACCACAATGTCATAAAATTCTATGTAATCATGTGGATTTTGGGTGACAAAATGTAATTTTAGTATGTACTTGCTGGCTATAATTTTCTTTTATTGTATATGTAAATTTGGTGTTAGATTAGCACTCCTTGGTAAACAACTTCACATTGTATCTTTTAAAATGAAAGTATTTTCATTAACTCCTAAGCATCAAAGGAGCCCCGTGGGGCCATATTCAATCATTTTTTAGTCAAACGTTGATTTTCATCTAGTTCCTAATTTCAAATGAAAATGGCCCTATGTAAGAAAGTTTGGGGGAAATCTTCTACTTTCTATTCCAATTCATCATTCTCCAAAATTGTTGAAATTGCGTTTTTTTACAACACTTTGAAGCTCAAAACTTTAAAATTCCAACATACAATGCAAAAAAATAAAATCTATTGAATTTCTTTTTATATAAGCTCAAGAAGCATGCCACCCACACCTTGTTGTTTATCATTATTATTTACATTTTTCCTTAAGAAATACCATGCTATTTTAAGCATTTTGTAAATACTATGACTTTTATAAGAGAAAAGCTTTTAAAAATCTTATAAAACTCATTATTATTTACATAATAATGAAAAATCAAAGTAAATTGGTTTACCAATACCTTATATGAGAAAAATACCAAAAAATATAATAAAATTTAAAATGTGAGGAATTGATGAGGTTTGACCGGGTAACTATACTAGTGAAGACACTTAAGGGTCAATAAATTAATCATAAGTCATGTTTTATAAAAGGAGAAAAAAGTCAAAGGTATCCTTCAAGTGTACAAAATTTTATAGCCCATTCATCATGCACCTTTAAAAGTTGAGCCAATTCTCATCCTAATTTGATTTTTCTATTATCATTTTATCAAAAATTAAACCCCCTCACGAAATAAAGTTTAAACCCCCAATATTTTTCATTCAAACTTTAATGAGTTAGTTAAAGTTTGTTACATCTTAATCATCTAAAAAGGACATTTGAGGGAACTTAACAACAATTTTTTTTATAAGATTAAAAACAAAAAATCATTCTTATCAAAGACATTGACAACAAAAGGTCTAAACAAATTTCAAATTTAATATATTTAAAGAAAATAGGTATTTGCGATAAAAGAAATGCAACATATGATTTTAATGTTTTAGTTCAAAATTTTGTTAAGTAAAATTTGAATTTAAAAAAAAACTCAAAATTTATCATTATTTTAATTTATGGTATATATTTTTTATTCTTCAATTTCAAAATTGATGTATGATAAATGATGACAAATAAATCATATCATGATTGATTTTAATTTCATTAATTTCAAATTGTAGCGATATATAAACACCTTCCATAGCACTTGCCTGGGATTTATTTGTTTTATTCTTTATTTATGCAATCTCAATTCATAATTTTTAAAAATCACATTAAAATGAATTTCATAACTAAATTAAAATATACATAAACTATTATTTTAATTATTATAGATAAGATTATTCTTCAATTTTGATTGAATTTGTTGTTCGTTCACAATACAACATGTAATCATCTAAGTCTACTTTTCTTAATTTAAATTACATTAGCAATAAAAAAAATTAAATTAAATGACAAGACGATGTGCTAAGTGCCATAAATGGCAAGTTAGCCCTCCCAAACTAATCAAGTTTAGTGCTGATGAATAATTGTGTAAGGTTTTGAATTGTTGATTAATGCTTGCAACTTTCTTTTTATGTTCTTCCATCAAAAGTTTTGCATCCATTGGAGATGTTACATTCTCTAAACCTCGTCCTTCTTCTTTTTCTATCTTTAACCGTTCAAACATAACCTGCATTGCCATTCTAAATTAAATACTAAAGTTTGAAAAACATAAAATGCTTAAAAACCATAAAATTGAATAGAGATTTGTACCTTTGTAGCTTGAGGTTCAAGAACATAAGCATTGATCAATGTTGATGCAATCATCAATCCAAAATTTGACAGCTCCCATCGTTCAACACCATCCGCAATGAACCATGGATGCAAGATGGAATGAAGAATGAAGAGAAGGCTTTGCCCCACAATTAATATTCTTAAGTACATTGGAAAAATACGGCTTTGCACATATCCAAATTGTTGTCGCGGAATGTGTTTTGACAAAATGAGGCCAGAAACAAATGTCACCCAAAAAGAGGATCCATACACAGTAGAAAATGTGAAGAGATGCAAGGCACGAGTAAGTAATAGAAGAAATCCTTCAGGTCTTTTAAAAAAAATATCCTTCCATGAGTGAAGGACAAGACCTTCTTCTAATTTCTTTTTATCTTCATCATCTCGAGTAAAACCTAAAAAGTCTTTTTCAACCAAATTTGCATATTCTTTTCTTTTAGATCGTTGAGGTCTATACAAATGGCCTCTATTTCTCATCTTTCCTTTGAAGTTTTTTATTGTTCTGCTAGAAATGTAATCATCATCTTTACTATTGTTATCATCTTCATATTCTTGGTAGTTAGATTCATAATTAGTCCATGGATGTTCATCTCGTTGCAATCTATCATCTTGACTCGGTGTTTGTAAGTCATCGCGTACTTGATCTTTGGCACGAATACCAATATCTCGTACATTTTGAGCACTTCTTGTAACGTGTTCTTTTAAAAGATCAACTCCTTCACCTATAGTATGTGCTCCATCTTTCACAAAATTTGATACACCATTTGAAATAGTCTCATGACTAGGATTCTCGCCTTTATTGTGCGATTCATACTTTATATTTCCAATTACCACTTCATCATCTGAAAAAATAGGAACATGATCCGGAGGCACTATGCCAACACGACGCCAACCCATAGATTCCACAACTACACCAAGATCTTTTCCATGTTTGAGTTTTGCATTTCTACTATAATCTTCACCTCGGTCACATTTGCGGTAAGCATTTGCTTCTCTTTGCGTAGCCATAGAATTATACTCTCCGCTTCCCTCTTCATGTCGATTGGAGATGTATCCATCCATTTTTTCTCTTGCATTTTCATGAGGATTCTTTGTTCTATGATGGGCACCATTGAATGTATGTGTTGCCTTGTCTTTCACGTTATTATAATAATCATTGGCTTCATCTTTAATAGCATCATAATATGATTGAGAAGGAACGTCACGAGTACCTTTGTAGTAACGTCTACCACCTCTACTTTTGTGGTGATTAGTTGATCCATCGTTATAGTAGTCTTTTGTGCTTCTATAACGCTGCCCAATTTCATCATAATAATCTTGAATTGCATCCATTCCAGAATCATAAATTTCACCCATATGATCCTTTCCTTCATGGTAAACATGGTCGGCTCTGTTTTTCATGTTAGTGTATGATCGTCGTGCAAAATTTGTACCATCTCTAGCCCTTGCCATTACGACTTCACCAATCTCTCCCACATATTCACCAACGCGTGTGGTTGTTTCTTTCAAAGATGGATCTGACCTTCCTTTAGTGTGTCCATAATCAACTCTTTGATCTAAATTAGATAAATGTGAATTTTCTTCTTGTAAACACTCTTTAGTTTTGCAACGAGCATCTTTCACTCCCTCTATAATTCCATGGCCAATATCTTTCGTATTGTGAGTAGCATGTTCTACAATCTCCTTTACATCTGCAGCTATAGATTTGGTTTTTTCAAGCCCTGATTGTTGACTATCAACTATATTATCACGAATATTTTCAGCACCTTCATTAGCTTTGTCTTTGGAAAATTTTACAAAGTTTGTTGCTCTCTCTTTGGTAGATGCAAGTGTTTCAGTTGCAGAACTGTATACATCTTTGGCAACATCTTCTGCCTTTTGTTCAATCTACATTGATAAATAGTAGTGAATCTAATGGCCATTTCTATGCGACTCAAATATCAATCATTAAAATGTAAATATTTTTTACTTCACCTAAATTTAAGTTGATGTTGTTGCATCTTTCATATTGAGCTATTTCTGAATTTAAGTTGTATAAAAAATTATAGTTTTTAAAATGATTTCAAAATGTAAAATTGTATTAAAAATCATTTTAAGTTAATAATGTGAAAGATTTTAAAATAAAAAAAATCACTTATCTAATTTCTACCAATTTTAGTATTCAATAATGCCCACTTTTGTTTGTTTGTTTTTGAAAATGTTTGACACAATATTTAATTTGCATGACTTTTTTTTATTTTCAATGACATACAAGATAGTCATTTGAATGATAATTATTCTATGTTAAACATTTCGAATGTTTGAAAATTATGATTTGAGGTAAGTACAAAAATGACTAACCTTTTGAATGTCTTGTTCCATTTTGTATTTACTAGTTGCAGCAATGTCTTTTGTTGCATCTACAACTTGAGATGTTTTATCACCTACATAGTTACTTTTCCAAAATTGTAATAAACACACTTTCTTGAAATTTTTACTCAAATTCTTTTTAATACCAGCATAAGACTTTCAATATTAGTTTATTATTATTATTATTACTAATATTAATCTATAAATGTGGTTAGTTATTGCAAACTTTCATTTTAAAAATATACAATTTGTAAAATAATTGTAAAATAAGTAAACTAAACAAACAACTTTCTTGTATGTTGATATGATTGTCTTACCAACTTCATGGTATATATCAGAATGTGTAGCTGAATTCAATTTCTCTAATGTTGCATCTTTCAATTCAATGCTTGCTTCATGCATAGCATCTTTGGCAAGATTTACTTTTTCTTTGGCAATTGCTAAATGATCATCTGATTTTGGTTTTCTTCGAAACCAACCCATTGATTTTTCTACTGGTTTTGTAACTACTTCTACACCTTTTGCCAATGCATCTTTGGTTTCTACAAATGTCTCTTCTACCTTTGATAATGTTTCTTCAACAACTTCTTTTGTTGATTTCAACACGCTATCACTATCTGACGATGACATTACAAGTATAGGTTTTGGTGAAAGTACCATCACTAATCCTATTGTAGATAACATTGCTATTGCGATTGCATTCATCATCGCGCTTTGAATTTAAACCTTTTTCAAAATTTCAAAATTTCAAATTCAATAATTTAAACTTCTTAGGTCCATATAAAAGTAAAGCCCATCATGATATAGTTCTCTAAAAATTAAAAACCAAACTCTCAATTTGACTTATCATATCAATTTAAACATATTAATCAAATCGATTAATCCACATTTTAACTATTATATATAAGTTATCAAAATTACAATTTTTTTTGGTTTTTTTTTGTAATAACGTTCAACATTCCTTAAAGCGATTAATATTTTTATTGAAAACTAAAAATTGTTTAAAAATTAATGTGTAAATGCTTAGTAAAACTAAGTTTAAATAAATTTTCTATGTGATTGTTCAAAAGTCTTATAAAGCAATTGCATTTTGTGTCTTCAGTGAAAATTCATGTATCTGCAATGTTTACAATGATTTACTATCAAATTAGATTTGACATGTATATATTTGTAAATTTTAAAAGAATGAAATATGCAAAATAATATGATTCATATTAAACTCAATGTATGGAAAAAAACTCATTAATGTTTGAACATTTTAACAATATGCTACATTTAAACTCATTTATTGCCCTTTCATTTTTTTTATTACTTTTACACAAATTTTCTATAATATGAATCTATGAAAATTCATGTATAAAGTTTCAAATTATATGTATATTTAAATATAAACATTCAAGATGTTTATTTCTTTTCAATATACAATATAAAATCTTCTTTACGATACTCAGTTTGGTAAGACAAGGAATAATTCTAAAAACAATCTTCATCTTGTACTATTCATTGTGCAGTCAATAAACTATGAAATAACTTGCATTTCATGCTTTTATTGCATATGAAAGCTCCAAAGGTACATTTATTATGTGATGTGAACTAAATAAAAAAACGTAAGAGAGCATACTTAGATCACTCACTATAGACACTTTAAATAAATAAATAAAACGCTTAATTATACACTAAGATGTTATTTAAACTCCTACACTATCTTTATTATACCAATATACAACAACTTAGACACACAAAATATTAACCCTTAAGCGTGCAAGGAGCCTTGTGGAACCATGCTTGATCGTTTTTCAGTGAAATGTTGATTTTCACCTAGTGCCTAATTTTAAATGAAAATGGTCCCAACTAAGAAAGTGTAGGGACTACCTTCTACTTTCTAATTCAATTTACCGTTATTCAAAATTGTTAAAATTGCATTTTTTTATAGCACTTTAAAGCTCAAAACCCTAAAATTCCAATATACACTACAAAAATGTTTTTCTATTGAAATTCTTTTTATGTAAGCTCGACAAGCATGCCACCTACACCTTGTTGTTCATCACTATTATTTACATTTTCCTAAAAAATTCATACTATTCTAAGCTTTTTTGTAATTACTATGATTTTTACAAAAAAAACTTTGATAAATCTTATAATGATTTATTTATTTAAATAATTATGAAAAAAATCAAGGTAAATTGGTTTCACAATACCTTACATGAGAAAAATATCATAAAAATATAACATATTCTAAAATGTGAGGAATTGATGAGGTTTGATCGGATAATTGTAGTGTGGATGCTTAAGTTTAATGGCTACCGTGGGTTACTTTTACTAGTTTCTGGTTACTAAAGTGCCTATTCCCGGAAGGGGAGAGTAGTCTTGTACCAATGTTCCTTTGCCCAGTGGGCATTGGCTCATTGTCAAGACGAACAGACACTATATTCACGCCGGCCTCGCAAGAGGCCGGAGTTTCTATCTATCTTTCTATCTATTTGGATGCTTAAGAGATAATCTCCTTCAAAAACTATGAAACATTTTGTCAATAAATATTGCAAACCTTTCATCATGATCATTGCAGATTCGTGCATTTGATGACAACGATTTAAAATTGCCAAATATAAAATATAGTGTAGAAGTTGTACAACAATACAAATAGTCTTTCAAATTCTTGCACTATCTTTAACCCTTAAAGAAAAATTCCCTTTTAGTAATTTGAGTTTTTGAAAAAATAGCCTTTACAAATAAATTATAACTTGCATTATAAAAACAAAACCTTATATCATTTTCAATTTTACATTGTTTAGAAAATCACAAAATCCTTTTTTTTATTGTGAGTAATTAATGATCAAAGTGATTTGAGTGAGTAGATGACTCAAAGGATTGTTGTCGTTCATTGAAGGTTAATATGCCAAACAATTGAGGACAAGAACCTCGATTGCTTTAATGGACTAAAAAATTCACCAATTAATATTGTAATTGTCAACAATAGAATTTGTAATTTCAGCAATAAATATTGATTTTTTTTATGATCATTACAACCTTGTGCATTTGATGATAATAAAATGAAATAATGAGTGTAAAAAAAAGATGCAAAAAATGGAATTTAATGAAAATTCAAGAACATTAATTGCCTCAATGAACTTTGAAACATTTTGATACTAAATATTTCAATATTTCTCCATGATCATTGCAACTCTCAACATCTGATGTAAACAAATGGTGTGAAAAATGACATTTAATGAAAGTTCAAGAGCACTGTTAGTTACCTTATGGAATTAAAAAACATTTTGACAATAAATACTGTAATCTTTCTTCACAATGGTTGCAATTTTTTTACAACAATTTTTCTTCATGATTATTGCAATCTTGAGCATTTGATGATAATGATACAAAGAAGTCAAATGTGAAAAATGGCATGACAGATTCCACTTAATGAAATTCACAAACACTAATTGTTTTAAGGAACTATTTAGAATCATATCGACGATAAACATTACAATCTTTCTTCATGAGTCATGACCACTGCAATTTTTAACATTTGATGATAATAAAACAAAATAATCTCAGTTAAAAATAGAATGCAATGAAAACTTAAGAACATTAACTGCCTCAATCCCTAAATGATCAAGAGGTCTAAATTGATTAAGAATAAATATTGATTGTAGAATTTTTACACGATCATCACAACCTTGAACATTTGATGATAGCAAAATGAAGTAATCAAATATATAAATTGTATGAAAAATGACACTTAATGAAAATTCATCCTAAATGATTGAAACAATTATCACTAATATTAATAAAATCAAATCAAGTAATGAAACTTACCAATTAATACTTGATAGTAATTGTGAGGTGCTTAAGGAATTCTTCGCCTTCTTTGTATTGCAGTGTTGCATATTTGGGGAGCAAGCAGGGAGTTGAAGAGCTGTTGGTTGCAAAAGAACGCACAGGCTCGGCGGAGGTTTGGTGAAAGAGGACATATGAAAGAGTTAGGTTTGGTGTTGTAGCTGTTATGTTCGGGAACAAGTTTGGGACTAGGTTTGGAAAGTAGGTTCTTGGCGCTATGAAGCGATGGCGTTTCCTCCGTCTCCTCGGTTTGTCTTTTTGGCTGCTGATTAATGTTCTCTTTGTTAATTGGCGAATTTTCTCGTTTGGTTAAAAGGTTTGGTGTAAAACAAAACAATCCCGACATGTATCGACCCGTTTTGGTTTGGTTGAGCTTTTGATTTTTTTGGTTTGGTTGAGCTCATTCGGAAACGCAGTTTGAGGCATTGAGGCAGATCTTTGGTTTTGAAGGAGCAAGATTGAAAACTTAGTATAATTTGGTTGATTTTCCCCCGCTTTCCTTATTACACCATTGTTTGCTCTGCCCTGTTGCGAGAAGATTAACAGTTATGCGTGGTTTTTTTTTAATCAAGACATACGCAAAGACGTGTTTAAGAGCAATGCAAATAGCGAGAAATTATCTTGGCTTCTCTGCGCCTTTTCCAAAATGGTTATGCTGCAATCAACGTACTCTCGAAACGCAGGTGAGGTGGTTCTTGATTTTGCTTCTTTAACAGGAAACATCTTTGTGCTAATTAATTTGTTTCGTCTCTACACTTTGAAGAACTTCCTCTTTGTTGTCGAGTTTTTTCCTCGACGTAAAGCATTGTCGAGAATGTAGGTAAGTGTTTGCGCTTTTTGTGTCTAAATTTTTTCTCTATATTTTAGTCAAATACATTTACTGCGAGAGTTTTTTCGGTACGACTCTTCATTTTTCTTACATATTCAATCGGATTGCAATTGTTGTTTTGGTTATTCTCACACATGCCTCTCTCCTTCTTGTTTCTTTTATAAAGTGTAATGTCGTCTTGTATCATCGGTTGTTCAATGGTCTATAGTGCATCGAACAATTGCACTATCTTCATAACCCTACTATGTTCATCTTATCTCTTTTGGCTGACGAAGATAGTGACCTTTCTCGCACTAATTTCTATCCTATTATCATGTGGTTTTTTTCCCAAGTCTGTACCTTCTATATTTGCATTAGCTACGAGTAGTTTGTACGAAGTAGTTCGAACATCCCAATATGCGACGTTTTTGTCATGTTTTTGAAGTTTGCTTTGTTAGCATCTCTATAATTTTCAAAAGTCGAAGGAGAGGCTCAATGTCTTTCAAATTTGAGGCTAGGTCACATATCTTGCAATAAGCTTGTTTAGAGGGAAAGTTGGAGCCCCGCACATTACTATGTCTTAGGTGTTTGTAACCGCGATTAATGATGTTTGTTAATGAAAAAAAATGTCAACTGATGTACAGAGTTATTTATGCTTCAAGAGTTTGGAATCGGGAACTTGTGGCAAGCGCTTCGTCTTTCTCTTCAACTTATAATTTTCCTCACTCTACACATCTGGTACTGGTCACTTCATCCAAATAAACTCTTGTTAGATCTTTAACAGTAAGTGGTAATATGTTATGATGCCTGGAATCGTCCATATCTTGACAAATTTCTATGCACTCAACCGAATGTTGCGATTTCTCTTATACTTAAACCTGAAATAGTATGCCGTACTTAATTTGGTTATATTGTAAACTAGTTTGGAAAGAGCTGCTACTGTAGTAGATTTTTTTTGGCGAGTAAGGATCTTGTGAGCTAATTTGTGTAGGAAATGTTGGAGTCTTGAGGAGTATTTAGAATGCAAATCAGTACCCTGCGGTCCGAGAACCTTTGTGAGTGACGGGTTGTCTGACCTAGTTCTCCATCATCTGATACTAGAGCATGCAGCAACCTAGCAATGTAGCGACATAGCAAACTCGACGTTCTCAATCGAACATATTACGTGGGCGTTTTAAATCTATTGGATCTGATCGTTGCCAAAACCTAATTCTTTGCTCCTTAGTATCTCGCTTGACAATCCTTGAACCGCAAAACAAGTGGGAAACTACTCCACATTTCAAAGTTGCAGCGTCTCTCGTGAACCTGTCAAAACAGCCATCCCATCTGTTTGAGCTACCTGAATTGTGTGCCATTGGCTGGGAATGTATATTGTACATGTATATTGATACTTTGAATGTTCACTATTCCAACGATGCCAGATTATGTATAATCCTACTCTATCGCATAATATGCAGCTGTAAATAGGAATCGCTAGCTGAATTTCTCTCTGTTTTATTTCCAGATAGCATCTCCAACTATCGGCTCCGACTGTCTTTGCGAGTTGTTTACACTAATGTTGTTCAGGGGCTACTTTCAACATTGTCATGATAAATAATTGAAAATATATTATAGGCACATAGGTGCATTGGAGAAGTGAAAAGCTACCATGCTAATGACCGTTTTCTGTGCTCGCTGGAAAGCGCTTCAGTATTCTGGGTGCATTTAGGGGATGGATACCCACTGATATCTAAGGTCATGTTGATAACTGACAACAATTTGGAGAGCTCGGTACTCGACAATCTCTACAGAACCCTCCGGATAAATCTCATCCAATGGAATGAAGTGCTTCATTAGTTTTTTAGTAACATTGATCAATTGCATGATCGGCTGGAGCTGAGATTAATGCAGGTGAATTGGCTCAAACCTAGGACGGAAATTAATAACAGTGCAGAGTGTTATGAGCATTTCAAAAAGTGGAATAAGCTAGTATATGTAAAGGTCGTAAGCATTTACTATGTCACATAGAGTAGACCTACACACTGGTGGTTCCACTGGGAGTATGAATTTATGCACACATAATAGGTGACTATATGTACTTGCTTACATTGTCGTGCGATGAATGTAGGTGTTTGCTGTAAACAAAACTATTTATACAATATCAAATAAAGTCAATGGCTAGAAATGGAAACTTGTCAACGACTAGAAAATGGCCATCCGTGAGGATATGATGCTGGTTTTGTCATTGCGCGATTTGCAATCACCAGTGGGCCTTGTGAATCATCATAGTCTATTGAGCCGGAATTGTGCTGCTAACATCTTGTGCTTTGAATTTATCTGGTTATTGGTATCGTTGAGATCCAGATGCATCGCAATTTGCGCTGCTGGTATGGAGAAAAAGAAGATTCTAATACGGACTCTCAATGAGGACCTTTGTAGTGCTATCTCTGAAGCTGATGGCGCTCAATCAAGCAGGTGTGTGATTATTCCAAGAAGTTTTGGATGTGGTAATCTATGTGCATCTGAACGAACTTAATTTTCAATGGGTTTCCTTCCTCTAAGGATTTTCAATTCCTAGAGTTAATGAGAGGCTTTTTTGGTAGCATGCAATCATTGGTATTTCGGTACCTAAATAGCCTTTGAAAGTGTGACAGGTTTTTGGAGAGGCTTCGTCTCTGTAAATTATTTTTTTGATATCTATGAAGATTGAGCATTTCTAAATTCACAGGAGCCGCATTGAACTCCTTGATTTGGGTTGTCTCGGTGCCATCATATATTAGAAGTAGAAAGCAAAGATGAGTTGACATTGAGACGCCAAAGTGAAACATATGATTCTTAACTGCTTGCAGTTCGTATTCAGCTAGACCTAGAAGCATCAAAGAGGTTCATGGCAACCAAAACTGGACAAACATATCTTGCAAACAGTATGAAGCACTACCAGTATATGAACATGTCCATTCCTATATTGAAAATACAATTCAGTTGCTTGTAAAAATAACAACTCGCCCAATTCATAATGATGGCAAACATCTTTCAATTAGCATATGTGAAGCTTCAGAAAGGTTGATGCAACTTTATGAAGCTTTGTCTTCGCCTAGCTTGTCTCATGTGGTTTTGAGGAATGCGAAAAAAATACTCAAAGTTGTACAAGAAGAATCTATAAAGGCCACAATACAACCTGAGGGGCTACTTGACATGCTTTCAACAATAACAAATCATGATGCTGACATGCATCTTCCGACCAATGAACTTGAAGATTCAAAAACATCACTTTTTTCGGAAGATGTGATGGTAAGAGAGAATTTTTTTTTCTAGGGTGAGCAAAACTAATTGTGACAAAGCATAAAATTTATTAGAATCTTGTGGCATTCGGCAGAGGAGACCAAACAAATTCGATCCTGAAAAGAAAAGTGCTGAAGATGGTGGAAGGAAAACGCAAGATGATGAAAGAACTCCAGGGCTTCTGAGTTCTTGTGGTAAGGACCTTGCTAATTCTGATGGATCAGAAATCAAACACAAAACAATGGATAAAAAAGGGCCCAAGCAAGTAAAAGCAAAAACTTGCAGCGGGTTAGAAAAGGATCCCAACTCACAATCAAGCGCAAAAGTTGTAGGCATGAAAAATGATGATTCACCATCTTTAGATGGTTTGCGGAAAATGGAATCTAATAGGAAAGTGCAAGAGTCTTTAGATACTTTCATCCGCCAAACAATGGGTCGCGAACCGTACATGTCCTTCAGTAGTAGACCTGGTGACAAGCCTCTTCAAAGAATATTAGAACATCAACAGGCCATGGACAAGTGCGTCAAGAGCTTGAAAGTTGATATTGATATTCGTGATGCCCTAGAGAACAACGCAAATATGGATCCTCATCAAAGTATGTGTCCATGTCTAGAGCTATAAATATATTATTCATCATTACAGAATCTTCATGATTTCAATCTACACATGGTCCAGCGCTTCTACTTTTGCCTGCTGGAACCCTATGCTCAACATGGATGTTCAATATCTAATTGCAAATTATGTTTTGTGCAGACAACGTTGAAAGGGACCCTTCTGGTACAAAGGGAAGAGGATCTCAGGCAGATCGAAACGTACAAACAATTAAAAGCAATGTTCCACTAACAGTGGCTGCTCTTGCTGTGGCAGCTGCGAAAAATCCAGGTAAATTTGCTTAGCAGATGCAACCGAGGATTACTCTTGGGTTTATGTTATCTCTTGTCATATACTTTGAACAAAGACGTAAGATGAATTTGTACATAGTACTATTAAATAGCATAGTGTCGCATACTTTAGTGGTCTCTTGCACGTGAATTTTTGGTTTAAGACTCAGAGGAGCTTGACGTTCAGTAGAGATTTAAACAGACAAGGAAAAGTTGCATTATTCAAACACTCTCAATCATCTAGACCTAGATTATGTGTATAGATTCAAACAATTATCTGAGATTTGGTTGAGTTTTCTTGATTATAATGAATGATATGTTGTACAAACGACCTCTTGGTGGTTGATGTGATGACAAGCCGGATATGGCTGGTGGTCTTGTTTAAGTTGCATACTAAGGTGGTGTTATGTTAATGTCAAAGTCAATATTTGAGCTTTGATTACGTGCACAGTGAAGGTGGGTTGTTTTACCATCAAAAAGAAATTACCAGTAGATTGGCTGATGAACATTACTAGATGTATCTTGTTTTGGACCTCAATGTAAGCATAAAAACAAAACCCGGGTGTGGATCGTCTTACAGATCTACCAGGTTGGCCATTATTATCACCATCAAAAGTGCAATTGCAAAAATGTGAAAAATGCTCTCGTGATTTTTTCTCTCCGTTAAACCATCGGCGGCACACCCGTACTCATCATCGGCGGATCAACCATGTTGACAAGGTTTTTCCAATTCCTAATTTATTCATACATTGTGGGGATATTCAAGTATCATTTTCATCAATCAATTACTGTCGCCCTCTACTTATTGATGTCTTTAATTTGTAGCTGCTGATTCTTATCCTCTAGTTTACTCTGAATTGTCATGCCACACAAGTACATTGTAGCAATCTACACATATTAAATTTGTGAAACTCCTTTCAGACACTGACCATGGGATCTGAATGTGTTGTACAGGAAGATCTCACATTAAAGAGGAAAAATGTTGCTGCATTTTGGGATAAGGTGAAATTAGTGATCCTTCAAACAAGATTTGTAATCCTTAATGCTTTGCTTATATTTTCTTGGAAGAAAAATGGATGTGATCATAAAGAGATTGTGACCAACCTTTGCTCCACAGTAACTTCTAATATAGTATGATTTGCTTGGAAATTGCACATGAACATTGAAAGCATCGAGCATACGGTTTACTGTAAATATTTTGACAATACTCGTTTATGGCTGGTATTGCAGCTGAATCCTGACGAGACGCAACAAATCTTTGCGGATTCGAGAAAATATGATTTGGAGGTACTGAACAACATCAGTGTAACTATTTTATTGCGTTTAGATTACCTTACGAAAAGGTTTTATTTAATTACTTCTATTAGAAAGTGATCAAAACTGAATGCTTCAAACATAAGTTTTTGCCAGGATTCCTAACGGTTACTCAGACAACATGTAGTGATTGGTTGTAACCTTGCTAATATATAATATAAAGTGACTAAAACAAAATTATTGATTTGAAACGATTCGTGCAGGATCTGTCAGGGGAAGTAGTTGTGAGCAGCTTGATTGCATTTACAGGACAAAACAACCTAATGACTCTTCCACCAGCGTATATAAAAGTTGGGCAAGATCTTCTTGTATGTCGGCCTTTCGCCTTATATTTTTACAATTTTGAATATTACATAATGAGAATCAAATAGAAGTGAAGCCCATTTGCTAAATCATATTGCACAAATTGATCCAAGGGTTCTCCCTTACAAACAGCCTAGGGCTAAAAATGAAAAGTATTGAAGGGATCTAATTACGTCCAAGTCCTCACTTGTATGCAAACTTTGAAGGAATCCCAGTGGGGCTACAAACCAAATGTAGGGTAGCGTCGCCTAAAATTGTATGTTAGTGAGTTACTGGAGTTAAATATATTTTGAGGTGACAAGGATTACCATTTTGGTGATCCTGCATTCAGGCTTTGAGCTTATGTGGATGTGTTGCAGGATATGTTGGACAACAAGCAGAGAGACCTTCCTTTGACCTCAGAACAAATTCTTTTTATTCTGGACGAAGCTAGTGAAAAAACATTCTTATGTTCCCAAGGTGATGTGAGCAAGATTGGACTAGAAGAGAAGAATCTGGTGGCTTCTTTAGGCTATATTGTTGAGCAAACCCTAGTGAGCAAGCTATGGATGAAGTCTAATTTCAATTATTTTGAGTATGCACTTCTTTTCAAGTCTTATACATAATGCTGATTGACTCTCGGTTGTTGCTCCCAACAAGTAGTGTGACTTCTGAAGGTCTTGACATGTTAGGTCAAGGCTTGGATGGTGGACAAGGATGCTGAAGCCTTGCGTAATCAACAGGAGCTATTTAAAGAAGAAGAGGCTGCACAAATGAAGTGATGCTCCAATTTCACTCCAAAATACTGAAGTTGTTTGAGTTCATTTGTTTATGTTTCTAGTGTGTAGAATGTCATACGAAATTGTGAAAACTTATAGGGTTATTATGTCTCTAGAGGCATTGGATAAGTGAAAGCCAATGGAGTTCATTCACTCTCTTCTTCATAGTTTGACATCAATCTACTAAAAATACGTAAAGCTCGTGATGTTTGGAAACATAATCAGACAATTTTCAAGTTGAGGGCAAGAATTTGACTAGAATCATTGTACCTCCGAGTTTTTGTGATATATAAAGCCTCTAGCAGCTAAACGCAGCTTTTTGAACATGAACTTGCAGACGAGTGAGAAATGTTGCACGGAAAAAGAAAAAGAAGGAAAAATCTCGACAAAAAGGGTTGAAAGAGCGTAAAGCTGGTGCTAATCAATCGGCTCTAAATGAAGAGAACGAGTTCGTTGATGGTGAAAATCCTTCACCCGAGATTGTTGAAGAAGACAATTCCTCCACTGCTAGTTCAGCATCTGTGAATTCTTCTGGACTAGAGAATCAGTTGTTAGAGTCTCCAGAGATGGAGGTCAATGCCTTGGTTCAAAACGGCGATAGGAGAGATCATAATGTCAGTGGAGAAGATGGACGTCTACGAAACTCAAAGGATACACTCTCTGTCCATGTGACATCCAAAGAAGTTGCGTCAGGTTCAACAACTTTATTCCTCTGCATCATTGCTTTTCCTTTTCCTCTTAATATCTTGCATTAGGTTAAGCTTGCTTCTCAACTATTGCCTCACGGTAACAAAAATGCAGGTGTGCCAATATACATTTTCAATGTGTGGTTCATTCCTGTTAATATTTGAATTGATCTACTATAAGAAAACTTGGCAAAAAAGAACTGCAGCTGAAATTCAAGACCCCGACTCAAAATCCTGACCGCAAATCAAAAATAATAATTTTGTAGTCATTTAGCAACTGCAGCAGAATGAGGTCAAATGAACCACAGCCAATTTCAGCTACGGTTTTTTTTACCAAGTTTTTTTATAGTGATCCCAAACTGACGTTGTTCAGTCTAGGACATATTCATAAGTGGGAAAACTAATAGGAGTTTTCTTTTGGACAGGTTCTATTGATGAAGACCAAGTGCAACAAAGTGGTTTTGATCTGGCTTCTAATGGCAAAGAGGGAGACTGGTATTCTAAGTCTCCTTCTTTCAACCAAAGCAAGATGGAGGATCAAGGAGGGTGTGGCCATATATTATCCGAGCAAGATCAAAGTGTTATAGAATCTCGAAAGCGCACACCATGGAGACCTTATAAGGAACATGTAAAGTTTGATTACCAAGACTCTTATCAAAGAGGTAGCTGGGTCCCCGATCTAAGGTTCCAAGAAGGATTACCGCAAAACTCTTACAGAACATTGCGAAAGTCCGCCATTGGAACGCCGTATACGTCAAATATCGAACGTGGTAGCAGCCCTGTCCCTGGATTCTACCGTGGTAAACTAGCGAATCCTAGAGGAACTGTACCCTTTCCAGCTACTCAACAGTGGGCGAAGAAGGCACAAACACCTGCCTCATTAGACCATGTTAAGGATGGCCAGGAAGATGGAGGTTCTCTAGAACATGACACAAGTAAAAGCAACTTGAAGGATTCTGCCGTAGTACATGCAGTACTAGCACGTGAGACGAATGCCGATACTACTAGCAGTATCAATAGATTAGACAAAGAGCCTGATCTAAGAACTTTTGAAAAGAAAGAGCTTGCACCTATTGCGGTTCCATTGGCGAAGGTGGTAGCCAATACTGGAGGCTTATGCAACATGCCAACTACTGCGGTTCCATTGGCAAAGGTGGTAGCCAACAATGGAGGTTTAAGCAACATGCCAAATGCCTCATTTAACCTAAATGTAAATTTGGAAGATTGGCCACCTTTGTCCAATTTGCGTGCAACTTACTATCCAAAGAGCGTTGGAAGGTATCCATTGACTTCCTACCAATGTGAATTGAACTCAAGACCAGTGAACAAACTTAACATTGATAGAAGAGGTAGCCACCAGGCCGGGCTTGAATCTAAAGTTGAACCTGGATCAATTCTTTCAGTCATACCTTCGACAAGGGGTCCTGTTGATTATTCCACAAGTGGATCAGTAACTGTAGGTCGTCAGAAAGGTATTATGATTGGTTCGGTTTCTGTACCCCTTGGTGATTACATGCATCTATCGAGGCCTGGACTAGAAAGCGCTGGCAGGAGGATTTGTACCCCTCTACGGGCGAACCAATCATATACGTCTGTTCTTGCAGCTCCACCGGGCCGATATATTCGAGACCCCATGGCAAACATAGCAGGGCGGCAAAAGGCGCATGAAGAAATCAATTCTCCTGAATTCGAGGAATCTTCAAACGTGCAAGTAATAGATTCTTATGGAGGTCCGGACTATTACCGAACTTCGTCAGTAAGATCCACATCTTCTGTGAATTTTAATGTGAGGCATTTGAGAGGATCCACATTTGAGAGGACCCACACATATTCGCTTGGGGAAAGAGGAGAACGAGGGATTATCCCTAAGCAGTCTTCATGGTCAGGTGGACCAGTACGTCACGTGCCTCAAAAAGTGTGGCGGCCAATTCGATCAACCGCTGAGAATGCCGATCCTAATGCAGATGGTGGACCTTGCATTGAAGGTAGTCTAATCAACAGTGACAATGACAAGGATCCTGCAGAGCCTCCTAGCAATAAAGGAAGCTTACATGCAGCAATTACTTCTCAACTTGAAGCGTCCATACAAGTTTGGGACACGGATGTCTGCCGAGTTGAGGAGAGTCCAACTCTTGCAATCGACACTGGAGCACAATTTGGAGACGTGAATGGGGTCCTTTGTTTGAAGGGCGTGAAGGAGAATGCTCCTCATAATGTCTCACATGATCTTGATAAATCCATGGTCTCAGACATACAACATTTACAATGTCGGAAAGAATCTAGTAAATCTGCTTCAGTGACGTCAAAAGATGATGGCAAGAACGCCTGCCAACTTGTAAAATGCAACGCAACGGAGCAAAGTACGAAATGTACCGTCCAAACCAACATAGAAAGCATGGATGAGAAGGCCCATACGGAGACTGCCGTGAGCCATTCAGCTTGGATCGCTGAAGCTATAGAATTCCATTTGAGCAGTAAGTGACCCATGTTTTAGCCCATCAGCTCTCAGCAACTCTATCTTTTCCCTCAGGTTTTTCTGGTTGATAATCAATTTTATGAGAACTAATGAAGTCATATGCTACTTAATTCCTTGAAGTGTATATCCTAATGCGTCGCTATATTCATGTTGAGGCGTCTGTAGGGTTGTTAAATTTTTTTTACCTGGACTGTCTGCTCCTCAAATCAATGCAGGATGGCATTCAGCATTGAAAGATCCTCAGACGGTTGTAAGCAATTGTGAGGGTGAGCATCTCGAGCTCCAAACAAGCGCATGGGTTGATTTCATGGACAATCTACCATCTATAGCTACAAGATTGACTCTCAGGAAAGAGGACGCTCGTGATCCGACGTTTAAGGCCCCCGATGGCGGTGATCAATCTGGGACAAAGAATTCAAGGAATCTATTGAATGAGAAAACATCAGCAAATGCTCAGAATAGTAGACATGAAGGTAGTGAAGCAGGGTCACAAGCTGCCCCAAATACTAGTGAGGAACTCCAAGACCCCTCTTTGGTTTGTGAAAGTGGGTCACCATTTGGTATTGGTTCTACATCAGGAGGACCTACCTCAGGTTCACAAAATCATGGGAAGAATGACAGTGAAGGGCGAATTGGGTCACGGTGCGGCAGTAGTTGTAGTGATAGTAGTCTGAGTAGTAACAGTCGGACGGAGAGGCGCGGCTGGACAGGTACAATGAATACAACACGTGAGAGATCCCAGGAGAAGCGGTACATGCTCAAACAAGGTCGTCTAGAAGAAAAGCGAAGTTGCTAATCCTCTCCAATTTTATTAATTATGTAGAGTTGAGGTCAAATGGTCACTATTTTACATTTTAGGCGTAAAGAAGCAAGTTCTGCGCGCTACCAGCTAACAACTTGACAGGAAGGGGGCTCACTTAGGAGTGTTCTATTCCTTTCGTGGGCATGGGCATTGCCGTTGCAATGGTCCCTTGGCAATCAAGTTTACATCGGTCTTCACCAGCATGTTTTGAAACAAGTTGAGACTTGTAATGTTTTGACTTTTTACCAACGCCTTGGGTAACTTCTTTTCCCCTGACTCCTACAAGTTCATAATATCGTAGAGTGAAGAAGTTGTCGATTGTTGTTCCAGACACAAACATGTCCCTAAATCCTTGTAATTTCCTGATGGCACCCTCTCCTGCAGCAACGCTAATTGCTTCGGTCGACTAGCAATTGTCAGTTCCTCGATGTAATAGATAGAGTACTCCATGAGCTTTGCTACGGCATGTAGAGGGTGCATGCTATCTTCAAGTGGTAGCATGCACCTACTACACGACGTGGCGAGCCCATAGAGTACGTACTCTATTTAGCATAGCCAAAGACACATGTTACACATTAGTAGAGTCATATTTTGAGGAGTACACTATGAAGAGTTGAGAATAGAAAGAGATGAGGAGTTCTCTGCAAAGATTTGGAATACACTACGAAGATTGTGTGCATGGGAAAATACATCACAGGTTGTAATTGTACTGCTTAGAACCAATCTGAAGCTCCTGATTTCCTGGAGTAGGCTATGTACAGAAACCTGGAACTTGCCTGCAGGCTTGTGTTTATCTGTTGCACCCACAGTAGAGTTTGAAAAGTCAGTCCCATAAATTGGTAAGTATTTGTTTCACATTCAGAACAATATTGTTTCTTCATGTCACTCCTGAGTGTGGACTTCGGTGTGGGGGTTCTTGAACAAATGGACTCTTGATTCCCGCCGGCTCCGATGAAGGACTGGAGTTCGCAACCTTGATGATTCTGACTCTGGGAAATCTGATCCAGTACGTCATTTGAAACCCTGTTTTCCTTGAAAGTTTGAAAATGAACAGAAAATGGCATCATGGGGGCGGTAGCTTGTAAACTGAGTACATATCCGGCCAACATATGTGCACATATCCGGCCAACACTGACTATTCATAACATTCAGTAGCATGCACTGTCTCTACCTTGGCTCTACAATAGACGGTGTGGAATATTTCACACTCAATAGTAGTTCATCCGTAGCTAAGTGGACACGTGGAGGCTCAAAGTGATGAGCAAAGTGCATGAAAGAAAGGCAGGGGATGAAGGCTACTGAATGTTATGACTGACTATTGATCTGGTATGTATACAAAATGGGAATTCTGTATTCTCTGTTTTGGAGGGAACGGAATCCACATTCGCCACTCACGAGGCACTCAGTGATTTGTGTAAGTTTTGTGGGTCCCCCCCAAAGTTTAACTTCATTTCTCTCTGAACAATGAGCCCTCGAGGGCGGCATGGATTTGACAGGCTGTAAGCTCTTTGTCCTAATCTTGACAGGATCTTGTCATTAACCCTTAACCCCTAAACGTCACCGTGACCAAAAAATAGCTTGTGACTGAAGTCGACTGTTCAATTCCAACTGCTGCGTGGATGATTTCCATCCAATTCTTTATGTGAAGGGCTTTGCTTGGTGATGCCACCACTTCAAGTTAAATTCAAATCATTCAAGCTATTTTTAGAATTTACATGGGGTCCCAACTACAAAAAGAGTCGTAAAAACGGTTCACCGTGTAGTGTATTTTGATTTTTTTTACTTGTTCTACTTAAACTAAATTTAGGCCATGAAAATGAGTTCCATTGCATCTAAGCTTAACTAACAAAATGAAGCTTGCCAAGTCTAGTTTCTACTCTACTTTGAATTTTTGGAATTTTTTTAAAATTGAGTGTTTTATTGTAGTTACAAGTTCGGTAAGTATCACCAAGGTGTAGAAAAAATTCTAAATTTAGATACACGGATGATTTTCATCAACTAAACTTTTCTTCATTGTAATTTACACCTTAGGTAAAAAAATCGGAATTTTCTAGTACATTTTGTAATTGATATAGATTTTCTTTACAATCACTTCATAAAACCACAGTAATTTCAAATTTTCACCAAAATTTATGAAAAAATCATGATTTGTAATAGACATGTGACTTCATCTACTAAAAATATAAATTTGAATTCTGGTATTATTTTTAGTAGCAAAATTGAGTGTAACAAATAAAACATGATTCCATGGTCATTGGCCCAACCTTTAGGGGTTAACCCTTTGGCTTCATGTTTTGTTTTTATTTTTATTTTTATTTTTATTGTTTTTTTTAAATTATAATAGCAGTTTTGAGTGGGTCCTATGTGAAGTTTCTTTTGTTCAAATTTATTTATGTTTTTGTCAATACATACAATATTCTTCACTAATTCCAGTGATATAAAATTTGGTTCTATCTGAATCATACTTTTCATTACATGAATGATTGAATTTGTCATTTTTAAACCATGATTTCTTGATCCTTGAAGGGTTAAATGGGTTAATGATCCATGCAACCTCGTTTTCGGGCAGCATTTTCAAGTGTTTTCAGGTTCAGTTATTTTCAGGTGCAAGTGGTACTGTAATTCTATGCAAATGGAAAGTGATGGAGCAAATGGAAGTGTTTGTAACATTTTACAAAAATGCCCTAAAATTGTTCAATCAACCTCTCAATGCCTAAATGGACAAAAGTGCCCTTTTTAATAGCTAGAAACCAAGATTAAAGCAGTTTGTAAAATGATGAGAATAGAGTTATCCAAAAATAGAAGAGGAGTTTTTTAACTTCTATGGTGTGTTTGCATGCCAATATAATAAAATCTTGACAAGCATTGGTCATGAATAGTTCCTTGGTCAGCTCTCGTAGACTTGGGGGAACTTGTGGAAATTCTCTTTTAGCATTGGGGAGGTCACGAGTTCCATGTCTATAGTGGCAAAGGGCCTTGTTTTAAATTATTCTTCAACCCGCCATAAACTAGTTTTGTAGTCTTTTTGAATTCAAAACGAGTCTAGGGTGAGTTTCAGTTAACTCTAATATTTTTGCTTAAGGAGGTCACTTCCAAATATTACGTAACCGAGTACGTAACAACGTGCAAACAAAGATTGGGTCCAAAGAAATCTTTGGAAGTATATTTTATAAATGAATTGTATAAGATAGGATGCTCAAAATTGATTACAAGAATAAAAATTAGAATATTCTCAAAATAACACTAATTATAGTGAGTATTACTTTTAATTTGTAGAGTACTTTAATACCCTTTATTCACACTTGATACTTAAAAGATACAAGAGTGACTTCTCCAAGTATTTTTTAAATATATTCAACCATTTTATAGTGTGTTAACTGTTAAGGTCTGATTTCTTTATCGAGAAGCTTAGGTTTTCTTTAAAAAAATTCAAAAGAAAAATGAATTTCATCTTTGGGCATGTTTACAATACAATTGAAGATTGTTGTGTGGCGTGAACAACCACAAAATTCATGTGTTGGGCATGATACATGAACCTTGAAAGTTCCCATTCCTTTGTTTTAACCCTTAACTGCCTGAGCATCCATTTTTTTGGACGATGTACAGATTTCATGCATAATTTCTCATCCGTCATGCACTTTTTGCAGTGTGGAATTTTTATTGTAGATTCTATGGGAAGTTAGCTTCATGCATATGTGATCTGATTAGAAAGGGGACGATTTGTGAAAAAATTATGTCTCATTTCATGTTGTAGTGATTCACCCAAAATTTTGAAGATTTCAGTGTAAAAGTGCTCTAAAAATAGTCAATTCATAAAATTAAGCAACCAAAAAATCTCCAAAAATCACTACACTTAGAGTATTACATTTCAACCAATCACAAAAAATTTCTTCCGTAGATTGTCAATATCTTATTCGTAATTGAATTACAAAATAATTTTGAATTTCATGTTTCAAATTTTATACAAAATTATCGGTAATAGCAATCATAGATCTAAGCGTATGGATAGAATCTAAAATTCATAATGTACAACTTTTATTCATATATCAAGTTCAAAATATCCCTCTAAGTTGCATTTTATAATGCATCTTTGCAAAACTACCGAATTTGGAGAGGGCTCTAGGCATTTAGGGGTTAAGAGCAACTCCACTGGTGAGCGAAGAGCTCTTCATCTTGAGCCCATCTTACGTGATCTTGTGCCCATCTTTAGGTTGTTGTGATCCGGCTTGCAAATTGGTCGATGGTGGGGGATTTCACCAGTCGCAATTCACACCATTGCGGATCAACTATTGAGGGCATGGGTGTAGATGCTCTAAAACAACTTTGGCTTGAATCCCCTCTAATTTAATCCCTAAGTGTCCACACCCCTCTCCAAATTTGGAGAATTGCAAAGATGCATTATAAAATGCAACTAAGAGGGATATTTTGAACTTGATGTATAATAAAAGTTGTACATTATAAAAGTTAGATTCTATTTATATGATTAGATCAATGATTGCTATGACCAATGTTTTGTATAAATTTTGAAACTTAAAATTCAAAATACTTTTGCAATTTGATTATGAATAAGATATTGACAATCTATGAATGAAATTTGTTGTGATGGGTCGAAATGTAATACTCTAGGTGTAGTAATTTTTGGAGATTTTTTAGTTGCTTAATTTATTAGTTGATTTTTTCAAGAGCACTTTTGAACTAAGTTTTTAGAAATCTTTGGCGAATCACTACAACATGAAATGAGGCATGAAAATTTCACAAATCATCCCCTTTTCTAATCGGATCACACATGCATGAAGCTAACTTCCCATAAAATATATAGTAAAAATTCCACACTGCAAAAAGTACATGATAGATGAAAAAAAAGAATTTGATTCTATACATTAACCCCTAAGTGCCCAAAAGGCCATATTCGTTATATTGAGACTTTTCGCAGTCTCATTTTTATCGTCGACTCGAGGATAAACCATTATAACTGTTGAGGTTTGCGACTATTCGGTAATTTGAGACTTTAATATATTAATATATATAAAAACCTTTGATTGCCCAAAGGTTACAGTCTCATCTTATCGTCGACTCGACGATAAATGACTATAATTGTTTTAGGGTTGAAGTCTCAAAATGACCATTTTGTCTCAATTTAACGAATAAGGCCTTCCAAGGGTTTTCTTAAGAAACTAAACGTGTTATAATGTCCATTGTACTCAACTTTTATGACTTACAAACCTTAAATATATGTAGAGCACAACAATAAGACAACATCCATACAATTTAATTTTGGAAAAATCCTATGAATTATTTAATAATCAATTTTTAAGAATTATCTTTGAAAATTCATAAAAAATGCACATTTAGTCATTTTGACTTGGAATCAAGTATGATAGGTCAAAAACATTGGTTTTACATGGTGGTTAACTTGTTCATGTTAGAGCTATCTTATTTGATAAAAAACCTAAAGATTTCATTCCGAGCAAATTTTCAAATTTGTGACAATTTGAGATACTGTCACTTTGAGGGCTTTAAAGGATATCAAAAAATGTTTTTTAAAGTTTTTGATTTGGAAAGGTTGATCAATTTGAATATCTACAAGGGAAAAAAATCATGCTCAAAAAATGTTATTTTTGCATAAGATATGGACATTTGAAGTTGGCTGAAATTTTGGTAATCTTGAAATTTTGATGGACCAAATATGGTCGGTTAGGCAGTTAGAACACCCAATTCGCTAATTTTGCACTTGGCCATATAATCATGCACTTGGCCCCCAAGCGCATTAAAAAAAATGTTTGAAAATTTCTCTAAAAAACAGCCATTTTTGTCTTTCTACAATCCCTTACGTTGTAAAAAAACGATTTATTTATTTATTTTGTATTCTCATCTTTATCTTTTATTTTATCTTTATCTTTATCTTTTCTTTTCTTTTCTTTTATCTTGATTTTTTTCTTGTCTTCTTTATTGTCTTCCTCTTGTCTTCCTTCTTCTTTTTCTTCTAATCTTCTCCTTTTTCTTCTAGTCTTCCTCTTTTTCTTCTAGTCTTCCTCTTGTCTTCCTTTTTTTTTTTTTTTTTCACCTTGCCATTTCTGGAGTTTAAACGTTAAAATTTTAAAAAATAAAATAAAATCAGGGAGCAGCCGATGGCTGAATCCAATACAGGCCAAATTTTTATTTATTTATTTATTTATTTTATTTTTTATATTTTTTTTGGGTTCCGCTTTTTCCGGGCAGAGAGGGTCCGCGCCCGCGGACCCTACTCTAATTTTAACCCTCCCTCCCTCCCTCTTTTCTTTTTTTTTCTCCTCTATCCTACATAAACCCTCCCTCACTCTCCCTCCCTCTTCCTCCTTTATATTGAGGAGAAGGGAGAAAGGAGAGAGGGAGAAGGACAAGAGAGGAAAAGGGGAGGAAGGAGAGTGTGAGGGAGGAAGGAGAGTGTGAGGGAGGAAGGAGAGTGTGAGGGAGGAAGGGGAGTGTGAGGGAGGAAGGAGAGTGTGAAGGAGGAAGAGTGAGGGAGGGTTTATATAGGGGAGAGGAGGGAGTGAAGGGGGGAAGTTGAAAATTAGAGTAGGGTCCACGCGCGCGGACCCTCTCTGCCCGGAAAAAGCGGAACCAAAATAAAATAATAATAATAATAATAATATTATTATTTTTGGCCTTTATTGGATTCAGCCATCGGTTGTTCCCTGATTTTATTTTATTTTTTAAAATTTTAACGTTTAAACTCCAGAAATGGCAAGGTGAAAAAAAAAAAAAAAAAGGAAGACAAGAGGAAGACTAGAAGAAAAAGAGGAAGACTAGAAGAAAAAGGAGAAGATTAGAAGAAAAAGAAGAAGACTAGAAGAAAAAGGAGAAGATTAGAAGAAAAAGAAGAAGGAAGACAAGAGGAAGACAATAAAGAAGACAAGAAAAAAATCAAGATAAAAGAAAAGAAAAGAAAAGATAAAGATAAAGATAAAATAAAAGATAAAGATGAGAATACAAAATAAATAAATAAATCGTTTTTTTACAACGTAAGGGATTGTAGAAAGACAAAATCATTGTTTTTTAAAGAATTTTTCAAACAAATTTTTTTAAAGCCAAATCTGCTCATGGAATGAGTGTACTTGGCCAAGTGCAAAATTAGGGAATTGGGTGTTTTAGGGGTTGAGACATAAGTGCCTTTGAGTCTCTCTCTAAAATAGAAAATTGACCTTTTTTGGTTGAAAATAATAATAATAATAATAATAATTCTTAGTACTGCCCGTAAAAAATTTAAATCGGTCACGGGAATTAAACTGGCCTCACAAATTTGAGCTGAAATTTTTGGGCAACCATATTTGGTCGCTCAGGCAATTAGGGGTTAAAGAGATATTTCTTCTATTTATTGCTTCAAAGGCTCAAAAAGTTCAGATTGCATAGAAAATTTAATTTAAAGAATGTTGTTCCTTTTAGGAAACTCATTTTGACATATTTTTTCAATTTTAATCGTTATAATTTTGGAAATCGCACCATTGGATCGAGATAAAGTTTGTAGAATAGTGAGCAATTGAATCATATGGATGATTCTATGGTTGAAATGAGCAATGAAATTACTTTGTTGAAATGTGCAACGGAATTAGTACTTTGTTTGAGTTTGTGCGTAGGGTTGATTTTGCAGTCTGAATAAATTTTTGTTGAATCTTATTGACAACTTGAAAGACAATTTTAGGTTCTCTTTGTATACCATGAAGAAGCTACAGATTTCCAAAAAATTGATTATAAGTGTACCCAAATTTGGCCCTAGGCTTTCATGTTCATAATTTTATAGTATGAGTAAGGATTTGTTGGGGTCAGTTTTGGATAAGGGTGACATTTAGGTCCCTTATCTTATAACACTCTTTAGTTCTATTTCCTCAACATTGCCAAGAACCTTTAGTATGTGGTGTAAGTAGAAGCCTTTATGTTATTATTGCCTTAGAATCTAGACACTTTGCATTTTAATTTTTTTAATGTAATTAATATTTTTAAACCACCAAAAAATAGAAAAAAAACCAATGTCAAAAACACATTGTTTCTTGAGACAAATCCTTTGATTCCAAGTAACATATTATTTTTTTCCTTCTTTATTCTAATTCAATTAATTTTTACAAAGTGCCATATACATGGTCTCTATAGTGAATATAAGCCTTTATGCTATTTTCAAATTTCCATGTACACAAAGATCAATAAAGACAAGTGAGCTCTTACAACTCATGTACAATGACAATTCAAAACTTGTTCAAACTTCATGGCATTTGTATTGAAAAATCTATGGCACAAAAAAAAGTGATGAAACTATAAAAAATGAAAACACAAAGTTGTAGTATGTGAAGTATGATTGCACATTTCTAAATTTGTAAAAAAACACACAACCACTGTTAAAAAATCAATGAATCCCAGAGCTCTCCACCCTTTAGAGCTAATTGGGAACCCATTTAATAAAATTGTTTAACCCCTAAAGGACTAAGGATTCATGGTTTTAAAATGTCAAATTTAGTTGATCATATTGTGAAAAATATAATTCAAATGGGACCAAATTTTACACCACTAGAATTAGGGAAGAACATGGCTTGTGTTTGTTAAAATAGAAAAACATTTGAACAAAAAGAAGTCCACATAGGACCTACTCAAAACTGCTAAAAAAAACATGAAGCCCAATTTGGGCTTATTGGTCATTTAGGAGTTCAAAATATCTAAAATTGTTTTTTCAATGCTACATAATGAACTATATACTTTAGTATGTTGCTGTAAATTGTTAAAAGCCCATCTTCACTAAAATAAAATAAAAATAAGAAGGTATTATAAATAAGAAGGTATCATCAACCAGAATGGTCAAGAAATGAAAAGTAAACAATGAAAACAAGCATGTATGTAGCCAAGCCTAAACCACAATTGATTTTTTTTGAAAAAAGAGCATTTCACCATAAAAATAAAAACAAAAACACTTAATATAAAAATGAAAAAATTCCAAAAAAATTGGCATCTAATTTCAAAAACATTTTCCGCTACCCTTGTCCTCCACCTACAATAGGGCATCCCTTCAATGCAGCCCTGCAAACCATTTGACATCCTAAAATAGCATAGAGGGCATAGAGTAAACACTTCAAATTTGGAGAGTATGCCAAGCCCTCCAGACCACCTTCCAAGACTCACTAGATTTTGGCAAATTCTTGTACTTTATTGCACACGTGATGGAACTTTATCCTACATTCTAAATAAATGAAAGCGGTGCCATTGGTCCATTAACTCTATATACCGTGCACAAATAGAGGGTGCTATTGGATCAATCAAAATTGAAGTATGAATGAAACTGTACTTTGAAGTGTCATCACAACTTTTCCGATTTCTCTGAAGATTGAGTCCTCCACAATTCAAGGAGAAAGTGCCACGCACGCATTCTCCAAAGATTGAGAATGGAAAGAAAGTCGCGTGACTCCGAAACCCCTAATACAGAGGTCTATGCCCTCAATAACAAAAGGGAAAATAATTATAAGACCATGATGAAAGCCAGGAGCCAGCACAACAATAAAACACTCACTGCACCCACTCACTGAATTTATTTATTTATTTTTCCTCCCCATTTTCAAAAAACAAACAGGAGCAATTTTGGAGTTTTCAATTTGTGCCCAATAAAAATAAAATAAAATAAAATAAATAAAAAAATAAAAAAGCAATTTTCATTGCAAAGGAATAATAAGTTCAACCACCTCCTGAGTCCTCACACTCACTCACACTCACTCACCCACTGGCTCAGGCTGAGGCTGCACTTGGCCAGGGCTCAGAATGGTCAGCCATGGCCACCAATGAAGCTCAAAACTGAGAATCATCATCACAAGCAGGAGGAGAAGAAGAAGAAGAAGAAAGAAGAAGAAGAAGAAGAAGAAGGAGGAGGAGGAGAAGAATTCAAAGTTTGCTTGCTTGTTTGCAAAGAGACGACGGAAAGCTTGCTGTCTCGTTCCCTCCGCCCTCTGTTTTTTTTTTGTTCCTCATCATCAAGCTTGTCCATATGACGATTGATATTGCAGAGAGGTGTAGTTTCGATCAATCGATGGAGGTTGTTTTGGTTTCATTGTTCCTTTGGAGGTAAGAAGCTGATGAGTAGTGGCTATAGCGGAATTTCATTCAATCAATAGTTCTAGGGCGGTGCTAACTTCTTTGTTATTAGTTAGTATTATTACTGAGTGGCTTTTTGCAGTTATTGATTGTTGCTATTTTAGGTCGGTGATGAGGTGTCGACGAAGTAGGCGATACCTGAGACTGTTCGAATTCTCTTTTCGTGTGTGTTGTTGTTTTTGTTTCTTAAACAATTTAGGCCATGTTGGTAACAATAAGTTAGATTTCGTCTTCTTTACTACAGTTGCGGAGGGGTGATTGAAACGGTTGGCATATTCTATGCCCTGTTTCCTGCGTTTGTGGTTTTGGTTTCTTTTAGGGTTGCGGTTGTTCTTGGAATTCACGGGTGAAATCACCCGATTCTTCGTTTTCTTTTCTGTGATTGGAATCTGATTGCGATTTTTAATTTTTTTGGAGCGATCTCGATCTGTTGTTTTGTCTCTCTCGAAGCTCCCAAGTATGACGTTATTGCTGTTGGCCATTCATGTTTTGATTTGATTGGAATAGAATTCAGTCGAGCATGGGATTTTGAATATAATATTGGCTGCTCTGGCTGTAGCAGTTTTTCTTTTTTTTAGTTTTCTCCCGGAGGGTAAGAATTGGGGAGAAACCCTGATTGTAGACTGATTGTGTCACGGGAGGAATGGAAATCTTCGTTGCCCCGAAACCACTTAGGGTTCATTATTGGTAGGAATGTTTGAGCGTTTTCTTCATCAGCTGCAACATATGATAAGTAAAATTTTGTTTGTCTGGGTAGATTAGATTTCAAGAGTGTATTACTTTGAGTCGAATTCTCTTGCCTCGTTCTTACAGTTCTGTATGTGGCGCAGCTTATAATGTGCAGGATCAGGGATACTAGCTGTGTATATTTTGAGCGATGAATTTATGAAGCTCACAAAGTATAGTGGCCAATAGATTGTGTGCTTGGAATTCGATTACTCGCGATTTTATGGATCTCAATTGCCCTTATGGAATTCAGCTTTTGGCTTAAGAACGAGGAGATTTTACAAAAATTCATATTGACAACAGCAGCAGCAGCAGATACGTACCTTGATCGTAGTGTATAATGGAGACACAAGACGATGCGGTGAAGGAGTATATGACACAGCAGCAGGAGGAGTATATGGCAGAGACGCAGCACAATGCGGTGGAGCAGTTCCAGTGCATCATCTGTCTGGAGCTTGTGTACAAGCCCATAGTGCACGCGTGTGGCCACTTATTCTGCTTCTGGTGCGTGCACAGGGCTATGAACGGCGCGTACAAGAATCTCTGTCCTCTCTGCCGCCGGCCCTACATGCACTTCCCTCGAATCTGCGAGCAGCTCCACTTCGTCCTGCTCAAAGGCATGCACGACAAGTATCTCATCCGCGCCAAGGAGGTCCTCGAGGAGGAAGCGCAGGGAGGCATTTTCTCCCCTGAGCTTCGGCCGCGTAGCACTAGGCCTCAACAGGACGAAACTCCCCCTCCTGAAGAAGAAGCCTCCTCCACCACCGACACTGAGACCGTGTCTACTTCCAACTTGAGCTCTGCGCGTGGCAGTACTCTCTCCAATTCCTCCAGCAGCAGTAATGGCGGTGACGACGAGCATCCGACGGATCTGGTTTCTTCCAAAGGCAAAGCTCCCATGGCTGACGATGAAACTGAGAGAAAGCAAGAACCGCCTCCGGATACCGCAAATTGCGTCACGGTGCTGGACCTGGCCTGTCTGCATTGCAATCACCTTCTCTACCGCCCGGTGGTGTTGAACTGCGGCCACATGTTTTGCGAGCACTGTGTGGTGGTTGGAGACAACAACACATTAAGCTGTCCGTCGTGTAAAGCAGAACATCCGGGGATATTCCCACAGGTCCATCACTCTCCTCCGAAACTCATTTGTTTGTCCTTTCCTCTTTGCGTTTACACATGTTTGAAGTTCCTCATGTTCAAATCTCCTTCTCTTCCTCTTCCTCTGGAGCAAGAGTTAACAATGCATAGGGTAATCCTGCAGGTATGCTTAGAGCTTCACCACTACATCGACAGGATATTTCCGCTGGAATACGCTCACCGGTCTCTCCAAGTCGCCAGGGAAGAGAGGGAACAGCCGCGTCACAGACCGCAGCTGCCGCCGTCAGAGCCTGAGGATTCAATCAAAGGACGCATCCGGAAGCCAGTTGCGGCAGGTCCTGTGCACCGCACCATCGGCTGCGACGGCTGCGGCATGATGCCCATCGTCGGGAAGCGGTTCCAGTGCCAAGACTGTCCCGAACAAATTGGCTTCGACTTGTGTGGCAAGTGCTATGATTCTGGCATTGTCCTGGGCAGGTTCAACCAAGGACACACGAGCCAGCATTGCATGGTGGAAGTGCGGCTCCCGAGCCGTGGAAGCAGCATCGCCAGACGCTTCTTGGACGTGATGGCCAACCGCAGCCTCAACATCATGGACGACCTCCGTGCCATCGCCAACGACTGCAACGAAGCCGAAGCCCTCCAGGTCAGTCATTCCATTCTTCACCAAGCTTGAATGAAATGTCCCTTGCTCCAAAACAAATGATGGAGTAGCCAGTATGCTTACATTTGCAACCTCCTCTTTACTTTGAAAGAGAAGATTGGAAAATAGCTTCACATTTTACTCTTTGACACGCTATTTTCCAAGCTCCAGATACTGTAACATGTCAAGCTATTTTCCAAGCTCTCTTTGAAAGGGAAGAGAGCTTGGAAAAGTGTCCCTAGTTATATTGGTAGAGAATGTTACAGTGCCCGAGGAGTATATTGAGATGACTCCTACAACATCATTTGGTTTTTGCTCATGGTCGTTTTGCAATTTACATTCGACACACTCTGTAAGTGCATATATCCTCAGAACCTATCATGTTGTGTGCACAACTTAGTTGTGAACATGAAGCCTATTTGTCCCCTGAGGCTGTGTTATTAGAGAAAGTTGAGTGTACAAATTATTAGTAATGAGAGTTATCCTTTAACTCAGGAAAATTTCAGACATCAGATTTCAAATTTTAGTGAGTGGCAGAGCTTGCCCGACTGAGCATCTATTTCATACTTTGAACATTCTGAGCTTTTCATTCTATTGGCACCAGGGCTTTTTTTTCTGGCTTCTTGGAGCCAGACTCCGATGTCGTGGCATAGTCACAGTGGTCTAAATCTGGAGGGACCATCTTCCATTGCATGCATGGAGCACTACTACAGTGCAAAAAAAAAGCCCTGATTGGCACTACTAGTATCATTCTCTGACACTGTATAATGCAGCTGTTTGACTAACAAGGCTAGGCAAGCTCTGTCACTCACTAGGCAGGAGGATTGTACTGATTATTATAAGTATGTCTGAAATTTTCTTGAGTTAAAAGATACACTTGAACTGAAAAAGTTTTGAATCCTAATTTGATTTCTAGATTTCAGCCATCAAAGCTTTGAACATGAATCAGTATGCAACTAACATGAAGTAAGAAGGTTAAAAGTTTTTAAAATGACAACCCGATCGTTGTCTGGAGTTAACAACTTCAATCGGCTAAATGACACTGGTCGTAAGATTTCATGCATAAGGTTCATAACTTTTTCAGTTAACCCTTAAAGGACCGACCAAGTTTTCCCAGTTTTCAAACACTTTGACCATGAATTGCTAGTAATGGAGAATCTTTTTAATGAATTTTCTTTTTCAGGCATCATCCATGACAAGAACAGTATGTACCTACATTTTTAGAATGTAAATTACTTCTATATTTTCAGGTTAAAACTCAAGAATATTCCTTTCTTTCTAAATTAGGGAAGGACGTTTAAGGGTTAAAGGACAACTCTATTGCCATCAACAATTAGTGTAGGGTAATTGGCTGGATGATACAACAATTAGTCCAGGGTTTACAAATTCAATTGACTGGATGATACAACAGTTAGTCTAGGGTTTACAAAGTCAATCGGCTGAATGATAGACGATTTTCACTAGGGCTAGCACGTACCTAGAAGTCAGGACTCCCTTGTTGATTGCGCCAGGTCTTGTTGCTGCAGCATCCCGTGGACGGCAGCAATGGTGCAGTGAGCGGGACGGAGAGCGGCGGGGCGCAAGCGACGCCCTCGGCAGCCGCAGAAGTCGAAGAAGAAGAAGACGGTGGAGCGATGGCGAGCGACGGAGTGGAGACTTACATTCTGCAAGATGGCGATGGCGACGATCACCACCTCCACGAGGATTTCTTGCACAACAATGGCGGCGATGACAACGAGGGCGAGTTTGACGGGCAGGACGACGAGGAGTTTGAGGCGTTTAGCCGAGACGACGAGGACATCGATTTCTTCCGGGTTGTTTTCCATTCGTGATGCGGGGCGGGGCGGGGCTGTTGTATGTTGTATATACTGTATGGTTGAGGAATTGAAATCAAGCTGTCCGTGCTTCGGCATGATGCAGGAGTGTCTTCCGTTTACTCTCGGGAGTGTATACCAATGAGTTCAATGGAAGTGTACCGATTTGGTGGTTGCACAGAACCCTTGTTCCATGCTCTCTTTTGAATTGGCATCAAAAGAAATCCAGACACCTTGTTTTGCAAAGTTGAAGTTGAGCTTCTTCTGTATTGGCATGAAATGAAAACCGGACACCTTGTTTTGCTACTTTTGCACTGGCATGAAAAGGAATCCGTGACACCTTGTGTTTTTTTTCTTTTTTCTCTCCTTTGAAAGTTGAACTCCCTGTACATTGGCATGAAAAGGAATCCTTGTTTTGCAAAGTTGTATTAGATAACCAACAAGCCGCGGTAGCAGCGAGTAGGTTATCATACAAAACCGGTTGTTCACTTTCTAATCACAACCCTTGATCTTAATGATCCAAGGGCATAGGATGCAAGTTGAAAGGAGAGAAGGTTGTAACTTGTGATGGCGATGGTGACGGGTTGCCAATGGGATGGAGCCACGTTAGCGTTCAACAACCGGTTAACGTGTTCAACAACCGGTTATGAGCTCCCTTTGCTTTAGCATGAAAAGGAATGATGTCACGTAAGCTCACTTTGAACGCTTTGCATAGACATGACAAAGAATCTTCACACTTTGTTTTGCAAAGTTGAGCTTAATTTGAACTAATTTAGCATGACTTTGCTCAACATGCCTGTAGACTCGAGTGTTGTGTGAGTTCTATCATGAGTAATGAATTAACTCTAATGCTATCAAAGTTGTGTTACTTGATCTGATTTATTAACTCCAGCATCAGTTAGGCTTATGCTCGAATATATGATAACTAACAGAACAGCGACATTGCAATCCAGGGGTTGGAATGAGCCCACGGTTATGCCCCCGCCAGAAAGATCAGGTTCGGAAACGAGTAAGCAGATAACCGGTATGAGGCCGCTTGTTTACAGTTGTCAAGAGGCTTAACTGTTACAAATTAGAAATCGGTGGTCCTTGAAGAGTATATGACTTACGACTCTTATGGATATCAGCACACAGACAGACGGCCTATTCTTAACTTTAAGCGAGATACTTCAATTGTGCCCAAAAGAGGTTCTATCTATGTGAATTCAAATGCCACCAACACAAAGACGACAAATTGCTGTGCTCTCTACCTCTCAGAGCCTTCTACGTTCTAACGAACATTTTGGACCCTAAAAAGACATCATACTCACGTAATCGAGGAAGTTCCTGAAGGTTTTGTATCAGGATTTCAACCTCAGATGTTTTTAGGTTCATGAAATGCACCATCGTCAGTCTGAAACAAGTTCATATAGATTGGAATCAGACTGAAGGCGGTGCTTTTTGTGGACGTAATCCAATAAGGCGTACGTACTGCAGAATTATACACAATATAGACCAAAGTTACAATTTGATAAGTTGCCTTCTTCCACTGAAGGGTTTGGTGTTGAGCATTTCAGGGCTGTCTTGGGGGTTTCTCACCAGCACCGCATAATTGTTGAAATATCGACAATCTCCTTGAGCTTGTCTTCTCCAAATCACTCGACCGCGATAAAGTTTGCATTGGAGTATTTGAGCTGTGGACGAAACGACATCGTTTGCCATAGCTGCAAAGCCCAGTATCTGTGAATGACCTGCACAGCTGCATGTGGATTCTCTGTTCACTTCGTGATCACCTCAAGTAAGACGCACAAGAAACAGGGGTCCGTATGTATTGCGTCAGAAGCCTGAAGATCCTCAACATGGTGTCCTATCTTTCAATTGACACTATAAGAAAATCACAAAGATGACCCTTGAAATTCGATAGGTTGTCGGTACCGTAGTTGTCATCATGTTTCTCTTTAACTTGCTTACGAAATCCTATCTGCAAGCATATAGAGAAGAGCATATCAACATTTACAAAATGTTGGGACGCAGCGTCAAATATGAATTTACCTCCGTTTTATATTTAGGGTGGCGAGGAACTGGGCGGAGATCGTCATATCCATGCGCAAACTGCACACCAGAGAAATAAGGGAGTTCAGAACCGCATAAGAACATGCCTACACAGTGTTTTCACATGACAAATTTGTTATGGAGTGATCCATCGGGACCTCGGGGTGAACATGCCATGAATGTTGCAACACTGAAGACATGTCAAAGAAACTCTGCAATACCACTGAGAGCTAGGAGAAAGTTTAAGAACAACAATTCACAACAATTTCTTAGCATCATTAATCAGCATGCAGAATGATAAATTGTATCCACTCAATTAGATTCCTCTCGAAGGCGAAACTGTACATTGTCCCCATTGTCACTGGCATACCTGGCACTTGGCTCCATATCTACAGAAACCAGTTTCTTCCCAGGATCTGCAGAGCTCGGTCTTGTATAACCCGACTTTGAGTTGCGGATGCTCCCCCGGATGCTCCGTTTCGTCTGAGGAAACAGATACAGAAGAGCTTGAAGGCACTTCTGAGGAACAGTTACCCATCGCCTGCTTAGGCCGTATGATGCTTGGCACAAGTGCATCTTGTCTATTGCGAAATTGAACTTCATGGCCTGGCGACTGTGTTCCTTCATATCGTAGATTGCGGAAAGTACTCATCGGATCGAAGGAGATTCCACTATTGTAAATATCAGAACCCTCTTGATTAATGCAGAGGAATTTTTCAGGTGTGGACAGAAGCATTCTCCTCTCAGCACGGTGTCGCGTTTGGCCGAGAGTGCATCGCGAAAGTGAGGAGTTTACTAAAATCTCTTCCTCAAGGCGTGGGCGCTGAAAATCCCCGTCAGCGTTGGAGAAATATGACACACCGCGAGAGGTCTCCAGTCCGAGACTCGAAGGATTAGAGTAGATGAATTCCAAATTGCTCTCAGGACGAGTACGAGCGTAGCAGTAATTCTCGTCCAGAGGTATAGTGCTACTCCCGTGTAGTTTTCGAGGGAAGGGAATGCCTATCTCTTCCTCTACCTCAGGTAGGTAGCCAAGAAAGGATCGAGATCTTCGAGGGTAAGAAACCTCTAGTTGCTTGTGACCACATTTGCAGAGACACTGCACGGTTGAGTCCATTGATACCTGAGAGTCCTCAAGAAGATAGTCGTTATCATCATCATTTAAAGAGAAAAAGCCTCCAGCAGTTGGTAAAGGCCGGCATTCGTTGCTGAACCCCCGGCTGAACCGAGAGTTGTCCAGAGAATGCAGGTTAGATTGCGCCAGAGAGCGTGAAACTCGCAACGGCTGGTATGCCACATGAGGTGGTGGAGACCAGGATTCGGTAGTAGTGAACTTCTCTCTTTGGTTCTTGAGACAATTCATTCTTCTACAGTCCGATGTCCTTCGACTGATTCAAACTCATCGGAACTCAAGCAACGCACTCAAGAAATCATCGCAAAATAAAACTGCAACAACAACAAATCATCATCAGCAACCTAGCAACATCAAAGCTCACGTGATATATTGTCACACAAGGCCATGAACCGATGATATACATTCTTCAAGTATCTCGAAAGCTTCTTTATGTCCAGGAATCAATTGGAACTGGTTAAATCAAGACATATTTCTAACACACATGAACAGAGTAACTTCTCTCTCTCATCAATTTGAGCTCGTTACCTACATTCAACGGGAACTAATCATCGTGTAGAAAACAAATTCAATCATTAATTATTCCTATGTATCACTTCACTCTCCATCCAAACGATATCATAGAAAATGATAGTCCACTACTTCATTGCACGACGCTGAATCTCAAATTGTAAAATCAATTAACAAATTCTAAATCAAACTAAAAGACTCTCACCATCACCGTTGCGATTCCTCGTAAACCTGGAAATCTCAAGAAGACATAGAAATGCAATCGAAACTCTAAATCCAGACTAGACGCGCATGTGCATAAAATTCGTGAGACCGCAATGGCAAAGATCAACGTTCCAGCTTCAAAACCGAAACTCGATGCAGAAAAACTTACCGGTCTATCATTCAAAATCGTCTCCAATTGCAACACCGATCAAAATCCACGAAGCTCGCCACAAACTGCACCAAATTCTTTCGCGAAAATTTCCCTGAAAACACAGTTTCGCAAGGAAACGAATCCACGATACTAATTTAATTGAACGAAGGGCTTGCATCAATCTGCGCAGCCTGACTTGACAAACAATATACAGCACTTGCCATGGACGCTGCCTTGGTACCCCCGATCGAAGCCTCAGAGCAATGAGAGCCGTCCGATTGGGCGGGGTGAGATCGACGGACGAACGGAGGACGAACGAACAGAGGACGGACGAACGTCGACGGACGATGATCGAGACTCAAATCACTTTCGTGTCAAGGCGGGGTCCCCATCATGACCCATTGCGCCTAATCATATGTTGAGCCATGGTCATCATTGGGCTAGGCCCCTATCACCGCGTCTCAAGTCCCATCAAATTATTTAGCCATAGCAATTATTTCAAAATTACCCCTCTATGAGTGTAGCTAACACCTTACCATGACATAAACTAATTGAAAATAGGGATGTTGAAATTTTCGAGAATTCAATAAAATATTGTTGTAAACTAAATTGGAATTTTTTTTTAAATGATCCAAATGAATGAAAAAGTATTCAAATTGATGAAAGTTTTGAAGTTTCAAAAACCCGACTTCGAAGTGTTGAAAACCAAATTCACTAAAATGATCATAAGAGTGTCAAAACCAACCAAATAGAATACCGTATCAGGTCGTCAAGGGCCCTTCAAATGCAGATGAATAATTTTAGCGAGTTAGTCCTAGCGTGCATGGGTGGGAATGCTCTAACCCGTAGTATTGAATAGTTAATGATTGACGTGAAATTAAATTATTGAATTATTAGTCCGGCACTACACACTCCATGACCAGGTCTCATGCCAAGTGCCAACATCAATTTGTTACAAGAAGAAGGAATTTTGTACTGTCATTGAAAACAATCACTCGACCCAAAATCATCACAATATGGGACAAATATTCTTCGAGGGTTGGTTCATATATCTAGGAATGGCCTAGATGGCCTGATTGCAATGGTTCAATTTGTCTCTATCATAGCACAATGATACAATAATCCATAATTGCCCAACTGTCCATTTTTTGGACGATGTACAGATTTCATCCACGTTTTATCATCCGTCATGCACTTTTTGCAAGGAAAAAAATACTACATAATTCTAAGGCAAGATAGTTTCATCCATGTGTGATCCAATTAGAAAGGGGATGATTTATGAAAATTTTATGTCTCATTTCATGTTGCAGTGATTCACCAAAATTTTCAAAAGATTTTAGTCTAAATGTGCTCTTGAAAAAATATACTCATAAAATTAAGCAACCAATACATCTCCAAAAATCACTACACTTAGAGTATTACATTTCAACCCATCACATCAAATTTCATTCACGTATTTTCAATATCTTATTCGTAATTGAATTACAAAACATTTTTGAATTTCAAATTTCAAATTTTATACAAAAATATTGGTGATAACAATCGCAGATTAAATTCATATTCTACAACTTTTATTCATTCATCAAGTTCAAAATATCCCTCTCAGTTGCATTTTATAATGCATCTTTACAAATTTGCCGAATTTGGAGAGGGGTGGGGACATTTAGGGGTTAACCCCTAAACGTCCTCATCCCTCTCTAGATTTGGAGAATTTCAAAGATGTCTTATCAAATGTAACTTAAAGGGGTATTTTGAACTTGATATATGAACAAAAGTTGTACATTACCAAAAAAATTATTCTATCTATATGGTTAGATCTATAATTGTTGTCACCAATATTTTTGTATAAAATTTGAAACTTAGAATTGAAATTTTGATTACGAATAAGATATTGACACTTTGTACATGAAACTTGTTGTGATGGGTTGAAATGTAATACTCTAAGTGTAGTGATTTTTGTAGATTTTTTGGTTGCTTAATTTTGTGAGTTTGTTTTTTCAAGAGCACATTTAGACTAAAATCTTCTAAATTTTAGCTTAAAATTTGATTACATATAAGATCAATTTAAAATCTCATTACTTATCGACTTAAAATTTGATTACAAATAAGATATTGACAATTTGTACATGAAATTTGTTGTGATGGGTTGAATGTAATACTCTAAGTGTAGTGATTTTTGAGGCATAAAGTGAGGCATAAAATTTTCACAAATCATTCCCTTTTTAATCGGATCATATATGCATGAAGTTAACTTCCCATAAAATATATAGTTAATAATCCACACTGTGAAAAGTCAATAAAGGATGAGAAAAGTGTGTTTGATTCTATACATCGTCGGACGTTTACGGGTTAATGATAACACAAGGGTTTTATGGACGGAAGTTATTTATCACAGCCTTCGTATTTGCTCAAGTGGGTGCCATGCAGAAAGAATCATGTGCATTGTCTTACATGTCAACTCCAACTGTAATCGATCATCATGATCATTAATAATTTCATTTGGGCCTTGATTCTGCTTAACTATCATATTGCACTCGAGCAGCCATTTTATTTTATTCTATTTCCATTGGTCCGGGATGCATTGTACTAAACACGTACAAGTATCCGTGAGTGTACATAAGGGTATTAATTTGAGCACTGCCATACGACATATACATATAATTAACATACTTAGAGCTAAAAATATTGACCTATGCTTACATTAAACATATATTTAGAACGGAATAGATCTGTATACAAATGTTTTTTTCATATAACCCCTCGTATACAAGGGGTTTTTAGGAGGGTCATGAACGCACGTGATTCTCAAACATAATGTAGAAGGTACCCCCGGGCCATTGGCAAAGTGGCACGCATCTTTTAACCCCTAAAATTCTGAGCAACCATATTCTGGTCGTTCCACTTTTTGGGCAGCCTCTAGGGACCTCATACTTTTAAAATTTTCAATGAAAATTTCAGTGTAGCTTCCAAAAACTACACTCTACATGTCGCACTTCGTTTCATGTCATTCCGATAAGTATTGCAAAAGTTATAAGCATTTGAAGTTTTTGAAGCGAGATCGGGCAGCAAGAATTTTTATATTTTTTACTCTTTTTCAAAATTTCTTTTTTGATTCATGATTGGTTGATCTTTATCTACAAATGAAGCTTTAAATCTACCCATTTTGAGCAATGGGATAAAAGTTATGAGGAGATCTGTTTTTTGGGCAGTTTGGACAAAAAAAACTTTGAAGCTCATTTCTAAACTCAATTTTCAATATTTTTTTAATGAAATAAAAGGCACTGGGTGAAGATTTCCAAGTACAACATTCTCACCGTTAAGATTGACATTTTACAATTCCATGTCAAACTTATTAATGATTTTCTTTTTCCTTTCACTTTGTACCCACTTCTAGTAATTGTTTTATGAAAAAATTAATATGAGCTTTTTTCTTACAAGATTTTATATTTGAAGACTTAACTCAATTGTTAACATGGCCTTGCCATTCAATGAATTTCTAACCCATTCAAAAAAAAGATATTAATTTCTAAAGTTCAAATTTGTCACCGGATTGAACCCCAAAAAATCTTCTTTTGCAACTTTGATCCTTATAATCTAAGAATCTAATGGTCATTTTGCTCTCAAATTTTGTGCTCACATGAAAATTCAAGTTGGGTATTAGATCTTACGGTTAAATGATGAAAACAATAAAAAAAAACATATGATTTCTTCTGCAACTTCCAAATGCTGCGTTTTTCATGGTTTTTTGTGAGAATACGGTCAAGGAATATTAGGGGTTAACATAGCCAAACAAGGAAGAAATGAATAGAATCATCCACATGCTCATCCATAAAATTATCACACTTTCATCCAAATAGAAATGATTTTATGTATATTTTAGAAGACTTTGGCAATTTCATCCGCTTTTTTGCCCTCTTTTTTTTTTAGTGTTCAAGTAGCCACTCCCAAAATCAAGTAAGATTCTGAAGAAAATTCGCCAATTTGTTTTTGGCTACTCTTGAGAATCGAAAACAACCTTTGGCAAATTTTCCCAAAAAATCTTACCTGAAATTTTGAGTGGTGAACATACTATTACAAAAAAATTGGAAATAAAAACTGAGTTGTAGATATTGTCACAGCCATCTTTGTGGAATTTTGTATGAATTTTATTAATATTATACAATATGGTGGATGAATGTCCAAAAAGAATAATTGTTTTGATTTGGAATTTAACATTTTTGTAGCTTTACCAATGAAAATAGAAAAGGTACCATTCGGTGTATGTATGTAAGTTGTTGAGTGAAGTTAACCCCTAACCGTCCCGACGTCCATATTTTGGACGTTTTTTGGGGTACATTCACCTTCGAAGTGCTGTAACTTTTGCAAAAAGTGTCCGATTTTAATGAAATTTTGGAAAACAAACCGCATGATGTATGGAATGGGTGGTAAAAATTTCAAATCAATCCAAGATGTATTGAATTTTTAGTGATCATTTGAAAGTAGGTATCTTTTTTTTGGACAGTCAATGTGCATTTTGATGGCTGCAACTTTGGGGGCTTGTATCTCCTTTATCCCATGTCCGTTTTCAATAAAAATTATCGGGTTGGATTTCCCTTGAAGTCTAGTTATCATGGTAAAATTTTCATGTCAATCCATGTTGATCTGAATGTTTGGGAGTCAATTTAGAGCACGGGTCTAGTTTGGACACTTTTTGCTTTTTGGGTCAAATCGGTCACTTTTCAGGCTACTTTTTGACATTGCAAGGCCATTTTAGGGCACATTAAATTTTTTCATGAGTTCTTTTTGGTACCAATGTGTTTATATGATGATTTTGAAGTACCTCTAACTGTGTTGCTAGGAGAATTTCAGCATCCTTTTTTAACACTAAAACACTATGATCTTGCAATCTATATGGCCAAATGACCCCCAAAATTGATTCACATGATCTACAACATGTATATTACAAGATTGTACGGTTGAGATTTCTATACATCACTTACATTTAGACCTATAACACATCAAAAGCAATAATGATTTTAAGCCCAAAAAAACTAGGGACGCTTAGAGGTTAATTTTGAGATTTTCATTTGTGTAATTTGACGCTGTTACTAATCAGTAATAAGGTCAGAAATGCTAAAGTGTTCTTTTAAATGCTGATTTGGCAATTTGGAAGGATTGCATACCCCAAAATACTTTTTGGTAAATTTATCTTGAAAGACAAATGAATGTCTTTAATCCCTTCAAGCTCTTCTACTTGGATTTCGTATACACTTCAGTGTTTTTGTACCTAGCGGTGAGAACATGAAGCTCTAGAAGACATTTGAGACATGTTAGTTGGTCAAAATTGCTTCTTACCTCCAAATGTAAAGAAGTCAATAGAAGCACACAATAGTAAATAGGACGTGCATGTAGTTAACGTATATAACGCCAAAACCGCAAGAGTAAAAAAATTTAAAACCAAAATTGCTCTATTTTTATTTTATTTTTCCCTTAGAACATCATAAAAATATAAAAAAGGTTAAATGAGGCAAGTTAAAATAGGATGAGTCAAAAGTCTTACTTAGGCCTGGATTTAGAATTCAAAAATCTACATGGAAAAAGTAATGATTACGAGGCAAGGAAGAGACAAAACCAAGTAATCGCCACTAAACTCTTTGTTCTATTTGATGTCACTTTCACCTATAAAGGTCATGGAGTATTGTAAAATTTGATAATTCGTAAAAGTGTCTCACAAAATAATTTTTAAGAAAAAAATTAATGATAAATTTTGAATAAAATTTATTAATTAATAGCTATGGGTTACATCCGTACATTTTAATGTACCAATAATTCTATTAAATATAAATGAATTTTTAGTAAGGATTCTCTTAAAATTATACTAAAGATCAAATTTTAACCTATTTAATGATTTCATATAACAGGCTTGAGATGTAAAACTCTATACATGATTAGTTTTTCAACTTTACTTTTCATTTAATTTAAGTTCTAAAGATCTTCTTAGATTTCAAAACTTCATATATAAAAAACACGAAAAATCCTTCCACTTCATAATTTGTAAAATATTTGTAAGATAAAAATACTGGAAAATTAGCACATTAATAAATTTAAAAATAGAATTTCTTTTTAAAAAATTCAAATTATTATTAAAAAAAATCCAATTTCTCATTTTTAAATTTTTTTTTCATTACTATTGGTATGTCATTTGCTGATTAAATAATGTTTCCCCTAAATTCAAATTTTGAGAGAGGGAGGAGCTACAATCAAAAATTACAAAAATTGAAAATTGAAATAATGCAAATTAATTTGTTATATGTGGATTAAATACTATAAATCAAAATGAATATTGTACATATGTTCCCTTCACCTTTGCCTTCATTGCCTCACCATCCATCACCTTTAGCATAGAGTAACATATTTTGAAAATTAAACTAGATAATGTTATAGCTTAACATTTGGAAACCACATTAGTTGAAAGTGCCAAAAATAATGGAAATGTATAGAAATGTTAGTGTGGTCCACACTAAATAGAATGAAAACTGTACCATATTTGAAAATATAATTTGGAATATTGGCGCCGAGATATTTTTCCAATAAAAACACATTTCACAATCTAAGATGAATTAAATACTCTAAAACAATAAACATTTTTCATTATATAGTACATTAATTGACCTACTTTTGTCACCTTTTTGTGACACCATGTTGTTACTTACTGCGACAAAATGGTTTACAAAAAGTGACTAAAGTAGGTCAATTATTGTATTATATAATGAAACTAAATTTTGGCCTTAATATTTTAATTTTGAATTGCATGTGGACACAAAAATACATAGGAATACCATTTTTTTGTGACACCATATTGTTTGTTACTGCAACTTCTACCTTCTACCAAAAATTTAGATCCTTAGCAACTATTGTGTAGCAGATATGATTTTTTTTAAAAGAGGTCTAAAAGTGGGCAAATTGGCATTATTTCATAAACCGCACATTTTCAAGGTACCAAATTTGGCCCAAAAAAGCTTCATGTCCAAGCCGTGGTATATGCAAAATTTCATGGTCGGCCAACCGTTGTAGTGAGTGTGATAAATGTTTTAGCGTGAGGTTGAAAAGTGGGGTTGCAAGACATAATTCCTCCCACTATACAGTACAAGGTAAACATTTATATTGCAATGTTAACTAAAGAATTGTAAATGTCCGTTACAAGAACACAAAAAGTCTTCAAGATGTGCAATTACGTTGATCGTTCCGCCAAAAAAAAACTAAAACTTCAACGTAGATGAATTTGGAACACGTAGTTAGGGAAGTTGATGACCTAGAGGCCATTTTCACACTAGGGCCTCAGATTTGTAAAAAAAAAGTGTACGATATGTAAAACATTTGCCATTACTTTATCATTAGCACTATATAATAATTATGGAAAATGTTTAAATATATTTAAAATGGATTTTTTTCATAATGTTTGGAATCTTTTTACATACTTTGTATTATTTTGGAATATTCCAAAAATCTTTTGAAATATTTTCACATTTTATGCAATGTAACAATTAATAACAATCATAAACACTGGCTCAACAAGTCACTTCACACAAACATAATTCTTTCAAAATCAATCATTGTTGTAGTATTTAGTTTTAGAACACCATTTTTGTGAGCACCTAGACACAATACATCTATATATGCTTTTAAAATTTCAAATGCTAATCATGGTTCTAGAATTTATGAGAATGTTTGCAATGAATGACATGTTGATTTTGTTCAAAATTTTCAAAAAACAACTCAAGATCAAACCTTATAAACATGTAATATATACGGTAGATTGTCATGAAAATTGATATACATTCTCACGACTAGGTCCTCTTTGAGCTTCAACGGTGAAGTTTTCTACATAAACACCATTGATTGAGAGATATAACTACGTTCATGAAAGCATCACGAGAAGTGATAAATTCTTAGGGATGAACATGGTTCTTTTGGGGCTAAGGTAGAAATTCAATAATCCAAGAAAATAAAATAAAATCATATTAGAGATGGGAGTTTTATTAGAAGAAAAATGGTTGCCTCAAAAGGCCTTGAGTCTGGTTCTATCCTACCATCATGTCTCATCCTAAATTCCTCTCACGAGGTGTCACATTCACAATCACTTTCATTCACAATCTCTGACTTGAGTATTGACCAATACTAAAATTCTATATATTCAAAAGGGCCCACATCTTTGATTACACGAACTCAAGGCCTTCATGAACTCAATTTCCCATCTAATGTAGCAAGGACTTGTTTTCATAGAGAGAAAGAAAAATCATGAAGAGGCGATTCAATTCCATGTTTTTATTCCCAATAGATAATTTTATATAAATTTTCAGAGTGAAAATTTTATCAAATCCTGAAACCATTTCCTAGACTTTTCATTAACAAAGTGTTATGATAGACAATTTTATGCAAGGAATCACCCAAAAGCTATAGGCCATTCTACCCATGAACCGTGCCTATCTAATTCTCATATTAGCTCAGTTTTAAAAAATACCACACCTTGCCTATCTAATTCTCATATTAGCTCAGTTTAAAAAAATACCACACCTTGCCTATCTAATTCTCATATTAGCTCAGTTTAAAAAAATACCACACCTTGATACAGTTGTCAAACATTCTCAAAAATGAGTGAACGATGTCTCTGTTGAGAAGAAGTCTACATCCTGTTCACCGGGTCCTCACGGTTTTCAGTGTTTCTGTGTATCCCATCTCCGGTTAAAATGGAAGAGTAAAAGGAGGGCTCGAAGGCAAGGTAACCGGTTTGCCATATTTCTACCTTACAGGTATGCTCAGTCGAGAGGTTTTACCCTTACCACCACAGAATTCACCAGATGATTGGGAGGCGGTACAGTAACTGATTACATAAGTTCGAAATCATTGAACAGATAAATAGTTCTATATGTGCATTTCGGGACTGAACTTTTATATTCTGAAGGGGTCGCTTCTATCTCACTGGATGAATTTAGAAACGGAAATATTATTGTACCATACGCAACCGCCATGTGTAGCAATGTGACTGACTATCCAAGAAAAAGCTTCCACAGCCAGCCTGGTAAATATAAATAGAACGCCCATATTCACTTTTAAAATAAGAAATATGTTAGATTAGTCCAGCGGAGCCACTCAGGAGACCCAGTCTCGATTGCAGCATATTCAACCGCAGATTTTGTTCTACCAAGTCACGTCAAATATAATTAGAATAGGTGAGCTACAACTGTACAGTACATTACTATCTATTATCGTCATAGATACGCATGTACTGTACAGAAGGCTTCACACTACAAACTTCCATGCGAAGAGATAAGTGAACAGTTCCTAGTAGAAACTCAGTACACAGTTCAAAGATGATGATCAAGTGTACAAGAAACAGCATTACAAAATTTGTAAATCTTGGATGCACAAATTAGAAAGAGGAAAAGGTTCAGTGTCCCCAAGTTTGTACAAGAAAATAATACAAAATCTTATTCAGGTAAGCAAACAATTGAGATGGGAACTGCCGCAACTCCGAAAAAAGTGTACACTCTAAGGACATGGAATCTTCAGGAAGTAATTACAGGTATGTACTAGACGGTAATCCCCAACTAGAAAAGATTCCCATGCCTCTTGATCACGTGCAAAATCTTCAAGTTTAGAATGTCGCCTGCTCTTCCTCTAGGACAAGAAAAGTAGAAATCGACAGACTAATCTCGTTTTGTTACAAAATTCTCCGCTTCGGTGTAGACAGGAATGCCAAAGAAATGAAATCATCGTTCTCAAAGTGAAGTCAGGATAGCATAGACACTTCAAAGTTGGTGAACTTGTGTATCACACCTTCACCGCCGCAGTGTGAGTACTGCGGGCTCGTAAAGGGGTTCGTGACCTTGGCTACTTCCGCAACGGCCTCGGCCATCTCTTCATCTGTTAGTTCTTCCTCTTCATCATCACTATCACTGTCCTCGGTCCAACTTCCGCCTGAGAAACAAACTCAAATGTCAAGATGGGTTCTCCACGTCAAAAATCACAAAGATACGTGACCAACTCGATTAGGACTGGGCCAGAGCATTCGAGACCGACCTTAAGTAGCACCAGAGACTCAGAAATTAATACGCACTAAACTAGCTTGTTCACTCAATTGTGTGCGTCATAAGCAAAGGCTCTCAGTCTTATGAATGAAACGCGAGTCAGGAAAAGACTAGGCTGCCATAACTGATATCGAAAATCTCTCAACGAGCAGCAATTTATGTCCGTAAAAATACCTGTCGAACAAACAACGTCGGCAAAGTCTGTTTCTCCAGTAAACGGAAAATTGACAGGAGTGCCTAGGCCAGGCTTTGAGTGGCGTATGATGAAGTCACCATCCAAGCTGCGCCGCAATATTCCGTCGACACCGGCCACAGTCACACCGTCCATTTCCTCAGGCACACCCCCGTTCTCCTCAATAAGCTTCAGAACCAACCGTTTCGGTACCACAGCGATAACACCAGAGGTAGTTACATTAGCACCTACTTCCTGACCATTGCGGAAAACCTCGAATGCGGTATCATCGTCGTGTATGACACAGCTCGTCCGCAAAACTGCACTCTGAATACCGCGATAGGTCAGAACCAAATCATTATGGCCAGATGCTTTCACGATTTTTCGAAGCTCGGCTTGCTTGCTGCAATTTGATCGGCCTTGGAAGAAAAGAGAAAATCTGCACAACGAACACAAAGAGACTGAGATATTTTTCTAAAACAGGAAACAAATATCCGAAGTACTCTTAATATTCCCTTCGTCCGTTGTATCACACAATATTCAAAGTCTGCTTGTAACTTTTAAAAGACAAATTTTGCCGAAATAAAAACTCCAGCTAAACAGAATATTAGGCAGACAGCATGTCCAAGGAAGTAAACTAGCAAATGGTCCAAGAACGTACGGGTCCACGATGGTCATGTCTCCGGTGAAGTGCAGACTTGTGAAAGAATCGAGCGGAGCAACATGCAATGTACCAGTAACTGCAGCCTTGACGTTCGAGAGCCAGTTTTCATGCTCAACAGACTTAACGAAACCGTTTTTCGCCGCTCTCCAGGACCAAAGGGCATCTCTGGTACACAACGCATTATAGTGCTTGTTTACCTGAAAATACAGAAAAAAAACAGTTAATCATATAATCACATAATCATTGACAACGTACACGGTAACGCATCTCCATAGCAGCCATGGAGGAACAAAATGTGTCAACTGTCTCACTCGACGACAAAACACAGTACTAATGCAAGAGATAGGTGGAGAAAAGCAATTACAATTATATCAACCTCCAAAACATAACGAAGAATGTCCTCAAAAATTTAGAAAAGGAAAATCCTTAAATTTAAATGAAAAATAAAATAAAAACACGCTGTAAAACATAAAACTCCATTGCACTTTCTTCAAATTAAAGAATCACCTGAGAAAGTCGGCAGAGGTCAGACGCAGACAAGAACAGAGAGACACGTTCGAGGAGTGGAAACTCCAAAGTATTCCATCCTCCTGAAGTTTTCGGAGCAAGCTCGCACTGCTCGTCCTCCTTGGTCGGGGTTCTAGGGCCAAACGCATCGAGATCAACTACTTCAGCTGATTGACTCCTATTCTCCGCTTCCATCTTCTCGAAGCTGACATAAGAAGAGCACATCCTCTTGCTCGGAGGAGCTTCGTCACAAGAGTCTCTAATCCGAGCGTTGAACGAACTCACCGAGATAGGCATGTTTCTCACAAACCGGAAAACGAACACACTGCTTTCCAAAAAAAGGAAACAAGAAACTCTTCAACTCCAAGAACGAGCCTCAATTCAAATCTCCGACTCCACCAAAGCACCGCCACACCCGTTCTCAAGAACAAGAACTCCCAAGACTCAAAAGCTTCGATTGCTTCTTCTTCCACTTCCACAACGAGGCCAATGCTTCTTGAAATTGAAACCGTACGTTACTCTCCAATTTCCAACTAGAACATACTTAGCTTCTCTCCACTAATACACCAAAATCAAAGCAAGAAACGAACTCTCAGCATGTTCATCGTGGAGAAAAGTCTTCGGCACGAGACTGACTGCGTTGCAGCACGAGTTTGAAATGGAAATGGCGAAGTGCAAGGAGAGTACTGGCTACTTATTGTTATATTATTATTACTTACTTGTGTCCAGGAGCAGCAGCAGCTTCAATGAAGGCGTCCAGAGTAGGAGATCAACAGACTTATAATAGCACGAGAACTATAAAAAGGCCTTGTTCATTGGCCACAACCAAAAAACAAGCTTCACGGAACAGAAATTCATGCAATGATCTTCACAGGACTACAGCAGTGGCCGGCCCCGCCTGTCTCCCGAATCCTAGTGAGATGCGGTTATTGCTTTTGTCCTTTTTATATCCATTATAATTAATGGCCAGTTTATCATTCCTGTAGACGGTAACTGAAACTGTTCGACGGGACTATGGCCGGGCGGGGAGGAGCAAGAGGACGGAGGAGGCAAAACTGTAGTGAAATCAACATTTTCTTTGAACCATAACAAGGGCATCCTCGGTCAAGACCTCTACATTCACACTTCATAGTATAGTTGCATCCATATTTCAATTTCAAGCGGTCTAATCACACTCTCTATACCATAAGTTGCTAGCACTCTTGGCACTCTTGAGAAATGACATCAGCTTTTTTGCCTTCCATGTCGACTTTTTCAAATGTCACAACCAATCAGAAAGCAACACATGGCAAATTCCTGAAATTTTGAATTAATTTGCACCAGAACTACTAGCAGCTTACAGTATTTACACAATAAATACTTAACGGACCAATCACGACCATCACTTATTTAGAATGTAGGAACAAATTTCATCACATGTGCAATCAAGTACAAAAATCCACATAAACTTATTCTTAGAGGGCGGTTTAGAGGGCTTGGCACATTCTCTAAATATGAAGTGTTTACTTAAGTTCTACAGTAATATTTTAAACACTTTTCATCCATTTTACTGAGTGCAAGACGGTTTGCACAACTACATTGAAGATGCCCTAACACTCATAACTCTTTTATATCATCCATTTGGTAATCAATGTAAATGAGTTCAAAACTTTGTATGTAGAAAGTATCCAATCACATAGATATAAAATAGCAAATATTTTCTACAAATATTAAAATGTGACAATGGAAGATGTGATAATAATGGTTTCATGAAGGATTAGGTCCCTTTTCTATAGTGTTATTACACAAGAATAATTCTTCTACACGAGCACTTTAGAAGTTCAATTAAAAATTTAATCAAGCGCCTTTGGTAAGGCCCATAGAATATTGGTACATTGTAGAAAATGAACTTGATCAACATTGTTCAAAAATGTTATGAGTCTAGCAAGGAACTTTGTGCCAAAACAACATTCCAAAGGTAGACCTCGCTACTCGTGACATTGAGGTATGTATGGTTAAATGAATTACCTCCAATAGACTAGCTCTTTATTTACAATAGTTATTGGAACCAACTTTATGATTATTGACCTTCCTTGCACATACCGTTAAGTTGATAATTTTAGTTGGATTTGTTAACTCAATTTCATACGTCTGCATGCAAAATTGAGTAGAATTTTGCACTTGTCGTGATTGAGTCTCAAAACTCAATCAGATAAGTATATGAACCATAAGTGACCTTGAATCACTATTTCGCTTCATGGCTTGATTCATTGAATCAAGTTTCAAAAACGACAATCAAACTCAACTTGTGGTAATGCCCTATAATTAAACCATGGGACCTACATCCATACAACTCAACTCAACCGGATCAAATTACAATTGAATTTTGATTTTAATTCCGAACCATTAGTGCAAGTCTCATTTAGAAAATCCAAGCCAAAAGGTAGAACTCTATGGGTCCATTTTTTCAATTCAATTGCCTATGTAAGGGATAGCCATCATTGGCTTTAACTCCACCTTACAAACGAGGTAGCATCCCATTGAGCCCCTCCTCAAGGTAGGTTTTGAGATGGAGTTTGAGCCAAGCAATTGGAGCATCAGCTGCATTTTGAAGTCGAGTTAGAGCATCTCCACCAACACTCTAGATGGCTCTTTGACTAAGGAAAAATGCATGTGCATGGATTGGTCAACAATTTATTTGGAGGGAGACATTGAATACAACAACCTAGTTTATAATCCTCAAAACAACTCAAGGACTAGTGTATCTTCTCTTCTTAATTGCACAATCCATGTGTGGTGACTTGCGAGTGGCTTCACTACTAGAGAGTGCGTAAAAACCAAGACAAAACCAATACACATCTGTTGGAACCAACAGAGAATGGGTTTAACGTAGCAAACATTTAGTCATTTGCACAGAACCAACAAGTTTTCTCTTGAAACCAACAAGTTTTCTCGTTGTTTAGCGTGCATGGCCATTTCAATATAGTGGCTTCGATTACATAATAACTATATGTTGCGTTATGTGCTACTACCAAAAATCAAACTGCATTTTCTGTTCATTGTGATCCGGAATCAACTGTTCCTAACCCGCACAGAACCAACAAAATTTCTGTTGATTTTGTGCGGGTTAGGAACCCCATTTCTCTAGTAGTGCTTATTTACTATATTCAAAATCTAATTGAGTAATGTTGGTGGAGAACTACACAATATGCCCTGTAATTTTTGGATGACTTTCAAAGTGCAATTCAAAGTTGGTGGTGGAGATGCTACATAAGATTCTTTAGCCCTTGTCGAGGTTCACCCTTTTGCTTTCACTACATGTGATTCTTGAGGCAGGGCTACTGTGGACTTTCAACTCTCCACCATCATTCTTTAACTAAAAGAATTACATGGCATGCCTAATATTCTAAAATCCCCCATTCTCGTGCAACGATTCTTAGGGCTGCTTCACACTATGGCCAAAGTCCGAGAGGCCGTCAATTTTCACCAATCAAATTGCAATAAAGCAAGAATTCGGCCTCTCAACCCTTCACACTAGAGGCCAAAATACCTACATGGCAATACTTTTTTGACTAAGGCAACGAACTCTCGAAGGAAGTTTGGGTGGGACTGGAATGGAAACCCAAACTATGGTCAAGAGGCTGTCGATTTTTTTTGCATAAAAATAAAAATAAAAATTTATTGCCTATTTTTAGCCGATTTCTTTGGACTTTCAACAAAGTTTGGCCACTCAATCCCACGGCCTCTCGACTTGCACGGCCATAGTGTGAAGTGGCCCTTATACTTAAATAAGGTAGAAGCACCAAAAACTGTTAGGTACCAATTGTGATCACCTATAAAAGCACATGTTTCAACTTCAGGAGTTCCCAATCTAGTTATCACAAGCATTAATTATGAATACCAAGTTAGCAATCTAATTGGACTAGAAATGAAAGATAGGTATTTGTACACCTACTAACATCAATAGTGGTCTATGCATATTAATTTTGAAAATTTATAACAAAATCATACATTGTGAAAAAATTAATTAAAATTTGAGCTTGGTTATTAAACCCAAAGTGTTATGTGCTGCATTTTTTTATCCTTGAAAATCAGCGCTCCATGTAGGTTGAAATGCTTAAACGGACGGCAACTGTACCCCTTACCTTACAGCTTACAAGGGTTAAACAGCCATTATGCACAAAACAACCCTGGAGCCTGGGATCCAGCAAATGATCCCTCAACACTCAACGCTCAAACTGACCCATGATAACAAAAGGTAGAAAAGTAAATTTAAAAAAGCTAAAAGGTGAAAAAGGTAGTGACGGCATGAAGTGATGGGTAGTTAATTCTATACATAGGAAATCATTGAACTAACGAATAATAACTTACTGCTCCTTGTGCAGCCCCGCCAGATTTGATTGCACAGGTGGATGTTTCTCAAATATGGTTGCTGTCACTATTGAAGATGCTACTCCTCATGCACAATGTATGACTTAAAGCTACTCTACCCATCCGCTGGTGACTCACCCACCGCGCCCTTCTCCGTTTCAAATATTCTCTAGGAAATTTTAGCACCGGCCTTTCAGAAGAATAGTAAGAATCATTGATGAGATATTCCCTTTCGATGTACAGCTCTGTGATTAGACTCCTTGCCCATGCCTTGTTTGCAATCGGACCTTTGGAAATGGCAATTCACAAATGTTGCAGATGTTGCCCAACCCAGTTTTGGGAAGTCTAACAAGCTGTACAAGTTTATTTTTATTTTTATATCTGATCTAGAGGTTCATCACATGGATGATTCATTTCCTTTTTAACCCTTAAAGGGCTGATGGGGATAGTATATACGTTGGTGTATATTTGACATTTGTTTTAAATAGAAAGTTTCAATTGAGACCCCAATAGCTCATTAAAATCATGTCGACGTGAATTTTAACTTCGCTTATGATCTTAAACCCATAGGAGGTGTGAAACTATGCCAAATACAATGGAATATTGGTTGGATAGGGCTCTCTGGACCTTTAAGGGTTATAGGAAATCAAATTTTTCTTTTAGTGTCCAATTACGAGATCACGCTTGGTGTAAGGTGAACAATGTTTGCAATGTAGAAAGGTGGGGCCACTCTATTCTGAGTATGATCCTGACCTGTTTCTACACTTTTCACCCCATGCTGGCAGTTTATAGTTAAAAAAAAGTATACAATTGTCGTGTAACAGTGTAGTTCAATGTTTCACAGTGTTTTACAAACATTTAGATGTAAATCTATGGTAAAAGCTAGTTGGACGTGGGGTCCATCACAATTTCAACCGTTCACCTAGATTTACTTCATGTAGTAGTAAAACCACAATCCCTTCGCACGAAACACTAATTAGCAGTGTTTCATTTTGAAACATCCGTTACAAAAGTTTTGAAGCCTCCAAAGGGTTGTGAGTTTGACCAAAGATGCCATGCAAAAAAATAAAAAATAAAAAAAATCGAATCCTACGTGGCCAAATTTTGGCCACATCATATCTGGATTTATTATTATTAATGTTTTTAAATAATAATTTAATCATGGTTTAATTATAATTTAAAAAATTATTATTTATTTATTATTTATTTATTACCTGGATTTTTTTCTTTTTATATTCATTTATGTGCACGAGGGTGTTGGTTCAACTCACTATCCTTTGGAGGCCTCAAAATCTTTATAATCGTTGTGCATGCCAATGTCACATGACAAGAATAAGGTTGAGTAGAGTTATCCTATAAGGTTTGTGCCATTCACAGTCGTAATGAAGGTATATAGCATTGTTGGTTTGAAGGGAGAAGCATACATTTCTCGATCTTTTGGCTAAGATCAAGTGTAGTATATGTTCTCATCAATTTAATATCTAATATGTTTCCAAATTTGTTCAAAATTTTATTTTTATTTTTTCAATTGATTTGTATTTTCACCCAAAAAAACCATTGCACCAAAAATAATTTCAAATTCTTCATGTAGATTTTTTTTATTTTTTTTATTTTTTTTAATTTTTTTTATAATTTAAAAAGAAAAGTAACACTAATGATTCAAAAATTCAATTTTACCTCCAAAATTTTCAAACCAATTGAAGTTGAAGTCCAAACATTATAAAAAATTAACACTTACTCCTCTCAACTGCTAGTCCAATGTTTTGGCAGTCCTCTCAGATGCTTCTCCAGTGTTTTGGCAGTTCTCTTAGCCGCCAATCCAATGTTTTGGCAGTCCTCTCAGTTACCAGTCTATAAAGCGGCTATAAGGCATAGATTACGTGCCTAACCACTTGTTTTTTTAACTGACTCGATCCTCTTTTTCAAAAGAAAAAATACTCAGTCATAGAACCATCCACCATATTTCATCCTTGCGAGTTCCCAATATTAGAGGAATAAGCCAATTCTCAGTATTGGACGAATAACCCAGTTTTCAAAAATAAAAATAAATAAAAAAAATAAAAATAAAAATAAAATAAAATAAAATATATATATATATATATATATATATATATATATATATATATATATATATATATATATATATATATATATATATATATATTTTTTTTTTGACACAAACAAAGGAAGCCCCTTCATTGCACAAAGAACAATCCCAGTTCTCAATTTTGGAGGAATAAACCAATTCTCAATATTGGACGAATAACCCAATATTCATTTGCAAGAATAAACCCTCAAGATTGAGTACCAAACTTCAAAGATATGTGGTACATATTATAGATGATCAAAAATTAGACTGGGTATCTTTGGAAATGTATCACTTCAATATAACTGGAGTTGAGTGGACGGAGGGAGCCAGGCACCCAATTTCGTACTAGAAATAAATCAAATACCAACATAAGTAGGTGAGGTACATCAATGAATAGTAATTTGCAGTGTTATTTGGATGGAAAAAGGCGTTACAGCCTTGTCAAAATTATACATGGGTGAGTAGACAAGGACAGAATTCTAGGTGTACAGTAGTGCACTTATTTAATTAGGCGAAGGGAAAAAAGACTGAGGGCTTTCATTAGACCCCATGCCATGCACGTCATGCCTTGAATCCATGACTGGAGTCTATATCAGGTACTTTATCTTTATCTTTATCTTTTGCTTTCTTACTTTTCTTTGGCATCCATTAATTTTGATGACCTAGTCAATATTTACTTTTGTCCCAGTCGCACTTCAGTAATAATATATCTCAATACCAGGAAAAAACAACCTTCTAATAGGGTCCATGACACCGTACCTACAGCATGATTAGTATTTTGGTAGAGTGTCCCTCAAGCCCTTCCAATTACAAATTACATTGTTCCAGCTGCCACCGAGCATTCCACGTCATGATCCAATGACTTGACGCCACGTGGAAACTATGGGTCCAGTCCATGACATATTAGTAAACGGAGGAACCAAATTAAGAGATATTACAGTTGTCTTTGATCTATTCACCACAGTTACTAGCCCTCTGATTAGAAAACTAAAGACCCAGCCTTTGGTTCTTGCACACACCGGTTCTATTGAAATTTTCATGTTATCTGTCCATGTCATAGAGTCCAGAAGGTTCTTTAGGCCTTCCACTCTTGACCTCAGAATTTTGGCCACTATTCCCGAATCATTGTAGCAGATTCGGAATCATGGGCAAGTCCACATCACCTCAAGCTAAAAATTGGGTGGTGAGACATTGTATTTAATATTGAAGCCTCTATAGTGTTGAAAAGGGTGGACTCTAGATAGATAGGAACTCCGGTCCAGTTTCTACTAGGCCGGCGTGAATAAAGTGTCTGTTCGTTTAGCCATTAATCCAGTGCCCACAGGGCAAAGGGTGAATGGTGCAAAACTACTCTCCCCTTTCAGGAATAGACACTCTAAGAGAAACCATAAACCAAATGACTAAGCTAACCTAACATGGAGATCATGGAGAACTCGGGTTTCTTTTTGGGGTATAAATGGGGTTGGTATGAGAGAGTGGTCGCCAAGTCACTACTTCAATGGTTGGTTGTGTATGAAGTGAGATGTTGCAGTGAAGTGGTCCGGGTTCGATTCCCATGGGGTCCGTGTGAGCATTTATGTAATATGAGTGATTCGGTGCTTTTGGTGAGTTATCATAGGCAGGAAATTTGTAGCAACCAACCGGCCCCATCCTATAACCTGAGACAAGTGTAGAGTGGTTATTACTGCTATCACACACCCCCCTACCTTTTCTATTATTGCTCAAGTGGCAGAGGTTGGTTATTTTCGATTTTGCGTTTGTGTAGGAGAATTGATCCTGCGTGATGTATTGCAATGATGTTAATTTCTTTAAATGTCTTATGTATAAGGGTTTTTGGAATTTTAAATGTGTCTTCAAGATTTTTCATGGAAGGAGCGTGAGTAGTTCCACGCGCGCCTGCGGTGATGATGAGGATGGGGTCTACTTTCCAGCCTAAATCTAGTATATCGTTAAGTAGTGGTTGGTATTTTGCAATTTTAGTAGTTATGGTGTCTTGAGAGAATCTATCATTGGTGTATGTGAATTCAATAAATTGTATTGTGAGATGATCTTGTGGTAGTGTAGGTGGGGTGCTTTTATATGGGAGGCCTTTGATACAAAGGATATCTGGTTTTAGTTGGGCGTTACATTGGCATCTATGATTAATGCATGTGCATGGGAGGAGCCATGTGGGTACTGTATTTTCTGGTGGGTTGTTATTGAATGTGCCTGCGTTTATGAGGATGTAGCATCTGGATTTGTATGTAGACAATATTAATTTGCGAAGTGTCCATACTCCTTTATTATGTCTTTTAACTCTAATTGCATGTATGTGGTGGTGATTGCATTTGAGAAGTACGTGGAGCCAGGTGTCAGTGTCGTTTGAGTTACAGATGGGGCATGTGATGGAAGGGAATCGTTCTATGCCAAAAAATAGTTGTTTCCTAGCATTGCCCATGTATTGGCCCGTTCTGAATTTTAGTATGGCGGTTTTGTGCGAATCGGTGATGGCGGGATTAGTCCAGAAATCGTTAGAGAGATCATTGTCTATGTCGGGGTTTGTGGTCCATTTGTTAATGTTGGGGAATTGTCGGGCCATTAGTTCTAAATTTTTTCTGCGGTCTGTTTGTGAGATGTATGTTTCAAGGCACCGGACAGGTCCTTTGTCGGGTCGTCTGGCGGGTCCTGGCTAATAATCTTTTTGGTAGAAAAATAGTATGGTGTGTGCAAATTCGTGTGGTTTGGTAGCAAATTTGTATTCCTTGCTGGTACCTGCTTTGGCGAGTTTGTCTGCTTGTTCATTTCCCTCAATATTGGCATGGGCTTTTATTTTGTTTAAGGTGGTGGGTTGTGTACGGTTGTGGAGCATGTTGACTATGGAGGTTAGGATGGTTATATCTGGGTGGTTACGGTGTAGGGTTGGGTGTTTTATTTGGGTGTTGATTAGATAAAGGCAATTAAGGCAGTTGGTAAATATGTGAGCTGGTTCATTTGGGTATTCTTTTGTGATTATTTTGAATGTTTTGTGGATGGCCATAAGTTCTGCTCGGAATGAACTTTGTAATCCAGGTAGGCGTTTAGATATTTGCATGTTGTGTTTTGTTGAGTTGTAGATTCCGTATCCAGCTTTTTCACGTATCCAATAACCATCGTCATGTTTTTTTGGTGGCTTAAATGAACCATCTGTGTAGTAATTGTATGTCGGTGGGTATCGTAGTGGTTTATTTGTTTGATAGTTGGGTGGTGTAAGTGGGTTTGTGTTTGTTGTGTTGTAATTGAGTGGGTAGAGGAGTTTGTTCCATGGTGTACTTTTATTTACTAACGTATTTAGTGGTGTCTGTGGTGCTGTTTGAATGTGATAGTGTGGGATATGGAGGTTATCTATTGTTGTTTTGAGGGTGTTGATTTGATCTGGGCTATATATGTGTTTGTTTTGATGGTGTATGCATAGTATTTGGAGTGCAAGTTCTTCAGGCTTTGGTTTGGGTTTGTGTGGTGGGAGTGTGGGTTCTTTGTATGTGATGGTGTCTGCCTCAAAGTGAAGGAGTACATGTGTATCGGGGTATGGGCCTTGGTAGGGAGTTGGGTTTTGGTACCAGTTTCTGTCTGGGATGGTTAGTATGGTTATGGAGTTTGGGTCGTTTTTGGCTGCCAGTCTGGCCCAATGTATGGCTTTTTGTGTTGTTTCTTCGTTATGTGGATGTGCATATCCGTTCCCTTTCCATTTATATTGAAATGTTGTTCCTAAAGATCCAAATATTTTATCTCGTGGGAAAGGGGAGTAGAATTGTGTGAGTTGTGTGGAGCATGTGGTTGGTGATGAGAAGTACGAGTGGGTGATATTGAGTGTGGTTATAATAGAGTCAAGCAATGGGTGTGGAAGTGTGTGTTGAGGGGATTGTGTTGGGTTCTTTTTCGAGTTGGTATATTTATAGCGTTGGTAGAGCCATACGATTTCTGTTTCAAAGGATTGTGGGAGTGGCACTAAGCCATGTGTACTATACATTGAGTTATTGTATTGTCGCCATAGCTATTGTACTCGAGAGTAGGGGATTGTGATGATGTGTTTACCGGTGTTGTCATATATGGAGGAGAGATCATTATTGGTTTGTATAGTGTTTTGGTTTGTCAATATATCTTTGTCTGGGTTACATTCACGTATAGAGATTTGTATACGTGGGAGTATTGTTGGAGGTGGTATAAATCGTGTGTCTTTGGGTTGGTCGGGGATGAAATACTGGTTTATGATGTTTGTGTAGTGTTTGTGTTGGTGTTGTTTATAATAATTTGTAAGTAAGGAGAGGTTGTGGGTAATTATTGACGGGTAATTGTATGGAAAGAGGCCTCGTTGTAGCGTCCATTTGGTATATGTGTCATTGGTTGGAGTATTCCACTGGCAGAGGTATGTGTCATAAGTTTTGGGGATGTTATTTGTGTCTTTTGTTTTAATTGTTTTGTGGGAGAGAATGGTGTGTATGGGGAATTGTAGTGGGTTGTTTTTGATGAGGGGGGGGTGGGTGTGATAATGGTGGGTGTATATCTGGTGGTTGTATGTGGGTAGTTGGGTGCCGGGGTGTGAGGGTGCGGTTATCTGATATATAACATGCTTTAAGGGTGCGGGGTGTGGGATGGTCTTGGCATTGTGGGGGACAGTGGGGCTGGCAGGTGGGGTAGCAGAAGAGTTGTTGAGCAATATGTAGGGCACTTTTTTCTAGTTTGGTTGGGGTGTGGTAGTAGAGTTTAAAATCTTCTGGGGACATGAGGGAAGTGCCATTTGGGAGGGTGATGTGTTTAATTTCGGAGATATTGTGTTGTAGGAGTTTGTGTAGGAGTTTAAGGGAAAGTGTGGAGTTGAGGTGGTGGAGTTCTATATTTGCTTGCAGCATCCATTGTGTTTCTAACTGAGTGGCGTGAAGTTGGAATGTTTCGCATGTACTCTTAAAGTGTATGCCTCCGATCTTTTTTAGGAGATATAAAGTGCGTATAGTAGGAGATCTGACACAGTCTTGAGGTTTTATACGTGGTATGTCTTGTGCCCCTCCATATTTAGCTAGTATGTGTTGGATAAGGCCTTTGTATATTATTCCTAGTCATCCAGGGTCATTGAGTGCGTTCCTGAGTTGTTCACCGATACATCTGAGGTATGCGTTTTTTAGGGAGAAAGCTTCAAGGCCAAACAGATCATGGGGGAGCTGTGTGATTACGTTGGCAGTGCATTTTGGTAGGCCGCATATAGTTTTTTGAATACTGATGATTTTTTTGTCAAGTTTTTTAATTCCAGGAAGGGAGTAGGGAACTGCATAGAAACTGTAGGCTATACCTGCCCGGATGACGGTGTCTACCATGCTAATTCGTTGTTTCATTGTGGCTGGACATTGCGATAGTTGTTTGCATTGGTCGGAGACTTTTTTGGTTGTAATGTGGGTTTGGAGTTTCCATTTTAGTGATGGTACTAATTGTATACCTAGATACACATAAGGTTCATTTTGGTGTAGTGTAGGTATTTGTTGGTTTCATGGTTTTGTATGTGTTGTTTAAAATTAGTGGGATTTGTTTTAGTTTTGTTGGGGCAGCCAGTAACGGCACATTTGGGTACACCAAGGTCCATGCCTGCCCATTCACAATATTTATCTAATTTGTTAAGTTGGTGTTGAAGGGATTTTAGGTTGCTGGTTATCGCTGCTAGATCATCTGCGTATGCCGCTGAGCTGATTGTGATGTTTGATGTACTAAATTTGTAGCCATTGGATCCTCGTTGTAACCATCGCAGTAGTGGTTCCAAGAATATGAGGAATAGATATGGCTTAGTGCGTCTCCTTGAATGGTTCCTCGTTGTATGGGTATTGGTTTGGTGTGGCCGAAGTGTTCCCCGGTGATGATGGTGTGGGAGTCTGAGTATATGTTGCCTATCAGTGCAACTGCGTCTTCTGGGTAGCCAAGGTCTTTGATTATAGCAAGGAGTCTGGCATGGTCTAGTGATCCAAATGCGTTTTTGAAGTCAATGTATAGTAGATAGATGTCTTGATTTGAGAAGCGGGCGTCTTCTAGTGCTGCGATGAGGAGTTGTAATTGCCTGGATGTGCATCTTTCTGCTCTAAATCCTTCTTGACTGTTGTGTAATATTTGGTGGGTTTCTCCGTAGGCTGCTAGAATTAGTGTGAGGGTGCTGGTAAAGAGTTTGTATATTGTATTGGCTAGGGCTATGGGTCGGTGGTTTGGGAGTTGAAATGGGTCTCCTTTTTTGTATAATAAGATAGTATGGCTGATTTTCCAAGATGTTGGAATTTGTTTTTGTTTGTAGCAATGTGAGAAGAATAGGAACATTAGTTTGTGAAAGCTGTCAGGCATATTTTTTAGAATTACATTTGGAATTTTGTCTGGTCCGGGGGTTTTATTGTTGGCGAGATTTTTAAGGCATATGTCATATGTTTCTTGGTCTAGGTATTCGTGTAAGGGTTTTAATGGGTTGCCTCTTTTGTCTATAACGAAGCCATCTATGTCATGCCATGGGTATTGTCGTACTCCGCACGTGCAGTGGTTTGGGTGGTCAGGTTGGTAATGGCATGTGGGGACCGTGGGTCTGTTAGATATGGATTGTTGGATGTGTATTTCATTCGCGATATCTGTGGGGTTGGTTAGAATATTGTTATTCCGATCTAAAATGCAATCAAGTGGTGGTATGTCCTGGTTTTTAAAGACTTTTTTATTGATTTTTTTGGGGCATTTATCGTAGAGTTGTCTATATTTGGATATGGCTTTTTTGATGCATGCTTGTGTGTATTGTGTAGTGTTTTTTCGTGCCATTTTGTTGGCTGTTTTGGCTAAATTGGCGAGGGAGGTGATCCAATCTTGTAGGGTATTGTCTAAGGTTGGTGGTGGAGGGATAATAGTATGGGGGTGATTAGATAATTCGTTTAGGATGGGGTGTGTGCGCCAGTGGGGGTTGGTTTTGGTGATGTAGATTGCTTTTCGGAGGAGATGGTATGTAGAGAGGTGGTTTTTCCATTTTTTTTGGAGTTTTCTTGGTAGAAACCCTCCTTGTTGATTTGTACGGTTTGTTAATTGGGGGAGAGGTGGAGCATTGCATGTTTGTATGAGCTTATCGGAGATGTTTTGTATAATGTGGTCTAAAGATGTACAGGCAGATTGCCATTGGCATGGAGTAAGATGATCTATTGTAAGAAGGGTGGTTAGAGTGTTAATTTGAGGGGCATTTTCTTCAAAAAATTCGGTTTTAAATTGTTCAATGTTCGTTTGGGGGATGGGGTTTAGAAGTCTGGGGGGTTTTGTAGTGGTATGAAGGTTGGGACGGGCTAATAACATGTTTGGTGGGATGTGTAGGGTTATTGGAGAGTGATCCGAGTTCAATGTATGGTTGTTATTTATAATTGATGTGAAGAGGGGATTATTGGGTGTGTGGATATAGTATCCATCTATTAAGCTGGTTTGGCCATAATTTTGGCCACCTTGTCTTGAATATGTACTGTTAGTGAGGATGTATGTTAAATGTAAGTTTTCGGTGAATAATTTCCAAGAGAAGTCTTCTTCTTGTGGTGGTGTGAGGTAGGTGTCATTGAGTCGACCGATTAGGCCGATATCTCTATTAAAATCTCCGCAAAGGATATATGTGTGGTTTGGGTGGTTTGATATTTGGTGTGTGATTGTTTGCTTGATAATTGTTATGTATTGTATATCTTCTTCATGTGAGGGCATGTACATATGTAACAGGAGCCACGGCTGGAGGGGTTGGTTATTGATTCGAATTATTTGTAGATATGGTGAGATTGTTGCTAGGGATGGTATTTTTGTGATGTTTCCAGGGAAGGCGTATTTTTGGTGGATAAGGGTGAGAAGTCCTCCGCGGGTGGGTTTATATGGCATTCTTTGTTGTATACATCTAGTTAGTGCATGGGTGTTGTTAAATATTAGTCTATATTGTGGAAATAGATTTTGTATATATTTTGTAGATTTTGTAGCTGTTAGTTTAGTTTCTTGTATTGTGGTGATGGCAGGTTTATTGGTTGGGTGGAAGGTGAGCTCATGAAGGTTTGGGAGAGCTGTGTTTAGTGATGAGGCATTCCATGTTATAATGTGTGTGTCGTGGTGTGATGTTTGGATTAGTTGAGGAGGTAGTGGTGGAGAGTAGGTGAGTGGTTGTGGGTGGGAATATTCTGGAAGAGGATCTTTGCATTTTAACGATTCCTGAAGTAGTATAGGAGGTAGATATGGAAATTTTTGTGTTAGTGTGAACATATTTAGTGGTTCTGTGGTGTGATTGATGAAGTTATATAGTTCACTATGTATTGTGTTGGGGGGGGGTGAATGTATGATTGGTTGTTAGTAATAAATTTTATATAGGGATGTGGTATTGAGATGTGTCTTTCGGGCGGGTTGGGTAGTTGTGCCATCCGATTTAGAAGTGTGGTTGTCCAATCGGGGTCTAGTGTTTGTATTAGTGAGTAGTCACATATTTCAGTAGAAGGACTTATGGTAGTGATAAGTGCATAGAGTAATCTAGGTGGTGGGTGGTGTTGATTGTGATATATATATTTTGATAGGTGGGGATAATCTGTGATGGTATCTTGGTGGTTATGATGGGAGAGGTTGATAATGGGTGCAAAGTTATTGGCAAGGAATTGGTATTCTGGTTGTAATTTAATTGTACATGGGATGAAGTATAGTTTACTTCGTTGTTTGTGTGAGGGAGGGTGTAGTGCTAAAATGTTGGGCATGGGTCCTGGATTTCGTTCGATATCCCCACATCTAAGAAGTAGTAGATTTGTTTGTGTGTGGTTTTTTGTGTGTGTTTGGAGAAAAGAGTGTGTTTGTAGTAAGTGAAGAGGGTAGGATTGGGAGGGGGTGTTGTCTGTTTTGTTTAACATTATTATAATTTTTATTAGGGGGCTATGGTTTGTGGTTGGATACAGGTGTTTGGTAATTTTTTGAATAGGTTTAGTTTTGATAATTTTCTTTGTATTAATAATTTTTGTGAAGGGAGTATAGTGAAAATGGTTGTTGCAGGATTTTAAGGTTATTTTTTGGGATGGGATTTTAGTTGTTTGGACGAGGCCGGTAGGCCGAGCCCATTGTTGTGTGATTTGTATTTTTTGTTCTGTGTGGTTTGTATGTTTGGGTTGGGTAGAGGTAAAAATATGGTTATTGTGAATGGTGACTGTGGGGATGGTCCAAACTTGGGATTCCAAGAAACCCAAGTCGCAACTGGGGGTTTCCGAGAATCCCAAGTCCCAACTTGGGGTTCCTAATAATGTGGACAGGGATTTTATTTTGGTGGGGGAGAGTGGGGGTTTTTCTAACGTAGAGGATGTGTTTTTGGTGTTTATTTGGGGGGTAAATTGATGGTAGTGTGGGGTTTGTTTCGAAGGGTTGGTATGGTAGGGTTGTGGGTCGGGTGCGAGTGAGTTATTTTTGGCATTTAATCTGGGTGTTGTGTTAAGATGTGAGATTTTTATTTTCTTGGTATGGTTGTGCTGTGTGTGTAATAGTGGTAATAATAATATTTTTTTACCCAAGGGGTAAAGTAGTGAGGTGAGGGGGTAGTTGTTTTTTGGGAGAGGTAGGTATGATTGGAGAGAGTGTGTATGTACAGGCAGGGATGGGCCATGAAATTGCACAGACGGCTTTGGATTGATAGAAACAGAGATCAGTACATCAGAGTTGAAGAGAAGTGCTACTGTTTCTAAAACCCTAATTGCTATAAGGTTGCTATTCATTAATCAGTCCGTGGTGAGAGGGGCGGGGGAGGCGTGAGCCGTGGTTTTGTTCGGTGGAGCCTTGGACCAGCGCTGACGTAATACCAGTCATACGCTGGTTGTATTCTTGGGACGCGTTTGTGAGCTCCCGAAGTTGCTCCATGAGATACGCCTGATGCTTGGTATATGTGGCTGAGGCGGTTTCGACTGTCGTTGTGGTATGCTGGGTGATGCCGTTGCCGAGGATGGCAAGTCTGGCTTCGAGGCGGTCCTCGACTTGTTTCATGGCTGTCTCGATCTCCAGAAGCGTAGGCGGCGGTGTGGGGGGTTCCTGGTTCTGCAGGGCTTCGACGGCATCAGCCAATACTTCTCTTGTTGGCCGCTGGTCGTGGGCATGTGCTGCGGCAGTGGGGTCCGATGCGGCGAGGCTTCTTCGGTGAGGAATAAAATCGACAAGCTTACCGAGTAAGGGGACGACGCGGCGCATGCTCTAGTGGGTGTAGATTGCGGAATTTAGGCATCTGACGAGGGCTGCTCCATCATGGCGGCTAAGCGGATCATTCTGTGCACGACTGTAAGTGACTGTAGAGACGTTTTTCGCACCAAGGAGGCGGTGAATTGCTGTTGTGACTTCGATCTGCGAAGCTTGGAGCGGCAGGCCTTTCACCACCAGCGTTGTTGTGAGGGCATCCAAAGGGTTAAGGTTTGTAGTAACGTTAGTAAATGTAATTGGAGTGGAGTCTAATGTGTAGAGGGTACGGAGGAGAAGCTGCTTGGAGTTGTCATCAATTAGTGTAGCCTCTGCAAATTCCTGCTCTGTAGTTCGTTTAGAGATACCTGCAATTTCAATGTCTTGCCCAGTAGCATAGCCATGGCGGATTAGTGTAGCAAGCAATTGGCGAGAGTGGAATTTGGCAAGGGCGGGATTTTCCAATCGCAGCTTTCTGTTACTAGCGGCAGAGTTAAATTCAAACCCCTTTTCTATTTTACCGACCACAAATTCATTGTTTTGTAACTGTAGGACAAATACACGTTCTCCTTTTAGGAGTGTTATTCCGTCTTTTTGTGGGTTGCGGAGATCAACTTTCAAAAACCCTAACCATTTAGAGGTCTGTCGGTTGACTAAGGCTGAAATGGGTTCTCTGAGGGTGTTGGCAATTTGGATGCCCATGAGTTGGAATCGGGATGCGGCTGCTAATTGGACTTCTTCTTTGATCATATTGTGGTAATGGTTGTCAAAGCGAATTACTATCTGATAGTTTTGACTGAGTCCTGTATTGGAGTCTATTGGTGCTGTCTTCGGGATCTGAATGAGATGATAGTACTGACCTATTTTGTCATCATGCCTAGTAGAGGGATATAGTTTCTGACGAATGTGTGGGTAGGCATGTCTGTACGTGAGGCATTCATGGATTTCTCTATCAGGCATACCTAACTGTCGTAAGAGTTCAGCTGAAGGTAAGGCAACAATGGGAAGGTCGGCTTCTACTGCTAACGCTTCGTGCACTGAAAATGTTAGCCATAGAGGGGGGGAGGGAGTAGAAGATTTACCATGGGGAGGGGTCGCTGGATTTGGCAGACTGTCGGGTGGTGTCGAAGCAATGAAGATTGCTGGGACAGCAGGTTCAGCTGATACGGCCTCTTTACTGGAGGAGGTGGTTGAGGGAGGTGCTTGCTGGGGTGTCTCGTATGCTGAGGCTCCATCATCGTCCTCAAAGATTCGGCGTTTGCGTCTTGATTTGGTGCTAGGTTCGGCGGTGTCTATGTCTTGGTGTGTGGAGCGGGCTGGGAGTGGATTACAACCGGTTGGGAAATCACGTATGGCGATGGGACCATCTGTGTCGTTGGCAGGTCCAGTGAGTTGGAGTGAGTCAAAGCGGGCTGGGAGTTTTTTCTTGCATGAGCTGCTTCTTCTAGACTCGTTAGAATTGCCTGTGTGGTCGTCACTTGAAGCCATGCTGGTATGCTGTATGTAGTGTGGGAAGTGCTGGAATTGTGCAAAAGACGGAAGGTTAGTCAAGAAGGTTGTGATAAGAAAAAAGGGAATGTGAATAGAGTAGGGAGTTAGTGCATACCTGTGTGGTTGGGGTTTGAAGGCAGTAGTGTGGGTGTGATATTTGTAGTCTTTGAGGGGTGAGGTTGGATGAGGGCGGAGTAATGGTTGTAGGATGCTGAGGTGTGTATATTTGGAGTTTGTTAATTTTGGTGATGGGTGTTGGTAGGCGTCAGGTGGATGCCAGTGGTGGACGGTTATTTTTGGCTGATTTTTGTAGTAGGGAGTGTGAGATGGCGGCTGAAGGGTGGTCATGGGTGAGTGAGGTGTGCAGGCTTGATGAAAAGGTGTGCAGGTGGGGATCGTGGGAGGGAGTGGAATGGGAGGGGTTAATGTGGATGTGTGTGCCAATTGATGAGGGGAGATTATTTTTAGCAAGGGAAGGAGGTGGGTTGCAGTGGGTAGGGGGCGGCTAGTGTATAGGTTGTTTCTTTGTGAAAGCAGGAGGCTGTGGAGTTTGGGAGGTGCGAGTTTAGTGTAGGAGAACTTGGTTGCAGTTTCGTGTGAAGAAAGATGTTGTAGCATGAGCTTTAGTAGGTAGTTTGATAGGTTAGAGTAGTGGAGATTGAAGGTGTAGAATTTGAGGAGTATTGTTTGTGTAGATATGAACAAATGTAGACAAGGTTGGACGTAGTGTTGAGTCCATGTTGTATGTTGAGGAAGATATGAAATAAAAAGGATTTTGAAAAACCATGGGTGTGAGATGGTATGATGCAGATGATTGTTTTGGTATTGTGTAAAGTGTGAGGAGTTATGATATGTTTTGTGGTGAAATTTTTGTGTAAGCTTTTGATGAGGTGTTAGGTGTTTTAGTGGTGGCAGATGATGTATGGTGAAGTTTGAGTATTGCGGTGTGGTGTGTGATTGGTGCGGATTGTGTGCGGTTATTGTGCATTTTAGGGTGGAGGGTGGCAAGTGTTGTGTGGAGAGTGGTGAATGTAATATATCATGAGATGGTCGGAGTGTGATGTTTGAATGGGTGTGTGTAGTGATGCAGTGATGGTGCGAATGGAAGCGGGGTTTGTGGAGATGGGGAAGAGGTTGGGCATAGAATTGGAGATGAGGTTTTGATATGTAGGAAAGTGCGGTGTGTAGTTTGCGGTGAATTTGTGGGGAGAAGTAAAAGTGGTGAGTGTGAAAGAGTGCAGTATGTGGGAGAAAGTGATGATGTTGGCGGTGATCCTCTACTGGCCAGCAAGGGTGCTGGTGTGTGTGGCATGCTGGGGTTGCGCGCTGGTACTTTGCAGTGTTGGTGTCGACTGGGTGTCGACGTTGGTTTGCCCGAGCAGCATCTGGCGGCTGTGGTTGGACCTCCCTCTCGTTCGATGTTGGACTCCAGCGTTGTGGCGGTTTGGCGCTCCTATGAGTTGAGGACTGTGCTTGATGTAGAACTAGGTAGCAGACTAGTTGTTGGTGTGTGGACGTCTTGTGCCACGGCTCCGGGGGACTTGCATAGTGTAGACAATACACCGTATGGTGAAGGTGGTCGTGCAGCTGCTTGGTGGATGTTGTCCATACAGTACTTGAGGTTGGCGCAGTTTTGGAGCCGACTTGTAAGTGGGTGAATGAGTCTGCATATTCTAAAGTAGGAGCTACGGAGAGAGAAGGATCATGTGTGGAACTGTGAATCGTAGTGAGCGTCGAGGAGAGGGAGGTAGCGGTGAAGATAGACATGAGTGTGAGTGGCAGCAGAGCGTGGAGGCGGAGCTCCGCCTCAGCTCTGGCCTCCGCTCTTGCCATTCATAATCCGCTTGCGTTCATATAATGGGTGGACTCTACTAACTACTAAAGAACCTTATGTCTACCTCCCAACTATTTTTATATTTTTTGTTTTTTTGTTGGTAGTGCGTCCCGCACACTAGAATGTGGCCTGGTCGGTAGGGGAAAATTGAATAGAATCATCTATGTAGAGAGGTATTTGGTGATTTCATCTACTTTATTGCCCAATTTTTTCTTGTGTAAAAGTAGCCACTTCCAAATTCACTTAAAATTTGCGAAGAAAAAATTGGCTCCTACCTCTCTTCCAAAGGAAGCACTCAAGAATCTTCAAAGGTCGTACACGGAACCATTTTTATCTTTGTGTAGTGGCAACTTGGACCTTGGGTAAATTGTTGGACTTGCTAAAATGGTGATAAATTTTAATTGAAATTGCTAAAATGGTGATTTTTTTTACTAAAATATAGAATACAAAAATCTTTCAATCTACAGGATTTCAATGAAATATTCATAAGTTTAAAAATTCAAGAGTTACAAGAATTCTTCGCTCATATTCATCTTCTTTTTTTCTTTTTTTTTAAAAAGTTCTAGAATCAATTATGCAAAGTGAATTTACAAACTTAGTTAGGATTCCAAGAGTGGGCCAACGCATTTATGAGGTGTAGAGAGTAGAATTAGCCCAACATACTAGTATTTGTTCACGATGGTTGTAAAGTCAATGTATTTTTTTCTTCTTTTATTCGATTTCGTGAAATTTGAATACAATAACTAAACAACAAATTCATTCTTTTGCATACAAAATCATTTTTTGGTATTTCATATCATTTACTTGGACTTTCCAACCAATTAGGAAACGATGCATTTATTTATTTATTTATTTTCATTAGGAATAATTATGTGGACAAACATGTTATGTGATTATAAAAAACACTTTCAAAATTGAAATACTACTAATATTGCTCACGATATTTTATTTTACATACCCAATACACCTAAACCTTGTAATGTTACAACCTAAGCATCCAAAATGCATGAAATTATATGAAGTTTAGTAGCATTATAATAACATCATGCTGTATGTCAAAAGTGACATTAAAGAAGTGTTTGACGTTCGCAAGAGTGAAAAATAATGGCTTAAAACCTTTTTACGTTTGTCTAATCTCTCCTTAGCACGTTATATGCAATTTGTTGTACTATAACAAATTGTGACAGTGTGAGTTTTGAGTGAGTTTTGAATTGAGTGCATTTGTTTCTAATGATTAGATTTTTTTGAATATTTATTACGTGTAGAATATGATAAACGGGTTTTGAATATTGTAGTTTATTATCATGTGTTGTGATGGTATTGTAGAAAGAATTCAATCGAATTAAAAATGTTTGGTACAATAGTGCAAAAAATGTTGCATAATTGAATAATCAAGTGTGATATTATCAAATACAAAGTGTATGTAATATTGTCACAACCTGTGTGTTACAAAATTTGTCACTTTTTCATCCGTCATGTGGATAGTCACATTTTCATCCAAGTTTTCCATCCATCAATTATCATCCAATATCTCATCATATATCATTTTCATCCATTTTCATATTTTGTTGACTATTTCCAACTATACACAAATTTTTCAATTTCTTTCGATCATCGGCGAGGTCCAATTTTTTATAGTTTTGTGTTGCATTGCAACACGGGTTTTTACTAGTAAGATTAAAAATCAAGAAAAATGGGCATGGCCAGATCAGTCAAATGGGATCAACGAAGGGCAACGAACAGTGCTGCATCAGACGAGAAGGAGATCACAGACAACGAGGACAGCCAACGTCGACCTGCGATCATTTATCGTTGTCAAAGATGACGATACTGCTGAACCCTCAACGAAGTTTATAGTCGTCGTTGCTGTGGCGGACGGCGTCCGCATCTTGCTCCTTACTGCAGCTTGGGGTGCCTTCTCGAGCTTTGGCTGTGGCGATCAGGGCGATGGCGATGGTGATGGCATAGCAACCGACGTGCGTTTTGAAGGGGATCATATTGCGTACGGCGATCGGCCGTTTCACGAGGAGCGGGAGAATATTGAATCAAAGTAAAGTTGCAGAAGCCAAAGGTTTAGCTCTGTGCCCGGGAATTAGGGTTTAGTGGAAAGAGGTATGTGTTAGATTCATCCTAATCTTAGTTTGATTTTTCTAGTACACCTTGATTCTGTATCATTTTGGTGATGGTTTTTGTTTCGCCAGGGTGAGTGGAGTAAGCTTTTTCCCTTCACTCTGGATTAGGGTTTGAGTTTTGAGAGTTCTGGTCCAAGCGATGCTTTAAAATTTAGGTACTGTTTCAGGAATTGCAAAAATAAAATGTCGAAGCGGAAGTTTGGATTTGAGGGCTTCGGGATAAACAAGAAGTCGACGTATGAGTTCGAGGCGCAACCTGCCAATACGCGGCTGTATCTACCGTCTCCACCACGGAACAGGCGGTCTGACAATGTAGAGGATCATGACTTGGATAACATTGGATATGAAAACGATGAGCGCGACTCCGAGAATTTCATGAAGTCCGTGGACTCAAAGCAAAGGAGTGGCGCGTTAAGCAAGGAGAAGGGGAAGAAGGATGAGTCGTGGTTTGGGAGTGATGATGAGGACGAGGACAGGAATAATGCGGGACAGGATGACGATGAAGTGGATCCTCTTGATGCATTTATGGAAGGCATTCACGAGGAGGTTAGATTGTTTCCTCTTGTCCTTGAATTGGTTCTCGTTGTCTGCCCATAGATTCCTTTTAGTTTTTTAACCCCTAAGCGTCCACTTTGTGTTTTCTGGTACTGTAGGAAAATTGGACCCCCTGCTGCAAATCATCTGTTTGTGTGAAAATGACTTCAGTTTGACACAATCGACATTGTTGATCTTGTAGTATAGAACAAGAGCTTTAAAATGATGCCTTGCAATCAGAAAACCGAGCTAAAATGAGAAATTGCAACCGTTGCAAAGTTCAGTGATGCAGATGGCCATATTGGGCGTTTTAGACGCTTTGGGGTTAAGCACAATTACCTACACTCCACGAAATTGGTATAAAGTTTCAGTGCGTTGTCACGTTGTGGCTTGCGGCTTCTCAGTTACTCTAGTTAGTGACTGCAATTCAGTCTAAACATCATATCAGTTTAGTGTTTGAGACATTTGGCTATTGTGGTGTTAATCGTGGATGTCTGATAATTCCGGATCAGCTGAAAGGTAGGAATGAATGAAATTTTGATCTGAATTCTGTAGGTGAAGAAAGCACCTGTGAAGCCCAGAGCTATAGTCGAAGAGCTGGAGGATAACGATGATGACCCAATGGAGAGTTTTCTTAAGGCCCGGCGGGATGCAGGACTCTCACTGGCTGCTGAAGCCTTGCATGCTGGCTATGACAGTGATGAAGAGGTTTATGCAGCTGCAAAGGCAGTTGACAATGGACAGATCGAGTATGACTCTGATGATAATGCAGTTGTTACTTTGGAGAAAAAGAAGATTGAGTCGCTTGCTCCGTTAGATCACAATGATGTTGATTATGACAGATTTAACAAGGATTTTTATGAAGAGTCTGCTTCAATCTCAGGTATGTTGTTGTTGTTACTGTCGTGCTGGTGACACCTATAAATTCATACCAGGTTGCAGACTTCACATTGACTTTGACATTTCAGCATTAGATCTCTTTGAGAACCAACTTTTTTGCTTATTGATTTGCTCACCGTAGCAGATGGTGAAGTTCAATTGAATGTATGTGTTATTTGTTTAAAGCAGAGAATGGTTTAGATTTGAGATATGATCGCGTAGACAAAGTAGAGACTCTTAATGTTGTGGTAGCAGCTTAATTGACTTCTCGCTTTCTTGTTTTACGATTTCGTTTTTTGCTTTCGAATGCAGGCATGACTGAAGAGGAGGTAGCAACGTACCGCAAATCTCTCGCGATCAGAGTATCAGGATTTGACGTTTCCAGACCTGTCAAGACTTTTGAAGACCTAGGCTTCGATTCCGCCCTGATGAATGCAATAGCAAAGCAGGGTTATGAAAGACCGACTCCAATTCAATGTCAGTCTTGTCCAATAGTATTGTCTGGGCGAGACTTGATAGGAATTGCGAAGACAGGATCAGGAAAGACCGCAGCTTTTGTTCTCCCAATGATGGTGCACATCATGGATCAACCGGAGCTTGGGAAGGGTGAAGGTCCTATTGGTGTTATTTGTGCACCGACCCGTGAGCTTGCTCAACAAATCTACTCTGAGGCCAAAAAGTTTGCTAAAGCCTATGGTATAAGAATCTCAGGAGTTTATGGAGGGATGTCCAAGTTTGAGCAGTTTAAAGAGTTGAAGGCTGGATGTGAGGTAGTAGTTGCCACCCCTGGGCGCTTGATAGACATGATCAAGATGAAAGCGCTGACAATGCAACGAGCAACCTATCTTGTGCTTGATGAAGCCGATCGTATGTTTGATTTGGGATTCGAACCTCAGATTCGATCCATTGTTGGCCAGATCAGGCCTGATCGCCAGACGTTACTATTTTCTGCAACGATGCCTAAGCGAGTGGAACGTCTTGCTCGTGAAATTTTGACAGATCCAATCAGGGTCGCAGTTGGTGAAGTTGGAAGTGCAAATGAAGATATCACTCAGGTCTGGGATTCTTCTATTCCTACCTGTAAATTTGTTGTCTAGTGTTTGTTCAGATATTAAATTTCGTGCATGTCGTAATATTTTCAATGCCTGGTGGTGCTCTTAATCATGAACTCTTGTTACAATTGCACTACACTTAGATGTTGAGCAATGCACAAGGAACCTGGAAAATGAATTCACCTACTTATATATATATATATATATATATATATATATATATATAGCTCTACGGAGTTCACGTAGAATCACGATACAGTCTTTCCAGATACTGACATTTTTACGAATTGCTTTTGAACTAATGGTTACTTGGGCATCAATCTCAGGTGGTCAGTGTGCTGCCTTCCGATGCGGAGAAAATTCCTTGGTTGCTCGACAGGCTGCAAACTTTCGTTGATGACGGAGATGTTCTAGTGTTTGCGTCCACGAAGTTGAGGGTGGAAGAGCTAGAAGGGAAGTTATTAGAGAAGGGCTTTAAAGTTGCCGCTCTCCATGGGGACAAGGACCAGGCTACAAGAATGGAAGTTTTGCAGAAATTCAAGAGTGGGATTTATCATGTTCTTGTGGCAACAGATGTAGCAGCCCGTGGTTTAGATATTAAGTCCATCAAAACGGTTGTGAATGCCGATATTGCCAGAGACATGGACAGTCATGTGCACCGAATTGGACGTACGGGGAGAGCTGGTGATAAAGATGGGGTGGCTCATACACTTGTGACTGGGAAGGAAGCTCGATTTGCTGGTGAGCTTGTTACAAGTCTCATAGCTGCAGGGCAAAATGTTCCCACAGAGCTGATGGACCTTGCCATGAAGGTCGGTTTCTCACTATTTCACTTTTTAAAACCTAATTTGCTTTCGTTTTTCTAAATTTAGCAAGATGTTCAATTGTACATCTCTTGTCTAAACTCTGTCTATGTGCTCCTGGCGCTGAAATTTAACTTAGTTTCACATCTCTTTCCCTGTGACGTAGGATGGTCGTTACCGTTCTCAACGTGAAGGACGGCAGAAGGGCGGGGTAGGAGGTGGAGGAGGTGGAGGGGGAGGAAGGGGTGGTGGAGGTATATATTTTTTTAACCTTGATATGCCACAGACCAAACTCTTTTCCAGCTTGGGCAGTTTCATGTCTCTTAGTAGATTTAAAGTAATTTTAAACGTGCAATAAGAGCTGCATTGAATTTTATGTATAGTTGCACATTCTTCTTTGATTCATTGGGTTTAACTTGTTCTGGCCTTGAATTCAAACATTTTAAACTGTTTCACTTACCTGAGATTCTACATGCAGGAAAAGGGAGAGGACGTGGTGGAGGACAGGGTAAAGGTGGGCGTGGTGGAGGTGGAGGTCGTAATGTTCGCGGTGTTGATTTTGGTCTAGGTATTGGCTATAGTGCTGATGCTGCAAACACAACACCCAGTGCACCCCAAGAAAAAGCGCCTAAAGTCCAGTACCAAAGAGAAGAAGTCCAAATGCGAGGTTCCGTTGTTGATTCTCTGAAACTAGGAATGATGGCTCGATTTAAAAATAGCTTTGTTGCAGCTAATACAGCCAACCCTGTAGGCTATACGGCACCTCAAGCTAGTACTCCACAAGGGCGTGTTTACGGTGCCCCACCAAGCGTCAACGGTAGGGGTCGCGGAAACTTTGTATCTGCAGGTAGTTTTTCTTTATATGTTCTTACCCTTTTTTGTCTTTATGGTCATGGTGTTGGAGGGTTGATTTTGCAATATTGCTGTAGTACTTTTCCAGAGCTCATGAAACCTTGCTCTGGGTTTTGATTATTCTCTGGCTCCCAGGTTGGGACATTTCTGTTCTGTGTCTTGGTGCTTGTTCCGTTAAACTTCACTTAGCAATATTCTAATGTTCTATAGTTGCTGCTTCTAAGCACTTATAAGGTGTGTTTCTTGCTTGTTCTTGAAATTGTTTTTGGTTTAGGTAGAGATTAGCAAATTTATATGATAAGAGTTGTAAACCAAGGTATATTTGCAAATTGAGATTCCTGGTGGTTGTGCTTTCTCTGTGATTTTCCTGATGTACAATAAAATTCATGGCTCATGCCGACGTGATTGTTGCAGGTATTGGTTTTGGATCTCAATCTGGGCCCAGCTTCACGTCTGGAAGCTCTTCAGCTCATACATTAGGGGATTTTCAGGGTGGGGAAGCCGTAGGGAGGCAAGACTCAAGTTCAGGAGGAGCTTTGAATGCAGGATCTGCCCAACCAGCTGCTAGTAATGTAGGAGATGGAGGGAGAGGAAGGGAGAGGTCAAGGTGGGACAGAGATCGGGATCAGATTCCTAACATTCAAGAGAAGCCTCGAGAAGCAAGTAGTCACGAAGACTCCAAGCAAGGCCATCGGCCGGACGGGTATGTTCAGAAATCCTTAATGAGGGTTGCTTGTTGCATACTGTGTGCAAATAGTGTGCATTCTTCTCAGTCTAATTTGCAAACTTCAATTGCAAACGTCTATTGTAACGTCTGCATGCATTCCCTTTAATACGTCGTTAATTAAAATTTACTCCAGCACTCGGGTCAGTGCCCTCAGTCAGTATCCTGTGGCTTAATTTAAGCGCAAGAACAGTGTGTCATTCTGTGAACTCATGTCTGAAAAACTCTACATCAATCTCATTAACAAGATGCCCCTTCTTAGTAAATGTAGCGTATTCAAATAAGTGAAATCAAATTTACAATTCATGGTCTCTGACAGATGTCTATTATAACTCATGTTGCTCTGCATGCTTGTACAGGGAGAGGACCAGACAGAGAAGACGCCCCTCAGGTTGGGATCGATAAGAGGGTGATCTTGTCCTTTGGACCTCAATTGCCCCTCATAATGTTCTTGTTAGCGGTAGGATGTTGAACGGCATCTGTGTAGCTTGAAGCGTGTCTGATTTATGTATAGTATGATGGTCATTGCACACTTCGATGACCCTGCAGCAGCTCTTGCTTCTTTGATGAAGTTTCAAACATTTTCTTGAGAATTGCGCTCTAGTTGAGAAGCGGAAATCACAACTTATATTATTCCTGCCTCGACTTGTACTCTACTTAGGCAGTAGGCCTTCAAGATCGACTGTTTTGTAGTCATCAGCTGGAAGGAGCCTCAATACAGGGAAAAGTTTTCGTAGTGAGTTCTGTTGGGTATTTATTTTTTGTGCGGGTGTGGCAAATAGTTACTTGGACCTTGAGAACCAATTTGCAGTCTGGGTTGGTCACGTAGTTGAATGGTTTTTGCGAGCCCTTTCATAAGGTTCTTTAGGTTTTTGCAAGCCCTTTTCAACACCCCGACTCTAAAGCCCCCCCGGACGTTAATGCAAGGACTGTTCACCCATGGTCCTTGAAATTTCCATTTTGGGCACTCTAGGGCCTTTTTTTGGCAATTTTGTTTTGCAAAATTGGGGCCTACGGTCCGAATTTAGTCTAGGGGACCCCCTTGGGAATTTTTAAAATCTTGGAAGAGGGGGTTATTTTTTAAGGTGGGCCCCTACATGTTCAAAATAGGGGGCAGATTTTGTCCTCTTGCATTAACGTCCGGGGGATTTAGAGAAATGCATTTCAATAGGAGCATTGTAGAAGCTTTAACATTAACCCTTTAGTGCCCAGAGTGGTTTTCGAGAAGCCACACTTTTTTGGGTGATGTTTTCTTAAAACTCTCGCTGTCGAAATTAGGGATACCATTATTAGTATCCAACCGTATGAATGTAAGCATAGCTTAATGAAACATGTGTCGGTTAAATCTTGGTAAGATCGAACCGTTGGATTGGAAGATTATAGTATGTCTTTGAACCGTATAATGAACACTCAAAAATGAGATTTTGGGGGGTGTGTGACTTTAAGGTTAAATAGAATTTGGGTTAAATTTTCAAAAATGAAAGTGAAAATGTTCAGCAATGACCTGTGCAAACACCTCTCCATTGCAATCTTTCATGTCAAGAATGGACTCATACATAATTATTGTGAAATTTATAAGTGAGTGACTTATCCATGTACGGTTTAGGACAAAATTTAGACATTCAAATAAGAAAGGAGTCGGTACATTGATCCAGATCGGACTACATACACTACTGGAACATGAACAAGAGAACACAATCCAAAAAAAAATACAACAAAACAAACTTCCAGACACAAGAAATACCACATAGTACGTGTGTTGTATTTGTAAGTATTTGCTGCATTTTGATGTTTTGTACATAGGTATTTGGATAGCTAAGAAAGTCAGATTCCAAAGTTTCTTTTTGCATCATCTGCAGAATCAAAAGTTACACATCTGAACTTCAGACACCGGACTGAGATGGTTTACAGATTTTCCAACATTTCATTTTCTAATGATCTAGTGACCACTCAGTGGTTACCTGGGCACTAAAGGGTTAAATACAATGTCTCATCACCCAATATTTAGCTAAAGATGACGTGAATTTGCCCATGATTCGGGAATAGTGGCTAAGATTCTGAGGTCAACAATAGAAGGGCTAAAGAACCTATTTTTACATGTTTGCTATGAGAATTTTATACATTCTATGGGGGCGTAACTAGAAACATGATGTGTTCAATACCTATTGTATTCCATTTTCTTTAGTACCAAGAGACCCACTGTTTCCATTCTGAGCTTTGCACTGGGTTGAACTCTCTTTTCCAAGTGTGATTGCCTTATCCAATGTTAATATAAGGTACATGTACCTAATTGTGACACTTTATCCTGAAAACTGTGATCTTTGACTCATATAGAAATACATTTTCAAATGAGGATTCTTCTTAGAGAGTGTCACAATTAGGTGCTTCTACTTTAGATCATGTAAAAATAGGTATACAATTCCATTCTAAAAAATCTTTTCATTCAGGATAGTGAGTACAACTACTACAATACTAGAATGGATATGAGAGATTGTGTGAGGGATGATAGAAGCATCCAAGTGATTGCAATACTTGCATTGTCATCTCTTGGATGCTCCTTGATCATCTACGATCTCATACCCATTCACATTCTAGAATTGAATGATGGTCATTTTGAGGTTACATCCATGTGTTTATGTTGCACTTTGGGTGCCAATTTCAGGAGGATTTTCTCATTGTAAATAGGGTATGATTTGGGTTGATTTTGTCTACAGCAGTGTCATCATGAGCCTTGAAATTTGGCCATTGAAGGTTAAAATTTTCATTGAATGTAACAGGTATATAGATTGCTCAACAATTGGCCAAAATTGATTAATAACTGGTTCACAACTACCCCGTCTCTAAATCCCCCGGTGGTCTTGAATGCGGGGCACTATTCATCCACCCCTCCTTTTTCTGAAATTTCCATTTTGGGCACCTTCGGTGCTTTTTTTGGAATTTTTTTTTGCAAATTTGGGGCCTACGGGCCCACGTTACCCTAGGGGGACCTATTTGGGAATAAAAAACCATTGGAGGAGGGGGTTGTTTTTTAAAGTGGGCCCTGAACTGGACAAAAATAGGGGACACTTTTGTCCCCATTCATTCAAGACCACCGGGGGATTTAGAGAAATCCTCACAACTAGGCTTTAGCCAAACACAAAACTCCAAAATTGATACGGCAACAAGAATCTTTTATGCAAATGAACAAGTATCTCTTATTCAATAATGCTTGTCAATGAAAGGAAAGCAATCGATTATGGATAGGGTTTTTTATTTGGCTTCTTAGAGCGAGACTCCAATGTCGTGGCACAGTTACAATGGTTTAAATCTGGAGGGACCACCTCCCACTGCATGCATGGAGCATTGCTACAATGCAAAAAGAAAACTCTGGTTATGGGCTCTAGTATTATATGTATAAGGTGGTTACCCCATTCCCAACTGAATAAGAAATACGGATATGAGGCATTGATATTATTTAGTATTATTATTTTTTAGACGTAGGCAAGAAGAAATAGATTCCAACACAAGTTGAAACATAATTTTTGGATGAAGAATGAATTAGTTATAAATTTTCAAAGTTGAAGTATGACGCATCCCATTCACGTCATATAGGTACACCTTTTTCTGTCTAGAGAAGATGCTTAAACCAACAACAACGAATCCATAACCACACTTACATATACTAAAACCAACAAGACAAAACCCATTACCAACTGTAACTCAAGCTACAACCAACATCATTGCAGCATTGATTGTGGATAATGCCACTAGCTGTTGGTGAAAGGAGCCAGTTGGTAATGGGGTAACCACCTTAGAGTAGTTGACATTGAGAGGGTTTTGGGTGAACAATGATCTTGTGAGGGTCTTTTAAAAAAAATTCTTGCTTGGATATGAATGAGCTTTAGTGTTATTGAGAGAAATACAAACAAACATTCAACAAAACTTTGTGTTGAAAAAAACAAAAAAACCTCTGAAAAGACGTAAAAATGTAATCACAAGTATAGGAGTTTCTACTTGGACTTCAAAATAGGTCTAATTTGTTTATTTTTAAAAAGGAGAGTCAATTGGTAGTATACAATGTTTTGTGTAATTCAATATATGTAAAATTTAATCCAAAATTCTTACTTTTGGTCATTGTTTATGTCTTAGTTTATTTTTTAATGACTTTGTTGACATGTTGTACATGCTTTGTTCAATCTAACAACTTAAAAGGTGGATGAACATGAAAATTTATATTGCCGAAGTAAGTGATTGCAAATTGCATTTGTTGTGGTTAATTTTTTCATAAATCCTAACAAAATATTAGATTTTTTCCCAATAATGTTTATGTAGGGATTGAACAAAACATCAATGCGATTCAACTAAAAATACTTTGAAAGGGTATCAATGTCTCAAAGCATTACAAGCATTTTGAGGCCTCCAAAAGGTTGCTAAAAGTGCCATGCAAATAAATTAATAATAGAACAAATAATAAATAAAATAGAAAAAATAAAAAATAAAAAATAAACTTGACGTGACCGAAGTTTGGCTATGTCGGATTGGATTTCTTAAATAAAAATAATTTATTTTAAAAATCTTTTTATTAATTTTTTTGCATGGCAGTGTGGCTGAACTCGCAGCCCTTCAGAGGCCTGAAATTTCTTCTAATGGTTAAAGTTCAAATTCATGTGGTACTTAAAAGCATGATTCTAAGTAGATTGTGTAGGAAAAAGGAGATTCTAAAGCTGTAGCAATGACACATATCAGTACTACTAGTTTACTCGTATAGCATGTGTTGTTCTCAAAATCACAAGGCAACCCATTTTGTGTGTAAAACCAAATTCTTTGTTTATTTTTAAATTTTCTTTGCTTATTTATGACATACACTCTAGCCATTTTTTCTAACTTTTTGTAAATTTGGATGAAAAAATTACTTCAAAAATCATTGTGTCAAGTTTAGAAGGTTCAATTTTTTGAAACTACAATCGAACCTTTCTTGTTGCATGGGAATAGTGGGGTACTTATGCACATATTGAGAGTAAAGGGTGTGGAAACCCAAACCACAGTTCTGAAATTCTTTCAACAGTATTGAAAGCTACCAATATTAAAAAGAACTCATAAAAAAACAACCAAACAAGTGATCATCTTGCTTTATAATAGTTGATCCTCGTTGTCAAACATAATATACAATATCATTGAAATTGGTAGGGGCCATGTACTATAGTTGATCCTCATGCTTTATAATTCTTTTGTGTTTTTAGCCCTCCTTCATACTGACAAGTGGTTACTATATTTGACTTTATGCACATAAAGAGTATGTGAATAAAGAATTACAAGTATTTATGCAAGTAGGGAATTTGCAATATGAAAAGTTTGACTGTACTTACTTTGCATAAATATCCTACTTGTATAAATACTTGTACAATACTCCATATCAATTTTTTGTTTTCTAGTGTCGATAATTTGAAAACATTCACGATTGTATGATTTAATTATACTTCAACATATTACCGGTAGTGTATTCGATATATACTACTGATACACAAAGTAGTGAGTCGTAGTCATAAGGAAAACTCGCGTTAATTCTAAAATTAAAACAAAGTGTGAGGTGCACTAAGTGTGGTAATTCATAGTAATTGCGCTTAATATGGTCACTTTGACCGTTGCCGGTCAAAATGTCATATGTCCGGCCGAGGGTGGGTGTGCACAAATTTTCCAAGCAATGGACTCCTAATTGTCTAGGCAAATAGGTGGGAAAATCCTAAGCTCAAATGGCAAAAAACTAAACAAATTGGCCAAAATGGAGGGTGTGTATGAAAATTACAGCATACACACAAGATTCAAATAATCAATAGTACACACAAATTAGACTCCCAAGCCTTCACCTATCACCCTAGATACCAAGTATCATTAAATTGGGTAAAATTGGTGAATAAACCCTTCCAATTAGGGTTTTTGGACTTGTGCAAGAAAATTACAGCACACACCAAATGCTCAAATGAGGCAATAACAAACACTAATTTAGACTCACAAGCCTTCACCAATCACCCTAGGTACCACGTACCATTAAATTGGGTAAAATTGGTGAATAAACCCTTCCAATTAGGGTTGTTGGACTTGTGCAAGAAAATTACAGCACACAAAATCACCTAGAAATTGGCCTAAAGAGTGTGGGAATTGTCCCAATTAGCCTCAATTCCCCCTAAGTACTTTAGTACTAAAAAACGGGGTTAAATTGGGAAATTGACACCTTCAAATGCCCAAATCTCACACTAACACAAAATCACAGCACACTAACACTTCCCAAAATGAGCATCAAAACCCACAAAAAATTGGAGTTTTTCACGAGACAAACCCTAGTATGAGATAATCACACAAATACACCACAAAATCATGGAATGTAAGGAGAATTGGAGGATTTTTGGGCAGCGCTTCCGCGTCGTGCCCAAATAACCCTAAATTCTAATCTATTCTTTTTCCCTTTACAACCACAATTGTACTAATTTATCACAAGAGTTGGCACGAAAATCGGGTAGCACTTCTGCATCGTGCCTTCCAACCGTACTCAAATAACAATTCTAACACCTAAGTATTCAAAGAACAACATAACAACACAAGGAAACTAACAAGAGCAATCTCCACATTCAATTTACTAACAAATGATGAGAGAAGTCCATGAATCAATCACACAAGAGTTTGGGCAACAAAAATCACCAATGTATACTAGTAGAGTTCTCCTTAATCATCCTAATTCTTCCTAAGCCTAGGTAATTCAACAAACACTCAAAAAATGGATAAAAAGAAGGTAGGGAGGTGCTCCCTCCCTATCATCACGCTGCCCCCTGTAATATCACTGGTGAGGACCGCGGCCTCCCCTGTCAATCTCGTTTCAGGGGTTCGAATTCTCCCCAGCTGATTGCTGGAGTTGGATGATCCTCGCCGGGACTGATCTTCGAGGTCGCGCCTGGTTGTCTTGCGTTGCCGCCTTGCCGATGCTCCACAGCCGCCCTTGAAATCGCCGTCTCCTCCTCCGACTGCAGTCAGGTCGGTGGAGCTCCGCTCGCTTGCTGTCGACCCTGCTGCCCTGGAGAATCGCCGTCTCCTGCTCCGCCTAGTTGTCGTCGTGCTTCAGTTGCCTTGGCTGTGTCGATCTCCGCCTGTGTTGCTCGCCGTTTGTTGGCCTTCGCTGATCGTTGACTGCCGAGGTCGCCCCCACGCCGGAGCTCCTGACCCCGACGCCTTCGTGATTTCCCCGTTTGTTCTCTCCGCCGCTCGTGTGACTCTGGATTCTTGCACTGCCGGATTGCTGCTGTCGCGATGGTTGCCCTCGCCTGGTTTCCAGTCTTGAGCTCCCGGTCGTCTTCGCTGAAGTCGCAGCTCCGCACCTCGCCTGGCTCTCCGCTCCTTGCCGATGTTCTCAAGGCTCCGGACCCTGTCAATGTCGCACCAATTTCGGAGCTTCCTCCTCCTGATCAACCGCAGTCTTGGCTGCGTCGCCCTGATGTTGTCGTTGCCTGAGTGTCTGCTCGTCCGAGATTCTCTTGCTGTCGCCGTCTTCAGTACCCAGATGCGTCGATGTAGCCTGCTGAACTCGTCCGTGGATCTCTGCCTCACCCTGTAGCAGTCGCCCACAGTGATCCGCCTGGACTTCGCACCAAGCTTCTCAACCTTCGCGCCCAGAATCCAGTTGCTTCAAAAACCGCAGCCAAATCCCCAAATTCGCCTACACTAACCTCCCTTCTCCCTCCAGATCTCAAGGACAAACAAAAACTAGTCTCTACCGTGACCTCCCAACAATACAGATAATGCTAAATCCCACACACTTAATTTTCCAAGCTTTTTTCCACTAATATTGTTTGATTTTCCAAACACTATTCTCCCACAATTCTAAGGTCCAAGGACTCAATGCAATCCACAATAACCTAGATCTAGATCCAAAACCTCCGTCTCTCTCAAACCTCCTAACCGGCACAGAACTAACTAACTGGCCAAAAAACATCGACAGGGGTGGGATTCAAAATCCCACCCCAAAAGCTACATCCATCTAACAAGAAAAATTCATCCGCTAATTTTCATCCATGGAGCCCTAGCTCCATCACACACTAAACTCCCTCTTAACCGGGAGTCCTAAATTCCCCCATTAACTCACAAGGGAAACACTAAACCAATTAGCCCTAATAGGTCCAAATAACACACTAGACTACTCAACTAAACTAATGGAATGAATTAATAGACCAAAACGATAGGATAAACAATAAGCTAAAAGAATAATATAAGTAAAAGGCTAACTGAAAGACTAAAATAATGGATCAAATAATAGACTAAATAAATAGGCTAAAAAACATAGAATAAATAATAGGCTAAATTAATAGAATATATAATAGGATAAAAAGATAGAATAAATTGTAGGCTAAAAGGATAGAATAAATAGTAGGCTAAAATAATAGAATAAATAATCGGCTAAAAAGATAGCATAAAAGGATAGGATAGAATAATAGAATAAAACAATAGACCAAGGAATAGATAAACGAATGGGCTAAAAGGATAACTCGAATAATAAACTAAAATAGCGAACTAAATAGTACGCTAAATCCTATACGAAAATAATAGACCGAAGTAATGAGCTAAAACAATAGACGAAAATAATAGGCGAAATAAACGACTAAATTAATAATCCAAAAGAATAGAACGAAATAAACTAATGGACTAATCAATTAGACTAAGGAATGGATTAGAACAATAGGCCACAATAATAGATTCAAACAATAGAATAAAATACTAGGGCAAATGGCTCAAACGCCCAAAATCCCACGGTTAAATAGTTAGGAATAAATAAATACCCAAAATTACCTAGACAAAAGGGAATCCTAAAATTGGGCAATCAAAACCAAATCAAATGCACACAAAACCGGGAATTAGTCTAATCGGCTAAAATGTCCCGATTAGAACAATATAAAATACAAAATACATCAAAATCATAGCGGTAACGGTTTACCACTAAAGTGGACCGTCTCGACGGTTCACACTTAACCCCTAAACGTTCTCACCCTTTTCAGATTTGGCAGTTTTCCAAAGATGCATTATAAAATGCAACTAAGAGGGATATTTTCAAGTTGATGAATGAATAAAAGTTGTGCATTATGCATTTTAGATTCTATCCATACGATTAGATTTTCGATTGCTATCACCAATATTTGTGTATTCAATTTCAAACTCAAAATTTAACACTCTTTTGTAATATGATTACGAATAAGATATTGACAATCTAATAATGAAATTTGTTGTGATGGGTTGAAATGTAATACTCTAAGTGTAGGGATTTTGGAGATTTTTTGGTTGCTTAATTTTAGTAGTTGACTTTTTCAAAAGCACTTTTAGACTAAAATCTTCGAAATTTTGAGTTGAACACTACAACATGAAATGAGGCATAAAAATTTCACAAATCATCCCCTTTCTAATCGGATCATACATGCACGGAGCTAACTTCCCATAAAAGTTCCAATAAAAAATCCACACTGCAAAAAGTGCATGATGGATGAGAAAACGGACTTCAAATCCGTACATCATGCAAAATATGCATGGTTGGGCGGTTAGGGGTTAATTGGGCATGTGTAATTACACCTTGAGATTTTTGGTTTTTTTGGCTTTCAAAACATTCTAGAATCTATTTAAAAAATATATTTTTACATAATTGGCTTTGGAAATCTATAAAACAATATCAAAACTTTTGATACAAACTATTTGAAGATTTTAACAATCGTATATACTTCCAAATGTGTATGTTATTTGTTTATTATAAGAAAAAACAAATGTATAGTATGTAAAAGGATTGCAAAAAATATATAAAATATTCAATAAAATTCCAAAGATTTTGAAACGATTCCATTTTTAATATATTTAAATATTTTCCATAATTACTAGATATAAATAACGAAGCAGTAATGATGCAATAATAGCCCAAGAATGGCAAATGTTTTACAACATTACACTTTTTATTTTTCCCAACAATGACACCATACCGTGAAAACACTGTACAATAGTGTATATATATTAAGATTTACACTAATATTTTACTATCCAAAACACTGAATTACGAAAGATTCACCCTGCATATTTTGAATAAAATAATAATAATAATATTTTTATAAAATGTAACACATATATATATATATATATATATATATATATATATATATATATATATATATATATATATATATATATATATAAAAATAAAAATAAATATAAAAATTGAATATTAATATTTTATTAACATATTCTCACATTAATTTGTACTTCACTACCATAATTAGTATGAGGGTAATTGCACTAATTCTGGATCCATTACTACATAAGATTATTTGTGTAGTACTTTACCGCTTACCAGTGGGAAAATTTTCTTGTTCTCTAACAAGTAGGAAGTGGGAATCAACAAACAAGTTGGTAAATCATGCATATTGCTCACGTATACCAACGACTAGTGGGGATGCTCTTATAGAACAAAAACTGAAGGCATACACACAACATTGCCTACTAACTGTGTCAACCCTTCGTTTCAAGCTCCTCCACACTACTAGCAAAGACGTCGCTTTTCACTTGGAACAGTATCTTACGTGACGAATCGCACTCACCAAGTCTTGAGCGCCTGAGCAGTCAGTGCAAAGTGGCGCCATTTGACTCACCTACCGAGTGAGTGAAAAGCGACGCCTTCTCCTTGTAATGCCAGGACAACAACTCGAATAGCAACGACATTTGAAGGTTGGCTCAACTCTTTGAGAATGTCTGTTCTATAACATCACCAGGTAGCTGGAAGACAACTGGCAGTGAATTGTTTGTGTCAAATGCCACGCCTTCACTTTACAATCCTGGTCTACATCAATCTGCCTCATTGATGGGAGTTGATAATCTTCACATACAAGTTGATCTTCAACTTTTGTCAGGTGGTTCCAAAACAACAGGGTTTCTATGTGGCTTAGGCATTCCATGTGACTGAAACTCTTGCCATATAGTAGAGAAGCTGGGTCTCTTTGAAGGATCCTGGTGCCAACATTTCTGTACCAGACCTCTAATCCAAGTAGGAACAAAATCCGGCAATGTAAGCCTCACTCCACGCAGGACAGGATCATAATCAGTAACGTTGTATCCTTCAAACGGAATACATCCGGTCAATATCTCATAGCATGTCATAGCGTAGCTGTAGACCTTAGCTGCCGGTGCACAGGGAACTAATATAGTTCCCCCATGTTTGATTCCCCTGTGAGTGTCACTTTTCCCTGTGATTTCGAGTTTTGACATGTGTACAAAATCACCTGCTTAAGCTTAGTCACCTACTTGTAGAAGAAAAGTTTTAACATGTGTCGAGTTCTGAAGCTCAGAGGGGAAAGTTGCATTCACAGGGGAATCAACACAAGGAAACCATCTGAGACCCCTGTGATGTAAAATGTAAGCGGCCTCGCTTCCCGGTCGTCCACGTCGTCGGATTCGACGCAATTCAAGCTGAGCTTGCTCCAATGCACTTTAGATACCTCAATCTCCCGTTCCAGCAACACGGTCTCGGGGTTTGGCGAGTCCGCTGTGATAGCGTTCTGAGCAGAAAGGTATTGTGATGTAGAAGGTGGTGGAGTAGTGTCTTGTGTAGCAAGAATTAGCAACCTCACTTTGTATTGTCGGCTCTGAGTGGGGGTCCATCCTTCTGGCAAGGAATCTGTTTCAAGGGCACCCGTAATGTTCTTGAGCAGTTACTGGAGTCCACCCTTTTCAAGACTAGCACCGTAGACGTTTCAATAGTGTCTCACCACCCAACTTTTTTAGCTAAAGATGATGTGGATTTGTCATGATTAGGGGATCTGCTACAGTAATTTGGGAATAATGGCAAGATCATGAGGTGTTGCACAAAAGAGCTAAAGAACCTTATGCCAATTCAAGGTCAAAGAGCAATAAATTAATTTGCTATAATTGAAGATAAATTACTTGATACACGACCAGCTTCGACTTTCAAGACACCACTAAATGGGCTAATTAGTGTCCCAGACACTATTTCTCAACACGAATACTATTTTACTTTTTGGAGATATATTTTCCCTCTAAAAAAATTACTGTAAAATTTAAAATGATAAAGAAATTCAAGTAAACTTTCTAGATGTAGTGTTTCATTCAATGACAAATGACAACTTTATATTAAACATGGCATGAATGCCACCTCATGTTACTCTCATCACCTGCAAGGAACATGGTATTCTCAATGAAAACAAGAATGACAAGTGACAAACTCCTATGTACTGCATGGATGCTATTTCTCTTACCTTTGAACAAACTACGATAAAAGAAGTCAATTCTCACTGGACACAAAATAGCCCATTTAGTGTACCAGTACTAGCAAGGGTGCTCCTTTCCACTTACATTTTCCACTATGCACCCCACTGGTGACGAGTTGAGTAAAACTGGTTACAACACACCTGGAGCCCCTGTTTCTCCGGCAGTTGGAGGGAACGGGAAATGATATTGGACAAAAATACAATATAAGTGATTATAATCAGGGCCATATAATACCGGAATTGCGTACCCGAAGATTTGTTTCTTTTTTTGTGCTAAAAGTATCATTGTTGAGCTCAAAGGACAATTTATAGACCCCGAGTGGCTCTCCCTAGGAGGGCAACTTGGTTATTTAACCCCTAAACGTACGAGGGTGTCCCTTGAATTGACAATTTGAGAAAAAGCATCATAAACTACTATTTAGAAGAATATTTTGGAATTGATATACAAAAGAAAGTTCTAGATTTTGAATTTTGAATTCCATCTGTACGATTTGATTCACTAATACTATCACCAATATTTAATTATAAAATTTGAAAGTTAAAATTAGAAATTCCTTCTAAATTCGATTACAAACAAAATTTTAATATTTTTTGAGTAAAATTTGTTGGAATGAGTTTGAAATGAGATACTCTTAAACGTGGTGATTCTTTGAAATTTTTGTGTGCCTTAAATCTATGACCTCATTTTTGCAAGGCCACTCTTGAACTACAGTCAATGCAATTTTGGCTTGGTCAACGACTTGACATACTTCTACATTTGTAATTTAAGAAAAATATGTAATTAAGTATGACTAAATCCAACCGTTAGATAGGACAACAACTTGGTGAAGAATCTCCAAAAAATTGGATGACTTTCATCCAAGCATTGATGAGAACGTGAGAAGGGTTTGAATTTGTTAGCCATTCACTTTTTGGACGCTCTGACGTTTAGAGGTTAAGGGTTAATTGACAAATTCAAAATCATAACTCTTCATTTCAAGAATGGACAAGTATCTTTGCATATAGTATATAGAAGTTTATAAAATATGGTTCGGCTTTGAGCTGGAAATATTTGTGGGTCTGCGATGATCTCTCCTATACATGCAAATTCATTCATCAATTCCTTGAGGTACTGGAGGAACACAAACATAGAACTTCTTGAACATCTTGAAGTTCTTGAGCTTCCGTCTTAGCATATGTTTCCTTGAATTCGTACTGCTAGCGTACAGATATTTAAGCACCCACCATCATTCTTCTACCTTGATGATGTTCGAGATATAAAGAAATCACACTATCCTTCACTGCTTTCGCAATCATTGTAAACAACTTGTTTTACAATACCTGCAACGCGGAAATCTCAAAAAAATCAGTCGTTGCAAGTGGATCAACAATCTTGTAAATGTCCTCCTTTCTCATTATGTTCTTCATGCAAATATTCTTCATGCAAATAAAGCTTATCAAGTCTAGTTTCTGTAACACTATTTAACCTCTAAAGGACCATGGGTTTGTATTTTGAATAATAAATGATAAATATAAGTGACGATTCATTCATCAAGTCCATTTGCAATCTAACAATGTACTCCAAAATTTTGTGGTATGATAGGCTCATATATGTGAAAACTCTCCGAAAAAGGGATAATTTGTGTAAAAAAATGCCCCATTTCATGTTATAGTGATTCACCAAAAAATTCTAAAATCTTAGTTCAAAGGTATTCTTGAAAAAATCAACTCATAAAATGAAGCATCCAAAAAATCTCCAAAAATCACTACACTTTCAATCTATCACAAAAAACTGCATTCATAGATTGTCAATGTCTTATTCGTAATTGAATTACAAAAGAATTTAAAGTTTAAAGTTGCAAATTCTATATAAAAATATTGTAGATAGCAATCATAAATCCAAATCTGTGGATATAATTTAAAATCTATAATGCACTTGTATTCATACATCAAACTCAAAACATTCCACGTAGATGAATTTTATAATGCATCCTTGCGGTTACCCAAATATGGAGAAGCATATGGTCCATTAGGGCTTAAATGTGAAAAATTCCAAGTATTGAATAATTGATTCCATATGCAAATTTAAGGGGTTAAGGTCTTCATCAAAGTACATAGCATGTCCACCTATCAAATTTAAAAATTAGATCTCCCTTTGCCACTATTATTACACCAGATGATATTTAATTGTATTTGGGACCTTCACACAAAAATTTATATTAATAGGAGTATTTCTCTGATTGATAAAATTATCTATATGTATGAGACTAATAGAAACCAGATAGTCAAATTAAATAAAAAAATAATATAACTGTAACTATAAATTTAGGATTCAAAAAGGCAACACTCACCTTTAGGTCTTCCATTCTCTTCTCCATTAGTATTCTCCATTGTCAAAGCTTGTATACAATGGTAAGATGTGGAGAGAATTCAAAGCCACTTGTACAAATAGCGCCAAAGTAGAACAAATGTTTGCAGGGACGCTGTTGCAATCCGAGTTAGCAAACAAATCAGAAACGAAAATATTGCAATAACCCACTCAAAGCCCGATTCTAAAGTGGAAAATTCTCCAAAACACACTATCTATAACCTTGTTCTTCCAAAAACACTCTCCAAATTGAATACAAATTTTTTCTGACCAAAATTGACCTCTACTTTCTCCATAGGGCTGCCCAAACCAATGGTTGGGTAGTACGAACACTTCCCATCTTTGAAAGAAACAACAGGAAGGACTTTTCCATTTCGGGTGAAGAAGATCTCTTGCACGACAAAATTGATTCCAGCGCCCACCGTATCCCCTGTTGTAAACCCTTCTGCATATGGCTTGCCTATGCCTTCACAAAAAAGCTTGCCATCATCACCGTGGTAGCCGTAGCTATTCTTCTCCCATCCCGGCATCGTCCAGGATTGGAAATTCTCGTCTGTAAATCCTATGCCAATCCTAGCCTTTTCGCCTTGGTCCTTTACCGTCAGCTCAAAGTAGTACATGCCTGAACACCGCGGTGCAGGACAATTAGCTTGAATGGAACCACATGATTCACCATCTCCTGTGCACCTAGTCGTGAGTTTGTCCATTGATGACACAAGAATCGGGCTGCAATTATTAGTGTTCAAATGTGATGGTTCCTCTTCCACGTGCTCCTCATATGGCATCGTCCTCAACATCATACTAGAAGTTCCCTCCGACCAAACAAATGCACTGGTACAACCCCTCATAAAGAGCATTTGCAACCCATCGCACATTGCTTCAAGCATCTCGATATCATGTGTTGTCAATTGCACTTCTCCACAATCCCACACTCTAAGATAGCTAAGAGCAACAAAGTGATTCAAGTTCGGCAGAGCATTAAAACTACAGCAATCTGAGATGTCAAGGTGTTTTAAAGCAGTCAAGGGTGCGCTACTCGTCAACCTTGTCAACCTATTGCACTTTGAAATTACAAGTTTCTGCAATTTAGGGTGATTCAAGTCTGGTAGAGTATTCAAACTGATGCATCCCTGGACGTCAAGGTGTTCCAAAGCAATCAAGGGAACACTGCTAGTCAACCCCGTCAATTCCTTACAACATGAAATAACAAGTATTTCCAATTGTGGGAAATTGGTCAGATCTAGTAGCTCTAAAATTGCTACCTTATACATGAAAAAAATTTGCAGCTGCGGAAAATGTGCATATTGTCGATGAAGTTTCTCCAAAGGGATCAAATCTGGCATCTCAAACTTGTATCTTGTTGCTACCAAAACTTGCAAACTTGGCAACGAAAACAAATTGAAATATTTGAGAGCTACAAGGTGATTCAAGTCTGGCATCACTTCCAAACTCTTGCATCCTATGAGTTCAAGGTCTTCCAAAAATATCAAAGAGGCTCTGCTAGTCAACCCCGTCAATTCCTCACAAGATGAAATAGTAAGTTTCCTCAATTGCGGGAATCTACTCAAATCGAGAAGCTCCAATAATGCTAGATCATGCAGGTCCAATGTCTCAAGTTGTTGTAATTGTCCACATTCCACTTTGAAACTCTTGCATCGCTTGAGTTCAAGGTGTTCCAAAAATATCAAAGGGGCTCTGCTGGTCAACCCTGTCAATTCCTCACAAGATGAAATAGCAAGTTTTCTCAATTGCGGGAATCTACTCAAATCGAGAAGCTCCAGTAATGCTAGATCATGCAGGTCCAATGTTTGAAGTTGTAGTAATTGTCCATATTCCACTTGATGTTTCATTGAAGAGATATTTGGCACCCCAAAATTGCATCCCAAACATCTTGCTGTATAAACTTGTAAATTTGTCAAACTCCACAAATCTCTCCATGTAGGAAAGTTGCCCCTCCCTTTTGGTCGACGAGTTCAAGGTAAACTAAATTCCTCAGACTTCCAACTCCATGAATTTGAAGCATTTGACCGTAACATTTCGGACCAGTGATAAAAAATGTTTGCAAGCTCTTCAATTGCAATAATGACCTCACATCCAACACTCCACTCTGAATCTCCACACACCACAACTTCAACACTCTCAAGTTTGAGCACTGACTCAAGTTTATCTCCCTCACTATACCATACGCTTTAGTCCTTGCATCATTAATCATGCATACTCTTTGCAAACTTTCCCAACCACCCCCTGAAAGGCAAGATTCTTCTCTTCGTGGAACATAAGCCTTCTCAAACACCCAAGGTCGCAATTCAAATTCTCCCACCTCAGCTTTCATTATAGCAAATCCACGCCATAGATCATGAACGCATATCATTCCACTTCCTTCACCCAAGTTCTCTAGAAGCGATTTATTTTTCAATCCTTCAAGCTGCAAATTCAAAAAGTCCACAAATTGGCTCAAGACCGTACTCCACTTATGAATTTGCAATAAATAATCTTTAGAAGATTTGCCTAATTATAACATTAAATGTTAAAGCCTAAACTAGTTTTATTTATACCATTTAGATATCTATGCAGAAACAAACTCAATAAAAGAATAAATATAGAGTAGCTTCTCAAGTCATCCATACCCTTCTCTTGATATCAGAGACACTTCTCCCATGTACCATGCTAAGCCAATCAATGGTATTGATGGTACTGAAAGATCGCCTATCACCGTCCAATATTTCATTTGTGATACATCCAAGTGGAGCAAAAATGATCGCATCAATAAATAGATATTTGTCTTCAAGTCTCAATTTTTCAAAACTTATTCCCAAGATAGAATATATTGGATGGTCTTTATCATCTTCTTGATACCAGTTGAACACATCAACTTCATTCAAGTTCTTAACCCATTCCTCTGGGTCATTTCCAAATTGCCCACCTAATGTCTGCAATGCCAAGGGATGATAGTGATAACTAATCCCATCTCCTTTACCAAAATGACACCGTTCAACACATTCCTTCAAGAGTTGCTTATCCGCCCTGTCTGCGTTTTTCAAATATGAGCCTGGTGCAGCATGATATAGAAATAATGACCTTGCATCATCCTCTTCCAAATTGGGCATTTCAATACACTCTTCTGGTGAAATTTTGCGATATCCTAACTGGGATTGTGACCGAGCTGTCACTATCACAATGCTTCCTTCCGGGAATCCCACTCTTAATAAATCCATCGCTTCATTCACTATATTTTGTGCATCTGAAACATTGTCGATTGCCAACAATACCTTCCTCTTCAAACTGCGTTTCAATCTATCCTTGCACTGCATTCAGGACAACATAACCCCTTGTCAAAACCAAAGTATCCTATTCACAATTATCCACTAATCAAATGAAGTCATCATACTACATAACATGTAAATCATTCTTAGAGAAAGAAGGATTCATAATCATTCTATCTCTGTTAGAGATCCAGATTTTGAGAGAAAGTTGAGCTCAAAAGAATGTTATCGAACCTCATCTTCAGAGAAGCTTTTAATAAGCTCTTCATCCGTTCTTGTGAGTCTCCTCAAAATCTCTTGCAACCTAAATAGCTTGCTTCCAACCCCAAACTCGATGTGGCATACTCTCCCCTCAAACTCCTTAAAATAATCATTACAAACAACCTTGCAAGCGGTGCTCTTTCCAATACCACCCATCCCATACACTCCCAATATGCGCACTCCATAACTCTTCGACAATTGCAATCCATCAATCTTGCTGCAAATTGCCTGTCATATTCAAACATGTCCACTAAACAATGAGCATCATAGTTGTTGCCATACTCCAAATGAAATTTATTGCTTTGGTTTCAATTATTATGAAATATAAATAAAAAGACAAGAGAATCATACCGAACACATGCGTGATCTTCCTTGTACATGGGAATCATCCCACCTTGTTTTTGGAGGAACTTCTTTACAAAGAGCCTCCACAACTTCCCCTCGACACTTCACTTCATCTAATTTATCATTGACAGAAACTCCATTGATAGGCCCAAACACTTCAAGAGCCTCTTGCCATTTGTTTAGGTCTATTTTATTATCTTCCTTGGCCCAACCTTGCCAATGTTATGTCAACCATCGATTATGGTTCACTTTGTTCCGACATTCCGCACGTTTCATGTGCAAGAAAACGGGCATGATTATGAACTTTGGATCATGAGTCCACCTCTTCACCATAGCAACCAACTCTAACATTGGCCACTTTGACCGTGAAAAGAATTCCTCTGACAACACCACCACACCTACTCGGCATTTCTCTATTGCATCAAAGATCACTTTTGGGAAATGACATCCAATTGGCAAACTGTCCCGACGTTTGTCAAAAAATGGATATCTATCATATCTTTCGATATCCACACATAATTGCTCCACAAAGCTCTTTTGTGCACCACTGTGACTGAGGAAAATAGAGTGAAAGTCGTCATCCCTACACAACAACAAAATGTTGGCCAATAGTAATTATATACAGTAATACCTCAAGGAGTGCACTATTCAATAAAGCCAGGAATCACGTGCGTGCATCCCCCTTATTAAAACACCCTTGTATACATTTTTTTTTTACCTAAAATCAAGCAGTATATATACAAATCTCATAGCCTCAAAATACATTTCCTTATGTACACAGGGGCTAAAAATGAGGAATTTAACTCCAAGCTCCATGTATATCTACTTCCCGCTCAATTGAAATATGTCTCCCATACATACATTTCGTACATGCTTGTTCTAAATAATACCCTTGTTGTGCACGCACGTGTATAATTACAGTACTTGAAGAGTGCACTCCCTGGGAGTAATACATGTTTTTAGCAAAGTTCTGTGAATCCCAATATATAACACTCCGTACAGAACTCTGTATTTATTCACGTGTAGCAAGAGCTTGATTTTGAGAGTAATCTTAGTGGATACTATATGAGATGGGATTCCCGGAACATATGAGCATACTGATTAACATACATGGTAAATGAGACATCATACATTTTTCTCTGAATTCACATGAGATTAATTTGTTCATTTTGAAGAAATGTTCTGAAGATTATCTTATAACTTGAGAAGTAAATCAATTCAATCCTTCAACTGCCTACTTCTGAGAAAATGCTAGAGAATGGGTAGGTGGTGGAGCAAACCAACCATTGTGAAGAGCAGTTGTCTTCCTCGGGTACCACATCCAACGTCTGTGAAGTGCTGGTACTATCCGCCAGTATTGCAACCATCCATCTATGCAGTGCACCATTATGCTCTTGGGGCGGCCGCTGTAGCAAATTGACTGCACCAGAAACCAACTGCATAACATCCAACGCTCATGCAAGTCAATTTCTTCACACATTTTTTGCCTAATACAACAAACTGAATTGTACCATCCAAGTAGTAGATGACCCTTACCGGCACCACATTGGATATTATTGTTGCACTTTGAGCCTCGCCCATGATTCCAGCCTTCAAGGGCACTTGACTACCAGCGCTATTGGGACTCCACCAGTCTTAGGATTGAATATAGCTATCAAGTATTGACGAAACACAATCACAACCTTAGTGACAGATTTACTTGTTCTTGTGTTTGTAACAAATTGGAGACGATTTTCCAGGTAGAATAACAAGGACAAAGGAAAAAATACAATATGACGCTAGAGCAATGCATCTACAGTATAGACTCTAGAGCACATTTAGATGCAAGGAAGTTATTTTGTCAGTCCTACCAACACTCACACGAGACTGAAGACATAGTAAGCACAACATGGGAATCAAGGAGTAAGTACCTAATGGAAAATTCTTGTGTTGCACGACCCGGAATTTTCACTGCGCCAATTTCCGTCGGCCAGATGATCGAACTCACATACCTTAGATGAAGTCCAACATTCGGCTACAAATCATTGTGATCCCAGTACCGAAAAGCTCGGCAAAGCTCAACGACTTGAGCTTGCTTGAATAGAAAGCTGTCGCTTGTGATCTAGGACCTCGAAACACACGAAGAAACCTCAGAAGCATATGCTGAGAAGCTGTGGGAAGAGGACTACCAAGTGCAAACAAGAGCATTATTCACAAGACTCCAGAGCCAGCGCCACTCACATGGCATAAGAATTACAGGGGTTCGATGGCGCTAGAGAGGTGAAACCCTAAAGAAGAAGCCAAAGAACAGAAGAGGAAGAGCATCGATGAGCGGCGCAGTGGAACGATAAAATGTGGCCGAGTCCACTAGCCTGGGTTTATATGATTCTCCCGTGATCCTCACAAGGGAAACGCTTCGAATTCCCTGCAACGGGAGTGTGGAAAAACGAATCCCGCTGACTGACTAACTGCCGCGCACTTGGAGCGAGGCCCAGGCGCTCCCTTCTCCTTGCGCGACGAAAATCCACGAGTATACCAGAACAACGAAAACAACCCACAACTCTGGCCTTCGCAGCATAGCTCACTCGCGCTTAAGCATCACCGTAGACTACGGTATCTTGGGTGCTGATTGGGAAAGAGATTAATTTTTTTCATCCTCCGACCCTTTTTTCAAGCGGAATTTCTTTGGAGCTCTCCTCTTCACCTTTCAGTTCCTTCTGCCCCGGCAACTGCGATAAAATTTTCTCTGGCTCTGGTCGGAAGCTTACGCGGGATTCTCGTCTCGGCCATGACCGACTTACTCGTTGCAATTCTGTTAAACTAGCTTCCTGGTCGAGCCTTGAGTGAAGTGTGAATCAAAGCTCGTCTCCGAAACCAGTTAGCTCCTCTCTGATCAACCCACAAGTTCAGAGCAGGTGCTACAGAGGAGATGGAGTCGGCGTGTTCTGTAGAGAATATCAATCGCTGTCTAAAAAAAATTGGAACGACGGGTATGTCGAATACGTTTGCCTTAGATCTTTCCCGCCGACCTCTTCAGTATCTGGAAAGATGACAGCAAATGAAATAGATAGCTCACGGGGTCATTGCTTCCTCAACTTAAGACATAGAATCAGCTCCAAAACATTTATATTACACTACAGCTTGCAATCAGTACTATGTGACCAGCCGTTGGAACTTGGAAACGTATGTACAGTGAATTGCCCTATCATGCCAAGCACCATTCTTCGTGTGTAATAACCAACTTAAGGCAATCTTAAGGATTTTAAACCTAACAAGAGATTGAGGTTCAAATGCTTGCTAAAGAATCATAAGATATAAATTTTATGCTAGAAGAGAAGATGCTACGGTAAGCAACGGTAAGGGTGGGTACTGCGCCAATTTCCGTCGGCCAGATGATCGATCTCACACACCTCAAATAGAGTCCAACATTCCGCTACGAATTGTGATCTCAGTACAATAAAGCTCGGCAAAAGCTCACAGACTTGTGCTTGCTTGAATCGAAAGCTGTCGCTTGTGATCTAAGACTCGTGAGGTGAAACCCTCGAGAAGAAACCCTAGATGCGAGGCTGGAAATGCAAACCCTCGTGGGCGCAAGTGCTAGCTGGGGCTCGTTTTGTCGGTCTTTTTCGACACGGTGAGCAGTACTGTACATCAAGAAAGTAGGGTCGACCCTCTATAAATGATATCCTTGGGACATTTCCTACCTTGGAGAGACTACGGAAACGCTTCGTTTTTAAGAAGTCATATGGCTGAACAGTACAAACAAGGTGTAAAAGTAAGTCTAGGGTAAAGAGTAAGGCAGAGACTACGCGACTAGCCGCTTTTTCATGTATCACATCAGGGATTTTTTTTTGGTTTTTAGTGATGTCCTTAAGTGGTGACATAAAATAAAATGGTGTAGCCAATATCCATCTATATTTTGGATAGAACTATTTTTTCATCTATATGTTTGGATGAGATTTTTTTGAATCTAGCAATTTCATCCGAATTGTTTAAAAAAATTAGGACAGTTTGGTGTCTTCATCCATTTTTTCTTCAAATTATTCTTTAAGGCTTGGTGCACGCTAATTGTTTTTGGTGCTTTTTGGCTTTTAAAAGCCTAATTTTTTTTTACTAAATCACATACCCAGGGAAGTCATTGTCGAGAATTTAAATAACTATAAGAGAACAAATATAGGGTGTCTTTTATTCATTTGAGATAAAAATTATAAATTTATAGAAGTAATATAGGGTGTTATAATACCAATTTGGGAATATTTTAGGAATACTCTTAGAGTATATATGAAATATGTCCTAAATATACTATAAATAGAAGAATATTCCAATTATTTCATAGCCCTGCATTAAATACTCTTAGTATGTTCATATGTACCCAAAATTTACACTAAGTGACTTCCCCAAGATCATATATAATCATAAATCAGGATGAATCATTTCGATGTATTAATTATACATATAACTAGTAAGTAGGTTAAATATCTCAGTTTTAGAGCTAGATTTGGATAAGAGTAACATTGGAATGTGGATGCAAATTGTATTTTCTATCCAAGATACAGATGAATGTAGAAATATGGGGAATTATGATATTAGTTTATATCATCAATTTAGCATTCTCTGAAGGTGAAAAAAATAGGATGGGTTTAACCTTCACATTATGACACTCCATAATGTTCCATAATACTTTATAATACGATGATATAATTGTTTGAAAGAATGAATAGTTTTGCTAAATAATTAATTTGGGCAATATCGAGATACCAATTTATTATAGAAGGATATAGTTTGAAATTTTTCAAGAGTTAAAGAGCTTTTGCTTTTGGAAAAATAAACTGAACTATGATTTTTCCAATAAAAATGTTTGCTAACTTATGTTTCAGCACCAAAAAAATCACAAGTATATAGTGTATTTGATATACGTTTATATTTATTTTATTTTATACAACAAGTCATCTCCCTCATAAATCCATTTTTGTGAATGTGACTATGAAGAGATGGTTTCTCAAACATGTTATTATAGAAGGATAATAGTATTATCTATAAGTTATATTTAGTTTACACTTGTCATCTGTCTAACATGTATACGGCTTGATATTACTGAATACCTTTAGAATTCTTGAAAATGAAGTGTTTCATAGTCTCTCCCCTTGTGGAACAAATGCAAAAAGACGTTCATTTTATTCATAAGCAACAACCAACAACCCAAAAATCAACCGTAAAAAATAAACATAAAAAAAAAATATATATATATATATATATATATATATATATATATATATTTCCATCTCGTTCAATCATCATCGAGACAATTAATTGCAAACCAACCGATACTATTTAATCCTTTAACCCCTAAAGGACCGGGGGTGTTTTTAGCTTAGCTCTTGTTTTCTTGACTAGCTCTTATAACAAGCTCAATTCCTCATTGGTGTGGGTTAATTTTGACGATCGGCACCGTTGAAATTAAAGAAGACTTACATAGCTTTTGTTTGAAAAAAGGATCAACAGAATCGCACAATTTTTGAGAAAATGCCACCATTGAGAAGATTGATGGAACTTGTTCAGGGTATTTTGTACATATGCTGAAATCGGATTGATCAAAAGTGCTCCAAAAATTCTGAAATTTCTACCACGCATAATGATCATCATTTTGAACATGTGCAAAAAATTTCAAATAATTTGGAGGTGTGAGGAGAAAGATACAAGGGTCTCAAGTGAGGCCCAAATAATCTCCTTGCAGCTCAAAAAAATCACCAAAAATTGCACTTCATGAAATTTCGATCAAGAAGTACCCACGGATTCAGCTCTAAAAAAGAACTAGGGTCTCTTTGTTGCTCACTTTACAATTCACGGTCCAACAACTCGAAATTCCTCACTTTCTAGTTCCAAAAGCCACATGGTGGCCTTGTGGTCCTTTAGGGGTTAACGTCCCGATTCAACACTATTTTCAAAAATTCATTATAAAATGTTTGATGAAAAAAATAATATGGAATTGATGTACAAAGCATAGTTGTAAATGTCCCTGTGAAGATCACATTTATACAGTTGGATTCATCATATATTTTTATTAATATTTTAAAATTAATTTTGCAAAGTTTTCAACTAAAAATCCCAAATTAACACAGATTAGTTAAAAAATATTGTAATGAAATTAGAATAACATGCACTAGGAGACAATATGGTTTCCATTATTTGATTCTACTTATTATAGAAAATTATATTTAAGGTCTCACTTTTTGAACTAAGAATAAAACTTGACATAAACCAATTGTGTTTTTTTTCAAAAAATCACAATATATTCATTTGAAGATCCATACCGTACAAATGATAATCAACTAGCACAAGAACCAAGAGAAATTTGGATAGATGAAAAATTGTGGAGGATGAGGTCAAGAGAAAGGTTGCAATTTGTTCATCGTCCATTACATGGACGCATGCGCGGCAAAGGTTAATAAGGACCAAGAGGTTCAAAATGCCAACAACATGCAAACCATGTAACTAATACCATTGCCGCACTTTCAACATCTTGCGCATCTCCCAACAACTTTCAGTTTAAAAATTTTCAACCCCATTACCAATAATCACCACAAGAGCAGGCACCATCTTTGAAGTGGTGAAAGCGATTGGCATCCCTGGCCACGATCTCCTGCCCAGTCACCTTAGAGATGAACTTGGTTGCTGTATGGCAATCTGAACACACCCGAAGATTCTTGTACACACGAATTGGCCTTCCACGAGCGGTGTGCATGAGTCCATAAGCAATAGCTAGCTTTTCACTGTGAGAGCAAAGAGCAAGTTCTTTGTCCTCCTCATCAATATTGCGCAAGACAAGCCGAGTATCAGGAATGTACCCTTCAGCCTTTAACTTTTTAATCAAGTTATTCAGCACTGCATAGATCTTCTCTGCTTCTGGGTGAGACGTATCTCCTGCAACAAAGCGATGAATCTTATTATTAAGCTCAATCCAGCTTACCCCTGGCTCCTTGTGAATACCTCTTTCTCCCATCATACACCGTATAGAGGATACCAGATCCCACTGGCCAGCTGCAACATAGATGTTTGAGAGGAGCACGTATGGAGAGGCACCCTCCGGTTCCAACTTAATAATCTCTTTAGCAGCAAGTTCGCCCAACTCCACATTACCATAACTTCTGCAAGCACCAAGCAAAGCTCCCCAAGTAGCTGCATCTGCTTCAACTGGCATGTTATCAATAAAGAGCTTTGCTTCCTCCAAGTTCCCTGCCCGCCCAAGAAGGTCCACCATGCAACAATAATGAAACACAGTAGGTTCCACGCCATAATCTTGCATCATCACCCGAAAGAGCTGACGGCCTTCATCAACAAGGCCTGCATGACTGCAGGCCGATAACACTGCCACAAATGAGTAATTATTCGGTTTCACACCATCAGCAATCATTTTTCTAAAGATTTCCAGGGCATCGTGTCCACGTCCATGGTCTGCGAGTCCACCAATCATCACGCTCCATGTGATAACATCATGTTCCTCCATTCTGTCAAAAACCCGTACAGCATCCTCGATGCCGCCACTCTTTGCGTACATGTGAACAAGCGTACTTGCCACCCGCAAATCAGACTCCAATCCATCTGCCAAGATATGGCTGTGCACATCCTTCGCCCACTCTAAACCACCCACACTTGCACATGCATTCAAAATGCTAACATACGTGATTGCATCTGGTACACAGCCCTCTCTTCGCAGTTGAAGGAAACATTCATATGCCTCATGTCCACGTCCATGGTCTGCAAGTCCACCAATCATCACGTTCCAAGTGATGACATCGCGTTCCTCCATTCTGTCAAACACTCGACGGGCATCATCGATGCTGCCACTCTTTGCATACATGTGAACAAGCGCACTTGCCACCCGCAAATCAGACTCCAATCCATCTGCCAAGATATGGCTGTGCACGTCCTTCACCCACTCTAAACCACCTGCACTTGCACATGCATTCAAAATGCTCACATACGTGATTGGGTCTGGTACACAGCCCTCTCTTCGCATTTGAAGGAAACATTCATATGCCTCCTGCCCACGTCCATGGTCTGCAAGTCCACCAATCATCACGTTCCAGGTGACGACATCATGTTCCCCCATTCTGTCAAAAAATTCTACGGCATCATCGATGCTGCCAGTCTTTGCATACATGTGAATAATCGCATTAGCTACACGCAAATCTGACTCCAATCCATCTGCCAGAATATGGCTGTGCACGTCCTTCACCCACTCTAAAGCACCCGCACTTGCACATGCATTCAAAATGCTCATATACGTGATTGCGTCCGGTACACAGCCCTCTCTTCGCATTTGAAGGAAACATTCATATGCCTTATGCCCACGTCCATGGTCTGCAAGTCCACCGATCATCACGCTCCATGTGATGACATCACGTTCCTCCATTCTGTCAAAAACTCGTAGGGCATCATCGATACTGCCACTCTTCACATACATGCGAACAAGCGCAGTCCCTATACGCACATTTGATTCAAGGCCATCGTGTCTGATGAGCGCATGAAGTTCTTTACCCCATTTCAAAGCTGCTGGACTGGCAAATGCCTTCAGGATGCTCAAGTAAGTAACTTCATTTGGCTGCACACCTTCTTGGCACATTTGATTGAAAACTTCCAGTGCATCCTTAGCACAATTGTGCTGAGCATAACCTCCAACCATGATGGTCCAACTATAAACATCCTTCTTCACAAGTTTATCAAACACTCGGCGTGCATCCTGCAGCCTCCCACATCTGATGTACACTCTCAAAAGGTTGTTTGCCACATATACATTTTGCTCCATTCCACTCTTGATGATGCAGTCATGAGCCTGCTTGGCCGCCATAAGGTCTTTCTGCTTCAAGCACCGCTTCAAAACTTCAACATACATGTACGAGTCTATAGTGGTGCCTTGTTGGAGTAAATTCTCCATAACAGCTAGTGCTTCGCTCGTGGTACTTGTGCTCCGAATGTGCTTACTACCAACAGCATGAGAATGTGATGTGCCCTGAGTGACCAATTTGAGTCTTGCCTTCACCCAAGGTGGAGTTTTCCAGCCATCTAGCCACAGTGCTTCTCCTTTCACCTTATGTTTGAAGTCAGGTGATCTGGGGTTCCTCTGTAGGCACCACAACCCACCATCAAATATGCAACATGTGACGCATAGTTAAGCCCGGTTAATCTGCACCCAACGCTCAAAAATCAAGGATAACATTTCTTTCAACACTACAGTGATCAGACTCCACTCCAAAGTACGCAAAGCACAATACCTATGCTGCCCACATCCTTTGTACAACTAAGAAATATCCACCTCACGTGTCTGATCCAAGGCTTACATCCACTTTCTAGCATCAACCCACTGGCAGTCCTGGGATACCTTGTCAACTCTTCTGTTGTCCCACCACTGGGAAGGATCCGCAAAGTACTCTTCCCAAAGTTCCTCAGTCCGCTCAGCTTTGTCTGAGGCAAGTGCAACACACACTTCATGTCAGTGACGTTCTCTCCGGGGAAGACAAATCCCATCCACCTCATTCCACGAGAGCCTGTCCCACACCTGGAGCTTCGGCACGCGTGGATGATGATCTTCTCCAAACCGATGATGTCGATAAACACCTAATTTGTCCACTACGTCCTCCATGAGAGCACAAGAGCACGGATAACAAAGGGTAGACAGGCCACGGAGACTTGAACAGTGTGTTCGCACGCACATCCTGCTCCCAAAAAGCCCAACATTGATTCAAAAGCTGCACACTGGTAGCAGAGCTCAAGCACACCATCTCAAGTTTGGAAACATTACTGAAACAATAGGCTTTGCTATATAACGTTGTTTTAATGCAAAGAGCAGCGTTGAAACTATGCTAAAACAACATATGATGTCAATTTGGTGTCTTTTCAATATAGTTTGGGACCTTCCTATCATTAAAGGGGTCAGGGTTCGGGGTTCAGTCGACCAAGCTCACGTGCTGCTACTTTGGGGGAAAATGTAACAACCTAGGTATCAAGCATTGCCTTCCGAGCAAGTGCTCACCCGTGATCACCACCTTAATCGTACACCACAACCTTAATCGTACACCACAAGGAAATTTAATCAAGAAGCTGACTCACAAATCTTTCTTTCCGCCCGCAAAGGTGTATATCCAACATAAGAAATGAGCCTCTGTCATCTTTATGCTCCGACGGTCTTTATGGCTCGCTAAGAATTTCAAAGAATCTTCAGCTTTCAACCTGAAAGATGCCAAGTCTGAAATTGTGGAACTTACTGCTTTATGCACTAGGTCGATCCGTTGCCAGTTTCCACAGGCGCAGGCTCTGATTCGAAAAGAACGTCCACAAGCTTTGGATACATGTCTTTGCTCACGAGTTGAAATAGAAGGAGGCCCCAAATAGGTCGTAGAATACGAGGTGCTCGCGGTGATGGCATCAAGCGCCGACGCTGCCCGCCAGTCTGAAACCACAACTGAATGCATTTCGTTTTTTCTGAAGAAACAAATTGTCAAGCGTGAGAATCCACTAGATTGGGCAAAGGAACACAATCACCAATTTCGATAATTATTTAGCTAAAGACAACATAAACCAGCGGTACGTACTACTTCGAGTTGCCTTCTACAGAAACAACAACCAGTCAATTGAAAATCCGTTCGGTGGTTACTTGCAAAGGCCACTGACAAACCTGCATCAGAGTATGATCCAAAACACCATTCAGCTCTTACCGGCAATTCAAAAATACCGACACTGCAGCTTTAGCGCGCGAATTTGGTCATTGGAAACGCATATCGAGAGAAACGAATTAGCGACGTCACCAGCAACCTCGACAAAAACAAACCCTATCTCTCTCTCTCTACACATTCACGACCGCTTGCAAGAAGCGCAAAGTTCACTGCCTTACGAAACTGAGACTCTCAACTACATTGCGTCTCATCATAAACCCTAAAAGCACCAGACTCCCCACCAGGCAAAGCCATTCGTTGCCATGTCTACAAATTCCAATCCACCGACACCTTCACCTCTGACAACTCATCCAATTCTTTTCGTGGATGATTTTCGTTGGTCATACCACCTCTCCAAAGTTAAATTCAGATCATTCAAGCTATTTTTCATGAATTTTTCATGGGTCCCAACTACAGAAAGAGTCATAAAAACGGTTCATTATGTAGTGTATATTGGATTTTTCTATTTTTCCTTGCCTAAACTAAATTTAGGTCATGAAAATGAGTTCTATTGAATTTGAGCTTAACTAACAAAATGAAGCTTATTAAGTTTAGTTTTTACTCCACTTTGAATTTTTGGAAAACTCTGGAAATTGAGTGTTGTATTGGAGTTACAAATTCAACATGTATTACCATGGTGTAGCATCAATTTCTAAATTTAAATAAAATGATGATTTTCATTTATTGTAATGTTATAACATTAGATCATGTTGTATCTGTGCGAAAGGCTGGGGTTGAGAATGTTTGCCAGAAGATTAAAGATCCAAAGCTTAGGGTACAGATTTTACACGGGTTAGCGGTAGTAATGTACACTTCAAAGGTTACCACCGGCAGATAAATGATGTGGCATGTGAATTCACCTTAGACTCTTTATAGCACCTGTAGTTAACCTACAAAATCTTAGAATCATAGAACTATCACATCATTCATAGGTGGACATTTCCCAACCTTAGGTACATCTTGTATTCTCTTGCATCTATTTTTAGCCTCAACTCGTTGAAATGTATTTTTCCACTCGCTAAATGACTTTTATTGCCTTGCGGTTACTAACTTTACTTTAACCATGGTAAATTAGTGATTTAGAGGACTAATCACTAATGCTCTAACCAACTTATTTTTCTCTCCAACTTCTAATTTTCATGTATAACTTACCACTTACATTCTTACTCTTAATCAAATAACCATTTTAACTACTCTAAAGCCCCACTACTAAATTGGCGCTCACACATGCCCGCCATTCTTTGTTGAGGACCTTGCACTGAACCAAAGTGCGCACCAAGAGGTACCAGAACACCAAATCCACAACACACCCACAGAATGCATATGATCAAAAATTGGGACCTCTTGTTTGACGAGGGTGTGAATCAGCTGACAAAGAATTCTATAAACGATCCTCAGCCATGATGCTTGGAATACCAGAAACTATGTCAATTTAAATTTCTACCCTATTTCCCTCCCAAGATAGTGATAGAAGAGATGTACATAATGGTAAACTCCGAACAATGTTTTTCATAGAGCTATGTCGTTAGCAACATCATACTTAGACTTGCATCATAGTTCTCAAGACTCCGTAGTGAATAGCTATGATATATGTATCAGTCACCACCACTTTCATCCTTGCGGGATCAGGTTTAGGGTTGCAATTCTCAGACTCCGATAGCAGCAACTTCTACAACTCTTTCTCTTTCAAAGCCTTGCCAGTCTCGACCCAATTCTAAATGTACACAGTCCCCAAAACAATGGTAGCACCGAAATACTTGTAATTTTACCGCATTAGCATGGTTTGTTTTGAACATGAGAACTCTTTCACAATTTTCTTGTATGGGCACAATGATTTTCTCTTGCTTCATCTTCATCCATTAGAAGGTCATGACTCCCCTATGGAGCCATACGATGCTTTTGCGTGGGATTGTTACCAGAGTGGTTTTCATTGGACTTAGTTCTTTTATCGTCAAATCCGTACTCCAGAGGATAATGAACTCATTTGAATCCATTGTAAGCAGATGCACAATGGTGTGGTGATCTATAGGCACACTCTTACTTTGGACTTCACGTATTGGAAATGGTTTCTTTTGCAGTAGATTTTCTTTATTTTTTTTTAATTTCACGTTTCCTCTTCATTTTTGGCTTTGTTGTGTTTGTACGGCTTTTGTGGAAGAGCAGTCTTTGCTTGAGAAATGGATTCAGTTGAGTCGGATTGAGGCATTTAATTTGGTACGATCTGCACATTTTGTTGCCTTCTTGAAGAGGGGAGGTTAGAGAATTTTTCAACTTAGATTCTTTTTTTGTGATGGTCAGCTGATGATTGGAGTATGTAAATATAAAATATCTTTATATTCTAATTTACATTAGTATTTAGTTACAGTGTGCTTTATAGATTGTTGCGCCTCCGTTATGTTCATTTGGTCTTCATTGTGCATAAAGTGACAAATTTTGCCATGACATCACTTTTCTTTGACACATCAAGTTTTAACAATCTACCTGGAAGAGAAGTGTCAGAGTCTACTATAACATCACTTTTTTTTGTCACATCCAGTTCTAAACAATCTACCTAAAAGAGAAGAAGTCTTAGATTCTACCATAACATCACTTTTCTTTGTCACATCATATTCTCAGCAATCTACCTGGAATAAAAGAAGTCTCACATTCTGCCATAAAACCACTTTTGTTGTCACATCAAGTTCTATGCAATTTATATTGAAGAGAAGAAGTCGTAGATTTTACCATCTAATTGATTTTCTTTGACACGTCAAGTTTCAAGCAATCTACTTGGACGAGAAGTGTTAGATTCCGCTATGTAATCATATTTCTCTGTCATATCAAGTTCTGAATCTATATACAAATTTAGGTGGCTCATAAATCTTCATATTTAACTCTTTATGTCATTTGGCCACTTCTTATTGTCTCCACCAAATTAAAAACCAACTTTTTGGTGCCACTTGATAAAAAAAATTATCATGTAATATGAGACTTACATAGTTTTAGAAATTTCTAGTGACATTGACTAATGGCAGATATTGATTACTCTAATGTGATGTATATGCTCCTACAAGTTTTAAACCTTGTTAAATTTCACAATAAATATTGCAATTTTTATTGTTTGTGATTCCTTCCATTGCTTAAATTAGTGACATTTCCATTTCCTTTTGCAATTAGTGACATGATCCAACTCACCTATCCATTTAACTAAATGTCATTCATTCATTCAATTGTTGAGCTTTCAAAGTGGCAAAACTTGGTCATGCTCCAAGTGTAGGGAAACAAAGCATCTACATGTTTCTAAAATCAAAATGAAATTTTCATTAATTAGTGTGGTTAGATTTTGAAAAATAGTGCATGTGATTTAAATTGCCATATTCTTGCAATCATATCTCAAAATCAAACTTCTTCTTGGGATATGATTTTCAAGGCTATTCTTCATCATCTATAGTTGTAATTTGAGTCAAACTTCATTTTTCAACCCATTTTCACATTTACACAATACATACCAAAAAATGGGACTCCATTTTGAATCTAAAAATGACAAAAATTAATTTTTATCCCACGGGTGGGGCACTTAGTGCATTTAAAAAACTACATGCGGCATAATATAGAGAGGAATAAATTCATTTGAAATAAAAATTATAAAAGAATTCGAAATAATGAAGGGTCCATTAAAAGTAGAGGATCCCATTACAAGTAAGGTAGATAGGTAAAAAATGTGGGCCATTAGTTTTTTGTAAAACTAATATAGGGGCTGAAGATAAGGATCTTATAAAGTATGTTTAGTAAGATCTGTAAATGAGGTTAGGCTTCATAGGGGATGGATGAAATTTTGGTTCTTCATTTGGATTTACATGGATGAAAAAGAACAGAAAGCGTGGGGTCGTCTTCTCTACGCCCGTTTGGCCCTGGCTAGGGTTTCTTCTCCTGGTTTCTAGACATCCGCTGTGTCTTGCGCCATTTGTAGTTTTTTGTGTACACACGATCTGGATCTGGGTCGTCTTGTTTTCAGAATTTGAAGCCCGAAGCAAAGTGGTTTAGGGTTTAGATCGTTGGAGTTTTGTGGTTTTGGAGGTATGGGGTAATCGGTTTTTTAGTTTTGTAGAGGCGGGTTTTGGGTTAGGGTGCGTGCGGTTTGAGGGAAGCTGGAGTTTTGCGGAATAAGGGTTTAGGGTAATCAGTATTTTAGTTTTGTGGAGGCGGGTTTTGGGTTAGGGTGCGTGCGTGCATGCTGTTGTCTTTGTATGCTTCGTGATTGCAAAAGGCATCAATCGAGCCCTGTGCCCATTCCACGAAGCGCATAGGGTGCCCGCTAAAGTGTGTTTTATCGACAAGGAAGTGATGGATTATCTTGGTTAATATTTTCTACCTCAGTGCGTGTGAGCCAATGCATTTGGTGGTTATCAATCTATGAAGTTTAACCCCTTTAGGATTGCTCAAGCCAAAATGGCCTACGGTTTGCAATACATGCCGGTTTTAGGGTAGTTGGACTATGTATTTGCAAAAACTGAATTCTTCAACAATGTTTGCAAAGATGGGAACTAAATTACTATGGAAAGAAAAAAATTAATTGAGCAAAGATACAGAAATTGTGCCTACGAGAAGTGCGTATTTTGCATATTCTTGGAAGGAACCCAACTTGTATTCTGTAATCGTATTTGTTTGAGGGGGCCACGTCTGTGATAGTTCAAGAATTTTGGCCTAGCCAAGGCTCAATTATTTTATGTCAAAGTGAACTAGGTGAAGCCCTTCCAGAGACGGTAAGGAGAAAAAAAAATTAATTAAAATAAATGCAACTTCTAGGCCCTGCTGAAGGCTAAAATACGGACAAATACAACACTTTTTTTAGACTGCACAGTATACCAAGAATTTTTGAAGAACTGAAAATCACTCAAAAAATTGATCAAAAAATTGTGCTGCTACAAAACTGCTGACACGTCCTACTAAAAGAATCTCATTGCATGAATACCTCTTGAAGGTACTCAAATATTGTTGTGTACACAGATACTTGGGCAAGAGCACCTGCAACTGGGCCTCATGAGTCGTATCAATCATCCTTTAGGGGTTAATATGATTTTGCAATTTGGTATAGAGTACTTGTCATTTGAGAACCAACAAGACACTATTAAAGTGGTTTTGCACGTAAAAAGTGGTTAATTATTGAGCTTGGGGCAGTTTTTTTTTGTTTGGGCGATGACGACTCAAGTTAAGATGTGGACTATGGAGGGCGATTTTGCTGTGCTGCAACTTTTTAGCAAAGTGAAGGTGTTGGAGGAGGAAACATACGCCTCCCTTAGGGTTCGTTTAGAAGAGAAATCAACGCTGGTGTGGCCGTTTTAGTTTTGGGACAATGAAGATTGGTGGTTGGCAGTTGGACCCTAAACCGTTGCCACACGCAGCAGCCTTGGGATCGCGTGGACCTCATCAACGAAGAACACATCAAGAATTTGAAGTTGCTCCCGCATTTGGCAATCATCAACACCCGCTTGCAGGAATTTATTGGCAACACCGTAGAATTTGCTGCATTCCAACTCGCGCAATCAGATATTGTTGCATTTTTCTCCACGCCGCCGTGCATCTTGAGAGCTTGCAATTGTCCAGCCGTTCGACGCCCACATAGAGGTGTTGCAAAGTCATGGGTGCCCGGGGGGTGCACTGTACTAAACACGTACGAGTATACGTGAGTGCACAGGAGGGGTATTAATTTGAACATTGCCGTATGACGTATACATATGGTATACATATTATAGTTTGTGATTACGTACATATATGGAGGGCACTACAAGGATATATAACATTTGTATTTTTATGGTAGTGGTACTAGACTTTATAGTAGGTGTTTATTGACATTGGATGAAACTAGGTGGATGTACAGTTTCCTCATTACCTTATTGTGTAGGTGGGATACTATGTACACATATGAGGGTATCAAGGACGTAGGTAACAAGAATCGGGTATCATACCCAAGGATTGAAGGGGTAGTAGCATTAGGGTTTCGAACGGCTCAATAGGTTATTACCGTCTTCGTTCATCTTCCTTGTCTTCTCTTTGCTCGTCTTCTCTTCCTCTTCCTCTCTTTGCCGATGGCCGTTGTGTTGCTGGAGCGGCTGGAGCGGCTGTGAGTGGCTGTGAACTGTGAGCGACAAGAGAGTTTGGGTGGTTTAGGGTTGGCGACACAAGCTTTTACTGGAAGCAAGTAAGTACCTCAGGAACTACGCTGCTGGTGCTGCTGCATGGCTCTTCTTCGCAAGTAAGTAGTTTTGGATCTGCTTATTCCCCTGCTTCAAGTTCCCCTTCCAATTACACTATGTCAACAACTTCTGGATCTTGTTTGTTTTACACTATGTCAACAACTTCTGGATCTTGTTTGTTTTACACTATGTCAACAACTTCTGGATCTTGTTTGTTGTTTGATTCAGCAACCAGTTTTAGTGAAGGTGCAAGCTGCAGCGCTAAATCCCGTGGATTACAAGCGAAGGCTGGGGAAATTTAAGAATACGGATTCCGAGCTGCCTGTACGTTTGATTCTCCTTGGATCATTCACTGTAGTCGAGGAGAAGCTTCTAGCTCTCAAGCCCGCGACGCTGAGTTTTGCGGAAGCAACGAGCCTTCCTCTCGCAATTGAGACTGCCCAGGAGGCATTCGACAGAGCAAATCTGAAGCAAGGACAGACTGAATCAGAACAACTTCGTTGGAAACATTCTAGCGTCTTTCCGCAACTTCACAAACTTGCTAGTCTTGTAAGTGTCAATGTTAACTTTTGTTTTCTCGAAGGCTGTTGTGGTCTTTTAGGGCTTCGGCTGTTAAATCCCATTTTACTGAATTTGTGGTGTTTGTATGTTTACAGGAATTTGCGCAACAACTCTCTTATTGGAAACATTCCCTGAGAGATTGGCACTTTGGCGAACCTTCGGTACCTGGATTTGGCGAGTAACATGCTGGAAGGCTCAATTCCGGAAAGCTTTAGTAATTTGACGAGATTGTATTACTTGTAAGCTCTACTCACTTTGGCTGTGGCCGCTCTGCTCATTGTCTGCCAATTCTTAGGATCTGATGATTCCTCAGGATGCATTCCTGTTTAACCCTTAAAGGGCAAAGGATTCATAGTTTTAAAATGACAAATTCAATCGATCGTATTGTGAAAAATATTGTTCAGATAGGACCAGATTTTATATCACCGGAATCAGCACTTGAAGAACATTGCATGTGTTGATTAAAAGACAATCAAAAGGAAGTCTATATAGGACCTATTCAAAACTGCTATAAAAATCATTCTGTTCATATCTAATCTGTACAGGTGAGGGTACAGGCAGGTAGGCAGGCAATCACCCTTTTTTATGCTCTGGTCTGTAATGCACAAGTCACCCCCGCCCTGCCCTTCCGTGATGCCGCTGACACAACAGTAGTGGAAGTGAGCAGACTACAATCTTACAAGGTTGTTGTTAATTCCTTTTTTTCTTTTCAATAAGTTAGTTCTGTGCATGCAGTAATAATTTGTACACTATTGATTGACTGAAGCCTTGCCGCATCAATCAAGCTGTAGCAAAAGAATAATACGAAAATCATTTGTTCATATCTAATCTGTGAATGTAGTGAGTGCATTTAATTTTGTACTGAAAGCTGACAGTGTGCAGAAGCATCTGTTTTAGGGTTTGCAGGGGCTGGGTTTTGAGGTGATCCGACTTCAACTTCGGGCTGCATCAAGATTTGGAGACCAAACCTACTTTTGCACAGTTAGAGCTCTATCTTGCATAAGCAGTCAACTCTCTCAACTCTGTCAAGTTGAAGTGAACACTGTCAGAGCCCTATCTTGCATAGAACTTACATGCTAGGGTCTTGAAGTATTCACTTGCAGGTAAGAATGTGCACTAAATCTTTCTATCCTTGTTTTGTTTTGTAAACTCAAGTCTGCATTCCTTCATCCTCAAGTAGTATACTAGTATGCTACTTTCAAATAAGTCCCTCATTTCAGTGTTTATTTCTGTGGGACTATCAAAAGTGCAGGGTTTTGGTGACCAAAATTTGGAATGAATGCAAACTGATTTACAAGTGCAACTAAGCTGATGTCAACTAATATCCTGCATTCTGATGGTGAAGGATTCAAGAGAGATTGGGTGGAACATCAGCGGCGACATAAGCTTTGACTGGAAGTTGTTTATGGCTAAGAAGCGGCTCATCGCCAAGGTAAGGTCATTTGGACCCTTAAGCGTCCAGTGCGTATGTTCTTTAGTATAGGAAAATTAGACCTCCTGCTGAAAATCATTTGTTTATGTGAAAATGGCTCTGTTTTGACACAATCGACACTGTTGATCTTGTAGTGTAGAACAAGAGCTTTAAAATGATGTATTGCAATCAGAAAACCGAGGTTAAATGAGAAAATGCCACCACCGAATTGAATCCGGAACATGAAGAATCAACATCGAACAACTAGAGATCGGGTAGAGTAAAAATTATGAAAATGTCCCGGCGTGCGCTATACTAAACACGTACAAGTATACGTGAGTGCACAGAAGGGGTATTAATTCGAACATTGTTGTTTTACGTATACATACAATAAACATATTTAGAGATGAAAATATTGATGTATACTTCCATTAAACATATCTTTAGGACGGAATAGATTTGTATACAAAGGTTTTATATAAGGAGGTTTTATACAAAGGTATACAAAGGTTTTAAATATTTAGGACAGAATAGATCTGTATACAAAGGTTTTGTATACAAAGGTTTAATACCAGTTTTTGATATGCAGTACATCTAGATATGTGTTTTTTGAAATGATTAATTTGGAGGATTAAAATATTATTTATTTTGTACTACAATGCCTGAAAATGCTGATTTTAGGCAATTTTTTTTCTATGAAGCATAAAATTTAAAAAATCATTTATTCAATTAAAAATCTTAACTTGAATTAAAACAAATCATGTCATCTAAGTGTGGGTATTTCTATAATTTTATAATATATAATTTTATTCAATTGAAATGAACAAATTTGTTGAAATTTGGAAAAACAAATAATTATATGTTCAAAATTTCAAAATTTTGAAATTCAAACAAATTTTTCCACATCATTTAACTAAAATTATTACTTTTTAATTAAAAAAATATCCACACGCGGATAACATGAAATACTTTAATTCAAGTATAATTTTCTATGTGAATGAATTAATTTTCAACTTTCTCTGCTTCATAGGAAATATTGTCGAAAATCAACATTTGCAGGCATTGTAGTACAAAATAAATAATATTTTCAATCCTTCAAATTAATCATTTTAAATAACGCATGTCTAGATGTACTTCATATCAAAAATGGTACCAAAACGACGCCATTAAATATTTTAAACAAATGTTTTTAAGTAGTTGGGAGAAACTCTGACATTTGTAAGAAAATCTCTTTTAAAATCTTTAAAACGCTTCAATTTTTATGTGAATTTTTTTGTGTACTTCATAAGTGTAGAACATAAAAACCACATCTGGTCGATTCATTTTTATTTTTATTTTCTTAAAGAGGGACTCGTTCAAAGTTGCTATAGAGACTAATTTAAGAGTTAGAAGGGCTTTTCGGAGTACCCATATCACACAATTGCCCAAAATCTATAGTAACAAATTCACCCTACTAAAACTGCATGGTGGATGTAAAAAATTGGATGAAATCTGTACATCGTCCAAAAAATGGACGTCTAGGCAGTTAAGAGTTAAAAGATATAATAATCATCAAAGAAGGAATGGAGATCCTTTTTAGAATCATGTGCAAAAAGAGACATGCATTTTGAAGCATCATTGACTAAAAATATCAAATTTGAAGTTTCAAATTTGAAGTTGCTCAGTTTTAATCCATTTTCTTGTTTATTTCATATCTCATAAAAAATCTCAAAATATTGAATTCCTTATCATACTCTTGAAAAGGACTTAATTATCTCACCAACGCACGTTACGATTTTATATTTGAATAATTATACCACCTGTAGTGTCATTTCAAAATTTGGAATGTTGAAATGTTTTTGCCTCTATATGAGACAGTGATGAAACTTTTGACCGGCAATTGTACATCGCTTTGACTCAACAATAAGAGGACCATTCTAAACACTACAAGAAACTATTGAAGAATTAGTAGGAATCTAAATTATTTCTTACTACTAATACGATTTCTAATCTAGCTTGTCTGAAATTTTCTTATAGAGAATAGAAACCTGCACTGACAGCATTTGGTAGACTTGTCCACTCCGCAAAACTGGAGAAAGTAGAAATTTGGAGTCTCCAGACCTTGTCTAATCGCATTGCACAATTTCCCTGCAATTCCAACGAGGTCTGATCACTCTAGTGCTATGTTGGAGCCACGATGTTCTCAATGGTTTCTGTAAAGCCCAATGGAATTTCAATAAGTTCATCCAAGTCTTAAGGCTAGGCCGGTGGCTTTGAAAGCTCAATAAGGTCGATAGCTTGTAGTTGGAAGGTCTCCAGTTCGATCATCTTCGTCGTCACATGTTGTAGTGGTCGTGAGTCCGTGTACAATGGGCATATAGGTGTGAGGATTCCTCACAAAGGGCACAATTGTTTTGGTCCTCCCACAAGCTTTACGTACTGTAGACGCCTTAGTGCTAAATCGATGATGCACTGTAGAAGCCCGTCCTATGCGATGAATCGCACACAACAACCTCATAGTACCCCACGACTATATCAAATAAAAAGTGGCATCGTCTGATTCAATTTCAAAGTAAAAAAACATCATTGTATCCTACTAATGTCACTGAATAAGCAACACGATCCTTTACAACAAGGGAATGTTAAAATAAAACATAATAGTAAAACACAACAATGAATAGATACTTCAAACTATGCCCCCCCATGGTGGTCTTTAATGCATGGGGACAAAATTGTTCCTAGTTTGTTCCTTTAGGGGCCCACTTAAAACAATAATCCCCACGTCCAATGATTTTTTTATTCCCAAATAGGTCCCCATAGGGTAATTTCATACCGGAGGCTCCAAATTTGCAAAACATTTTGCCAAAAGAAGCCCTAGGGTGCCCAAAATGAAAATTTGAGGGAAAGGTGAGAGTGGATGAATAGTTCCTGCATTAAAGACCACCGGGGTTCTAAAGACGGGGCAAATCATGGCTTCTTCAGAAATTTAACAATGAGGGAGACGATTAGGATGGCCAGTATTGAGTATCCTAAGGTAGCAATCTGTAGGAGAAACATGTAAATTACTACCCTTACAAACTCATTCATGATCCCAAAACCTAAGTTGATCTACCTTGAAGCTCAAACAAACGGACACATTATAGACCATTTTGTAAAATTTTAAAATGATAAAAACTTCAAGTAAACTTTTTGGATGTAGTATTCTTATGACAAAGGACAACTTTATCACAAATATGGCATGCTACCTCATGTCACTGTCATCACTTAAAAGGAACATGGCACTCTCAATGAAAATGGGAATGACAAGTGACAACTCCTATGAATTGTAGGGACACTATTTCTCCTCAACACTAAATAACCCGTTTAGTGTTGTGTACTGTATGGGTAACTCATTGGTTTGTGATGGGACTTTGGCATTGGCGAGGTGGCTTCTAAATTCAACTCCTAAATACCCATAGCCCTCACCAGAAATAAAGAATTGCAAAGATGCAATAAAAAATGCAACTAAGAGGAATATTTTGAACTTGATGTATGAATAGAAGTTGTACATTATACATTGTGATGGGTTGAAATGTAATTCTCCAATTGTAGTGATTTTTGGAGATTTCTTAGTTGCTTGATTTTATGAGTTATTGTTTTGAAGACTACTTTTGACCTAAGAACTTAGAATTTTTTGGTGAATTACTCCAACATAAAAAACACCCAATTCGCTAATTTTGAACCCGGTTTTGCACTTGGCCATATAATCATGCACTTGGCCCCCAAGCACATTAAAAAAATTGTTTAAAAAATTCTCAAAAAGACAACGATTTTTGTCTTTCTATAATCCCTTACGTTGTAAAGAAACAATATTTTAATTATTTTGTATCTTTATCTTTATGTTTTATTTTATATTTATCTTTATCTTTTCTTTTCTTTTATTTTATGTTGTTTTTTTTTCTTGTCTTCTTTCTTGTCTTCCTCTTGTCTTCCTTCTTCTTTTCTTATAGTCTTCTTCTTGTCTTCCTTTCTTTTCTTCACCTTGCCATTTCTGGAGTTTAAACATTAAAAAAAAAAATTTAAATAAAAATCATGGAGCAGCTGATGGCTGAATCCAATACAGGCCCAAGAATTTATTTTATTTTATTTTTCATTTATTTATTGATTTTTTTTTTCTTCCAATTTTTCCGGCCAGAGAAGGTCTGCGCGCGTTGACCCTAGTCTAATTTTGACCCTCCCTCCCTCACTCACTCCCCCCTCTCCCTTATATAAATCCTCCCTCACTCCCCCCTCTCCCTTATATAAATTCTCCCTCACTCTCCTTCCTCGCCTTTTCCTCGCTTGTTCTTCTCCCTCTCTCTCTTCTCCTTTCTCCTCAATATAAAGGAGGAAGAGGGAGGAGGGAGGGAGAGTGGAGGAGGGTTTATATAAGAAAGAGGGGAACAAGAAGGAAAGGGGAGGAGGGAGGGAGACCTCAAAATTAGACCAGGGTCCGCGCCCGCGGACCCTCTCTGGCTGGAAAAACCGGAAGCAAAAAAAAAAAATTTAAAAATTTTAAAAAAAATTTAAATTTTAAAAATTAAAATATATTTTGCCTGTATTGGATTCAGCCATTGGCTGCTCCTTGATATTTTTTTTAAAATATTTTTTTTAACGTTTAAACTCCAGAAATGGCAAGGTGAAGAAAAAAGAAAAAGAGGAAGACTAAAAGAAAAAGAAGGAAGACAAGAGGAAGACAAGAAAGAAGACAAGAAAAAAATCAAAATAAAAGAAAAGAAAATAAAAGATAAAGATAAAGATAAAATAAAAGATAAAGATAAGGATACAAAATAAATTAAAAATTTGTTTCTTTACAGCGTAAAGGATTGTAGAAAGACAGAAATCGCTGTTTTTTAGAGAATTTTGCAAACAATTTTTTTTAAAGCCAAATTTGCTCATGAAATGAGTGCACTTGGCCAAGTGCAAAATTAGGGAATTGGGTGTTAAAATGAGACATAAAATTTTCACAAGTCATGTCCTTTCCACAAAGTTCACACATGCATGATTTAAATTGATTAAAAACTTCAAGTAAGCATTTTAGATGTAGTGTTCCAAAAAAGACAGCAACTTTATAACAAAAATAACATGACATGCTACCTCATGTCACTCTCATCATTTGAAAGGAACAACCTTGTCAATGAAAGTGGGCCAATGCCAAGAGTGGCAAACAATTCTATGGTGAGTTGGAGAATAATCTAAAGCATGGCCCTACACCGCTCGAGAGAGTGGAACTTATGACCTCCCCAATGCTGGAAGAGAGTTTCCACAAGCTCCTCCAAGCCTAAGAGAGCCGACCAAGGGACTATTCATGAACAATGCTTGTTGGAGATTGATATTATAAGGATGCAAACTTCACTTGAACTCCACTTGAACACCATTTCTGTTTTTGGTTGACTGTGTTGTAAGGACGCTATTTCTCATACCTTTGAACAAACTATGGTAAAAAACATGAATTCTCACTAGACAGTAAATAGCTCATTAAGTGTTCCGATACTACACTAAAATCCCCTTACACTGTGGCCCATGGTATTTATGAGAAGCTTTACCAATAATATTTTTTCCAAAATAATGTGGTAAAAGTCATCCAAATTTAATGAAAATTTGTTCAAAGTGAATGAAAGTGTTCAATCGGATGAGAATTTGTCGAAATGGATGAATGTATCCACAACAATTATACACCCACAACATATGGTGATTTCAGTGTAGCAAGGGTGGCCCTTTCCACTCACGTTTTGCACTATGCACACCACTGGTGACGAGTTTTGAGTAAAGCTGGTCACAAAAGACGCATCTCATGTTTCTCCGGCAGTTGGAGGGAACGGGAAATGCTACTGTCTACAGTAGTGAGATTTGATGGTGCAGTAGTAACTTTCATAAATAACTTGAAACCATTTAACCAGACATCACCGCTAGCAAAATTACATTGATGAAAAACATAAGTGAAAATTTGTAGAAATAGCCAGGAGAGACACCCAGAAGAGACATATATAATTGTTCAATCTCTCGAAGAACAGGACTGACATATATAATTGTTCCATCTCTCGAAGAACTTACAAGTTTTGAGAGAGTACTGTCGGTTTTGGGTTGTGAGATGTTGTCAACGCCTAGCAGGTTTAAACAATTCATGTTTATAAAAAGTAACACCTTTTAAAAATTCATCAGGTCAAAATGTTCAAAAAAATTGGATGATATTTAAGTTAACCGAAAAAAGCGCATCTAATCTCCCTTTTTGCTCTACTTTTTAACCTCTCTTTTGAATTATACTTGGGTTGAATAGTGTCTTGTCATAAATTGTCCCCTTGTGGGCCGTGGCCTTGGTGCTTTGGTGGAAGGTGTTGGAGTCATAGCGAGGTGTGGAGAATAATGACAGTGCCCTGCTTTAGATTGTCTCCCAACTCATCATACACTAGTTTCTGGTCTATTTATATTTCAATATGAGTTCAAGAGGAATTCAACACGAGTTTGCCAAAGCTTTCCTCTTTGGGCTGACTTTTCGGTAAACTCTATTTTGCTTCACATACTTGAACAATAAAAGGAAAGGATAGCATAAAATTCCATCCACAACCCTCTTTTTTCCTTTTCCTTTAGAATGTGGTAGTGGACTAGTGCAATGCAATGGTGCACTAATGCATTCATTAGGTAGCCCTTAATTTCCAAATAACACATATTTTTCATTTTTTTTTTTACTTTTATATCTAGAAACACTATAGTCTATAAAAAAGAATTCAACCTATTTTACGTTATGGTAGTTTATTTTAAATTTGCATGTCCAAAAGAGACCCAAAAGTAGTGCAATGCGATGAGGAAAGTGATTGACTGTAGCCTGCATTTTTCCGAACAACACGAGAGTGACCATGCAAGATGGCGGTATAAGATCAGATAACAATATAGCCACAAAGATATAAAGGAAAGGATCTAATGCATACTAAAATAGTTTAGCTCCATGCATACATCAACCTCTACCGACTCCAAGACAGGTACTACTTGCGGTTCCCAAGTCCTAATACAGCTAAAGCAGAAAACACAGAAGGAGTACTCAGGGGGGGATGCATTTTAACTAATTTATGATAATTGACTAATTTCTATGGAACGCATGACAAGAAGGAACGCAACGCAAAAAAGGAGCATGGCTCTACTTGCGATAGTGTAATGCAGTTGCACAGTAGTTGCAGCAAGAAGAGACAAGCCTTTCAATATTTTTTTGTTTCTGGGTTTTACCTTCCTCCATTACGGGAAGGCAAACGCAACAGTGGCAAGAGGCTGGTGTGAATGGGCCATGAGATACCTATCTCTACAAAAGACGGAGCAGCAACAATCTTCGATCGCCACAACAACAGTGGCATCTAGAGTGAGACGCGTTTGGAACTTTCGGTAGAATACATTAATTCTTGTAATCAGTATTCAACAGTAAGCACATTGTACCTTGTAAATTCAGTGTGTATTGGTAACATTATAAGGCACCACCACATAGTACTATCCCTAGTATTCTGATGATTGTACCGAAATTCCACTGCATTTCAATTAATCATTGCAAGTAAAATTATTATTCTGTTCCCTGCAAAAGAATTTTTCTGTTCATTTTCGAAAACTTTACGTGGGCTTGCACTGTCTTGTAGGCCTCAACCTATAAGCGTCATGCAATATTTCGCATTTTTGATGTTCATTTTCACAACTTTCTTTTAATTTTTTCGAGAGTTATTTATTTATTTATTTATTATATTGTACACCAAAATGAAGCAAAACGTGTAATTTATTAGCTGAATAATCAAATCAACAATTTTTTTCATTGCTCCAAAGTAGGTCATCAAAAAGTGCTCTTGAGACCATTTTTTACTTTTTCTTCAAACTGGATGATAAGATGAACCTAATATTAAAAATTCAAGAGACCACAACAAAGAAATATTCACTTGATACACTTCAAGAAAATAAGAACATGATTGTACATAACCTCGTGGAATTATGAATGGTCAAAGTTTAGTTGACTTGAAGATATGCAATTCTATTGATGTGTATATATCACTTAGTATTGACTATTTTAAGAAATAAACAACTCCAATCAATTGATTTCAAAATTTTGGAGGAGAACGATCTTTTCAAGGGTACTCCCATATAATTGAACTCCCATATTATACGTGTTAATAAAAGTCATATAACTAGAATTTTAATGCTATTATTGTCTTCAAGGAATATTCAATTCTTGTATATAATGAAATTTTTGAATTCATTGTTAAAAGGGCTACAAGAGTTTACTACATAAAAACAAATTACATGACTTGATAATGAACAAAAATGAAATATAAGTGATTATAATCAAGGTCGTATAATACTGAAATTGAGTACCTAGAGATTTGTACTTTTAATTTTTTCTGCTAAAAGCATCATTTGAGCTCAAAAGATAATTTATAGACCCGAAACGACTCTCCCTAGAAGGGCATTTTGGTTCTTTCAGGGTTAATTGAGAAATTCATAATCATAAGAACTCTTCATTTCAACAATGGCCAGGTATCCTTACATATAGTGTATAAAAGTGAGCTGGAAATATTTGTGGGTCTGCGATGATCTCTCCTATACATGCAAATACATTCATCAGTTCTTTGAGGTGCTAGACATAGAACTTCATGCATCTTAAATTTCCTGAGCTTCCGTCTTAGCATATGCTTTCTTGAATTCGTACTGCTAGCGTAGAGACTTTTAAGCACACACCATCATTCTTCTAGCTCGGTGATGTTCAAGATACAAAGAATCACATTATCCTTCATTGATAACACAATCATCGTGAACGACTTGTACAATACCTACAACGTAGAAATCTCGGCAAAATTGGTTGGTGCTACAGTCGTTGTAGGTGGGTCGACAATCTTGTAGATGTCCTCTTTCCTCATCATGTTCTTGCAAATAAAGCACTGCAAGTCTAGTTTCTATACCACTATTTAACCCCTAAAGGACCATGGGTTTGTATTTTGAATGATGAATGATAAATATAAATGAGATTTCATTCATCAAGTCCATTTGCAATTCAACAATGTCCTACAAAAATATATGGTATGATATACTCATGCATGTGCAAACTCTCCGGTTAGGGGATAATTTCCGAAAAAAATTGCCTCATTTCATGTTATAGTGACTCATCAAAAAATCTTAGTTCAAAAGTGTTCTTGAAACAATTAAGTCATAAAATGAAGCATCCAAAAGTTCTCTAAAAATCACTACATCAAGAGTATTACATTTCAACCTATCACAAAACAAATTCATAGATTGTCACTGTCTTATTTGAAATTAAATTACAAAAGAATTTTGAGTTTTAAGTTTGACGTCCTATACAAAAATAATTGAGATAGCAATGAGATATCAAAACGTATGAATATTATCTATGATATAATTTAAAATAAATAATGACAAATTTGTATTAATACATCAAAATCAAAACAATCCTTGCAAATGAGTTTTATAATGCATCCTTGCAGTTACCCTAATACGCTCCTTAAGGGCTTAAATGTGAAAAATTCCAAGTATTGAATAATTGACTCTATACGCAAATTTAAGGGATTAAGGTCTTCATCTAACTACATACCATGTCCACCTATCAAATTTCCAAAATTAGATTTTTCTTTGCCACTATTACTACACCAAATGATATCTAATTGTATTTGGGACCTTCAGACAAAAATTTATATTATTAAGAGTATTTCTCTAATTGATATAATTATCTATATGTATGAGACTAATAGATACCACATAGTCAAATTTAATAAAAAAATATTATAATTACAATATTAACAAATTTTATTGGCCAAATTGCACATACATAGGAAGTTTGACCATCCTACTAAAGCCATGGTCCTTCCTCAAAGAATAAAGCTTGATTGTCACATACGAGTCTCGATTATGTGGCGATCGGAAATACTGAAACTCCGCAAGTAACTAGTTCTAAATGATCTTGTAATGCAAGGTTCATGGAACTTAGAAAATTAGATACAAGTTTGAATATCCTTCAGAAGCTTGGAGAATTTCCAACTTTGAACTTCATATGTATACTTCCCTCTGAAAGTCATTTAGTGCTCCAAAAATATCCAAGCAAATGCGTTAAAGATCTTCTTTTTAGAAAAATCATCCTCCTCTTGGATCTATCTTAGCAATTGCATCTATATCATACGATTAGAAATAATCCTTCGATTTCTCCCAACAATTAGCTTAAGGCTTCAAAAATTAGTCAACCATTTAAAGGAATCAACCGGATCATTTTACACTAACTGCCGATATCTCCCCAGCATTGGAGACATTACGTTCCACTGAAACCACATTCATTGCTACAAATATATATATATATATATATATATATATATATATATATATATATATATATATATTGTAACCACAACTCCTCATCTCATCTTGCCTTGACTATTGAAATCTAGAACATAAATAATAGTCCTTCAATGTCATTTGGAAGCACAACGGGTAAATGAAACCACTGCTCTGATATCTTTCCATCCTTGTTTTGGCTGAACGAAGATTTGCATACATAAAGTGCAAGAATTAGTATAAAATTCCAAAAATATGTCATATGCTCAAAGATCCATGACAAGTAGATCAGTCAATTCTTAAAGGCATTCAAGCTCAGATCAAGGGTCTTGGAATACCTAAGTATGGGTATGTTCCTAGGCGAATGCATCCCCAACAATACTATATGTTTCTTCAAATCGTTCGAATCCGGTACAACCCGTTCTAAATAGCTGCAAACAAAGTTCCGAAACCAAAGTTGTAATCACAACAATAGAGAAAATAAGTGTCCCAATCACTTGAATGCCATTTTAGATGCTACAACAATAAATTTAGGACTCAAAAATGCAACACTCACGTTCAGGCCTTCAGTCATCTCTTCCATTAGCGTTCTCTACACTGAAAGCTTGTATATAATGGAAAGATTTGGAGAGAACTCAAAGCCACTTGTACAAATAGCGCCAAAGTAGTACAAATGTTAACAGGGACGCCGTTGTAATCCGGGTTAGCAAACAAATCAGAAACAAAAATATTGCAATAACCCACTCGAAGCCCAATTCTAAAGTGGAAAATTCTCCACAACACACTATCTATAACCTTGTTCTACCTAAAACACTCTCCAAATTGAATACAAATTCTTTCTGACCAAAATTGACCTCCACTTTCTCCATAGGGCTGCCCAAACCAATGGTTGGGTAGTATGAACAATTCCTATCCTTGAAAGAAACAACGGGAAGAACTTTTCCATTTCGGGTGAAGAAGATCTCCTGCGCGACAAAATTGATTCCAGCGCCCACCGTATCCCCTGTTGTAAACCCTTCTGCATATGGCTTGCCTATGCCTTCACAAAAAAGCTTGCCATCATCGCCGTGGTAGCCATAGCAATTCTTCTTCCATCCCGGCATCGATGAGGAGTGGAAATTCTCCTACGTAAATCCTATCCCAATGCTAGCCTTTTTGCCTTGGTCCTTTACCATCAGCTCAAAGTAGTAGAGGTCCGAACATCGCGGTGCAGGACAATTAGCTTGAATGGAACCACATGATTCACCTTCTCCTGTCCACCTAGTCGTGAGTTTGTCCGTTGATGACACAAGAATCGGGCTGCAATTATTCGTGTTCAAATGTGATGGTTCCTCTTCCACGTGCTCCTCATATGGCGTCGTACTCAACATCATACTAGAAGTTCCCTCCGACCGAACAAATGCACTGGTACAACCCCTCATAAAGAGCATTTGCAACCCATCGCACATTGCTTCAAGCATCTCGATATCATGTGTTGTCAATTGCACTTCTCCACAATCCCACACTCTAAGATAGGTAAGAGCAACAAAGTGATTCAAGTTCGGCAGAGCATTAAAACTCCTGCAATCTGAGATGTCAAGGTGTTTCAAAGCAGTCAAGGGTGCGCTACTCGTCAACCTTGTCAACCTATTGCACTTTAAGATTACAAGTTTCTGCAATTTAGGGTGATTCAAGTCTGATAGAGTATTCAAACTGTATTCCAATTTCATTACAATGTTTTTTAATTTTCTTGTGATAATTTGGGACTTGTAAGTGAATTTCAAGAGAATACCTTGCAAAATTAATATAAATATATGAATAAAAAATACGATAAATCCAACCGTATAGATGTGATCTTCACATTTAGAACTTTGCTTTGTTCATCAACTCCATTTTTGTTTTTCATCAAACATTTTATAACGAATCCTCGAAAACAGTGTTGAATTGGGACATTAAAGGGTTAATATCCATCTGAATTTTAGAAAGAACTATCTTTTCAATCACATGTTTGGATGAGTTTCTTTTGAAATTGGCGATTTCATCCAAAATGTTTTAAGAAAATTGAACAATTGAGTGTCTTCAACTATTTTTTCTTTAAATTTTTCTTTAAGGCTTTGTAGACATTAATTATTTTTTGTGCCTTTTGGCTTTTAAAAAAGCATAAAAAGAATTCACTAAATCATATATAACCATAAACTAGGATGAATCATTTGAATGTAACAATTATACATAAAACTAGTCATCATGTCAAATATCTTAGTTTTAGAGCCAAAATTGCCAGATTTGGATGAGAGTAACATTTAAATGTAAATGCGAACCATTTTTTCTATCCAAAACTATAGCTGAATGTAGAAATATGAAGATTTACCATATTAGTTTGTGTTGTCAATTGAACATTCTATGAAAGTGAATAAAACAGGGTTGGTCTAATCTTCACATTATGACACTCCATAATGTTCCATAATACTTCAAAATACAATGATATTATTGTTTGAAAGAATGAATAGTTTTGCTAAATAATTAATTTGGGCAATATCGAGATATCACTTTATTTATAGAAAGATATGGTTTGAGCAATTTCAAGTTAAGGAGCTTTTGCTATTTGGAGAAATAAAATGAAACCTGTCTTTTCCAATAAAAATGTTTGCTACCTTGTGTTTCAACACCATAAAACTCACAACTATATAGTGTACTTGATATACGTTTGAATTTATTTTATTTTATTTTATATAACAAGTCATCTCCCTCATGAATCCATGTTTGTGAATGTGACTATGAAGTGATGGTTTCTCAAACATGTTATTATAGAAGGATAATAATGTTATCTATAAGTTACATCTAGTTTACACTTGTCATTTTGTATACACTAGCCACTGGTTATAATAACTCAATCATATTTAGACAATGTAGCAATGTGGTTAGTCCCCGGATTAGTTGAACCAAAGAATCAAGTATCTAAAATAGAATATATCATTTACAAGGGTACTTATATACTAAGGGGAGTAGCCATTTTGAAGAAGTAACCTCGAGAAAGTCACTTAGTATAAATTTTGGATACATATGAACGAACAAAGGGCATTTAATGGGGGGATATAAATTATTGGAATATTCTAGTATTTATAGTATATTTAGGGAATAATCCACATATATTCTAGAAATATTCCTAAAATATTCCCAAATTCGTTTTAAAACACCCTGTATTACTTCTATAAATTTATAATTTTTATCTCAAATGTATAAAAGACACCCTATAATTGTTCTCTCATAGTTATTTAAATTCTTGACAGTGATTTCCCCAGGGAAATAACAAAATAACATTTAGCTACAATTCTTATTATTTCCTAGTATAATTTTTTTGGGAGTACAAAAACCATAACAATTATAGCATTATAACGTTAATGGAGGTAACATTTATAGAGAGTCTGTGTTCTAGTGAGAATCAAATTTGATGTTTCTTTCTTACATTTGCACTTCCACTCTGGGATTGTGAGTCGAGCAGATCTTTGATTTTAGAAATTGTTTAAATCCGAAATCCTGAAAATCCTGTGGAACTCGCGGGGCGTTGTTTTAACCTGTTAATTAGTGCCCATGTGACTACATTTTGGTCACTAGAAAATCAAAAATGCAAATTAGAAAAAAAATGTGATGAATTGGATTTTGAAAAAGTTGGTGATTTATAATTCACATTTTCTTGAAAAAGAAAATTTTAATTTGGAGTTGTGCAACTATCAAAATACCTATGAACAAAATACTAAAATATTGCAAATACTTGAAACTATAGTAGATACTTACAAATACAACACATGTACTAGGCGGTATTTCTTCTGTTTGGAAGTTTGTTATCTTGTTTTATTTTTTTCGGATTGTGTTCTCTTGTTCATGGTCCATTAGTGTACGTATTCCAATCTTGATCAATATACCGATTCCTTTCATATTTTAAAGTATAAATTTTTGTCCTCAACCGTATATGGTTAAATCATTCTCACTTATTAAATTCACAATATTTATGTATGAGTCCGTTCTTGAAATGAAAGATTGAAATGGAGAGGTGTTGACATAGATCAATTCTGAACCTCTTCACTTTCATTTTTGAAAATTTAACCCAAACTCAATTTAACTTTGAAGTCACACACCCTCCAAATCTCATTTTTGAGCGTGCATTATACAATTCAAAGACATACTATAATCCTTCAATTCGACCATTGGATGATTCTCTAATCTTGGCAAAGTGTCTTCACTCCAATTGACAATACAATTGTACAATTACTTTCTAAATTAATCCATTCTATTTCTGAAAGTATCAATTATGGTGGAAAAATCCACTGAAATCTAGTGTACCAAGCTACAGTACCATAGGCACTAAAGGGATAACCCCTAAATGCCTAGAGCCCTCTCCAAATTCAGCAGTTTTGCAAAGATGCATTATAAAATGCAACTTAGAGGGATATTTTGAACTTGATATATGAATGAAAGTTGTACATTATGAGTTTTAGATTCTATCCATACGGTAAGATCTATGATTGCTATTACCAATAATTTTGTATAAAATTTTAAACGTGAAATTCAAAATTATTTTGTAATTCAATCACGAATAAGATATTGACAATCTACGGATGAAATTTTTTGTGATTGGTTGAAATGTAATACTCTAAGTGTACTCATGTTTAGAAGATTTTTGGTTGCCTACTTATATGAGTTGACTTTTTCTAGAGCACTTTTACACTGAAATCTTCATTATTTTGGGTGAATCACTACAACATGAAATGAGTCATAAAAATTTCACAAATCATCCCCTTTCTAATCAGATCACATATGCATGAAATCTGTACATTGTCCAAAAAAAATGGACGCTTAGGCAGTTAGGAGTTAAGATGAAGGAGGTTTGAAAGCCTTGAGATCTACAGTAATCTCTCGTGATTCTACTTCAAACAATAAGTATATATCAAAATCAAAACCAAAATCAAAATCAAAAGAAAATTGTTGATCAACAAATCAATGTGCGTGTCGTGAATCCAAGCAAACAAGTAACGAGCACTGGCAGATACAGAGGCTTACAATCTGCAATTACGTGAAGGACGGCAAACTCGAGGGTATTGTCGTGGATGAAGGCACCATTCTTGAGTCATCGCTCACATTTGCATACTCGAACACTACTTCAAACTTTGGTACATTCAACTCAACCACCCCACTCAGGTGACTACTCAAGGTGGAGGCCGACCGTGCACTATTTCAAATCCTAGTAAAATTAACCGAGCCATCCCCTTCATGTGCTACTCGTAGTGAAGCTGTTGGATGTGGGAACAGGGTCTCGATTGCTGAGAGCCTATAGTGTTCAGCCATGTCGAATGCAAGGCACACGCTTTGCACACACTTGGCACACGCCGACCTCTATCCTTAGTTTCTCATCACTTTTCTGTAGTTTCCATCCATGCATGTGCTATTCTTCTTAAATCTCTTCCGATTTTTCTGATTTATTCTAATGTCTCTTCTACTTCTACCCGTGTGATTCTTCTGAATGCTTAGTGTGCAAGGTTAGTCTCTGTGGTTTTGAGGAGTGCATGTTCATCGATCGATCTCCTGGTGCATGAAGAGTGTAGACGGACAAAGTTGTAGAGTGAAGTAGTGGACATACAAGGTCATTACTGCTTAGGTGCTTAGATGTTGAGCCTTTCACCCATTAGTTTATTTTTTGGGTTCTCGATCCGTTTATGCCAATATTTGACGATAACTAGAACAACTTACAGAGTATTATCTTATAAACATGTGTCTACAAAGTGAGAAATCAATCCAGGTTTTCAAACAAGCTACAATATTATTTATCGTTAGATCACAGTAGTCTCAACTTATATTTCTTGTTTTGTTAAAATTGCACATAGCCATGTGCACTATTTTTTAGTGCTATGTGCACTACATTTTTTTTAATTAAATAGGGGAGGGGGTGGGAACATACCCACCTTCTTTTAAAATTTGCACTACATTTTTTTAATATGATGTATATTCAATTTTTGCACTTTATAGGTAAATTATGACTATACTTTCTTCAAATGTACAAAATTTCAGCATGTGCACTTTCTATATGGCACGTGCACTTTTAACGAAACAAGTGTTGTAGTTTCAATTCAAAAGTGCTCACGGGAGCTTTTTATGATGCCTTCGATTTCTAGATCTGGTGATCATATCTTTTCTACAGGTTTGTGTCCGATGTCTGAAATAGAGAGAACACTCTGTGATGTCAAGGATTGTCTCTTGCTCATTGTTCTGGTGTGGCGTGCCAGTGACGCCCGGGTTCAGTATGCTAAGTTCTGTTATATCACCGGAAGCCAACTACACGAATAAGATGAGCACAAATGGCAAAACCGAATTGAATCTGAAATATGACACCTCTAACTGTGCCGATGCTTCTGGCTCAACTTCCACTTCTACAATGCACAGTGGACAAATAAAATGAGCACTAGTGCCCCCACCGAATTGAATCCGGAACATGAAGAATCAACATCGAACAACTAGAGATCGGGTAGAGTAAAAACTATGAAAATGTCCCGGGGTGCGCTATACTAAACACGTACAAGTATACGAGAGTGCACAGAAGGGGTATTAATTCGAACATTGTTGTTTTACGTATACATACAATAAACATATTTAGAGATGAAAATATTCATGTATACTTACATTAATAAAACATATATTTAGGACGGAATAGATCTGTATACAAAGGTTTTATACCAGTTTTTGATATGCAGTACATCTAGATATGTGTTTTTTGAAATGATTAATTTGAAGGATTAAAATATTATTTATTTTGTACTACAATGCTTGCAAATGCTGATTTTAGGCAAATTTTTTTCCATGAAGCATAAAATTCAGAAAATCATTTATTCAATTAAAAATCTTAACTTGAATTAAAATAAATGATGTGATCTAAGTGTGGGTATTTCTATAATTTTATAATATATAATTTTATTCAATTAAAATGAACAAATTTGTTGAAATTTGGAAAAACAAATAATTATATGTTCAAAATTTCAAAATTTTGAAATTCAAACAAATTTTTCCACATCATTTAACTAAAATTATTACTTTTTAATTAAAAAAATATCCACACGTGGAAAACATGAAATACTTTAATTCAAGTATAATTTTCTATGTGAATGAATTAATTTTCAACTCTCTCTGCTTCATAAGAAGAAATGTCGAAAATCAACATTTGCAGACATTGTAGTACAAAATAAATAATATTTTCAATCCTTCAAATTAATCATTTTAAATAACGCATGTCTAGATGTACTTCATATCAAAAATGATACCAAAATGATGCCATTAAATATTTTAAACAAATGTTTTTAAGTAGTTGGGAGAAACTCTGACATTTGTAAGAAAATCTCTTTTAAAATCTTTAAAACGCTTCAATTTTTATGTGAATTTTTTTGTGTACTTCATAAGTGTAGAACATAAAAACCACATCTGGTCGATTCATTTTTATTTTTATTTTCTTAAAGAGGGACTCGTTCAAAGTTGCTATAGAGACTAATTTAAGAGTTAGAAGGGCTTTTCGGAGTACCCATATCACACAATTGCCCAAAATCTATAGTAACAAATTCATCCTGCTAAAAGTACATGGTGGGTGAGAAAAATTGGATGAAATCTGTACATCATCCAAAAATTGGACGTCTAGGCAGTTAAGAGTTAAAGGATATAATAATCATCAAAGAAGGAATGGAGATCCTTTTTAGAATCATGTGCAAAAAGAGACATGCATTTTGAAGCATCATTGACTAAAAATATCAAATTTGAAGTTTCAAATTTGAAGTTGCTCAGTTTTAATCCATTTTCTTGTTTATTTCATATCTCATAAAAAATCTCAAAATATTGAATTCCTTATCATACTATTGAAAAGGACTTAATTATCTCACCAACGCACGTTACGATTTTATATTTGAATAATTATACCACCTGTAGTGTCATTTCAAAATTTGGAATGTTGAAATGTTTTTGCCTCTATATGAGACAGTGATGAAACTTTTGACCGGCAATTGTACATCGCTTTGACTCAACAATAAGAGGACCATTCTAAACACTACAAGAAACTATTGAAGAATTAGTAGGAATCTAAATTATTTCTTACTACTAATACGATTTCTAATCTAGCTTGTCTGAAATTTTCTTATAGAGAATAGAAACCTGCACTGACAGCATTTGGTAGACTTGTCCACTCCGCAAAACTGGAGAAAGTAGAAATTTGGAGTCTCCAGACCTTGTCTAATTGCATTGCACAATTTCCCTGCAATTCCATCGAGGTCTGATCACTCTAGTGCTATGTTGGAGCCATGATGTTCTCAATGGTTCGTGTAAAGTCCAAAGGAATTTCAATAAGTTCATCCAAGTCTTAAGGCTAGGCCGGTGGCTTTGAAAGCTCAATAAGGTCGATAGCTTGTAGTTGGAAGGTCTCCAGTTCGATCATCTTCGTCGTCACATGTTGTAGTGGTCGTGAGTCCGTGTACAATGGGCATATAGGTGTGAGGATTCCTCACAAAGGGCACAATTGTTTTGGTCCTCCCACAAGCTTTACGTACTGTAGACGCCTTAGTGCTAAATCGATGACGCACTGTAGAAGCCGGTCGTATGCGATGAATTGCACACAACAACCTCAAAGTACGCCACGACTATATCAAATAAAAAGTGGCATCGTATGATTCAATTTCAAAGTAAAAAAACATCATTGTATCCTACTAATGTCACTGAATAAGCAACACGATCCTTTACAACAAGGGAATGTTAAAATAAAACATAATAGTAAAACACAACAATGAATAGGTACCTCAAACTATGCCCCCCCCCCCCCCCCCATGGTGGTCTTTAATGCATGGGGACAAAATTGTTCCTAGTTTGTTCCTTTAGGGGCCCACTTAAAACAATAATCCCCACGTCCAATGATTTTTTTATTCCCAAATAGGTCCCCATAGGGTAATTTCATACCGGAGGCTCCAAATTTGCAAAACATTTTGCCAAAAGAAGCCCTAGGGTGCCCAAAATGAAAATTTGAGGGAAAGGTGAGAGTGGATGAATAGTTCCTGCATTAAAGACCACCGGGGTTCTAAAGACGGGGCAAATCATGGCTTCTTCAGAAATTTAACAATGAGGGAGACGATTAGGATGGCCAGTGTTGAGTATCCTAAGGTAGCAATCTGTAGGAGAAACATGTAAATCACTACCCTTACAAACTCATTCATGATCCCAAAACCTAAGTTGATCTACCTTGAAGCTCAAACAAACGGACACATTATAGACCATTTTGTAAAATTTTAAAATGATAAAAACTTCAAGTAAACTTTTTGGATGTAGTATTCTTATGACAAAGGACAACTTTATCACAAATATGGCATGCTACCTCATGTCACTGTCATCACTTAAAAGGAACATGGCACTCTCAATGAAAATGGGAATGACAAGTGACAACTCCTATGAATTGTAGAGACACTATTTCTCTTCGACACTAAATAGCCCGTTTAGTGTTGTGTACCGTATGGGTAACTCATTGGTTTGTGATGGGCTTTGGCATCGGCGAACTGGCTTCTAAATTCAACTCCTAAATACCCATAGCCCTCACCAGAAATAAAGAATTGCAAAGATGCAATATAAAATGCAACTAAGAGGGACATTTTGAACTTGATGTATGAATAAAAGTTGTACATTATACATTTTGGATTCTATCTAAACACGCAATTCGCTATTTATGCACTTGACCAAGTGCGCTCATTTCACAAACATACTTGACTTTAAAAAAATTGGTTAAAAAGTTCTCTAAAAACATCAATGTTGTCATTCTACAATCACTTAAATTGTAAATAAATAATTATTTTAATTATTTTTTATTCTTATTTTTATCTTTTATTTGTCTTTTCTTTTATCTTTTCTTTTATCTTTTCTTTTTTTATCTTGATTTCCTTCTTGTCTCCCTCTTGTCTTTCTTTTGTCTTTCATCTTGTCTTCCTTGTTGTCTTCCTTTTTTTTCTTCTATTTTTTCTTCAGTTTTTGAACCCTAAACAATAGGAGTAAACCCAAAAAAAGAAAAAAAAGAAAAAAAATTGTTTTTTTTGGTTGACCATGGGGTGCTACTGAACCCGAAATGGCAATCGCCAAAAAAAAATTTAAAAAAAAAGCAGCCGCCATTAAAATAAAATAAAATAAAAATCTTCTTTTGGTTGGCCGTGGAGCGCTGCTGAACTCTAAATGGCGACCGCCCAGAAAAAAAATTAAAAAATTAAAAATTTTGGGGTTTTTTTTAATTCTTTCTATTTTTAGCCTCTGGGGTGCGCGCCTGTGCACCCTAAGACCCTCCCATCTCTCTTCTCCCTCTTCCCTCTCCTCATATATATAGGGGAGAGGAGAGGGGAGGAAGAGTAAATGAGAGAGACCCTCTCCTCTCCCCTATGTATATGAGGAGAGGGGAGGGAGATGGAGAGGAGATAAACATAGAGAGGGAGATGAAAATGGAAATGAGGGAGATGGGAGGGTCTTAGGGTGCGCGGCCGCTAAAAATAGAATTAAAAAAAAAAACTTTTTTTTTTTTTTTGTAGGCGGCCGCCATTTAGGGTTCACCAGCATCCCATGGCCAACCTTAAAAAACATTATTTTTATTTTATTTATATTTATATTTATATTTATTTTGCTCCCATTGTTTAGGGTTTTGCAGCCACAACTGAAGAAAAAGTAGAATAAAAAAAGACAACGAAGACAAAAAGGAAGACAAAAGAAAGACAAGAAGAAAGACAAGAGGGAGACAAGAAAGAAGACAAAAAAGAAATCAAGATAAAAAAGAAAAGCTAAAAGAAAAGGTAAAAGAAAACATAAAGATAAGAATAAAAACTGATTAAAATAATTATTTGTTTACAATGTAAGGGATTGAAGAAAGACAATAATCGTCGTGCTTTTAAAAAAAAGTTAAACAAAAAAAAACTAATGCGCTTCGGGACCAAGTGCATGATTATATGGCCAAGTGCGTAAATAGCGAATTGTGTGTTTCTATATGATTAGATCTATGAATGCAATCATCAATATTTTTGTATAAAATTTGAAACTTGAAATTCATAATTCTTTTGTAATTTGATAACGAATAAGGTATTGACAATATGTTGATGAAATTTGTTGTGATGGGTTGAAATGTAATTCTCCAAATGTAGTGATTTTTGGAGATTTCTTGGTTGCTTGATTTTATGAGTTATTGTTTTGAAGACCACTTTTGAACTAAGAACTTAGAATTTTTTGGTGAATTACTCCAACATAAAATGAGACATAAAATTTTCACAAGTCATGTCCTTTCCACAAAGTTCACACATGCATGATTTAAATTGATTAAAAACTTCAAGTAAGCATTTTAGATGTAGTGTTCCAAAAAAGACAGCAACTTTATAACAAAAATAACATGACATGCTACCTCATGTCACTCTCATCATTTGAAAGGAACAACCTTGTCAATGAAAGTGGGCCAATGCCAAGAATGGCAAACAATTCTATGGTGAGTTGGAGAATAATCTAAAGCATGGTCCTACACCGCTCGAGAGAGTGGAACTTGTGACCTCCCCAATGCTAGAAGAGAGTTTCCACAAGCTCTCCCAAGACTAAGAGAGCCGACCAAGGGACTATTCATGAACAATGCTTGTTGGAGATTGATATTATAAGGATGCAAACTTCACTTGAACTCCACTTGAACACCATTTCTGTTTTCGGTTAACTTTGTTGTAGGGACGCTATTTCTCCTACCTTTGAACAAACTATGGTAAAAAACATCAATTCTCACTAGAAAGTAAATAGCTCATTAAGTGTTCCGATACTACACTAAAATCCCCTTACAATGTGGCCCATGGTATTTATGAGAGGCTTTACCAATAATATTTTTTCCAAAATAATGTGGTGAAAGTCATCCAAATTTAATGAAAATTTGTTCAAAGTGAATGAAAGTGTTCAATCGGATGAGAATTTGTCGAAATGGATGAATGTATCCACAACAATTACACACCCACAACATATGGTGATTTCAGTGTAGCAAGGGTGGCCCTTTCCACTCACGTTTTGCACTATGCACACCACTGGTGACGAGTTTTGAGTAAAGCTGGTCACAGAAGACGCACCTCATGTTTCTTCGACAGTTGGAGGGAACGGGAAATGCTACTGTCTACAGTAGTGAGATTTGATGGTGCAGTAGTAACTTTCACAAATAAGTTGAAACCATTTAGCTTGACATCACCGCTAGCAAAATTAGATGTCAACTGATGAAAAAAAGAAGTGAAAATTTGTAGAAATAGCCAAGACTGACATATAATTGTTCGATCTCTGGAAGAACTTACAAGTTTTGAGAGAGTACTGTCGGTTTTGGGTTGTGAGATGTTGTCAACGCCTAAGCAGGTTTAAATAATTCATGTTTACAAAAAATAACACATTTTAAAATTCATCAAGTCAAAATGTTCAAAAAAATTGGATGATATTTGAGTTAACCGAAAAAAGCGCGTCTAATCTCCTTTCTTGCTCTACTTTCAACCTCTCTATTGAACTATACTTGGGTTGAATAGTGTCCTGTCATAAATTGTCCCCTTGTGGGCCATGGGCTTGGAGCTTTGGTGGAAGGTGTGGGAGTCATAGCGTGGTGTGGAGAATAATGACAGTGCCTTTCTTTAGATTGTCTCTCAACTTATCATACACTAGTTTTTGGTCTATTTATGTTTCAATATGAGTTCAAGAGGAATTCAACACGAGTTTGCCAAAACTTTCCTCTTTGGGCTGACTTTTCGGTAAACTCTATTTTGCTTCACATATTTGAACATTAAATCAGGATGAATCATTTCAATGTATTAATTATACATATAACTAGTAAGTAGGTTAAATATCTCAGTTTTAGAGCTAGATTTGGATAAGAGTAACATTGGAATGTGGATGCAAATTGTATTTTCTATCCAGGATACAGATGAATGCAGAAATATGGGGATTTATGATATTAGTTTATATCATCAATTTAGCATTCTCTGAAGGTGAAAAAAGTAGGATTGGTTTAACCTTCACATTATGACACTCCATAATGTTCCATAATACTTCATAATATGATGATATAATTGTTTGAAAGAATGAATAGTTTTGCTAAATAATTAATTTGGGCAATATCGAGATACCAATTTATTATAGAAGGATATAGTTTGAAATTTTTCAAGAGTTAAAGAGCTTTTGCTTGGCGACTGGGCATCAAGAAGAATATTGGTTGAAAGCCAGGTTCTCCAAGGACTTTACGGATAACTCTATTGTACCTTGTAAATTGTGTGTGTATCGGTAACATTATAAGGCACCACCACATAGTACTATCACTAGTATTCTGATGATTGTACCGAAATTCCACTACATTTCAATTAATCATTGCAAGTAAAATTATTATTCTGTTCCTTACAAAAGAACTGTTCTGCTCATTTTCGAAAACTTTACGTGGGCTTGCATTGTCTTATAGGTTTCAACCTGTAAACGTCATGCCGTATATCTCATTTTTGAGGTTCATTTTCACAACTTTCTTGTCATTTTTTCGAGAGTTATTGATTTATTTATTTATTATATTGTACACCAAAATGAAGTAAAATGTGTAATTTATTAGCTTAATTATCAAATGAGCAATTTTTTCCATTGCTCCAAAGTAGGTCAACAAAAAGTGCTCTTGAGACCATTTTTTACTTTTTCTTCAAACTGGATGATAAGATGAACCTAATATTAAAAATTCAAGAGACCACAACAAAGAAATATTCACTTGATACACTTCTAGAAAAAAAGAACATGATTGTACATAACCTCGTGGAATTATGAATGGTCAAAGTTTAGTTGACTTGAAGATATGCAATTCTATTGATGTGTATATCTCACTTAATATTGACTATTTTAAAAAATAAACAACTCCAATAAATTGATTGCAAAATTTTGGAGGAGAACGATATTTTCAAGGGTACTCCCATGTAATTGAACTCCCATATTATATGTGTTAATAAAAGTCATTTAATAAGGATTTTAATGCTATTATTGTCTTCAAGGAATATTCAATTCTTGTATATAATTAAATTTTTGAATTCCTTGTTAAAAGGGCTACAATAGTTTACTACATAAAAACAAATTACATAACTTGATATTGAACAAAAATGAAATATAAGTGATTATAATCAAGGTTGTATAATACTGAAATTGAGTACCTAGATATTTGTATTTTAATTTTTTCTGCTAAATGCATCATTTTTGGGCTCAAAAGACTATTTATAGACCCCAAACGACTATCCCTAGAAGGGCATTTTGGTTCTTTCAAGGTTAATTGAGAAATTCAGAATCATAAGAACTCTTCATTTCAACAATGGCCAGGAATCCTTACATATAGTGTATAAAAGTGAGCTGGAAATATTTGTGGGTCTGCGATGAGCTCTCCTATACATGCAAATACATTCATCAGTTCTTTGAGGTGCTAGACATAGAACTTCCTGCATCTTAAATTTCCTGAGCTTCCGTCTTAGCATATGCTTTCTTGAATTTGTACTGCTAACGACTTGTACAATACCTACAACGTAGAAATCTCGGCAAAATCGGTTGGTGCTACAGTCCTTGCAGGTGGGTCGACAATCTTGTAGATGTCCTCTTTCCTCATATTGTTCTTGCAAATAAAGCACTGCAAGTCTAGTTTCTATACCACTAAGGACCGTGGGTTTGTATATTGAATGATGAATGATAAATATAAATGAGATTTCATTCATCAAGTCCATTTGCAATTCAACAATGTCCTACAAAAATCTATGGTATGATAGACTCATGCATGTGCAAACTCTCCGAATAGGGGATGATTTCCGAAAAAAATTGCCTCATTTCATGTTATAGTGATCCCTCAAAAAATCCTAGTTCAAAAGTGTTCTTGAAACAATTAAGTCATAAAATAAAGCATCCAAAAGTTCTCTAAAAATCACTACATTAAGAGTATTACATTTCAACCTATCACAAAACAAATTCATTCATAGATTGTCACTGTCTTATTTGAAATTAAATTACAAAAGAATTTTGAGTTTTAAGTTTGACGTCCTATACAAAAATAATTTAGATAGCAATAAGATATCAAAACGTATGAATATTATCCATGATATAATTTAAAATCTATAATGACAAACTTGAATTAATACATCAAAATCAAAATAATCCTCGCAAATGAGTTTTATAATGCATCCTTGCAGTTACCCTAATATGGAGAAGCATACGGTCCTTGAGGGCTTAAATGTGAAAAATTCCAAGTATTGAATAATTGAATCCATATGCAAATTTAAGGGATTAACCCTTTAACGCGCCAGCGTCCACATAGTGGACGATGCACAGATTGAAATACGAGCTCGATTCTCATCCAAATCGGACAGTTTTCATCCACCAAAATTTCTCTTAGTTCTTGAGCAAGTTGACTATTCCATGTATGGTTTGGATCTTCAAAAAAGGTTATTATGATTTTTAGAAAAACAACAGAATTGGTTTGTCAAGTTTCATTCTTAGTTCAGAAAGTGTGACCTTAAATATGATTTTTCAAAATAAGTAGAATCAAATAATGGAAATCATACCATCTCGTAGTGCATGTTATTTCAATTTCATTACCATATTTTTAAATTTTTTTGTGCTAATTTTGGATTTTAAATTGAATTTCAAGAGAAAACCTTGCAAAATAAATTTAAAAATATTAAACAAAAATATAATAAATCCAACCGTACAGATGTGATCTTCACATTAACATTTACAACTTTGCTTTGACCATGAACCCCATTTTTGGTTTTCATCAAGCATTTTATACTACTTCTTTGAAAACAGTGTTGAATCGGGACGTTAAAGGGTTAAGGTCTTCATCAAACTACATAGCATGTCCACCTATCAAAGTTCCAAAATTAGATTTTTCTTTGCTACTATTCCTACACCAAATGATATTTAATTGTATTTGGGACCTTCACACAAAAATTTATATTATTAAGAATATTTCTCTAATTGATATAATTATCTATATGTATGAGACTAATAGATACAAAATAGTCAAATTTAATAAAAATAATATTATAATTACAATATTAACAAAAATTTATTGGCCAAATTGCACATACAGATGAAGTTTGACCATCCTGCTAAAGCCCTGGTCCTTCCTCAGAGAATTATGTATAATTGTCACATACAAGTCTTCACTATGTATCGATCGGAAATACTAAAACTCCGCAAGTAACTACTTCTGAATGATCTTGTAATGCAAGGTTCATAGAACTTAGAAAATTAGATAAGAGTTTGAATATCTTTCAGAAGCTTGGTGAATTTCCAACTTTGAACCTCGTATGTATACTACCCTCTCAAAGTCATTTAGTGCTCCAAAAATATCCAAGCAAATGCGTTAAGGATCTTCTTTTTAGAAAAATCATCCTCCTCTTGGATCTTAGCAATTGCATCCATATCATACGACAATTAGAAATAATCCGTCGATTTCTCTCAACAATTAAATTAAGGCTTCAAAAATCAATCAACCGTTTAAAGAAATCAACCGGATCATTTTACACTAACTGCTGATATCTCCCCAGCATTGGAGACATTACGTTCCACTGAAACCACAACCATTGCTACAAATGTATATATATATATATATATATATATATATATATATATATATATATATATATTGTAACCATAAGTCCTCATCTCATCTTGCCTTGACTATTGGATTCTAAAACATAAATAATAGTCCACCACTGTCATTTGGAAGCACATTGGCTACATGAAACCACTGCTCTGATATCTTCCTATCCTCGTTTGGCTGCATGAAGATTTGCATCTGTAAAGTGCAAGAATTAGTATAAAATTCCAAAACGATGTCATATGCTCAAAGATCCATGACAAGTAGATCAGTCATCACTTAGAGACATTCAAGCACAGATCGAGGGTCTTGGAATACCTAAAAATGGGTATGTTCCTAGGCGAATGCATCTCCAACAATACTATATGTTTCTTCAAATCGATCAAATCCGGTACAATCCGTTCTAAATAGCTGCTAACAAAGTTCCAAAACCAAAGTTCTAATCACAACAACATAGAAAATAAGTGTCCCAATCACTTGAATGTCATTTTAGATACCACAACAATAAATTTAGGACTCAAAAACGCAACACTCACTTTTAGGCCTTCCATTCTCTCTTCCATTGGCGTTCTCTACAGTAAAAGCTTGTATATAATGGAAAGATTTGGAGAGAATTCAAAGCCACTTGTACAAATAGCGCCAAAGTAGTACAAATGTTAACAGGGACGCCGTTGCAATCCAGGGTAGCAAACAAATCAGAAACAAAAATATTACAATAACCCACTCGAAGCCCGATTCCAAAGTGGAAAATTCTCCACAACACACTATCTCTAACCTTGTTCTTCCAAAAACACTCTCCAAATTGAATACAAATTTCTTCTGACCAAAATTGACCTCCACTTTCGCCATAGGGCTGCCCAAACCAATGGTTGGGTAGTATAAACACTTCCTATCTTTGAAAGAAACAATGGGAAGGACTTTTCCATTTCGGGTGAAGAAGATCTCCTGCACGACAAAATTGATGCCAGCACCCACCGTATCCCCTGTTGTAAACCCTTCTGCATATGGCTTGCCTACGCCTTGCTCACAATAAAGCTTGCCATCATCGCTGTGGTAGACGTAGCTATTCATGTGCCATCCCGGCATCCATGAGGAATGGAAATTGTTGCCCGCAAATCCTATGCTAATCCTAGCCTTTTCGCCTTGGTCCTTTACCGTCAGCTCAAAGTAGTAGAGGCCCGAACACCGCAGTGCAGGACAATTAGCTTGAATGGAACCACATGAATAACCATCTCCAGTGCACCTAATCGTGAGTTTGTCCGTTGATGACACAAGAATCGGGCTGCAATTATTTGTGTTGAAATGTGATGGTTCCTCTTCCACGTGCTCCTTATATGGCGTCGTCCTCAACATCATACTAGAAGTTCCCTTTGACCGAACAAATGCACTGGTACAACCCCTCATAAAGAGCACTTGCAACCCATCGCACATTGCTTCAAGCATCTCAATATCATGTATTGTCAATTGCACTTCACCACAATCCCACACTCTAAGATAGCTAAGAGCAACAAAGTGATTCAAGTTCGGCAGAGCATTAAAATTGCTGCAATCTAAGATGTCAAGGTGATTCAAAGCAGTCAAGGGTGCGGTACTTGTCAACCTTGTCAACCTATTGCACTTTGAGAGTACAAGTTTCTGCAATTTGGGGTGATTCAAGTCTGGTAGAGTATTCAAACTGCTGCATCTCTTGACGTCAAGGAACTCCAAAGCAGTCAAGGGAACACTGCTAGTCAACCCCGTCCATTCACTACATGAAATATCAAGTTTCCTCAATTGTGGGAAACTACTCAAATCGGGTAGCTCTACAATTGATACCGAAGCCATCAGAAAAGTTTGAAGCTGCAGACAATGTGCATATTCTCCATGACATTTCTTAGAAGGGATCAAATCTGGCACCTCAAACTTGTATCTTGGTGCCACCAAAACTTCCAACCTTGGCAACCCTAACAATTTAAAATATCTGAGAGCAACAAGGTGATTCAAGTCCGGCAGTGCTTTCAATCTCGTGCACCGCTCAAGTTCAAGGTGTTCCAAAAATATCAAGGGGGCACTGTTGGTCAACCCTGTCAACTTCTTACAAGATTTAATAGCAAGTTTCTTCAATTGCGGGAATCTACTCAAATCGAGAAGCTCCAGTAATGCTAGATCATACAGGTCCAATGTCTGAAGTTGTAGTAATTGTCCATATTCCACTTCACGTTTCTCCAAACCCAAAATATTTGGCACCCCAAACAAGAATCCCGAATATCCTGCAACATAAACTTGTAAAATTGTCAAACTCCAAATCTCTCCATCTACAAAAGTTGCCAGGTTGGCGAGTTCAAGGTAAACTAAATTCCTCAGACTTCCAACTCCATGTATTTGAATCAATTCACCATAACATTTCGGACCAGTGATAAAAAATGTTTGCAAGCTCTTCAATTGCAATAATGATCTCACATCCAACACTCCACTCTGAATCTCCACACGGTACAACTTCAACACTCTCAAGTTTGAGCACTGACTCAAGTTAATTTCCTTCACCATACCAAAGAATTCAGTCTCTGTACCGTTAATCATGCATACTCTTTGCAAACTTTCCCAACCACCCCTCAAAAGGCAAGATTCTTCTCTTCGTGGAACATAAGCCTTCTCAAACACCCAAGGTCGCAATACAAATTCTCCCACTTCAGCTTTCATTGCAGCAAATCCACGCCATAGATCATGCACGCGTATTCTTCCACTTCCATCACCCAAGTTCTCTAGAAGCGATTTATTTTTCAATCCTTCCAACTGCAAATTCAAAAAATCCACATTGACTCACATACATACCCCAACAAGGAATTTGTAATAATCATTCTATGGAAGATTTGCCTATTTTTGATATTAAAACTTAACCCTAAACTTATTTTATTTACACCCTTCACATATCTATGCTAAAACAAACTCAATCATAAGGTATATAGAGAAGCTTATCAAGTCATCCATACCCTTCTCTTGATATCAGAGACACTTCTCCCATGTACCATACTAAGCTAATCAATGGTATTGATGGGACTGCGATATAGCTGGCTAGGGACCACTGCATCATAAGTGAAAAAGGTGACATCCATAAATAGACATTTGTCTTCAAGTCTCAAATTTTCAAAACTTATTCCCAAGATAGAATATATTGGATGGTCTTTATCATCTTCTTGATACCGGTTGAACACATCAACTTCATTCAAGTTCTTAACCCATTCCTCTAGGTCATTCCCAAATTGCCCACTAATGTCTACAATGCCAAGGGATGATAGTGATAACTAATCCCATCTCCTTTACCAAAATGACATCATTCAATACATTCCTTCAAGAGTTGCTTATTCTCCTTGTCTGCATTCTTCAAATATGAGCCTGGTGCAGCATGATATAGAAATAATGACCTTGCATCATCCTCTTCCAAATTGGGCATTTCAATACACTCTTCTGGTGAAATTTTGAGATATCCTAACTGGGATTGTGACCGAGCTGTCACTATCACAATGCTTCCTTCCGGGAATCCCACTCTTAATAAATCCATCGCTTCATTCACTATATTTTGTGCATCTGAAACATTGTCGATTGCCAACAATACCTTCCTCTTCAAACTGCGTTTCAATCTATCCTTGCACTGCATTCAAGACAACATAACCCCTAGTCACAACCGATGTATCCTATTCAAAATTATCCACTAATCAAATGAAGTCATCATACTACATAACATGTAAATCATTCTCAGAAAAAGAAGGATTCATAATCATTCTATCCTTGTTCGAGAGAAAGGTTTTGAGAGAAAGTTGAGCTCAAAAGAATGTTATCAAACCTCATCTTCAGAGAAGCTTTTAATAAGCTCTTCATCCGTTCTTGTGAGTCTCCTCAAAATCTCTTGCAACCTAAATAGCTTGCTTCCAACCCCAAACTCGATGTGGCATACTCTCCCCTCAAAATCACTAAAATAATCATTACAAACAACCTTGCAAGCGGTGCTCTTTCCAATACCACCCATCCCATACACTCCCAATATGCGCACTCCATAACTCTTCGACAATTGCAATCCATCAATCTCTTTGCGAATTGCCTGTCATACTCAAACATGTCCACTAAACAATGAGCATCATAGTTGTTGCCATACTCCAAATGAAATTTATTGCTTTGGTTTTCAATTATTATGAAGTATAAATAAAAAGAAATGAAAATCTTACCGAACACATGCGTGATCTTCCTTGTACATGAGAATCATCCCACCTTGTTCTTGGAAGAACTTCTTTACAAAGAGCCTCCACAACTTCCCCTCGACACTTCACTTCATCTAATTTATCATTGACAGAAACTCCATTGATAGGCCCAAACACTTCAAGAGCCTCTTGCCATTTGTTTAGGTCTATTTTATTATCTTCCTTGGCCCAACCTTGCCAATGTTGTGTCAACCATCGATTATGGTTCACTTTGTTCCGACATTCCGCACGTTTCATGTGCAAAAAAACGGGCATGATTATGAACGTTGGATCATGAGTCCGCCTCTTCACCATAGCAACCAACTCTAACATTGGCCACTTTGATCGTGAAAAGAATTCCTCCGACAACACCACCACACCTACTCGGCATTTCTCTATTGCATCAAAGATCACTTTTGGGAAATGACATCCAATTGGCAAACTGTCCCGACGTTTGTCGAAAAATGGATATCTATCATATCTTTCAATATCCACACATAGTTGCTCCACAAAGCTCTTTTGTGCACCACTGTGACTGAGGAAAATAGAGTGAAAGTCGTCATCCCTACACAACAACAAAATGTTGGCCAATAGTAATTATACACAGTAATGCGTCGGGAGTAATACATGTTTTGAGCGGAGTTTTGTGAATCCCAATATATAACACTGTACAGAATTTTGTCTATATTGTCGTGTAGCAAGAGCTTGATTTTGAGAGTAATCTTAGTGGATACTATATGAGATGGGATTCCTTGAAACCATACTGGTTAACATACATGGTAAATGTGAAGTCAGACGTTTTGGTCTGAATTCACATCAGATTAACTTCTTCATTTAGAATGTTCTGAAGATTATCTTATAACTTTAGAAGTAAATCAATTCATTCCTTCAACCGCCTACTTTCAAGAACAAAATGCTAGAGAATGGGTAGGTGGTGGAGCAAACCAACCATTCTGAAGAGCAGCTGCCTTCCTCAGGTACTATCGTGTCCACCGTAAGTGAAGTGCTGGTACTATCCACCGGTACTGCAACCATCCATCTATGCAATGCGGCAGCCGTGAAGCGACCACCTTTATGCTGTGGGGGCCGGCCGTGCAGCACATTGACCGCACCAGATATCAGCTGCACAACACCCAACAGTCATACAAGTAAATTTCTTCACACCTTTTTTGCCTCATGCAACAAACTGAATTGTACCACCCAAGTAGTAGATGACCCTTACCGGCACCACATTGGCTGTTGCTGTTGCACTTTGAGCGTCGCCCATGATTCCAACCTTCAAGGGCACTTGGCTACCAGCGCTGTTGGGACTCCACCATCTTTAGGATTGAATACAGCTGTCATGTTTTGGTGAAAGACAAACACAACATTAGTCACATAATCACTTGTTCTTATGAATGAAACAAATTCGACAACGATTTGGCAGGTAGAATAACAAGAAAATGGAAAAAATACAAAATGACGTTGGAGCAATGCATCTACGTTAGAATTTATTCAGACTCCAGAGCACTGTTAGTTGCAAGGAAGTTATTTCGTGCGTCATTCCAAGAGACACTAGACTTATTTCAGAGTAGCACAACATAGGAATGAAAGATAAAGTCCCTATTTGTAATTTCTTGTCTTGCACGAGCCAAAATTTGAACTGGTTTGGGTGAGTACTGCACCAATTTCCGTTGGCCAGATGATCGATCTCATAGACCTCAGACTAGAGTCCAGCATTCCGCTACGAGTTGTGATCTCAGTACAAGAGAGCTACGCAAAGGTCAGCGACTTGTGCTTGCGTGAACAGGATGCTGTCGCTTGCGATCTATGACTTCAAACTAGAAGAAGAATCCTCAGGAGCATATGCTGAGAAGATGTGGGAAGAGGACTACAGATTGCAGACAAGAGCGGCATCCACAAGACTCGAGCTAGCACCACTCACTTGGCATGAGTATTACAGGGGTTGAACTGAACGGCGCTGGTAAGGTAAATCCCTAGAGAAGAAGCCAAAGAGAAGGAACTGAGATACCGGGGCAGCTGGAATGAGGGCTCATTCGGACATTGGGCTTCTGTGGGCTTCTCGTCTCGGCCATGACCGATTTGCTTGTTGCAATTCTGTTGATCTAGCTTTCTGCTAGAGCCTTGAGTGAAGTGTGAATCAAAGCTCGTCTCCGAAATCAGTTAGCTCCTCTATGATCAACCCACAACGGCAGAGCAGGTGCTACAGAGGAGATGGAGTCGGCTTGATCTGTAGAGTATATCAATCACCGTCTAAAAAAATTTGGAATGACGGGTATGTCGAATATGTTTGCCTTAGATCTTTCCCACCGACCTCTTCAGTATCTGGAAAGAAGAGAAGAAATGAAATAGTTAGCTCACGAGGTCATCGCTTTCTGAACTTTACTCCTAAATGACAAAGGGGGTAAGGAAAAAACCTAGATGTGTTACAAAATGTTAGTTCCGAAATTTTGATGAAGTTTGGTCCAAAAGAGAAAATGAGAAGCATAAGGTTTAGTAATTATCCATACAGTCAAACTTTCAAAAAATGTTTTAGATACTCATTTAATGAAATTAGAAGTTATCACGATTTGATATTCACGAAAATTACAAATTTTATTTTTAGATTTTGAAATTTGGTATGATTAGTTAAAACTAGACATTCTATACTAAAACTCAAAACAGAAATTTTTCAAAGGAGAGAACATCATTATTTTCTTGAAATAGTAAATTTTATAACACTAGGACAATATTGAGATGTTTGTCTTTGAAAAGTTCTTCTTGGTAAAGTTTAACTCAAATTGGGTTGGAAAGTCGACTTGATTTCTTATTCGAAAAAATATATATATCTTTTATTAAAATATTTTTTCATCCTGGGCAGCCCATGAAAATGGGCAGCGACCAGAAAGTGGTGGATCAATCACTTAGGGTTAAGACAGAGAATCAGCTCCAAAAAAATTATAGTACACTACAGCTTGCAATCAGTACTTCGTGAGGAGCGGTTGGAACTTGGAAACGGCAGGTTTGTGCGTTTGTACAGTGGATTGCCGTATCATGCCAGGCATTATTCTTCGTGGGTAATGAGCACTTAAGGCAATCTTAAGGATTTTAAAGTTAACAAGAGATTGAGGTTCCATGTGCACAAAACATTCCATCTTCATCTTGCTTGTTTGATGTTTTCACATTCTTGTCATGAATATCTCCCACATTTATTGGGCTCGGTGCCGAGCATTTAAGTTGTGGTACATATATCTGTGTCCCGATCACAAATTCAAACCCTAGTCAAACACAACTCACATAATATTTGTGTTCTAGGTTAATTATCTCGACAAACAAAGCCAGCCAGTATCATTTCATGCCATATGGACACAGTTTTGAAGAAAAGAGGATAAGCTGCCGAGGATTAGACGACCTTTTTGAATCTCATTTTTAAATGCTTGGTGCCGAACTAAGTTTCTTGTCCTCAAATTCTACTTCTGACCAGAGCTACACGATTCAAAGCTTGGCACCGAGCTATAAATTAGGGTAACCTGTCTAGTCAAAGTTCTGGGCAGTAAGAGACAGAGCAGGACTCGCAGAAAGATAGCTTCAAGCCGAGGTATATTTCATGTCCTCGAGTTCTACTTCTGTTATTAGACTTATCCAAAAACAGAAGAGAAGTTGAAGAGGAGTTCAATGGAGTTTGCATCCATTATTAACAATTTCTAACAAGCATTGTTCATGAATAGTCCCTTGGTCGGCTCTCTTAAGAACTTGTGGGAACTCTCTTCTAGTTCACGAGTTCCACACCGCATGGCGGTGCAAGCCTTGCTTTAGATTATTCTCCAACTCACCATAGACTAATTTTGCATGGACTAGTTTTGCAGTCTCAAAACGAGTCTAAGGTGAGTTTAAGGTTCCTTTCCACTTTGAGACACTCTTTAAATCCAAGTCTATTGTTAAGTCTTGTCTACATAAATCAATGCTCGGCACCGAGCACCAAATTAAGACATCCTGAATATGCGTTATTCCAAGCCGAAGGTGGACACAAACTACGGGAATGTCTTCTTGATTCAACAAAACCCTAACCACAGATATCAAAAAATTGAGCTCAGGTGACTTACCTCAACATTGTCTTGCTGAACAACGTCGGCGATTGGAACATTGTTGGCTCCATAGTCCATCTCCGGAGCTAAATCTGTGGGCTTCTCGTCTCGGCCATGACCGACTTACTCGTAGCAATTCTGTTAAACTAGCTTCCTGGTCGAGCCTTGAGTGAAGTGTGAATCAAAGCTCGTCTCCTAAGTCAGTTAGCTCCTCTCTGATCAACCCACAAGGGCAGAGCAGGTGCTACAGAGGAGATGGAGTCGGCGTGTTCTGTAGAGAATATCAATCACCGCCTCAAAGAATTGGAACGACGGGTATGTCGAATATGTTTGCCATAGATCCTTCCCCCCGACCTCTTCAGTATCTGGAAAGATGACAGCAAATGAAATAGATAGCTCACGATGTCATTGCTTCCTCAACTTAAGACATAGAATCAGCTCCAAAACATTTATATTACACCACAGCTTGCAATCGGTACTATGTGACCAGCCGTTGCAACTTGGAAACGTTTGTACAGTGCATTGCCCTATCATGCCAAGCACCATTCTTCGTGTGTAATAACCAACTTAAGGCAATCTTAAGGATTTTAAACCTAACAAGAGATTGAGGTTCAAATGCTTGCTAAAGAATCAAAAGATATTAATTTTATGCTAGAAGAGAAGATGCTACGGTAAGCAATGGTTAGGGTGGGTACTGCGCCAATTTCCGTCGGCCAGATGATCGATCTCACACACCTCAGATAGAGTCCAACATTCCGCTACGAATTGTGATCTCAGTACAGTAAAGCTCGGCAAAAGCTCACAGACTTGTACTTGCTTGAATCGAAAGCTGTCGCTTGTGATCGAAGACCTCAAAACAGACGAAGAGACCTCAGAAGCATATGCTGAGAAGCTGTGGCAAGAGGACTACCGAGTGCAGACAAGAGCGGCATTCACAAGACTCCAGAGCTAGCGCCACTCACATGGCATGAGAATTACAGGAGTTCAACTAAACGGCGCTCGTGAGGTGAAACCCTCGAGAAGAAACCCTAGATGCGAGGTTGGAAATGCAAACCCTAGCTGGGCCTCCATTTGTCGGTTTTCTTAATAACGAGAATCGCACTTATATTTTTTCTGGAAGGGAGAGGAATTTCACTTTCATTACACTACAGCCTCACTCACTCAAATTCCAGTTCGGTTTTGGTGATCAAAAATCCAGAACTCTGCACAGAACCAGCTGTTGACAAGTCAACTCAGTGAGAAAGAAGATAGACCTAAGGAGAGGTCAATTACTGATTGCAAAAGCCAAGAATTACGACCAAAGTGATCCATCCAAAGGCTAAGAAGGACTATCGCTCTACAGCCACACTCACTCAAATTCCGGTTTAGTTTTGGTGATCAAAAATCCAGAACTCTGCACAGAACCGGCTGTTGAGAACTCGACTCGGTAAGAAAGAAGATAGCCCTAAGGAGGTGATACAGAGCTTCAATTACTGATTGCAAAAGCCAAGAATTACTACCAAAGTGATCCATCCAAGGCTAAGAAGTACTATCGAGTATTTTGTGCTGTGAATTGGAGTGATCAATGACAAGAGCAGGCAATTAGAGGTCAGAAAATGCACCGAAACCTAACGGGTGATGATGCTGTCTCTCCGGCCGGCACGCCACCGAATTTTTATTTTTATTTCTGCTTGATCAAAGCTGGGTGGTCACCGACACTAGAAAACGCTGCGGTAAGAAACGCAAACACCCACCCTGGAGGCATTGACAACAGCCGTGCTTGTCACGGCACACCAGTCCGCCTCTTGAAGAAACAGAGCCCAGCCCTTGGGAGCTCATCCAAGCTCTCCTCCGCCAGCAAAAACTGACACAAAAACAACACTACCACGATTGCATGATTCACGCTAAGAATCAACCCATCCAGCCGGGGCTCCACCCTACCTTCCAGATCCCATCACACATAATAGCCTCTACACACACGCAATCACCTCGTCTGTTCTGTTCCCGTGTTCTCCCCACCGAAAGCAAAATCAAAAAAATTCCGTGTGATCATCCACCCACTGACTCACTCTCCCGAATCGCGCCCAAAAGTAGCAGCTTTACGAGTGCAAAGAGCTCGCAAAAGCTGAGTTGAGTTGTGGAGTTGAGTGGAGAGGTTAAGTGGTTTCGACGAAAGATGTGTGGTCGGTGGGAAGCGAGAAAGAGAAGAGAAAAAAGAAGGAGAAGAAGAAGAAGCGGTGACCACAACATACACTTGGAGAGCAAGAGCAACTAGAAGAAGAACACAAGGAAGAAAGGGAGGGAAAGAAGGACAAGTGCAGCAGCAGTGCGCAACAAACATTGGCATCAGCAATCGCCTCCGTCACAGCGCACCAGCACAGTGCAAGTGTGGACCCCCACCCTCATCAGACATTCAGACAAACACACAAGTTCCCATGTACGTATTTACGTGTGTGTACCGTATTTCATACGAGTACTGTAGTATCTGTGTGCAAAGGGAAATTTCAGGGTCAAGGAACATCCATTTGAGAAGAGTCTGCAACATTGTCCACAATGTTTGCAAAAATGTTTGGGGAGAATCGACTTTTAGTTACAGATTAGTCGATTGAAATTTCATAATTTCCTAGTAGAGTTATCTATAAAGTAAAAGAGGGGTACCTAGTCTGTTGTCGGAGTTTGCAGCCTTCAAATAGTATTTTTTGTACTTGTCAGTAACAAGCCACTAAGCACTTGCTTTGAGTGAGCATGAGTGTTGCACAAATAGATTCCCTCTTGGAAACTTGAGTGCAGTGTCGGGGAGCTTCTTTTGCATTGGTGAGGTGCAAGGTTTGAATCTCTTTGACTACACAGAGCCTTGTGATTGGTTGAAAAAAAAAAAGCTAAAACTCGTTTTCTCCACCTTTCAAGCTAAAAAAAAACCAGTTCTGCCTTGTTTTTCCTCTTCAGAATTTTTTTCGCTTTACTTTACGGATAACTCTATTGAGTTCAAATTTTTAGGAAAAAAATTGATCACTACTACCTATGACCATTGTCCACGTTGCAGAGGATAATGACGTTGCGATGAATGAGGAACGCTCCTCCACTGGAGAAGTTTGGAGCCACCCCGGAAGCAAGCTCCAAAACTTATTCATCTTGTCCGTTGAGTTGGCTAGATTTGTTGGTGATATGGCGCCTTGAAGAAATGGACAAATCCTTAGTTTGAATTCTTTACTAGACAAGGCTCGAATTTTAGCCAATCGTCTTTGAGAATATTTCGTCTAGTCTCTCGTTTGATCTAAGCCTCATTCAGCTACATTGAATAGGGGTTTTAAGGGGACCAAAAAATTAAAGGGACTTATCCTTGTAAAAATTACATCCTTGGTAAACACAAATATACAAGATGACTTTGCAATAAATAAATATCTTTGAAGTAGAGTGCATAGTGCACACATGTGCACACATGCCAAGTCAATATTACTACATGTCCTTTAACTCCTAAACGTTCTCACCCCTCTCCAAATTTAGAGAATTTCAAAGACGTCTTATAAAATATAACTAAGAGGGATATTTTGAACTTGATATATGAATAAAAGTTGTACATTATAAATTTTAAATTCTATCTATACACTTAGATCTATGATCTTTGTTACCAATACTTTTGTATAAAATTTGGAACTTAAAATTGGAAATTCTTTTGTAGTTTGATTGCGAAAAGATATTGACAATTTGTGGATGAAATTTGTTGTGATTGGTTGAAATGTAATACTCTTAGTGTAGTGATTTTTGGAGATTTTTGGTTGCTTAATTCTATGAGTTGACCTTTTTAAGAGCACTTTCACACTGAAATCTTCGAAATTTTGGATGAATCACTACAACATGAAATGAGGCATTAAAAAAATTCACAAATCATCCCCCTTTCTAATCAGATCACACATGCATGAAGCTAACTTCCTATAAAATTATATAGTAAAAAAAATCCACATTGCAAAAAGTCAATGACGGGTGAGAAAACTGTATTTGATTTTGTACGTCGTCCACTTTCTAGACGGTTGGACGTTTAGGGGTTAATTGCACAGTGCACACATGTCCTGAATTCTTCTATTGTGGTAAATATTCGAAGTGTGAAATGTGGATAAATTAGCATGGATCCCCTTAAAACCCCTAGTCAGTTGAGTTAACCGAAAACAAGAAGGGCTCCGTACAAAGTCTATGCGGGGTCAACAATCTTATAGAAGCGATTTGTGACACGCCTTAACATGAATAGTGTCTTGTTCCCTTCATATAGAACCATTGGTTGGGGGGAACTTGTGGGAACTCTACTCTAGCATTGGGGAGGTCACGAGTTCCACTCTCATGGGCGATGCAATGTCTTGCTTTAGATTATTCTTCAACTCACCATAGACTAATTTTGCCATATTTTCGAGCTGAAAACGAATCTAAGGTGAATATGAGGTGAGTTACCACTTTGAGACACTCTTTTCAGTTAACTCTAGTGTACTTTACTTTTATAGAGACATAACATCCAGGAAGTGAACAGGGAAGCAACAGCCATTGTTGAATTTTCAACGTGGCTATTCTCTTCTTCTTCTTTTTGAATGGAGGCTGGGGTGGACCCTTGAGTTACTACAGTAGTAGTATATAGTAGGGTGGAGTCAGGCACTTGATTTTGTAAGTAGGCCGGTCGCTTGAAGAGGCGCGTGATTGGTTGGGGTTGTCCCTACGTACCAAGGGACCAACCATTAAGTTACTAGTGGGTCAGTCAAACTGGGTGTACCCTACCACTATTCCGGGGTCCATGCAGCCCCAGGGTGGACCCTTGCAGTGGCTCTCATCATGAGCAGGAGAGTGGAGGACTGATTTATTTATTTTTAATTCAAAAAAAAATTTAAAAAATGTTTTTTTTGGATTTCAGGGGCGGTCAGTTTATCGCTAAATTGCTATATAAAATATATTAGGGTTGTTTTAACCCATCATAGCATAATAGAAAAATTGGAGCCAACACCCTTTTGCAATGAGACCATAGTCTAATTACAATTAGAAACTAAGTTTACGTGACAATAGAGTTAACCGAAAAGAAGAGAGAAAACACGTTAGGTGAGGTGAGTCTGACTCGTATCTAATGCAGCCAAGCAAACTGGCATGGTTTCCAAAGAATCCAAAATAGAAAGGAGGTTGAACTAGTTTTGCCGTCACAAAGGTGGCGAAACAGAGACTAAAGTGAGTTCACAGAGAGCCAAGGCTTGGAGGCGATGGCCCACATCCAATTTGAGATTAGGTGACTCTGACAACTTGGACTGACTTGCAAAGCTCATATCTAAAATTGAAGTTGGAGGGTGTTGGGTTCACTATTTGCTTTGATTTTGGTTACACTCAAAGAGGACATAGACTATGGTTTCCTAATATTTTGGGGGCCAGATTACCTGTTCTGATTTCGGCTAACTCAAATGGGGGGTGGGGGCCAATTTATCGCTAAATTGCTATATAAAATATATTAGGGGTGTTAACCTTTCATGGCATAATAGAAAAATTGGAGCCAACACCATTTTGCAATGGGACCACAATCTAATTACAATTAGAAACTAGATTTACGTTTACGTGGCAATAGAATTAACCGAAAAAGAGTGTCTCAAAGTAGAACTCACCTCATACTAACCTTAGACTCGTTTTCAGTTCAAAATAGACGTCAAAACTAGTTTATAGTGAATTGGAGAATAATCTAAAGCAAGACCTTGCACCGCCCATGGGAGCGGTACTCGTGACCTCCCCAACGCTAGAGGAGAGTTCCCACAAGTTCCCCCAAGCCTATGAGTCTGTATGTGAAAAGAACCAAGGGACTATTCATATACAGAATCGCACTTATATTTTTTCTGGAAGGGAGAGGAATTTCACTTTCATTACACTACAGCCTCACTCACTCAAATTCCAGTTCGGTTTTGGTGATCAAAAATCCAGAACTCTGCACAGAACCAGCTGTTGACAAGTCAACTCAGTGAGAAAGAAGATAGACCTAAGGAGAGGTCAATTACTGATTGCAAAAGCCAAGAATTACGACCAAAGTGATCCATCCAAAGGCTAAGAAGGACTATCGCTCTACAGCCACACTCACTCAAATTCCGGTTTAGTTTTGGTGATCAAAAATCCAGAACTCTGCACAGAACCGGCTGTTGAGAACTCGACTCGGTAAGAAAGAAGATAGCCCTAAGGAGGTGATACAGAGCTTCAATTACTGATTGCAAAAGCCAAGAATTACTACCAAAGTGATCCATCCAAGGCTAAGAAGTACTATCGAGTATTTTGTGCTGTGAATTGGAGTGATCAATGACAAGAGCAGGCAATTAGAGGTCAGAAAATGCACCGAAACCTAACGGGTGATGATGCTGTCTCTCCGGCCGGCACGCCACCGAATTTTTATTTTTATTTCTGCTTGATCAAAGCTGGGTGGTCACCGACACTAGAAAACGCTGCGGTAAGAAACGCAAACACCCACCCTGGAGGCATTGACAACAGCCGTGCTTGTCACGGCACACCAGTCGGCCTCTTGAAGAACCAGAGCCCAGCCCTTGGGAGCTCATCCAAGCTCTCCTCCGCCAGCAAAGAGCAGGCAACAGAGCGATAGTCCTTCTTAGCCTTTGGATGGATCACTTTGGCCTCCATTTGTCGGTTTTCTGGGTCGGTGAACGAGTTTTTGGCCCGTGACCTAGCATAATCCGCTAAAAATCAGGGCCCTCAAAATCACTCTTGCTCCTTTTCTTAATTACATATCATAATTGCATAATCCATACGTGGTGACTTGTGAATGGCTCACTTACTATTTTCAAGAGTCTACTTTCTTAATTCAGTGATGTTGGTGGGGGAACTACATGGTGAGCTCTGACTTTTTGTATGACCTCTAAAGTGCGATCCAAAGTGCTAGTGGAGATGCTCTCAGGAAAGTACGATTGACCCTTTATAAATGATATTCTTGGGACATTTCCCACCAATAGAGAGACTACGGAAACGCTTCGTTTTTAAGAAGCTACGTGGCTGAACAATACAAACAAAGTGTAAAAGTAAGTCTAGGGTAAATACTAAGCTAGAGACTTAGCGCCTAGCCGGTTTTTCATGAATCAAATCAAGGATTTTTTTTTGTTTTTGAAGATTTCTTTAAGTCGTGACATAAAATAAAATGGTGTAGCCAAATATTTTAACCCTTTGACGCGCTTGCATTCGTATAATGAATGGCAAACAGATTGCAACCTTTCTCAACACTACATCCTATATAGTATTTCATTCATCCAAATTTCTCTTGGTTCTTGTGCTAGTTGACTGTCATTTGTACGGTATGGATCTTCAAAATAAGATATTGTGATTTTTTGAAAAACAACATATTTGGATTATGTCAAGGTTCTACTCTTAGTTCAAAAAGTCAGACTTTAAACATGATTTTCCAAAATATGTAGGATCAAATAATGGAAACCATACCATCTTGCAATGCATGTTATTCCAATTTCATTACAATGTTTTTTAATTTTCTTGTGATAATTTAGGACTCGTAAGTGAATTTCAAGAGAAAACCTTGCAAAATTAGTATAAATATATGAATAAAAAATACGATAAATCCAACCGTATAGATGTGATCTTCACATTTAGAACTTTGCTTCGTTCATCAACTCCATTTTTGTTTTTCATCAAACATTTTATAACAAATCTTCGAAAACAGTGTTGAATTGGGACGTTAAAGGGTTAATATCCATCTGAATTTTGGAAAGAACTATCTTTTCATCCACATGTTTGGATGAGTTTCTTTTGAAATTGGCGATTTCATCCAAAATGTTTTAAGAAAATTGAACAATTTAGTGTCTTCAACAATTTTTTCTTCAATTTTTTCTTTAAGGCTTTGTAGGCACTAATTATTTTTTGTGCCTTTAGGCTTTTAAAAAAGCATAAAAAGAATTCACTAAATCATATATAACCATAAACTAGGATGAATCATTTGAATGTAACAATTATACATAAAACTAGTCATCATGTCAAATATCTTAGTTTTAGAGCCAAAATTGCCAGATTTGGATGAGAGTAACATTTAAATGTAAATGCGAACCATTTTTTCTATCCAATCCTATAACTGAATGTAGAAATATGAAGATGTACCATATTAGTTTGTGTTGTCAATTGAACATTCTATGAAAGTGAATAAAATAGGGTTGGTCTAATCTTCACATTATGACACTCCATAATGTTCCATAATACTTCAAAGTACAATGATATTATTGTTTGAAAGAATGAATAGTTTTGCTAAATAATTAATTTGGGCAATATCGAGATATCAATTTATTTATAGAAAGATATGGTTTGAGCAATTTCAAGTTAAGGAGCTTTTGCTATTTGGAGAAATAAAATGAAACCTGTCTTTTCCAATAAAAATGTTTCCTACGTTATGTTTCAACACCATAAAACTCACAACTATATAGTGTACTTGATATACGTTTGAATTTATTTTATTCTATTTTATATAACAAGTCATCTCCCTCATGAATCCATGTTTTTGAATGTGACTATGAAGTGATGGTTTCTCAAACATGTTATTATAGAAGGATAATAATATTATCTATAAGTTACATCTAGTTTACACTTGTCATTTAGTGTACACTAGCCACTGGTTATAATAACTCAATCATATTTAGACAATGTAGCAATGTGGTTAGTCCCCGGATTAGTTGAACCAAAGAATCAAGTATCTAAAATAGAATATATAATTTACAAGGGTACTTATATACTAAGGGGAGTAGCCATTTTGAAGAAGTAACCTCGAGAAAGTCAATTAGTATAAATTTTGGGTACATATGAGCGAACAAAGGACATTTAATGGGGGGATATGAAATAATTGGAATACTATACTATTTATAGTATATTTAGGGTATATTCCACCTATATTCTAGAAATATTCCTAAAATATTCCCAAATTAGTTTTAAAACACCCTATATTACTTCTGTAAATTTATAATTTTTATCTCAAATGTATAAAAGACACCCTATAATTGTTCTCTCATAGTTATTTAAATTCTTGACAGTGATTTCCCCAGGGAAATGACAAAATAACATTTAGCTACAATTCTTAATATTTCTTAGTATAATTTTTTTGGGAGTTCAACAACCATAACAATTATAGCATTATAACGGTAGTGGAGGTAACGTTTATAGAGAGTCCGTGTTCTAGTGAGAATCAAATTTGATGTTTCTTTCTTACATTTGCACTTCCACTCTGGGATTGTGAGTCGAGCAGATCTTTGATTTTGGAAATTGTTTATGTCCGAAATCCTGAAAATCCCGTGGAACTCGCGGGACGTTGTTTTAACCTGTTAATTAGTGCCCATGTGACTACATTTTAGTCACTAGAAAATCAAAAATGCAAATTAGAAAAAAAATGTGATGAATTGGATTTTGAAAAAGTTGGTGATTTATAATTCACATTTTCTTGAAAAAGAAAATTTTAATTTGGAGTTGTGCAACTATCAAAATACCTATGAACAAAATACTAAAATATTGCAAATACTTGAAACTATAGTAGATACTTACAAATACAACACATGTACTAGGCGGTCTTTCTTCTGTTTGGAAGTTTGTTATCTTGTTTTATTTTTTTGAATTGTGTTCTCTTGTTCATGGTCCATTAGTGTATGTATTCCAATCTTGATCAATATACCAATTCCTTTCATATTTTAAAGTATAAATTTTTGTCCTCAACCGTATATGGTTAAATCATTCTCACTTATTAAATTCACAATATTTATGTATGAGTCCGTTCTTGAAATGAAAGATTGAAATGGAGAGGTGTTGACATAGATCAATTCTGAACCTCTTCACTTTCATTTTTGAAAATTTAACCCAAACTCAATTTAACTTTGAAGTCACACACCCTCCAAATCTCATTTTTGAGCGTGCATTATACAGTTCAAAGACATACTATAATCCTTCAATTCGACCATTGGATGATTCTCTAATCTTGGCAAAGTGTCTTCACTCCAATTGACAATACAATTGTACAATTACTTTCTAAATTAATCCATTCTATTTCTGAAAGTATCAATTATGGTGGAAAAATCCACTGAAATCTAGGGTACCAAGCTACAGTACCTTAGGCACTAAAGAAATCAAAATTGAAAGAAAATTGTTGATCAACAAATCAATGTGCGTGTCGTGAATCCAAGCAAACATGTAACGAGTGCTGGCAGATACAAAGGCTTACAATCTGCAATTACGTGAAGGACGGCAAACTCGAGGGTATTGTCGTGGATGAAGGCACCATTCTTGAGTCATCGCTCACATTTGCATACTCGAACACTACTTCAAACTTTGGTACATTCAACTCAACCACCCCACTCAGGGACTACTCAAAGTGGAGGCCTACCGTGCACTATTTCAAATCCTAGTAAAATTAACTGAGCCATCCCCTTCATGTGCTACTCGTAGTGAAGCTGTTGGATTTGGGACCGGGTCTCGATTGCTGAGAGCCTATAGTCTTGAGCCATGTCGAATGCAAGGCACACGCTTTGCACACACTTGGCACACGCCCACCTCCATCCTTAGTTTCTCATTACTTTTCTGTAGTTTCCATCCATGCATGTGCTATTCTTCTTAAATCTTTTCCGATTTTTCTAATGTCTCTTCTACTTCTACCCGTGTAGTTCTCCTGAATGTTTAGTGTGCAAGGTTAGTCTCTGTGGTTTTGAGGAGTGCATGTTCATCGATCGATCTCGTGGTGCATGAAGAGTGTAGACGGACAAAGTTGTAGAGTGAAGTAGTGGACATACAAGGTCATTACTGCTTAGGTGCTTAGATGTTGAGCCTTTCACCAATTAGTTTATTTTTTGGGTTCTCGATCCGTTTATGCCAATATTTGACGATAACGAGAACAACTTACAGAGTATTATCTTATAAACATGTGTCTACAAAGTGAGAAATCAATCCAGGTTTTCAAACAAGCTACAATATTATTTATCGTTAGATCACAATAGTCTCAACTTATATTTCTTGTTTTGGTAAAATTGCACATAGTCATGTGCATTATTTTTTAGTGCTATGTGCACTGCATTTTTTTTAATTAAATAGGGGAGGGGGTGGAAACATACCCACCTTCTTTTAAAATTTGCACTACATTTTTTTAATGTGATGTACATTCACTTTTTGCATTTTAAAAGTAAATTATGACTATACTTTCTTCAAATGTACAAAATTTCAGCATGTGCACTTTCTATATGGCACGTGCACTTTTAACGAAACAAGTGTTGTAGTTTCAATTCAAAAATGCTCACGGGAGCTTTTTATGATGTCTTCGATTTCTAGATCTGGTGATCATATCTTTTCTACAAGTTTGTGTCCGATGTCTGAAATAGAGAGAACACTTTGTGATGTCAAGGATTGTCTCTTGCTCATTGTTCTGGTGTGGTGTGCCAGTGACGCCTGGGTTCAGTATGCTAAGTTCTGTTATATCACCGGAAGCCAACTACACGAATAAGATGAGCACAAATGGCAAAACCGAATTGAATCTGAAATATGACACCTCTAGCTGTGCCTATGCTTCTGGCTCAACTTCCACTTTTAAAATGCACAATGGACAAATAAAATGAGCACTAGTGCCTCCACCGAATTGAATCCGGAACATGAAGAATCAACATCGAACAACTAGAGATCGGGTAGAGTAAAAACTATGAAAATGTCTCGGGGTGCGCAATACTAAACACGTACAAGTATACGAGAGTGCACAGAAGGGGTATTAATTCGAACATTGTTGTTTTACGTATACATACAATAAACATATTTAGAGATGAAAATATTCATGTATACTTACATTAATAAAACATATATTTAGGACGGAATAGATCTGTATACAAAGGTTTTATACCAGTTTTTGATATGCAGTACATCTAGATATGTGTTTTTTGAAATGATTATTTTGAAGGATTAAATATTATTTATTTTGTACTACAATGCCTGCAAATGCTGATTTTAGGCAATTTTTTTTCTATGAAGCATAAAATTTAAAAAATCATTTATTCAATTTAAAATCTGAACTTGAATTAAAACAAATCATGTCATCTAAGTGTGGGTATTTCTATAATTTTATAATATATAATTTTATTCAATTGAAATGAACAAATTTGTTGAAATTTGGAAAACAAATAATTATATGTTCAAAATTTCAAAATTTTGAAATTCAAACAAATTTTTCCACATCAATTAACTAAAATTATTACTTTTTAATTAAAAAAATATCCACACGTGGAAAACATGAAATACTTTAATTCAAGTATAAGTTTCTATGTGAATCCCGGGGAGGTCACTGTCAAAATTTTATTAAACCACGTGAGAAAAAATATAGGGTACATTTAATTCATTGGAGCAAAAATTTATACAAATTTTAGAAATACCATAGCCTGGATGAAATGGCCTATACGGTATTATATCTAAAGTAGGGAGGTGAAAAGTATAGGTAGTATTCTATTTTTATTAATAAAGTAGGGTCTCAAATATTTAGAGGAACGAAGAATTTATGTGAACTCTAATGAAAATCCTTGGATTGAATGAGAATCGCCTCAATTGACTAAAAATCGTCGAAGTTAGCCAATGGCTTGGAATGAACCCCAAATGAAGGTTGAATTATTTGGCTTCATGGGAAAGTCTCCTCATGATGAATTTGAGCATTAGGTGACCAATGAGATTCACGAGGCTAGGGCGGGGTGGTAGTGCCGCTTGCTTCCTCTCACAACATGCATTTCTCACTTAAACCTACCATCGAACATTTTAGGCACTAAGCACAGTCGTTATTCTTTGAAAGTTATGTTCATGTATTGTTGTCGTTTTATTATGTTCGATTAAGTTCAATTTATGCTGAAATTCCAACATTTTGATAAATGGTCCAGTTTATAAATAAAATAGGGTCTACAAAATAACTTAATGGTGGAAATTATATTTACCTATAGGGTCTTGAAAAATACCTCAAAGTACCATTTTATCTACTAATAGGGTGCAAATTATTTAAGAAATTTAGATAAATAACCCACCTATAATTAACCCCCGACCGCACGTAGTTTACAAAAGTATGTAGTATGTAACCTCCCCGTGATGTGAATGAATTAATTTTCAACTTGTTCTGCTTCATAGGAAAAATTGTCGAAAATCAGCATTTGCAGGCATTGTAGTACAAAATAAATAATATTTTTAATCCTTCAAATTAATCATTTTAAATAACGCATGTCTAGATGTACTTCATATCAAAAATGGTACCAAAATGACGCCATTAAATATTTTAAACAAATGTTCTTAAGTAGTTGGGAGAAACTCTGACTTTTGTAAAAAAATCTCTTTTAAAATCTTTAAAACGCTTCAATTTTATGTGAATTTTTTTGTGTACTTCATAAGTGTAGAACATAAAAACCACATCTGGTACATTCATTTTTATTTTTATTTTCTTAAAGAGGGACTCGTTCAAAGTTGCTGTAGAGACTAATTTAAGAGTTAGAAGGGCTTTTCGGGGTACCCATATCACACAATTGCCCAAAATCTATAGTAACAAATTCACCCTACTAAAACTGCATGGTGGATGAGAAAAATTGGATGAAATCTGTACATCGTCCAAAAAATGGACGTCTAGGCAGTTAAGAGTTAAAAGATATAATAATCATCAAAGAAGGAATGGAGATCCTTTTTAGAATCATGTGCAAAAAGAAACATGCATTTTGAAGCATCATTGACTAAAAATATCAAATTTGAAGTTTCAAATTTGAAGTTGCTTAGTTTTAATCCATTTTCTTGTTTATTTCATATCTCATAAAAAATCTCAAAATATTGAATTCCTTATCATACTATTGAAAAGGACTTAATTATCTCACCAACGCACGTTACGATTTTATATTTGAATAACTATACCACCTGTAGTGTCATTTCAAAATTTGGAATGTTGAAATGTTTTTGCCTCTATATGAGACAGTGATGAAACTTTTGACCGGCAACTGTACAGCGCTTTGACTCAACAATAAGAGGACCATTCTAAACACTACAAGAAACTATTGAAGAATTAGTAGGAATCTAAATTATTTCTTACTACTAATACGATTTCTAATCTAGCTTGTCTGAAATTTTCTTATAGAAATAGAAACCTGCACTGACAGCATTTGGTACACTTGTCCACTCTGCAAAACTGGAGAAAGTAGAAATTTGGAGTCTCCAGGCCTTGTCTAATTGCATTGCACAATTTCCCTGCAATTCCAACGAGGTCTGATCACTCTAGTGCTATGTTGGAGCCATGATGTTCTCAATGGTTCCTGTAAAGCCCAAAGGAATTTCAATAAGTTCATCCAAGTCTTAAGGCTAGGCCGGTGGCTTTCAAAGCTCAATAAGGTCGATAGCTTGTAGTTGGAAGGTCTCCAGTTCGATCATCTTTGTCGTCACATGTTGTAGTGGTCGTGAGTCCGTGTACAATGGGCATATAGGTGTGAGGATTCCTCACAAAGGGCACAATTTTTTTTGTCCTCCCACAAGCTTTACGTATTGTAGACGCCTTAGCACTAAATCGATGACGCACTGTAGAAGCCCGTCCTTTGCGATGAATCGCACACAACAACCTCAAAGTACCCCACGACTATATCAAGTAAAAAGTGGCATCGTCTGATTCAATTTCAAAGTAAAAAAACATCATTGTATCCTACTAATGTCACTGAATAAGCAACACGATCCTCTACAACAAGGGAATGTTAAAATAAAACATAATAGTAAAACACAACAATGAATAGGTACTTCAAACTATGCCCCCCCATGGTGGTCTTTAATGCATGGGGACAAAATTGTTCCTAGTTTGTTCCTTTAGGGGCCCACTTAAAACAATAATCCCCACGTCCAATGATTTTTTATTCCCAAATAGGTCCCCATAGGGTAATTTCATACCGGAGGCTCCAAATTTGCAAAACATTTTGCCAAAAGAAGCCCTAGGGTGCCCAAAATGAAAATTTGAGGGAAAAGTGAGAGTGGATGAATAGTTCCCGCATTAAAGACCACCGGGGTTCTAAAGACGGGGCAAATCATGGCTTCTTCAGAAATTTGACAATGAGGGAGACGATTAGGATGGCCAGTGTTGAGTATCCTAAAGTAGCAATCTGTGGGAGAAACATGTAAATCACTACCCTTACAAACTCATTCATGGTCCCAAAACCTAAGTTGATCTACCTTGAAGCTCAAACAAACGAACACATTATAGACCATTTTGTAAAATTTTAAAATGATAAAAACTTCAAGTAAACTTTTTGGATGTAGTATTCTTATGACAAAGGACAACTTTATAACAAATATGGCATGCTACCTCATGTCACTCTCATCACTTAAAAGGAACATGGCACTCTCAATGAAAATGGGAATGACAAGTGACAACTCCTATGAATTGTAGGGACACTATTTCTCCTCGACACTAAATAGCCTGTTTAGTGTTGTGTACCGTATGGGTAACTCATTGGTTTGTGATGGGACTTTGGCATTGTCGAGGTGGCTTCTAAATTCAACTCCTAAATACCCATAGCCCTCTCCAAAAATAAAGAATTGCAAAGATGCAATAAAAAATGCAACTAAGAGAAATATTTTGAACTTGATGTATGAATAAAAGTTGTACATTATACATTTTGGATTCTATCTATTTGATTAGATTTATGAATGCAATCATCAATACTGTTGTATAAAATTTGAAACTTGAAATTCTAACTTCTTTTGTAATTTGATAACGAATAAGGTATTGACAATATGTTGATGAAATTTGTTGTGATGGGTTGAAATGTAATTCTCCAATTGTAGTGATTTTTGGAGATTTCTTAGTTGCTTGATTTTATGAGTTATTGTTTTGAAGACCACTTTTGAACTCAGAACTTATAATTTTTTGGCGAATTACTCCAACATAAAAAACACCCAATTCGCTAATTTTGCACCCCGGTTTTGGACTTGGCCATATAATCATGCACTTGGCCCCCAAGCACATTAAAAAAATTGTTTAAAAAATTCTCAAAAAGACAACGATTTTTGTCTTTCTATAATCCCTTACGTTGTAAAGAAACAATATTTTAATTATTTTGTATCTTTATCTTTATGTTTTATTTTATATTTATCTTTATATTTTATTTTATTTTATTGTATCTTGTTTTTTTTTCTTGTCTTCTTTCTTGTCTTCCTCTTGTCTTCCTTCTTCTCTTCTTCTAGTCTTCTTCTTGTCTTCCTTTCTTTTCTTCACTTTGCCATTTCTGGAGTTTAAACATTAAAAAAAAAATTTAAAATAAAACTCAGGGAGTAGTTGATGGCTGAATCCAATACAGGCCCAAGAAATTTTTATTTTTTATTTTTCATTTATTTATTGATTTTTTTCTTCCAGTTTTTCCGGCCAGAGAGGGTCCGCGCGCGCGGACCCTAGTCTAATTTTGACCCTCCCTCCCTCACTAACTCCCCCCTCTCTCCTATATAAATCCTCCCTCACTGTCCTTCCTCGCCTTTTCCTCTCTTGTCCTTCTCCCTCTCTCTCTTCTCCCTTCTCCTCAATATAAAGAAAGAAGAGGGAGGAGGGAGGGAGAGTGGAGGAGGGTTTATATAAGAAAGAAGGGAACAAGAAGGAAAGGGGAGGAGGGAGGGAGACCTCAAAATTTGACCAGGGTCCGAGCCCGCGGACCCTCTCTGGCTGGAAACACCGGAAGCAAAAAAAAAAGAAAAATAAAGAAAAATAAAGAAAAATAAATAAAAATAAATAAAATAAATTTGCATGTATTGGATTCAGCCATCGGCTGCTCCCTGATTTTTATTTTCATTTTTATTTTTTAACGTTTAAACTCCAGAAATGGCAAGGTGAAGAAAAAAGAAAAAGAGGAAGACTAAAAGAAAAAGAAGGAAGACAAGAGGAAGACAAGAAAGAAGACAAGAAAAAAATTCAAAAGAAAAGAAAAGAAAAGAAAAGATAAAGATAAAGATAAAATAAAAGATAAAGATAAGGATACAAAATAAATTAAAAATTTGTTTCTTTACAACGTAAAGGATTGTAGAAAGACAGAAATCGCTGTTTTTTAGAGAATTTTGCAAACAGTTTTTTTTAAAGCCAAATTTGCTCATGAAATGAGTGCACTTGGCCAAGTGCAAAATTAGGGAATTGGGTGTTAAAATGAGACATAAAATTTCCAAAAGTCATGTCCTTTCCACAAAGTTCACACATGCATGATTTAAATTGATTAAAAACTTCAAGTAAGCATTTTAGATGCAGTGTTCTTAAAAAGACGGCAACTTTATAACAAAAATAACATGACATGCTACCTCATGTCACTCTCATCAATTGAAAGGAACAACCTTGTCAATGAAAGTGGGCCAATGCCAAAAGTGGCAAACAATCCTATGGTGAGTTGGAGAATAATCTAAAGCATGGCCCTACACCGCTGGAGAGAGTGGAACTTGTGACCTCCCCAATGCTAGAAGAGAGTTTCCACAAGCTCCCCCAAGCCTAAGAGAGCCGACCAAGGAACTATTCATGAACAATGCTTGTTGGAGATTGTTATTATAAGGATGCAAACTTCACTTGAATTCCACTTGAACACCATTTCTGTTTTTGGTTAACTCTATCGTAGGGACGCTATTTCTCATACCTTTGAACAAACTATGGTAAAAAACATCAATTCTCACTAGACAGTAAATAGCTCATTAAGTATTCCGATACTACACTGAAATCCCCTTACACTGTGGCCCATTATATTTATGAGAAGCTTTACCAATAATATTTTTTCCAAAATAATGTGGTAAGAGTCATCCAAATTTAATGAAAATTTGTTCCAAGTGAATGAAAAAGTGTTCAATCGGATGAGAATTTGTCCAAATGGATGAATGTATCCACAACAATTATACACCCACAACATATGGTGATTTCAGTGTAGCAAGGGTGGCCCTTTCCACTCACGTTTTGCACTATGCACACCACTGGTGACGAGTTTTGAGTAAAGCTGGTCACAAAAGACGCACCTCATGTTTCTCCGGCAGTTGGAGGGAACGGGAAATGCTACTGTCTACAGTAGTGAGATTCGATGGAGCAGTAGTAACTTTCACAAATAACTTGAAACCATTTAGCTTGACATCACCGCTAGCAAAATTACATTGATGAAAAACATAAGTGAAAATTTGTAGAAATAGCCAGGAGAGACACCCAGGAGAGACATATATAATTGTTCAATCTCTCGAAGAACAGGACTAACATATATAATTGTTCCATCTCTCGAAGAACTTACAAATTATAAGAGAGTATTGTCGGTTTTGGGTTGTGAGATGTTGTCAACGCCTAGCAGGTTTAAACAATTCATGTTTACAAAAAGTAACACCTTTTAAAAATTCATCAAGTCAAAATGTTCAAAAAAGTTGGATGATATTTAAGTTAACCGAAAAAAGCGCATCTAATCTCCCTTTTTGCTCTACTTTTTAACCTCTCTTTTGAATTATACTTGGGTTGAATAGTGTCTTGTCATAAATTGTCCCCTTGTGGGCTGTGGTTGATGCTTTGGTGGAAGGTGTGGGAGTCATAGCGAGGTGTAGAGAATAATGACAGTGCCTTGCTTTAGATTGTCTCCCAACTTATCATACACTAGTTTCTGGTCTATTTATATTTCAATATGAGTTCAAGAGGAATTCAACATGAGTTTGCCAAAGCTTTCCTCTTTGGGCTGACTTTTCGGTAAACTCTATCACTATAAGAAACCTGCGTTTTTGGTGATGTCTTGCACACAACCTGTAGACATGGTGTGTAATGTCTTCTAGTATGGCTAATAATGGGGACATCTTAAGATGTCTAGAAGACATGAGCAAAAACGCATAGACATCCTTGGATGTCTACCGAATTTCGGAGGCTGAGAGGTGTGACACGTCGGAGCCACGTCAACGCCACATCAGCGGCAAATGGACGGGCAGTGCCACGTCGGCGATGGAATTCATCCTCCCCGTGGGTGACGTGGACGGGGAAATGGGCCCGCCACATTCCGACGTGGCGGCGGGAAAATCCGACTTGGACCCGGGAAATTCCGACCTGTCAGGCGGGAAATTCTGACGTGGCATGCTACGTCAGCAGAGGTCTGGGTTTTTTCAGTTCCGCCTCATGTTTTCGTGGACGTCTCCCAGGACATCACTGTGTTTCAAGAGACATTCGTGGACGTCTCCCGGGACATCACTGTGTTTCAAGAGACATTTGTGCATAGACGCGGACGTGCGAGAGCGTGATTTTTGAAGATGTTACAAAAGACATGAGCATGGACATCCTTCAGTCGACCCAGAAAACATCCTCACGTCGTGGACCATGTGTTGTCAGAGACAGCCGCGCTAAACGTGGACGTCTCACGAAGCATGGTCACGTCATTCTGCAATCGTGGCTATGTTCTCGGGGACGTCTTACAGAACATGCAGTGCGTCATGAACAACATGTAGAACAATACATCTCGCGTGACATGCAGTAGTATCGGAGAGCATCGAGACGTCACATTTCAAAGCAGTTGTACTGTACCATGGGAGTGATGCTTGCTAGTCACAAATACGTACTCGCATTGCATATGCATAAAACGTTTTAACAGCACATTTCAATACTCATAACTATTCAGTCCGTGACCTCATGTGGCGCATAGTGCACATCTATGGGCCCGTCCACCACACGTCGGTGTACTATGCATCCACTAGCTGCACACGCTCCAATGTCATTGGTTGCATTTGGTGCTCCCAAAATCATGAGTACTGTCATGTGCGCTTGTTTGAGGCTGCACATGAACATATGCCAACAACAATTGTGGTTAAACAAGGCGATGGCCATGAACTACATAATTCCTCATACTTGGGACGTTCTATATATGCATGGATCGTTGTACACGTGCATGACCGCTGGCCCCTCATCCCATACGAAAACAACGTTCTATACATCTCCCAGCAAATACTTCAAGCTACATCACAGCTGAAGACGTCTCCTGGGATGTTCTATCAAACAAGCGGACGCTCCTGGAGTCGCGACAGCGTCTCAACTGACGACTGCGCAGACGTCGTCCCGACCGTCCATGTTGTACCTCAACGTTCATTCCGGGATGCTGTGGCTCACCTGCGTGTCATTCACGCTGCATGTTCATTTCTTCTTGGCCGCCTCCGCTCTTGTTGACGTGCGAACCTGCACTTGTGCAATTACATCATGTCATGGACTCTTTCCATACAATGTCCCAGTATACTGTACATGACAATGTAAAAACCACTTAGACATTGCATAATTTGCCTTACTCAACGCAAAATACTGAATTGAAGACATTCACGTGAAGCGTAAATGCACGTCCAATCATAGAAGTGCATCTATATTTCCCAACCTTCGCAGCCGCAGTCCCCGGTTTCGACAGGCCCGCTTGCTTTGTTGAATCTGCCTTGGTCGTTTTGGATGCCCCCGTCGGCTTCGTTGTGTTGCTCTTCCCAGGTTTAGACAATCCTACAGGCTTCGGACTATTTGCAACTGCCTTTGTTATGCTGTCGGGCTTAGTACTGCGCTTGACAGTAGCCGCGGAACCCCCCGGTGTGTCCACAACCTCCTGCACTTCCAATTCATCACTACTACTTCAAATGCACGCATTCACAGTAGACAATCAAGTATGGTATGCAGAGCAGAGACTGCTCACCTCCCCTCTCCACCCATGTCGAGACATGCACTGTACCTCCCCTACTTGTCATCACCCAAGCTTTCATTCACGCACATTACAACTTCAGTTCCATACACTTCACAGTCATGACGTCTGTACAGTAAAACATACATCGCATTCAAGAAACACCATGCCCAATTGCCTAGATAGAGTTCCATAACAAGACATGACAGTGTTCCAAAACATGTCTGTGCAATGTCCGACGTGACGCGGGGATGTTTCTGCAGACGTCCGTGCGTTTCCTAAGTCATCTTCACAAACGTGGTCACAGACGTGGTCACGCGTCAGTGCTGTACCATATGTACTCTCAGCTCGTTACCTGGTCGCTCTGGACCGCAGGCTCTGTCTGCTCAGCGGATGGCGTTGTCTGCTCCACCGCATATGGATCTTCTTGGTGAACTGGCTTGGCGACGGGTGCGGTGACAGCTGCCTCTCCCTCGACTGTGCCCCCTCCTTTGCCCTCCTCCATCGACTGCCCTCCTCCAACCTCCTCCGCAGCACCGACCTCGTCATCCCTGGGCAATGACGTCTGTGACACGCCCGATGCACCGTGGTTCGGCGAGGGTGCCCTACGCGGCTCGGTGATGGCCGCCGGAGTCGAAGTGACCTGCACTGACACCGGGGTTGCTGGCAGTGGCGCATCCTTTGTTTGCAGGAGGCTCGTGTCCGTGCACGACGGCTTCCCGGCCATGAGCTGCCTGAACATGGCCTCGATCTTTGATTGGAGCGCATTGTTGGATGCCGTTAGCTTCGCCTCCAGCCGCGCCTCGAGGTCCTCCATCCTAGTGTCAATGTCGTCATCCTCTTCGACTGCATCTGCTGCGGACTTATCCGACGGGTTAAGCCGGTCGTACTGGTCGTCGATCTCGTCGTTGATCTCGGACTCAAATGGTGGTCGACCTTTCTCCAGAGCCTGCCACAATCCAACCAAAAATCCATATCAAGACAGCAGGGGGTACACGAGTCAGCACACATTGAATGAAGTGGCTCAGAGAAATTTCATATACGTTAGAACTCCCGATGTTGCCTTCTCCGCACTCTTCGCCATGTCCCTGCAGCCAGTACCAGAAAGAACAGCCGGAAGCACCAGTAGTTTGCAATAGATGTCGCAGTGAACATCACCTGAGACATCCACCGACGTCCGCGACGGCATCAATGCGTCTTGTTAAACATCCTCATGTTCGCTACGACATTCACTAACGTCACCTACTGTGCTGAAGACGCCATTGCAAACACATGGATGTCCCTAGAGGCACTATGAATGACATGAAGTTCTACAAAACAGCTGTACACATTCCCCAAACACCCAAACAGGAAGCTGCAGTGTCCATCCTACATTGCAGAAATTGTGACTCACCAGTTTCACTATCGCACCCTCTTGAAGTGCGGCCATCTGTGTCGACCGTGTGCCCTTGCCCTTCGATACTTTCCGCATCTGCGCCGACTTCTCTTTTGATGCCGCAGTCGCCCTCTTCGAGACAAGATAGTTCCACTGCTTCTCGGTGATTTCGGGTGGCTTATTTTGTTTCTCATCGATCATGCGGTTCAGCCTGAACCGTCTGTTCGTGAGCGTCTTGTTCACTCTTTTGGTAATCCACGCTTCCTGTACTGTCTTCCGGCCCATATCGCCCTTCACCTCCCATCCTGGAAATTCACGCATCACAAAGGTAGCACCAGAGTCAGTCACGGGCAAACAAACATACAAACCACAACAGTCATTCAATACACATAAGACACATTCACGTCAACAACAGGGACATTTCAGGCCATTCAGCACTGCCAATTCATATATTCCACCTTTCTCATTGAATAGTACCCCTTCTCACAGTCGTCTTCTTTCCATGCACATCCTCAGACGTCTCATAAGACATCCTCAGACGTCTCCATGAACATTCGTTAACATCCACGACGATATCTGCACATCACTTCCATAACATGGAGATTCCTTTGCATGCCATGTCAAATGAGTACCTCCCCTATGTGATAGGCAACAACACAAACTCCGCATACACATCCATTCTTTGCATCCTGAAGTAAGGCTTCTTGGTTGTGGGGACCAATAAAATGGTTGTACCTGACCACAAGCGCTTCATGAATCTTTCACACGTTGCTGGCTGCTGTTTTGCCCAATTCTGACCGGGATCCAAGTCCATCGACAGGCACCGCAAGTCCGCCTCGAACGTCCCCGCCAGTGCCCCGCACGGAGTTCCTCTTTCGTCCACATGCAGCGTCTTCTTCTCCCATTCCTGCTGCACATTGCCGCGCTGCCGCTGATCAGGAGGCGCTGTGTCATTGTCTTCGGACTCCTCATCATCGTCCTCTCCGTCCTCTTCGTCCTCTTCCTCATAGTCCTCCTGCTCGGAGTGAGTGTTGTACCCTGCGCTGTACAACAAAAAACCTTGCCTAATTCCATGTTAATATCACATACCTTAACATGTATGCCACGCCCGTCTGCTGAGACGTAACCATGTCTTCTGAGACATGTTTCGTGCATTACAAATAGCATCACAGTGATTGCTTGGCCAATTCAGTTCCATCCACATATTCATTAAATATATCCAAACCTTTATAAAGATGAGCATTTCTGTCGTGCTTCGTTTTAGATAGACATGAACTTCTTCATCCTATTAGTATAGATATTAACTTATACTCATATATGTCAGATACACAATTACATTAATTCATAAACACAAATTCAAATTTAAGAACATCTTCATACGTCTGGAATACATATACATCTCAGTGGTACGCATCCTCCTGAATCACAGAGAAGCAAACGCAACTGTACATTGACTGCAGAAGGACAGTGTCAGCATGTCCTTTACCATTTTCGCATACATGTCTTCTGACACGGAACCATGTCTTCTGAGACGTAACCATGTCTTCTGAGACGGAACCATGTCTTCTGAGACGGAACCATGTCTTCTGAGACGTAACCATGTCTTCTGAGATGTAACCATGTCTGCCTATACGCAACCATGTCCTAAACCGTGTTGTACGAGACGCAGTGGCATAGAAAAAGGGTTCATAACATCGTGCAAACAGCATGTGTGCCACGGCCATTGTGGATGACAGTCTCACCTAAAGTCTTGCTGCATGTCCAGGTCTCGCATGCCCGCTTTGCCCTTGCGTTTCGCGCTTCCACTCCAGCCCACGCGACCGTCGTGCTTCTGCTTGGTCCGCCGCTCAAGCAATTCGTTTGGAGCTGCTTCGTCTCTGTCAATGTTGTCACTTGGCCTCCGAGATTGTGGCAACCGCGGCCGCTTCTTCAGGTTCCCGCTCTTAGGACTGACGGCGTCGGTCCCCTTCCCCTTCGGCATCCTCACGCGTCGGCTTGGCCACTCCAGGAACAGCTCCCCGTTCTTTTTCTATGAACATCACAGAAACACCACACAGCCATTATGAAAATGAAAAAAAAAATATGGAGACGCTACATGTGTGCATCATGTCTTCATGGTACAACCTTCCACACATTGACAGCATTGCATGATCACCATTCATCCTACAGCAGTACCATACAGCCTACAGCAGCCAAGCATCATATAGACAATGGAGATAAAAGACGCGGAGACGTCTCTGATCACGTCTTGCAGACATCACGCACAGCATTCCGACGCATGAGGCAGGTCATGGGCGCAGCATGTTTGCGAGTAATGGCCGACCACCAACTGGCTGTGCTGACGAAACCATAGCAAGACAGCAGAGACGCAAGCAAACCCTGAGGCACATGACAACTGTAAAACCCTCCTGCAGCATACAGATACTTGTGGACAGAAGACGCGGAGACGTCTCTGATGACGTCTCTGAAGACGTCTCTGCTGAAGTCTCTGAAAACATCTGCGTCGTATGAAGCATAAATAAAGAAACATTACCATGGTCTCCCGCACACAGGCACGCCATCATCCACAATATCGCTGAAACATCCCGGGTAAGCTTGCGGCTATAATTTTTCTTAAAAAACAATAGCGACCAAACCTTCAAGCAGCATACAGTGTACAACATCGAAGCATCATACAGACAATGGAGCAAAAAGACGGGGAGACGTCTGTGCTCACGTCTCGCAGACATGACGCACACCACTGCGACGCATGAGGCACACTTTCAATTCCTATTCGCCCACTACTAGAGAAATGGGGTTCCGGTGTAAGAGAAAATCAACAGAAATTCTGCTGGTTCGTGTGCGGCTTAGGAACAGTTGATTCCGGATCACAATCAACAGAAATGTCTTGGTTCGGTGTTGCTTCAATGTCCAAGTATACAGATAAAGAAAGTTTCTAATCTAGCATTCATTTTTTCTGGCCTGCCCGAGGAAAAGTAGCTGCCCGGAAATTTTGGGCTGCCCGGAAAAATTTAGACTGCCCAAAAATTTTGGGCTGCCCGGAAAAAAATTTAACTACCACGGCCAAGGCCCCGACCCACCACCGTAGGGCCCACCACGGCCAACCGAAGACCAATTGCCAACGGCCGGATTCGAACACACGACCTTCTAAACCCCAACCACTAACTAAACCACCACACCACATACACACGCTCATGCAAGTGTGAGAATTATCTTGTTAATTATAAGAGAACTTAACCATTGCCGATTCGTTTGCCATGTACAAAAAGCTTTTTTTTTCAATTTTTTTTTTTGCACTATTTCATACAGGGATTTTTCTGTATGTACAAAAAATTTCAGATTTTTTTGAATTTTTTTTTTTTTTGGACAAAATCTTGAAGGCTGGAGCTGTTTTTTTTTTTCCCAGCAGTCTTTGAATATTTTTAACGATGTAAAAAAAACTTTTTTTTCAAAATTTTTCTTTGCAGTATTATATGCAGGGATTTTTCTGTATGTACAAAAAATTTCAAATTTTTCTGAATTTTTTTTTTTTCGACAAAATCTTGAAGGCTGGAGCTGTTTTTTTTTTTCCCAGCAGTCTTTGAATATTTTTAACGATGTAAAAAAAACTTTTTTTTCAAATTTTTTTTTGCAGTATTATATGCAGGGATTTTTCTGTATGTACAAAAAATTTCAAATTTTTCTGAATTTTTTTTTTTTTCGACAAAATCTTGAAGGCTGGAGCTGTTTTTTTTTTTCCCAGCAGTCTTTGAATATTTTTAACGATGTAAAAAAAACTTTTTTTTCAAATTTTTTTTTTGCAGTATTATATGCAGGGATTTTTCTGTATCTAGAAAAAATTTCAAATTTTTTTGAATTTATTTTTTTTCCGACAAAATTTGTCTTGGTTCTGTCTTGTTTTGACGCACTCTCTAGTAGTGAATCAACAGGAACTTGTTGGTTCCAAGAGGAAAATCAACAGGAACTTGTTGGTTCCAACAGAAATCAACAGGAACTTGTTGGTTCTGTGCAGATGACTAAATGTTTGCTACGTTAAACTCATTCTCTGTTGATTTCAACAGATGTGTGTTGGTTTTGTCTTGATTTTTACGCACTCTCTAGTAGTGGCCACAGATGGCCGAGCACCAACTGGCTCTGCTCACGAAACCGTAGCACGACAGCAGAGACGCAAACAATTTGTCAGGCACATGACAAGTGTAGAACCTTCACACAGCATACACACATCTGTGGGCAGAAGACGTGGAGACGTCTCTGAGGACGTCTATACAGACGTCTCGGAAATCATGTGTCGAAATATACATACCCACAGGCACGCATGGCACGCACACACGCATGCACAGAGTCACGAAAACACGCACAAAGAGCTACAATTGACAGAGACAGTGAAGAGGAAGCAAACCCTGAAACCCTGAGGTGCAGTATCGAGTGGGAGGAGAACTGCGCTCCAGCAGCACCCTAAACCAAACCCTCACTGTCTGCTCACGTACGCACGGCAAGAGCTTGAAACCAAGGTTGTGAGCACCGATGCAGCGAAGAATTCGAACGCGACGCTGGAGAAGATGCTGACCTCCACAGCCGCACCGCCGTGTAGCCGTTTACGGTCAGGAGAGGCAGATGACCGGCCGAGCACCAACAGCAGGCGGCCAAACTCACAGAACACTCGCCACACCCGAAACACAACAATGTCTCCCAAAACGATGAAGACGACCAAATTATACTGATGGGCGGTCCCTAGCACGGCAGAGGGCCGATACCCTATCATCGTGGAGCGCCGGAGCCTATAGCCGCGCGTCCCTGTAACGCAGGCAGTGAGAGTGGGTTTTGGAATTCTCACCTTCATCTGCGCGCTGGACGTTGGCAATGGCGATGGATCTCCAACAATTGCTTGCACTCCTTGCACGGGGTTGATGAAGCGCTTGCTCCGCCTCAAATGCATATTCAGAACTTCACTGTCAGACTTCATTGTTGCAGTTCTAGGAGGCACTCTGGCAATTTGTTCAAGAAAATTGTTGAACACGTGGAGCGCGGCCTCCGTCACCTCGGAGTCTCTCTACTAGTACAAAACATAGTGTTTTGCCACCAAGTTTTGCACCAATAAATTGGTGCATTTTAAACGATGCACCAACTTTTGAATTGTAATTAATTGGTGCTTTTGAACACTCTGTTGTGAAACAGAAAAATAATCCACTTCATTACGTTGATATTACAAATCACGTAATCCTCTTCAATTTACAAATTTTGAAATATCATTTTTTTGTGAAATTTGAATGTTGTGAAATTTGAATGCTGTGAAAAAAAATTAGCGCTGCCCAAAAAATTTTGGCTGCCCGGAAAATTTTGGCTGCCCGGAAAAATTCTGGCTGCCCGGAAAAATTCTGGCTGCCCGGAAAATTCTGGCTGCCCGGAAAAACTCTGGTTGCCCGGAAAAACTCTGGTTGCCCGGAAAAACTCTGGCTGCCCGAAGCTACCATTACCACCTTTGACCCTGCCCTAGTCAACGCCTCGTCATCACGGTCAACCCACAACTCCACGTCATCTCATGTCTCCATGAGATTCGAACTCAAGACCTCATGCTTCTGGGTGGATTGACTATCACCACTCTCCCAACCCTTTTCTCATGTACAAAATGCTTCAAAAATCGATAATATACAATTACCAAAATAAAATTCAGCAATTTACATTGTTTGGTAAACTTTTCAAACGGTCATAACTTTTGCAATACAATACAGTTTTGAACGTTTTTTTTTTTCATGAGTAGGTGTTGTAATGAGGAATTCACTCCTATAAAAAAAATTTGCAAAACATTCAAGAGTTTTTCTCTATTTAATTTAAAGTGACAGTAGTGTTAGAAAAACATGTAGTAATGTTTAAACCTTTATAACTTTTGCAATACAATACATTTTTCATCGTTTTTTTTTTTCATGGGTAGGTGTTGTAATGAAGAATCCACTCCTATAAAAAAAATTTGTAAAAAATTTAGGAGTTTTTCTCTATTCAATTTAAAGTGACAGCAGAGTTAGAAAAACATCTAGTAATTTTAAACTTTCATAACTTTTGCAATACAATACATTTTTGATCGTTTTGTTTTTTCATGGGTAGATGTTGTAAAGTGTTTGATGAGGAGCTCTTGGATTTTAATAATAAGAGGATGTTTTCTTGAAATTCACGTAAAACATAATTCACGTATTTCTTAAATTCACGTGGAATATAATTTGCGTATTTCTCATATTTACTTAAGTCATAATTCATGAATTTCTTGAAATTTACGTAGGACATAATTCATCTATTTCTTGTGTTATGTGATATTTTTCACTAACTGAAAGATGACGTGAATATAAATTATCATACTTTGTTGAATCTTTATTATGTATGTTCTTGTAAATAAGAATGTTGTGATAAAAATATGCAACATATCCTAAACATAAATTTTATACATACATGAATAACGTAGTCTCGAATACACGATAAAAGTTTATTATTTCAACAAGTGCTTCAATTGGCTTTAAAATCCAACAATATACGAATAATAGACATCGAATTGTTAAAACTATCAAATCCATGTAAATTTCACGTACAAACATGAATAGAGGTGAGAATTTATTTTTGTCACCAACATTGGTGCTACATAGCACCAACATATGAGTTTGGTGTTTTTTGCAAAATTTGATTGGTGGCAAAATGTCATGGTTTGTACTAGTGCTCTCCTCTGGTGGTATGTTGTCTCTCACAACAACAACTCTCTCATGCAGTGGGTACTGTTGAGGTACTGCTATCTTTGAATGCTAGCTCTAATGTGTAAATGCCCTAAACAAGGGTTTGGGATAATCCCCATACTGTGCTACAGGTATCTGCGCCTACGCCGTCTGTAGACACTGCGTTCATCGCACTAGGTTAGACACGTGGACTGCGTGTGGCTGGAAGTCCTTCCGACCCTAAAACCGCGTGTAGACATACTTCGAGACATCCATACGTTGCTCTAGACATCCATACGTCTGGGAAGACATCCAGGTAGACATCACAGGAGACATCGACAATTACCATGGGGATGTCCATGGAGACATCGCCGATGACGTCTATCATGACGCCGTAATGTCTACAGAGACATCCTCAATGTCGAGAAATCCCTGTAACTGTACATGAAATTGTACATGTTTATCGTATCTGAGGAGACATATATTTCTATTCATATGTTTATATATTTATATTCATATATTCATATATTTATGAGGAGAGATATATTTATATTCAAAAATTGTGAGGATCAGCAGCCAGGTCCACAGATGTTACGTGAGCCATGACCTTGCATTTGCAAGGGCGTACATAAGTATGACTGCCTCATGCAAAAAGGCTCGAATGGCTGTCCAAAATCCACAGTACATGCGCCGCATGGGGGGATTAAACCAAAGCGTGCCAAACAAGACATGCTTCAGTTACTTATAGGCATCATGCTTGACAGTGATCGCATACTATAGAAGGCATTCAATGTACACTTGCAGTGTAAATCTATGTTACACAGTGTGGATGATGACACTGAGGATGCAACTCTGTAGAATGCTCTACCGATTTGCCATGAACGCATATGTGTAACGTGACCAATAAATTTGAAGTTCTGATATTTGTTACACTGTTGCTTTGCGTGACATAGTAATGCGTATGGGTTTATGTGTACATGGATGATATTGGGCATGTGGCCTTACACACGGTATGCTGATTTCTGACGATGTAATGTCGTCTTCATAATCATGATTGGGCAGACACAACAGGCATGGAGAACCGATACTATTATGGCTGTGTGCAAAATTTGAGGTATGTCATAAAATCCATACTTTCTGTTATTAACCAGTGCTGTCGAGAGTCGGGTTATTTGTACATGACAACTGTCCGTAACGTGTGGACGTTTTTGAGGATGTCATCGTAGACGTCACTGTAGACATCTGTCGTGATATCAGAGGACATTGTCCGAGACGTCGTTGGTGGTATTCCTATACAGTCCAGCACTCTGACAGTGACGTGTACATGCACGGAACGATCAATGTACCAAGATTACAGGGCCTATAGATCGTGACTTTGCTGTGAGCATGGCATTGCATGCGGATGCATGGTCAGATGTGGAATCCGTGGGGGAGTGCGATCCTCCATATGAACACTATCCATTCGAAGAGTACGATGCAGAGCATATTGAGTACTTGCAGCGGCTAGCGCTTCTACATAGCGAACACATGTTTTTCTACGACCGTGGTTTATTAAGGAACGAAGATTTCATGCTAGAGTCCGTGGACGATGTGTACCACAAGAACATGTACAGCATGTCCTGGTTCTATGAGGGTTCCTATCCTTTTGACACTTGGGAGGACTACTACGAGCACTGGCTCTATGACCAAGTTCAGCTTGCAATGATAGATGCAGACCATGTAGTGTCACCTTAATTACAGGCATTGTATGCAAATGTCAATATGGACAATATACATATGTATTTTGTGAAACATGATTCTTGCTGCTCTCAGTACAATGTGCACGATGGCTGAAGAGTTAGAAAGGCACGCTGCATGCAAGTGCCATGGATATGCAAACAGTGGCTCCAACAACTTGTATCCATTATTGTGTATGTTATGATATTGCACAGACACATGTAGGTGTAGGAACGTCTGAACGATGCGTGTGCCGTGAAGCATCCCCACTGGCTAGAAGATAGTGATATCATTGATGTGTATGTGCAGAGTGCGCTGCATGTTGAGTTGGGGTTTACCTCACCGTGCACGGATTGAATTGTCGAGGGTGCTTTCTTTCCTACAGTGATAATAAAGGCGGAACCACAAAAATCCATCGCTATAAACGTTCACGGCTATCGACAACGGGCAAAATAAATACGTGCTGGTGAGTTACCAGCACATGGTCCAGAGAACGAACCATGTCCGTGGGGACGTCCTTGCCTTGTCTGAGACATGCTCACAGACGTGGTGCAGGACATCATGACGTTGCACAGCAGTTTGCATTACTGCACTTCATATTCCAATTGTTTTCTCGGTTATTGCTGAAGTAATGACGTTCTCTCATTGAGTCTGGTTTCCTTCGCAGAGACGTTGGTGCAATGAGTACGAACACGCGTCCTCGCGGCGCAAGAATCCGCATCGACGGTAACGGCAGGACAATGCGTCACATCCCTCTCGATGACCTTATCCTACAAACAGAGCTACGCGTCGCAACGACTGAGAACATCACAATGTATCCGTGCCCATGCCGCACCTGTCGTGGGGGAATACGGAAGCGAATCTCCGTCATCCGAGAGCACCACGCCTTAGTGGGCAGAGACCCACATCTCACGAAGTCCATCATTGGTGGAGACCCAGCGGACGGGTATCCTGCCGACGGTCTGTGGGTGGAGGATGTTGCATACGACGACGACGTTGTAGATGATGGATGAAGGAGTGTCGCTGAAAATATCCTGCCAGACGTCGGAGCAGACGTTCCTGAACATGAGGATGTTCCTGCAGACGCCCCTGCACTCGATGAGTATCACGACGTCCAAAGGCATGTCATGGAGGCCCTGGACCGCGGTGATGCGTTGCACAGGGATGCAAACGGGGAACCTACGGCGCTACTCAATGATGAGCTCGAGAGCGACACCGTCGATGGCCTGCAACGCTTGTACGACGAAGCCACTACTCCGCTGTACCCGGGATCGAAGACCAGCATCGTCTCCGCTACCATTGTCCTCATGAACATGTGCGTAGTGTTTGGTGTGCCGAACACATTCACAACTGAATTGTTGTGGTACTTGGCGGCAGACTTACTTCCGGACGCCAACAAGCTGCCAAACAGTCATTATGCCGCTGCGAAGACAATACGTAAGTTGGGGTTGGACTACAACAACATCCACGCATGTCCAGATGGATGTATTTTGTACGAGGACGAACACGCGGAGTTGCATGCATGTCCTAAGTGTGCGAAGTCTCGGTGGTTGGAGGGCACAAATTCTATCCCGGCGAAGGTGATACGTCACTTTCCTCTCATACCCCACCTGAAACGGATGTAGCGATCGACTGAGATAGCCGGCATGTTGACGGGTCACACCAAGCATGTCAGTGACGACGACATCATGCGATCCGTGGTTGACAGCCCTGCTTGGAAGCACATCAACACAGACGATGCGTTTGACAACTTCGGAATTGAGGACCGAAACATGCGACTCGCTTTAGCACTGGACGGCGTGAACCCGTTTAAGTTGAGCAACACGAACTGGTCGAGGTGGCCAGTGCTTGTCTTGATATACAATTTGGAGCCGTGGTTCGTGACGAAGAAATTCTTCATTTTGTTGTGCATCTTGATATCGGGGAAGCGGTCGCCAACGGCGACAAACATAGATGTATTCTTGCGGCCACTATTGAAAGAGCTACAGCAACTGTGGCGTGGTGTCGCGGCCCAAGACTTCAGCCAACCACTTGGGTCCCGACGCTTCAACCTACGGGGGTTGCTGATGTGGACCATTTCCGATTTTCCAGCGTACGGCCTCATCTCAGGCCTATGCTGTAAGGGATATAAAGGATGTCCGTGTTGTGGCCCAGAGACGGACGCTCGATCTGCCAAGACAGGGGATCTGCGTGCAGACCGTACGACGCGAGGGTCGAAGATAGTGTTTGGAGGAATACGGAGGTATATCGCACTTCACCATCCATACCGTCGAAACACTCGGTTTAATGGCAATCGTGAGAACCGGACGCCGCCTCCAACCATGTCAGGGCCGGATGTCATACGTTACGCTGTGTGGCGGCAGTCATACCTGGATCTTGGTGGCAGGGAAGGAGGTGAACATGACCCTGTGCATTGCACGGGCGTGAAACGTCTCAGCGCATTCTTCAAACTTCCATACTGGGAGGTAAACATATCCTGCCTCTGCTGTTTGGTCAGATATAGTCGGCACTGTATGACAGTAATGGACATCGCAGACGATACATCAGTGCTTGTGAATGTCTTAGGACGTCTATTTAGACATCTCGCAGACGTCTCCCTAGACATTTACGGGACGTCTATGTAGACATCTTGCAGACGTCTCTGAGGACATGTACGACACGTCTATGTAGACATCTACCAGACGTCTCCGTGGACATCTACGAGACGTCTATGTAGACATCCAGCAGACATCTATGTCGACAAGTAGCAGAAGTCTGTGTAGACATTTAGCAGACGTCTCTGTAGACATGCAGCATATGTCTATGTAGACATGCACGTGAAGAAACAGGCGTCGCCGGAAGCGCATGCCTGCATCTTCTGAAATTGCGCATACAGAGAATCGCTCTAATCAGTCGACGTGGTACATTCTAGCAGCATCTGAAGGTTCGACATGTATTGGACGTCATGCACTGCGAGAAGAATCTATGCGAGAACATTTTGAAGACTCTGTTTGGAATGAACGACAGCCCAGGTAGTCGTCAAGATGTGCAGGACCTGAACATACGGGAGGAGCTCTGGTTGCAGCCCCCACGTCGCCGAGGTGACGAATACTACATGCCGCACGCCCCGTACATCCTGAAGGCAAATAAGAAGCAAGAGTTTGTCAACATAGTTTCGAACATCCGCACTCCCACGAACTACGTTGGAGCAATTCACAAGCGGCTGAAGGACGGAAAATTGCAATACATGAAGACCCACGACTATCACGTCCTCATGCAACAGGTATGCGTGTAGACGTCTGAGACAGCCTGCATTAGACGTTGTCCGAAACAGGAGGACGTTCAGTTCAAGACATCCTATGAAACATACAGTTGTATTGCACAACAGTGAGGTGTTCCAGGACATCTTCATGTTCGCGCAGACAGTGCTCATGTTCTCCAGGACATCGAATGAGTTCTGCGCCGCATAAGCAACTGTTATTGCAAGCATGATTCGTAGCGCGTACGGGCAATTCTGAGTTTGACATGGGAACATGATCACTGTAATTGTGGATGTAGATCCTCCCGGTGGCCATTCGGAACTTGCTGGACGAAGAGGTGCGCGTCGCGATCATCAAAATGTGCAGAGTTTTCCAGCGTATATGCGAGAAAGAGGTGCGCGAGGACAGCAGCGATGCTCTCATGCGAGACGTGATAATGGCAGCGTGCGTGCTCGAGAAGGAGTTCCCGCCAACGTTTTTGAACGTCATGACGCACCTTCCGGTACATCTTGTGCAACAACTGTTCATATGTGGACCGGTCCATTGCAGGTGGATGTATCCGATCGAGAGATACATGAAGACGCTCAAAGATTACGTACGGACGTACGCACATCCAGAAGGGAGTATCGCAGAAGGGTACCGACTGGAGGACACCCTGGGGTTTTGCACAAAGTATATGCAACGACATACAACATCAACGTACCGTGTGTGGGACCCCAACGAAGATGCACGCATGAACGACAAGGTTTTGCGGCTCAATGAACACACGAAGCGACGACTATCCGATGCAGTACGCGACTACGCACATGCATTCGTCATCGACAATGCACCATGCTTGGAACCATGGCGACAGTGAGTTCTTGTACCACCGTCAGGCCCCTCCTCTGAGCACCTTCAAAGTAGCGCCCGTGCACATCGCCATGTTCATATCTATCATTCAGTCACAGTAGCAGACGCCTCCACGTCACGGGTGATGTCCATGGGGACATCGTGCGTAACATCTACGCGTTGTCATGGATGTTCCGGCATGGACGTCATGGACGTCTCACAGGACAAGTGCACAGTCAGAGCTACTGCACGCCTCTTTCCATGCATGTCCATAATCTACCAAGAAAGGTGGGTGTGCTGTACAGGGAATACATAACAGCAAAGGGACGCCGATAGGAAGAGCGAGAGGCGTTTCGTGTACAGTCACGACGTCGTCGTCCTTCTAGACCAGTATCGTACCCCCCCCCCCCCCCCCCCCCCCCCGAAATGAGCGACTTACCAAGCTTTGCTGATTGGCTAAAGGCACGTGTGCTGGAAGCGGACGACGGCGGTGCTGGACTCGAAGAGGACGTCCTACAGTACTCATGTCCTCCAGAGCGTTATGCAACGTCCCACCGGCAAATGCACGCATTCGGTATGCATTTGCGTGTTCGAACTTCCGAGGGGGGCCTCGTCACTCGAGACTCGTGTGTAGTGGCCGCCTATACACAGCAACTGCGTTGGGGGATTCGCAATGGGAGGTCCATTGACCATACCGCTGAGCATGTGGGGTACATCAAGGAAATACTGGAGTTGGATTACCGTAATCACTGCACCACGGTGTTGCTATGCGATTGGGTGAAACCCTCACGGGATGTGCGAGTTCCCAGCATAGAACGTGACAAGTACGGATTCAGCGTGGCAAATTTCAACCACATGGATCACAGAGTACATCCAGATTCGTTTGCATTCCCATTGCATTGTCAGCAGGTTTTTTTCTCCGATGACCCCACGAGACGCGGGTGGAAGATCGTGTGCCGAACGGACGTCCGAGGTAGGCGTACATCACTTCATCATTGCAATCCGGTGCCTGATGCAATCACTGTCGGTAACGACGATGACTTCCACGACTTGCAACCACAGATTCTGGAAACGGATCCAATTCGAACAGCACCTCCAACGGGAGGGAGCTTTGTTACAGCCGCAACAGAAACAAACAACCGGGCTCAAATCGAAGAGGACTAGACATTGATAACCTTCTTATTGCTTCTACTACCGTTCTGTATCGCCGCATCCCTTGATCGTACGCGGACCGTGCAATAGTATTTATCTTTGCAAATGTATGTAAATACGAATATTGTAATTTTTAGGCTTTATACATGTCAATGCTTGAGCAGTATTTACTGAACCAGTGTCTGAAACAGACCACTGGATGGAAGATTGACGTCCGCAAAGACATCATTGCGCTTCGAGGATGTCGTTGTGGACATCCCAAGGGATGTCCACGAAAACATCCCCACGTCATCGAAGTCATCGTGAACGAGATGTCTTCCGGACGATGGCCTAAACACAGTATGTCGTGGCAGCTCGTCCAACGTGGATTTTTCCGTGCCATGTAGGTTAAGTTCTGTAAATTAGGAAATTCCAAAATATATCCACGTGTATTTCCCACCATAAATGTTGGAAAATCCTCCTGTATTTGTCCGACGAGGATTATTAATATTATAATATTAATAAATTATAATATTTTTAATATATTAATATTAAAAATCAGTTTTATATAATTTTTTCCTTATATAATATAATATTTTTTTAAATTATTATTATTTTAATATTATTATATTATTCTGATACTAATATAATATTACAATATTATAATTTAGAATTATTTTAAAGAATGGACGAATCAGAAATATGGCGATTACAAGATATCGAATATAAAATCAATAATCCAAATTATGTGGTGATTTTAAATTAAAGTATATTGGACAAAAAGGAAAGAGTATTTAATAGGGTGAACCGGTTCTTTTTTCCGCTCTTGCAAACCGCTGCCCATTATGCTGAATTTTTTACATCGGGTAGCAATTCACCTCGCATTCCAGTAAATTTCAGACACTTACCCTCGGTAAATCCAGAATCCCGTGCCAACGTGGCAAACCTGCGTCTTTCCGGATGTCCTGCGTCATGTCCTCATAAACGCGCAGATGTCTGCAGACATCTACGCGTTCTTTCCGAAACACGCACCTCGCCGAACCCTGAGATTTCAAATTATCTCCAAAAACGCAGAGACATCCCTCTGTTGTGCGAGACATCCACTCACACCGCAAAGACATCACACAGATGTCTCTGCGTCTGCCGAAGACATCACCAAAAACGCAGGTTTCTTATAGTGTATTTTGCTTCACATACTTGAACATTAAAAGGAAACAATAGCATAAAATTCCATCCACAACCCTCTTTTTTCCTTTTCTTTTAGAATGTAGTAGTGGACTAGTGCAATGCAATGGTGTACTAATGCATTCATTAGGTAGCCCTTAATTTATAAATAACACATATTTTTCATTTTTTTTTCTTACTTTCATATCTAGAAACACTATAGTCTATAAAAAGGAATTGAACCTATTTTACGTTATGGTAGTTTATTTTAAATTTGCATGTCCAAAAGAGACCCAAAAGTAGTGCAATGCGATGAGGAAAGTGATTGACTGTAGCCTGCATTTTTCCGAACAACACGAGAGTGACCATGCAAGATGGCGGTATAAGATCAGATAACAATATAGCCACAAAGATATAAAGGAAAGGATCTAATGCATACTAAAATAGTTTAGCTCCATGCATACATCAACCTCTACCGACTCCAAGACAGGTACTACTCGCGGTTCCCAAGTCCTAATGTAGCTAAAGCAGAAAACACAGAAGGAGTACTCAGGGGGGGATGCATTTTAACTAATTTATGATAATTGACTAATTTCTATGGAACGCATGACAAGAAGGAACGCAACGCAAAAAAGGAGCATGGCTCTACTTGCGATAGTGTAATGCAGTTGCACAGTAGTTGCAGCAAGAAGAGACAAGCCTTTCAATATTTTTTTGTTTCTGGGTTTTACCTTCCTCCATTACGGGAAGGCAAACGCAACAGTCGCAAGGGGCTGGTGTGAATGGGCCATGAGATACCTATCTCTACAAAAGACGGAGCAGCAACAATCTTCGATCGCCACAACAACAGTGGCATCTAGAGTGAGACGCGTTTGGAACTTTCGGTAGAATACATTAATTCTTGTAATGAGTATTCAACAGTAAACACATTGTACCTTGTAAATTGAGTGTGTATTGGTAACATTATAAGGCACCACCACATAGTACTATCCCTAGTATTCTGATGATTGTACCGAAATTCCACTGCATTTCAATTAATCATTGCAAGTAAAATTATTATTCTGTTCCCTGCAAAAGAATTGTTCTGTTCATTTTCGAAAACTTTACGTGGGCTTGCACTGTCTTGTAGGCCTCAACCTGTAAGCGTCATGCAATATTTCTCATTTTTGATGTTCATTTTTACAACTTTCTTTTAATTTTTTCGAGAGTTATTTATTTATTTATTATATTGTACACCAAAATGAAGCAAAACGTGTAATTTATTAGCTGAATAATCAAATCAGCAATTTTTTCCATTGCTCCAAAGTAGGTCATCAAAAAGTGCTCTTGAGACCATCTTTTACTTTTTCTTCAAACTGGATGATGAGATGAAACTAATATTAAAAATTCAAGAGACCACAACAAAGAAATATTCACTTGATACACTTCAAGAAAATAAGAACATGATTGTACATAACCTCGTGGAATTATGAATAGTCAAAGTTTAGTTGACTTGAAGATATGCAATTCTATTGATGTGTATATTTCACTTAATATTGACTATTTTAAAAAATAAACAACTCCAATAAATTGATTTCAAAATTTTGGAGGAGAACGATCTTTTCAAGGATACTCCCATATAATTGAACTCCCATATTATAGGTGTTAATAAAAGTCATAGAACTAGAATTTTAATGCTATTATTGTCTTCAAGGAATATTCAATTCTTGTATATAATTAAATTTTTAAATTCATTGTTAAAAGGGCTACAAGAGTTTACTACATAAAAACAAATTACATAACTTGATATTGAACAAAAATGAAATATAAGTGATTATAATCAAGGTCGTATAATACTGAAATTGAGTACCTAGAGATTTGTACTTTTAATTTTTTCTGCTAAAAGCATCATTTGAGCTCAAAAGACAATTTATAGACCCCAAACGAGTCTCCCTGGAAGGGCATTTTGGTTCTTTTAGGGTTAATTGAGAAATTCAGAATCATAGGAACTCTTCATTTCAACAATGGCCAGGTATAAAAATGAGTTGGAAATATTTGTGGGTCTGCGATGATCTCTCCTATACATGCAAATACATTCATAAGTTCTTTGAGGTGCTAGACATAAAACTTCATGTATCTTAAATTTCCTAAACTTCCATCTTAGCATATGCTTTCTTGAATTCGTACTCCTAGCGTAGAGACTTTTAAGCACACACCATCATTCTTCTAGCTCGGTGATGTTCAAGATACAAAAAATCACATTATCCTTCATTGATAACACAATCATCGTGAACGACTTGTACAATACCTACAACGTAGAAATCTCGGCAAAATTGGTTGGTGCTACAGTCGTTGTAGGTGGGTCGACAATCTTGTAGATGTCCTCATTCCTCATCATGATCTTGCAAATAAATCAGTGCAAGTCTAGTTTCTATACCACTATTTAACCCCTAAAGGACCATGGGTTTGTATTTTGAATGATGAATGATAAATATAAATGAGATTTCATTCATCAAGTCCATTTGCAATTCAACAATGTCCTACAAAAATATATGGTATGATATACTCATGCATGTGCAAACTCTCCGGTTAGGGGATAATTTCCGAAAGAAATAGCCTCATTTCATGTTATAGTGACTCATCAAAAAATCTTAGTTCAAAAGTGTTCTTGAAACAATTAAGTCATAAAATGAAGCATCCAAAAGTTCTCTAAAAATCACTACATCAAGAGTATTACATTTCATCCTATCACAAAACAAATTCATAGATTGTCACTGTCTTATTTGAAATTAAATTACAAAAGAATTTTGAGTTTTAAGTTTGACGTCCTATACAAAAAAAAATTAGATAGCAATGAGATATCTAAATGTATTAATATTATCCATGATATAATTTTAAATCTATAATGACAAACTTGTATTAATACATCAAAATCAAAACAATCCTCGCAAATGAGTTTTATATTGCATCCTTGCAGTTACCCTAATACGCTCCTTAAGGGCTTAAATGTGAAAAATTCCAAGTATTGAATAGTTGACTCCATACGCAAATTTAAGGGATTAAGGTCTTCATCTAACTACATACCATGTCTACCTATCAAATTTCCAAAATTAGATTTTTCTTTGCTACTATTACTACACCAAATGATATCTAATTGTATTTGGGACCTTCACACAAAAATTTATATTATTAAGAGTATTTCTCTAATTGATATAACTATCTATATGTATGAGACTAATAGATACCACATAGTCAAATTTAATAAAAAAGTATTATAATTACAATATTAACAAAATTTTATTGGCCAAATTGCACATAGGAAGTTTGACCAATCTACTAAAGCCCTGGTCCTTCCTCAAAGAATTAAGCTTGATTGTCACATAAGAGTCTCGATTACGTGGCGATCGGAAATGCTGAAACTCCGCAAGTAACTAGTTCTAAATAATCTTGTAATGCAAGGTTCATGGAACTTAGAAAATTAGATACAAGTTTGAATATCCTTCAGAAGCTTGGAGAATTTCCAACTTTGAACTTCGTATGTATACTTCCCTGTGAAAGTCATTTAGTGCTCCAAAAATATCCAAGCAAATGCGTTAAAGATCTTCTTTTTAGAAAAATCATCCTCCTCTTGGATCTATCTTAGCAATTGCATCTATATCATACGATTAGAAATAATCCTTCGATTTCTCCCAACAATTAGCTTAAGGCTTCAAAAATCAGTCAACCATTTAAAGGAATCAACCGAATCATTTTACACTAAATGCTGATGTCTCCCCAACATTGGAGACATTACGTTCCACTGAAACCACAACCATTGCTACAAATATATATATATTGTAACCAGAACTCCTCATCTCATCTTGCCTTGACTTTTGAATTCTAGAACATAAATAATAGTCCTTCAATGTCATTTGGAAGCCCAATGGGTAAATGAAACCACTGCTCCGATATCTTTCCATCCTTGATTTGGCTGCACAAAGATTTGCATATGTAAAGTGCAAGAATTAGTGTAAAATTCCAAAAATATGTCATATGCTCAAAGATCCATGACAAGTAGATCAGTCATCACTTAAAGGCATTCAAGCACAGATCGAGGGTCTTGGAATACCTAACTATGAGTATGTTACTAGGCGATTGAATCCCCAACAATACTATATGTTTCTTCAAATGGTTCGAATCCCGTACAACCCATTCTAAATAGCTGCAAACAAAGTTCCGAAACCAAAATTGTAATCACAACAATAGAGAAAATAAGTGTCCCAATCACTTGAATGCCATTTTAGATGCTACAACAATAAATTTAGGACTCAAAAGCGCAACACCCACCTTTAGGCCTTCCATCCTCTCTTCCATTAGCATTCTCTAAAGAGAAAGCTTGTATATAATGAGAATTTGGAGAGAACTCAAAGCCACTTGTACAAATAGCGTCAAAGTAGTACAAATGTTTGCAGGGACGCCGTTGTAATCCGGGTTAGCAAACAAATCAGAAACAAAAATATTCTAATAACCCACTCGAAGCCCAATTCTAAAGTGGAAAATTCTCCACAACACACTCTATAACCTTGTTCTTCCAAAAACACTCACCAAATTGAATACAAATTTTTTCTGACCAAAATTGACCTCCACTTTCTCCATAGGGCTGCCCAAACCAATGGTTGGGTAGTATGAACACTTCCCATCCTTGAAAGAAACAAGGGGAAGGACTTTTCCATTTTGAGTGAAGATCTCCTGCGCGACAAAATTGATGCCAACGCCCACCGTATCCCCTGTTGTAAACCCTTCTGTATATGGCTTGCCTACGCCTTCCTCACAATAAGGCTGGCCATTATTGCCGTGGTAGCCATAGCAATTCATCTCCCATCCCGGCATCGATGAAGATTGAAAATTCTCGTCCATAAATCCTATGCCAATGCAAGCCTTTTCACCTTGGTCCTCTACCATCAGCTCAAAGTAGTAGAGGCCCGAACACAGCGGTGGAGGACAATTAACTTGAATGGAACCACATGATTTACCATCTCCTGTCCACCTCGTCGTGAGTTTGTCCGTTGATGACACAAGAATCGGGCTGCAATTATTTGTGTTCAAATGTGATGGTTCCTCTTCCACGTGCTACTCATCTGGCGTCGTCCTCAACATCATACTAGAAGTTCCCTCCAACCGAACAAATGCACTGGTACAACCCCTCATAAATTTGCAACCCATCACACATTGCTTCAAGCATCTCAATATCATGTGTCGTCAATTGCACTTCTCCACAATCCCACACTCTAAAATAGCTAAGAGCAACAAAGTGATTCAGGTTCGGCAGAGCATTAAAACTGCTGCAATCTGAGATGCTGAAGTGTTTCAAAGCAGTCATGGGTGCGCTACTCGTCAACCTTGTCAACCTATTGCAGTTTGAGATTACAAGTTTCTGCAATTTAGGGTGATTCAAGTCTGGTAGAGTATTCAAACTGTTGCAATATGAGATGTCAAAGTGTTCTAGAGCAGTCAAGGGAGCACTGCTAGTCAACCCTGTCAATTCCTCACAATCGAATATACGAAGATTCCTCAATTGTGGGAAATTACTCAAATCGGGTAGCTCTACAATTGCTACCTCAAACATCATAAAAGTTTGAAGCTGCGGAAAATGTGCATATTCCCCATGACATTTCTTTGAAGGGATCAAATCTGGCAACTCAAACTTGTATCTTGGTGCTTCCAAAACTCACAGACTTCGCAACCGAAACAATATTAAATCTCTGAGAGCAACAAGGTGATTCAAGTCTGGCATCACTTCCAAACTCTTACAACTTTTGAGTTCAAGGTATTCCAAAAATATCAAGGGAGCACTGTTGGTCAACCCTATCAACTTCTTACAAGATTTAATAGCAAGTTTCTTCAATTGCGGGAATCTACTCAAATCGAGAAGCTCCAGTAATGCTAGATCATACAGGTCCAATGTCTGAAGTTGTAGTAATTGTCCATGTTCCACTTCACGTTTCTCCAAACCCAAAATATTTGGCACCCCAAACAAGAATCCCGAATATCCTGCAACATAAACTTGTAAAATTGTCAAACTCCAAATCTCTCCATCTACAAAAGTTGCCAGGTTGGCGAGTTCAAGGTAAACTAAATTCCTCAGACTTCCAACTCCATGAATTTGAATCATTTCACCATAACATTTCGGACCAATGATAAAAAATGTTTGCAAGCTCTTCAAATGCAATAATGACCTCACATCCAACACTCCACTCTGAATCTCCACACACCACAACTTCAACACTCTCAAGTTTGAGCACTGACTCAAGTTAATTTTCTTCACCATACCAAAGAATTCAGTCTTTGTACCCTGAGTCATGCATACTCTTCGCAAGCTTTCCCAACCACCCCTTGAAAGGCAAGATTCTTCTCTTCGTGGAACATAAGCCTTCTCAAACACCCAAGGTCGCAATTCAAATTCTCCCACCTCAACTTTCACTGCAGCAAATCCACGCCATAGATCATGCACGCATATTCTTCCACTTCCTTCACCCAAGTTCTCTAGAAGCGATTTATTCTTCAATCCTTCCAACTGCAAATTCAAAAAATCCACATTGACTCACGTACATACCCCAACAAAGAATTTGTAATAATCAATCTATGGAAGATTTGCCTAATTATAATATTAAAATTTAACCCTAAACTTACTTTATTAACACCCTTTACATATGTATGCTAAAACAAACTCAATCAAAGGGTATATAGAGAAGCTTATCAAGTCATCCATACCCTTCTCTTGATATCAGAGACACTTCTCCCATGTACCATACTAAGCCAATCAATGGTATTGATGGGATTGAAATATGGCAGGCTAGAGACCACTCCTTCATGAGGGGCGAAAATGGTGGCATCCATAAATAGATATTTGTCTTCAAGTCTCAAATTTTCAAAACTTATTCCCAAGATAGAATATATTGGATGGTCTTTATCATCTTCTTGATACCGGTTGAACACATCAACTTCATTCAAGTTCTTAACCCATTCCTCTCGGTCATTTCCAAATTGCCCACCTAATGTCTTCAATGCCAAGGGATGATAGTGATAACTAATCCCATCTCCTTTACCAAAATGACACCGTACAACACATTCCTTCAAGAGTTGCTTATTCTCCTTGTCTGCATTCTTCAAATATGAGCCAGGTGCAGCATGATATAGAAATAATGACCTTGCATCATCCTCTTCCAAATTGGGCATTTCAATACACTCTACTGCTGAAACTTTGAGATATCCTAACTGGGATTGTAACCGAGCTGTCACTATCACAATGCTTCCTTCTGGGAATCCCACTCTTAATAAATCCATCGCTTCATTCACTATATTTTGTGCATCTGAAACATTGTCGATTGCCAACAATACCTTCCTCTTCAAACTGCGTTTCAATCTATCCTTGCACTGCATTCAAGACAACATAACCCCTAGTCACAATCATTGGATACTATTCACAATTATGCACTATTCACGACTGTAATTAACATACTTCATAACATGTAAATCATTCTTAGAGAAAGAAGGATTCATAATCATTCTATCGCTGTTCGAGTTCAAGGTTTTGAGAGAAAGTTGAGCTCAAAAGAATGTTATCAAACCTCATCTTCAGAGAAGCTTTTAATAAGCTCTTCATCCGTTCTTGTGAGTCTCCTCAAAATCTCTTGCAACCTAAATAGCTTGCTTCCAACCCCAAACTCGATGTGGCATACTCTCCCCTCAAACTCACTAAAATAATCATTACAAACAACCTTGCAAGCGGTGCTCTTTCCAATACCACCCATCCCATACACTCCCAATATGCGCACTCCATAACTCTTCGACAATTGCAATCCATCAATCTCTTTGCGAATTGCCTGTCATACTCAAACATGTCCACTAAACAATGAGCATCATAGTTGTTGCCAAACTCCAAATGAAATTTATTGCTTTGGTCTTCAATTATTATGAAGAATTAATAAAATACCAAGAGATTCTTACCGAACACATGCGTGATCTTCCTTGTACATGAGAATCATCCCACCTTGTTCTTGGAGGAACTTCTTTACAAAGAGCCTCCACAACTTCCCCTCGACACTTCACTTCATCTAATTTATCATTGACAGAAACTCCATTGAGAGGCCCAAACACTTCAAGAGCCTCTTGCCATTTGTTTAGGTCTATTTTATTATCTTCCTTGGCCCAACCTTGCCAATGTTGTGTCAACCATCGATTATGGTTCACTTTGTTCCGACATTCCGCACGTTTCATGTGCAAGAAAACGGGCATGATTATGAACGTTGGATCATGAGTCCGCCTCTTCACCATAGCAACCAACTCTAACATTGGCCACTTTGACCGTGAAAAGAATTCCTCCGACAACACCACCACACCTACTCGGCATTTCTCTATTGCATCAAAGATCACTTTTGGGAAATGACATCCAATTGCCAAACTGTCCCAACGTTTGTCAAAAAATGGATATCTATCATATCTTTCGATATCCACGCATAATTGCTCCACAAAGCTCTTTTGTGCACCACTGTGACTGAGGAAAATAGAGTGAAAGTCGTCATCCCTACACAACAACAAAATGTTGGCCAATAGTAATTATATACAGTAATGCGTCGGGAGTAATACATGTTTTGAGAGGAGTTTTGTGAATCCCAATATATAACACTCTGTACAAAATATTGTCTTTATTGTCGTGTAGCAAGAGCTTGATTTTGAGAGTAATCTTAGTGGATACTATATGAGATGGGATTCCTTGAACAAATGAACATACTGATTAACATACATGGTAAATGAGACATCATACATTTTGGTTTGAATTCACATGAGATTAACTTCTTCATTTAGAATGTTCTGAAGATTATCTTATAACTTTAGAAGTAAATCAATTCATTCCTTCAACCGCCTACTTTCAAGAACAAAGTGCTAGAGAATGGGTAGGTGGTGGAGCAAACCAACCATTCTGAAGAGCAGCTGCCTTTCTCAGGTACTACGTCCATCGTGGGTGAAGTGCTGGTACTATCCGCCGGTACTGCAACCATCCATCTATGCAATGCGGCAGCCGTGAAGCCACCACCTTTTTGCTGGTGGGGCCGGCCGTGCAGCACATTGACCGCACCAGAGATCAGCTGCACAACACCCAAAAGACATACAAGTAAATTTCTTCACACACTTTTTGCCTCATACAACAAATTGAATTGTACCACCCAAGTAGTAGATGACCCTTACTGGTACCACATTGGCTGTTGCTGTTGCACATTGAGCCTCGCCCATGATTCTAGCCTTCAAGGGCACTTGGCTACCAGCGCTGTTGGCACTCCACCATCTTTAGGGTTGAATACAGCTGTCATGTGTTGGTGAAAGACAAACACAACATTAGTCACATAATCACTTGTTCTTATGAATGTAACAAATTCGACAACGATTTGGCAAGTAGAATAACAAGAAAACGAAAAAAATACAAAATGACGTTGGAGCAATGCATCTACGTTAGAATCTGTTCAGACTCCAGAGCACGTTCAGTTGCAAGGTAGTTATTTCGTCCGTCCTTCCAAGAGTCACACTAGACTCATGACAGAGTAGCACAACATAGGAATGAAAGATAAAGTACCTACTTGTAATTTCTTGTGTTGCAAGAGCCAAAATTTTCACTGGTTAGGGTGAGTATTGCACCAATTTCCGTTTGCCAGATGATCAATCGCACACCTTAGACAGAGTCCAGCATTCCGAGACGAATTGTGATCTCAGTACGGAAAAGCTCGGCAAAGGTCAGCTACAATTGCTTGCGTGAATAGAATGCTATCGCTTGCGATCTAAGACTTCAAAGCAAAGGCAGAAACCTTAAAAGCATATGCTGAGAAGATGTGGGAGGAGGACCACAGATTGCAGATAATGTGGCATTCACACGACTCGAGCTAGCGCCACTCACTTGGCATGAGAATTACACGGGTTGAACTGAACGGCGCTGGTGAGGTGAATCCCTAGAGAAGAAGCCAGAGAGAAGGAACTGAAAATCCCGGGTAGCTGGAATGAAACTTTCTCAGGCTCAGGTCGGACATTGGGCTTCTGTAGGCTTCTCGTCTTGGCCAGGACCGACTTGCTCGTTGCAATTCTGTTGATCTAGCTCTTTGGTCGAGCCTTGAGTGAAGTGTGAATCAGAGCTCGTCTCTGAAATCAGCTAGCACCTCTCTGATCAACCCACAAGGGCAGAGAAGGTGCTATAGAGGAGATGGAGTCCGCTTGATCTATAGAGTATATCAATTACCGTCTAAAAATTTGGATATGTCGAAAATGTTTGCCTTAGATCTTTCCCGACGACCTCTTCAGTATCTGGAAAGAAGAGAAGAAATGAAATAGTAAGCTCACGAGGTCATCGCTTTCCGAACTTAACCCCAAAGTCCAAAAGAGAAAATGAGAAGCATGATGTTTAGTAACTATCCATACGGTCAAACTTTCAAAAAATGTTTCAGATACTCAGTTATTGAATATAGAAGTTTCCACGATTTAATACTCACCAAAATTACAAAAATGAAAATTATGTATTGAAATTTGGTATGATTAGTTAAAACTAGACATTCTAATCTATATTTCAAAATAGCAATTTATCAGAGGAAAAAACATCATTAATTTCTTGAAATAGTAAATTTTATAACACTAGGACAATATTGAGGTCTTTATCCTTGAAAATTTCTTCTTGGTGAAGTTTAACTTGGATTGACATTCTTTAAATTAGGTTGGAAAGTAGACTTGATTTCCTATTAGAAGTTTTATATACATATATATTTATAATTATTAAAAAATCATCTTGAGCAGCCCGTAATAAAGGGCAGCGACCAGAAAATAGTCGTTCAGTCACTCAGGGGCTAAGAAAGAGAATCGGCTCCAAAACAATTATATTACACTACAGCTTTCAACCAGTACTTCGTAAGGAGCCGTTGGAACTTGGAAACGGCAAATTTGTGCGTTTGTTCAGTAGATTGCCGTATCATGCCAGGCATCATTCTTCGCGTGTAATAAGTACTTAAGGAAATCGTAAGGATTTTGAAGTTAACACGAGATTGAGGTCCCATGTGCACAAAACATTGCATTTTCATCTTGCTTGTTTGATGTTTTGACATTCTTGTCATGAATATCTGTCAAATTTATTGCTCGGTGCCGAGCATGTAAGTTGTGGTACATAAATCTGTGTCCCGATCACAAATTCAAACCCTAGCCAAACACAACTCACATAATATTTGTGTTCTAGGTTAATCATCTCGACAAACAAAGCCAGCCAGTATCATTTCATGCCATATGGACACAGTTTTGAAGAAAAGAGGATAAGCTGCCGAGGATTAGACGACCTTTTTGGATCTCATTTTTAAATGCTTGGTGCCGAACTAAGTTTCTTGTCCTCAAATTCTACTTCTGACCAGAGATACACGATTCAAAGCTTGGCACCGAGCTATAAATTAGGGTAACCTGTCTAGCCAAAGTTCTGGGCAGTAAGAGACAGAGCAGGACTCGGAGAAATATAGCTCCGAGCAGAGCTATATTTCTTGTCCTCAAGTTTTACTTCTGGTCTTAGACTTATCCGAAAACAAAATAGGAGTTGAAGAGGAGTTCAGTGGAGTTTGCATCCAATATTAACAATTTCTAACAAGCATTGTTCATGAATTGTCCCTTGGTCGGCCCTCTTAAGAACTTGTGGGAACTCTCCTCTAGATCACGAGTTCCACACCGCATGGCGGTGCAAGCCTTGCTTTAGATTATTCTCCAACTCACCATATACTAATTTTGCATGGACTAGTTTTGCAGTCTCAAAACGAGTCTAAGGTGAGTTTAAGGTTCCTTTCCACTTTGAGACACTCTTTAAATCCAAGTCTATTGTTCAGTCTATTGTCTACATAAATCAATGCTCGGCACCGAGCACCAAATTAAGACATCCTGAATATGCGTTATTCCAAGCCGAAGGTGGACACAAACTACGGGAATGTCTTCTTGATTCAACAAAACCCTAACCACAGATATCAAAAAATTGAGCTCAGGTGACTTACCTCAACATTGTCTTGCTGAACAACGTCGGCGATTTGAACATTGTTGGCTCCATAGTCCATCTCCGGAGCTAAATCTGTGGGCTTCTCGTCTCGGCCATGACCGACTTACTCGTTGCAATTCTGTTAAACTAGCTTCCTGGTCGAGCCTTGAGTGAAGTGTGAATCAAAGCTCGTCTCCTAAGTCAGTTAGCTCCTCTCTGATCAACCCACAAGGGCAGAGCAGGTGCTACAGAGGAGATGGAGTCGGCGTGTTCTGTAGAGAATATCAATCACCGCCTCAAAGAATTGGAACGACGGGTATGTCGAATATGTTTGCCATAGATCCTTCCCCCCGACCTCTTCAGTATCTGGAAAGATGACAGCAAATGAAATAGATAGCTCACGATGTCATTGCTTCCTCAACTTAAGACATAGAATCAGCTCCAAAACATTTATATTACACCACAGCTTGCAATCGGTACTATGTGACCAGCCGTTGCAACTTGGAAACGTTTGTACAGTGCATTGCCCTATCATGCCAAGCACCATTCTTCGTGTGTAATAACCAACTTAAGGCAATCTTAAGGATTTTAAACCTAACAAGAGATTGAGGTTCAAATGCTTGCTAAAGAATCAAAAGATATTAATTTTATGCTAGAAGAGAAGATGCTACGGTAAGCAATGGTTAGGGTGGGTACTGCGCCAATTTCCGTCGGCCAGATGATCGATCTCACACACCTCAGATAGAGTCCAACATTCCGCTACGAATTGTGATCTCAGTACAGTAAAGCTCGGCAAAAGCTCACAGACTTGTACTTGCTTGAATCGAAAGCTGTCGCTTGTGATCGAAGACCTCAAAACAGACGAAGAGACCTCAGAAGCATATGCTGAGAAGCTGTGGCAAGAGGACTACCGAGTGCAGACAAGAGCGGCATTCACAAGACTCCAGAGCTAGCGCCACTCACATGGCGTGAGAATTACAGAGGTTCGATTAAACGGCGCTCGTGAGGTGAAACCCTCGAGAAGAAACCCTAGATGCGAGGTTGGAAATGCAAACCCTAGTGGGCCTCCATTTGTCGGTTCTCTTAACACGGTGAGCAGTGCATCAGAGCATCTCCACTAGCACTCTGGATACAGCTCTGGCTATGGAAAAATGGATGAGACTGGGTCGGTGAACGCTTTTTTGGCCCGTGACACTGCATAATCCGCTCAAATTCACGGCCTTCAAAATCACTCTTCCTCCTTTTCTTAATTACAGATCATAATTGCATAATCCATACGTGGTGACTTGTGAATGGCTCACTTACTATTTTCAAGAGTCTACTTTCTTAATTCAGTGATGTTGGTGAGGGAACTACATGGTGAGCTCTGACTTTTTGGATGACCTCTAAAGTGCGATCCAAAGTGCTAGTGGAGATGCTCTCAGGAAAGTACAATTGACCCTTTATAAATGATATTCTTGGGACATTTCCCACCAATGGAGAGACTACGGAAACGCTTCGTTTTTAAGAAGCTACGTGGCTGAACAATACAAACAAAGTGTAAAAGTAAGTCTAGGGTAAATACTAAGCTAGAGACTTAGCGCCTAGCCGGTTTTTCATGAATCAAATCAAGGATTTTTTTTTGTTTTTGAAGATTTCTTTAAGTTGTGACATAAAATAAAATGGTGTAGCCAAATATTTTAACCCTTTGACGCGCTTGCATTCGTATAATGAACGGCAAACAGATTGCAACCTTTCTCAACACTACATCCTATACAGTATGTCATTCATCCAAATTTCTCTTACTTCTTGTGCTAGTTGACTGTCATTTGTACGGTATGGATCTTCAAAATAAGATATTGTGATTTTTTGAAAAACAACATATTTGGATTATGTCAAGGTTCTACTCTTAGTTCAAAAAGTCAGACTTTAAACATGATTTTCCAAAATATGTAGGATCAAATAATGGAAACCATACCATCTTGCAATGCATGTTATTCCAATTTCATTACAATGTTTTTTAATTTTCTTGTGATAATTTAGGACTCGTAAGTGAATTTCAAGAGAAAACCTTGCAAAATTAGTATAAATATATGAATAAAAAATACGATAAATCCAACCGTACAGATGTGATCTTCACATTTAGAACTTTGCTTCGTTCATCAACTCCATTTTTGTTTTTCATCAAACATTTTATAACGAATCTTCGAAAACAGTGTTGAGTTGGGACATTAAAGGGTTAATATCCATCCGAATTTTAGAAAGAACTATCTTTTCATCCACATGTTTGGATGAGTTTCTTTTGAAATTGGCGATTTCATCCAAAATGTTTTAAGAAAATTGAACAATTTAGTATCTTCAACAATTTTTTCTTCAAATTTTTCTTTAAGGCTTTGTAGGCACTAATTATTTTTTGTGCCTTTTGGCTTTTAAAAAAGCATAAAAAGAATTCACTAAATCATATATTACCATAAACTAGGATGAATCATTTGAATGTAACAATTATACATAAAACTAGTCATCATGTCAAATATCTTAGTTTTAGAGCCAAAATTGCCAGATTTGGATGAGAGTAACATTTAAATGTAAATGCGAACCATTTTTTCTATCCAAAACTATAGCTGAATGTAGAAATATGAAGATTTACCATATTAGTTTGTGTTGTCAATTTAACATTCTATGAAAGTGAATAAAATAGGGTTGGTCTAATCTTCACATTATGACACTCCATAATGTTCCATAATACTTCAAAATACAATGATATTATTGTTTGAAAGAATGAATAGTTTTGCTAAATAATTAATTTGGGCAATATCGAGATATCACTTTATTTATAGAAAGATATGGTTTGAGCAATTTCAAGTTATGGAGCTTTTGCTATTTGGAGAAATAAAATGAAACCTGTCTTTTCCAATAAAAATGTTTGCTACCTTATGTTTCAACACCATAAAACTCACAGCTCTATAGTGTACTTGATATACGTTTGAATTTATTTTACTTTATTTTATTTTATATAACAAGTCATCTCCCTCATGAATCCATGTTTGTGAATGTGACTATGAAGTGATGGTTTCTCAAACATGTTATTATAGAAGGATAATAATATTATCTATAAGTTACATCTAGTTTACACTTGTCATTTCACTACGCTAGACCGGTACTTTTATGACTGGGAGATTGTGACTGGGGGTGATAGGCGACTGCCGGCAATCACGTTCTGCGAGGGCAAAATTGTCGGGGGCGGCCAAATTTGACCGTGTGACTGGCAGTCATATTCTGCAGTCATATTTGCCAGCTGTACCGTATAAAGTGGGTGGGAGGGTCGTATATCTTCGTAGGGAATGAATGGGAACGTTTCTGGGGAACGCCTAGTCATATTTGGCAGTCACATTTTTCTCCCAGTCATATTTTGCAGTCACATTTTCCCTACAGTCATATATTTTTTTTGGGCAGCCCAAGATTATAAACACTGCCCGAGACAGTTTACATGTAAGTGGGTGGGAGCGTCGTATATCTTCGTAGGGAACGAATGGGAACGGTCATGGGGAACGCCCAGTCATATTTGGCAATCACATTTTTCTCCTAGTCATATTTTGCAGCCACATTTTTCCTACAGTCATAATTTTTTTTTTTGGGCAGCCCAAGATTATAAATAGTGCCCGAGACAGTTTACATGTATTTTGGCCCTCTCAATCACTGTATAGTATGAGGGTTTTAGGTTATGTATTTTATAGTGAGAATTTGTGTCCAAAATTGAGTAGTTTTTCATTTAGCTTACGGTAATTAGGATTTGGCCATGTATATTATTTTAATAATTGTGCAAATAAAATATTCATTTACTTGATTAAGTGGGGAAAGGGGGGGGGGTTACATTGGGTCATTGGAAAGAAATATGGGAAAGAGTTATTGCCGATTTTATAATTCTGACCGTCCATGTAGTAGTAGTTTGCAATTGACGTGAGAAGTGTGCAAATTATCGGTTTGAGAGGTTGAAATGAATGTGTGTTGCGTGGCCAAGACATAAGGGTGCTAATTAAACATGTACGTGTGAATATATGTACATATATAGATATATATATCGAATGGAATGTTCACAACTGTATGTGATTGAACGGGGACTCGATCAATCCTGCTCTGAGTCGCAATACTCTAAATCATCTACCGATGTGTCGTCCTGTCTGAGGCGTTCTAATGCTTTAGCAACCACCTCCGGGGCTACTTCCACTGCATCGCTCAAAATAGGTGTTTTTGGTATGAGATCCGAATCTAGGCCTGTGGCTTCGAGTCTGGGAAAATCACATGCTCTCCCCAATGATATGCATTGTACTTCATCCGTGAGTTGGTGTTTAGAGAATGACCGAACTCCTCGTGGTTCTCTGCGCAACACAACTTCCCATCCACGCTTGGCCACATCCGGTGCAAAAAAAACCTGTTCGATGTGGAGCGGGAAGGCAAATGACTATGCAGAGTATGGGATCAATCTCTCAAAGTTCACGGTAGTGAAACCGTAATCATCGCGCTTCATAGTGGCGCCATCTCCTTTCATGTTTGCAACCACCCAATTGCAATAGAGGACCACCACCTCAAACTGTCCATAGTCCACTGAAAGGATTTCCTCCACCCACCCCACGTACTCCAACTCCGCAGCCCGAAGATTTGTATCCTTGGTACCCGCGCGACAAAGTTGTCGAAAGGTTACGGCTACCTCCGAGTCTACGGTTGTCAATTGCGCCTCTGCACTCCGAACATGGAGGTGGTTTCCAAATGCATACATGGATCGATACGACTTGGCTACGTTCGATGGAGGTAACATCAAGGCCCTCACGTCTTGAGGGATCTCCTCGTCCCCATCTTCTATAGCCCGTATCACAGCCTTTGGAAACCAGACGTGGAAATCTTCATCGCACATCTCTGAAGGGTACACTACCCTAGCCTTCCGCTTCTTGCGCCTATACTCGTGGCGCTCCGCTTCCCGACGTGCCATGTCATCCTCGTGTCTCCTGTAAGATAGAAGAGTTATATATGGTCACGTACAACGACGACTATATCGTCAGATTTTAGAACGTAATATATAGCCAACTGTGGTCACTCGTGGCTACCACTACATCACTGGGTGCAGTCATTGACATCACTGGAGGCAATCACTGACATCACTGGAAGTAGTCACTGACATCACGAGGGGCCGTCACTAACATCACGGGCGGCAGTCACAGACATCACTAACATCACTGGGGGCAGTCACATTGCGTACAGTCGCAGTCATGTTCCACGTCAGCCAGTGATGTGAACCCACCTCCTCCAATCTTCCAATGGTGCCGCGTTGTTTACCACGAACTCGTGAATCCATCCTTGGAGGTCAGGTGACAGTCGGCGTGGGCGCTTGTTGCCTTCGAGGATCTCGTCGTATATGGATGATTGGGTCTTCTTTATCATCCCACATTCTTTGAGTAGTAGTCGTATACTCTTGCATATACTCGATGCAGAATCCCAGTGCCTCAACTATAGCATAGCCTTCGACCATGCTACCTTCTGGTCGAGATCAATTTTGAACGTAGCCTTTGAGTGTCTTCAAGTACCTCTCTATAGGGTACATCCATCGTGTATGCACGGGTCCACAAATTTCCACGTCCTCCACGAGGTGTATAACCAAGTCGCTCATGATGTCAAAGAATGACGGTGGGAACTCCTTCTCCAACATGCATAATGCGATGGCCGTTTCGCACCTCATATCTTCTATTGCCTTGGGATCAATGGACTTAGCACATATCCTCCGGAATACCCGGCTCAACATTATTATTGTCGTTCGAACTTCCTTGGCCATTGTAGTGCGCACACATAGTGGCAACATTTGCTGGAGGAAGACATGGTAGTCATGTGATTTTAGGCCTTTGATTTGCCCATCCATGTTCACGCGCTTCTTTAGCTGCCCGACGTATTGGGTGGGGGTTCGCAAGGAACACAGTTGGTCTACAAAGACCTGACGCTCTTCTTTCGTAAAAACGTATGATGACCAAGGTAATATAACGCTACTAGGTTTGTTTCCGCGTACGGGCCATAGATGTTTGCGTATACCCGCTTCCTTCATGTCAAGACGGGCTCCGAGGGTGTCCTTCTCTCCGCATATAGTCTTTATGATATTCTCGGCAATGTTTTTTTCACAGTGCATGACATCCAATGTGTGTCGAATTAGAAGATCCTGCACAGTGACTCCGGCCAGTCACAAATTAGATTCCATGTATTATACCATCACTGTGTACAGTCACATTCCACGTCACATCACTGCATTGAGTCATAAACTACATTCCATGAATTAGAACATCACTGTGCACAGTCATATTCCACGGCACATCACTGCATTCAGTCATAATTTAGATTCCACGCATCACAACATCACTTTGTACAGTTATGTCACTGTACAAGACTGCGTGAGATACACGTACTTTCCAATACGGAAGGTCAAAGAGACATGTCCTTCTCTTTACTCTGTGTTCGTGTACAGGGTCCGGCGTTTGTCCTCCTTCGTTTGCGCGGTTCTTTTTTGTCCACTCTTGTCGCTCATTCGCAAACTACAAGTGCTTTCGACCGCTCATCCTTCGTGATGGAGGTCTCATGTCGGTTCCGCCATAAAAATTGGCCGTTTGTCGCCTCCATTGGTGCGCCATTGGCAAATGCCGTCTATGCCCAAGGTACACATTCTTCTTCAATGCTTTGGAGCGCCAAGTTACTACGTTGGGGCCACTATTTTTTGCACTTTATTTAATTTTTAAACAGCGAGGGAGCCTAATCTGCCCAAGCTGCCCAAGCTGCAGCGTAGAGTTGTTTGTTGAATTGGGTCTAAGAGCGACTGACCCTTAACTCGTAAATGGCACAACATCAATGTTTGGATGAAAGTCATCCATTTTTTTGGAAATTCTTCACCAAGTTGTTGTCTTATCTAACGGTTGGATTTAGTCATACTTGATTACAATTTTTTCTAAATTTACAAATGTAGAAGTATGTCAAGTCGTTGATCCAGCCAAAATTGCATTGACTGTGGTTCAAAAGTGGCCTTGCAAATATGAGGTCATAAATTTAAGAAACACAAAAATTTGAAAGAATTACCACATTTAAGAGTATCTGATTTCAAATTCATTCCAACAAATTTTAAAGGGAAAGAAGGGAAAAAGAAAGGAGAAAGCAGGAGCCAGCTAGCAAAACGAGCTCAGAGCTCGCTCCACTCTTCTCAAGGCAGAGTAGGTACCGAAAGGAACGCTGGACACAGTCTCCCACTATTCTGCTTACTAACTCACTACTACTGTGCTGGTCTACGCACTAACTAGTAAGTACTCCTATAGTGTACAGTACCCACCAACAAGTTTACGTTCATTCAACTTATCAGAGAATTGTCAATAAAATTTACAAAAATTATAAGCTTTGAGCCTAATTTGGACAAGTTGTAGTGCACAAGATGAACCACACATACAATTGAGTTTTGATAATAAAAGATAATTCTAAAATCTATTTTTATTTGAAATTCAAACCTTCATTTTTTACGCTTAATTCAAAAAACTATGTATACAAATTTTGTTACTTATAGTTTATAAAACTTTCAATGAAAAGAATGCAAATCCTTTGTAGAATCATGTAAAAACAAAAATCATGAGTTTTGGGGTCATATTTACTAAAATATCAATGTTTGAAGTTTTTAGTTCAAAAATGTTCAATTTGAATACAAATATTGTATTTTTTTAATATTTGATCCAAAAATTGTCCAAAGAAGTAATTTTTCACACTTCAAATGGTTTAATAAATATAAATATAAATATAAATATTTTTTATAAATTTAATTATTTGATTCAATTCTTTGAAAAACTGAATGAACGTAAACTTATTGGTGGGTACTGTACACTCTTCTTGAGCCTTCTTGGTCTCTTGAGCATCAAACTGAGCATTCGCCTCTAGCCTTGACTAACTTAACCTTGTTTTTTCCTCCATACCTATTTTCCAGCCCCATCATCTCCATTGCCATACCATTTCGGACGACCAAATTCCAGAACCATCCTCTCTGCAAGCTCAACTGTGTCAGAAAACAGGCTGAAAGCGTCAGTCGTAGTAGTTGCTGGTTGCGTTTTCATTGTGTCGTTCAACTAGCCTAGAGTGATGGAGGACTAGTAAGCTTAGTGGTAGTACAATGAAGGCCACTGAAGGAGCGAACAGAGTAAACCACAGTGGAGGCGCTGGAGAAACTTCTAGGGTTGGTTGTTTTGTGTGCCAATTTGTCGTGTGAAAATAATAGGGTTTGAGGCGGGGTTAGCCAGCACTATAAGAAACCAGCGTTTTTTGTGATGTCCAAAAAAACGTCAGAAGATGTCTATGTTGACAGGCAATATGTCTATGGTGATGTCACCAAAAATCTGTAAAAAAAAAACATCTCTTACATCCAAAAAATTGGAGAAGAACATCGAAGATGTCTGTAGGAGACATCTGTTTTTGACGTTCCTTTGTGGTGACGTCAGGTGTGCCATGTGGATGCCACGTTGTCGCCACATCAGCGGTAATTTCACGGGCAGTGCCACGTGGGAATGGATGGCTGGTGCCGGCTTCGTGATGTGGAGGATGACGTGGTGCCGCCAAAATCTGACGTGGCGGCGGGAAAATTTGACGTGGACCTGCCAAGATATGACGTGGCGTGCCACGTCATCAGAGTGTGGGTGGGATTTTCACTGTTCATTTGGACGTCAACGACATCATGGGGACGTCCCCTGTGACATTCGTTATGTTTCTGCAGACATCTGTGATGATACTTGGTGTTTCCCGAGATGTCTATACTGACGCGGGCGATGTCCATTTCGACGTTTTGGGGGACGGACCTAAAGTCACAGATGTCAGCATGTTTGATAGGGTGATGTCAGTTTAGATGTCATGGTGGACGTCGAGTATGTCAGCGTGTGGATGTCCGTGGCGTCGTTGCTGCCGTTACAGAAGACATGGGAGATGTCAGTGACAAATATCAATGGCGTTCATAGTGACATCTCTTGAGACATGGTTGATGTTACGTGTTGACATCAACCGCGTTAGAGAAGATGTTGTACAAGTCATAGTAGACATCGTCTTGGACATCCACTAATGTCACCGCGGACATGCAGATGTCAGTATGCAAACGTCGAGGTTGTTATGTGGGACGTCTCTCCCAACGTCCAATATGATGTTGTACACGTTATAGAAGACATCATCCTAGACATCAGTGGCATCTACCTCAGCGTGTAGACGCCCCTATGCGAACATCCACAGTGTTCTGTCGGATGTCTCGCTGAACATCCAGAATGATGTTCTACATGTTGTACGAGACATCGTAATGGGCATGCATTGGTAACAGTGTAGAAGATACCACATGTACAATGGGGTGAGGGTTCACAGTGACACAGACGTATTCCCATTGAATAGACAGAATACACCGCAACATTCGAGTTCAAAGTTTATCTCCATTGATAGTGAACAAAACATCGTGCTGAATGTGCACAAACCCTACACATACGCAGACGACGGTAACACATGCGTCTATTGCAGATCCACAAATTGCATGAATGACCTACATGATAAAATTGCTGCAATACATTACCGTTCCCTGACACAGTCCTGACGTCTTTGCGCACCGCACTTAGAGACATTGCATACCGGCAACTGCAGTGCCCTCGCTCCAATGCCGTCTACTTGCTATCCGTGCATTTGCGTGCCTGTCAAATATCACCGGCCATCCTCGTAGTCTGCACATGGACAACACCCAAAATATGCGATTCAAACGATTTTCATGACCACTTCAATTGAGAATTACATTGTCTCCTACTATATATCAATGCTACAGTGTTGTTGGGCCGCCCATGTCCTATTCCTGCACCCGGTTCGACTGACTAGTGTATTTGCAAAGCCCTGATCCTTCAACAGAGAAAGTGCTCCTACTCCAGTATTGGGACTCCTACTCCATCAACGCCGGAATGTCTCTTCTCAGGTTGTACAGTAAACATCTGTGGCGTCTCCTTGGACATTTCATACAACATTGGGGATGTCAAATCAAACGCAACGGACATCTAGACGGAGAGGACTGCTGAAACGTCCATGGCATCGCGATCGCGTTTTCAGTTGCCTTGCAGCAGGCCTACGCGGGCTGCCTGAAGATCCACAAACCTCTGAACATGTAATAAAGCCTGTTACAAGTGTTAGCACTCACAAAATTGCGTACACATGCGTCTCATGTCATCTCTTCTTCGTTGCGTCCGCTCTCGTTGAGGGGCCGACTTTCGCAACGGGCTTCCCGGGTTTAGAGAGGCCCGCTGCCTTTGGTGTATCGGACTTCGCCAACTTGGACTGTCCTGCTACCTTCGGTGCATTGGGCTTTGCCGGTTTTGAGACGCTCGCCGCCTTGGTTGCCACTGCATTTTTTACGGGCTGACCCACGCGCCTCGCCCGTACCGCAGACTCACTAGTACAAAACATAGTGTTTTGCCACCAAGTTTTGCACCAATAAATTGGTGCATTTTAAATGATGCACCAACTTTTGAACTGTAATTAATTTGTGCTTTTGAACACTCTGTCGTGAAACAGAAAAATAATCCACTTCATTACGTTGATATTACAAATCACGTAATCCTCTTCAATTTACAAATTTTGAAATATCATTTTTTTGTGAAATTTGAATGCTGTGAATAAAAATCAACGTTGCCCGAAAAGATTTTGGCTGCCCGGAAAATTCTAGCTGCCCGAAGCTACCATTACACCTTTGACCCTGCCCTAGTCAACGCCTTGTCATCACGGTCAACCCACAACTCCACGTCATCACATGTCACCATGAGATTCGAACTCAAGACCTCATGGTTATGGGTGGATTGACTATCACCACTCTCCCAACCCTTTTCTTATGTACAAAATGCCTCAAAAATCGATAATATACAATTACCAAAATAAAATTCAGCAATTTACATTGTTTGGTAAACTTTTCAAACGGTCATAACTTTTGCAATACAATACATTTTTGATCGTTTTTTTTTTTCATGGGTAGGTGTTGTAATGAGGAATCTACTCCAATAAAATAAAATTTGCAAAACATTTAAGAGTTTTTCTCTATTCAATTTAAAGTGACAGCAGTGTTAGAAAAACATGTAGTAATGTTTAAACCTTTATAACTTTTGCAATACAATACATTTTTTATCGTTTTTTTTTTTCATGGGTAGGTGTTGTAATGAGGAATCTACTCCAATAAAAAAAAATTGCAAAACATTTAAGAGTTTTTCTCTATTCAATTTAAAGTGACAGCAGTGTTAGAAAAACATGTAGTAATGTTTAAACCTTTATAACTTTTGCAATACAATACATTTTTTATCGTTTTTTTTTTTTCATGGGTAGGTGTTGTAATGAGGAATCTACTCCAATAAAAAAAATTGCAAAACATTTAAGAGTTTTTCTCTATTCAATTTAAAGTGACAGCAGTGTTAGAAAAACATGTAGTAATGTTTAAACCTTTATAACTTTTGCAATACAATACATTTTTTATCGTTCTTTTTTTTCATGGGTACGTATTGTAATGAGGAATGTACTCCATTAAAAGAAAATTAGTAAAACATTTAGGAGTTTTTCTCTATTCAATTTAAAGTGACAGCAGAGTTAGAAAAACATCTAGTAATTTTAAACGGTCATAACTTTTGCAATACAATACATTTTTGATCGTTTTTTTTCTTCATGGGTAGGTATTGTAATGAGGAATGTACTCCAATAAAAAAAAATTGTAAAACATTTAGGAGTTTTTCTTTATTCAATTTAAAGTGACAGCAGAGTTAGAAAAACATGTAGTAATGTTGAAACCTTTATAACTTTTGCAATACAATACATTTTTGATTTTTTTTTTTTTTCATGGGTAGATGTTGTAAAGTGTTTGATGAGGAGCTCTTGTATTTTAATAATAAGAGGATGTTTTCTTGAAATTCACGTAAAACATAATTCACGTATTTCTCAAATTCACGTAGAATATAATTTGCGTATTTCTCAAATTTACTTAAGTCATAATTCATGAATTTCTTGAAATTTACGTAGGACATAATTCATCTATTTCTTGTGTTATGTGATATTTTTCACTAACTGAAAGATGATGTGAATGTAAATTATCATACTTTGTTGAATCTTTATTATGTATGTTCTTGTAAATAAGAATGTTGTGATAAAAATATGCAACATATCCTAAACATAAATTTAATACATACATGAATAACGTAGTCTCGAATACATGATAAAAGTTTATTATTTCAACAAGTGCTTCAATTGGCTTTAAAATCCAACAATATACGAATAATAGACATCGAATTGTTAAAACTATCAAATCCATGTAAATTTCACGTACAAACATGAATGGAGGTGAGAATTTATTTTTGTCACGAACATTGGTGCTACATAGCACCAACATATGAGTTTGGTGTTTTTTGCAAAATTTGATTGGTGGCAAAATGCCATGGTTTGTACTAGTGACTCGGGCATTGTTTCCATCGCAACCTGGACATGCATTGCAGCATTGGATACGGAACTTGCAATCACATTCATTTATGCACATTGCAGAATGGCTCTCTATAGTCTATGCATTGAAGGATGACATTGTATATACTATAGAACAAGTTCACAACACAATACATTGCACACAGTATACATTCTTATAGAGAATTCTTAACACTGTCATTGTCATAGTGGCGCCACTGCAGGATGTCTGCGTGGATGTCTGCGTCGATGTCTACAGGATGTCTGCGTCGATGTCTGCAGGATATCTGCGTCGATGTCTGCAAAAACGTGGTGACGTCTCCATGGGTGTTCCACTGTGTTTCCAATGACATGCAGTAGATGTCATTCATGTTTCTGAAAATGTCATACCACACGTACATAGTATCTTACAGTTGCAAACTCTCTATGCTGATTGTACCTGCTGCGGCTGGTCGTCCTCCACTGTATCTTTGGTCCCCTGCGCAGACTATGCATTGTCCATGTCCAGGGACAGATCGTCCTCGTTCTCCGCGTTATGCACATCGACTTCCGTGCCTGCATATGCCGGCCCCTCGTCTGCGGCCCCTGCGTCGGCGTCCTCCTCCTGGCCAGCGTGGACATCTTCTTCAAGACGCCCTCCTCCCCCTACGTGCTCCTCTGCGGCTCCCTTCCTTGCATCGTCGTCGCCGCTTTCATTGGACACCCCGGCTGCACCGTGGTTGGGAGAAGGTGGTTGGTGCAAGTTGGACAGGACGGGCGGTGTGTTCGTGACCTCCGGATTCACTTCCGCATCCACCAACGTCGGTGCTGACGAATTCGAAGCCCTCGCGCTTAAAAGTTCCTTGAACATTGCCTCCAAGCGTGTGTTTGCAGCATCAATCTTTGCCTCTAGCCACTGCTGGGATGCATCCATCTTCGCCTCCATGTCATCCATCCTCGTGCTCATATCTGCAATGTCTTCGTCGATATCCGCCTTGGTATTGTCCCGATCCAGTTCTTCGAGCCGTTTGTATTCCTTCTCTACCTCTTCATTGATCTCCGTCTCGTACGGTTCTTGTTGAAGTCGTATACTCTGCCACAATGACGTGCCCAAAAATTATATTCAGACGTACTTCAAAGGAATTGACGGGCAACAGAGAAAATGTTAGAAGCACCAGCGCCCGTGCTGCTGTGGACCCTGTCACTGTCGACGTGGACATCACTGGGACGTCGAGCATGCCGGTGCAGACATCTTCACGTTATGTTTGACGTCCACAGAAACATGTGAGACACTGCTACAACATCCGTCAACACTGGAACATCGTGCCACTACATTGCAAGGACACGTCCAACAGACAACAGTGGCATCAACAGTGGAACAACATGCATGACGAATGCCTGACCAGCCTCACGAGCGCCTCCTCTCGGAGACTGTGCATTTGAGACGCCTTGCCCAACTTCCGATTCGAGATTCCACGCATCTTAGCCGACTTCTTCTGTGCCAGGTCCGTCACCCGCATGGCGATCAGATCGTTCCATTGCTCAAACGTGAGTTCGGGGGGTTTCGGTGCCTTCCTGTCCACCAATTTATTCAATCGAAATCGGATATTGATTAGGGTCTTCGTGACAATCTTTTGGAACCACATTTCGTCTATACGCCTCGCAGTGTCCTTCCCCTTCAACTCCCAATCTGCAAACACAACGTTGCCAATTCCATCAGTACTGCCAAAGTCATATATACATAGCATATAGTGACATCTGTGGTGACATCTGTGGTGACATATTTGTTGACATTTCTGGTGACATCTCTGATGACATCAGTGGTGACATCTCGGATGTTCATATATGGTGGTTGCCACGAACATGGAGGCCATACCTGCATACACCCGTTGGAAAAATCGCTCCTTTGCTTGCCGTGTCTGCCCTTCCCAGTTGTGTCTGGGATCGAAGTCCTTGGCCATCAGCTGCACATCCCTGTGCAAGACCTTTTGCATTGACCCATACGGGATGCCCTTTGCATCCACGAACACCGGCTTCTTCATGTCATCCGTGGCCGCGACCTTGCCCGTCGTTCGTTTCGGATTCGGAGGTGGTGTATCGTCGTAGCTCGTGTCGACCTCTTCGTCGTCCGGTTCCTCATCCTCAGCCTCGTTGTCCAAATAAGATTGATATCCGCGGCTGTACATCAAAAACCCGTGCCTACATAAGTGCTACTGTCAGTGACGAAAGCAATTGAGAATTACACAGCGTACCTAGTACTTCAATTCCGTTCTTCCAGTTTAGCACATCGGGGAACAAGACATCCCGTCAGCACATTGCAAGTAATCCTTCTAATGAAAATTGAAATGAAATGATGACGATACTGAATTACATGTCATACGCCTATGACGGTACATGCCCGCTGAACGTCTGCGGAGACATCAAACTGTCGTCGTGGACGTCGTTGTAGACATCTGTACACACGTACCTGTGCTGCTCATCACGTCCCAAGTATCACATGACATTTCATGTCCCATGATACCTAACCCTGCTACTGAGCATCTCACTGATTCTGTATTCATAAACAATGGGTTGGAACTCTTGACATTCCAAGTGAGGGAACCATGATTGCTCAATCTTGCATGAAGTAACCTATGGAAATATATGAAGACATGCTGATCACATGAAATGCACAGTGAGGGTTCCGAGTGGACATCCAGGTAGACATGGACCTGGATATTGTAATGATGTCCTCCATGTCAGGCGCAATAATCAGACGTTGCACAACGAACAAACACACCCACATGTTTGCAGACATGTATGTTTGCAAATTACACACCTGAAATCCTGCTGCATGTCGAGCTCTGTCATCCCCCCTGGACGGTGCTGCTCATCCTCGTCCGACGACACGGCTACTGTCTTGCGCTTCTTGCTGACGGGAGTGTTCACCTTCGCTGGGCCCTTGCCTCGAGCGCTGGCGCCAACGCGCTTGTCATTCACATATTTGGTCCGCCGCTCAACTACGTCCTCCTCGCTTTGATCCTCGTCCTCGTCCCTTCGCTGAGCTGGCGACAACGGCCGCTTCTGCAAGTTTCCCTTACGCTTCGGCATCCTCACGCGCCGGGCAGGCCACTCCACGAACGCCTCGCTTTTATCCTGCGCCCATCACCACCCACAAAGTGTACACACACTCTTATACTATGATTGTCATGGTTTATTCTACATGAAACCAAACTCTGTAACATTAGACACATTGAGTACGGAGAAATTGGGGAAAACCTCGTTCCCTCTTCCGCACACAGAAGTGCAGCATTTACAGAGTATAGAAAATGTGGGCACTTATTAGAAGAAACAGTTGGCCCCATCGACAGTAGACACTTCGACATAGCCCTCACTTTGCTTCAGTGGAACGGACGTCCTAGACATCACAGCAACATCCGTGGAATGGACGTGAAAGACATCACAACAACATCAGTGCAGTGCAGTGGAGACATTTTGTACACACACAGTGGGCAAAACATAGTTCCCTCTTCAACACCCAGAACTCCAGCATGTGGAGACCATAGAAAACATAGTCAATTGTTAGAATAAACACTTGGCCCCATGGACACTAGGAACTTTGACATAGCCGTCACTTTGCTTCATTGCAAGGGACGTCAGAGACATCACAGCGACATCAGTGGAATGGACGTCATAGACATCACCAGAACATTGTTGTACTGTAGTGGAGACATTCAGTACACAGATAGTGCGGACAATTTAGTTCCCTCTTCAACACCCAGAACTCCAACATCTGGAGACCATAGAAAACATGGTCAATTGTTAGAATAAACACTTGGACATCACTGGCAGTACAAACTGCGACATAGCCGTCACTTTGCTTCACTAGAACGGACGTCACAGACATCTCAGCGACATCAGTAGAATGGACGTCACAGACATCACCAGTCCATTGGTGCACTGCAGTGGAGACAGTGCGTACATCCTAGTTCCCTCTTGAACGCCCACAAATTGGGATTCTGGAGAGCATACATAACGTGGTCACTTGTTAGAATAAACACTTGCACATCACTGGCAGTACAAACTGCGACATAGCCGTCACTTTGCTTCACTAGAACGGACGTCACAGACATCTCAGCGACATCAGTGGAATGGACGTCACAGACATCACCAGTCCATTGGTGCACTGCAGTGGAGACAGTGCGTACATCCTAGTTCCCTCTTGAACGCCCACAAATTGGGATTCTGCAGAGCATACATAACGTGGTCACTTGTTAGAATAAACACTTGCACATCACTGGCAGTACAAACAGCGACATAGCCGTGACATTGCTTCACTAGAACGGACGTCAGAGACATCTCAGCGACATCAGTGGCATGGACGTCACAGACATCACAGCAACATCGGCGCACTGCAGTCCAGACAGTGGGGAAAACCTATTTCCGTCTTCAACGCCCAGAAATTGGGATTCTGGAGAGCATACATAACGTGGTCAAATGTTAGAATAAACACTTGGACATCACTGGCAGTACAAACTGCAACATAGCCGTGACATTGCTTCACTAGAACGGACGTCAGAGACATCTCAGCGACATCAGTGGAATGGACGTCACAGACATCACAGCAACATCAGTGCACTGCAGTACAGACATTGAGTACAGAGAAAGTGGGGAAAACCTAGTTACCTCTTCAACACACACAATTGCAGCATCTGGAGAGTATAGAAATCGTTGTCAATTTTTAGACCAAACACTTGGCACCATGGACCGTACAAAAGAGGTCATAGCCCTAACTTTGCTTCAGTGGACTAGACGTCAGAGACATCACAACGACATCGGTGCAGTGGACGTCACAGACATCACAAGGACATCCGAACAGTGCACAGAGCGGACGGCACACAAGCATCCCCGAGCATGGAGTCAGCAACATCAAGCACGCACATTTCTAAACGTGTCAGTCACAGCAGCGCTAAGCGACTTCTCTTGCGCATAGAAGCGCTACAGTGAACGGTGCATGCACGATCGTCCAGGCATGGCCGTGAGCAGGGAAACCCTCAACTGCAACACAGATGAGGAAGCTCGCAACCTCCATGAACTGCACAAGCACAAACAGCAAGCAAATTACACAAACACAAAGGGCTTGAACGAACCCTGCTGCTGCTGCTTCAAAGAGCCAACCGCTGCCGCAAGAGAGACAAGTGGACCCGCGCCACGCACACTCTCCGCCACACCCTCCAGCAAGTTCGAGACATCGCCAACGACATGCATCAGTGCTCTGCGGACATCAACTTATGCAGAGGCGGCGGGGCCCTATGACCGTGGGTGGGCGGGACCTATGGTCGCGCGATGTCATGCACAGCGTCCACGACGCCTACCATAACAAGAGAGTGCGGTTCCGCTCATTGCACTTACCTTGCAAACTTGTGGTGCAAGCACAGGCATTGTTTTTGAGACATCAGGTTCCACAAAGCTTGTCAATCTTGTGCTCCTCCGCAATTGGGTTTTGGAGGTGTCAGGTGTCTCCGTCATTACTGCTCCAGGGGTAGCGTTTGCTGCAATCTGTTCTACAAAATTGTTGAAATCGTGTAGTGCTGCGGCTGTGAAGTCCAACTCTACCCTGTGGTGTTCTGGTACATTCTGTCTCCCTACTAAAACCCTAGGTGGCTTCACTAGTTTTGCATGCACTGCCATGTTTGAATTGTGTATCTTAGATGAAACGATGGAAAGGAGGGTTTTGGAGAACCCTAAACCGATTATATTGTAGTTCACCCCGGCCGGTCGGTGTTCTGGCAGCGTCGGTATTATACAATTGGAGACGCCAGGCGACACGTGGACTGTAGATGCCTACTATTCATTGCTGACATCTCGGATGTCAGCAGAGATATCTATACTGACATCTAACGTGACATCTCAAATGACATCTTTGTTGACACTGGAAATGACATCTGTGGTGACATGTGTGCTATCATGTGAAATGCCATATCCGGTGACAGCAGTACTTGTCACGGTGGATGTCCATTCAGAGAAAGGTGATGTTTGGTTGTGAACAGGACTTCCGAACTACAGCACTTCAGTGGTGCCGTAATTGGAATTGTAGTTTGCCACGGTTGTGGAATCCTGTCATGTCTGTGCAAAATGAAGTGCTCTGACATGCGCGAGGGAAAAAAGTACTAACCGTGAAAACCGCAGCTGCCCTGTTTGTCATCGTTACTGCTGTTGCACCTGGTGGTTGCGGCATGTCTATATCTCGCAAGTTATGCTGTATGTGCAACACATGTCATATTCGTCAGAACCTCGACTAATATGAAATGTGAGCCCAATGCAATCATATGCAACATGTATTGATAAACAAATACATTATTTGAAGAAGGGCAAACCATGAAGATACATGTTTCGGATATAATGAAAACGAAGCTTGGACGCTGCAATGCAGACATGTCCATGTCAGCGGAGACGTCGGGCAAGAGGTTTGGGTGTCTCCGTGAACGTAACAGACGTCCACGTCGATGTCAATGTTAACGTCACAGATGTCCGTATGGATGTCAGTTTGAACGTGTAGGATGTCAGGGTGGATGTCAATGTCAACGTCACAGATGTCCGTCTCATGAGGTCATGAATATCCTCTGCGAATTGGCGCGGTGCCAGGGCCACTGCAGAGTATGGCGTCAGATGGGGAGGCCTTTCCAGACGCGGAATCCGTCGGAGAGTGCGATCATCCATATGAACCATATCCCTTTGAAGAATACGATGTAGAGGATGCCGAGTACCTGCAGCGCTTAGCCGTTCTCCATATGGAGCACATGTATTTGTATCACCATGGTTTCTTTGACACGGAGGACTTCATGCCGGAATCCGCAGACGACGTGTACAACAATAATGTATACAGCATGTCATGGTTCTATCATGGTTGTTTTCCATTTGATAGTTGGGAGGAGAACTATGAAAACTGGCTATACGATGAAGTTTACTTAGCAATGCTTGCGGCAGAGCATACCGGGACACCGTGACGCCCTGTGAAAGGCCCATAACAGTGAGGCTAGTACAGAGCTATAGGTCATGCACCCTTACACAGGATCAGAGGACCTTCTGGGCGAACTTTTTGGGCATGCCGGTTTTCTGTGTTCATAGACACTGCGTAAACCATCCATGTCTTATGCAGTGGTTGTGATTTTTGTGGAATGTGTGTCATCGCGTGTTCTTGTGATGAATGTGTGGGATGTTTAGGATGTTTTACATGTCATCAAGAATGTTTGTGATGTCTGCTGTAATTGTGATGTTGTCAGTGACGCAGCGCTGTACATGTCACCCGTGATGTCCAGCTGGACGTCTACATGTTGCCTTGGATGTTTTAGTGGACGTGAACATGGTGACTACAACTTCAGTAGTACCTGTTGTAACAGGGGTATCCCCATTGCATACATCGCAGCATTGGGTAAAGCATAACACGGTCTGCTGCTGTTGTCAATGTTCTATCCTTCATGCACATCATTTCCGACAGTGTTGATGTCATCCATAGGACGGTACATATCTATGTTCCAGCGAAGTGCGGAGACATGCATCCGGATTTTCGTCTGCGCGGGGCGCGAATCCGATTCGCAGATGACGGACGTGCACTACGTCATATTCCAGTGGCTGACCTGATCCTGCAGACGGAGTTGCGGGTCGCAACGGAGAAAAATATAGGAGCGTTCAGATGCCCGTGCAAGGACTGTCATGGGGGCCTCCGGAAATCGATCGACATCATTAGAGCCCACCTCTAGTCCGTGGGTAGGGACCCGTTTCTGAGGACGTCCATCATCGGTGGGGACCCACCGGACGGTTATCCACCTCACGGTATTTGGGTTGAGGATATCCCATACGACAACGATGATGTTGTCGATGTCGACCCGGGCGATGTCGGCAATGACGGCGTCCCCGATTTTGTTGCTGCTGTGGAAGGTGATGAGCCTATGGGCGGTGCCGAGACGCCCCTGGATGAGTATCACGATGTGCAGAGGCAGGTTATGGAGGCCCTCGACCGAGCAGATGTGTTGCACAGGGAGGTTGTGGCCGAACCGAACATGCCAGCGCAGGACGACATGGACAATGACACACTACAGGGCCTGGAGGACTTGTACCAGCAAGCCAGTACTCCGGTGTACAGGGGCTCCAAGACTAGCGTTGTCTCCGCCACGATTGTCATCCTGAACATGTGTGTTGGGTTTGGCGTAAGCAACAATTTTACCTCGGAATTGCTGCGCTATTTGTCGGAAGACTTGCTACCCGAAGGGAACAAGCTACCACGTAGTCATCATGCAGCGGCGAAGACCATCCGCAAATTGGGCTTGGACTACAACATCATCCATGCCTGTCCAGATGGATGTGTGCTTTACGAGGGTGACCACGCACTGTTGGATACATGTCCACAGTGCTCGAAGTCACGTTGGGTGGAGGACAGCAACTCTATACCGGCGAAGGTGATTCGACATTTTCCTCTCATACCGAGACTGAAACAGATGTGGCGGTCACCGGAGCTTGCCACCATGTTGACGGGCTACACAAAGCATGTCAGTGACGACAGCATAATGCGATCGGTGGTTGACAGCCCTGCTTAGAAGCACATCGACACCGACGTCGCATTCGACAACTTTGACACGGAGAGCAGGAACATGCGGCTGGCTTTAGCGTTGGGCGGCGTGAATCCTTTCAAGTTGAGCAACACAAACTGGTCCACGTGGCCCGTGTTGATCCTGATATACAATTTGGAGCCGTGGTTTGTCACAAAGAAGTTTTTCATTTCACTTTGCATTTTGATCTCGGGGAAGCGGTCACCAACGGCCACGAATATTGACGTGTTTGTGCGGCCACTGCTGAACGAGTTGAAGCAACTGTGGCAAGGCGTTACAACACTCGATTACTCCCAACCGAAAGGGTCTCGTGGTTTCAGGCTACGGGGGTTGCTGATGTGGACAATTTCTGATTTTCCTGCGTACGGACTCATCTCCGGGCTCTGCTGTAAGGGATATAAAGGTTGTCCTTGTTGTGGCCCCGACACAGATGCTCGGTCAGCAAAGACAGGTGCTGTGCGTCCGGATCGTACCACGAGAGGTTCCAAGATTGTGTTTGGCGGCATACGGAGGTATCTCGCTCGTCACCATCCGTACCGGCAAAACACAAGGTTTAATGGCAACCGTGAGACCGGCACGAGGCCTGCAACAGTTTCAGGGTTGGACGTTATCAGGTATGCTGCATGGCGGCAATCGTACTTGGATCTCGGGGGCACGGAAGGTGGCAAGGGTGACCCTGTGCACAGCACCGGCGTGAAGCGACTGAACTCTTTCTTCGAGCTCCCATACTGGCAGGTACAGTGATTCTGACATTGCCGTTCACAGGGAATGCCATGCTGCTGTACCGTGATCTCAGACATCCGAGACGTTACGTGCGTCTAGTTGGATGTCCTATCCGACAAGCGGATGTCACACAAGGCGTATGCGTGGACATCTCTGACATCAGGGAATGCTGCACCACAGATGTGCACAGTGAAAGCAGTAGGGAGACGGTTCTAATGAGAAACAATAGTTCTTTTGTACAGCATTTGAAGGTTCGGCACGTCTTGGACGTCATGCATTGTGAGAAGAATCTGTGCGAGAACATATTGAAGACTTTGTTTGGTATGAACGACAGCCTAGGCAGTCGGCAAGATGTGGAGGACTTGAACATCCGCAAAGATTGGTATGTCGCGTGCCCCGTACATATTGAAGCCGGAGGAGAGGAAGCAATTTGTGCAGATAGTGTCAAATATCCGCACACCAACGAACTACGTGGGCGCCATTCACAAGCGGCTCGTGGATGGAAAACTTCAATACATGAAGACCCACGACTATCATGTCCTCATGCAGCAGGTACTGCATTGACCGTATTCCGGATTATACACATGGTTAGTGCTGTAATAACACTCGTACAAAACATTGTGTTTTGCCACCAAGTTTTGCACCAATAAATTGGTGCATTTTAATTGATGCACCAACTTTTGAATTGTAATTTATTGGTGCTTTTGAACACTCTGTCGTAAAGCAAAGAAATAATTCACTTCATTACATTTATATTGCAAATCACGTAATCCTCTTCAATTTACAAATTCTGAAATATCAATTTTTTGTGAAATTTGAATGCTGTGAAAAAAATGTGCGCTACCTGAAAAGAAATTTCAGGTTGCCTAAAAGTAAAAATTCTGACTTCCCGGAAAAAATTTGGCTGCCCGGAAATTTTTGGCTGCCCGGAGCCATTACACATTTGACCTCACCCTGGTCAACACCAAATCCACTCCTCGTCATCACGGTCAATCCCGAGTCAACTCCACGTCATCACATGTCGCCCATGAGATTTGAACTCTAGACCTCATGGTCATGGGTGGAGAGACTATCACCACTTTCCCAACCCACTTCTCATGTCCAAGATGCTTGAAAACTCGACAATATACAATTACCAAAACAATTCAGCAATTTACATTGTTTTGTAAAATTTTCAAACGGTCATAACTTTTGCAATACAATACATTTTTGAACGTTTTTTTTTTCATGGGCAGATGTTGTAATGAGGAATCTACTCCAATAAAAAAAATTGGCAAAAAGTTTAAGAGTTTTTCTCTATTCAATTTATAGTGACAGCAGAGTTAGAAAAACATGTAGTAATTTTTAAACCTTTATAACTTTTGCAATACAATACATTTTTTATCGTTCTTTTTTTTCATGGGTAGGTATTGTAATGAGGATTGTACGCCAATACAAAAATTTGGCAAAAAATTTATGAGATTTTCTTTTTTCAATTTAAAGTGACAGCAAAGTTAGAAAAACATATAGTAATTTTTAAACCTTCATAACTTTTGCAATACAAAACATTTTTGAACATTTTTTTTTCATGTGTAGATGTTGTAAAGTGTTTGATGAGGAGCTCTTGTAGTTTACTAATAAGAGGATTTTTTCTTGAAATTCACGTAGGACATAATTCACGTATTTCTCAAATTCACGTAGGCCATAATTCATGTATTTCTTGAAATTTACGTAGGACATAATTCATCTATTTCTTGTGGTATGTGATATTTGTCACTAACTGAAAGATGACGTGAATATAAATTATGATACTTTGTTGAACCATTATTATGTATGTTCTTGTATATAAAAGCCCTTGATAAAAATATGCAACATATCCTAAACATAAGTTTAATACATACATGAATAACGTAATCTTGAATACATGATATCATCAAATGAAAGTTTATTTTTTCAACAATGACAAATTATTAAACTATGAAAAATCGGAGTACAAATAAGACGTGAAAAAAAATTAATTAATTAATTAATTGGTTATGTGCTTTAGTTGGCTTTAAAATCCAACAATATACGAATAATAGACATCGCATTGTTAAAACTGTCAAATCCATATAAATTTCACATACAAACATGAATGACCGTCAGAATGTATTTTTGTCACCAACATTGGTGCTACATAGCACCAACATATGAGTTTGGTGTTTTTTGCAAAATTCGATTGGTGGCAAAATACCATGGTTTGTACTAGTGTAATAGTCGCGCGACGCAGAACAATAAGAAGTTGCAGAATAGAAGGAACCACTGTTTTGTATAACGGACGTTTGTAGACGTCGTACGCGTCTCTCGGGACGTTAGCACAGACATCCGCCGTCACACGGGGACATCTGCACGTTACCACTGACATCCGCCACAACGTTGGGGATGTTACGATAGACATCGTCCGTGCTCCTGCTGTCAAGAGTACAGGGACATGAAACTACAGAGCCGGTATTCCAAGCATACCTGGTATGGGGATCACTGTATTTGTATGTTAACATGTAAACAATGTGCGCATTTGTAGCTGCTGTAGATACTACCGGTGGCCGTTTGAAGCGTGTTGGACGAAGAGGTGCGCTTGGCAATCATCAAGATGTGTAGAGTGTTCCAGAGAATTTGTGAGAAAGAGGTACGAGAACAGGGTTGTTCGGACGCTGGGACGCGGACATACACGTCCGGACGTCCTCCAGACGCAGACGTTCGGGTTTCAGCGTCCGATGACTACGAAAAATATCGATGTTTTACTTTTACTGTCCGCCGTCCGCTCGCAGGGTAAAAACCGTCCGCTTTGAGGACGGCCCAATCGGACGCGGCTCTTGGAGGACGGCGAACGGCGGACAACCTGTTCGGACGCTTGGAAGAGGGCATCGGACGGCTGGGTCGGCGGACGGCCTGATCGGACGCATATTTTGAAACAAGGTCGTGTTGCTTTTGGAGGACGGGCGGACAGGGCTTCATTGCATACAACTCTTGGAGACGACAATGGGCGGACGATGACGACCCGATCGGACGCGCCAAGCGGACGGCGGATGGCGGACGGGGCTTGATCGGACACAACTTTTGGAGGATGACAATGGGCGGACGGTGACGATCCAATCGGACGCGCCAAGCGGACGGCGGATGGCGGACAGGGCTTGATCGGACACAACTCTTAGAGGACGACAATGGGGGGTGATGGTATGGTTGGGGTACCCAAAAAAGCTGTCTTCGAGACAATTGCACTATGTGCTGGTGTGTCAAACAAACATATCTTTTAATTTTAATAAAATAAGACTTTATTAAATATGATTTTAGTTTTCTACATTTATAACATATCAAGGAAAAAAATTTGATTACAATCAAAGATTTTAGAGTAATTTTATTTGATTTTTTAGTTGAAAAAGTAAGTTATGTCCCAATCACCTAGAATCCCTGAAATTAAGCAAATGGAATATCAAAAAGAAAAATTTTAATATTATTTTCGAATATGACCTACATCTAATTGTGTAGAGTACAAAATAATTTATTTTATCATTAAAAAAATTAATGAATTGTGCACTATGTAGCTTGCAAATCCCAAAATTCAGCATTTTTTTACACATTTATGAATGGATCTAAAAAAATTAATTTTTTAATATAAACTCTTTGAACATATACATTTTGATTCCATTGAGGTGCAGGATTTTATTTTTTTCATTTTAGGGTCTTTTTACTTGATCAAAATGAGCAAATTAGGCAAACTTTGGAGGTTTTAAACAAAAATAACCTAATTAGTGTGTCCAAAAAGTGATACCCCAAGCTAATTATTGCCCGAGCGGACGATGACGACCTGATCGGACGCGCCAAGCGGACGGCGGAAGGCGTCAAGTTTTTGGAACTAGAGGATTGAGTGTTGTGTTGCTTCACCTCAACTCTAATTTTTCTCTCCAGTCAAAGTCAACTTTTATTTTGAGATTCCCCACGTTTTTTGAGGACTGTCTTAAGTACAAGACTACAAACATAGAATGTTCCCATATTTAATGTGCTTTATATTGAATTCTCCGACAACTATACTTGTCGGGATGGAACCCATCGTCATCTTGTCTCTCCCTTCTTCTCTTTCTCTCCGTTTCCCTACTCCTTGTTTTCCTTTGAATTCTTCTTCTTTGTTTGAAATTTGAAAATTGAAAATTTTGAAGTTGAAATTCAAAACTTAAAATTCTATCATAGTTCAAATTATTGAATTCTTTTTTCTAAGAAAGTGGTAGTGTATATAAATATAATAAAAATAATATATATGAAATTAGTAAACATATATGAAATCCGTAAAAGCTATAAGTGTTGACAACTTGTGTTGAAAAATCAATTGAGATTAGGTGGAAAAGAAAATAGCTAAAAATAAATTTCATATTCATTTAATAAAAATTTGACTAGTAGAAGAAGGTACAAATGGTCTAAAAATTTACAATTGATAATATTTTTGATACGAAATTGAAAAATACCAATTCCAATGATGAAACATTCTTATAAGAAAGAAATATCTTAGTTTTGTCATTGAAAATTCTAAAAATTTGAATCAAAAAAAAAATATCGTATATCATTTATACCATCTTTATATGCAGATTTTTGTTGTTATAGCTGTCATGCAATTGCTAAAAAATAAAATTATTCAACATTTTATTTTTCAATGTAGATCCTACCTACCTTATAAATGTTTTGAAGTTTACAATAATTTAAAAAGGGATGCACAATTTGACATATAATTTTATTTGTTTTTAGCAAACTATAATATTTTCAATACTTATTGAGATGATGCGTTCATGTGCAATAAAACATTGAACATAAAGCATAATGATCTATCTTAATTAATTTTCATGAAAAATTCACGAAAAGTCCATGAAGATTTATTAAGTAATTGGGACTTGCGTAAATTTTCAATAGTTCCAAATACGGCTACATAGTCCTTTAGAGGTTAAGTTTTTCAAAAGATGTTAATTTTTTCTAAATTTGTAATAGAAAATATATCTTCATATAACCTACGAACAATACAAAGATAAATTTTATGCCACTTCAAAATATACACTACTTCAAAACTTGTTGAGTTCTTTGAAAAAACATAGATTTCACTTCAACATAAATGAATTCATTTCCTTGTTCCTTAAATAATTTGTGTCAATACTATTCTACACACAGCATATCATGTGGACAAAAATAATTAGTATACAACATGCCTTGGTATAGAAAGATTTTTGCACATAGTTTTGAAAATGTACGTTCGATTGTGATTTTACCCAAGTTTGGATACGTCTTGAAGTTGTTCCGGGGCTTTGAAGTCTCTGCAACTGGCCGACGGCCGTCGGCCAGGCGCCGTCCGCCATCGCGGCCGTCCGATCTGACGGCCTGCAGGGCTTTGAAAAGGCCGTCCGAACCTTCAGAGGCCCATAACTTTGTCAAAACGTATCCAAATTGAAATTATGAGATGTTTTTTGGCATCTACACAAATTGTAGATGCCAAAAAACATCTCATAATCCCAATTTGGATGATTTTTGAGGAAGTTATAGGGCTCTGAAGGTTGGTTGGCGGAGAAGTTGCCCACAAGTCGTCCGATCAGGCGGACGGCCGCCGCCGTCCGCCGCATCCCAGTCGGACGGCCGCGCCCAGGCAGCTGACCCCTCCCTCTCCTTCCACTGTCCCTTCTCCCTTCTCTTCCCAACTTCCTCTCCTCCCAAACTCCCTCCCCTCCCCAACTCCCTCACTTTCTTGGCAAAACAAAGGGTCCTTCAGACTTTCTATTTCAGGACGTGCAATCTTGCACGTGTAGGCCAAATCGGGAAATTTCTGACACGTGCATTAATAGTCAAAAGAATGTCCGAAAGATTCTCTGGCGGAAAGGACTGGATCTACTCCGGGGAGGGGTATAGTTATGGGCATACGTTTCAACTATTGAACTTAATAGTTTCCTTTTTAAGTTTTTAATTAAAGTTTCGGGATGGTGGTGGGAAATTAAGTTATTAGAGAGAAAAAAAGGGATGAAATTTGGAGGGGGGGTGGTTGATGGAAAGATGGAACAATAATATTAAATAGGAGGGAAACTTGGAATTAAAATAAAAAAATAAAAAATGGGAGATAAAGAAGGTAAGTAAGGTGAGGAGACAAGATTTAGAAATTACATTTCAAATAAAAGAAGATGGGGATGGAAATTGTGTGGGGGGAGGGGTGACATGTTAATTAAAATTGGAGGATAGTAAATTAGAATTAGAAGTTAGGGATGGTGGATAGGAATTAAAATACGAGGGATGGTAGATAGGAATTAAAATACAAGAGGGGGGGGGGGGGGGGCGGGGAGTAGAGGAGGAATTAAAAAACAAGGACCGAGTCATATCAAAAGGGTGGAGGTTAAAATAGGGAGGTTAGATGAGAGGATGGGATTAGGAAATCATAATTTAAAAATATTAAACGGAGATTGAAAGTGTGTGAGGGGCACATGCTTATTGAAAATGAGGGATGATAAATTGGAATTAGAAGTTCGGGACGGTATACGGGAATTAGAAAATGAGGGATAGTATATTAGAATTAGAAGTCGAGGATGGTTGATGGGAATTAGTATATGGAAAATGGTGGATAGGATTAAAAATTTGGAAGTCGTAGAGGAGGATTACATTTTGAAGATAGTACATGGTAATTGAAATTGTGGGTGGCGGGGAAGATGGAAAATAAATTTGGGAGATGTTAAATTAAATCAAGAAGTATCTATTTCTTAGAAATCAGTACCTACTTTGAGATAGAATGAACAATTAAATAAACATATCATTCAAAAGACATGCCCAAAGCACATTTATGACTTATGGTTCATGAATTTTTTTGTGCATTCTAATAAATAAATATATATATAAATAAATAAATATATAAATAAATAAATAAATATATATATATATATGTATATATCTTTAATTATTGTTTCAAAATCATTGTAGCATTTACTTAGAGAATTGAAGTGACTTTTTAATAGGATCATGTCAATCCTTGTACAATAGATGTGCATACATTTCTTTTTCCATAATCTTATAAATCTCAATTTTTTATAGTATGTGCCTTATAAAAAATAGACGCTTAAATTTTAAAACGCACAAATCCCATGGAACATGCAAAGGACTCATTTGTTGTATATATCCATCCACTTTAAGTTTTATGTTTTTCTTTTACAAAATTCTCCTAACATTTACATTGGAAATTAAATATATTCATGATCCACATATATTTTGTATTCAATGGAAATGGTCGCTTTTGCTCACACACTTGTATTCCATTACTCTTTTTTAAACAAAATTTCCCATGTTGTTTACCATAAAATATAAATTCCAACTAACATCCCCGACTTCTAATTCTAGAATATACTATCCCTTGTTTTTAAATTTCTATATACCATCCCCCACTTCTAATTCTAATATACTATCCCTCATTTTCTAATTCCCGTATACCGTCCCGAACTTCTAATTCCAATTTACCATCCCTCATTTTCAATAAGCATGTGCCCCTCACACACTTTCAATCTCCGTTTAATATTTTTAAATTATGATTTCCTAATCCCATCCTCTCATCTAACCTCCCTATTTTAACCTCCACCCTTTTGATATGACTCGGTCCTTGTTTTTTAATTCCTCCTCTACTCCCCGCCCCCCCCCCCCCCCCCCCCTCTTGTATTTTAATTCCTATCTACCATCCCTCGTATTTTAATTCCTATCCACCATCCCTAACTTCTAATTCTAATTTACTATCCTCCAATTTTAATTAACATGTCACCCCTCCCCCCACACAATTTCCATCCCCATCTTCTTTTATTTGAAATGTAATTTCTAAATCTTGTCTCCTCACCTTACTTACCTTCTTTATCTCCCATTTTTTATTTTTTTATTTTAATTCCAAGTTTCCCTCCTATTTAATATTATTGTTCCATCTTTCCATCAACCACCCCCCCTCCAAATTTCATCCCTTTTTTTCTCTCTAATAACTTAATTTCCCACCACCATCCCGAAACTTTAATTAAAAACTTAAAAAGGAAACTATTAAGTTCAATAGTTGAAACGTATGCCCATAACTATACCCCTCCCCGGAGTAGATCCGGTCCTTTCCGCCAGAGAATCTTTCGGACATTCTTTTGACTATTAATGCACGTGTCAGAAATTTCCCGATTTGGCCTACACGTGCAAGATTGCACGTCCTGAAATAGAAAGTCTGAAGGACCCTTTGTTTTGCCAAGAAAGTGAGGGAGTTGGGGAGGGGAGGGAGTTTGGGAGGAGAGGAAGTTGGGAAGAGAAGGGAGAAGGGACAGTGGAAGGAGAGGGAGGGGTCAGCTGCCTGGGCGCGGCCGTCCGACTGGGATGCGGCGGACGGCGGCGGCCGTCCGCCTGATCGGACGACTTGTGGGCAACTTCTCCGCCAACCAACCTTCAGAGCCCTATAACTTCCTCAAAAATCATCCAAATTGGGATTATGAGATGTTTTTTGGCATCTACAATTTGTGTAGATGCCAAAAAACATCTCATAATTTCAATTTGGATACGTTTTGACAAAGTTATGGGCCTCTGAAGGTTCGGACGGCCTTTTCAAAGCCCTGCAGGCCGTCAGATCGGACGGCCGCGATGGCGGACGGCGCCTGGCCGACGGCCGTCGGCCAGTTGCAGAGACTTCAAAGCCCCGGAACAACTTCAAGACGTATCCAAACTTGGGTAAAATCACAATCGAACGTACATTTTCAAAACTATGTGCAAAAATCTCTCTATGAATGAAGAGTTATTTGGATGAATTATTATTCTATTATTTCTATAGTCTTATGATTTTTGTTCAAGATACAGACATTGGGGCACTTAAGGATTATGCAATAGTAATAGGTGACTTACTGTCTTTTAGGTTCATGCAGAAAGGATGTTTTTATTCACTAATTAGTATATAGAGAAGTTATTGTAACCAACAAAAATAACTATTTGCAATAAGTGTTAGAATGACCTTCATTGCGGATACTTGCTTGATGTAGGTATGGCTTTCCAATTTCTTTGTTTATTGAATTTAAACTGTTTAAGAAAATAAAAATAGCGAGAATCCCCTTTAAATTATTGTAAATTTCAAAACATTTACTAAGTAGGGTAGTTGTACATTAAAAATAAAATGTTGAATAATTTTATTTCTAGCAATTATATGAAAGCTATGACAAAAAAAATTGCATTCAAAGATGGTATAAATAATGTATGAAATTTTATTTTTTGACTCAAAATTTTATAATTTTAAATTAAAATAATATGACAGATTTTTGTTTATTAGAATGTCTCATCATTAGAATTGGTATTTTTTCCAATTTCATATTGAACCTACAATCAATTGTATTTTTATAACATTTTTACCTTCTACTAGTTATATTTTTATTTAATGAACATGAAAATAATTTTAGCTTTTTTTTTCCCACATACTCTCAATTGATTTTTCAACAGAAGTTGTCAAACAGTCATAGCTTTTACGGATTTCATATATATATATATATATATATATATATATATATATATATATATATATATATATATATATATATATATATATATACTGATATATATATATATATACATATTCTTTTCTTAGAAAAAATAAATCAATAATTTCAATTTTTTAAAATATTTTCAAAAATAATTCAATAAGTTTTTAGCAATTGTATGACAACTATGAGAACAAAAATTTGCATACAAAGATGGTTTTAATAATATATGATATTTTATTTTTGATGCAAATTTTTAGCATTTTCAATGACACAACTAAGATATTTCTTGCTTATAAGAATGTTTCATGATTGGAATTGGTATTTTCCAATTTCATATCAAAATTATTATGAATTGTAGTTTTTTTACCATTTGTACCTTCTTCTACTAGTTAAATTTTTATTAAATGAATATTAAATTTATTTTTAATTATTATATTTTCCTCATAGTCTGAATTGATTTTTCAACACAAGTTGTCAAACACTCATAGCTTTTCTAGATTTCATACATATTTACTAATTTCGTACATATATTCATATATATATATATATATATGTATATTTTATTATATTTGTTTTTATATACACTACTACTTTTTTAGAAAAAAAGAATTCAATAATTTGAAATATGGTATTATTTTAATTTTTAAATTTGAACTTCAAGAATTTCAAATTTCAAATTTCAAACAAAGAGGAAGGATTCAAAGGAAAACGAGGAGTAGGGAAACGAAGAGAAAGAGAAGAAGGGAGAGACAACATGAAGATGGGTTCCATTCCGACAAGTATAGTTGTCGGAGAATTCAATATAAAGCACATTAAATATAGGAACATTCTATGTTTGTAGTCTTGTACTTAAGACAGACGTTGAAAAGTCCGAAATGACTCTAAACTACCCATAAAATGGGTGCAGGTGGTAGGCACTTATGGTTGGACCCGCGAGGTCGACGGTTAGATTCTCCGTGGAGGCATTAGCCACATGATCAGCCTTCATTTGCACCCCGACGGGATACCTATGGCGTAATTTCTCCCGGCCAAAAATACCGGTTGCGTGGGTTAGTGTTTGTCAGTCCATTAAAAATTGCTGCGACCATCAACTTTGAGGTCGTATGTGTCAAAAAAAAAAGAAAAAAGACAGACCTTGAAAAACGTGGAGAATCTCAAAATTAAAGTTGACTTTGACTGGATCATCAAAAATAAAATATCCTATTGTCGTTTGATCTCTTCTCAAAGAGTTGCGTCCGATCGGGCGTCCGCTATCTGACCTAGCCGTCCGTTGGCTTCCTCCAAGAGAATTGCGTCTGATCAGCCGTCCGCCACCCGACCTAGCCGTCCGTTCGCCTCTTCTAAAAGAATTGCGTCCGATCGGCCGTCCGCCACCCGACCTAGCCGTCCGTTCGCCTCCTCTAAAAGAATTGCGTCCAATCGGCCGTCCGCCACCCAACCTAGCCGTCCGTTGGCCTCCTCCAAGAGAGTTGTGTCCGATCGGCCGTCCGCCACCGACCTAGCCGTCCGTTCGCCTCCTCTAAAAGAGTTGCGTCCGATCGGCCGTCCCCTACCGACCTAGCCGTCCGTTCGCCTCTTCCATGATTGTCCGTCCGATTGGCTGTCCGCTACGCTGTCCGCAAGGCCGTCCGCCAGGGTAAAAAAAGACAGCGGATAAAGTAAATCGAGATTTACCCAGCGGACGCTACGTCTGGCTCTTCGGACGCTGCCGTTCGGACGTCCGGACGTCAAATCGGACGCGTTTTGGTCCAAGGATGTCCGAAGTGACAACCCTGTACGAGAAGACGGCGAGCAGGCTCTCATGCGAGACGTGATAATGGCGACATGCGTCATGGAGAAGGAGTTCCCACCCACGTTTTTGAACGTAATGGCACATCTTCCCGTGCATCTTGTGGAGCAATTGTTCATATGCGGACCTGTCCACTGTAGATGGATGTATCCGATCGAGAGATACATGAAGACGCTAAAAGACTACGTCCGGACCTACGCACATCCAGAGGGCAGCATAGCAGAAGGGTACCGTCTGGAGGACACATTGGGGTTCTGTACGGAGTACATGAAACGGCATAGGGCAACAACACACCGTGTATGGGACCCGAATGAAGATGCAACTATGAATGACGAGGTGTTGCGGCAAAATGAACAGAGGAGGCGCAAAATGTCGGATGAGGTGCGCGGACACGCACATGCATTCGTCATCGATAACGCACCATGCTTGGAACCGTGGCGAGAGTGAGCACTTCACCTACAAAACTACGAACATGTCAACATGAGCAGCGCCTACAACAGAAATGTGTATGTTGTGCCAGTCTAGTGCAGATCAGTACTGCAGTCCTGTCAGCAGTGCTGTCAAAATGTCCGACATGTAGTCAGTGACATCTCGCAGCACGGGTGGACGTCTCGTAAACATCAGGACATGTCACTGCAGATGTCGCAGTAGACGTCCACAGTCACAGTGCAGGGTTAGAACAGTGGGCTGCTCGTTCCAAATCCGGTGGGCACTGCTCTGTTTGTGTTGCAGTAGAATCACCGACCAGAATACTAACAAGAGATGTGTGGAGCACTGTACAGGGAATACGTCGTAGCAAGGGGTCGCAGGTGGGAAGAGCGCGAGGCATTTCGGAGCCAAAGAAGGCGTCAGCGCCCTGGTCGACTAGTACCATACCCACCCGAACTAAGCGACCTACCCCCTTTTACAGATTGGCTGAAGGCTCGTGTGCAACATGCGCAGCGTGCCGGTGAGGTCGTGCACGACGACGTGCTACAATACTCATGTCCGCCGGAGCGGTACGCAACGTCACACCGGCAAATGCACGCATTCGGGATGCACTTGCGTGTGCGCAGTTCCGAAGGCGGACTTGTTACACGTGACAGTTGTGTGGGAGCCGCCTTCACACAACAGCTTCGATGGGGGATTCGCAATGGGCGGCCGATTGAACGCACCGCGGAACATGTAGGATACATAGAAGAAATATTGGAGCTGGATTACCGTAATCACTGCACAACGGTGCTGCTGTGCGAATGGGTTAGAGCCGCACGTGATGCACGATTCCCCAACATTGAACGTGATAGGTACGGTTTTAGTGTGGCGAACTTCGAGCACATGGACAACAGGGTGCATCCCGATTCATTTGCATTTCCCTTGCATTGCCAACAAGTATTCTTCTCTGATGATCCGACGAGAACAGGATGGAAGATTGTGTGCCGCACTGACGTTAGAGGCAGACGTATGGCAGTGCAACGTGCAGAACCCGGACCCACCGTGGTCGCCGTGGGTAACGACGATGACTTTGTAGGCTTACAACCGCAGATGTTGGAAACGGAAGCGATGAGAGAACCTGCTCCCGTTGGCGGCAGCTATGTGACAGCACCAACAAATACAAGGGCATCCCAGATTGAGGAGGAGGACTGACACTAATATGTGTAGTTTTTCGTGTTCCACATCTCTGTTGCAGTACTACAGTGTCCATAACGTACAATAATCAGCGTACGTGCTACGTAAATATATGTACAAATGAGCAACGTAATTCAAGTATTTGTAGAAGGCAGCCCAACCTCATCGCATTGTCCAGAGATTGTACATGACACTGACATACACAGGATCAGCGAGAACGTTGTCCACGATGTCAGGGCGTTAGTAAGTACGTCGCACTGAACCGCCGAAGGAATCAGCGAAATGTTCGTTTCTTATCAGCATAGACGTTTTGTACGTTTGCGAGGATGTCATAGAGAACGTTCCAGTTGTCGGCGCGGATGTTCTGGTAGATGTCAGCTTGGACATCACTGGCATTCCCGTGGACATCCGAGCAGACATCTGCGGAGACATCATCCTGGATGTCACGGTGGACGTCATAGAGAACGTTCCCGTTGTCGGCGCGGATGTTCTGTTGGATGTCAGCTTGGACATCAGTGCCATTCCCGTGGACATCCGAGCAGACATCTGCAGAGACATCATCCTGGATGTCACGGTGGACGTCATAGAGAGCATTCCCGTTGTCGGCCAGGATGTCCTGGTAGATGTCAGCTTCGACAGCAGTGGCATTCCCGTGGACATGTGAGCAGACATCTGCGGAGACATCATCCTGGATGTCACGGTGGACGTCATAGAGAACGTTCCCGTTGTCGGCAAGGATATTCTGGTGGATGTCAGCTTCGACATCAGTGGCATTCCCGTGGACATCCGAGCAGACATCTGCGGAGACATCATCCTGGATGTCATGGTGGACGTCATAGAGAACGTTCCCGTTGTCGGCGCGGATGTTCAGGTGGATGTCAGCTTGGACATCAATGGCATTCCCGTGGACATCCGAGCAGACATTTGAGGAGACATCACACTAGATGTCTATGTGGACGTCGAGGGTAACATGTACAAAGTCATTGGGCACGTCACAGAGAACATTCCCGTTGTCGGCGCGGATGTTTTGGTAGATGTCATTGTTGACAGCAGTGGCATTCACGTGGTCATCTGAACAGACATTTCCAAAGATGTCCTGTTGGATGTCACGGTGGACTTCGAGGGCTACATATACAATGTCTTTGGGGACGTCAGTGTGAACGTCAGTTGGAACGTTTGGATGTCAGAGACGTTCTGCAGACATCCTCTCACATCTATGCTGACGTGGAAATTCTCATACCACGTGGATGGTGCGTCCTAAATTATAAAATTTATACAATATCCACGTATTTGTGGTTCCAAGAAATTCTGAAAACTATCCTACATTTTAAATCTTAAGTTTTGAGTACATTTCAAATATAATATTATCAAATTATTATAATATTTATATTAAAATATTAAAATATTCGGAAATAATATATATTTATTAAAAAATATTAAAATATTGATTATTAAAATATTAAAATATTAAGATATTGATTATTATAGTATTAAAATATTAAAATAATCTGAAACATATATAATTTATTATTAAAATATTACAAGACTACTATGTATACAATTTCATAAAATGTCGGCCACTGGAAATATTTCAAATATCAAAATTAATAAGTTTTCTAATATTATTACAATATTTTAATATATACAAAATGGAAGTATTACGTCAAGAATAAAATGATTATAAAATAGGTTGGAGTGTTTTTTCTTTTGCACTTGTATGCCCTGCCCTTTTTGCTGATTTTTTTACTGCCGGGCTGCAATTTACCTAAAATCCCAGTAACTTTCACATAGTTACTCACAGTGAAACCAAATTCCCTTGCCGACGTGGCAGTTAGACGTCTCCTAGGATGTCTTCTGTGACATCCCACTCACCGTGTACGACGTCTCAGACATCTCCACGTTAAACCGTTGACATCCCCATGTCAAATGGCAGACATCCCCATGATTTTCTCTGATAACGAGGATGTCTCTCACAAAGTGCAGACATTTTCGGACATCTCTTCGACATCAATCGTGACAGGGGGGACATCCCACGGACATCTGCGTGATGCCAGCAGACATCACAAAAAACACTGGTTTCTTATAGTGCAGCGATCGGAGCAGAGGGAGGGGCGGAAATTGGAGCAAGTGTTGATGAAGCAGAGGTTGTGCAGGTTTTAGGGTTTTAGAATGATCGCTCGGTCGCCATGGGGCAGAAATCGAAGGTCCAGGCGGGGCCTGGGCAAGTGTTGATCAAGCAGAAGGAGATTTAGGGTGTTGAAGTAACCGGGTCTCTCTTAGCAAGTTCGCCTTTTGCACATTAACAGTGGTTTTCCCTAGCTTCTTACTGATTAGCGTGGTTTTTTACGGCCATGGAAACCCTAAACCCTTGACCCATAGAAACCCTAAACCCTAGATCTCCAAGGTCGATTTCCTCTGTTTCATCAATGATTGTGCTTCAGTTTTTGTGCGAATTTTGAAACTTGACGACGGCATATCCCTTTTTCGGTAAGTTTGGAGGGAGAAAATTCATCAAGGTTAGGGTTTGGGGTTTCTGTCTGGATTTGCGTTTTTGATTCTGATATTTTTTATCGAGGTGAAATTTTTGTGCGGTTTTTGAATTGTGAAGTAATTTCATTTTGTTTATTTATTTATTTTGAAGAGCATAATCGCATTCTGAGACGACACCATGTTGATTCAGCATGTGCCTCTGTTGTGTACCAAGCGGATTGTGTTGGCATCGGCTTCGCCTCGAAGGTCGGAGCTTCTGCGCGGACTGGTGAACTTTCGTTCCCTACCTTTGACATTCGTAGTGTACTTTCAAGTTACGGTGATTTCTCATTTCTTGTATGTGCCTCTGGAATTGTATAGTATGCCACAGAACAGCCACTCACAAAGCAGTTGAGGTTTCTCGAAGAGCTGTGCAGGTCTGAGCTTCTCAACTTGACATATTTTTACCAGTGATGAGTAGATTTAAGAGAATTCCTGCAGTTGTAGTCGGCAATAGTATTGCCTATTTGACTAAGATGCGCTTGTGTGATTAAGCTCATGAGAATACACATGTAGCTCTAGTGTCTAAAATTGTCAAGAGGCAATTTCTCTTATTTTGAATGATGCACTAGCGACAGATAGCAGATCACAATGTGGTAACTAGCCTCGGACTGCTAAACATTTACTCCCTCCGTTTCATAATAAGAGTCCACTTTTTTGGCATGTTTCAACTTAACTCTTTTTTTTTTTCCAAAAAAAGTCATCTCAATACTCGAAAAATGCTATCTTTAATGGTAGTATGTAGTTTTTGTGTCTCTCTCATTGTCTGTCCTGTTTGAAGTGGACAGTGCTCACGTTTGAAGAATAAAACATAGGACAAAAACTAGGAAAAAAAAATGCCAAAAAAATGGACTCTTATTACGAAACAGAGGGAGTAGAATTTAAACTAAGGATATGCTTTCTTACATTATCCTTGGACTGACTTTCTGTAATGTGCAAAATGTGCAGGCTAGTTTTGGCAAACGCGCAGATTTGATCATTGCAGCAGATACCGTTGTTGAACTTAATGTAATTTCTATCCCCTTTTTACTCGTTTCAGCCTTTGCAATCGTAAATTCTACAAAACGGTAAATTGGACTGAGATTTAGTGCGGGGGTTGTTGTAGTGCAGACACAAGTATTGGAGAAACCACGTGACAAGGAAGATGCCTATCGAATGCTATCAGGTTTAAGTGGTGAGATATTTGATTTGTTTTGTGACCTTTTCTATAGCATGAGTTGCTTGGTTTCACTTCTCAAAACGTAGCTGAAGTGTCAATTTTAGATTCTACAACCAATTGCTACACATAATAGGAGGCATGAGAAATTCTGGACTGCGCAAAAGTATTATTCTGCAGCAATTGAATTAAGTCAGTGCCAGAACCTACGCGCCCTGTATGGAGTTTTTCTGTGCTTGATTCAATTTTCTCACATCATTGTAGGATATTAATTTTAGGGTTTGCATTACCATGTAGAATAAAAAGTCTCTTTCTGTGCTTGATTCAGATCATTCTCTTTTGATGTAGCAAGGAGACCCTAACAGAAGGAAGGTTTTGCGAGCAGTGCACATTTTTTGCGTGATTGTTCAGTGCAAAGTCAAACATGTGAACATAGTGTAAATATTGCATAGGAGGTTGAACTGCTGTCATAGTCATTTTTTCTTGCATGCTTTTGCAAAGGTTCAGTGAAGAACAATAGATATGAACAATGTTTTTTTGGTAGTTAAATCCTAGCTCTTCATAGATGGTTCAATTTTGAAGGGAGGATCTTAGTAGGGAATTTGGATGAGTTTCGCCAAAAAAAATAATATTAGCAGTTCCCCCAAACCTAATGGACTATTATTTTTTGTCATAAAATGACGAATGTAACAAGGACCTGTAGTAAAATGACGAATGTCACAGGGACGTGTCATAAAAATGCCAAAAGTGTATTACAGGGTTGTGTCATAAAATATTGAATATATAAAATATAAACTTGTCATATGTAACAAGGGCTTGTAGTAAAATGACAAATGTCACAGGGGCGTGTCATAAAAATGTCGATGGACGTTGCAATTCTCACTTCAAGCTTTGGTCTGTCAAGCTTTACTCTTGCTGGTATCGTACCTACATCGCCTTATTTTTGTTGCTGCAACTCATTATTAGGGTACCTTCGTAGTTTGGTATCTCATAGAAAATTGATTATCATAGTCATTTGGTGAGAACTGAATGTTTGATGATGTGCAGGGTTGTATTGTACACACCAAGATATCCCTCTAAAATATGCAAGTGTCCTCTTGGTAAGGTTTCCAAGTTGTACATGGTTCCTTTCACGAAAATTAGGTTAGTCAATCATTGCACAAGGTTTGAATCCCTTTAGTAGAGTTTGTTTCTTTCTACTTGAAATAACATGTATAACTGAAGTGGAAAGGACTCATTAGTGTTTAGAAATCTATGGTTCTTTGTAATGTTACTTTGTCTTTGTCAGTTGAAATTGTTGAAGTTCTCTTAGGTTCAATGCTCTATTATTTTTGCTAAAATGGTGCGGAACCAGTTGAAAATAAATTACAAAATCCACTAACGGATGAAAGAACAATAATTTAGTGTGTCAAGCTCCATTTCTTTGGACTTTAGTCATAACGGGGACTTGTCATAAAATGATTGAATGTAACAAAGACTAATCATAAAATTTTAACTGTCACAGGGATATGACTGTCACAGGTAACCTTGCACTCCCGTGTAGATTAACTGTATGGAAGAGTAATTTCTGTGATTGGCCGCAAAGTGTTTCACGTAGCACACAATGCTGATGAATTGCCTGAATGTCACAGTGATCAGTAATGTACCTATAGAATGTCACAGGGATCAGTAATGTATACAGTGATCAGTAATGTACCCAGTGAATGTCACAAGGATCAGTAAGGTATACAGAGAATGTCACATGGTTCAGTAATGTATCCCGAGAAGGTCACAGGGACTAGTCACAATCCAACTGAATATAACAGGGAGTAGTCATAAATGCGCCGCATTTGTATTAGAGGGTCTTGTAGTGAATTAATGAGGTTTGTGCAAAATAGTTGTGTAACCCAGTGTGATTGAGGTGGTGTACACAGGATGACGAAGAGAACCACGAGGAGCCTGCAGCAAAGAGGAAGCGGGCAGACAAAGCTAATGGATGTTGGATGTATATATTGGTGAGCACTAGTAGAAAATCATGACCAAATCAACAGAAAATCAACAGATCTATGTTGTTCGGGGCACTGCAATGACCGATTTCACTGATTTTTAAACTTTTGTTAAGCCTTAACATTTCAGCTGCATCCTTGCATTGCCCTTTCACACTAGTCACCACGGCCTCAAAATCTTGTTGAGAGACCAACAATTTCTGCCCCGTGACCGAGCAAAGCATGCGAGCCGAGTAAGTGTGATCCCCAATGCGGAATGCAAGGCTTTGAGAGCCCGTGTTCAAATCCGTCACCCATTCTGGGGTAATTGCATATGAGTGGTCATTGACAATGTCATGGAACATCTCAAAGTGAGACTTTTGTCATGCCGTGTCACGATCACTATACATCATGTATAGTTCCACTGGGCATATCTTCACCGCGGCTACATAGTCACTGACAAACACGTGGTTAGATTGAGCAAACTTCATCAAGCAATTCACCGACTCAAGTAGAGGCAAAATGCAAGGAAGTGCAAGCAATGTACCAACATCGCACAACAAGTCGTAGTTGTGGCGCGCGGTCTCCCTCGCCATAGTTTACTTTGATGTCATCTCGGGCTCTTTCACCGCCGCATCTTCGCACATCTTTGTGATGAGGGTCTTGTATTCACCCATTACCCTCCTCAAAGGCTCTAGAAGAGATATCCATCGAGTCTTAACATTTCGCAACATCCTCAAGCCCTCTGTTTCCATGATGTCGGCAAGCTTTTGGAATTCCATATGCCTCTTGGGACTATGGCTAAAGTATGAGTGCATTGCTTGACATAGTGCCTCAAGCTTAGAGACAACGGGCAAGTTGGAAAGTGGTTCAACCGCAAGATTTATTCGGTGACCATGCAATGGACTCCAAACATAAACGGGGCCATGGTGTCCTTTATCTGGACTGTTACACCATTCCTGCTGCCCTGAAAAACCGACACTCCATCTGCCCCAAAACACACCAATCTTTGTGCCACTTGCATCTTATCAAGGCCCGTATGGTATGTAACCATACCCTCAATGCATTGCTTTATAGCATCAGCCCCGTTGCCTTCTATCAATCTACTCAATGATAAGAGTATCGGAACCCGTTTGAACCCAATGCAAACATAAATGTGAATTGAAATCCAGCTTTGGCCATCAATGGATGTTACCTCATCCGCGGATAGAGAGAAGAACGGGGCTGCTCCAACAACGTTCTTCGTGTACTCTCCCAAAACTTTGGCCATGTGACCGGTCATCTCCCAACCGCAAGGGGCAGTCCAATGCTTCTTAGGGAAATCAGGGACCATGAGAACATCAAACAACACCCGCATATGCTCAAAATCGTTCATTGGTCTCCCCTGCATGAGCAATCAGAATATTGCCCTGAATTGGACAAGCTTCCGTTTCCGCTCACGAACTGCGCCAGCCGCTACCTGCTGGACAACACAGTGATTAATTCAACGGATTGTTAAGCAATAATCTTATCATATGAATTGATAATGCAATATAAATTAGTAACTACATATAATATATGTCATTATACAATATACTAAAGTTTGACAATGTTTGGAAAGTTATTGGTACTCCAAAACGACTAAAATGTGGTCGTAACCAGTCGTTAATAACGACTAAAATGTGCTAAAATGTTCAAAATACCCTTAAATTTTTCTAATATCTACATAAATTGAAGATATTATTTTCTAAGCACTCATCAAGAGTCGTTATAACTGGGCGGGGTTGGCTCGTTTTATTGTGAATGCACCCACTACACATACATATGAGTTTTGACAAAGAAATATTTCATTTTGAATAGTTTCTACTTGAAAATAAAACCCATTTCTTGACCTACATAATTCAAACATATGTAGCAACATATATTGTGACAACCCCTAAATGTCCACAGCCCTCTCGAGATTGGGTAGTTTTGCAGAGATGCATTATAAAATGCAACTTAGAGGGATATTTTGGACTTGTGGTATGAATAATAGTTGTACATTATGAATTTTAGATTCTATCCATGCGGTTAGATCTATGATTGCTATCATCAATAATTTTGTATAATTTTTGAAATTAAAATTCAAAATTATTTTGTAATTTGATTACGAACAAGATATTGACAATCTGTAGATGATATTTGTTATAGTGGGTTGAAATGTAATACTCACGGTAATACTCTAAGTGTTGTGATTTTTGGAGATTTTTTGGTCGCTTAATTCTATGAGTTAACCTTTTCAAGAGTAATTTTGAACTATTTTGAAGTAAGATTTTAGAAATTTTTGGTGAATCAATGCAACACGAAATGAGGCATAAAAGTTTCACAAATCATTCCTTTTCTAATCAGATAATCCGTGCATGAAGCTAACTCCCATAATTGTGCAATTGTCCGATATGGGTACCTTGAAATGCCCTTGTAACTCGTAAATCAACCCCTATGGCAACTTTGAAGGACTCCCTTTTTAAATAAAAATAAAAATGAATCAACCGGTTGTGGTTTTCATTTCTTACATTCATGAAGTACACACAAGAGAAGCTCACGTAAAAATTGAAGAGTTATAAAGATTTTAAAAAGGAGTTTTTGTACAATAATCAAAGTTTGTCCCAACTACTTAAAAACATCCAAAACACATGTTTAATATATCCAATGATGTCATTTTGGTACCAGTTTTTGATATGTAGTACATCTAGATATGTGTTTTTTGAAATGATTAATTTGAAGGATTAAAATATTATTTATTTTCTACTACAATGCTTGCAAATGCTGATTTTAGGCAATTTTTTTTCCATGAAGCATAAAATTTTAAAACTTATTTATCCAATTAAAAATTTGAACTTTAATTAGAATAAATCATGTCATCTAAGTGTGGGTATTTCAAGAATTTTATAATAAATAATTTTATTCAATTGAAATGAACAAATTTGTTGAAATTTGGAAAAACAAATAATTATATGTTCAAAATTTCAAAATTTTGAAATTCAAACAAATTTTTCCACATCAATTAACTAAAATTATTACTTTTTAATTAAAAACATATCCACACATGGATAACATGAAAATACTTTAATTCAAGTATAATTTTCTATGTGAATGAATTAATTTTCAACTTTTTCTGCTTCATAGGAAAAATAGTCGAAAATCAGCATTTGCAGGCATTGTAGTACAAAATAAATAATATTTTCAATCCTTCAAATTAATCATTTTAAATAACGCATGTCTAGATGTACTTCATATCAAAAATGATACCAAAATGATGCCATTAAATATTTTAAACAAATGTTTTGTATGTTAATAAGTAGTTGTGAGAAACTCTCATTTTTGTAAAAAATTCTCTTTTAAAATTTTTAAAACGCTTCAATTTTTATGTAAATTTTTTTGTGTACTTCATAAGTGTAGAACATGAAAACCACATCTGGTACATTCATTTTTATTTTTATTTTCTTAAAGAGGGACTCGTTCAAAGTTGCTATAGAGACTAATTTAAGAGTTAGAAGGGCTTTTCGGGGTACCCATATCACACAATTGCCCAAAATCTATAGTAACAAATTCACCCTACTAAAACTGCATGGTGGATGTAAAAAATTGGATGAAATCTGTACATCGTCCAAAAAATGGACGTCTAGGCAGTTAAGAGTTAAAAGATATAATAATCATCAAAGAAGGAATGGAGATCCCTTTTAGAATCATGTGCGAAAAGAAACATGCATTTTGAAGCATCATTGACTAAAAATATCAAATTTGAAGTTGCTCAGTTTTAATCCATTTTCTTGTTTATTTCATATCTCATAAAAAATCTCAAAATATTGAATTCTTTATCATACTATTGAAAAGGACTTAATTATCTCACCAACGCACATTACGATTTTATATTTGAATAACTATACCACCTGTAGTGTCATTTCAAAATTTGGAATTTTGAAATGTTTTTGCCTCTATATGAGACAGTGATGAAACTTTTGACTGGCAACTGTACAGCGCTTTGACTCAACAATAAGAGGACCATTCTAAACACTACAAGAAACTATTGAAGAATTAGTAGGAATCTAAATTATTTCTTACTACTAATACGATTTCTAATCTAGCTTGTCTGAAATTTTCTTATAGAAAATAGAAACCTGCACTGACAGCATTTGGTACACTTGTCCACTCCGCAAAACTGGAGAAAGTAGAAATTTGGAGTCTCCAGGCCTTGTCTAATTGCATTGCACAATTTCCCTGCAATTCCAACGAGGTCTTGTCACTCTAGTGCTATGTTGGAGCCATAATGTTCTCAATGGTTCCTGTAAAGCCCAAAGGAATTTCAATAAGTTCATCCAAGTCTTAAGGCTAGGCCGGTGGCTTTCAAAGCTCAATAAGGTCGATAGCTTGTAGTTGGAAGGTCTCCAGTTCGATCATCTTCGTCGTCACATGTTGTAGTGGTCGTGAGTCCGTGTACAATGGGCATATAGGTGTGAGGATTCCTCACAAAGGGCACAATTTTTTTGTCCTCCTACAAGCTTTACGTACTGTAGACACCTTAGCGCTAAATCGATGACGCACTGTAGAAGCCCGTCCTTTGCGATGAATCGCACACAACAACCTCAAAGTACCCCACGACTATATCAAGTAAAAAGTGGCATCGTCTGATTCAATTTCAAAGTAAAAAAACATCATTGTATCCTACTAATGTCACTGAATAAGCAACACGATCCTCTACAACAAGGGAATGTTAAAATAAAACATAATAGTAAAACACAACAATGAATAGGTACTTCAAACTATGCCCCCCCATGGTGGTCTTTAATGCATGGGGACAAAATTGTTCCTAGTTTGTTCCTTTAGGGGCCCACTTAAAACAATAATCCCCACGTCCAATGATTTTTTTTATTCCCAAATAGGTTCCCATAGGGTAATTTCATACCAGAGGCTCCAAATTTGCAAAACATTTTGCCAAAAAAAGCCCTAGGGTGCCCAAAATGAAAATTTGAGAGAAAGGTGAAAGTGGATGAATAGTTCCCGCATTAAAGACCACCGGGGTCCTAAAGACGGGGCAAATCATGGCTTCTTCAGAAATTTGACAATGAGGGAGACGATTAGGATGGCCAATGTTGAGTATCCTAAGGTAGCAATCTGTGGGAGAAACATGTAAATCACTACCCTTACAAACTCATTCATGGTTCCAAAACCTAAGTTGATCTACCTTGAAGCTCAAACAAACAAACACATTATAGACCATTTTGTAAAATTTTAAAATGATAAAAACTTCAAGTAAACCTTTTGGATGTAGTATTCTTATGACAAAGGACAACTTTATAACAAATATGGCATGCTACCTCATGTCACTCTCATCACTTAAAAGGAACATGGCACTTTCAATGAAAATGGGAATGACAAGTGACAACTCCTATGAATTGTAGGGACACTATTTCTCCTTGACACTAAATAGCCCGTTTAGTGTTGTGTATCGTATGGGTAACTCATTGGTTTGTGATGAAACTTTGGCATCGGCGAGGTGGCTTCTAAATTTAACTCCTAAATACCCATAGCCCTCTCCAGAAATAAAGAATTGCAAAGATGCAATAAAAAATGCAACTAAGGGGGATATTTTGAACTTGATGTATAAATAAAAATTGTACATTATACATTTTGGATTCTATCTAAACACGCAATTCGCTATTTATGCACTTGGCCAAGTGCGCTCATTTCATAAACATACTTGACTTTAAAAAAATTGGTTAAAAAGTTCTCTAAAAACATTAATGTTGTCATTCTACAATCACTTAAATTGTAAATAAATAATTATTTTAATTATTCTTTATTCTTATCTTTATTTTATCTTTATCTTTTTTTTTTATCTTTTTTTTTATCTTTTCTTTTATCTTTTCTTTTTTATGTTGATTTCATTCTTGTCTCTTTCTTGTCTTTCTTTTGGCTTTCTTCTTGTCTTCTTTGTTGTCTTCCTTGTCTTTTTTTTCTTCTACTTTTTCTTCAGTTGTGGCTGCTGAACCCTAAACTATGGGAGCAAACACGAAAAGTTAAAAATAAAAAATAAAAAAATAAACCTTTTTTTTTTTGGGTTAACTATGGGATGCTGCTGAACCCTAAATGGCAGCCGCCAAAAAAGAAAGAAAGAAAAAAAGAAAAAAAGAAAAAAAGAAAAAAGAAAAACAAGAAAAAAGAAAAACGAAATAAAAAGAAAAAATCTTATTTTGGTTGGCCGTAGGGTGCTGTTGAACCCTAAATGGCGGCCGCCCCAAAGATTAAAAAAATAAAAAGAATTTGGGGGTTTTTTTGAAAATTTTCTATTTTTAGCCTCTGGGGTGCGCGGCCGCGCACCCTAAGACCCTCCCATCTCTCTTCTCCCTCTTCCCTCTCCTCATATATATAGGGGAGAGGAGAGGGGAGGGAGAGGGAGTGGAAGAGTGAATGGGAGAGACCCTCTCCTCTCTTCTATATATATGAGGAGAGGAGAGGAGAGGGAGATGGAGAGGGGAGGGAGATGGAGAGGAGATGAACATAGAGAGGGAGATGAAGATGGAAATGAGGGAGATGGGAGGGTCTTAGGATGCGCGGCCGCGCACCCCAGCGGCTAAGAATAGAAAATTTTAGAAAAAAAACCCTTTTTTTTTTTTTTTTTTTTTTTTGTGGGCGGCCGCTATTTTGGGCTTAGCAGCATCCCATAGCCAACCTTAAGAAAAAAAATTATTTTTATTTTTATTTTTATTCTTTTTGCTCCCATTTTTGTCCAACTGGATGAATGTATCCACAACAATTATACACCCACAACATATGGTGATTCAGTGTAGCAAGGGTGGCCCTTTCCACTCACGTTTTGCACTATGCACACCACTGGTGACAAGTTTTGAGTAAAGCTGGTCACAAAAGACGTACCTCATGTTTCTCCGGCAGTTGGAGGGAACGGGAAATGCTACTGTCTACAGTAGTGAGATTGGATGGAGCAGTAGTAACTTTCACAAATAAGTTGAAACCATTTAGCTTGACATCACCGCTAGCAAAATTACATTGATGAAAAACATAAGTGAAAATTTGTAGAAATAGCCAGGAGAGACACCCATGAGAGACATTTATAATTGTTCGATCTCTGGAAGAACAGGACTGACATATATAATTTATCAATCTCTAGAAGAACTTACAAGTCTCGAGAGAGTACTGTCGGTTTTGGGTTGTGAGATGTTGTCAACGCCTAGCAGGTTTAAACAATTCATGTTTACTAAAAATAACACATTTTAAAATTCATCAAGTCAAAATGTTCAAAAAAATTGGATGATATTTGAGTTAACCGAAAAAAGCGCATCTAATCTCCCTTTTTGCTCTACTTTTAACCTCTCTATTGAACTATACTTGGGTTGAATAGTGTCCTGTCATAAATTGTCCCCTTGTACGCCATGGCTTGGAGCTTTGGTGGAAGGTGTGGGAGTCATAGCGAGGTCTGGAGAATAATGAAAGTGCCTTGCTTTAGATTGTCTACCAACTCATCATACACTAGTTTTTGGTCTATTTATGTTTAAATATGAGTTCAAGAGGAATTCAACACGAGTTTGCCAAAACTTTCCTCTTTGGGCTGACTTTTTGGTAAACTCCATTTTGCTTCACATATTTGAACATTAAAAGAAAACAATAGCATAAAATTCCATCCACGACCCTCCTTTTTCCTTTTTTTTTAAAATGTGGTAGTGGACTAGTGGAATGCAATATTGCACTAATGCATTCATTAGGTAGCCCTAAATTTATAAATAACACATTTTTTTCATTTTTTTTTCTTACTTTCATATCTAAAAACACTATAGTCTATAAAAAAAAAATTGAACCTATTTTACGTTATGGTAGTTTATTTTAAATTTGCATGTCCAAAAGAGACCCAAAAGTAGTGCAATGCGATGAGGAAAGTGATTGACTGTAGCCTGCATTTGCCGAACAACATGAGAGTGACCATGCAAGATGGCGGTATAAGATCAGATAACAATATAGCCACAAAGATATAAAGGAAAGGATCTAATGCATTCTAAAATAGTTTAGCTCCCGGCATACATCAACCTCTACGGACTCCAAGACAGGTACTATTTACGGTTCCCAAGTCCTAATGCAGCTAAGAAAACACAGAAGGAGTAGTCAGGGGGGAATGCATTTTAACTAATTTATGAAAATTGACTAATTTCTATGGCCGTTCACAAGACCCTGAATGCCAGGCATGCATCAGAAAAGTTGGGCCAGACTATTTTGGTGCCATTTTGACACCAAAGATCCCATATACATCATTTTAGTGTCATTTTATCCGTACTAGGTGGGTATGGAGGTTGGCACCAAATTATCTTAATTGCATTTGAATGCACCATCATGGCACTATGTTCACATGCCTCGAAGTTCCTGATGTGGCTTCCTCACATCACTGACTTTGTCGTCGACAGATGGACTTTGCAGACGATTGTTGATGATATGATGTGCCAGCCTTTGCAAACCATTCCCAACTTGTCTGTATAAAACCGTGATGGCCCATTCACATACAGCAGTGCTGCTGCATGCATGTGTGCGTCAGGTAACTTTGAGGGAATCCGTTGGCAACCAAGAAATATAAAATATGAAATTAGAAATTACTGGAACGCATGACAGGATTGAATGCAACGCAAAAAAGGAGCATGGCTCTACTTGCGGTAGTGTAATGCAGTTGCATAGTAGTGGCAGCAAGAAAAGACAAGGCTTTCAATATTTTTTTGTTTCTGGGTTTTACCTTCCTCCATTTCGGGAAGGCAAACGCAATAGTGGCAAGGGGCTGGTATGAATGGGCCATGAGATACCTGTCTTTACAAAAGATGGAGCAGCTACAATCTTCGATGGCCACGACAACAGTGGCATCTACAACGAGACGCGTTTGGAACTTTCGGTAGAATACATTAATTCTTGTAATCAGTATTCAACAGTAAACACATTGTACCTTGTAAATTGTGTGTGTATCGGTAACATTATAAGGCACCACCACATAGTACTATCCCTAGTATTCTAATGATTGTACCGAAATTCCACTGCATTTCAATTAATCATTGCAAGTAAAGTTATTATTTTGTTCCTTGCAAAAGAACTGTTCTGCTCATTTTCAAAAACTTTACGTGGGCTTGCACTGTCTTGTAGGCCTCAACCTGTAAGCGTCATGCAATATTTCTCATTTTTGAGGTTCATTTTCACAACTTTCTTTTCATTTTTTCGAGAGTTATTTATTTATTTATTTATTTATTATATTGTACACCAAATGAAGTAAAACGTGTAATTTATTAGCTTAATTATCATATCAACAATTTTTTCCATTGCTCCAAAGTAGGTCATCAAAAAGTGCTCTTGAGACCATTTTTTACTTTTTCTTCAAACCGGATGATGAGATGAACCTAATATTAAAAATTCAAGAGACCATAAGAAAGAAATATTCATTTGAAACACTTCAAGAAAAAAAGAACATGATTGTACATAACCTCGTGGAATTATGAATGGTCAAAGTTTAGTTGACTTGAAGATATGCAATTCTATTGATGTGTATATCTCACTTAATATTGACTATTTTAAAAAATAAACAACTCCAATAAATTGATTGCAAAATTTTGAAGGAGAACAATCTTTTCAAGGGTACTCCTATATAATTGAACTCCCATATTATATGTGTTAATAAAAGTCATATAATAAGGATTTTAATGCTATTATTGTCTTCAAGGAATATTCAATTCTTGTATATAATTAAAATTTTGAATTCATTGTTAAAAGGGCTACAAGAGTTTACTACATAAAAACAAATTACATAACTTGATATTGAACAAAAATGAAATATAAGTGATTATAATCAAGGCCGTATAATACTGAAATTGAGTACCTAGAGATTTGTACTATTAATTTTTTCTGCTAAAAGCATCAATTTTGAGCTCAAAAGATGATTTATAGACCCCAAAGGACTCTCTCTAGAAGGGCATTTAAGTTCTTTTAGGGTTAATTGAGAAATTCAGAATCATAAGAACTCTTCATTTCAACAATGTCCAGGTATCCTTACATATAGTGTATAAAACTGAGCTGGAAATATTTGTGGGTCTGAGATGAACTCTCGTATACATGCAAATACATTCATCAGTTCTTTAAGGTGCTAAACATAGAACTTCCTGCATCATAAATTTCCTGAGCTTCCGTCTTAGCATATGCTTTCTTCAATTCGTACTGCTAGCGTAGAGACTTTTAAGTACACACCATCATTCTTCTAGCTCGGTGATGTTCAAGATACAAAGAATCACATTATCCTTCATTGATAACGCAATCATCGTGAACGACTTGTTGTACAATACCTACAACGTAGAAATCTCGGCAAAATCGGTTGGTGCTACAGTCCTTGCAGGTGCGTCGTCAATCTCGTAGATGTTCTCTTTCATCATCATGTTCTTGCAAATAAAGCACGGCAAGTCTAGTTTCTATACCACTATTTAACCCCTAAAGGACCATGGGTTTGTATTTTGAATGATGAATGATAAATATAAATGAGATTTCATTCATCAAGTCCATTTGCAATTCAACAATGTCCTACAAAAATCTATAGTATGATAGACTCATGCATGTGCAAACTCTTTGGATAGGGGATGATTTCCGAAAAAAAATGCCTCATTTCATGTTATAGTGAATCATCAAAAAATTCTAAAATCTTAGTTCTGAAGTGTTCTTGAAACAATTAAGTCATTAAATGAAGCATCCAAAAGTTCTCTAAAAATCACTACATTAAGAGTATTACATTTCAACCTATCACAAAACAAATTCATTCATAGATTGTCACTGTCTTATTTGAAATTAAATTACAAAAGAATTTTGAGTTTTAAGTTTGACGTCCTATACAAAAATAATTTAGATAGCAATAAGATATCTAAACGTATGAATATTATCTATGATATAATCTAAAATCTATAATGCACAACTTGTATTAATACATCAAAATCAAAATAGTCCTCGCAAATGAGTTTTATAATGCATCCTTGCAGTTATCCTAATATGGGGAAGCATACGGTCCCTGAGGGCTTAAATGTGAAAAATTCCAAGTATTGAATAATTGATTCCATACGCAAATTTAAGGGAGTAAGGTCTTCATCAAACTACATAGCATGTCCACCTATCAAATTTCCAAATTAGATATTTCTTTGCCACTATTACTACACCAAATGATATTTAATTGTATTTTGGACCTTCACACAAAAATTTATATTATTAAGAGTATTTCTCTAATTGATATAATTATCTATATGTATGAGACTAATAGATACCAGATAGTCAAATTTCATAAAAATATATTATAATTACAATATTAACAAAATATTATTGGCCAAATTGCACATACATAGGAAGTTTGACCTTCATGCTAAAGCCCTGGTCCTTCCTCAAAGAATTAAGTTTAATTGCAAGTCTCTACTACGAGTCTCTACTATTTGGCGATCGGAAATACTGAAACTCCGCAAGTAACTACTTCTGAATGATCTTGTAATGCAAGGTTCATGGAACTTAGAAAATTAGATACAAGTTTAAATATCCTTCAGAAGCTTGGAGAATTTCCAACTTTGAACTTCGTATGTATACTTCCCTCTCAAAGTCATTTAGTGCTCCAAAAATATCCAAGCAAAAGGGTTAAGGATCTTCTTTTTAGAAAAATCATCCTCCTCTTGGATCTATCTTAGCAATTGCATCTATATCATACGACAATTTGAAACAATCCGTCGATTTCTCTCAAGCATTAGCTAAAGGCTTCAAAAATCAATCAACCATTCAAAGAAATCAACCGGATCATTTTACACTAGCATTAGAGACATTACGTTCGACTGAAACGACAACCATTGCTACAAATAAAAAAATAAAAAAATAAAAAAATAAAAAAATAAAAAAATAAAAAAATAAAAATAAAAAAATAATATATATATATATATATATATTGTAACCATAACTCCTCATCTCATCTTGCCTTGACTATTGGATTCTAAAACTTAAATAATAGTCCTTCAATGTTATTTGGAAGCACAGTGGGTACATGAAACCACTGCTCTGATATCTTCCCATCTTTGTTTTGGCTGCACGAAGATTTGCATCTGTAAAGTGCAAGAATTAGTATAAAATTCCAAAAAGATGTCATGCTCAAAGATCCATGACAAGTAGATGAGTCATCACTTAAAGACATTCAAGCACAGATCGAGGGTCTTGGAATACCTAATTATAGGTACGTTCCTATGCGAATGTATCTCCAACAATACTATATGTTTCTTCAAATCGTTCGAATCTGGTACAATCCGTTCTAAATAGCTGCTAACAAAGTTCCAAAACCAAAGTTAATATCACAACAATATAGAAAATAAGTGTTCCAATCGCTTAAATGCCATTTTAGATACCACAACAATAAATTTAGGACTCAAAAACGCAACACTCACCTTTAGGCCTTCCATTCTCTCTTCCATTGGCGTTCTCTACAGTGAAAGCTTGTATATAATGGAAAGATTTGAAGAGAACTCAAAGCCACTTGTACAAATAGCGCCAAAGTAGTACAAATGTTGGCAGCGACGCCGTTGCAATCCGGGTTAGCAAACTCACTTCATCACAAATCACAAAGGAATTTTGCATAACCCACTCGAAGCCCGATTCTAAAGTGGAAAATTCTCCACAACACACTATCTATAACCTTGTTCTTCCAAAAACACTCTCCAAATCGAATACAAATTTTTTCTGACCAAAATTGACCTCCACTTTCTCCATAGGGCTGCCCAAACCAATAGTTGGGTAGTATGAACACTTCCCATCCTTGAAAGAAACAAGGGGAAGGACTTTTCCATTTCGAGTGAAGAAGATCTCCTGCGCGACAAAATTGATGCCAGCGCCCACCGTATCCCCTGTTGTAAACCCTTCTGCATATGGCTTGCCTACGCCTTCCTCACAATAAAGCTGGCCATTATCGCCGTGGTAGCCATAGCAATTCATCTCCCATCCCGGCATCGATGAAGATTGAAAATTCTTGTCCGTAAATCCTATGCCAATGCTAGCCTTTTTGCCTTGGACCTTCAATGTCAGCTCGAAGTAGTAGAGGCCCAAACACCGCGGCGCAGGACAATTAGCTTGAATGGAACCACATGATTCACAATCTCCTGTGCACCTCGTCGTGAGTTTGTCCGTTGATGACACAATAATGGGGCTGCAATTATTTGTGTTCAAATGTGATGGTTCCTCTTCCACGTGCTCCTCATATGGCGTCGTCCTCAACATCATACTAGAAGTTCCCTCCGACCGAACAAATGCACTGGTACAACCCCTCATAAAGAGCACTTGCAACCCATCGCACATTGCTTCACGCATCTCAATATCATATGTTGTCAATTGCACTTCTCCACAATCCCACACTCTAAGATAGCTAAGAGCCACAAAGTGATTCAAGTTCGGCAGAGCATTAAAACTGTTGCATCTCTTGACGTCAAGGTGTTCCAAAGCAGTCAAGGGAACACTGCTAATCAACCCCGTCAATTCCTTACAATATGAAATAGCAAGTTTCCTCAATTGCGGGAATCTACTCAAATCGAGAAGCTCTAGTAATGCTAGATCATACAGGTCCAATGTCTGAAGTTGTAGTAATTGTCCATATTCCATTTGATGTTTCATTAAAGAGATATTTGGCACCCCAAAATTGCATTCCAAACATCTTGCTACACAAACTTGTAAATTTGTCAAACTCCAAATCTCTCCATGTAGGACAGTTGCCCCTCCCTTTTGGTTGACGAGTTCAAAGTAAACTAAATTCCTCAGACTTCCAACTCCATGAATTTGAAGCATTTGACTGTAACGTTTTGGACCAGGGATAAAATATGTTTGCAAGCTTTTCAATTGCAATAATGACCTCACATCCAACACTCCACTTTGAATCTCCACACACCACAACTTCAACACTCTCAAGTTTGAGCAGTGACTCAAGTTTATCTCCCTCACTATACCATACGCTTTAGTCCTTCCATCATTAATCATGCATACTCTTTGCAAACTTTCCCAACCACCCCTTGAAAGGCAAGATTCTTCTCTTCGTGGAGCATGAGCCTTCTCAAACACCCAAGGTCCCAATTCAAATTCTCCCACCTCAGCTTTCATTGCAGCAAATCCACGCCATAGATCATGCACGCGTATTCTTCCACTTCCTTCACCCAAGTTCTCTAGAAGCGATTTATTCTTCAATCCATACAACTGCAAATTCAAAAAATCCACATGTTGACTCACGTACATACCCCAACAAAGAATTTGTAATAATTATTCTATGAAAGATTTGACTATTTAAAATATTAAAACTAAAAACCCTAAACTCATTCAATTAACACCCTTCACATATCTATGCTAAAACAAACTCAATAAAAAGGTATATAGAGGAGTTTATCAAGTCATCCGTACCCTTCTCTTGATATCAGAGACACTTCTCCCATATACCATGCTAAGCCAATCAATGGTATTGATGGGACTGGAATATAGCTGCAGATGGACCACTCCTCCATCAGGAGCAAAAATGGTGGCATCCATAAATAGATATTTGTCTTCAAGTCTCAATTTTTCAAAGCTAATTCCCAAGATGGAATATATTGGATGGTCTTTATCATCTTCTTGATACCGGTTGAACACATCAACTTCATTCAAGTTCTTAACCCATTCCTCTGGGTCATTTCCAAATTGCCCACCTAATGTCTTCAATGCCAAGGGATGATAGTGATAACTAATCCCATCTCCTTTACCAAAATGACACCGTACAACACATTCCTTCAAGAGTTGCTTATTCGCCTTGTCTACATTCTTCAAATATGAGCCTGGTGCAGCATGATATAGAAATAATGACCTTGCATCATCCTCTTCCAAATTAGGCATTTCAATACACTCTTCTGGTGAAATTTTGAGATATCCTAACTGGGATTGTAACCGAGCTGTCACTATCACAATGCTTCCTTCCGGGAATCTCACTCTCAATAAATCCATCGATTCATTCACTATATTTTGTGCATCTGAAGCATTGTCGATTGCCAACAATACCTTCCACTTCAAATTGCGTTTCAATCTATCCTTGCACTGCATTCAGGACAACATAACCCCTTGTCAAAACCAATGTATCCTATTCACAATTATCCACTAATCAAATGAAGTCATCATACTACATAAGATGTAAATCATTCTTAAAAAAAGAAGGATTCATAATCATTCTATCTTTGTTTGAGTTCAAGGTTTTGAGAGAAAGTTGAGCTCAAAAGAATGTTATCAAACCTCATCTTCAGAGAAGCTTTTAATAAGCTCTTCATCCGTTCTTATGAGTCTCCTCAAAATCTCTTGCAACCTAAATAGCTTTCTTCCAACCCCTAACTCGATGTGGCATACTCTCCCCTCAAACTCCATAAAATAATCATTACAAAGAACCTTGCAAGCGGTGCTCTTTCCAATACCACCCATCCCATACACTCCCAATATCCGAACTCCATAACTCTTCGACAATTGCAATCCATCAATCTTGCTCCAAATTGCCTGTCACACTCAAACATGTCCACTAAACAATGAGCATCATAGTTGTTGCCATACTCCAAATGAAATTTATTGCTTTGGTTTTCAATTATTATGAAGTATAAATAAAAAGAAAAGAAAATCTTACCGAACACATGCGTGATCTTCCTTGTACCTGAGAATCATCCCACCTTGTTCTTGGAAGAACTTCTTTACAAAGAGCCTCCACAACTTCCCCTCGACACTTCACTTCATCTAATTTATCATTGACAGAAACTCCATTGATAGGCCCAAACACTTCAAGAGCCTCTTGCCATTTGTTTAGGTCTATTTTATTATCTTCCTTGGCCCAACCTTGCCAATGTTGTGTCAACCATCGATTATGGTTCACTTTGTTCCGACATTCTGCACGTTTGATGTGCAAGAAAACCGGCATGATTATGAACGTTGGATCATGAGTCCGCCTCTTCACCATAGCAACCAACTCTAACATTGGCCACTTTGACCGTGAAAAGAATTCCTCCGACAACACCACCACACCTACTCGGCATTTCTCTTTTGCATCAAAGATCACTTTCGGGAAATGACATCCAATTGCCAAACTGTCCCGACGTTTGTCAAAAAATGGATATCTATCATATCTTTCGATATCCACGCATAATTGCTCCACAAAGCTCTTTTGTGCACCACTGTGACTGAGGAAAATAGAGTGAAAGTCGTCATCCCTACACAACAACAAAATGTTGGCCAATAGTAATTATATACAGTAATGCGTCGGGAGTAATACATGTTTTGAGCGGAGTTTTGTGAATCCCAATATATAACACTCTGTACAGAATTTTGTCCTTATTGTCGTGTAGCAAGAGCTTGATTTTGAGAGTAATCTTAGTGGATACTATATGAGATGGGATTCCTTGAACAAATGAACATACTGATTAACATACATGGTAAATGAGACATCATACATTTTGGTTTGAATTCACATGAGATTAACTTCTTCATTTAGAATGTTCTGAAGATTATCTTATAACTTTAGAAGTAAATCAATTCATTCCTTCAACCGCCTACTTTCAAGAACAAAGTGCTAGAGAATGGGTAGGTGGTGGAGCAAACCAACCATTCTGAAGAGCAGCTGCCTTTCTCAGGTACTGCATCCACCGTGGGTGAAGTGCTGGTACTATCCGCCGGTACTCCAACCATCCATCTATGCAATGCGGCAGCCGTGAAGCCACCACCTTTATGCTGGTGGGGCCGGCCGTGCAGCACATTGACCGCACCAGAGATCAACTGCACAACACCCAAAAGACATACAAGTAAATTTCTTCACACATTTTTTGCCTCATACATCAAACTGAATTGAACCACCCAAGTAGTAGATGACCCTTACCGGCACCACATTGGCTGTTGCTGTTGCACTTTGAGCGTCGCCCATGATTCCAGCCTTCAAGGGCACTTGACTACCAGCGTTGTTGGGACACCACCATCTTTAGGATTGAATACAGCTGTCATGTTTTGGTGAAAGACAAACACAACATTAGTCACATAACCACTTGTTCTTATGAATGAAACAAATTCGACAACGATTTGGCAGGTAGAATAACAAGAAAATGGAAAAAATACAAAATGACGTTGGAGCAATGCATCTACGTTAGAATATGTTCAGACTCCAGAGCACTTTGAGTTGCAAGGAAGTTATTTTGTGCGTCATTCCAAGAGACACTAGACTTATGTCAGAGTAGCACAACATAGGAATGAAAGATAAAATACCTAATTGTAATTTCTTGTCTTGCACGAGCCAAAATTTGAACTGGGTTGGGTGAGTACTGCACCAATTTCTGTTGGCCAGATGATCGATCTCATAGACCTCAGACTAGAGTCCAGCATTCCGCTACGAGTTGTGATCTCAGTACAAGAGAGCTACGCAAAGGTCAGCGACTTGTGCTTGCGTGAACAGGATGCTGTCGCTTGCGATCTATGATTTCAAACCAGAAGAAGAAACCTCAGGAGCATATGCTGAGAAGATGTGGGAAGAGGACTACAGATTGCAGACAAGAGCGGCATCCACAAGACTCGAGCTAGCACCACTCACTTGGCATGACAATTACAGGGGATGAACTGAACGGCGCTGGTAAGGTAAATCCCTAGAGAAGAAGCCAGAGAGAAGGAACTGAGATACCGGGGCAGCTGGAATGAGGGCTCATATGTACATTGAACTTCTGTGGGCTTCTCGTCTCGGCCATGACCGACTTGCCTGTTGATCTAGCTTTCTGCTAGAGCCTTGAGTGAAGTTTGAATCAATGCTCGTCTCCGAAATCAGTTAGCTCCTCTCTGATCAACCCACAAGGGCAGAGCAGGTGCTACAGAAGAGATGGAGTCGGCTTGATCTGTAGAGTATATCAATCACCGTCTAAAAAAATTGGAATGACGGGTATGTCGAATATGTTTGCCTTAGATCTTTCCCACCGACCTCTTCAGTATCTGGAAAGAAGCGAAGAAATGAAATAGTTAGCTCACGAGGTCATTGCTTTCTGAACTGTACTCCGAAATGACAAAGTGGGTAAGAAAGAAACCTAGATGTGTTATAAAATGTTACTTCCGCAATTTTGATGAAGTTTGGTCCAAAAGAGAAAATGAGAAGCATAAGGTTTAGTAATTATCCATACAGTCAAACTTTCAAAAAATGTTTTAGATACTCATTTAATGAATTTAGAAGTTATCACGATTTGATATTCACGAAAATTACAAAGTTGGTATGATTAGTTAAAACTAGACATTCTATTCTAAAACTCAAAACAGAAAAAGAGTCGCAATTATATTTTTTCTGGAAGGGAGAGGAATTTCACTTTCATTACACTACAGCCTCACTCACTCAAATTCCAGTTTGGTTTTGGTGATCAAAAATCCAGAACTCTGCACAGAACCAGCTGTTGACAAGTCAACTCAGTGAGAAAGAAGATAGACCTAAGGAGAGGTCAATTACTGATTGCAAAAGCCAAGAATTACGACCAAAGTGATCCATCCAAAGGCTAAGAAGGACTATCGCTCTACAGCCACACTCACTCAAATTCCGGTTTAGTTTTGGTGATCAAAAATCCAGAACTCTGCACAGAACCGGCTGTTGAGAACTCGACTCGGTAAGAAAGAAGATAGCCCTAAGGAGGTGATACAGAGCTTCAATTACTGATTGCAAAAGCCAAGAATTACGACCAAAGTGATCCATCCAAGGCTAAGAAGTACTATCGAGTATTCTGTGCTGTGAATTGGAGTGATCAATGACGAGCAGGCAATTAGAGGCCAGAAAATGCACCGAAACCTAACGGGTGATGATGCTGTCTCTCCGGCCGGCAGGCCACCGAATTTTTATTTTTATTTCTGCTTGATCAAAGCTGGGTGGTCACCGACACTAGAAAACGCTGCGGTAAGAAACGCAAACATCCACCCTGGAGGCATTGACAACAGCCGTGCTTGTCACGGCACACCAGTCGGCCTCTTGAAGAAACAGAGCCCAGCCCTTGGGAGCTCATCCAAGCTCTCTTCCGCCAGCAAAGAGCAGGCAAGAGACCGATAGTCCTTCTTAGCCTCTGGATGGATCACTTTGGCCTCCATTTGTCCGTTTTCTGGGTCGGTGAACGAGTTTTCGGCCCGTGACCTTGCATAATCCGCTAAAAACCGGGGCCCTCAAAATCACTCTTGCTCCTTTTCTTAATTACAGATCATAATTGCATAATCCATACGTGGTGACTTGTGAATGGCTCACTTACTATTTTCAAGAGTCTACTTTCTTAATTCAGTGATGTTGGTGGGGGAACTACATGGTGAGCTCTGACTTTTTGTATGACCTCTAAAGTGCGATCCAAAGTGCTAGTGGAGATGCTCTCAGGAAAGTACGATTGACCCTTTATAAATGATATTCTTGGGACATTTCCCACCAATGGAGAGACTATGGAAACGCTTCGTTTTTAAGAAGCTACGAGGCTGAACAATACAAACAAGGTGTTAAAGTAAGTCTAGGGTAAATACTAAGGTAGAGACTTAGCCCCTAGCCGGTTTTTCATGAATCAAATCAAGGATATTTTTTGGTTTTTGAAGATTTCTTTAAGTGGTGACATGAAATAAAAGGGTGTAGCCAAATATTTTAACCCTTTGACGCACTTGCATTCATATAATGAACGGCAAACAGATTGCAACCTTTCTCAACACTACATCTTGTTCAGTATTTCATTCATGCAAATTTCTCTTGGTTCCTGTGCTAGTTGACTGTCATTTGTACGGTATGGATCTTCAAAATAAGATATTGTGATTTTTTGAAAAACAACACATTTGGATTATGTCAAGGTTCTACTCTTAGTTCAAAAAGTCAGACTTTAAACATGATTTTCCAAAATATGTAGGATCAAATAATGGAAACCATACCATCTTGCAATGCATGTTATTCCAATTTCATTACAATGTTTTTTAATTTTCTTGTGATAATTTAGGACTCGTAAGTGAATTTCAAGAGAAAACCTTGCAAAATTAGTATAAATATATGAATAAAAAATACGATAAATCCAACCGTACAGATGTGATCTTCACATTTAGAACTTTGCTTCGTTCATCAACTCCATTTTTGTTTTTCATCAAACATTTTATAACGAATCTTCGAAAACAGTGTTGAATTGGGACGTTAAAGGATTAATATCCATCTAAATTTTGGAAAGAACTATCTTTTCATCCACATCTTTGGATGAGTTTCTTTTGAAATTGGCGATTTCATCCAAAATGTTTTCAGAAAATTGAACAATTTAGTGTCTTCAACTATTTTTTCTTCAAATTTTTCTTTAAGGCTTTGTAGGCACTAATTATTTTTTGTGCCTTTAGGCTTTTAAAAAAGCATAAAAAGAATTCACTAAATCATATATAACCATAAACTAGGATGAATCATTTGAATGTAACAATTATACATAAAACTAGTCATCATGTCAAATATCTTAGTTTTAGAGCCAAAATTGCCAGATTTAGATGAGAGTAACATTAAAATGTAAATGCGAACCATTTTTTCTATCCAAAACTATAGCTGAATGTAGAAATATGAAGATTTACCATATCAGTTTGTGTTGTCAATTTAACATTCTATGAAAGTGAATAAAATAGGGTTGGTCTAATCTTCACATTATGACACTCCATAATGTTCCATAATACTTCAAAATACAATGATATTATTGTTTGAAAGAATGAATAGTTTTGCTAAATATTTAATTTGGGCAATATCGAGATATCACTTTATTTATAGAAGGATATGGTTTGAGCAATTTCAAGTTAAGGAGCTTTTGCTATTTGGAGAAATAAAATGAAACCTGTCTTTTCCAATGAAAATGTTTGCTACCTTATGTTTCAACACCATAAAACTCACAACTATATAGTGTACTTGATATACGTTTGAATTTATTTTATTTTATTTTATATAACAAGTCATCTCCCTCATGAATCCATGTTTGTGAATGTGACTATGAAGTGATGGTTTCTCAAACATGTTATTATAGAAGGATAATAATATTATCTATAAGTTACATCTAGTTTACACTTGTCATTTAGTGTACACTAGCCACTGGATATAATCACTCAAACATATTTAGACAATGTAGCAATGTGGTTAGTCCCCGGATTAGTTGAACCAAAGAATCAAGTATCTAAAATAGAATATATATCATTTAAAAGGGTACTTATATACTAAGGGGAGTAGCCATTTTGAAGAAGTAACCTCGAGAAAGTCACTTAGTATAAATTTTGGGTACATATGAGCGAACAAAGGGCATTTAATGGGGCGATATGAAATAATTGGAATCTTATACTATTTATAGTATATTTAGGGTATATTCCACCTATATTCTAGAAATATTCCTAAAATATTCCCAAATTCGTTTTAAAACACCCTGTATTACTTCTATAAATTTATAATTTTTATCTCAAATGTATAAAAGACACCCTATAATTGTTCTCTCATAGTTATTTAAATTCTTGACAGTGATTTCCCCAGGGAAATAACAAAATAACATTTAGCTACAATTCTTAATATTTCTTAGTATAATTTTTTTGGGAGTACAAAAACCATAACATTTATAGCATTATAACGGTAGTGGAGGTAATATTTATAGAGAGTCCGTGTTCTAGTGAGAATCAAATTTGATGTTTCTTTCTTACATTTGCACTTCCACTCTGGGATTGTGAGTCGAGCAGATCTTTGATTTTAGAACTTGTTTAAATCCGACATCCTGAAAATCCCGTGCAACTCGCGGGGCGTAGTTTTAACCTGTTAATTAGTGCCCATGTGACTACATTTTGGTCACTAGAAAATCAAAAATACAAATTAAAAAAAAATGTGATGAATTGGATTTTGAAAAAGTTGGTGATTTATAATACACATTTTCTTTAAAAAGAAAATTTTAATTTGGAGTTGTGCAACTATCAAAATACCTATGAACAAAATACTAAAATATTGCAAATACTTGAAACTATAGTAAGTACTTACAAATACAACACATGTACTAGGCGGTGTTTCATCTGTTTGGAAGTTTGTTATCTTGTTTTATTTTTTTGGATTGTGTTCTCTTGTTCATGGTCCATTAGTGTATGTATTCCAATCTTGATCAATATACCAATTCCTTTCATATTTTGAAGTATAAATTTTTGTCCTCAACCGTATATGGTTAAATCATTCTCACTTATTAAATTCACAATATTTATGTATGAGTCCGTTCTTGAAATGAAAGATTGAAATGGAGAGGTGTTGACATAGATCAATTCTGAACCTCTTCACTTTCATTTTTGAAAATTTAACCCAAACCCAATTTAACTTTGAAGTCACACACCCTCCAAATCTCATTTTTGAGCGTGCATTATACAGTTCAAAGACATACTATAATCCTTCAATTCGACCATTGGATGATTCTCTAATTTCGGCAA